>BSWB01000002.1:102862059-105294559 GCA_033239125.1 Fagopyrum homotropicum
CCTTTTTACAGCAATAGAAGCAAGTAGGCATATGAATACTTCCTTTGGCTTTGACAAAAGTTGTAGTAGGTTTTCTAGGAAAGCTCCTATGATAACCTATACCGTTTTGTTAAGAGAGGACTGTTGTTCACCCATCATTCTTTCAAGATTATCTTTTGAATGAGTAAACTTAACAAGTGCAGCCTTCTGGTCTTGGCACGTCAAAGTTAGATCAACTTTCTCTTTCTCTAGATCGATATAGTTTTGATGAAGAGAGGAGAGGTTGTCCTTGAGAATCGCATTTTCTGATTCCAAGGCCTTGACATTGTCATCAAGCTCCACTTTTTTTGTGTTAAGATTTTCCATTTCCAAAGACATCTCACTTAGTTGGTTTTCTTGTTCAAATAGCTTTTCTTTTAAAGAATTTACCCTTATTCAAAGTTCCTAGTCACATATGATAATATCTTTAAGGAATTGTTTTAGGTCAGATTCGGGTTGAGACATAATTTTATTTACCACATTGTCAACATATAGATTTGAATCTTCTTCATGATCGGCAATGAGACACAAGTTTGCTTGTTCTTTTTCGTCTTCTGATTCATTTGAGGATTCTGAATCACTCCATGAAGCTACCATAGCTTTCTTCTTTCGATCATTTTTCTTGAAGTTGGTCCTCTTCTTTTATACACAATCCTTCACAAGATTATCTGTTTCACCACATTCAAAACAAGTGAGCACTCTAGTTTTCTTGTTAGAGTTAGAAAACTTACCTTAGGGTTTTGATGTTCGTGGATATTCTTTGTTGTTTCCAGATTGTTTCTTTATCTTGAGAATTCTCGCGAGACCCTTAGAGGTCATGGCAACCGCATCTTCTTCTTCATCACCATCACTATCTTCCTCGTCTGATGGTAATTCATCCTTTCTTGATTTTAATGCCAAATTCTTGGTGTTAGATGGGAGCTCTCCATCTTCTTCACCAAGAACCATTTCATGTGTGATTAGTTTTCCAAGGAGGTCATCAATAGGAAGAGTTGAGAGATTCTGAGCTTCTTCGATGGCAGTCATCTTTGGTCCCCACTTGGCTTTAGGTAAGCTCCTTAGAACATTCCTAACTTTTTCTTCATTTGTGAAGACCTTTCCTAGTGAATCCAAGTTGTTCACGATCTCAGTGAATCTTGTGAACATTTCCTTGACTGGTTCACTTGGACTCATCTTGAATAGCTCATATTGTCTGAGAAAGATGCTAATCTTTGTTTCCTTAACTTGACTTGTTCCTTCGTAAGTGACAACGAGTTTGACCCATATTTCCTTTGCACTCTTGAATGATGAGATGCGGTTGAATTCGTTGGCATCTAATCCACAGTAGAGTAGGTTCATTGCTTTGTAGTTCTTTGACACACTGTCCAAGTCAGCTTATGTGAATTCAGCTTCCTTCTTTGGGACTTGGACACCTTCAACTGTTGTAGTTGGGACTTTGGGGCCATTCTGAATAATGCTCCATAGTTCCATGTCCTGATCAATAATGAACATACGCATGAGTGTTCTCCAATGGGAAAAGTTGTTGCCACAGAAGAGTGGTGGTCGAGATGAGGATCTTCCTTGAGCGAATCCTCCATCACCTACAAGATTCATGATTAGTATCACTGATGGCTAAATCAATATACGTGAGTCTAGCTTTGATACCAATTGAAGAATCGTTAGGTGAATATAAAGGATAAAGATACTCTAGAAGGGGGGGTTGAATAGAGTATGGGACCTTTTCGCAAAACCAATATCAAGGCCTTGAAACCAATTGCAAGGGCCTTGATGTCGATCTGAGTTCTTTGTGAAACTTTGATTTCAAGGGCTTTGAAACAACTTTCAAGGGCCTTGACTTTGTACTCCTGCAAAACAAAGTTAGTAACAATAAAACAAGATATAGTGCCGAATGTAAAATATCGACACAAGGATATGTTTACGAAGTTTGGCTCTAAATAGCCTACTCTCCGTCCCAATGTATAGCCTTAGGATCTAACTATCTATTATCAGCTTCAAAGAGTCCTAGATACAGACTAGAAGAAATCCCATTCTTCTCTCACTGTAGTCAATGCTACGATCTAGCTCCAACTCTTCACCTTGCTATAATAGCCTAGTTACTTCGTAGAGTAACACACACTCGAGTATAACACTCTATTGATATGCCAATGGAGCTCTCAAGTTTTATCTCTCTCTAGGGGATAAAGCTTTTTAGAGAAAGAGAGAAAGAAAAACTATTTGATCGAATGAAGATGTTTTTGGATCGCTTGAAGACTTTGGATGTTTCCGTGTAAGCTTGTTTCCTTTATCTCCAACGCCATCTTCATTTATAACCTTCTATGGAGAGGTCTTCTAGTCGTTGGAAAGATGACCGTTTAGAGATTACTCTTCTTCTCCATGAAGATCGCTTCTTGGTTGAGATGAGATAGACGTTGTGAATCTTCATCTCTTGAGAACACGTTGATCTCTCGCTCCTTCATATTCTCATATTTGTTGTAACAATGTTCAATTCCACAAGAGAAAATCTTTGTGCTTTTCGGTTGAGGATCTTTGTAAGATCTTCTTGAATGGCTGGTTGAGATTTTCATTTGATCATATCTTCTTGTTTGAGCAAATCTCTCGTAGAAGATCTTCTTAGTGATTTGAAATCTTTTTAAGTGCGGCCTTGACTTCTTTATTCCCTTGGAATTCATTTCAAGGTCTTCGTCGTTTGAACACTTTAAACTCCTTGTCTTTCAAACTCTTCCAAGGTCCTTTGAAGTCTCTTGCAAAACCTGCACTTTATTTAATCCAAACCACCATACTAAACCAAACAACTCGATATATAATCAAATTCATTTGTTAGTGTATCAAACTACTTCATTTGTGTTTAAGTCTTCCATCATTAACACTTGTATAACTTTATAATCAAGGTGGAGTTTTCAGTAGGTTATTCTCCTCCTTTCCTTCTCGTTTCCTTCTTATCTTCTTCCTTAGATGGAAATCTCACAAATTGATCTTATGTGTGTCTTCTTGGACATCGATAATGTAAATATATGTATGTATATGATGTCCGGTGCCTTTGGCACTAGAAGAAAAGAAGTGATCGACCAAGAGATCGAAGAGATGTCAGAGATCGCCCTCTGCCATGTTGGCTTCCCCCGCACCTTGTTAGTGCCGCCCCTGCGGCTGAGCTGTGTCACCGCCCCTTCGGTTGTGAGGCACCGCTGTCGTGGCTTGTCACCGCTCCTACACTTTTCTATTTCCGTAGTTGCGTCTTTGTCGAGGACATACCAAGTGTGGTATGTGTCCTTCCCTTAATTCCTTTGCCTATGGTTAGGATGTGAGAGCATGCTAAGGTATATGTAGATGAGTTTGATAGTATGAGATGTTGTGGAATGTCTCAGGCATCTTTGAGATTTGCCGAGATATAGAGGTTTAATTAATGGGTTACGATCTAGTATGATCTAGGGGTCTAGAAGGTGGAATATCCTAGCATTGATAGTGTTTGATATTGTGTACCTTGCTTATGCAGGCACTGATTGTTTCCTGGTGGGGAAACTATGACCACGGCTGTAACGGGACCTCACAATGGGTCCCGACCCTTAGCCTGACAACAATTTCACCGGATCTTTCCAATATGACACAAATAAAGGCAAATATCAAAATCGTTTTAATGCAATGCAAATAATCCGAAAAGAAAGATACAACTTGGAAACTCAACTGATTCCTCAAAACAACACAACTCCAAAAAAAACGATAATCTGAAACGTACAACATAAACTGCAAACTAAGAAAGACAAAACCCCAAAAATATCCCCGTCCTATAATGTACGGAGACATCTACACGGGATGATACCTACATCAATGAGTGCCAACCATGTATGAATGAGCTGAGATAGGATAGATGATACCTGCATCAAGAAGTTTAAGAATTTCCTTAATCTCGAGGAATGATATTCAAAATGTAGATGTCTATCTCGACAAAAAGAACAAATATCGTCACTAAATCTATCCTAGGGTAACCTAGTGTTAGCAACTAAATGTCACAAGGCATTTTTGGAGAAATACTTTCCGGCCAAGAAGGCCAATAGCTTGAAGAAAGCTATAAGCAACATCGAGCAAGAGGCGAACGAAACTCTCTACGAGTACTTCAAGAGGTTTGCACGCCTCCGATCCAGTTGTCCTTTTCACGGATATTCAACTCAAGATCTAGTCTTGTACATGTACAATGGCTTGCTAGACAATGAAAGGAGGATCGACTGGCTTGCGGAGGTAATATTCTTAACTCTACTCCGGACCTTGCTTTAGAAAAGATACAGGAACTAGCGGAAGGAACTCGGAATTTTGGAAGGACCCCATCCAAGAAAGGAGTTCATGCTGTGAGTTCCAGGAAGAGCGAGATTTCCACCGAGCTCGCGGAGTTGAAGGAAATGGTGAAGAGACTAACACTTATGGGAACTCCACAGCAACTCAAAGCTTGTGGAGTATGTGCTGACCCATACCATCCAACGGACATGTGTCCACAAGTCTAGGATGACGATGCAGAGGTGAACGCAATGGGTTATGGACAGCCACAGCAGCAAAGGCCTAGGAACGATCCCTATGCACATAATTTCATGCCAAACTCGCGTGACCAACAGAACTTTCGTTGGAGGGATCAACAAAACCAGCAACAGAAGCCCCGTCAAGGTAAGTATCACTAAACTGAAGATATGTTGCAGGTTTTGACTAAACACTTTGCTACTCATGTCCAAACAACAGAATCTAGCACCAAGATCCTTGAAAAACAGGTTGGTCAAATGGCAGAAGCCATATCAAGGACCGAATCAAAACTTTCCGGAGGATTGCCTTCCCAGACATTTATAAGCCCCAAGGAGAATGTTAGTGCCCTAACATTAAGGAGTGGGAAGCAAATCCAACAAAAACCAACAAAAGAACCACAAAGAAAACCTTCTATCGATTTCACCGCACCCACATCCACCCCTACGGCTGCAACTGCACCCAACACAGAGCAGGTGATGCCCCTGCGGCTGGATGTCCCCGCCCCTGCGGTGACAACCCCTGCGCTGGCCCTGCGCATACAAGTTGACGCCCCTGCGGAAAATACATCAGAAGGTTTTGTTGGGAGGGATACTTACGTCCGGCCTAACTTTCCGCCACTGTACTCTGAGAAACCACTAGCTTCTTTTCTTGAGGCTCTGAAGGAGAGAAGAATCATTAAGGACAACGACCTCTTTGAGACTTTCTCCAAATGCGAGGTAAACATTCCCCTCCTTAAGTTGGTCAAAAGTATTTCTAAGTATGCTCATTTTTTGAAGGAACTTTGCACTATCAAGAGGAATCAAAAGCTGAAGGGGAAACAAAAAGTGCAAGTAAGTGAGCATGTGTCGGCAGTTTTCCAACGGAGAATGGCCAAGAAGTACAGCGATCCAGGCATGGTAAGCTCGCAGACCACTGGAATATCCTAGGATAGATTTAGTTGCTAACACTAGGTTACCCTAGGATACACAATCGGTTTAAAACTGTTTGCTAATATTCCAGGTATTAGAAACAAGGTGATGGCACAAACACACGTAAGAAAACAAAACACACAACATGATCAAAACACACAAGTCCGGTTCATTATATATATATTTATTAAGTTATATCCCGTTACTAATTCAACTTCCACTTGTGACACGAGAATCACTGCATGATCTCACCTCGGTCCCTACTCACCGTCAAGGAATGGCACTGATGCATCTGGCCGTCTACCTGCCTGGGCTAGTCGCCGAGAACCCCCTAGCTCTCCGCAAGAGCTAGGCAGTGTTGTCACCGCCCGTTATCATACACTTGGGCCAATAATATAATATAAGGTTGTCCTAATTCCGGTTTCATGGTTGTTATAACATAAACAAATAAACACACACCACCAAACACACATCGAAACTAATACGAAGAATAAAAGCTAAGTAAGTCTGAAGACTTACCTTGACTCCATACTTAACTCACAACACTCTCGCTTCCCTTGGCAAGAAGCCCACAACCTGCTAACATGAAGATATATGTGAACAACCCACTCACACAAGAAGTCTTAGACTTCTATACAAATGATCTACGCAAGACCATTTGACTATCAACTCTAGGACCGCATCCTAGAATTCCTACACTCACCTCTCGCTCAACGCATGAGGAGATCCACCAACATCCCACTCTCTCAACACATGATAGAACTCATAACAGCCTATAACCTCACATGAACTTAAGCCACAACCAAGGAAGGACAATCTAGTCTAGAAGGTTCAACATTCTCAACCAACTCAAAGCCATCAACTACATTGGGCCATAAGGGCTCCTAGGTTCTCAACCACTAAGTGGTATTCTCAAGCTACTCTAGGCCATCCTAGGCATGGTACTAACATGATACAACTACAAAGCTAAGGAAGGAACGAAGAGGAAGGGAGAAGGAAGCCTACTGGTGAAGAAAACGCAGCCGCTGAACAAGTTGGCACCCCCTGCGTGACCCTGTCAACCGCTACTCTTAGGCTCCTCTCCTCGACCTAATCGAGCTAAGACCAAGCACATGCAAAGAATTTGAGGAACAAGCTTCTCAAAAGCTTCATCCATGGCTATGGATGGAAGACGGAAGAAGAAAGGGTAAAAAACAATGATGAAGAAGGGAGAAAGGGGAAGAAGCTTACCACACTGGATCTAATCCTCTTCTTCTGCAGTCCACACATGCAAGTGCTCCAAAGATGGAAGAGGGAAAAGAGAGAGAAGAGAGGAAATGGGAAAAAAGAAGAGCGTGAAATGAAAGCCAAAGGAAGAGGGGATCTTTGGCTACAAAAGGTGGGAGGGAAACAAGGGGTCAGCTGACCTCTTGTCTTCTTAGGCACAAGCAACGAGGAGTCCAAGCATAAGAGGGAGACCAAGGGGTCAGAACAAAATAAAACCTCGTTACTCAGCATCCCGTGCTTGCGGGAAAATTGAGTCGCAACTGCGGAAAGGTTGAAACCCGCTCTCCATCCGGAATAAAATTTCCGGATGTTAGAGAGTGTCAAGTAATGCCATTTGGATTGACCAATTCTCCTAGCACATTCATGAGATTGATGAACCATGTGTTACGACATTACATTGGAAAATTTGTAATGGTTTACTTTGATGACATTCTCATCCATAGTTGATCACTTGAGAAGCACGAGGGACACGTACGGGAAGTACTTGAAACTCTAAGAACTGAATCTTTGTATGCTACTATCAAGAAATGTGAGTTTAGTATTAATCAAGTATTTCTCCTTGGTTTTGTAGTGAGTAAAAGTGGTCTATGTAACACCCCGAATCCGCGGGTCTCGGGGTGCTACATTGGGCAAAAATCTCACAGTGGATCCTGACCCTAGCTTGACAACAAGTTCACTAGACCTTACAACATGGCACTGACAGATATAAATCAAATACACAAAACTGTATAAAACTGTACATCCAAAAGGTATACAACAACGTGCCGAGTATAAAGCATCATCCTCACACATGAGGCATACAAAACATCATCCACTCGCAAGAGGGAAACATAAACATCCCCAAAACCATAACCCCCTAGTGTACGAGAGTCCTCGGCCAGTCACCCTACTAGATCACTCGACAGCTCGCCTATCCTGCAAGGCATCTACAACATGGTATGAAACCATTAGCTAACCATACGTATATAAGGTAATGCATAAGCACAAACACAAATCATGGAAGATACAACTCATCATGATATCACACATTTACCCATTTAATTATCTTTATATAATAGTCATTCACTCAAATCGTGTATATATATATATATATATACATATATAGATGAAACTATGTGACACGAGGATCGTATCATCCTCGCCTCTAGGCCTGACGTCCATATGAAAGTAGTGTCAGTCACACAACCCGTGTACCCTATGGGACTGGATTGCGCCCTTCTTGTATACCAGATGGCATGAGCGCAGAGAACCTCCCAACTCCTTACAAGATAAAAGGGAAAGGTTATCACTGCCACGCACTGGGGCTATCAATAAAACATAGGTCGGTAATAATCGACATTACATGCTATCATATCAAGCATACAATACACACAACACTCATACAAACACCCAATATAAGGATGGTAGCTAAGTAAGTCCTATGGACTTACGTCAACCTCGTATAAACTCAACCACGATCAACCTCCAATCTTGAGAGGGGCACTGCCTAATAACAAGGCATAGAGAAATATCAATCTCCTATCAATCAAAGGGTCATACCTAGACTCAAGGGATCCATATGATCATCCTCAACCTAAGCCTCACAACCTACTAATCTTCAAAGCCGTACAAGTGACAGCATGTATTATAGTCTATGTTTTGGGATTGGTTTAGATGTTTTATATTCATAAATCTGCATGAATGGACATATATTCTTTTTACCTTTGCAAGAATCGAGGTCTACACCTAGTTTCGTTGTGATTGTATGGAAAATAGCACGTTTTGGAACGATATGGAGCTAAGGAAGCTAAGGAGTCATTGGAGCTACATTATGGAGCATTGAGGAGCTACAAGAAAGGCTCACGAACCATGGAAGATTGGATGGAAGATTGATATTGGACCAGATTAGAGAGATTTACACGCAGTTGAGATTCACCTCAAGTGGCCACAACATCACCTAGACCGAGGTGATATTCTGGATGGGCTGGACCGAGGCGAATAATCCATAGCCACGAGATCTTTTATTATTGGTTGAGATCTTCTAATTTTGGCAAGTGATTTTCCTATAATTTAGGATGGATTTTCTGGACGGAAGCATGTCTTTTTGGGTGATTTATTTGGAAGATTGGAAAATATTCTAAGGAAGGAAATTTCCTTTGAAGATATTTTATTTTAGCAAGGTGATTCTCCTATATAAAGAGGTGTATTTTCTGGATATTACACATCTCGATGGTGCATATCTCCAGATCTCAAGGAGATCAGAAAGCAAGTTTTAGGCTTTGGAAAGAAGGAAGTTGGCTTTGAAGGGAGGTTGAAGGCTTTGAAGGAAGTTATAAGATTTTTTTAGTTTGTTATGATTTTTTGTCTTTCTGGTTGTGATTAAGGAACGCAGTTTGATTGTTTGTTTGATTGCTTGATTGAGTTATTGAGATCTTTGTATTAAGGTTTTCTTTTTTGAATTTTGATTCATTTCTTATATATTTGATTATTGTCATCATGATGATTGTTGGCTAAGTTCTTTATACGGACTAAAACTTAGTTGCTAACACTAGGTGTGAACTTTGATGCTGATGATGTACAAGGGTTTAGCTTCAACCCTCAAGTTATTACTCTTGTTCGCCAAAACCAATTTGGTGGGACAAGCACTGAATCTCCACACCAACACTTGCAAAACTTTGAGTGTGTGATGGAGACAATGAGGCCGAAGAACGCGACTACCAACAACTATAAGCTCAAACCTTTCTTCTTCTCCTTGAAGGAGAAAGCATTGTCTTGGTACCAAGCTCTTCCTAGTGGGAAGCTAGATACATGGGAAGACCTTTCCGCGGAGTTTCTCACTAAGTTCTTTCCGCCATCCAAAACGGCGGAACTTAGAGGTACGATTAATGCATTTTCCATGAGATCTAACGAAAGTTTGTTTCAATCATGGGAAAGGTTTCAGGATTTGTTATTGGATTGCCCTCATCATGGCATATCCAAGCTTGCATTGTTGGAGATTTACTATAAGGGGCTGGATGTGGAGACACAATTCAAGCTCCAATCCCTCTCATGTGGCACATTCATGGACATGAGGGAAGATGACACTTGGGACTTCATTGAGAAGCAAGCAAGAGTCATAGAGAAGTATTCCCACCGGAAAGTGGAGGGAAATCGTGTGGAGCAAGGAGCGAAGCTCACACATGAAGCTCAAAATCAAATTTTCTCCCTCAACAATGAGATCAAAGAGTTGAAGGAGGCTATCAAGACCAACTTTCCAAAGCAAAAAGGAAAGGATGTTGGCTATTTGGGCAACAACAACAATGGCGGTGAGAACACAAACCGCAACAACAACAATAACCGGAACAACAACCGGAACAATTGGAATGACAACAACAACAACCGGAACAACAATTGGAACAACAATAGGGGTTCAAACAACAACAATTGGCGCTCCAATCAACAAAATTCCGGTAACTCTTATCCTTCCAATTCGAATTCACTAGCTCCACCTTCCTCTTCCTCTACTCCTTTGAAAAGCCAGGGGCAAACATCTAATGGAGGAAACACTTCGGGGAAGGAGAAGCCCGATCCCATGTTGGAAACGATTTTGGGAAAGCTTCAAGGTTTGGAGAACCGCATCATTAAGGTTGATGATCAAATTTCTAAGGTTGATAAAGCCCATAAGGTTTTAGAAAACCAAATGTTCAGCCATGCAGAGGAAGTTCATAGGAATCAAGGGAAACTTCCAGGAAAGACGGAGGACAACCCTAAGGGAAGGGTGATGGCAATCACAACTAGGAGCGGAATGACTACCACCGATCCGCAACCTAAGTTTGTTGAAGTCCCCATAGAGAAAGACAAAGAGAAGGGGAAGGAGAAGGAAGATGTCTACGTTCCTCCTCCGGCGTACAAACCTCCCCTACCATTCCCTCAATCTAGAGCGAGAGCACGCCTAGATAAACAGTTTGGTAAGTTTATAGAACTCATGAGCAAGCTGCATATTAATATACCTTTCATTGATGCTATTGTAGGTATGCCGGCTTATGGCAAGTTCTTAAAGGAGCTCCTCTCCAACAAGAGGAAGCTAGAGGATTTTGGAGAGGTTAAGATGAGTTCGGATTCTTCGGATCTCATCAAGACCATGAAGGAGAAAATGCCCCCAAAGCTAAAGGATCCGGGGTCGTTTTGCATTCCCATAGGAGTGGGAGATGTCACATATGATGCGTTATGTGACTTGGGAGCAAGTGTGAGCATCATACCACTTGCATTATGTAGGAAGATCGGTTTAGGCGACCCTAAACCGGTGAAGATAACGTTGTACATGGCGGATCAATCCATCACTCGCCCCGTCGGTATTGTAGAAGACGTCCCAGTCAAGCTAGGTAAATTCTTTGTTCCCATTGACTTTGTTGTGCTTGACATTCCTGCAGATAGTCCGGTCTCGATCATACTCGGAAGACCGTTTCTTGCACCTTCCGGCTGCATAGTCGATTGCAAGAATGCTAGACTCGCTTTTGACATAGGAGAAGAGAAGGTAGAGTTCGTTCTTTCCACTCTAATGAAGGAGCCAATCTTTGATGAGGATATATTCACTATCCAAGATGAAGAGGGGTTGTCTAGAGAGGAGGTAAGTGCGATTCTCTTCAAAGATCCTTTGCAAAAGGTTATTGCTATGAGTCTAACGAGTGTAGGTGAAGAAAAGGAGTGCAATGAGGCAATTGAAGCTTTAGAAGCACAAGAAGAGGTGGGTGAAGTGGAATTTGAGAAGCTCCACGACGAGGCAGAAAACGTGAGAATCCACGGCCATACACTATATTCCACGGCCGTGGATCTCACCACCCAAAGCGTGGCTCACTCCAGAGGGTTACACGGTCGTGGAGGAGGCAGAGCAACCGTAACCACTTTCCACGCCCTAAACCACGGCCGTGGAGGGTGTATGGAAACCGTAATTTTGGCCGTGGAAGGAGATGGTCGTGCCACTTCTTCAACTTCTTTTGATTCTTCTCCCACACCCTCTACACCCTTAGACACTTCTAAGGAGTCATCGGATGCTCCTCAAGAACCATTGGAAGCTCTGAAAGCAATGGAACTAAAGCCACTTCCTACTCATCTAAGGTACGCTTTTCTAGGATCTAACTCTACTTATCCAGTTATTGTTAGTTCCGATCTAACCATAGATGAACATAGCAAGCTTATGGTTGTCCTTAGGAAACATAGGAAAGCTTTAGGCTACACCATAGAAGACTTAGTAGGAATCAAACCCTCCCTATGCATGCATAAAATATTAATGGAGGAAGACTTTAGGACTTCAAGACAACCTCAAAGGCGGTTGAATCCGACCATGAAGGAGGTTGTCAAGAAGGAAATTCTTAAACTTCTTGATGCAGGTATCATCTATCCTATCTCCGATAGTAAGTGGGTGAGTCCAAACCTAAGTCATAAATTAGATTGGATATTCAAAGACAAAACCCCAAAAACCCTCCCTATACATGCATAAAATATTAATGTAGATTGGATCCTGAGAGTTAGAGAGAATCGCCGACGAACCCTAATCCACGGTCTGTTCTTGAGCTTCCACGGCCGTGGAACTCAAGAACTAGCCGTAATTTTGTGTTAAGTTACGAACTTGCTTTTACTTTAATCGAAAGTTAAAGATTTGCTTTAACTTAGTCTTGGCTTGCCTTTTCTAGGTGGTAGTGAAGCCTCAACAACCTCTACCTCGATTGTGAGTGTCACAACCTTAATCGATTTAGTTAGTCTTGATCCTTGGATTACAAGTTTGGGTATTTGACGTTAATTCTCATCTTTAGAACCTTTCTGTATTGAAGCCTCAACAACCTTTATAGAGAGTGTCTTGTAGGTGAGTCATATAAGGTTTTTGGAACTTCACCGTACGATTACCTTACATTAGCATACCTTTGCATATCTTAACTCTGTCCTTATATCATTAGTATATCTTGAATCGATTGCCACAGCTGGATTCCTGGATCTTTAGGATTGTTGTTTTCCCAATAATTCGAAAAGCTCTTACATTTATTTGCTTGATAATCTACAATTGAATTTGTTCCCCCCAAATCCCTGTGTTCGATACTCTGGAATTCTTGCTTAACTACGTCGATCCGTACACTGCGAGTTCGCTTGCTTGATTTCTAGTTTTATAAATTTAAAGCTTATTTGCACGCATGCTAAGTGGCGAACAAGTGGCTAATTTCTTTGTGCGATTCTAGGGAGATTGGGTGAAGGTTGTGGGAAAAACAATGATAGAATAATCTTAAATCACAGTAGGACCCTGAAAGCTTGAGTCTTTATCCTTAACCCTAGAACATCTCGCTCAGTGGATGAACATCTCGGCCAGGGTGGAATTCGTCTGACCGAGGTGACTTATCTGATCCGAAACTGAGAGTTAAGTGTTAGAGTTTGCCAAATCCTATTCTTATTACACCTTTCCTGGTTCAATGCAAGCCTAGGATGAGACTTACCCGGTAATTCCTTTGTTTGTTTACCAAAGATCATAAGAGTAGGTAATAAAGGTTTATCCTTTATTGGGGTTTGAGTGTGCTTTCATCCCATCTTTGTGAGTTAGCCTGAGACTTACCCGGTAAAGGTTGATTCTATTCCCTTAGGTGGTGTGTTAGTTTGAGGTTATAGTTCTTTTCCTTAATTCCTTGAGACTTACCCGGTAATAGGAGTTACGGTTTGGGATTAGTGTGTAGTGAGACTTACCCAGTGATCTATTCCACTTAAGTAACACCTTCCCTTTGCAAAATCTCAACTTTGTCCACTTTATCTTTAGATCTTGAGTTGGAACCACAACTAGATGCTTTAATCCCTAGAATTGCATATTTCCTTTAATTGACTACTTTATCATCTTTGATTGCCTTGATCACCTTTGTGGTTAGTAGTTGCATTGATAACCTATACCTGCTTTGTTTCACTAAGTCCCTGTGATCGACCCCTGGAATTTCTAGCTTTTTTTACTACGATTGACCCGTACACTGCGGGTTCGCATCCTTGTTTTAAGTTAATCTAGGGTTATAAATTTAAAGCTTGCACACACCGTTTGCAGCGAACAAGTTTTTGGCGCCG
The DNA here is from genome assembly GCA_033239125.1 of Fagopyrum homotropicum. NCBI lineage: Eukaryota > Viridiplantae > Streptophyta > Magnoliopsida > Caryophyllales > Polygonaceae > Fagopyrum > Fagopyrum homotropicum. The sequence goes on from BSWB01000002.1 coordinate 102,875,796, forward strand.
TTTCCGGGGATTTGGTCTAGACCGAGCCCGTTGCGGTTTGCTTTCGGGGCATTTGCCCCTGTTTCTACTAACCACTCTACTTGAGTGACTTTCGCATGTTCTTTTTCTTAGGTTTATGCGAAGAACCCGCGCTGGGAAGGAAATCGTTCCCTACGATCCCGAACCAGAAAAGACATACAAAAGACGCTTGAAAGAAGCGAAGATGGCCAACCAAGACAATCGCGATCTTGAGGCCGAATTGAAGGAGGCGTTAGAACAACTACGCCTCAGCAAGGAAGAACTGAGACTGGAAAGGGAAGAAACTCGCACAAGGACTGAGGCAATCGAAGCAGATATGGCAGCTTTACGAGACCAGTATCTACCTCGACCAAACCCAGATCCTCGACCGAGGCAAGACCCTGTTCCAAATCCTCGACCGAGGCAGAATCCAGTACCTGTTGCCCCGGCCGAGATACTTCCACCTCGGATGCCTGTCCGAGACGTTCTTTTTGCAGGTATTCCACAAACCCTAGGGCAAAGGATGAACCCTAATCAACAACTGAGGCATCCAGGAGTCAACCTAGGTGATCCAGCGGACCATGATTATGATCTTCGACCGCAAGTTCTTTCTATGATTCGCCATTGCCAGTTTGGAGGGATAGAGAGAGAATCTCCACATCAACATCTACAAAACTATGAGATCTTGATGAAGACCTTGAGACCTTCAAGGCTAGAAAACAACAACTACAAGCTAAGGCCTTTCTACTTCTCTTTGAAAGATAGAGCTCTTACTTGGTATCAATCTCTTCCTCCAGGAAAAATCAATACTTGGGAGGAGATGACGACGGAATTCTTGACTAAATTCTTTCCCCCCTCTAAAACCGCTGAAATGAGAGGGAACATTAATGCATTCATCATGAAGGACAAGGAGAGCTTGTCCAAGTCATGGGAGAGATTTAAAGACATTCTTTTGGATTGCCCACATCATGGGATTCCAAAGATAGAGTTGTTGGAGATATACTTCAAGGGACTGGACGGAAGCACCCAGCTCAACCTTCAACTACTATCCGCCGGCACGTTCATGGACATGCCGATTGACGAAGCTTGGGAATTCATAGAGAAGCAAGCTTTGCATATGGAGAAATACTCCCACCAAGGAGCTGAAGGTGGAGTTAAAAGAGTCAACTTTCAAGATGCTCCACCTAACAATGATCAACTCACTTCTTTGAAGAATGATGTGAAACAATTGAAGGAACTCTTAGTTGCTCAAACCAAGAAGGAAGATCAAGGATCAAGGAACAACAATGGATACCGTAACAACAACAACGGTTCCCGGAACAACAACTACAACAATAATAGAGGATCCAATAGCAATAATTGAAGGGCAAACAACCAAAATTCGGGTAACCCTTACTCTATCTCCAATTCGAATGACTCCTCTAATCTTTTCCTCTCTTCCTCTTCTTCTTCTACTCCATTAAAGAGCCAGGAGCAAGGATCGAGTTCGTCCCAACCGGAAAAGAAAGATGCGGTGCTGGAGGCCATTTTGATCAAGCTCAACTCTATGGAGACATCCATGACTTCATTTTCGAAGGCACAAAAAGCCTTAGAACAACAATTCTTTAACAAGGCGAATGAAGCGCCAAGAGATCCAGGGAAGCTTCCAGCAAGGACGGAAAGCAACCCCAAGGGTCAGATTATGGCAATAACGATGAGGAGTGGACTGTAGACTGCAGATCCAGTGCCTCGGTCGATGCTAGTACAAACGAAGACCACCTCGGTCCAGGTGCAGTCGAAGAATACTTCGGCCGAGATGCCAACCGAGGTGGAGCCACATAAAGCGGAGGAGAAAACTGAAGTTTATATTCCACCTCCTGCATATAAACCACCACTTCCATTCCCCCAGTCAAGGGCCAGAGCACATCTAGACAAGCATTTTGGTAAGTTCCTTGACTTGATGAATAAACTACACATTAATATCTCTTTCCTTGATGCTATTCTAGGAATGCCCGCCTATGGGAAGTTCTTGAAAGAAATTTTATCAAGGAAGAGGAAGCTGGAAGACTTTGGTGAAGTAAGGATGACATCTAAATCCTCAGAGCTTATTCAAATAATGAAGGAGAAGATGCCACCCAAATTGAGGGATCCCGGCTTGTTTTGCATTCCCATTCAAGTTGGGGATATCACTTGTGAAGCCCTATGTAATCTAGGAGCCAGCGTGAGCATTATCCCGCTGGAGCTATGTGTGAAGATCGGACTTGGAGAGCCCAAGCCGGTGAAGATATGATTATACATGGCGGACCGCTCCATTACCCATCCCGTGGGTATTTTGGAAGACGTTCCGGTTAAGTTAGGTAACTTTTATTTACGTATAGACTTTGTTGTACTTGATATTCCCGCAGATTATCCCGTTCCTATCATTCGCGGGAGACCATTTCTAGCAACTTCGGGTTGCAATGTGGATTGTAAGAACGCCAAGTTAAAATTCAACATTGGCGGAGATGAAGTGGAATTCGCATTACTTGCGGCTATGAAGGGAGAGCAGCTAGGAGATGATATCTTCAACATCTGTGATGAAGAAGAATCAAGAGAATTGGTGAGCTCTATCCTTATTAAAGATCCACTTGAAAAAGTTATTAGTTTTAGCTTAATGGAGGAAGGTATAGATGCTTCTTGTGATGTAGAAATACGGAGCTTAAAGGCACTGGAAGAAGATCCAAGAGCTAAAACTGAAAGACTAATCCAGGAGAAGAAGATCTCCAGTTTCGGTTCCAGTTGCAATACCTCGACCGAGGGACTTCCTGGACCGAGCGAGGTGACTGAAGAACATCTCGGTCAACCTCTCTGGACCTTGACCGAGGTCGAAAGCGAGATGATGTCAACTGAGACTACTGAAAATAACAAACTTCTTACTCCCTTTTTTGACATTCATCCTCAGTTGGTGGAACATTCTCTCCACCAAATTTCTGATAATAAAGGACCTTGGTATGCTGATATTGTTAACTATCTTGTTTGCCAGGAAATACCACCCGGATTGACGTACGCTCAAAGGAAGAAATTCTTCAAAGACGTACGCCATTACTACTGGGATGAACCGCTGCTATTCAAGCGAGGGCCGGATGGGATGCTTCGAAGATGCATTCCGGAAGACGAAGTTAATAGCGTCATACGGCATTGTCACTCACTTCCTTGTGGAGGACATGCTAGCGCCAACAAGACATACGCTAAGGTATTACTTTCCGGTTTCTTTTGGCCCACATTATTTAAGGATGTGCAAACGTTTGTTGTCTCTTGTGATGCATGCCAAAGAACAAGGAACTTTTGTAGAAGGAATGAGATGCCACTCAATAACATACAAGAGGTTGAGATTTTTTATGTATGGGGGGTAGATTTCATGGGACATTTCCCATCATCCGGAGGAAACCTCTACATTCTTCTAGCAGTTGACTACGTCTCTAGATGGGTTGAAGCCATTGCTTCTCCTACTAATGACGCCATGGTGGTTGTGAAGTTCTTTAACAAGACTATCTTTCCACGTTTTGGGACTCCACGCATCATCATCAGCGATGGAGGGACGCACTTCATCAACCGGAAGTTTAAGGCACTTTTATCGAAGTATGGGGTAACCCACAAGGTACCAACCCCTTATCACCCTCAAACTAGTGGACAGGTCGAGATCTCGAATAGAGAAATTAAAACAATCTTAGAGAAGACCGTCTCTAGGACTAGGAAAGATTGGTCCATGAAGTTGGACGACGCTCTTTGGGCTTACAGGACCGCATTCAAGACTCCCATTGGTACCACCCCTTATAATTTGGTATATGGGAAGTCTTGTCATTTGCCCGTTGAGTTAGAACACAAGGCGTATTGGGCGATCAAATGGTTGAACTTCGACATCAAGGAAGCCGGTGAGAAGCGGCTATTGGATATCAATGAGGTGGAGGAGCTGCGTTTGAACGCTTATGAGAATGCCAAAATCTATAAAGAAAGGACGAAGAAATGGCATGACAAGCGCATCATCCCTAAGGAGCTTAAAGAAGGAGACCTAGTTCTACTCTTCAACTCCCGCCTCCGCCTCTTTCCAAGTAAGTTGAAATCTAGATGGACCGGACCTTATGTTGTGAAACATGTTTTCCCTTATGGTGCAGTTGAGATTTGGGGAGAAACGAGTGGAAGCTTCAAGGTCAACGGTCATAGACTTAAGAAATACAAACCGGAAGTTCCGGTTGAGGAGGTTGCACCGCTATACCTTGTTTAGAGATACCGTACGGTCCAGCTAGAGACCTTAAATCAAGCGCTTCTTGGGAGGCAACCCAAGGTATTGCTTTCTTTTCCCTTTTTCGAGTCTAGCTTTAGATAGTTTGCTTTTGTTTTGCTTTGTTTTTTTTTTGGCGTCCTAGACAGACAACAGGTGACATCTAAGGAAGGAATACAACCCAGGAGCACAACTGGAAGGACAGAATTTCGAGAATTTGAGAAGACGGAGTTTGACGGAGACACATCTCGGTTGCTGTCACAGCACCTCGACCGAGATGATTCTGGAGCAAGCGAGGCGACTAGGGTTTCTGAAGACTCACCTCGGTCCAGTCGAGACCATCTCGACCGAGGTGACAGCAGTTCTAGAAAAGGGTATAAAAGGGGGCTGAAATTTCTCTCTACTCCTCTACTTACCTTCTCGACCGCGGCGCACTTCTCACCTTGCTCCTTCGTTCTTCGCTCTTTTTCGACGATTCTTGCTTCTAAACTGAGAGGAAAGGGTAGAGGATCGCATTGCAAGCACAAATCTGCAGCAAAAACGAACCGAATCGACCGAATTTGTGTAAAATCCGAAAAAACCCTAACCCTCTTCTTCTCCACTATTTCCTTTCGATTTGGGCTTTGGTTGCCCCTACATTTGTTGAGAAAAGGATTAAGTACCCCATAGGAACCTTTGGTAGTTATTTTGGGGGAAAAGAACTGGATTTTTGAGGGAATCGATCGCGCAATGTTTCGCCTCGGTCCAGTCGGCCTGTGCCTCGGCCGAGGTGTTCTACAGAGTTATCAGGGCAACCGAGGTGATCTGACAGGTTGCAGAAAATGAGTTCTGACAGGCAGTTGGTCCTGAGAGACAAATCTTCTCCTTCTCCTTCTTCTTCCTCCCGACGTACTAGACCGGTGATCCACGAGCGACACCAGGTCGACTATGACCGCATAGCGGCCCATCCAGTCATTGCACCACGCTTCCTGGACATCTCTGCATTTGACTGCCTCCACGTTGATGATGATCTGAGGCGTATGATCTCCATGGTGGGCCTAGAGCAGTTCACAGAGATCCGAGCTCCAGCCTACTTAGAGCCGACCTTGGAGTTTGTCAGCTCCGTCACCTACTTGCCCACCGAGCGTGCCATAAAGTACCGGTTGATGAACCGGAACTACATAGTTCCCTTGGACCAGTGGCGAGACATCTTTGGCTTCCCGATCCCTACTGTAGCTGATTTTCCTTCTCGAGCTGTAGCTCGAGAGTTCTGGGGACAGATTGCTCATGTGGTTGAGCACGCAGACAGATGGAGACCTGGAGATTCCAGGGAGCGGATCATTTTCCATCTTGCTTTTATACTAGCTCACAGGATCTTCAGTGAGACTCTTCTGGCGCGTATTGAGACGCCCCAGAAGATCAGACATGGTGAGCTTCTAAGTCTATACTGCATGGTGACTGGAGGAGTCCCAGATTTTGGATTGATGCTGGCGGAGGATCTGCATAAGATCAAGGCAAAAGCCAAGGGAGACATCTGCTGTGGAGGTATAGTGACTCATATAGCGAGTTACATGGATCTGGATCTCAGTGCTTGTACCATGGTAGCAGCTGCCAAGCCGCTCGGACTTCAGGAGATGATCACTCGGAGGATATTGGTTCCCCGAGGACTTACTACGCCATATGTGGTGATGCCATGGGAGCCGATTGCGCCTCAGGGGATCAGATGGTCAGCTCAGTTCTCCGTGTTTGATCCACATTACTGGCAGACTGCGTGGATCCCGCTGATGGAGGATGCTAGAGAGGCAGCAGCTGCAGCAGCTCAAGGACCAGCTGAGGAGGATGATGATGATGAGGTAGGCGGTGTTGCTATGGACACGGGCACGGATACAGCTAGGACTAGTACGCCGGTCGTTGATTTAGATGACGACGAGACTGAGGTGGAGCCGGCCGCAGCACCAACACGTCCTGCTAGACGTAGGGTACGTAGGCAGAGGATCCAATTGCTCACCGTCGGATCGATGATCTGACGAATCAGATGATAGATTCCTATGCTGCCATGTCCGTGGAGATCAGAGAGATGCAGGAGAGACTACACTACCAGCACGTGATCGCTGAGATTCAGTTTCAGCATGTCATGGGCTATCCTTTCGACCCATCTCAGCACCCATATGTGCCACCACCACCACCACCGGATCGTGATTATTGAGAGCTCGCCCCTTATATACATATTTGCCTCCCTTTACCTATCTGAGAATTTGGCAGCAAGCAAAAGTGAAAAGCAAGTGAAAGAAAAGTTGAGATGTTGGCTGAAAGTTAGAAAGAAACAAATAGGTTTGGGGAAGTCATTCCTACCCGAACCGTAACGGGATGGCGGATGTGTATTGACTACCGCAAGCTTAACAACACGACGAGGAAGGATCACTTCCCACTACCCTTCATCGATCAAATGCTTGAAAGGTTAGCGGAACATTCACACTTTTGCTATCTTGACGGTTATAGTGGTTTCTTTCAGATTCCAATACACCTGGACGATCAGGAGAAGACCACATTCACGTGCCCATGGGATACGTTCGCTTATAGGAGAATGCCGTTTGGGCTTTGCAACGCCCCAGCCACCTTTCAAAGGTGCATGATGGCCATCTTCTCCGAATACATTGAGGAAATCATGGAGGTCTTCATGGATGACTTCTCCGTATACGGTTCCTCTTTTGACAATTGCCTTTCTAACCTTGCTCTTGTTTTACAAAAATGTGAAGACACCAATCTAGTTCTTAATTGGGAGAAGTGTCAATTTATGGTAAAGGAAGGAATTGTATTAGGACACCTAATCTCTAGTAGAGGGATAGAGGTGGATAAGGCGAAAATAGAGACTATAGAGAAGCTTCCTCCCCCAACTTCGGTGAAAGGGATAAGAAGTTTCCTAGGACATGCTAGATTTTATAGACGTTTCATTAAAGACTTTTCTAAAATATCAAAACCGCTCACTAATCTATTGATGAAGGATGCAGTTTTTGAGTTTTCGTAGGAATGTTTGGAGGCGTTTAATATGATCCGGCAAGCTCTAATTTCAGCACCTATTATCCAACCTCCGGATTGGACTCTACCTTTTGAGGTTATGTGCGATGCTAATGACGTAGCTATAGGAGCTGTCCTTGGACAACGAAAGGAAGGGCGAACCCATGCCATATACTACGCTAGCAAGACGCTAGATGAAGCGCAGCTCAACTACGCCACTACGGAAAAAGAATTTCTAGCCATTGTTTATGCTATTGACAAGTTTCGCTCTTATCTTGTAGGTGCAAAGGTGATTGTCTACACGGATCATGTTGCGATCCGGTACCTCCTTGCAAAGAAGGATGCGAAGCCAAGGCTAATTAGATGGATTCTTCTCCTACAAGAATTCGATCTAGAGATCCGCGACAAGAAGGGTTCGGAAAATTCTGTTGCGGATCATTTGAGTCGCCTAACACATCTAGAGGACGACCACTTACCTATAGATGACTCCTTCCCGGACGAACACCTACACATTATTGAGGAGTGCATCGATGTGATCTCCAAAGGTAACGAACCATGGTTTGCTGATTTTGTTAACTATTTGGTTTGCCAGGAGATACCGCCCGGATTATCCTACGCACAAAGAAAGAAGTTCTTTAAGGATGTTCGGGAATACTTTTGGAATGAACCTCTCCTCTTTAAGAGAGGTCCAGATGGCATCATTCGGCAATGTGTGCCGGAAGATGAGATGCAAAGTGTCATCCGCCATTGTCATTCACTACCTTGTGGAGGACACGCTAGTTCGAACAAGACTAGCGCAAAGGTATTGCAATCTGGATTCTTTTGGCCTACTTTATTTAGAGATGTGCAATCCTTTGTTTCTTGCTGCGATGCTTGTCAAAGAACAGGTAATATCTCTAGGAGGAATGAGATGCCTCTCAATAACATCCAAGAGGTGGAGATTTTCGACGTTTGGGGAGTAGATTTTATGGGACCGTTTCCATCATCTTGTGGAAACCAATACATACTCTTGGCGGTGGATTACGTTTCAAGATGGGTGGAAGCGATTGCCTCTCCCAACAATGATGCCATGGTGGTGGTTAAGTTCTTTAACAAAACCATCTTCCCACGATTTGGGACACCAAGGACTATCATTAGTGATGGAGGTTCTCACTTCATTGTCCGGCGCTTTGAAGCTCTTCTAGCTAATTATGGGGTTACTCACAAGATCGCCACCCCTTATCACCCACAAACAAGTGGACAAGTTGAGATCTCAAATCGGGAGATCAAAGGAGTTCTAGAGAAGACGGTTTCAAGGACTAGGAAGAATTGGTCTTTGAAGCTTGATGACGCATTGTGGGCATACCGGACTGCGTATAAGACTCCCATAGGAACCACACCATACAACCTTGTGTATGGGAAGTCTTGTCACTTACCGGTAGAGTTGGAGCATAAGGCGTTTTGGGCTATCAAATGGTTGAATTTCAGCATGAAGGAAGCGGGAGAGAAGCGTCTCTTGAACCTTAATGAGCTTGAAGAACTCCGCTTGAATGCCTATGAGAACGCCAAGATTTATAAGGAGAGAGCAAAGCGTTGGCATGATAAGCATATCATTCCAAAAGGCTTCAAAGAAGGAGATCAAGTTCTCCTCTTCAATTCAAGGCTTCGTCTCTTTCCAAGTAAGCTTAAATCTCGTTGGACCGGACCTTTTCTAATTAAGCGTATTTTCCCCCATGGTGCAGTTGAAGTATGGGGTGAAGCGGGCGGAAGCTTTAAGGTGAACGGTCAACGACTCAAGAAGTATACGCCGGAACTCCAAGCTGAAGAGTTCGCGCCTACCGCACTCGAATAAGTGCAAGATTGGTCTAGCTACGGACCTTAAACAAAGCGCTTCTTGGGAGGCAACCCAAGGTATTGCATTCACGTTTTTGTTTTCAATTCATAGTTTAGCTTAGTTTAGACGTTTTTGCTTTGTTTTGCCTTCGATTCCTTCCGGTATGTTCGTGTTTGTGGATGTAGGAACGGTGGAAAAGGAAAGAGGAAGAGTTATTTTGAAGAAAAGTGACAAACTTGGACTTTGGAGCATTACAGAGAGTTCCACGGCCTAAACCACGGTCGTGACAGCTACAGTGACCATAATTTCCAAAAGCCTTTGCAAAATCACCAAAACCACGGTTCCGTACATTTCCACGGCCGTGGAACCCCCCGATAGACCGTGGTTTTCAAAAATTTTGCCGGCCACTATATAAACCACGTTCTTCACAAAAACTTACCAAAAACCCAATTCCACGACCCTCTCTCACCGATTCCACGCCCTTCACCTCAAATCTCCGTTCGTTAATCGTTTTCAACGATTCTTCGTTCCAAATTGAAGCAAATTCGACCACCAACGAGATCCAAGCAACGAATCGAGCGGCAAATCACCAAGGAACACACAATTCGGATTTTAAAATCCGAAACCTAGGTTTTTTCGCTCTTCTCTATCTTCGTCAATTTGGGTTCGTTTTTGCTAGAAATTTTAGGAGAACTGATTGAAATTGGAAGGAATTAGACTAGGGCTGCCTGATTGCTGAGTTTGAGTGCTGTTTGTGGATTTTTGAGAAAAGTCGAGACGAATCACGGTTTCTGTCAGTTCCACGGCCGTGGAAAAGCAAGAACAGACCGTGATTTTGAACAGTGATGGATTTTGTTAGGAGAGTTTCAGGGAGGATTAAGGAGAAGAAGAATGAGCAGATCAAAAAGAGGAAGGGTAACCCCTCTTCCTCTTCATCCTCTAGAGCACCACCACCTTCCTCCCCTTCACCTCCATCATTGCCTTCATCACCCGCACCTCCTAGCCCTAGAGTACCCACCATTCACGAGGGTCATCTCGATGCACTCGAGAGGATCCATAAGAGGGCAGTTATCGGACCTAGGTATCTATGGTTGGAGGATCTAGTTCCTCTAAACATAGTAGATGACCTTACTTGGCTCTTGGATAGAGCCGGTCTTATCGTCTTCTCGGCTATCCAAGAGGACGCTTATGAGGAGATAACGAGAGAGGTTGTGACGTCTTTCGAGCACAGCCATGTGGACAGGACCGTTTCTTTCCGCCTTATGGAAAGAAACTATGATTTTACCATCTGTGAGTTTGGAGCCTTCTTTGGGTTCCAAGAGACCTTCAATGGTCGTTTTCCTAGTGGCGTTTACGCCAAAGACTTTTGGGAGGAGGTAGCTATGATTTACGCCATCGAGGACCGCTGGCAACCTACTGATACCAAGGCTAAGTTGATGTATCACTTAGCCTTGAAGATTGCTCACCGTGTTCTTTCTGAGTGTCTCTTTCCTAGGACAGAGACACCTCAGAAGATCAAGACGGATGAGCTCTTCCTTCTGTATTCTATGCTGTATGGGCGCCCTGCTGACTGCGCCACCCTCTTAGCTGCTACCATGAGCAAGCTTAAGAACAAGAGGGCGGGGAACATTGGATATGGTGGGATAGTTACCCACCTTGCTAGGATGTTGGGGGTTGATTTTTCTGCATGCACACGCATACCAGCTGTACCCCTAGGACTCCAGGCCTTCATGACTAGAGGCCTTATATTCCCTACCCATAGAGGTCCGCCTTACGCAACCATTCCTTGGGAGAGCAGGACGGGGAGGGGCATTGAGTGGCTCCCGGAGTACTCCATTATGGCTGGATGCCATAATTGGAAGGCTACGTTCGCAGCTATGTATGCAAACAGGATTGCAGCTCCGCCGTATGTCCCACCACCGCCAGTAGTTGAGAAGGAGGAGATGAGGGATCCGTATGAGGGAGGAGGAGGAGTAGAGCAGGAGTTTGGCACGTTTCCAGATCAGCCGGATATTGCTTCTGATGTTCCTAGACGTTCTCCACGTCCAGCCAGAGCTTCAGGTTCGTCCTCTCGCCGCGCCAGCGTGAGTGAGAGACCCACTTGGATGGATACACCTCCTACATGGTACGGAGCTCCACCTTCATGGTCCTCACAGCAGCCATCAGCACCAGCACCAGCACCGTCCGACGCTCCAAGGTGGTACAGCCAGGCCCCGGGATGGTATGAGCATATGCCAGATTGGGCTACTGACCTTTCTGAGAGAGTAGGAGCATTGGAGATCCAAGCCGATGCTAGAGATGGACGCCTGGACAACCTCGATCATATGATGAGAGACATCTACCACCAGCAGTTTGGGCGGCACTACGACCCTAGCTTCTCTCCATTCCCGCCTCCACCAGTGCCGCAGTGATGATGATGATGACCGATAGCTTTAGCCGCTCCACCGCCATTTTGTGAGTTTCTTTTTCTTTTCTTCTTTTCTTTCTTTTATTTGAACATTAGGGACAATGTTTGTTCCAAGTATGGGGTGGGGTGTGACTAAAAGTTGTAATAACTCTTACTTACTTTGATTGCTTCTATCGAGACTATCTTGCATGTTCATTATACTGTTGCACGTTTCATTATTGCACTGCATGAAAAAGAGTTTGAAAAACCCATAAAAATTGAAAAAAATTTTGAAAATTTTGTGCTTCTAAGGAATTGAAATGATTTCTATGATAATCGCTACTTGTGAATTGAGTTTGATGACAATTGCATGCTTAAACGAATAGTGAATTGAGTTTGGCCGGAAAGTATTTCCTAGTGATGATCATTCTTTACGTGCTATTGACATTGTTGAACCTTTTGTGCAAGATGTTTTTGATAACTCTCATGTTGATGAAATGAAAAATGTGATTGAGCATGAGATTGATGGTTTCAAATCGGATTATGTATTAACATCCAGCATGAAAGAGGTCCTAGCCCAATTAGATGGGCATCAAAGGCTACCTATCTCCAATTTGGCCATTGGGCCCACTTTACTAACCCCAAGCGAGAAGCTTGTTCCGTCTATAGTGCAGGCACTTGAAATAGAATTGAAGGACCTTCCGTCACACCTCAAGTACGTTTTCCTTGGAAAACACAATACCTTGCCGGTGATTATCTCCAATAAGTTGATTACCGGTCAAGAAGACAAGTTGGTGAAGGTACTAAAAGAGCACAAGACGGCCCTTGGATGGACCATTGCGGACATCAAAGGGATAAGCCCTTCAACTTGCATGCATAGGATTTTACTTGAGGACGAAGCCAAACCCTCTAGGCAACCTCAAAGGAGGGTGAATCCGCCGATGATGGATGTGGTTAAAAGGGAAGTGTTGAAGCTCCTCCAAGCGGATATGATCTTTCCTATCTCGGATAGCACTTGGGTTAGCCCAACCCAAGTAGTTCCAAAAAAGGGAGTCATTACCATGGTGGAAAATCAACATGGAGAGATGGTCACCAGCAAAACACAAACCGGATGGAGAGTTTGCATTGACTACCGCAGGCTCAATAAGGTAACACGAAAAGACCATTTCCCATTACCTTTTATTGATCAAATGTTGGAACGTCTTGCAGGTCATCAGTACTACTGTTTCCTGGATGGATATTCGTGCTATTTCCAAATAGCGATCGCACCAGAAGATCAAGAAAAGACGACGTTCACTTGCCCGTTTGGCACTTTTGCATACCAATGAATGCCATTTGGACTTTGCAACGTACCCGGCACCTTCCAACGGTGCATGATAAGTATTTTCTCCGAATACATAGAAAATTTCATTGAAGTCTTTATGGATGATTTTACCATCCATGGAGATAGTTTTGACGCATGTTTAGGACATTTAAAACTTGTTCTTGAAAAATGCGTTGAAACCAATTTCGTTCTTAATTCGGAAAAATGTCATTTCATGGTCGAACAAGGAATTGTTCTAGGACATGTAATTTCCTCAAAAGGGATAGAAGTAGATAGGGCAAAGGTTGATGTGATTCAAAATTTACCTTATCCTACTAATGTTCTGGAAATCCGATCTTTTCTTGGTCATGCAGGTTTCTATCGACGTTTCATCAAAGATTTTTCAAAGATCTCGTCACCCCTATGTGAATTGCTCAAGAAAGACGTCACCTTCATAGTGGATGAGGATTGCAAGAAAGCTTTCGACACTTTGAAGGCATGTCTTACCACCGCACCAATCATCCGTCCCCCGGATTGGGAGAAACCTTTTGAAATCATGTGTGACGCCAGTGACTATGCTGTTGGAGCCGTCTTAGGACAAAAAGACGGACGGGCCTCCCATGTGATCCATTATGCGTCTATGACACTCAATGGAGTGCAAAGGCATTACTCTACCACCGAGAAGGAAATGTTGGCAGTGGTTTTTGCCCTTGAGAAATTCAGGCAGTACCTACTTGGGTAAAGGTAATTATCTTCACTGACCATGCAACTCTTAGGTACCTCATGGCGAAGAAGAAGGCAAAGCCACGTTTGATCCGATGGGTGCTCCTTCTAAGTGAGTTTAACCTAGAGATAAGGGACAAGAAGGGGGCTGATGATGTGATCCGGGAAACCAATGCAAACAACTTCACTTTAATTTGACCCTTCAGTATTTTTGTCATAACGAATGCTACGTTTATCCAATGAAGGTCCGTAAATACTTGTTGGAAAGCTGATTTCAAGGGCTACAATATTCATGCAGACTTAAAGAGCAAATTAGTCCAAGAGATGGGTCATAATTTCAGTTCTTCCAACAGCCGGATTTATGGTCAAGTTGTGAAGAGTCCAAAATCAATGCCTCATTATGTGGATCTTTAAGGCCTATATATTTATTATGACTTTTGGCCTTGTTTTTGATATTTCATCTAGCCTTATTTTCCCTATTTAAAGGCTTGATTGATTCATAGAAAAAATAAGAGAGAGTTGATAATATTTGGAAAACAATTTGGCTACTTGGTTTTTGGTGAGATGCCGAAACCTCCTCCTTGGTGAGATGCCGGGTGGGTTGCCTTTGTGAGATGCGAGGGCGAAGGCATTAGTTCTCATAGGTGAGAGGCTTGTGAGAGTTGATGCGAGTATTGTAGAGTGGATGGTGAGATGCTTGAAGCTCTAGCAATACATATCTTATACTTTATTTTCAATTATCACAATCCAAAACACATGTGTATGTTTTCTTTAGTTTTTTCGTTTGTCTTGCATCGTTGGATCCTTTGGCTGGGGCGTATTATTTGGTATCAGAGCCTTATTCGATGTAAGTCAATAAGAGGTATCAAGATTCGAGGACGAATTTTTTTAAAAGGTGGAGAGGATGATGTGATCCGGGAAACCAATGCAAACAACTTCACTTTAATTTGACCCTTCAGTATTTTTGTCATAACGAATGCTACGTTTATCCAATGAAGGTCCGTAAATACTTGTTGGAAAGCTGATTTCAAGGGCTACAATATTCATGAAGACTTAAAGAGCAAATTAGTACAAGAGATGGGTCATAATTTCAGTTCTTCCAACAGCCGGATTTATGGTCAAGATGTGAAAAGTCCAAAACCAATGCCTCATTATGTGGATCTTTAAGGCCTATATATTTATTATGACTTTTGGCCTTGTTTTTGATATTTCATCTAGCCTTATTTTCCCTATTTAAAGGCTTGATTGATTCATAGAAAAAATAAGAGAGAGTTGATAATATTTGGAAAACAATTTGGTTACTTGGTTTTTGGTGAGATGCCGAAACCTCCTCCTTGGTGAGATGCCGGGTGGGTTGCCTTTGTGAGATGCGAGGGCGAAGGCATTAGTTCTCATAGGTGAGAGGCTTGTGAGAGTTGATGCGAGTATTGTAGAGTGGATGGTGAGATGCTTGAAGCTCTAGCAATACATATCTTGTACTTTATTTTCAATTATCACAATTCAAAACACATGTGTATGTTTTCTTTAGTTTTTTCGTTTGTCTTGCATCGTTGGATCCTTTGGCTGGGGCGTATTAGCTGAGAACCTGGTGGCTGATCATTTGAGCAGACTAGTGCAAGAGGAGGAAGATCTAGAAAAAGGAAGAGAGATAGCAGGAAGTTTTCCAGACGATACATTTTACACAACTCTCTGTTGTGTAACCGCCCTCGCGCCTCACATCAGCCGCCCCTGCGGCTCAGTTTAAGCGCTACTACGGAATTGTCGACAGAGGTTTGTCTTAAGCTCCAATCTTTTAAGCCTTGGTTTGCTGACATTGTGAACTTCATTGTCAGGAAGGAGTATCCTCCAGACTTCACCAAGGCACAACGAGAGAAGGTAAAGGCTGAAGCTCGACACTACGTTTGGGACGATCCTTACCTTCGGAAGCATTGTAGTGACTAAGTGATCCGACATTGCATTCCGGACAATGAGGTACAATCCGTCCTAACTTTCTGTCATTCTGAAGCATGTGGAGGGCACTTTGGGGCAAACAAAACTCCAAGAAAAGTTTTGGATGTCGGTTTCTTTTGGCGACACATTTTTCGAGACGCTTTTGCGTTTTGCAAAGTGGTTGATAAATGCCAAAGAGTAGGAAATCTTTCAAGGAGACATGAAATGCCCCAATCCTCTCTCATATTTTGTGAAATATTTGACGTTTGAGGAATTGATGTCATGGGACCGTTTCATACTTCATTCGGGAACACATATATTTTGCTTGCGGTGGACTATGTTTCCAAATGGGTGGAAGCAAAGGCCACCAAAACTGATGATTTAAAAGTAGTTTTAGCTTTTCTTAAGGAAAATATATTTGCAAGATTTGGAATACCAAAAGCCTTAATCAGTGATAGGGGTATCCATTTCTGCAACAAGACAATCACGTCTCTCCTTAAGAAGTACCACGTCCACCAAAGAGTATCAACAATTTATCATCCACAAACAAAGGGCCAAGCGGAGGTATCCAACCGGGAAATAAAGACCATCCTTGAAAAGACAGTTTCTCCCGGACGGAAGGATTGGAGTGCAAGGCTAAATGACGCCCTATGGGCATATCGGGCAGCCTACAAAACTCCTATCGGGATGTCTCCTTTTAGGCTTGTGTTTGGGAAAGCTTGTCACCTACCGGTGGAGCTAGAGCACAAGGCTTGGTGGGCGGTAAAAAAATGCAACATGAACATAGAAGAAGTGGGAGAATTCCGAAAGCTCCAATTGCAAGAGTTGGAGGAATTGAGGCTAGTTGCATATGACCATGCCACCACATACAAAGAAAAGACCAAAGCATGGCATGACCGGAACATTCTCCGGAAGGACTTCAAGGTAGGTAATAAGGTACTTCTCTTTCAGTCATGTTTGAAACTCTTTGCAGGTAAGTTGCGTTCGAGATGGACAGGGCCGTTCATATTAGCTGAAGTATACTCTCACGGAGCTGTGGATCTATATGATCCCCAAACGCACAAGGTTTTCAAGGTGAACGGACAAAGGCTAAAACTTTACCTTAAAGGAGTCAAGAACGATCCGATTGACGAGATGGTGCTGGAGGAAGCACAATTAGAGAAGTAGAGATCTTATGTCGAGCAAACGACGTAAAACAAAGGCGCTTCTCGGGAGGCAACCCGAAGAAATAAGGAGAGGAGCCTTTGTCAAGAAATCGCCCCTGCGGCTCTGTGCCCCCGCCCTTGCGGTGACACTCATGCCCAGTGCCGCCCCCGTCGTTGGGCCTGCGCCTGTGACATGCTTGTCACTGCCCCCGCGGTGACATCCCTACGCCTTTGCGGCGGCCATCCTTGACACGCATCCTCGGCGCCGCCCCCGGCGCTGAGCCTGCATGACCCCTCTCCCTTGTCACCACCCCCGCGGAGACAATCTCCCGCTCCTGCGGGTTTACCCAAAAAGAAAAAAAAGGGGATATCGAAAATAACTACACCTAGCACACACCACCCACCAACCTTCTTCACCAAACACACGAACCCTCAAAACGCTACTCCCTCACACCACACTCACGCTCGTACGCCCTCTTGCTCACCAACTACCTCGTCGACGCCCCTACGCCGCCTCCGACAACCAGCCACCAAACGCGACGCCCCTGCGCCACCCATTCCCACTACTCCCTTACTCTCTCACATTCCTACAACCCTTATCCTCACCCACTTCAAACACTCCACTCCTGCTACACCGTCGGCGATGACTAATCCACCCAGGAAGTCACCGGAGCGGCCTTAGCAACACCACTTCCATCGCAACCCAGAAATTGCCTCTGCACTTCTCCCGCCCCCGCGCCTGCAAGTATCCGCACCTGCGCCTCACCGCCGTTGCGCCTGCTACAGCCGCCCCTACGGAAATCACACCAGAAAGGTCGATTTCTTTTCCCTGTTTCGGCATTTACTAGTCTTTTGCTTCAATCATCTTCAAGAATGGAAGCCCCAAGGAAATACAAGTTGACTGAAGCAGAAAAGGAGCGTTACAGGATTGTGCAGGATCCAGTTGTGTATGCAACTCGATTTCTGCATATTCCTACTTTAGAGAAACTAGGCATGCTGGAGAGCATGCAATCTTTTTTCACGAATGCAGGGCTCGGAAACTTCCTACAGAGCAGTGTTGCAACATATCCCGAGCTCAGCAAATAGTTCATCTCCACTTTCACAATGGAGAAGGAATATCATGTGTGTATCGGCCTCACCTTCAAGTTCAACAAGGTGAAATACACACTTGATTACAACGAAATACAAGAGGCCTTTAGGGTAACTCTCAATCCCTTTGCAAACTGGTGGAATCCAGTCCTGACCCCGGACCTGTGTGAGTTTTGGCAGGCAACTACCGGGTCAGAATTCTATGCTGGGGGTGAGTACTCCAACAAATTCACTCACCCCAGCTTGAGGCCCATCTCAAAGATCCTCATGAGTGTCTTCTGTGGACACAAAGAGGAAAACAAGGTCGCCCTCAAGGACCTCCCACTGCTCTACTCCTGCCTTCCACAAAGCGAGAAGGTGATGGATTGGCCGTCCCTTTTACTTGCCGCTTTGAAGCGGATTAGGAGGGACATGCCGAGGGATATTATCGGCGGTGGGGTGATCTCCTTGATCGCCTCACAGGTGATGGACCTGTCCGAGCTAGAGGACGGGCTGAAGGCTCCTCTTTACACTGAGGGGATGCTCAGGAGATGCAAGCTCCTCCTGTGGGACGGGGAGAACCTATTTTGGATCTCCCTTCCAAATGGGAGCCACCTTACCTATCTCCCTTGGCCTCTACCACTAGGAGATGAGCTCTCCGAGCTCTACATTCCGCAGACCCCTTCGTGCCGAGAAGGCCACTAGTGGTCATTATGGAGAGGCATGCCGCTAGCTCCAGCCGGGCTCATCTAGAGGAGCACCTGCTCATCCCAGATGACGAGGAGATGCCCACTGCGACACTAGAGGAGGATCCAACCCTTGCGATCCTTCAGGCTCAGATGGCGGCTATGACGACCCAGAACCGTACATGGCAGTCCGATTACCAACGGACTATGCTGGAGCAGCAACAGAGCTGGCAAACTAGCTTTGCCACCTCCATGACCTCCCATTTCGACCAGCAGCAGGAGGCTTGACAAGCGGCCCAGCAGCAGCAGATGGAGGATCAGCAACAGGCTTGGTAAGCCAACTTTGAGACCTCTATTGGTCGTCGGATGACAGCTCAGCAGGACCACATAGATGACATCTACCGCCGGCAGGAGGACTTCTTCCGCCATTTTCCTTACCCACTGGAGGAGGGTCTAGGTGGTCCATCCGGACCATCCCACTGAGGGTTACATTTCTCTTCCTTTCTCCCACATTTATCTTTGCCTCATGTCCACTTTGAGGACAAAGTATACTTCAAGTATGGGGGAGGGACATTATCATTGCTTGTACAGTCATTTGAGTTTTTGAGTTGTTTTGTTTTAAGTTGTTTTGAAAATTGAATTCAGATTGAAATTCACAAAAAAAAATAAAAAAGAGAAAAAGAAAAAGCCAAAGAAAATGAAAATGAAAAAAAAGGCATGTAAATCCTTGGACAAACCGAAAACCCGAAAGGGCGGTTTAGGCAAAAAGAAGGTAGTCCGACCAACCTGAGGTTGGTGCAAAATTGGACTTGAGGGATGTGAGTTAAAATGAGATCATCAAAAGAAGAAGAGTGGCAAGGTGAAAACCCGAAAGGGCGCCTTGGCAAAATGAGCGACACCGAGTGTAGGTTTCCCTTCCAGCGTTTGGCGACATAAGAACGGGAGTCATAAGGAGGTTGTCCGGGTAGGCCACTCTTGGAGCAATAAGGATGGTAGTTTCTCCCTTTTTCTCACATTTCCTCTCTTTTCCTTCTTTCGTTCCTGGCTTTTCTCTTGTTTTCATTATCTCTCTTGCTTACCCATGCTTTCTAAGGCCTTTGAGTCTAGTTGTTGTCATTTGTTTTACTCGGGACGAGTAAAAGGTCTAAGTATGGGGGAGTTTGATAGGTGATGGAATCACTATCATTTAGGATAGTTTTTAGAGTCTTTTTATTGCATTTGTGTCGGTTTATGCTACTAACTCCTTGGTCCAGAAGAAGAAGACTAAAAGAATCTAAGAAAGGAGTTATAAGCACTTAGGAGTGAAGATCGTTCACGAAGAAAAGCTTTTGTTGCCTTACCGCCCCAGCCGAGCCTTGTCACCGCCCCTGCGGGTGACGCCTTACACCGGAGCGCCCCCAGCGCCTTCGCCAGCGCCGGCCATGAAGTGTGTCACCGCCCCTGCGCCACTCCTTGGCGCCTCTGCGGTGACTTGCCTTGAAGAAACGAAGACCAGCTCCCTTGCGCCTTCCACTGCGCCCCTGCCTACGCCTCAACCTGGGAGCTGGAAGACGAAGAGGCTATGTCACCGCCCCTGCGTTGACATAGGGACGCCCCGGCGGCTTGGCATTAGAAACGTCAGGAAGTCGAAGGGTCAGACGTTTGAAGAGCACTGAAGATCCGCCCCAGTGGAATTGCCTAGCCACCCCTACGGCCATGAAGAAGATCAAGTGTTTTTGCCTTCACCGCCCTGCGGAACTGAAGGCCGCCCCTGCGGACATTAGAAGCTTTACTCCGGCTGTTTACACCACCTTTATGGCATTAAAGGTGGTTGTTTTAGACCGGCCATTTACTCCCATTTAGTGTCTTTTGTAGTATAAATAGTCCTTGGTTGATTGCCAGAGAGATCCATCTTGTTATCCAATAAATTATCCACTTAATTATCTTGCTACCTTTGTAATGAGTTGCTAACTCCCTTGCTACATTGGGTTGGTTTGAAGCTACGTTGTTACTTTGGTTGTAAGTTCTTTTTAATATAAGTTTTCATTCAGTAATGCTTTGTGTTTCCTTGATCTACATTGTCTAATTGCATGTTTACTATTGCTCGAGATTGATCACCTTAGGTTCTAAAGTGCATGCGATTAGCTATGATTAATCGGTTCCGGGTTCGGGTCTTTAATCTAGTAGCAACTTTAAGTAATAACGGGTTGTAATTATTTAAAGAAACAGAACACAAATATAAAGATAAGTTTAACGGTTTTAATCTTCTCTTTATATCCCTTAGTCTTTGTTTGAAACCTAACTTGTTATTTGTTCTTGTAGGTTTACGGAACACTAACCTGCTAAATTGTGTTGATGCCGGTCGGTTCAACACATATATATGATCGAGACGGGAGATTACTTACAAACATGTGAAAGGAACTCACCAAAGTAGCAATTGCATGCTTAGAATCAACCTAGTGTAGATTCATCCATCATTTGTCTTACTTGTCGTATTAATCGTTTTCACATGTTTTTGTGTGCATCAATTCAACCAAACCCCCCCCCCTTTGTTACTTGTTACTATAATCGATAATTGCATCTAAAAACACCTTAACTCCCTTGGGTTCGACCCTTACTTAACCACTATACTTGTCATTAGTGCTAAGTCGGGATTTACTTTTGAATGGGTATAGACGACCATAGAAATATCTCTAGTCACTAGCTTATTACCAGGACCGGGCTTCTGCTTTTGAGAGGGAGCGAGCCAGTCAAAGGAGAGCTTCTCAAACGGGACGGTCTGAGAAGAGGCAGCGCACTGGGCAGACCAATGGAGTTGGAGGAGCATACGGGTCTAGACGAGACCAGAGGCGTCAGAGTTATGATAACACGATTTATGACTTAGGTTTAGGCACTCATTTAGATAGTTTTTCAGCTCATTCATACATGGTTTGCACTAGTCTAGAGTCTTGGCTCCGCATAAAATATTAATGTAGATTGGATCCTGAGAGTTAAAGAGAATCTCCGACGAACCCTAATTCACGGTCTGTTCTTGAGCTTCCACGGCCGTGGAACTCAAGAACTAGCCGTAATTTTGTGTTAAGTTACGAACTTGCTTTTACTTTAATCGAAAGTTAAAGATTTGCTTTAACTTAGTCTTGGCTTGCCTTTTCTAGGTGGTAGTGAAGCCTCAATAACCTCTACCTCGATTGTGAGTGTCACAACCTTAATCGATTTAGTTAGTCTTGATCCTTGGATTACAAGTTTGGGTATTTGACGTTAATTCTCATCTTTAGAACCTTTCTGTATTGAAGCCTCAACAACCTTTATAGAGAGTGTCTTGTAGGTGAGTCATATAAGGTTTTTGGAACTTCACCGTACGATTACCTTACATTAGCATACCTTCGCATATCTTAACTCTGTCCTTATATCATTAGTATATCTTGAATCGATTGCCACAGCTGGATTCCTGGATCTTTAGGATTGTTGTTTTCCCAATAATTCGAAAAGCTCTTACATTTATTTGCTTGATAATCTACAATTGAATTTGTTCCCCCCAAATCCCTGTGTTCGATACTCTGGAATTCTTGCTTAACTACGTCGATCCGTACACTGCAGGTTCGCTTGCTTGATTTCTAGTTTTATAAATTTAAAGCTTATTTGCACGCATGCTAAGTGGCGAACAAGTGGCTAATTATCTGATCCGAAACTGAGAGTTACACGGGATGATACCGGCGTGGTTGCTGCGTTGGATCCATCCTTTGGCCAAGAGTTCTTGGCTCCACATCCACACGTTCGATCCTTGCATTCCTAGGTGAAAAACGGCGATTAGCAGCTGCCCGTGGATGGAATGGATTCACATTGATCGTGGGATCAATTTTCTCTAGCGGTGGCATGGAGGAATCGCTATCATCAGCGGATGAATGACCCCTATTTGACCTTAAAGGTCTCCTTGAGGATTTCTTGCTCCCCTTATTCTTAAGGTTGCTTAGTTCTATCCTCATCTGGAACATCATATCCTTTAGATCGTCAACTTGAGATTGATGACGATCCATTTCATCTCTATGTGTCCTCTCACTCCATTGGAGTTGAGCTTCTTTCTCCGCTAGCTCCGATTGAAGATCACGTTCGTTTTCTTCAGCCATCTTCTTTTCCTTACGCTTTTGCCTTAAAGTTCTCTCAAGCTCTTGATCAAGAGGCAAGAGGTCTCCGGTGTTCCTAGACCTACGCATGCACTTGAAAAGATATCAAATAACATGGGAGAAGCTCCCAAGCTTGACAACCGAAAACCGAATTCAGCCTAGACCAAATCCCCGGCAACGGCGCCAAAAACTTGTTCGCCACTTGGCATGCGTGCAAATAAGCTTTAAATTTATAAAACTAGAAATCAAGCAAGCGAACCCGCAGTGTACGGATCGACGTAGTTAAGCAAGAATTCCAGAGTATGAAACACAGGGATTTGGGGGGAACAAATTCAATTGTACATTATCAAGCAAATAAATGTAAGAGCTTTTCGAATTATTGGGAAAACAACAATCCTAAAGATCCAGGAATCCAGCTGTGGCAATCGATTCAAGATATACTAATGATATAAGGACAGAGTTAAGATATGCGAAGGTATGCTAATGTAAGGTAATCGTACGGTGAAGTTCCAAAAACCTTATATGACTAACCTACAAGACACTCTCTATAAAGGTTGTTGAGGCTTCAATACAGAAAGGTTCTAAAGATGAGAATTAACGTCAAATACCCAAACTTGTAATCCAAGGATCAAGACTAACTAAATCGATTAAGGTTGTGACACTCACAATCGAGGTAGAGGTTGTTGAGGCTTCACTACCACCTAGAAAAGGCAAGCCAAGACTAAGTTAAAGCAAATCTTTAACTTTCGATTAAAGTAAAAGCAAGTTCGTAACTTAACACAAAATTACGGCTAGTTCTTGAGTTCCACGGCCGTGGAAGCTCAAGAACAGACCGTGGATTAGGGTTCGTCGGCGATTCTCTCTAACTCTCAGGATCCAATCTATTTACGAACGATCTATCATCATCTAAGCCACAACTATCAACCCTTCACCTTAGAATTGTTAAGGTTTTTAGCCAACAATAGTCATATTGATATCAAATTCAAGAATTAAAAGATTGAAAGATGAAAACTTCCGAAAACCTTCAATAAACTTCAAACCAATCTCAAAGTCACAATCAAGAACAAATATCGTCACTAGATTCGGAATAGAACAAACAAGCACAATCTTGGATAAGAAGGAAGAACGGGATGTCAATCCGTCTTCTAAATCAAACCTAAGCAAGAAGCGAAATCTCCTTGCGAACAATCTTCCGAATCTTCGATCTTCCGTCAATCCGGAAATCGCCAATAGCAATGCGCCAAAAATCTCTCAAATAAGTCTCCGCGAAATGCGAAATTAGGGCAATTCCCCGCGCAAGTGTATGTGTAAAGCGAGGTCTAAGCAGAGGTGACGGAATCTCCCTTCGTCCGTCCTTTTATAGTGTAAGATAAAATATCGGCCCGGCCCAATTGCGTAGGAGATCGTGGCTTAAAGTATGGAAAAAAAGATTGGCAAGATCACGGTCGTGGAAGGGTTCCACGGCCGTAATTTAGAGCGTGGAAATCAACACGGTTTGAACCATCTTCTCCACGGCCGTAGAAGTTACTGGAATGAACCACGCTTCCCTAGCCATGGTTCCACGGCCGTGGACTTGAACGTGGAAAGTGGTACGGCCGTATTTTAGAGCGTGGTTTAGGGCAAGAACGTGATTCTTCCCTAGCCTCGAGCATTCCTCAAGTTGGCATTCCCTTAGCTCCTAGAAATGCCCTCAATCCATGGACATACTAAATCAAACTTATCCTTGCTCAATTCCATTCGGAAATAGCTCTCAATCACCTATAATCAACATAAAGCTTGTGTAGATCTCTATATCGACTTTATAGACAAACTAGCTCACAAATGTATCAATGCTCAATCAATGACTATCAATATGAATCAAATACACTTAGAAAACGTGCCTAAAATATCACAATATTTCATGCTAACACCACTCATCATCATGAAAGCAATAATCAAATATGAGGGAAGAAGGTGAATAATTGAACACATAAACCTTAAGAGAAAGGCTTCAATAACTTAATCAATTATCAAACAAACAAGCGTTCCTTGAATCACAATCCAATAAGACGATCAACAAAGAAGGGAATCTAAGAGAATCTTACAAAACCCTTCACAAAAGCTATAAAAGCTATCAACTTCTTCCTTCAATCTTCCTTCAACCTTCAGAAAGGTTCTTCAAATCTCAAACTGTAGTGGGTGTATGCGGGGTGATAGCGGGTGTTCCAACCGTTAGCGGATGTCGGATTTGTGGAAAATCCGACCCTTTTAATAGGAAAATTCCCCCCCCCCAAAGATAAGATATCTTAGAAAGATCTTTTCCCATAAAAATAGGTAAAATATATGGGTTAAATTATCTTCTTCCTTCCAGGAATCCAGCCTAAAAATATAAGATCTTCTTTCCAAAAATAAAAGATCTCAGCCAAATAAAATATATCTCTTGCCGCGTCCAAGGTATTCGCCTCAGTCGAGTCAGCTCCTCTGGATCACCTCGGTCGAGATGGTACTGTAGCTGACCGAGGTGACTCTAAACTGAATGTGAAATCTCTCAAATCTGGTCCAAAGTGAATCTTCAATCCATTTTCATGATTCCTGGATTCTTCCTTAAGCTCCTGAATGTAGCTCCAATGACTCTTTAGCTCCTTTTGCTCCATTTTGATGTAAAACGTGCCATTTTACCTACGATTACAACGAAACTTGGTGTAGACCTCGATTCCCGCAAAAGTAGATGAAACGACAATATAATCACATAATATACATCCAAACATGCAGATTATTGAAGATAAAACGTCTAAACAGGTCCCAAAATATAGACTATAATTCATGCTATCATCGACCAAGATGGAACATGAACTGAGCGAGGCGAGACCTTTCCTGATCCTTATCTGAGTTGAGGTTTCAGTTTGCCAAAGCCTATCCTTGTTATACCTTTCCTGGTTCAACGCAAGCCTAGGATGAGAGTTACCCGGTGATTCCTTTGTTTGTATACCCAAGATCATGAGTGTTAGGTAATAAAGGTTTATCCTTTATTGGGGTTTGAGTGTGCCTTCATCCCATCTTTGAGAGTTAGCCTGAGACTTACCCGGTAAAGGTTAGTTCTATCCCCTTGGATGGTGTGTTGGTTTGAAATTATAGTTCCTTTGCTTAGTACCTTGAGACTTACCCGGTATCTTTGGTTTGGGATAGTGAGTAGTGAGACTTACCCGGTGATCTATTCCCACCTTAGAAACACCTTCCCTTTGCAAACCTCAGCTTTTTCCACGCTATCCTTTGAGATCTTGAGTCGGAACCACAACTGAATGCTTTAATCTCTAGAATCGGCATTTTCTTTACCTGGTTATTACATCATCTTTGATATATTTGCTTTGTTGCTTTTGTTTTTTAATGACAACCTGACTTACCGACCTTTGTTTCACCATAGTCCCTGTATTCGACCCTAGAGTATTTGCCGTTATTACAATTGATCCGTACACTACGGGTTCGCATATTGTTTCAGGCTTATATTTTAGGTTATAAATTTAAAGCTATATCGTTTACCATACACACACGTCTGAGAGCGAACAAGTTTTTGGCACCGTTGCTGGGGACTTGGTCAAGGCCAAGTTCGGTTTCGGTTGTCTTTTGGGGTTGTTGCCTTTGTTTCTATTGAATTCTTTACTTGAGTGATTTCGCATGATCTTTCCTTAGCTTTATGCGAATAACTTGTGCTGGAAGGGAAATTGTTCCTTACGATCCTGATCCAGAAAAGACATACAAAAGAAGATTGAAAGAAGCTAAGATGGCCGATCAAGATAATCGAGATCTTGAAGCCGAATTGAAGGAGGCATTGGAACAACTTCGCCTCGGTAAAGAAAAATTGCAGAGAGAGAAAGACGAGACTCGTGCAAGAACTGAAGAAAGTCAAGCTGATATGGCCACTCTACGAGCTCAAATCTTACCTCGATCGGTCCTAGTTGCTCGATCGAGGCAGGATCCATCCCTAGTTGCACCGGCTGAGATACACCCACCACATCGGATGCCGGCCATTATAGACTGAGGTGATCTTTTTGCTAGAGTTCCACAAACCCTATATCAAAGGATGGACCCGAATCAGCAAGTACGGCGTCCAGGAGTTAATCTAGGAGATCCAGATGAGCATGATTATGAACTTCGACCTCAAGTTCTAACCATGATTCGACAATGTCAGTTTGAAGGTTTGGAAAGAGAATCTACACATCAACATTTACAAAATTATGAGATTTTGATGGAGACTTTGAGATAATCAAGAGTGGAGAACAACAATTACAAGTTAACGCCTTTCTACTTCTCATTGAAAAACAAGGCGCTTGCTTGGTATCAATCTCTTCCAGCTGGAAAAATCAACACATGGGAAGAGATGACTACGGAGTTTCTTACTAAGTTTTTTCCCCCATCAAAAACCGCTGAATTGAGGGGTAAGATCAATGCTTTTATCATGAAAGAAAAATAAAGTATGTCCAAGTCATGGAAAAGGTTCAAAGACCTTTTGTTGGATTGCCCTCATCATGGGATTCCAAAGATCGAGTTGTTGGAGATATACATCAAGGGTTTGGATGGAGACACTCAATTCAAACTCCAATTACTTTCTACCGGCACTTTCATGGATATGCCGGTAGACGAAGCTTGGGAATTCATAGAAAAGCAAGCCTTACACTTGGAGAAATATTCTCATCAAAGGGTTGAAGATGGAGCAAGGCGAGTTAGTTACTGGATACAAATTCAAATGCTGCTCAACTCACCACGCTCAACAATGAAGTCAAAGCATTGAAGGAGCTTTTAGTAGCTCAAATTAAAAAGGAGCAAGATGTTGGATATGTAGGAAGAGGAAATTATCAAGGGCCGTGGAACAACAACAACAACAACAACAACAACAACAACAACAACAACAACAACAACAACAACAACAACAACAAAAACAACAACAACAACAACAACAAAAGGAATTTCAATAACAATTGGAGATCAAATCAACAAAATCCCAGTAACCCTTATTCTCATGTTGAAAATGCTCTTAACACCCCTTCTTCTTCTTCTACTCCATTGAGAAGCCAGGAGCCGTCATTTTAAAAGCCTAGTTGCTGGGTTACTGAGAGAGTGAGATGAGGGCCAGGATTCAACCTGATCCGCCCCTGCGTGACCCTGGATGCGCCCCTGCGGTTTGCTTGGGCCGCCCCTATGGTTCACAGTTTCCGCCCCTGCGGCTCTGTGTGCTGCAGCCGCCTTCTTTGACCCTTTGACCCGTGCTTTACTCTTTTTACCCCTTTATAACCTTCATCTATTCCTCCTAATGAGGGTTTACCATTCCTGCTTCATCTCTCTCTCCCTACGTACATCTTCTCTTCTCTTCTCCCTTGGATCATCTTTGATTATTCTTTGAGTTTTGGTTGAGTTATGAGAGATCTTGGATAGCTTTGCTTGCTGTTGTTGATGGTTTTTGTTGCTGAGCTTTAAGAGCCAGTTTGTAGTTGTCTTGGTGTTGTGCTGATCTCCTAGAGAGCTTTATTGGTAAGCTTCCATGGCTTTTCTTCTTTCTTTCTTCTTTTCCTCTCTTTCCTTAGCCTAGCTTAGATTCATTAGGCATGGACCATGTTCCAGCCATGTTTGGCTTGTGTTGATGTATATATATATATGTATGTTCTATATGTATGTTGTTGTTGGAGTGAAGAATGAGTAAAGAATCGAAGGAAGAAGTGAAGAAAGGGCTAAGGTGGTATCTTGTGTTGTCCAGCCGCCCCTGCACCACCTTGCAGCCGCCCCAGGACCGCCCCTGCGCTACCTATGAGCTGCCCCTGCGCCCACCTGCATCAGCAAGGTCTTGCACTTGGTTCTGCAGGTGTGTGTTGCTTCTAGGCTTTCCTTAGGATGCCTTTGTTCCCTCCTTTCCTAGTTAGGATCATGCTATAAGTGTGAGGATGTGTTCGGTTGAGGTTATGATCGTTTTATGTCTTGTACGGCTTTAAGGACTTAGGTTGATGTTAGTTAAGATTTTGAGGTTGAGTATGATCCCTATGGATCCCTTTGGGTCTAGGTGTGACCCCTTTTATGAATAGAGGTTGATATCCTTATATGCCTTATTATTAGGCAGTGCCCCTCTCTCAGGATTGGAAGTTGGTTGTGGTGAGTTGTGTACGAGGTTGAGGTAAGTCCGTAAGACTTACTTAGCTACCATCCTTATATTTGGGTGTTTGCATGAGTGGTGTGTGATGTATATGTTTGTTATGATAGCATGAGATGTCGTTTATACCGACCTATGTTTTATTGATTGCCCCGTATGAGTGGCTATGATAACATTTCCCTTTCATCCCATCGTGGAGTGTGGGAGGTTCTCTGACGTCAGGCCAGACTGACTTTACAGGAAGGGCGCAATCCACTCCCATAGGGTACACGGATTGTGTGACCAATACTTGTGCAGTTGGCTAGCAGGCTCAGAGGCGAGGATGCATCGGTCCTCGTGTCACATACTTTTTTCTATCTATATACATATACGATTTGAGTGAATGACTATTATATAAAGATGATAAATGGGTAAATGTGTGATATCATGCTGATGTGTTTATCCTTACATGATTG
Source organism: Fagopyrum homotropicum (assembly GCA_033239125.1). Lineage (NCBI taxonomy): Eukaryota > Viridiplantae > Streptophyta > Magnoliopsida > Caryophyllales > Polygonaceae > Fagopyrum > Fagopyrum homotropicum. The sequence goes on from BSWB01000002.1 coordinate 102,904,744, forward strand.
TGTTTGTGATTATGCATTACTCTATATATGTATGGTTAGCGAATGGTTTATTACCATGTTGTAGATGCCCCACATGATAGGCGTGATGTTGAGTGATCTAGTAGAGTGCCAGGCCGAGGACCTCTCGTACATAGGATGTTGTGGGCTTTTGGGTTTGTTTAGCTTCCCTCCTGCGTGAGAATGACCTTTTGTTACCTCATGTGTGAGGGCGTTGTGGTTTATATTCGGCTATGTTGTTTTACCTTCTGGTTGTACAATTTATATAGTTTTATGTATTTGTTTTTATATCTGTCAGTGTCATGTTGTAAGGTTCAATTAACTTGTTGTCAGGCTAGGGTCAGGATCCATTGTGAGATCCTAGCCCAATGTGACACTCCGAGTCCCACGGATTCGGGGTGTTACAAAGTTGGTATCAGAGCCTTAGGTTGACAACAATGGCACTTGCTACCTGCAATGAGGTTTGATAGGTAAAATAAACAGAACCCGAAAGGGGTCTAACGTTTTTAAAATGGTTTTGGTTTTAACTGTGGTTGGGTTAGAATGTATGAGAAGTCGCCACTTCTACTATGGATCTCTCCAATATAGTTATGTATATATATGTTCGCCCCTAAACGTGTGCGTGAAAATAAGTTTTAATTGTAAAACTGAAACAAAAGCAAGCGAACCCGCGGTGTACGGATCGGCGTAGATAAGCAAGTATTCCAGAGTATCGAACTCAGGGATTTGGGGAGTCAAATTTAGTTTCGATAATATCGAGCAAGTAAAAGTATAAAAGCTTTGCAAATATTGGGGAAAACAGCAACCCTAAAGATCCAGGTATCCAATTGTGGCAATCGATTCAAGATATACTATAGATATAAGGACGGAGTTGAGATTGCAAAGGTATAACTAAAGTAAGGTAATGTACGGTGAAGTTCCAAAACCCAATATGTCTAACCCAAAGACTCTCTCTATAAAGGTTGTTGAGGCTGCAGTATAGAAAGGATCTAAGGACAAGAATTAATCTCAAATACCCATGCCCAAACCCAAGGAATCAAAGATAGACTAAAACGGTTAAGGTTGTGACACTCAAAACTGAAATAGAGGATGTTGAGTCTCACTACTACCTAGGAAAGGCAAGCCAAGGCTAGGTTAAAGCTAATCTTTAACTTTGGATTAAAGCAAAAGCAAATGTCGTAAAACAGGAAAAATCATGGCTAGATCTTGAGATTCCACGGCCGTGGAACTCAAGAACAGACCGTGATTTAGGGTGTCGACGATGTTTCTCACACTCTCAGGGTCCAATCAAGTTACGATCGATCTATCAGTATCTAAGCCACAACTATCAACCCTTCACCCTAGAATTGCTAAAGGGTTTTTGCCAATAATCATCATTATGATATCAATAATCAAATTAAGAAGAATGAAAGATGAAAACCCTCGAAAACTCAAAAACAACTCAAAGTCAATCTCGAAATCCGAACAACAAAGTATGTTTATGAATTCAGAAAATCATGAATAGAAATCCTCACAAAGATCTAGAGAAACCACAAAGAACGGGATGTCAATCCGTCCTTCAATGAAAATTCTAGAATATCCTGAAGTACACAATCTCTCAAAAATCACGTCTTACACAAATCTCCAATGCTCGAGGTCGAAATGAAACCCTAATGCCACCGTTAATGAAGCTCTCAGCGAATGCGTAAGCGAAGGTCCTCGAAACTCCTTTCTCAAGCCTTCTTATAGGCGAAAATAGGGTTACAGGAAAAGCCCAATAACGTTGCTGACGTGGCAAATATGACACGTCACAAGATCACAAAAATCACGGTCATGAACAACTTTCCACGGCCGTGGTTCAGACCGTGTAACTTTCTGTTGTGCTCCAAACTCGCTTCTACGATCATGTTGCCAAATCCACGACCGTAATTTAGAGCCTGATTCTTCAAATCCTCTTCCACGACCGTAATTTAGGGCGTGGATTTCCAAAACTCTTGTTTTTTGCCTTTGTTTCGTGACATTCTTCACTCATGCTCCTTCCTTAGCTTCTCCAAAGCATTCCCTTGCCATCAAGCATGATCAAATACTCCTTTCCTTCCTCATTTTGCTCCAATCCAAGCCTTTATTCACCTAAAAACAAAACGAAGCTAGTGTAGATCTCTATATCGACAAAGTGGGTGAACTAGCTCATAATTGCATCAAACTCTTATCTATGTACACAATAAAGAGGGAAAAACAACTAAAACAAGTACCTAAAATACAGTCATATTTCATGCTAACAAAATACCCCATACTTGCCACTTGTTTGTCCCCAAGCAAGGTTTTCAAAAGCTTAGAATATATGGTAGAATGAAATATGAATGCAAAACAAAACAAAGAAATCTTTTTGGTTAATGTGCTTCTAATCAATAGATCATCCTCAAACCTTGCTTCATTCATCCTTGAAAACGTTCATACACATAAACCAAAATATGTAAACCAAAGGAAGTTCATAAATTGCAAATACTTCAAGACAAACATCCTAACCTTCATGCATTGTCAAATCAAGCATGTGAAACTTCAATTTAGATCACTATGTCAAATAACATTCTTATGATCTCAAGGGCTTTCAAGTAAGGCCAAGAATGCGGAAAAGGTGGGAAACTTGTAAAGGAATGTGGTGTATGAATCCGGGAAGAAGGAACAACACAAACTCTTTTCTTTTCACCATTGAACTAACCACCAACTTAGAGCTTTGCTTCAGACTTTTTGCACATAATTTTTTCGACTTTACTTTTGGAGTTATGGACAACGGTGCACAATAACCGAAGCCTAGGAGATTGGCGTTTCTCAATTTCGAGATGCCTCAAACCCTTGATGCACATACCATTATCCGTTAGGAATATCGCTCAATCCGACTTTGGAAAGACACAAACACTCGGCTATGTGAATGTGCCGAGTTACTCATCGTCATGATTGACTTCCCCAAATCTATAATTTCCTACACTTTGAATTCAAACAATTTCTTTCATGGCCCTCCCACATCAAACATGCCAAAATCAACTCTTCCTAAATCCCGGATAGGTAAAGGAGGCAATTATTTTCATTGAGGGGCTAAATGATCAAAGAAAGAAGTAAGAAAATAGAGGTGCCTTAATCATTTCATAAAGAAGTATAAGAACTCATATTGTGATTTCAACCTTCGTTTCTCAATATGATTTAGATAAAAACCTTCACATTATGAAACTTGCAAGAAAGGATAAACAACATACTCAATCTCTTCACAATTCATAATTCAATTCAAGCATACAATTGTCATCAAAAATTGATTCCACAAGTAGTTTTTATCATAGAAATCATCTCTAATCTTAGAAGCACAAAATCTTTTCAAATTTTTTAAATTTTTATGGGTTTTTCAAAGATTTTTTTTTTATGGAATGCAAAAATGAAACGTGTGACAATGAAAGGAAACATGCAAGTGTTCATAGACATGCAAAGCAAAGTGAGTAGAGTTATTACAAACGACAGTCACACCCCACCCCATACTTGAAACATACATTGTCCTCAATGTTCAAAGGAAATAAAGAGAAGAAAACAAAAGCAAAAGAAACTCACTAATGGCGGTGGAGCGGCTCTAACTGGCGGTCATCTCAACATCATCATCACTATGGAGGAGGCGGTGGTGGATATGGAAAGAAATTCGAGCTAAAAGGCCGCCCAAACTGCTGGCGGTAGACGTCCCTCAAGATACGGTCGTTCTCCTGGCTCCGTACGTCATGAGTCTCTTGTCGGATCTCTAGATCTCCCACTCTTCTCGAAAGATCGGTAGTCCATCCCGGAAGCTGCGAGTATCAATCCGGCGGTTGTCCATACCATGCAGAAGCGTCCTGAAGAGGAGGAGTCGGTGTCACCGGTGCCTGCTCATACCATGGAGGAGGAGCTCCCATCCATGACGGCTGCTCTCAATACCAAGCGGGTGGAGTCTCCATCCAAGTCGGCCTCTCACTCACACTAGCCTTGCGTGAAGAAGAGAAACCGGAAGGTCTAGAAGGGCGGGGAGATCGTCTAGGCTGCTCCGGGAAATCGGCCGGCTGATCCGGAAATGTACCAAAGGCATGCTCAGAACCTCCTACATCATGTTCATCACCTCCTCGCATCTCCTCATCATCGTCCCCAGCTGGGACCTCATCCGGCACATATGGAGGAGCTACAAGTCTATTCGTATGCATGGCCGCGAAGGTCGCCTTTCAGTTATGGCGGCCTAGCATGATGGAGTACTCGGGAAGCCATGGGATACCTCTGCCACCTCTCTCCTCCCATGGCATGGCTGCGGTAGGTGGAGCTTGGTGGCGGGGAAAGATAATACCTCTAGTCATAAGCCCGTTGAGACCCAAAGGTCTCGCCGCTATCCTAGTACAAGCGAAGTAGTCTATCCCCAACTGAGTGGCTATGTGAGTGACCATACCCCCATAACCTATGTTCCCGGCCTTCTTGTTCTTCAATTTACTCATGGTGGAGGCAAGGAGGGTGGCACAATCGGCGGATCTACCGGTAAGCATGAAATAGAGGAGGAATAACTCATCGGTTTTTATCTTTTGTGGGGTCTCGGTCCTAGGGAAAAGACACTCCGAAAGGACCCTATGAGCTATATTCAAGGCCAAGTGGTAGATGAACTTACCCTTGGTGTCGGCCGGTTGCCAACGATCCTCACTAGCATATATCATGGCAATGTCCTCCCAAAAATCCTTAGCATACACTCCACTAGGAAACCTACCATTGAAGCTCTCATGGAACCCAAAGAATGCTCCAAACTGAATGATGGAGAACTCATAGTTCTCCTCCATCAACCTAAAAGAGACCGTGTGGTTCACATGGTTATGCTCAAAGGAAGTCACAAACTCCCTTGTTATCTCCTCATAGGCATCCTCTCTAATAGCGGAGAAGACGATCAATCCTGCTCTATCCAAGAGCCATGTCAAGTCGTTCACAACATTGAGCGGCTCAAGCTCCTCTAGGAGAAGGTATCTAGGTCCTATGATTGGCCTCTTCTCAATCCTTTCTAAGGCTCCTAGGTAATCTTCATGGATAGTTGGGATTCTAGGAGGTGGTGGTGATGGTGGTTCACTAGGAGGGGGTTGGGAAGAGGAGGAACTATCATCCTTTCTCTTCTTGTTCCTACTGGATTTCCTTCAAAACATTTTTCTCGGCAACAGAGAAAATCACGGTCTGTTCTTGGTAAACCACGGCCGTGGAACGTACAAAGACCGTAGTTTTGGTCTATTTCTCTCAAATCACAACGATTTCACACCAAACTCAGCAATCACTGTCCTAGACTAATTCCAATTCCAGTTTCATTCAGTTCTCCTAAATTCTTGCGAAGAAATTGAACCAACTTGACAAAGTAGAGAAAAGGGAGAAAAACCTAGGATTTGGATCTTTCAAATCCAAATTCCTCCTCCAATGTGGATTGTTCATTCAGTTGGTTGCTTGGATCTTGTAGATGGTTGAAAATGCTCCACTTTAGGCTCAAGAATCGAACGAATCGGACTCCGGACGAAGAATTACGGGTTGAGGAGCGTAGTCGGTGATTCTGGGCGTAGATTTGGGTTTTTGTTGTGTTTTTGTGAAGGAAAGTGGTTTATATAGTGGCCATAAAATTTTTGAAAATCACGGTCACTCGGGGCATTCCACGGCCGTGGAAATGTATGGAACCCATGATTTTGATGAGTTTTACTAGATTTTGGGGAATTACGGTCACCTGTTACTTACACGACCGTGGTTTAGGGCGTGGAAGTCTCTGTTGTGTGCCAAAATCCAAGTTTCGTTAATTCCTTCCAACTTTTGCTTCTTTTCTTTGCCCATCCCATATTCCTACATCCAAAAATATAACATACCGGGAGGTAACGAGGGAAAAACAAAGCAAAAATAACTAAACTAAGTTTCGTCAAGTTCTCCTCTTCAATTCAAGAAAAACAAAAACGTAAGTGCAATACCTTGGGTTGCCTCCTAAGAAGTGCTTGTTTTGGGTCCGTAGCTAGACCGTTCCTGAGTTTATTCGAGGACAATCGGAGCGATTTCCACAACCGGGAGCTCCGGTGAATACTCCTTAAGACGTTGGTCATTCACCTTGAAACTTCCGCTCTTTTCACCCAATACTTCAACTGCGCCATAGGAAAAAACACGTTTGATTAGATAAGGTCCAGTCCAACGAGATTTAAGCTTACCTGGAAAGAGATGAAGTCTTGAATTGAAGAGGAGAACTTGATATCCTTCTTTGAGATCCTTTGGAATGATATGCTTATCATGTCAACGATTCGCCCTTTCTTTGTAAATCTTGGCGTTTTCATAGGCGTTCAAGAGGAGTTCTTCAAGCTCGTTAAGGTCCAAGAGGCACTTCTCGCCCGCTTCCTTCATGCCGAAGTTCAACTACTTCACAACCCAGTACGCCTTGTGTTCTAGCTCAACCGGGAGATGACAAGACTTCCCATACACAAGGTTGTATGGTGTTGTACCTATGGGAGTCTTGTATGCAGTCCTATATGCCCATAATGCATCATCCAGTTTCAAAGACCAATCCTTCCTTGTCTTTAAGACCGTCTTCTCAAGGATACCCTTGATCTCTCTATTCGAAATCTCCACATGTCCACTTGTTTGTGGATGGTAGGGGGTAGCGATCTTGTGAGTCACCCCATACTTAGCTAGTAGAGCTTCGAATCGTCGGGCAATGAAGTGTGAACCTCCGTCACTAATGATGGTCCATGGTGTCCAAAACCTTGGGAAAATAGTTCTATTAAAGAACTTAACAGCAAACATGGCATCATTAGTTGGAGAGGCAATAGCTTCAACTCATCTCGAAACATAATCTACAGCTAGAAGTATGTACTGATTTCCACAAGATGATGGGAAAGGTCCCATGAAGTCGAATCCCCAAATATCAAAGATTTCTATCTCCTGAATGTTATTGAGAGGCGTCTTGTTTCTCTTGGAGATATTTCCTGTTCTTTGGCAAGCATCACAACAAGAAACAAAGTTTTGCACATCCTTAAATAAAGTAGGCCAAAAGAATCCGGATTGCAATACCTTAGCGCTAGTTTTATTGGAACTATCGTGTCCTCCACAAGGTAGTGAATGACAATGACGAATGACACTTTGCATTTCGTCTTCCGGCACACATCTCCTAATGATGCCGTTGGGACCTTTCTTGAAGAGTAGAGGTTCATTCCAAAAGTATTGCCGAACATCCCTAAAGAACTTCTTCTTTTGTGCGTAGGATAGTCCGGGAGGTATTTCCTGACAAACCAAATAATTTACAAAATCAGCAAACCAAGGTTCGTTACCTCTAGATATCTTGTCGATGCACTCCTCTATGATGTGTAAGTGCTCATCCGGGAAGGAGTCATCTATGGGTAAATCGTCGTCTTCAATGTGTGGTAGACGACTCAAATGATCCGCAACAGAATTTTCCGAGCCTTTCTTGTCGCGGATCACAAGATCGAATTCTTGTAGAAGAAGAATCCATGTAATCAGCCTCGATTTTGCGTCCTTCTTGGCGAGTAAATACCGGATCGCTGAATGGTCCGTGTATACAATTACCTTCGTACCTACAAGATAAGAACAAAACTTTTCAAATGCATATACAATAGCTAAAAACTCTTTCTCAGTTGTGGCATAGTTGAGCTGCGCTTCATCTAGCGTCTTGCTACCATAATAGATAGCATGAGTTCGGCCTTCTTTCTTTTGCCCCAACACAGCTCCAACAGCTACGTCACTTGCATCACACATGACCTCGAATGGAAGATTCCATTCCGGAGGTTGGATAATCGGGGCTGAGATGAGAGCTTCCCGGATCTTATAGAAAGCATCTAAACAATCCTGCGAAAAATCAAAAATTGCATCCTTCATCAATAGATTAGTTAGCGGTTTTGAAATCTTAGAAAAGTCTTTGATAAAACGTCTATAAAATCCAGCATATCCTAGAAAACTTCTTATCCCCTTCACCGAAGATGGAGGAGGAATTTTCTCTATGGTCTCTATCTTAGCCTTGTCTACTTCAATCCCTCTACTAGAGATTAAGTGTCCTAACACAATGCCTTCCTTAACCATGAATTGACACTTATCCCAATTAAGAACTAGGTTAGTGTCTTCACATCTTTGCAACACAAGAGAAAGGTTAGAAAGGCAATTATCAAATAAGGAACCATAAACTGAAAAGTCATCCATAAAAACCTCCATGATTTCCTCAATATATTCCGAGAAGATGGCCATCATGCACCTTTGAAAGGTGGTTGGAGCATTGCAAAGTCCGAATGGCATCCTCCTATAGGCAAACGTACCCCACGGGCAAGTGAATATGGTCTTCTCTTGATCGTCCGGATGGATCGGAATCTGGAAGAAACCACTATAACCGTCAAGATAGCAAAAATAGGAGTGTTGTGCTAACCTCTCAAGCATTTGGTCTATGAATGGTAGCGGGAAGTGATCCTTCCTTGTTGCATTGTTAAGCTTGCAGTAATCAATGCTTATTCTCCATCCCGTCAAGGTTCTTGTAGGAATGAGCTCATTGTTCTTGTTGGTAATAACCGTCATTCCTCCTTTATTCGGGACAACTTGAACGGGGCTCACCCATTTGCTATCAGAGCTAGGATAGATGATACCTGCGTCAAGCAACTTAAGAATTTCCTTCTTGACAAACTCCTTCATGATCGGATTTAACCATCGTTGAGGTTATCGCGAAGGCTTAAAATCTTCCTCCATTAGAATCTTGTGCATGCATAATGATGGTTAAATTCCTACAAGATCCTCTATGGTATAACCTAAAGCTTTCCTATGTTTCCTTAGAACAGCCATTAGCTTCTCATGTTCATCTTCACTTAATTCTGAATTAACAACTACGGGAAAAGTAGAATTAGTTCCAATAAATGCATACCAAAGATGTGTGGGAAGTGGCTTCAATTCTATTGCTATTGATGCCTTCGATGAGTATTGAGGTGTGTCCGACGCTTCCTTAGAAGTCTTTAAGGGTGAAGGAGCGATGGAAGAAGACTCAAGAGCATTTGTGGAAAGAACGGAATTGTTCTTAGAAATACCCAAAATTACGGCACCATTGTTACTTCCACGGCCTTGGTTTAGGGCGTGGAACTCAATTACGGCATCACTACAAGTTCCACGGTCGTGGTTTTGGCCGTGTAACTTATTGTTGCTCTCAAAATAGCTGGTTACGGTCATCTTGGGTGAAACCACGGCCGTGGAATAGCACGACTGACCGTGATTCCTCACTTTTTCTAGGCCATCGTAAAGGTTTTCAAACTATTCCTCTTGCACTTCCTTTAGCTCTTCTAAGGCTTCAATCTCATCATTGCAATCCTCTTCCTCTCCTTTTTGCATGATGCTCATGGTTAAGACCTTTTTTAATGGGTCTTTGAATAGAATCGAGCTCACTTCTTCTCTAGACGCCTCCTCGTCATAGATATTGAACATGTCCTCTTCAAGAGCTGGCTCTTTCACCAAAGTTGAGAGAACAAATTCAACCTTCTCTTCTCCTATGTTGAAAGATAATCTAGCATTCTTGTAATCCACCATACCACCTGATGTTGCAAGAAACGGTCTTCCAAGTATGATCGGGACCGGACAATCTGCAGGAATGTCAAGCACAACAAAATCAATTTGAATGTAAAACTTACCGAGCTTGACTTGGACGTCCTCAATGATACCAACGAGACGAGTTATGGATCAATCCGCCATGTATAACGTCATCTTCACCGGTTTAGGTTCACCTAAACCGATCTTCCTACACAAGGCAAGCGGGATGATGCTTACGCTTGCTCCCAAGTCACAAAGGGCGTCACATGTGACTTCTCCTACTCCAATTGGAATGCAAAATGTCCCCGGATCTCTCAGCTTTGGGGGCATCTTTTCCGTCATTGTTTTGATGAGCTCCGAAGATTCCGAACTCATCTTGACTTCTCCAAAGTCTTCTAGCTTCCTCTTGTTAGAGAGGAGCTCTTTCAAGAACTTTCCGTAAGCGGGCATACCTACAATAGCATCAATGAAAGGTATATTAATGTGCAGTTTGCTCATGAGTTCAATGAACTTACCGAATTGCTTGTCTAGACGCGCTCTTGCTCTAGATTGCGGGAATGGTAAAGGAGATTTATAAGCTGGAGGAGGAATATAGACATCTTGCTTCTCCTTCTCCTTTTCTTTTCCCTTCTCAGCTGGGACTTCCACAAACTTGGGCTGCGCGTCGGTGGTTGTCACGCCACTCCTAGTAGTGATAGCCATCACCCTTCCCTTTGGGTTGTCCTCCGTCTTTCCGGGAAGCTTTCCTTGATCTCTAGGTACTTCTCCGGCCTTGCTGAACATATGGTTTTCTAAAGCTTTGTGAGCTTTATCAATCGAAGTTATGTAGCTCTCCAATCCTTGGAGCTTTCCTAGGATCGTCTCCAACATAGGATCGGGCTTCTCCTTCTCCGTCTTGTTTGATCCATTTGATGTTTGCCCCTGGCTTTTCAAAGGAGTAGAAGAAGAAGGAGGTGTTAGAGCTTTTTCAGCATGTGAATAGGGATTACCTAGATTTTGTTGGTTGGATCTCCAATTGTTGTTGTTGGAGTTCCTATTATTATTGTTATTCCAATTGTTTTTCCGGTTTTTGTTCCGGTAATCATTCCTATTCCCTTGGTGGTTATCTCTCCCTAGATAGTTGGCCTCTTGCTCCTTAGCCTTTTGAAGGCTAGTTTTGATGACTTCCTTCAACTCTTTGATCTTATTGTTGAGGGAAAATATTTGAGTTTGTGCAGCTTGTGTTAGCTTAGCTCTCGGATCCCCTTGATTCCGGTTGTTTGGATCCACCTTCCGGTGGGAATACTTCTCAATTACTTGGGCTTGCTTCTCAATGAAGTTCCAAGTGTCATCTTCTCTCATGTCCATGAATGTACCACAAGAGAGAGATTGGAGATTGAATTGTGTTTCCACATCCAACCCCTTGTAGTAAATCTCCAATAACTCCAACTTTGAAATGCCATGGTGTGGGCAATCCAATAAGAGGTCCTGAAATCTTTCCCATGATTGAAACAAACTTTCGTTAGCTTTCATAGAAAGAACTTGGTGAGGAACTCCGAAGATAGATCCTCCCATGTGTTAAGCCTTCCAGCTGGAAGAGCTTGATACCAAGATAGAGCCTTGTCCTTTAAAGAAAAGAAGAATGGCTTGACCTTGTAGTTGTTGTTGGTAGCCCTCTTCGGCTTCAATGTCTCCATGAGAATCTCAAAATTCTGCAAATGTTGGTGTGGAGATTCAGCACTAGTTCCACCAAATTGACTTTGGCGAACCATGGTGATAACTTGTGGGCTAAAACTGAATTCCAGGATGTCTTCAGCTCCAAAATTCACACCTAGACAGCGTAGTTGCTGAATTGGATCCATCCTTTGCCCAAGAATCCATGGTTCATCCTCTCCATGAGCAACTCTCACATCTCTAGCGGGACTGCAAGGGATAACCGGTGGTCTTGGGTTGTTACGAACGGGATGAATCACCGGATCAATATCCTCAAGTGGTGGCATATCCTCATCCTCATCGTCGGATGATTCAGCTCTAATGGACTTAGTTGGTTTCTTGACCTTCTTCTTCTTAACATCATTCAGCTCCAACTTCATGTCCATCATCACAACTTTGAGCTCATCAATTTGGAATTGATGACTTGTCAATTCTTCAAAATGAGCCTTCTCACTCAACTTAAGTTGAAGTTGAGCTTCATCCAACTCCGCTTGGATGTTTCTCTCGTTGTTTTCAGCCATCTTTTTCTCCTTCAACTTTCTTCTCAAAGTTTTCTCAAGTTCTGGATCGAAAGGAACTAGATCTTTGGTAGATCTAGTCTTTCGCATATACCTAAAGAATTTGCAAAAAGCACTCACAAAGAGAATATCAAATAACAAGAGCAAAGCTCCCAAGCTCGAAACCCGAAAACCGGAATAGGCTTAGACCAAATCCCCGGCAATGGCCCCAAAAACTTGTTCGCCCCTAAACGTGTGCGAGCAAATAAGTTTTAATGGTAAAACTGAAACAAAAGCAAGCGAACCCGCAGTGTACGGATCGGCGTGAATAAGCAAGTACTCCAGAGTATCAAACTCAGGGATTTGGGGAGTCAAATTCAGTTTCGATAATATCGAGCAAGTAAAAGTATAAAAGCTTTGCAAATATTGGGGAAAACAGCAATCCTAAAGATCCAGGTATCCAATTGTGGCAATCGATTCAAGATATACTATAGATATAAGGACAGAGTTGAGATTGCAAAGGTATAACTAAAGTAAGGTAATGTACGGTGAAGTTCCAAAACCCAATATGTCTAACCCAAAGACTCTCTCTAGAAAGGTTGTTGAGGCTGCAGTATAGAAAGGATCTAAGGACAAGAATTAATCTCAAATACCCATGCCCAAACCCAAGGAATCAAAGATAGACTAAAACGGTTAAGGTTGTGACACTCGAAACCGAAATAGAGGATGTTGAGTCTCACTACTACCGAGGAAAGGCAAGCCAAGGCTAGGTTTAAGATAATCTTTAACTTTGGATTAAAGCAAACGCAAAGGTCGTAAAACAGGGAAAATCACGGCTAGATCTTGAGATTCCACGGCCATGGAACTCAAGAACAGACCGTGACGATGTTTCTCACACTCTCAAGGTCCAATCAAGTTACGATCGATCTATCATTATCTAAGCCACAACTATCAACCCTTCACCTTAGAATTGCTCAAGGGTTTTAGCCAATAATCATCATTATGATATCAATAATCAAATTAAGAAGAATGAAAGATGAAAACCCTCGAAAACTCAATAACAACTCAAAGTCAATCTCGAATTCCGAACAACAAAGTATGTTTATGAATTTAGAAAAGTAGGAATAGAAATCCTCACAAAGATTTAGAGAAACCACAAAGAACGGGATGTCAATCCGTCCTTCAAAGAAAACCCTAGAATATTCCGAAGTACACAATCTCTCAAAAATCAAGTCTTTCACAAATCTCCAATCCTCGAGGTCGAAATGAAACCCTAAGGCCGCCGTTAATGATGCTCTCAGCGAATGCGTAAGCGAAGGTCCTCGAAACTCCTTTCTCAAGCCTTTTTATAGGCGAAAATAGGGTTACGGGAAAAGCCAAATAACGATGCTGATGTGGCAAATATGACACGTCACAAGTTCACTAAAATCACGGTCATGAACAACTTTCCACGGCCGTGGTTTAGACCGTGTAACTTTCTATTATGCTCCAAACTCGCTTCTACGATCATGTTGCCAAATCCACGGCCGTAATTTAGAACGTTGTTCTTCAAATCATTTTCCACTACCGTAATTTAGGGCGTAGATTTCCAAAACTCTTGTTTTTTCCTTTGTTTCGTGACATTCTTCACTCATGCTCCTTCCTTAGCTTCTCCAAAGCATTCCCTTGTCATCAAGCATGATCAAATACTCCTTTCCTTCCTCATTTTGCTCCAATCCAAGCCTTTATTCACCTAAAAACAAAACAAAGCTAGTGTAGATCTCTATATCGACAAAGTGGGTGAACTAGCTCATAATTGCTTCAAACTCATATCTATGTACACAATAAAGAGGGAAAAACAACTAAAACAAGTGCCTAAAATATAGTCATATTTCATGCTAACAATATGTATTATGGATTATGTTTGTATATCCATTGAGTATGTATATATATATACATATATAAGTTAGGTGTGGATGCCCCGCATATAGCTCGGACTAGAGCTATTGCCGATGTAGGCAATGGTAGAGGTAGACCACCCCGTCCTCAGGGTGTGATAAGTGAGGGACCAATTCCCGCTGCTGATCAACCAGTGGTAGAGGAGATACATGAGGAGGTCGCTGAGAGTGTCGTTCCAGAGACGGGGAGTGGTGGATCTAGGAGACCCCATTCACATCGAGCCTAGTCTGATGACGTAGACCGTGTCTCCATGGGAGGACCGGAGTTTAGAGAGTACCTCAAACGTTTTGAGGAGGTTGTCAGAGCTGGTAGACGAGCCCCAGATCTACTAGGGCATGAGGGATCTTCTGAGATGTCTCAGGGAGCCACACAGGTGCCAGTTATGCCGGCACATGCTGCTGAGACTGCTCGAGCTGTATAGGAGACCAGAGGGCCTCGACTAGATGCCTGGTTGAAGGCATTTCATCAGCAGGGATTACCACCCTTCTCAGGAGAGATTGGGTTACAAACTGAGTTATGGATAGGACATGTAGACTCAGCCTTCGAGTCTATCAGATGTCTTGATGACAAACGGATAGAGCAAGTCCAGTCTCTATTCCGTGACCTTGCACATCAATGGTGGAGGACTATACGGACTAGAGCCACCAGTTACGATCATATGAGGAGCATGATTAAAGAGTAGTTCTTCCCTGCCTCACTGAGGAGGCACAAGCTGCAGGACTTCGTGGAGGCTGGTTTTGAGGATGTACCTATTGCAAATGCCATCCGCCGCTTCCAGACAGAGTTGGCTCTGCTGGGTCCAGCTGCACCATCTGAGGACCAGCATGTGTATATGTTCTCTCGTCGTCTGAGGGATAGCACGCGTTCATACATGGCGGGATTCCATTGTGAGTCCCTAGCTGATCATCAGTACCGGGCTTCTACTTTTGAGAGGGAGCGAGCCAGTCAGAGGAGAGCTTCTCGGACTGTACGGTCTGAGAAGAGGCAACGCACTGGGCAAACTAGTGGAGTTGGAGGAGCATCTGGTTCTAGACCAGACCAGAGACGTCAGAGTTACCCCTTGTCTGCACTGACTGCAGACAAGGGACGATAATGTTGTAATATACACTCATGCATGTTGAATAATGATGAGAAAACGCCAAAACCATATCCGAAATATGGACAATAATTCATGCTATCAGTAGGCGTCTCACACCTCGTTCTAGGACTCCAATCGGGTGCTCAACAAAAGTGTGGTCCGGCTCAACCACTAAGTCATGATAGCTGACGATGTATCTCGGGTATGATATGTACTCTCTCACTTAAGACACGTGAAACACAGGGTGAACACCCTCTAACCTCAGTGGTAAAGAAAGTGTGTACGCTGCTTTCCTAACTTTGTCTAGAATCACAAAAGGACCGACATATCGGGGACTCAGCTTCCTCTTTATACTAAAACGTCTGACGCCACGCGTCGGTGAAACTCTCAGCCAAACATAAGCTCCAACCTTGTACTCTAGACGCCGACGCCTCTTGTCTGCATATGACTTCTGGCGACTCTGTGCAACCAGCATCCTCACTCTGATTAATGCCACTCAAGCCATATCATCCTGAATATGTTTAGGTGCTATACCACTCACACTGCTAGGCTCATCCCAACATAATAGTGTACAACAACTCCACCCGTACAGTGCCTGATACGGGGCCTTCCCAATCGATGCATGTTAGTTGTTGTTGTACGAAAACTCAACCAAAGGAAGGTGATCTGACCACAGTTGTCCCTAGTCTAACACATAGGCTCACAGCATATCCTCAAGAGTCTGAATGGTCCTCTTTAACTAACCATCCGTCTGAGGATGAAACGCAATCTTGAAGTGCAAACTCGACCCAGGGCAGTTCGTATCTGCTGCCAAAACCTCGAGGTGAATCATCCGTCTCGATCTGGGATGGTCGTCCTCAGTACACCATGGAGTCTCACTATCTGCCTAGTGAACTCCTCGGCCAACCGGCTCACTGTCCATGTCTCCCGAATAGGAATAAAACGTGTAGTCTTTGTAATTTATCAACAACAACCCATATGGCATCAAAACTCCTGCTCGGCCTTAATCCCGTCACCAAGTCCATGAAGATGTCCTCCCACTTCCACTACGGCACTGACAACGGATGGAGCTCTCCTCCAGGCCAAAAATACTCTATCTTGGCCTGCAGACAGGTCGCACACTGTGCCACAAATCTGGCTACAACGGGCTTTAGCCCTCCCCACCAATATGAACTTCTCAAATCCTAGTACATCTTACTCCACCTGGGTGCACTGACTAAGGTGTGGAGTGAGCCTCCTGCAAAATCCTCTGTCTCAGCTCTACATCAAAGGGTACAAAACGTGCTCACGGCGTCTCATCACTTCATTTGCGTGGTGGAGAAGTGAAGAGAATCGAGAGAAGGATTGAAAAGAAGTCGGGATCAGCTCATTGCTATTTAGCCGCCCTTGTGCCTGAGCTAGGCCGCCCATGCACCTGTCTGTGAGCCGCCCCTGCACCTGTTTGTGAGCCGCCCCTGCGTCCAAAGTGAGCCGCCCCTACGCCTCACTACTGTTGAGCCTTGCGCCACTTGTTTCCGCTGGTGCGTCCAGGGCATACCTAGTTGGTATGATTCCTTCTTCCCTTTCCTTTGGCCTTGGCTTTAGTTGATGGCTAGGCTAGTATGGTTAGGTTGAGTTTGATGAATTATATGATGGATATGTGCCTTAGGCACTTGTGTTTATGTTGAGGTTATGCCTTAGGCATTTGTGAGTATGATGTGATCTCGGGGTTTAGATCCAAGTCATAGATTGGTTGTGGTTTTGGAGACGAGTCTCCTAACCTTTGCAGTATGTGATGATGTGTACCTTGCTATTGCACTTGTGTTTATGTTGTGACGTGGTACAAGTTACGAGTGTTACAGGTAAGTTCATCGGACTTACTTAGCGTTCAGTTGTGGATTTGCGTAATTGTAATGGTTGTGTGTGTTCATATGGTTTTGCATTTATAACCTAAACCGGACTAGGATCACCATTTATTACCTTAAATGGCCCAATTTCATTATAACGGGTCGTGACCACTTGTCGTCGCCTGCGGGTAAGAGGAGGTGCCCGGAAGCCAATAACACAGGGGGGGATGAGTGATGATCACCCCCATGCAAAACCCTTGTGTTAACGGGGGAAGGGACGAGGTTTTGTAGGCTCCTCACGTTACAAAAGAAGTTGAATTAGTAATGGAATAACATAACTGAAGATAATAAATGAATGTGTGTGTGGCATTGCATGTGTAATATGTTGGTGTGTGTATGTGTTGTTACTTCATTCTTATTCATTGTTGTAGCTAATGGTGTATACCGTGTTATAGAAGATCCACAAGTTAGGAAGACTGCAGAGTGAGCCAGACAAGGTGACCAACCGAGGACTTCTGTACATTAGGTTGCTCGTGGGATAGGGGATTTTGTATTTGGATGTTGTGAGCATTGTTTTGTACTCGGATTTGTGGTAGTAAAACCCTTTTGATGTATATTATACAGTTTTATGTAATTGGTTTTAACCTATCTGTGTCTTGTTGTAAGATCCAATAACTTGTTGTCAAGCTAGGGTCAAGATCCATTGTGAGATCCTAGCCCAACGTGACACTCCGAGTCCCGCGGATTCGGGGTGTTACAAAGTTGGTATCAGAGCCTTAGGTTGATAACAATGGCACTTATTATTTGCAATAAAGGTGGAGTAGATAAATAAACAAAAACCGAAAGGCGTTTGACTTTTGACAAGGTTTTGGGTTTAAAGCGAGTACAGATATTTTGGGATAGTATGTACGGAAGTGGTCACCCTTCTGAGGATCTTGACAGTATATATATATACCTACTATGTGTTAATGTGTATGCATGTGATATTAAGTATTATATATATACCTATACATATGGCCTATATAGAGCCTTATAAGTTAGGTGTGCATACCCCGCAGATGGATCGGACTAGAGCAACTTCTGCCATGGGACGAGGTAGGGATAGACTACCTCTTCCTCCAGGAGTGATAGGACAAGTACCAGCTCCCGCTGCTAATCCACCGGTGGTAAAGGAGGTTCATGAGGAGATTGTTGAGAGTTTCGTCCTAAAGACGAGGAGTGGTGGATCTAGGAGACAGCAGTCACGCCGAGTCCAGTTAGATGACTCGGATCGTGTCTCCATGGATGGAGCAGAGTTTCATGACTACATCCGACGCAAAGAGGAGGCCGCCAAAGCAGGCAGACGAGCCCCAGATCTACCAGTGCATGAGGGATCATCTAAGAGATCCCAAGGAGCCACTCAGGTGTCAGTTATGCCGGCACATGCTGCTGAGACTATTAGAGCTCCAGAGGAGTACAGAGCGCCTCGACCAGATACCTGGTTGAAGGCGTTCCATCAGTAGGGAGTACCACCCATCTCTGGGAAGGTTGGTTTAGAGACGAAGGTCTGCATAGGACATGTGGACTCGGGCTTTAGAGTCTATCAGATGTCCTGAGGACAAACGGAGAGAGCTAGTTCAGTCTCTACTGCGTGGTGGAGGACTGTACGAGCCCGAGTTACTAGCTACGAACGGATGAGGACTTTGATTAGAGAGCAGTTCTGCCCTGCCTCACTGAGGAGGGAGAAGCTACAGGATTTTGTGGAGGCAAGCTTCGAGGACGTGCCGATTGTAGATGCCATCAGCCGCTTCCAGACCGAATTAGCTTTGTTGGGTCTAACTGCACCTTCTGAGGACCAGCATGTGTACTTGTTCTCCCATCGACTGAGGGAGCGCACACGTTCGTACATGGCGAGATTCCATTGTAAGTCCTTGGCAGATTACCAAGATCGGGCCTCTTCTTATGAGCGAGAGAGAGAGAGAGCCAGTCAGAGGAGGACTTATTAGACGGGACGGTCTGAGAAGAGACAACGTACAGGACAGACCGGTGCAGGAGCATCTAGATACGGGCTGGATACGGGCGAGGCCAGTCTCAAGGCCGCTCAAGTGGTCCAGTGTCTGCACAAATGACTGAGAGAGGCCAGCAGTGTTACAATAGTGGGGCGTATGGATACTTGAGGACTGAGTGCCCGAGAGCACCATTGACATCTTTCTCGTGCGGGAAGCCAGGACATAGGGCTGCATTTTTCCGTCAGGGCAAGGCGTCATCACAGCAGGGTTCTTCCCCTGCATGTGCAGTAGGAGGTGGGCAAATACCGCCTCAACACTAGACATAGGGACAGCAGAGAGTTCCAGACACACCTGCTACTCAGGGTTCTGCTCCAAGATCGAGTAGAGGAAGAGGTAGAGACGCTAGTAAAAGTGATGCATGGGGAGCTCGAGGCACAGTTTTTGAGCTGAGGAGTGCTGAGGAGCCGCCAGCACCAGTTGCTACATGTACTATTTTGCTTCATGGCTTACATGTTAGAGTTTTAGTTGATATTGGTGCTACGCATTACTTTATTTTTGATGTATGTGTTGAGCGTCTGAGTTTAGCCACTCTAGAGGGGACACCCTTTACGATAGGGTTACCCGATGGCAGTAGGGTCCGATGTACCCGTGAGATACGTAGTTGTCCCCTTTGTTTAGGGACTCGTGTGTTGTTGGTGGACTTCTTAGTCATGCCATTGATGCATGAAGAGGTCATATTAGTAATGGATTGGATACGTAGACACCTTGGGGTATTAGATGTAGGTAAGAGAATTGTTACAGTCTCTACCAATATAGGTCCGATAGAGGTCTTCCGAGGTTGGGAACTTGGGAAGACGGGTTTTGTCATCAGTGTTATACGAGCAGTGAGGCTGATAGCATAGCGATATGATGTCTTCTGGTGTTATGCCATGAAGGAGGGACATAGTCCAACATTGGAGGAGATTCCAGTGTGACAAGGATACATTCTAAGGTCGTTTATATCTTATCAAAATAAATCCCGACTTAACACTAGAACAAGTATAGCGATTAAGTAAGGGTCGAACCCAAGAGAGTTTGGTGATATTTTTATTCAATTCAATTATTGATTATCGAATAAAGTAACAAAGGGGGGTTTTGGATAAATTGATGCACACAAAACTAGAAAACAAGTAAAAAAAATAAATATGATGATGATGAGTGAATCTACACTAGGTTGATTCTTAACATGATATTACTACTTTGATGCGTTCCTTTTTACAAGTTTTCAAGTAATGTTCCCGTCTTGATCAAATGTATGTGTTGAGCCAACCGGCATCAACACAACTTAACAACTTAGTGTTCCGTAAACCTACAAGAACAAGTCACAAGTTAGCTTTCAAACAAAGACTAAGGGATATAAAGAGAAGATTAAAACCATTAAACTAATCTTTATATTTGCGTTTTTTTCCTTTAAGCAATTACAACCCGTTATTACTTGAAGGTTACTACTAGATTAAAGACCCGAACCCGGAATCTTTTAATCCTAGTTCTTTGCATGTACTTTAGAACCTAAGGTGACCAATCTTAAGTGATAACAAAACATGCAATTAAGACAAATAAAGATCAAGAAACACAAAGCATTACTGAATAAAACTTATATTAGAAAAGTACTTATAGAGGGGCCTCCAACCCATCCTCTAAGTTGGAAAGGTCCATCACCTGTGAAGCGATCAAGGAGATCACTCCACCGCCCACAATGTCACGTGGCTCGTTCTTCCTAATCCGCTTCAAAGCGGTAAGGAAGAGGTATGGCCAATCCGGCACCTTGTCGTTCATGGGAAGGCAGGCATACAACAGTGGAAGGTCCTTGAGAGCGACCTTGTTCTCCTCCTTGTGTCCACAGAAGACACTCATGAAGATCTTGGAGATGAGCCTTAAGCAGGGATGAGTGAGTTTGTTGGAATACTCACCCCCAGCATGAAACTCGGATCCGGTGGCGGCCTGCTAAAACTCGCACAAGTCGGGTGTCGGAACGGGTTCACCAGTTCTCAGAGGCGCAAATAGTCACCCCAAACGCCTCCTGCAGTTGGGTGTAGTCCAGTGTATACTTTCTCTTGTTGAACTTGAATGAAAGTTATTCGCTCCAAACGGTGTGTGCAAGCTTTAAATTTATAACCCTAGACTTAAGCTTAAAACAAGGATACGAACCCGCAGTGTACGGGTCAATCGTAGTAAAAGCAAGAAAATTCCAGGGGTCGATCACAGGGACTCGATGAAACAAAGTCAATACGGTGTGCTTATGTCAATACTAACCACAAGAGCGATTAACACAATCAAAGATGAATAAGAAGTCAATAAAGCAAACATGCAATTCTAGGGATTAAAGCATCTAGTTGTGGTTCCAACTCAAGATCTATAGATAAGCGGACAAAGCTGAGATTTTTGCGTGGGGAAGGTGTTACTAAAGTGGAGTAGATCACCGGGTAAGTCTCACTACTCGCTAATCCAAAACCGTAACTCCTATTACCGGGTAAGTCTCAAGGAATCAAAATAAAGAACTATAACCTCAAACTAACACACCATCTAAGGGAATAGAATCAACCTTTACCGGGTAAGTCTCAGGCTAACTCACAAAGATGGGATGGAAGCACACTCAAACCCCAATAAAGGATGAACCTTTATTACCTACACTTATGATCGTTGGTACACAAACTAAGGAATTACCGGGTAAGTCTCATCCTAAGCTTGCTTTGAACCAGGAAAGGTGTAATAAGAATAGGATTTGGCAAACTCTAACACTTAACTCTCAGTTATGGATCAGATAAGTCACCTCGGTCAGCCAGTTTCCACCCCGGCCGAGATGTTCATCGACTGAACGAGGTGCTTAGGGTTAAGGTTAAAGACTCGAACTTTCAAGATCCTACTGGAATCTAAGATTATTCTATCATTGTTTTTCCCACAACCTTCAGCCAATCACCCTAGAATCACACAAGGAAATTAGCCACTCATCATCATGAAAGTATTAATCAAATATATGGGAAGAAGGTGAATATTTGAACAAGAAGAATTTAATGAAAAGACTTCAATAACTGAATCAAATATCACAACAAAGTGTTCCTTGGATAGCAATCCAACAAGACGAGACAACAAGTGAGGGAATTGAAGATAATCTTACAAAAACCCTTCAAAAGCTATAAAAGCTACAATCTTCAATCTTCCTTCAACCTTCAAAAAGGTTCTTCAAATCTCTCCCAACTGGAGTAGGGTGCTGCTGCTGTGTGCTATAAACCCTGATCGACGGTATAGCGTGATGTCCAGCTCTAAGCGGATCGTCTGCGGCCCCTTTTGGAATTGTGGAAATCCAACCCTTTTTATAGGAAAATAATCCTCCAAAGATAATAAATCTTAGAAAGATATTTTCCCATAAATATAGGTAAAATATATGATTCTGCATATCTCCTTCCTTCCAGGAGCCAAGCCCAAAAATATAAGATCTCTTTCCAATTTTAAAAGATCTCAGCCAAGAATAAAATATTCTCGCCGCGTCCTAGGTATTCGCCTCGGTCGAGTCGGCGTCTCTGGATCACCTCGGTCGAGGTGAATCTCTGGTCAACCGAGGTGAATCATAACTGAATGCGAAATCTCTTCAAAACTGGTCCAAAGTAAATCTTTAATCCATGGCTATGCTTCCTGGATGGTTCCTTATGCTCCTCAATGTAGCTCCAAATGACTCATGACTCCTTTTGCTCCTTTTTAATGCAAAACATACCATTTTACCTGCAATTACAGCAAAACTAGGTGTAGACCTCGATTCCCGCAAAGGTAGATGAAATGGTAATATAATCACATATTATACATGCTAACATGCAGATTATGAAAGATAAAACGTCCAAACAAACCCCAAAATATAGACTATAATTCATGTTATCAAAAGTCCAACACAAACATGGTCCTTCTCCATGGTGAAGGTGGCGATGAATTGGCGGCTGAGCTCGGGGTACGTTGGAGCGTTCATGTCCAGAAATTCACCGAGCCCAGCGTTGGTGAGAAATGCCTACATGCTCTCCAACATGCTCAATTTTTCCAAAGTAGGAACGTACAAAAACCGAGTTGCATACACGACCCGATCCTACACAATCCTGTACCACGCCTTCTCAGCCTCTGACAACTTGTATTTCCTCTGGGGTTCCATTTCTTGCAATTGACCAAGTAAAGAAAATAGAAATTTCAGAAATTGGAGAAAGAGACGAACCCTCTATTGCTATTTCCGCAGGAGCGGCTGTTGCAGGCGCAGGGGCGGGAGAACTCTTAAGGGCGATTTTTGACAACGACGGAGGTGGTGGAGATGAGGAGCGTTTTGGTGGCTTCTTTTTAGTGGAGACGTCGCCGGAGGTGATGAGTAGTGGAGGGAAGAGAGTGTAACGGGAAAGTGTTGTAGGATTAGGGTTGTGATAGATTTAGGTTGGTGTTGGTAAGGAGCGGGGGAGAGTGGCGCAGGGGCGTCGGGCCTGGTGGTGGTGGTGCTGACTTGGTGGCGCAGGGGTGTGAGGGAGGCTGTTGTGGGAGTTCCGGTGAGGGCGCAGGGGCGTGGTGCTTTTGAGAATGAAAGGTCGGGAGAGAAGTGAGGGAGGAGAAGGGTTAGTGAGGTAGGTGTAGGGTATGTTTGGAGTTTCCATTTTTGTTCTGGTAAAAACCGCAGGGGTGGGGACTTGTCACCGCAGGGGCGATGACAAGGAAGAGGAAGGCGTAGGCTTAGCGCCAGGGGCGGCGCTGAGAATGCGTGTCAAGGGTGGCCGCCGTAGGGGCGCATGGATGTCACCGCGGGGGCGGTGGCAAGGGCTTTGCAGACGCATGCCCAGCGCCGGGGGCGGTGCTGGGCAAGTGTGTCACCGCAGCGGCGGAGACGCTTAGCCGCAGGGGTGGTTGGCTTGACTAAGGCTCCTCTTTTTATTCCTTCGGGTTGCCTCCCGAGCAGCGGCTTTGTTTTACATCGTTGGCTCGACGTAAGGACTCTACCTCTCTAATTGAGCCTCCTCCAACACCATCTCGTCAATCGGATCGTTTTTTACTCCTTCAAGGTAGGGCTTTAAGCTTTGTCCGTTTACCTTGAACACCTTGTGCGTTTGGGGGTCATAGAGATCCACAGCGCCGTGAGGGTATACTTCGGCTATCACGAACGGCCCCGTCCATCTTGAATGCAGCTTACCTGCAAAGAGTTTCAAACGTGATTGAAAGAGAAGTACCTTATTACCTACCTTGAAGTCCTTCCGTAGAATATTTCAGTCATCCATGCTTTGGTTTTTTCTTTGTATGCAGTGGCATGGTCATAAGCATCTAATCTCAATTCCTCCAACTCTTGCAATTGGAGTTTCCGGAATTCTCCCACTTCATCTACGTTCATGTTGCACTTCTTTACCGCCCACCAAGCTTTGTGCTCTAGCTCCAGCGGAAGGTGGCAAGCTTTCCCAAACACAAACCTGAAGGGAGACATCCCTATAGGAATCTTGTAGGCTGTCATGTATGCTCATAGAGCGTCGTTTAGCCTTGCACTCCAATCCTTCCTTCCGGGAGAGACTGTTTTTTCGCGAATGGTCTTAATTTCCCGGTTGGATACTTCATCTTGGCCATTTGTTTGTGGATGATAGGCTGTTGACACTCGTTGGTGGACGTGGTACTTCTTAAGGAGGGTTGTGATCGCCTTGTTGTAGAAATGGGTACCCCTATCACTGATTAAGGCTTTCGGAATTCCAAATCTAGCAAAAATATTTTCCTTAAGGAAAGCTGCAACCACTTTTGAATCATCAGTTTTAGTGGTCTTTGCTTCTACCCACTTGGAAACATAGTCCACCGCAAGCAATATATATGTATGCCCAAATGAAGTAGGAAAAGGCCCCATGAAATCAATTCCCCAAACATCAAATATTTCGCAGAATATAAGAGAGGTTTGGGGCATTTCATGTCTCCTGGAAATGTTTCCTACCCTTTGGCATCTATCACACACTTTGCAAAACGCAAAAGCATCTCTAAAAATGTGTGGTCAAAAGAAACCGGCATCCCAAACTTTTCTTGCAGTTTTGTTTGCCCCAAAGTGCCCCCCACATGCTTCGGAATGACAGAAAGTTAAGACAGATTGTACCTCATTATCCGGAATGCAATGGCAGATTACTTGGTCACTATAATGCTTCCAAAGGTATGGTTCGTCCCAAACGTAGTGTCGAGATTCAGCCTTCACCTTCTCTCGTTGTGCCTTGGTGAAGTCTGGAGGGTACTCATTCCTAACAATGAAGTTCACAATGTCAGCAAACCAAGGTTTAAAAGATTGGAGCTTAAGACAAACCTCTGTCGTCAATTCCGCAGGGGCGCCTAGATTGAGCCGCAGGGGCGGGACTCTTGAGGCGCGGGGGCGGTTACACAACAGAGGGTTGTGTAGAAGGTGTCGTCTGGAAAACTTCCAGCTATCTTCTTTCCTTTGGTTGGATCTTCCTCTTCCTTCCCTAGCATGCTCAAATGATTGGCCACCAGGCTCTCATCCCCCTTCTTGTCCCGTATCTCTAGGTTGAACTCACTTAGAAGGAGCACCCACCGAATCAATCGTGGATTTGCCTCCTTCTTCGCCATGAGGTACCTAAGAGTTGCATGGTCAGTAAAAATAATTACCTTCACTCCAAGAAGGTATTGTCTGAATTTCTCAAGAGCAAAAACCACCGTTAGCATCTCCTTCTCGGTGGTAGAGTAATTCCTTTGCGCTCCATTGAGTGTCATAGACGCATAATGGATCACGTGTGAGGCTCGCCCATCCTTCTGTCCTAAGACAGCTCCTACCGCGTAGTCATTGGCATCACACATGATTTCGAAAGGTTTCTCCCAATCTGGAGAACGGATGATTGGTGCGCTAGTGAGACATGCCTTCAAAGTGTCGAAAGCTTTCTTGCAACTTTCATCCACTATGAAGGTGACGTCTTTCTTGAGCAATTCACATAAGGGTGCCGAGATCTTTGAGAAGTCTTTGATAAACCGTCGGTAGAAACCTGCATGACCAAGAAAAGATCGGATTTCCCGAATGTTAGTAGGATAAGGTAAACTTTGAATTACATCAACCTTTGCCTTATCTACCTCTATCCCTTTTGAGGATATTACATGTCCTAGCACAATTCCTTGTTCTACCATGAAATGGCATTTTCCGAATTAAGAACTAAATTGGTTTCAACACATTTTTCAACAACTAGTTTCAAATGTCCTAGACATGCATCAAAACTGTCTCCATGGACGGTAAAATCATCCATGAAGACTTCAATAAAATTTTCTATGTACTCGGAGAAAATACTTATCATGCACCGTTGGAAGGTGTCGGGGGCGTTGCAAAGTCCAAATGGCAATCTGCGGTATGCAAAAGTGCCAAATGGGCAAGTGAACGTCGTCTTTTCTTGATCTTCCGGCACGATGGCTATTTGGAAGTACCCCGAATATCCATCAAGAAAATATTAGTATGGATGACCTGCAAGACGTTCCAATATTTAGTCAATGCAAACTCTCCATCCGGTTTGCGTTTTACTCGGGACCATCTCTCCATGTTGATTTTCCACCATTGTGATACCTCCCTTCTTTGGAACTACTTGGGTTGGACTAACCCAAGTGCTATCCGAAATAGGAAAGATCATATCCGCTTGGAGGAGCTTCAACACCTCCTTCTTGACCACATCCATCATCGGCGGATTCAACCTTCGTTGCGGTTGCCTAGATGGTTTTGAATCCTCCTCAAGTAAGATCCTATGCATGCAAGTGGATGGAATTATCCCCTTGATGTCCGCAGTTGTTCGTCCAAGGGCCATCTTGTGTTCTTTCAACACTTTTACCAACTTGCCCTCTTTACCGGTAGTCAATTTGTTGGAGATGATCACCGGCAAGGTATTGTTGTCTCCAAGGAAAACGTACTTGAGGTGGGCGAGTGTTATGCTAAGGATGTGTGCACGCAATAAGCCTTAAATTTATAACTCGTTATATTCTCCTAACTCCTAGCGAACCCGCAGTGTACGGGACTTTTGTAGTAGGGATAGTATTCCGAGGTCGAACACAAAGACTGAGGTGAGATTTGAATCGATTAGTGATTAAGTTTAGTGAAGACCTAGGTTAAGAAAAGAGAAAGAAACAAAGAAATGAAAATCTCAATATTTTTGGTAGGTTTTTGGGTGATCAATCAAGGATCACAAATCATGCGAAATAAACAACCAACTAAGCTATCAAACCAACACAAACAAACAAGCTAAACACGAGATATGAATCAAGGAGAGAAAAGCGGATTCTAGGGGTTGGAAATTCCGGTTATGGCATGGGACTCAAGCTATCTAATCATTCCTTGGATTAACTATGATATGTTGGGAGTGAGTGTTTCTAGATTGGGATCATTCACCGGGTAGGTCTCATGGTCCACTAATCCGTACCTAAGGTCTCATCACCGGGTAAGTCTCAAAGAGCCTAAGGAATGGAATTCTATACAAACCGGATTGTCACCTAAGAATCTAACCTATCCTCACCGGGTAAGTCTCAGAAGGGTAAGTCCTAGACAACTATCCTAGCACACTTAGTCCAATGGCGGCTTGCGAGGCTCACCATTACCTAGAGTTTATCATCTTTGAAATCTAAGAGCAAGAATCACCGGGTAGGTCTCTTCTAACACTTAGTTGCTAACACTAGGTCACCCTAGGATAGATTTAAGTCAACAAACACTAGGATTTCAACATTCTAACAATCTAGAACTTAGATCCATCAAATCAAATGAACCAGGCAAACCACGGGATGTTCTACCACTTCCACGGCCGTGGACTGGCAAGAACAAACCGTGGACTACTGCAGTGACTTTGTTCTAGCAAATGAATCATCCAAGGGCGAATCTAAGTCCATCCTATCATAGTCCTAGCCATAACCATCTTTCCTTCACCCTAAAATCGCATCTATTTAGCCTATAACATACATCATCAAAATCGAAATCATCAAACATAAAATCATCGCATCCATTTGCAAGATAATGAAGAGAAAGAGGTGAACAAGTGAAGCAAGTAAAACCAAGCTGAAAATGAGATTAGAAAGACTCACAACCCTTCAAAAGAAGGTTTAATCGATTCTTACAACCCTAGAAAACGATTCCGATAATCTTCACTACAAATCCTATCAAAGACTAGCAATGGTGTGTTATCTCTTCTTCTCCAATGGAGCTTTTCTCCTCCTCCAATGGTAGTTCTTCTCCAAGCTTCCTCTTGAGAGAATCTTCTTGTTGAGAGTATGGGAGAGAATGTGGATTTTGATTCTGAAATTTGATACCCTTCTCAGCCTTGCAGGACCACTTTTTATACAAAACTTTGCAAGAGTCGGCCATGAGATCGTGGCACAGCTGTCACAACCGTCTGGCAAAAACCACGGTTGGTTTCCACGGCCGTGGTTCCTCCAGTGACCGTGGTTTTGGTGTTCCTACACTATATGGATCATCAAGCCACGATTTGGTGCATGGCATGTACCAACAAGGTCCCATGGGTCTTCCTTAGCCTCTAGCTTGCATCCTAATGAGTCCGAGGGTGTGTCATCTTGATGAACGATCCTCAAACGTATCGATTAAGCTTCTAAATCTCCCAAAGTACCTACAAAGCAATGCAAAAGTCCGTGTAGACGTCTATCTCGACAAAATACGTGAATTGAGTGCAAACGTCGTGAACTAGTGCTAAACCATGCATGAATGAGTGAAAAATCTATCTTAATAAGTGTCTAATCCTAAGTCATAAATCGTGTTATCAAAAATACCCCATACTTAAGGTTTGCTCGTCCCCGAGCAAATTCTCAACTATAGGCTAAGAGATGACATGATTTGTGCATGCAGAAAAATGGCAAAATCTTTTTGGAGTTGTACTTCTAATATTGGATCACCTTCATAGTCATGTTTCATGGCAATGGATAAGCAATCACGCATCAAACAAGTGAAGGCATGGAAAGACAATTTTACTTAACTCGAAAGCGTGCATGAAACGTAAAAATGAAGAAGTCAAGATGATCAAGAGCATATTCAATCTAGATTACTAAGTCTTACACACATGCAAATAGGTCATAAGGGCTTGTGAGATAAAAGGCCAAGAAACGTTGTGATTAGGTGGGGGTTTTTCTAGGCTATGTGATGCTAATCCGGGAATGGAACTAACTCCACAATCTTGTCCTTGATCAACTTCCCACAAGTGTATATTTTTCTCTATCTTTTCTTTGTTTTCTTATCTTTTTCTTTCACTTATTTTTGAGACAATGACATTGGTGTACAAAAGCCGAAACCTTGGTGATTAGCCTTCCTCGGGTTTTTTCTATTTTTCGAGGTGCATCCACACCGGGCACACATACCAAAGCTCGTTAGGACTATTGGTTTATTTGACTTTGGCAAGGCACAAACACCCGATTATGTGAATGGTGCCGAGTTACTCGTCATTTAAAACAACGTCCCCAAACCTATATTTTTGTCTACACTTTCACAACAATTTCAGCACTTCATTCGTAACATTCTTTCATCAATAACTTCACCCCACACTTGCTTTTCACACACATCAACACACTAGCATGCTCCTATTCCCGGATGGGTTCAAAGAGGTCAAATTTACATCAATTGAGGTGCTCAAACAACAAGATCAAGATGAGAAGTAGAGAAAGATGAATTGCCTCATTCATTCCTAGATGATGTGCAAGAACTAGCATGTAATTTCGATCTTCAATACTCAATCCAATCAAGGCAAGCATCATAATCACAAATCATTCATGGGATTCAAGATAAGTACTTCAAGTCCACATATGCATTCATCTATCCAACACATAAGGCCATCCATAGCCAATCCACATGACAAGATTCATCATTAGGGTCATATCCAAGCCTAGAAAGCACAAAAATTTTTAAATTTTCTGATTTTTTTTTTTTTGGTTTTTTTTTTTGAAATGAGTATATACAATGCAAGACATGTGATAATATTAAGCTATCCTAGATGCTAATCATGCAAAGGATCATACAAACCCCACCCCATACTTAGAAACACATTGTCCCCAATGTGGTAATGAAGTAAAGAAGAGTGAAAGAGGGTTCTCACAATGTAAAAATGGTTTGCTATGGTATTTGGGATTTCTCAAGTGGATTGATGGTGAATGATCCTATCAACGATGGTATAGAGCTCTAAATGTCCATCAAAGCGTCGGGACCCGCGCTAGGCACCGCTAGCCGTCCAAGTTCCGCGTCCGCTCCACCCATAATTGATGAGGGACTCATCGTCATCATTCACATGCCATGCAAGGCTTCCATGCTACCAAGACTCTAGCACACACACAAAGCACACCAAACACACAAAAACGCACAAATCAAAACAAAAACAAAAGCGAAAAGGGAAAAACGATTACCAATGGGTTGCCTCTCATTAAGCGCTTATTTAAGGTCATTAGCTTGACCAAACTCGGGGGCGTCTCATTCAAGGTGAAGTGGGGCAATCATGTCCACCGGAGCTCCCGGGATATACTTCTTCAACCGGTGCCCATTCACCTTAAAATCTCCACAATGCTCCCCTCCTATCTCAATTGCTCCATGGGAAAAGATCTTCTTCACCACATAAGGCCCGGTCCATCTTGACTTTAGCTTTCCGGGGAAGAGCTGCAGCCTTGAGTTGAAGAGAAAGACAAGGTCGCCTT
Organism: Fagopyrum homotropicum; assembly: GCA_033239125.1. Lineage (NCBI taxonomy): Eukaryota > Viridiplantae > Streptophyta > Magnoliopsida > Caryophyllales > Polygonaceae > Fagopyrum > Fagopyrum homotropicum. The sequence continues at coordinate 102,934,967 of BSWB01000002.1, forward strand.
CACTCAACTCCTTTGGGATGAGGCGCTTGTCATGCCAACGTTTGATCCTCTCCTTGTAGATCCGGGCATTCTCATAGGCATCCAACCGGATCTCTTCAAGAGCGTTCATATCAAGCAACCGCTTCTCTCCGGCCTCCTTGAGGTCAAAATTTAGCCACTTAATGGCCCAATATGCTCTATGCTCCATCTCTACCGGAAGGTGGCAAGACTTGCCATAGACTAGCTTGTAGGGAGTGGTGCCAATTGGTGTCTTGAAAGCGGTTCTATATGCCCATAAAGCATCATCGAGCTTCATAGCCCAATCTTTTCTTGTCCTAGAAACCGTCTTCTCAAGGATTTCCTTTATCTCCCGGTTGGAGATCTCCACTTGGCCACTAGTTTGGGGATGGTAAGGTGTTGCCACCTTGTGAGTCACCCCATACTTAGCCAAAAGTGTCCCAAAATTCCTATTGGTGAAGTGCTTCCCTCCATCACTCATGATCACCCTTGGTGTTCCAAACCTAGGAAAGATCACTCAGTTGAAGAACCGCACCACAACCTTGGCATCATTTGTGGGAGAGGCGATTGCTTCCACCCATCTCGAAACGTAGTCAACCGCCAATAGGATGTAGAGGTTGCCACACGAAGAGGGGAATGGCCCCATGAAGTCCACACCCCACACATCAAAAATCTCCACCTCTTGTATGTTGTTCAAGGGCATCTCATTCCTCCTTGAGATGTTGCCCGTCCTTTGGCAAGCATCACAAGCTACCACAAAGCTTTGCACATCCTTGAACAAACTTGGCCAAAAGAAGCCCGATTGCAACACCTTAGCACATGTCTTGTGTGAGCTAGCATGGCCTCCACATGGCAAGGAATGACAATGGCGGATCACACTCTCCACCTCATCCTCCGGTATGCATCTTCTAAATATTCCATCCGGCCCTCTCTTGAACAAAAGAGGCTCACTCCAATAGTAGTGCCTCACATCCTTGAAGAATTTCTTCCTTTGGGCATATGACAAACCGGGAGGCACTTCCTCACACACAAGATAGTTCACAATGTCGGCATACCATGGCTCACTTCCTCTAGACACTTGGAACAAGCAGTCCTCCACCATTTGCAATTGCTCATCCCAGAATGAATCATCAATCGGGATGTCATCTCTCTCAAGTTTCAATGGAGATAGTCTACTAAGGTGATCCGCCACAGAGTTTTCGGACCCCTTCTTGTCCCGGATTTCCAAATCAAACTCTTGAAGAAGAAGGATCCACCGAATCAACCTAGGCTTGGCATCCTTCTTCGTAAGAAGATAACGGATCGCAGCATGATCCGTATACACTATGACCTTCGCTCCAACAAGATATGAGCGGAACTTCTCAAATGCATACACCACCGCTAACAACTCCTTCTCGGTGGTAGCATAATTAAGTTGGGCATCATCTAGCGTCTTGCTAGCATAATAAATGGCATGTGTGCGCCCATCTTTCCTTTGCCCCAAAACAGCCCCAACGGCTACATCACTCGCGTCACACATGATCTCAAACGGTAAACTCCAATCCGGAGGTGGCATGATAGGTGCGGAGATCAAAGCGTTCTTCAACCTACAAAAAGCCTCAAGGCAATCCTTGGAGAAAACAAACTCAACATCTTTCATTAGTAGGTTAGTAAGAGGCTTATAAATTTTAGAGAAGTCTTTAATAAACCTCCGGTAAAAACCGGCATGCCCTAAGAAACTCCTTACCCCCTTCACCGAGGTAGGTGGTGGCAACTTCTCTATCGTTTCAATCTTGGCCCTATCAACCTCAATGCCACGGTTGGACACTAAGTGTCCCAACACAATGCCTTCACTTACCATGAAGTGGCATTTTTCTCAATTCAAGACAAGATTTGTCTCCTCACATCTTTTAAGCACTAAAGACAAGTTAGCTAAACAATTATCAAAGGAAGAGCCATAAACAGAAAAATCATCCATAAACACTTCCATGATATTCTCAATGTACTCAGAAAATATAGCCATCATACACCTTTGAAAGGTGGCGGGTGCATTACACAACCCAAATGGCATTCTCCTATATGCAAAAGTTCCCCATGGACATGTAAATGTGGTTTTCTCTTGGTCATGGGGTGGATAGGGATTTGGAAGAATCCACTATAGCCATCTAGGTAGCAAAAGTGAGAATGTTGAGCTAACCTCTCTAGCATTTGGTCAATGAAAGGAAGGGGGAAGTGATCTTTCCTAGAGGCCATGTTCAACTTCCTATAGTCAATACACATCCTCCATCCCGTAACCGTCCTAGTTGGGATTAGTTCATTATTCTCATTTGTTACTACGGTCATCCCACCCTTCTTAGGAACTACATGAACGGGACTAACCCACTTACTATCCGAAATAGGGTAGATGATTCCCGCATCTAGCAACTTAATGATCTCCTTCTTGACTACCTCTTTCATTATAGGATTCAATCTTCTTTGATGTTCAATAGAGGGTTTATGGTCATCTTCCATCAATATCTTATGCATGCACAAAGAAGGTTTTATGCCAACTAAATCATCAATAGTATAGCCAATGGCTTTTCTATGCAATCTTAGCTCATGCAACAACCTAGCAAGTTCATCATCATTCAAGCACGCATTCACAATCACCGGATATGTAGAATTATCACCAAGAAAGCATACTTCAAATGAGAGGGGAGGGGTTTGAGTTCAAGTTTAGGAGGACCTTTATTGAGTGGAGACGAACCAAATAACGTTGGTTGAGATGAATCCAAAGCAAATGAAGGCTCTCCAAGGCTCCTTGAAACTTGATCAACAACAAGGGCTGCTTCTGGGGAAACCACGGGCAACTCCACGGTTTCAGGCACATCCATGGCCGTGGACCTTGCAAAGATTGCTCTTCGGAGCTCTCCAGAGAGTTCTACGGCCGTGGAACACCTTCCACGACCGTGATTCCTACAGGTACTTAGCATGCTCTCGTGAACTTCAAATTCAACTCTTGTCTCCTTTTCTAATGCTTCCAAGGCCTTAATTTCTTCATTGCAAGCCTCCTCAACACCTTCCTCCATCAAACTTAAGCTAAGAACCTTCTCCAAGGGGTCCTTGATCAAGATCGAGCTCACAACTTCTCTAGACTCCTCTTGCTCGACTATGTTGAATACATCCTCATCAAGGGTTGGCCCTTTCATCATTGTGGACAGCTTGAACTTGATATTCTCCTCTCCAATGTTGAAAGAGAGAATTCCATTTTTACAATCCACCAAGCATCAGGAAGTGGCTAGGAAAGGTCTCCCTAAGATGATGGGAACCAGATAGTCCGCCGGGATGTCCAAGACAACAAAATCAATCGGCACATAGAACTTCCCGAGTTGCACCGGTATGTCTTCCAATATCCCAACCGGGTGAGTAATAGAGCGGTCCGCCATGTAAAGGGTCATCTTGACCGGTTTAGGCTCTCCTAGCCCAACCTTGTTACAAAGTGCAAGCGGTATGATGCTCACACTTGCCCCAAGATCACAAAGGGCTTCATACTTCACTTCTCCCACTCCGATTGGTACACAAAAAGATCCCGGATCTCTTAGCTTAGAAGGCATCTCCTCCTTCATTGTTTGGATCAATTCCGAGGATCTTTTCGACATCCTTACTTCTCCATACTCCTCCAACTTCCTCTTGTTGGAGAGTATTTCCTTCAAGAACTTGCCATATGCTGGCATACCTAAGATAGCATCCATGAACGGAATGTTAATATGCAATTTAGACATAAGTTCAAGGAATTTACCAAAGTGTTTGTCCAAACGAGCCCTTGCTCGTGATTGAGGGAATGGTAGTGGTGGCTTGTATGGAGGTGGTGCCACGTAAGTTGGCTCATCATTCTTGCTCTTGCTTCCATCGTCTTGCAATATCTCTTCTTCTATCACCACTTGCTTTCCTTTAACATTCTCCTTGGGCAAGGGATCCTTCATACTTAACCCACTCCTAGTTGTGATGGCCAACACTTGGCCTCTTGGGTTGTCTTCGGTTCTTCCGGGAAGCTTTCCCGGATCTCTATGAGCTTTGCCCGCTTTTTGGAACACTTGAGCTTCCAAGACCTTTTGAGCCTTGGAGATAGAAGTTACCGTGCTCTCAAGACCACTCAACCTTCCAAGCAATTGCTCAAACATCATCTCGGTTCTATCCTTTGGAGGTTGAGTAAATCCCGGTGGAGGTTCTTGTGAAGCCTTTGGTGGTGGAGCTGCACTTGTGGAAGCGGGAGGGTTCAAGGCTCCATCCGGGTTAGAATAGGAAAACCCGGGATGGTTGTGGTTAGGCCGGTAATTGTTGAATTGCCGGTTGTTGTTGAAATTCCTTGAGCCTTGATAGTTGTTGTAATTGCTCCTTCCCATGTAGTTCACATCTTCCTCTTTTGAAGACAAATTTGCTTGCACTTGCAATTGAGGGGTTGCTTGATTCTTCAAAGTTGTAGCACACAATTCCCTCAAAGACTTTAGCTCGTTGTTGATGGCGTCAAGCTTGAAATTGCTCATGGTGACTTCACTCACCTCATATGCTCCCGCCTTTCTCACATCACTCTTCCTATGGGAGTACTTCTCAATCACTAAAGCTTGTTTCTCTACAAACTCCCAAGCTTCATCTACATGCTTTTCCATGAAAGTCCCACCGGAAAGAGATTGGAGCTTGAATTGGCTATCTTCATCAAGTCCTTTGAAGTAGATCTCCAATAGCTCAATTTTTGGTATACCATGGTGTGGACAATCTAGGAGAAGATCTTTGAATCTCTCCCAAGACTTGAACAAGCTCTCTCTATCCTTCATTACAAAGGCATTGATCTTCCCTCTTAACTCGGTAGTCTTGGAAGGTGGGAAGAACTTAGTCAAAAACCCGGTTGTCATCTCCTCCCAAGTATTCACTCGCCCTTGTGGAATAGATTGATACCAAGCCAAGGCTTTATCCTTAAGTGAGAAGGAAAAGGCCCTAAGCTTATGGTTGTTGCTCTCTAATCTAGGCGGTCTAAGAGTCTCAATCAAGATCTCATAGTTCATCAAGTGTTGATGAGGAGACTCTCCTTCCATCCCTCCAAATTGATTATGCCGGATCTTTTGTAGAACTTGAGGGCGGAGTTCATAATCATGGGTTGCGGGATCTCCTAAGTTCACACCCGGACAGTGTGCTCTTTGTGCCGGATCCATACGTTGCCCTAACGTTTGTGGCTCTCCAATGGCAATGGGCACAACCCGTATATTAACCGCCTCCGGCTGCGGTTGTGGTGGAGGTGGAGGTTGTTGACGATTAAGCTCTCTTTGCACAAGAGCTTGCCCAATCTCTTCAATTTCCCTCCTAGTTGCCTCTTGCCTCTCATTGGCAAGTCTCCTTTCATTCTCCAAAGCTTCATCCCTTATCCTAATTTGCTCTAAAGCCTCATCCAACTCAGCTTGGAGATCTCTTCCGGCCATCTCTTTCCCTTTTCGAATGCTCTTGGATCTAGATCTAAGGGTTTTCTCCGGTTCGGGATCGAATGGAGCTAAATCCTTGCCACGAGATCTTCGCATACACCTAAAGAGTGAGAGATGTCCTGAAAAGCAAAGACACACACCAAAAGAGATCAAAAGCAACAAGAAAGATCTACACTATAAACAATCACAAAAATGACTCGATCTAGACCTAGTCCCCGGCAACGGCGCCAAAAACTTGTTACGCTAAGGATGTGTGCACACAATAAGCCTTAAATTTATAACTCGTTATATTTCTCCTAACTCATAGCGAACCCGCAGTGTACGGGAAGTTTGTAGTAGGGATAGTATTCCGAGGTCGAACACAAAGACTGAGGTGAGATTTGAATCGATTAGTGATTAAGTTTAGTGAAGACCTAGGTTAAGAAAAGAGAAAGAAACAAAGAAATGAAAATCTCAATATTTTTGGTAGGTTTTTGGGTGATCAATCAAGGATCACAAATCATGCGAAATAAACAACCAACTAAGCTATCAAACCAACACAAACAAACAAGCTAAACACGAGATATGAATCAAGGAGAGAAAAGCGGATTCTAAGGGTTGGAAATTCCGGTTATGGCATGGGACTCAAGCTATCTAATCATTCCTTGGATTAACTATGATATGTTGGGAGTGAGTGTTTCTAGATTGGGATCATTCACCGGGTAGGTCTCATGGTCCACTAATCTGTACCTAAGGTCTCATCACCGGGTAAGTCTCAAAGAGCCTAAGGAATGGAATTCTACACAAACCGGATTGTCACCTAAGAATCTAACCTATCCTCACCGGGTAAGTCTCGGAAGGGTAAGTCCTAGACAACTATCCTAGCACACTTAGTCCAATGGCGGCTTGCGAGGCTCACCATTACCTAGAGTTTATCATCTTTGAAATCTAAGAGCAAGAATCACCGGGTAGGTCTCTTCTAACACTTAGTTGCTAACACTAGGTCACCCTAGGATAGATTTAACTCAACAAACACTAGGATTTCAACATTCTAACAATCTAGAACTTAGATCCATCAAATCAAACGAACCAGGCAAACCACAGGATGTTCTACCACTTCCACGGCCGTGGACTGGTAAGAACAAACCGTGGACTACAGTAGTGACTTTGTTCTAGCAAATAAATCATCCAAGGGCGAATCTAAGTCCATCTTATCATAGTCCTAGCCATAACCATCTTTCCCTCACCCTAGAATCGCATCTATTTAGCCTATAACATACATCATCAAAATCGAAATCATCAAACATAAAATCATAGCATCCATTTGCAAGATAATGAAGAGAAAGAGGTGAACAAGTGAAGCAAGTAAAACCAAGCTGAAAATGATATTAGAAAGACTCACAACCCTTCAAAAGAAGGTTTAATCGATTCTTACAACCCTAGAAAACGATTCCGATAATCTTCACTACAAATTCTATCAAAGACTAGCAATGGTGTGTTCTTCTCTTCTTCTCCAATGGAGCTTTTCTCCTCCTCCAATGGTAGCTCTTCTCCAAGCTTCCTCTTGAGAGAATCTTCTTGTTGACAGTATGGGAGAGAATGTGGATTTTGATTCTGAAATTTGATACCCTTCTCAGCCTTGCAGGACCACTTTTTATACAAAACTTTGCAAGAGGAGGCCATGAGATCGTGGCACAGCTATCACAACCGTCTGGAAAAAACCACGGTTGGTTTCCACGGCCGTGGTTCCTCCAGTGACCGTGGTTTTGGTGTTCTTGCACTATATGGATCATCAAGCCACGATTTGGTGCATGGCATGCACCAACAAGGTCCCATGGGTCTTCCTTAGCCTCTAGCTTGCATCCTAATGAGTCCGAGGGTGTGTCATCTTGATGAACGATCCTCAAACGTATCGATTAAGCTCCTAAATCTCCCAAAATACCTACAAAGCAATGCAAAAGTCCGTGTAGACGTCTATCTCGACAAAATACGTGAATTGAGTGCAAACGTCGTGAACTAGTGCTAAACCATGCATGAATGAGTGAAAAATCTATCTTAATAAGTGTCTAATCCTAAGTCATAAATCGTGTTATCAGCGAGAAGGTCTTTCAACTCTATTTCCGGTGCCTGCACTATAGATGGAACAAGCTTCTCGCTTGGGGTTAGTAAAGTGGGCCCAATGGCCAAAGTGGAGATAGGCAACCTCTTATACCCATCTAACTGGGCTAGGACCTCTTTCATGCTGGATGTTAGTGCATATTCTGAATTGTGATCATTAATGTCATGTTCAATTATATTTTTTAATTCATCAATATCAGAAATATCAAACACATCTTGCACAAATGGTTCAACAATGTCAATAGCACACAAAGAGTGATCATCACTAGGAAATTTCATTGCATCATAGATGTCAAATTCCACTACTTCACCATCAAACTCCATGGTTAGTTTGCCACTAACATAATCAATTTTAGTCCTAGCAGTTTTTAGGAATGGTTTGCCTAAACATATTGGTGCAGCATGCGAATCATTTTCCATATCCATTATAAAGAAATCAGCAGGAAAAATTAGGTTGTCTACCATTACTAATACATCTTTAATTATCCCTTCCGGTACACATTAGATCTATCAGCAAGTTGCACTACAATCCTAGTTTCCCTTAATGGCCGAAGGCCGAGTGATTTGTAAATGGAATAGGGCAAAACATTTATAGAAGAACCAAGGTCAAGCATGGCTTTGTCAAAACGGGATTCCCCTATGACACAAGAGATACTTACCATGCCCGGATCGCTGCATTACTTGGGCATCCTACGTTGGAAAACAGCGGAGACATGCTCACTTACTTGCACTTTTTGTTTCCCCTTCAGCTTCTGATTCCTCTTAATAGCACAAAGTTCTTTCAAGAAACGAGCATATTTAGGAATACTCTTCACTAACTTAAGGAGAGGGATGTTTACCTCGCATTTGGAGAAGGTCTCAAAGAGATCCTTGTCCTTAATGATTCTTCTCTCCTTTAGTGCCTCAGGAAAAGGAGCTGGAGGTTTCTCAGTGTACAGTGGTGGAAACTCAGGTCGGATGTAAGAATCCTGCACAACATAACTCTTTATCGAGTTTTCCGCAGGGGCGCCAGAGTGCAGGCGCAGGGGCGGCTCAAGGGATGCCACCGCAGGGGCGGGGACATCCAGCTGTAGGGGCGGCGTCTACTCAGAGCTAGGCGTAGTTGTAGCCGCAGGGGCGGCTGTGGGTGCAGCAAACTCGTCAGAGGGTTTGTCTTGTAATTTTTTTGCTGGTTTCTATTGGATTTGCTTCCCACTCCTTAATGTTAGGGCACTAACATTCTCCTTGGGGTTTATAACCGTCTGGGAAGGCAATCCTCCGGAGGATCTAGCTTCGATCCTTGTTATGGCTTCTGCCATTTGCCCAACTTGTTTTTCGAGGTTCTTGATGCTGGATTCTGTTGTCTGGACATGAGTAGCAAAATGCTTAGTCAAAACCTGCAACATATCCTCAGTTGATTGATACTTACCTTGTCGGGGCTGCTGTTATTGGTTTTGTTGATCCCTCCAATGAAAATTCTGTTGATCACGCCAGTTTGGCATGAAATTCTACGCATAAGGATCGTTCCTAGGCCTTTGTTGTTGTGGGTGTCCGCAACCTACTGCATTCACCTCTACATCGGCATCCTGCACTTGGGGACACATGTCCGTTGGGTGATATGGGTCAACACAAACTCCACATGCATTTAGCTGTTGTGGGGTTCCCATGAGTGTTAATCTCTTCACCATCTTCTTTAGTTCAACAAGCTCATTGGAGATCTCACTCTTCCCGGAATTCACAGCATGAACACCTCTCTTGGAAGAAGTCCTTCCAAAGCTTCGGGTTCCTTCCGCTAGTTCCTGTATCTTTTCAAAAGCAAGGTCAGGGGTAGAGTTAAGAATGTTACCTCCACAAGCCGCATCGACGATCCTCCTTCAGTGTCAAGCAAGTCATTGTACAAGTACAAGACTAGATCCTGAGTTGAATATCCATGGAAAGGACAGCTGGATCGGAGGCGTGCAAACCGCTCAAAGTACTCATAGAGAGTCTCGTCCGCCTCTTGCTCGATGTTGCTTATAGCTTTCTTCAATCTATTGGCCTTCTTGGCTGGGAAGTATTTCTCCAAAAACGCCTTGTGGAGATTCTCCCAAGTGTCGATGCTCCCGCATGGAAGGTGGTAGTACCAATCGTTCGCTGCATCCTTGAGTGTGAAGCCGAATGCCCTCATCTTGATTTGTTCTTCGGTAATGTTGGCCGGCTTCATGCTCATACACACGGTATGGAACTTCCCAAGGTGTTTGATGGGGTCCTCACCACTTAACCCATGGAAAGATGAGATCAAGTGAATGAGACCCGGCTTGAGCTCGAAGTTGATTCCCTCCCCTAATGCCGGTATAGTAACCGCAAGAGGGTGTTGAGCCAAAGTCGGCTGAGTGAGTTGGCGAAGAGTACGATCAGCCATTTCTTGTCGAAGTTGTTGTTGTCTACGTCGCCGGATGTGTGTCCTCTCAATTTCTGGATCAAATGGAACAAAGCCGGAGCTAGTAGCACGGGTTTGAACCATAAAAATGGTCCAAATCAATAATCAATAAAAAAAAATTAAATAAAACTAAACTCCCCGGCAATGGCGCCAAAACTTGACAAGGATACTTTCTAAGGTCGTTTATATCTTATCAAAATAAATCCCGACTTAACACTAGAACAAGTATAGCGATTAAGTAAGGGTCGAACCCAAGAGAGTTTGGTGATATTTTTATTCAATTCAATTATTGATTATCGAATAAAGTAACAAAGGGGGGTTTTGGATAAATTGATGCACACAAAACTAGAAAACAAGTAATATAATGATTATGATGATGATGAGTGAATCTACACTAGGTTGATTCTTAGCATGCTATTACTACTTTGATGCGTTCCTTTTTACAAGTTTTCAAGTAATGTTCCCGTCTTGATCATATGTATGTGTTGAGCCAACCCGCATCAACACAACTTAACAAGTTAGTGTTCCGTAAACCTACAAGAACAAGTCACAAGTTAGCTTTCAAACAAAGACTAAGGGATATAAAGAGAAGATTAAAACTATTAAACTAATCTTTATATTTGCGTTTCTTTTCCTTTAAGCAATTACAACCCGTTATTACTTGAAGGTTACTACTAGATTAAAGACCCGAACCCAGAATCTTTAATCCTAGTTCTTTGCATGTACTTTAGAACCTAAGGTGATCAATCTTAAGTGATAACAAAACATGCAATTTAGACAAATAAAGATCAAGAAACACAAAGCATTACTGAATAAAACTTATATTAGAAAAGTACTTACAACCAAAGTAATAAAGAAGCTTCAAATCAACCCAATGTAGCAAGGAAACTAGAAGCTCATTACAAAGGAAGCGAGAGAGAATAAAATGGGAAATTGATGGATGATTCTAGCAATCAGCCATGGGTCTATTTATACTACAAATGGCCCTAAATGGGAGTAAATGGCCGGCTAAAACAGCCACCTTTAATGCCATAAAGGTGGTGCAAACAGCCGGAGTAAAGTCTCTGTCGTTGAACCGCATGGGCGGCCTTCATGACCGCAGGGGCGGTTTAGGCAGAAACGCTTGAAGTTCTTCGTGGCCGCAGGGGCAGCCTGGCAATTCCGCAGGGGCGGATCTTTAATGTTCTTCAAACGCCTGACTCTTCATCTTTCTGTCGCTTCATATGCAGAGTCACAGGGGTGGCTCAGTGTCAGCGCAGGGGCGGTGACACTGACTCTCTGGCTCCACAGCTTCGCAGGGTGAGACACAGGCTGAGGCGCAGGGGCGCTAGCTTCACTTCTTCAGGGCAAGTCACCGCAGGGGCGCCAAGGAGTGGCGCAGGGGCGGCGATAGTCATCGTTCTTGGCGTTGGCAAAGGCGCAGGCTGCGTTCCGAAATGTGGTGTCACCCGCAGGGGCGGTGACACTGCTCCACGGGGGCGGTGAGGCAACAAAAGCTTTGCTTCGTGAATGGTCTTCAACTCCCAAGTGCTTATAACTCCTCTTTTATCTTCTTTTAGTCTTCTTCTTCTGGACCAAGGAGTTAGTAGCATAAAATGACACTATTGTGCTAAAAAGACTCTAAAAACTAACCTAAATGATAGTGATTCCATCACCTATCACAGTGGTCTGCGAGTTTACAGACGTGTTTGTAGAGCCGTCTAGGTTGCCGCCTCAGAGGAGTGTAGACTTGAGCATCAAGTTGGAGCCTGGTACGAGACCGATCTCGAAGGCCCCATATCATATGGTGCTTGTCAAGATGTTAGAGTTGAAGAAGCAACTCGAGGAGTTGCCTGAGAAGGGCTTCATCCGCCCTAGCGTATCCCCGTGGGGAGCACCTATCCTCTTCGTGCGGAAGAAGGACAAATCATTGAGATTGTGTATTGACTACAAAGAGCTGAACAAGGTGACCATCAAGAACAAGTATCCATTGCCTCAAATTGATTATCTGCTTGATCAGCTTCAGGGAGCGACAGTGTTCTTCGGGATTAACTTACGTTCAAGATATCACAAGTTGAGGATGAGAGAGCAGGACGTGCACAGGACGACATTTCGTACCTGTTATGGACACTACGAGTTTGTAGTGATGCCATTTGGGCAAATGAATGACCCGGCTGTCTTCATGACGTTGATGAGCAGTATCTTCATCAACTTCCTCGATAGGTTTGTGGTGGTCTTTATTGATGACATTCTGGTATACTCTCGTAGCAGAGAGGAGCATGCCGGTCATTTGAGGACGGTTTTGCAGATTTTGAGGGATAGAGAGTTGCATGCCAAGCTCTCTAAGTGCGAGTTTTGGATGTCAGAGGTAGACTTTTTAGGCCATATTGTCTCCTCCAGAGGGATCGTGGTTGATCCGGCGAAGATTGAGTCTGTTGCTGCATGGACGACACCGACGAACGTCAAGGAAGTGTGTAGCTTTCTTGGCTTAGCCGGCTATTACCGACGCTTTGTGGAGGGATTTTCAGTGAATGCCCGTCCACTGACGAGTCCACTGAGGAAGACTACCAGATTTGTGTGGTCTGATCAGTGTGCCTAGAGCTTCGAGGAGTTGAAGAGGCGTTTGACTTCTGTTCCTGTTTTAGCACAGCCAGAGGGCTCTGAGGATTTCGTGGTTTACAGTGATGCATCCAAGCTAGGCTTGAGATGTGTATTGATGTAGAGAGGCAGGGTTATTGCATATGCGTCTCGACAATTGAAGACGTATGAGGAGAACTACATGACTCATGATCTGGAGTTGGTAGCGGTAGTTCATGCATTGAAGATCTGGAGACATTACATGTATGGTGCTACATGTCAGATCTTCACAAACCATAAGAGTCTAAAGTATATTCTCACGCAGCGGGAGTTTAATAACCTCCAGCATCGATGGCTCGAGTTGATCAAGGACTTTGACCTTGAGATTTTGTATCATCCAGGGAAGGCGAATGTAGTCACCGACGCCCTGAGCAGGAAGACGCCTCGAGAGAAGGCGATTGCCAAATTGACAATTCATCCTCAACTTCAAAGGGATATAGCTTGGCTAGAGATGGACATCCAATTTCCTGATGAGGATGCCTAGTTTTTTGCTTTAGAGGTTCTACCTGGTCTGTTGGATGAGATCCAACAGAAGCAGGGGACCTGCCCGACCTTGACGAGGATTAGAGAGAGGATGTCTTGTGGTAAGGCACAACAGTTCTCCATGGGAGCAGATGGAGTGATGAGACGCCATGACCGCATCTATGTACCTGCTGATGCAGAGTTGAGATAGAGGATTTTACAGGAGGGTCACTATACACCTTACTCAGTGCACCCAAGTGCGAGTAAGATATACCATGATGTGAGACGATCATATTGGTGGGGAGGGCTGAAGCCCGATGTAGCCAGATTTGTGGCCTAGTGTGCGACCTGCCAACAAGTCAAAATAGAGCATTTCAGACCTAGATGTGAGCTCCATCCACTGTCAATGCCGCAGTGGAAGTGGGAGGACCTCTCCATGGACTTTGTGACCGGATTGAGACCCAGTACGAGTTTTGATGCTATCTGGGTTGTTGTTGACAGACTGACGAAGATGGCACGTTTCATCCCTTTTAGAGAGATGTGGCCAGTGAGTAGATTGGCCGAGGAGTACACTAGACAGATAGTGATACTCCATGGTGTACCAAGGACGATCGTCTCTGATCGAGATGGACGGTTTACCTCAAGGTTTTGGCAGCAGATTCATACTACTGTGGGACGAGTCTACAGTTCACGACTATGTTTCACCCCCAGACAGATGGTCAGTCCAAGAGGACCATCCAGACCCTTGAGGATATATTGCGAGCTTGTGTGTTGGATTGGGGACAAGGATGGTCAAATTACCTCCCACTAGTTGAGTTCTCATACAACAACAGTTGGCATGCAACCATTGGGATGGATCCTTATGAGGCATTGTATGGACGTAGGTGCCGTACACCTTTTATGTTGGGATGGGCCAAGCAGTATCAATGGTATAGCGCTAGAGCAGATTCAGGATGATATGGCTCGAGTAGCGCTGATCAGAGAGAGGATGCTAGCTGCACAAAGTCGCCAGAAGTCATATGCAAATAAGAGGCATTGACCTCTTGAGTTCAGGTTAGGAGCTCATATCTGGTTGAGAGTATCTCCGACGCGAGGCGCAAGACGTTTTGGCATAAAGGGGAAGTTGAGCCCCCGATATGTCGGTCCTTTTGAGATACTAGATAGAGTTGATAGGGCAGCATACAGATTAGCATTGCCTCCGAGGTTAGAGGGTGTTCACCCTGTGTTTCACGTGTCTCAATAGAGGGAGTATATACCAGATCCGAGGCACATTGTGAGTTATGATGATTTGGTGGTTGAACCGGACCACACTTTTGCAAAGCACCCTATTGCAGTCCTAGAGCGAGGTGTGAGATGCCTGCGTTCGAATGACATTCCCATGCTGAGGATACAGTTGTCTAGATGAGGACCTAATGAGGCTGCATGGGAGACTGAGAATACTATCCATAGGAATATCCACAGTTTTACGCCGAGGATGATGAGCTTTGAGGTTGTTGATGTGGTTGTGTAGTGGTGTGGACGTTCTTCCCTTCCTTTAGTTGTTGTGGTAAGATCTTCACCTCTATCTTCATTCTTTCTTCCTTCTTTGCTTCTTTCCTTCTTCCTTAGCTTAGAATCACATGCTAGGCTTGTGTTAGATCTTTCCTAGACGTTTTGATGTTCATATATGTGTGTATATGTATGTGGTATATTGTTGGGTGGTGGAGAAGTGAAGAGAGTCGAGAGAAGGATTGAAAAGAAGCCGGGATCAGCTCATTGTTGTTGAGCCGCCCTTGCGCCTGTCTGTGAGCCGCCCCTGCGTCTAGAGTGAGCCGCCCCTGCGCTTCACTACTGTTGAGCCTTGCGCCTCTTGTTTCCGCTGGTGCGTCCAGGGCATACCTAGTTGGTATGATTCCTTCTTCCCTTTCCTTTGGCCTTGGCTTTAGTTGATGGCTAGGCTAGTATGGTTAGGTTGAGTTTGATGAGTTATATGATGGATATGTGCCTTCGGCACTTGTGTTTATGTCGAGGTTATGCCTTAGGCATTTGTGAGTATGATGTGATCTTGGGGTTTAGATTCGAGTCATAGATTGGTTGTGGTTATGGAGATGAGTCTCCTAACCTTTGTAGTATGTGATGATGTGTGCCTTGCTATTGCAGGCGTTGATTACTTCCCCAAGGGGAAGTTGTGACGTGGTATAGGTTACGAGTGTTACAGGTAAGTCCATAGGACTTACTTAGCGTTCAGTTGTGGATTTGTGTGATTGTAATGGTTGTGTATGTTCATATGGTTGTGCATTTATAACCTAAACCGGACTAGGATGACCATTTAATACCTTAAATGGCCCAAGTGCATTATAACGGGTCGTGACCACTTGCCGCCGCCTACGGGTAGGAAGAGGTGCCCGGAAGTCAGTAACACAGGAGGGGGCGAGTGATGATCACCCCCATGCAAAACCCTTGTGTTAACGGGGGAAGGGACGAGTTTCTTTAGGCTCCTCGTGTTACAAAAGAAGTTGAATTAGTAATGGAATAACATAACTGAAGATAATAAATGAATGTGTGTGTGGCATTGCATGTGCTATATGTTGGTGTGTGTATGTGTTGTTACTTCATTCTTATTCATTGTTGTAGCTAACAGTGTATACCGTGTTGTAGATGAGCTGCAAGTTAGGAAGACTACAGAGTGAGCCAGACAAGGTGACCAGCCGAGGACTTTTATACATTAGGTTGCTCGTGGGATATGGGATTTTGTATCTGGATGTTGTGAACGTTGTTTTGTACTCGGCTTTGTGGTTGTAAAAACCTTTTGATGTATATTATACAGTTTTATGTATTTGGTTTTAATCTATCTATGCCTTGTTGTAAGATCCGGTGAACTTGTTGTCATGCTAGGGTCAGGATCCATTGTGAGATCCTAGCCCAATGTAACACTCTGAGTCCCGTGGATTCGGGGTGTAATAGAGACGCATAGGCGATTATCCTACCTCGCTACATCAATACACATTCCAAGTCTTGCTTGAATGCATCACTATACACTACAAAATCATCAGTGCCCTCCAGTTGTGCTAAGATAGGAGCAGAAGTCAATCTTCTCATCAGTTCCTCAAAACGCTGAGTACACGGCTCGGACTATACCAATCAGGTAGTCTTCTTCATCCGGCTAATAAGTGATCAAGCAATCGCATAATTTTCTTCAACAAATCCGGCGGTAATGTCCGGC
Organism: Fagopyrum homotropicum; assembly: GCA_033239125.1. Taxonomy (NCBI): domain Eukaryota; kingdom Viridiplantae; phylum Streptophyta; class Magnoliopsida; order Caryophyllales; family Polygonaceae; genus Fagopyrum; species Fagopyrum homotropicum. Next base: position 102,951,168 of record BSWB01000002.1, read on the forward strand.
TAGTTCAAAGAACTAAAAAATTGCTCGATATTTGTCGGTGTCATCTATGTTGTTAAAGACTCGCTCTTCTTCAGATGAAATTTGATCTCTTCATCGAAAATCACATGACTTCAAAAGGTTACCTCAAACATCCAAAACTCGTACTTAGAGAGCTTGGCATACCGCTCTCTACCCTATAAAACTCGTAAACTCGTCCTCAATATCTTGCGTGTTCCTCTTTGCTACAAGAGTACACCAGGATATCGTCTATGAAGACCACCACAAACTAATCTAGGAAGTCGATGAATATGCCATTCATCAACTCTAGAAAGATGGTGGGCGCATTCGTGAGCCCGAATGGCATCACTACATACTCGTAATGGCCATACCGAGTCCGAAATGCCGTCTTATGCACATCGTGCTCTCTTAACCTCAACTGGTGATATCCCAAGCGCAAGTCTATCCTAGAGAACACAGTCGCTCCCTGAAGCTGATCCAACAAGGCATTAATGCGGGGCAAAGGATACTTGTTCTTGATGGTCACCTTATTCAGCTCTTTGTAGTCGATGCACAGTCTCAACGATCCGTCCTTCTTCCGGACGAAGAGGACAGGTGCACCCCACGAGGAAACGCTAGGGCGAATGAAGCCCTTATTAACCAACTCCTCGAGTTGCTTCTTCAGCTCTAACAACTTGACAGGTGTCATACGGTATGGGGCTATTGAGATCGGTCTCGTCCACGTCTCCAACTCTATGCCAAAGTCCACGCTCTTCAGTGGAAATAGACTGGATGGCTTATCAAACGCCTCCACTAACTCGCATGCAACAAAATGTCCTCTAACATTGCCCCCGAAGGTGTCACGGTATTGTCCAATCAGCCTCACCTCAGCTCGAACCGTCGATCCCTTGGATGACGAATCGACTCCAATGATGTCTTTACATTTTTGTACCAATACTCTCTAGTAATTGTAAATCTTCAATCATACCTCTGGCATTGGCGTTCCTGGCTTCTCTTGAGCCTTAACAACCTTAGTCATCCTCTTTGGTGTAACTAACACCGAAATCACCTTTTACAGCATCTTAGCGGATCTTGTAACGTCGAAGGATATGGAAATCATCTTGCCTTCTTCGCACTTCTGTTACAAACTAGATGTCTTCTCAAGCTTGTTACTTCATCGATGTGCAACTTGAATCTTCCACTTGGGTTCTCTACAATCTAATTAGGGTAACTATCTCGCCCCTTACTATGATCCACAAGTCGCCGACAACCTTGGAAAATACATTCTCAACATCTTCCATAACTTGGTCTTCCACCTTCGGCAAATCAGCAATGGGGACTTAAACCCGACCTCTTGCGACTCGAGGTCCACCAACTCGTTCACGACTTACGATTACCAGAGATAGAGGTGGTCTGCCTCTTCCCCGTCCTATAACAGATGCTGCTCTAGTCTGAGTCATCAGCGATAATATCATAGCTACATAAAAGGCTATATAATGCCATATGTATATATATATACTTCCAAGATCCTCATAAGGGGTGATGGTTTCCCGTACACTCTATCCCAAAACAGTTGTACACATTTTAAAACCAAAATCCTTTGAAAAGTCAGACCCCTTTTGGGTTCTATTTATATATCTATTCAACCTTTATCGCAGATTGCAAGTGCCATAGCTGTCAACCTAAGGCTCTGATACCAACTTTGTAACACCCCGAATCCACAGGACTCGAGGTGCTACTAGGCTAGGATCTCACAATGGATCTTGACCCTATCCTGACAACAAGTTCACTAAATCTTACAACAAGGTACAGATAGATATAAAACCAAATACATAAAACTATATAAATATACACATCCAAAAGGTATACAAAACACAGCCGAGTACAAAACGGAAATATCAATACATAGGTGTACAAAACATCCCCAGAACCCACGCACGACCTAGTGTATGGAAGCCCTCGACTGATCACCCATCTAACTCATTCAAAAGTCTTCCTATCCTGCAAAATAACTACAACACGGTATAAAACCGTTAGCTAACAGATCATGAATAAGAATAACAATAATAGCACATACCATCACATCAACACATCACAATATGTAATGCTCACATCAAAACCGTTTATTATCTTCATTACGTTATACCATTACTAGTTCAACTTATTTTGTCACACGAGAATCTCCCGAAACTCGCCTCCGCTTCCGTCTTCCGACGGGAATATATCAATATTATCCCTTACCTGTGGGCCTGGGTCGCAAGAGCACCCCCCCCCCCCCAGTCACCTGTAGAACTAGACAAGTGGTCACGACCCGTTATAATACACTTGGGCCATTTAAATATACACATATGGTCGTCCTAATCCAGTTTAGTTTATAAATGTAGCATTCATATGCACAAGCACCACTATTACAATCATTCAGATCCATAATCGCTAACTAAGTAAATCTCATGGACTTACTTGTCCCAACGTAAACTTGTATCCAAGTCATAGTTTCCCCTCGAGGAAACGATCAGTGCCTGCATCAGCAAGGCACACACAAGTATCAATCACTATCCACATGCTAGGAGATTTCACCTCCCAGTGTTCAAGATCTCGCAAGATCATAACCATAACACAATCCACAAAATCAATATCCTCAAAGATCATAACTATCAAACCATAAGCTCAACATCTCACAATTCTTCAAACCTCTCAAGATATCATCTAATCAACATTCCTCAATCTCAATTATAATCCTAATTTAATAAATTAACCTTTAATTAATTAAATTAACTTTCAGCAGAATAACATTTTGCCCGCATGTAATTTCTGAAAGATTTCATCAAACAAACAACCCATAATCCCCATAATAATATAACGAGCATAATGGAATTTCCAATTATCCATTTTGACATGCCTAAGGTCAATTTAGGCCAAATCGCAATACGGAAAATGAATAAATTCATAACTTATTCGTTACTAACCCGATTGACGATCTGAAAGAAGATTCGGAATCAAAATGATGTAGGCTACGCTCGGATAGCATCAAATTCACAGGAATCGGAGTAGCGGAACCGGCCTAGTGACATATATGCTCGACTAGGCCTTCAGTTGCTTGGAAACGCAGAAACTCGGTATCAAAATGAAGAGAATGAAGAGAGGAATCCAAAACTCAAACGGATTTGAAATCTGATTAGAAACGGAGTATAGATCTAAGTTTCAAGGCTGAGATAAATCAGAGCTTTTACGAGGAAACGTGAAAGGAAATGAATTAATAAACGATTTTGAAGACGATAATTATCCTTTAGCGAAGTCGATAATTATCCTTTAACCGATCCAAAGGCGGGGTGAACCCCCTTCTTCAAACTTCTCAAAATTGGAATAATAAATATGGAATATTGTAGGGATAATTATTTCGCAACGGCCTCGAAAAACGTGTATTCCTAAGTTGTTGTTCTTAACCGCTAAGAAACGAAATAGCGACTCTTTTGGGTGTTTTGTCTTTCCATCTTATTTCATAACTAGGACATGTTTGATGTCCTGATCATTTCTCTCAACTACATTTTTATTATTTGAACCTCCCAAATACTCCAAATAACACCGGAGGGTAAAAATAATTACCCGGGGGAAAAAGTGAAAAATTCCCCATAAGTCCAAAGTTACGCCAGGAACATAACGGTGGGACTCATACTCATCTCTTACACACTCTTCGCGAGTTATGCGTCAATTACTGTCGATGATTAAGTTAATAAACCTTAATCATCATTAATTAGGATTCGAAAATCCTATTTCTTACATGTGCATTACATGCATGCACGTGGAGTAGGATGGATCAAGTAACTGATTTTCGGTCCAAGTTTCTAACCCATAAAGATGGGTTAAATTATTTATATTTGGGCTTTGATTTTTATTTTCGGCCCACGTTATTCTAATTATTTGCCAAATAATTGAAATCTTATAATAGAGAAGTTTAGAGATAGATTTAAGAAGATAAGATATCTTACGTTATCTTAGAAGATACTATCTCTCACAGGATACATCTTATCTTAGCTTAAAATATCAAACTTATCCTTACCTAACTAATAAGAGGGTTTTCGAGCTCGTGGTTATGTATAGGACACGACTATGCACTTTTAGATACCGATTCATATTAAAATGAGTGGTTAGTGAAAAACAATGACAGAAAACAAATTGAGTGATTATTAGGATTTCTTAAATAAAGTTGGCGATTTAATAAGGGGGAGTTATAAGGAATAATTGGGTAAGCCACCTAAGGAATAATAAGGTGTTAGATGAGAATTAGAATTAGATGAGTTCTGTATCACTTGTGATTGTCTTGGAGCTTATTATTGATGTGTTCTAACTACTAGTGTCATATTATCTTGTACTATTTGAAGCCTTGGAGCATGATAGATGGAGTAAGTTTAATTTTTAGCTTACTCTGGCCAAGTAAAGCTCTAAGCATGGGAAAGTTGATATGTCAATATGTTTTTAGTGCATCTTGTGGTTATTAGAATGACTTGGATGATGTTTTAAGCATGTTTTGATTGTAATTGCTAGGGACGAGAGGTGGAGCAACGACTGAAATGTTGTGCACCGCACATATGATTCATATTTGAGCGGCCGGGGCAACGTCTTATGATGAAAATAAGCAAAAGAAACAAGCTGAAGGGAAATTAACCCGTACGACCATGAACAAGTACATCCTTGTAGGGAGTGTCAGGGATAGGCGGTTGTAGTCTTGGCCTTCGGTTGCCACTAACGATGGATTCGTCTTCGTGTTGGATCAATGGATGTAGTTGGCCTTCGCGCAGCTGGATGAGACGCTCTTGAGCTCCTCCACGCAACTTCTCGAGTCGGAGGCGGCCACTCTGCTGCATCTTGAAGACCTTCACCAAATTGGCTAATCCTCCTAGGAAGAGTAGTATGCTCCCACACAGCCATATCCATAGCCATGTAATGCCCTACTTGCCAAAAATAAAAGGTAATATTATTGGGTAGGTTTAGAAATTAGAATATCGTAGAATGGAGCATATATACCAAGAGTTGTAAGCCAAGGTAAGATCCTCGAAGCTGGTAACGATGGTTGATGACGGCAGCGACGAGGAACAAGACGCTTGCTAATAGGAAGGGGGTGTGGACGGAGTGCTGTAGGATTTGAACATGCCCATCCGATCTCTCGTAGATTTGACACGAGTTGAGAATGGATCCCAACAACCACAGTGTTGCCCCGGCTATCATCAGATTTGTGATATGCCTTTCACCTTCCAAAGCGTACCCCCTCTCTTCCTGTGCATCATTACTTTGGTCAAATCTACCATACAATAAACAAATGTATGACCACTAGATGAACTATACAATTAACACATATCAATCAAAAAATTATAATGTCGTACATTATAAATTTTATAATTAATTTGATTTTTAAAATAGTTTACTTTACTGGAACAATTCACGTAAGGAGAGGTGATATAATGCGGCATTACGGAGTCGCTTCATCCGATGGGTTATATTAATTCACGTCATTTAATGATTTAAGAGAGGTACACTGATAATTTTGTAATTTTTAGAAGACATAGGACAATTTTATCCTTTTAAAAACTTGTTTTTAAAAAGGAAATGCGCTGGCATTTTTCTCATTTTCATGATAAAATAATAACAACTATTATCTCACTTCACAAATTTAATTCAATTCTTTCAAATTTATAAATTATCGAAATATTTTATATAGTTGTTTCTAATATATTATATAATTAGTTTATGTTTTATTTTGTTAATTTACTAGTTATTTTTTATTCACCTTTTTATTTGTCATGTTTAAACTAATAAACTTGAACTCACATAACACAATGTCTGAACTAATAATACCCAAATTTTAAAATAATATTATCAACTTCAAGTTTTTACAGCTATTGTTATTAGAATACTTATTATAAAACTTGTTAATTCAATTTTCTTACCATTAGTTCAAATCGAGTATTTTGTTAGTTCAACTATTTTATATTATTAGTTCATGCATTATTTTGAACTTATGAAAAAAATTATAAATATATATAAACTACTAATACAATATAGTGTGAACTAATAAAACAAATAATTTGAACGAAAAAACTATCCATTAAAAAACGAAAGAGAAAAACTAGAGAAAAAAAAACTTTAAGTTCTTATACTATTAGTTTAGATAACGTGTTCTATTAGTTCATACATTTTACATAATTAGTTCCTGCATCAAGTTAAACTTACAAAAAAAAATTATAAAAATAATATATGAATCATTATTAGCATATAATCTGAACTACAAAACAAATAATTTGAACCAAACGTTAAAAATATTGAATGAAACAAGTTACCGTTAGGAAAAAGTTATCGTTAGAAAGAGGTTATATATATATAGTTGTGTTCAAGTGGAAAGGGGTAAGGGTCAAAAGCAGAAAGGGTCCACACCCATTGAATCAAGTAACAATTGTTCAAATATAACATGTAAATGTTCAACTAAAAGATGTTCAAGACATTCGTAATTTTTCAACCATATTCGTAAACGTTCAATTATATAACTAATTGTTTATCACATATATTCTTAATTATTCTAATTCAAAGTTGTGAGTCCTTTTTATATGATCCACAAATCATATTTATATATATATGTATGAATATATGTATATATATTATCTTAGTTCAAGTGAGGAGAGTGTTTAGATAGGAATTAGGAGGATTGTGAGTCATTGGATGGGTTTTAAATCAAGGGCTCTCGCACGCTAATCATTAATGACATTTTTGTAAATTTACTTAAAATTTGAAAAAATACCCTTATGTTCAAAAATAGGTCATCAGTGTTCATATTTTTATATGTCATTGTTCATGTTTTTATTCATCGGTGTTTATCATTTTTTTTACTCATCAAAGTGTCATCTCAATTATTCTTTTGTGTTCATTTTATTACGCATAAATGTTCATTTACAATATATATCAACAACAAAAAAACTCATCACAAAACGTTAAAAGATTATCATAGTATGTTATGTATGTGTAAAAGTTATGTATGTGTAAAAGTATAGATAAGTCATCGGTGTTCATACCTTTATACGTCATTGTTCATGTTTTTATTCATCGTTGTTCATACTTATCTATGTCACTGTTCATGTAAATATTATACACTATTCTTCTATGAGGCATTTTGTCGAACAGTTTGTGTGCACAATAAAAGAAGCATATAGATTGTTCAATTGAAATTATTAGACCAACTCATCATATATGTGTACGTGCGTTTTCTCAATCAAACCTATCCAACACAAAAATGATTCAATCAAATTTAATTTCGAAAACAAACATCAATAATAATGAAACATGAACTTAACCTTAAGATTGAAAACCTAAACCGTAAGAGTAGAAATTCGAAGAAACAATACTTGAATCGTCTTATATTCTCTTTGATTTCACCATTTTAATGTTATTAATGATTGATTAGGTTGAAAATCGGAACAAGTATGTAACTTACTTGCTTGTGTGTTAGCGGCGAGAGGGAGAAACATGGGATGAAGAAACAACGAGAGAGGTTTGAACGTTTGATTTTTTAGCTTTTGATTTTTTTTCTTCAATATTTATTGTAATTACCAAAATATCATTAATAATATATTATGTAGAACTCTTGATTTACAACTCATCCGATGACTCACAATGCTCTTTATTCCTATCTGAAAGCCTCCTCGTCACTGGAACTGGGCTATATGTATATAACATGTGTCACACCAACAACGCTCAGTAGTACACTCCATATCTAAACTAGTTTCTTAATTTATATCGTAAATTTCTTTTAATTTCTTATAGAAAATTTGTTTATTTTCTAGTTTTACAATTTATTATATTAGATGGTTCGTTATACAAATTATATTACTTTTTGTTATTTGTTTAACTTTTATGATTTTCTAATTCATAGCGGCTTAAAAGTTTTTTTTTCTTCTTAATTTCTTGTTTTTAGGATTTATATTGTTTAATTCATCATATATGAACGTTAATTACAATTATTAAAATGTTATCGATTTAGTTAATTGATAAATATGTATCTCAACTAAAGTGGATGGCATTAATGTTGACGTGACGTTCCCATAATTTTTCTCACAATATTCTTTTTACTAAATTATAATTAAGTTATCAAAGCTTTGTTACTAAAAAACCATAAATGAAACATCTAATTCTGGTAAAAAGAAGATTTACCTGGATTTAAAATAATATCTAATTAATTATCCCACTTCGCTTATTGAAGAAGTTGACGGTTTAAGGATTTTTATAAATAGAAGAGCAAAATGTTAGAGAACTCATAAATTTCCCGGCATTTTGACCTTTAGCTAAGACTATGTATAATTTTTGTTTTTATCAATTTAATATTAAGTATATTAGTCATTGACCTACTAATATGTGGGACATTGACCTACTAATAAGGGTCATTATCGTACTAATATTTTTGGGCATTGACATAAGGTCATTGACCTATTAATTTGTAATGCATTGACCTACTAATTTGTAGGGCATTGAACTATAGTCATTGATCTAGTAATATGTCGGATATTGACCTACTACTATGTAGGTCATTGACCTACCTATTGTTAGGTGGGTTTTTTTACCTAAGGTCATTGACCTACTAATATGTAGATAGTTGACCTTTAATGTACTAATAAATATGGATCATTGACCTAATAATGTATGGCATATATCATTGATGTACTAATATGTGGGTCAATGATTTGCTAATATGTAGCGACATTGACTTATATATCGAATAAAGTAGACTATACTTTGTTGATGTGAAGATCTCACAATTAATTTTTTTAAAATACTTAATAAAGCCATAAAAATTCTTTTTACTAAAACTATTCAAATTAAAATAAATCAGTCCTTCAATACCTCTACACAAAATTTTAAAAAACTAAAATATAATTATTCCACGGCGTTAAGTTGACGGTTCGAGAGTTTAAATAAATAAAAGTTAGACGAATCATACATTTTTTGCATTTTGGCGAAGATTATGTATAGGGTTTCTTTTTACCAATTTAATATTTGATATGTGGGTGGTTCATCTATTAAATATGTGGATCATTGATATACATACTCATATGTGGGGTCATTGATGAACATATATGGGTCATTGACGTACAATACTCATATATGTTAACGATTTGTATATATTAACTGAATTAGAATACACTTTGTTGACGTTGCGATCTAAACATAATGTTTCTAAATACCTAATTAAGCCATAAAACTCTCTTCTACTAAAATGTCCAAATTAAATTAAAGTATTCCTTTGATAGGCTAATTTAACTAAATGTTACTTAACCCCACATCATTTATCGAGTACGTTTTACGGTTTGAGAGTGTGTAAAAATAGAAGAGTTGAAGGTTAGAAAATTTATATATTTCTTGGCATTTTGGCTCATGTATGTTGTTTGTTCTTGTCAGTTTAGTATATAATATGTAGGTCATTGTCCTACTAATATGTGAGGTCAATACGTTGACAACTTGTATATAATCGCTAAATTAGACTACATTTTACTAACGTAACAACCTCGCAATTAATTTTATTAAAAAAATGCTCAATTAAGCCTTAAAATTATGTATTCCTGATACAATTCAAATTATAATAAAGTATTCATTTTATATCACTAGACTAATTTAATAAAATATAAAACTTAAAATAAAATCGGTAATATTTTTCGAAAGTTAATTTATATAGAATATTAAAATTTCTCATATCTACAAATAAGCCTACAACACACTTATCCCCATTTCTTATAATTAAAGTTGATGGTTTGAGAGTTTATATAAATAGAAGGATTAAAGGCTAAATAAATCCTTACATTTTTTTACCATTGGACTTAAATCGTGTATAATATCTTTTCTAATTATTTAATATAGATATATAGTCATTCAGTTAGTGAAATGTGGGTCAATGGTCATTCACCTACTAATGTATGGGTTATTGATATATTGTTATATGGTCATTTGTTTCAGTGGTGTGTTACAATGAAGTATCATTTGAATCCAAATTGCTTAAATTTGGGATCTCAAATTGGACTAACTACTACATTTATTAGAAGAATACGTTCAAATATTATATTTAACATTATTATCTTACTACCATATACTTTCAATTTTTTAGAGAATATTAATTAATTAATATTAAAAAATTCTATTTTTATATTTTGAGAAAGAAATGATTTTTCACCTTTTATACATTCTATGTTATTATATTACCTTTTTTTTTAAATTTTTAACACATTAATTATCTCATATAAAACTAATCATCTATCACATCCTATCATCTTACTATTCTATATTTTTAAGTTTTGAAAAAACGCTAATTAGTTAATGTTAAAACCTCATATTTTTATATTGGTATTATTTTCTTTATAGACGAGGAAAAAAAATATACTAATATTAAAATCTCATTTTTTTTACATTGTTATTACTTTCTTTATACATGAGAAAACAAATTGTTTATTACACATTATTAATGAATTATTTAGATTAAATATAACACTATCAAAAGTCCAAGAAAATATGACTTGATTTTGAGCAAATAATCATATCTTTATCTGTAATTTTATTAGAAGAAACTGGTGCGTAGCACGAACTTTAACACTAATACAATGTAACATTCTATTATCATATTTTAAAAATAACTCAGTTACTATATTTGTATTGAAACTTCATTAAAAATAAAGTCTAATATTTTTTTACAGGTTATTCATACATGATATTTAATCTTCTAATTTTTCAAAATTAGTCGATAACTAAATTACCCCACATCATTTAATATTTGACGGTTTGATAGTATATAAATAGAAAGGTTGAAGGAGGGTTGAAGGCTAGATAAATCAAATTTTTTTTTATTGTTGGTTAAAATCGTTTATAGTAGTATAATTCATCAATTTAAAAATTCATACGTGGGTGATATGTTGATCATTGATCGTAATAATTTTTCACGAAATTATTTTAATTTAAAACGGATTTAGTAAATTTGTGGACATGTATTTATAAAAGGGTCATTTAAAAATCAATATAAATTAAGATTATTTAAGATTCCAAATGATGGCATTCATTGCACTTTTCTTATTTATTTTATAAAGTTAATAGGTTGTTTAATTTAAATTTGTTGAAAATTGTCTTAATTTTTGTGTATTTTAAATTGGTTAAGTTTTAAATAATTTTAGACGACTTGATTAAATTTTAAATTAATCTTAATAACTATAAAAAAATATCCGTTAGGGGTAAAGTTAAGGGTCGACAAACCTTCAATCATGTTTTCATTTGTGCGTTACGAATCACAAATTTTTTATATTACACGGTATGATTGCAAATGGTTTCTGATTCAATTATAAACTTTCATTTTACTAATTATATTCGGAAGTTATAATTATCTATAATTAATATAGAAAAACTTATTAAACTTTTATTAAAAAATATCAGTTATAAACTTTCATTCAACTAATTGTATATCAGAAGTTACATTTATCTATAATTAATATAGAAAAATTTATTAAACTTTTATTAATAAATAATATCACCGTAGGAATCGGCATATATACTAGTTTTTTAAAAAAATGGCAATACTATGTTATTATTGTTGTTAGAGGAAATTATGTTATTATTGTTGTTAGAGGAAATTACTGGTAACCACCCGCTTTATCACTATTTATCGAAAATCACCCGCTAAAAATACCCCGTTACCTTATATCAGAATACCTTCGGTTTACCGTCGAGTGTCCCACTTTATAATAAAATAATAATTTTCCAAATATTTTTATTTCCAAATAATATCAGGGTAGGAAACGGCATATAAACTAGTTTTTAAAAAAAAGGTTAATACTATGATATTATTTTTACCCTGACTACCCCTAAGCATTTATAGAAAAATAAATAGAAGTATTTAGGGCCCGTTTGGTTCCCACTCCGAAAACGGAAACGGAATGAAAACGAATTTAGTCCAAATGTATATCCTTATTCATGAAATTCTATGGAATCATTCCTTATGTTTACATGCAAGATACACTTGACTCCCCATATTTTGTTACCCTATAGGGTATCAAAAGTAATCAAATTTCACATCAATTACTTCAAATCACAATGAATGATGCCAAAAGCTTTCATGATAGTTTTACTAAGTAACCATTCATTTATATAGGAAATTAATGATTGGAGATACCTGTAAGAAGATGAGGAGGAAGGAGATAAAGAAGAGGACGGAGCCAACAGCTTGAAAGATGGGGACGGAGAACTCGACCAGAAGGAGCTGAGAATCGTGCTCCACGAGGCCCACCCTGTAGTCTATTCCGGCAAGGTGAGCCAGCAGGTCGTGCAGGTTGACGGCGGCTATGAGGGCGAGGGAGATCATGAGGAGCACAAGCCCTGCCTTGGGCTGCCAAGTGAACAGCTGGACCACCATTCCCGCCGTCAGTACCACCGTAGCGAACAGGTAGACGCCGGCGTTCATGTACTCCGCTCTGTTCCTGTACGTCCATGGCCCGTACTGCCTGCTCTCTCTCGCGCTCGCCAGCTTCACCATTTCCTCCTTCTATTTACTTATTTTTATTTTGTTTGTGACAACAAACAAAATATATGTGGAGGATCGGACTCGACACAGAACCACGTGTCTTCCTGCATGCACTCGAGCTGCTTCATTTATTCACTGCCCAAGGACAGGTGGTCTCTTGTGATTTGCTTCCAAAAATAGAGAGCCACCTATGACATTTTTGATACTTTTTTTTTGGTCTTCTTCTCTATAACTTATATATTTTATTAAAAAGAATCAATCTCATAAAAACCTCTAAAATTAACACGTTAGATTTATAAACCGTACACCTTAATCCATGTTGACTGCTTTGCAAAAATACTACTTATGTGTAGACCGAATGTGTTAGAGAGTTAAAACATCAACCCAAGTCGATTACGTTGAAATTTATATTATAGTTTTTGGATTCGAATATGTTAGAATTTTATTTCATAAATTATTCCTTAAAAAAACTATAAGAACACCAAAGATAAAGAAAAACTAACATAATACCGTTAGTATGTGTAGAGTCAAAATAGGAGATTTATGTCCTTAATTCTGAAAACATCTCGGATTACGACGGTTTAATTTGTGTTCAGAATCATAGGATGAACTGCACTATATCTAAGTCCCATAATGACTTTGAGAATCTGGTGAACCGCTTTTACGTTGCACTCTCGAGTTTTGAAGTGAAAGGAAGAAAGAAGACGTTTAGTCTTTTGTTTCAGTGGTGTGTTGGAATGAGAAGATGGAACTCCTTTTTTTTTTATAGGCAAGCTCACAAGACAAAGGAGATCAACGTATTAGACAATGCTTTTAATAAGAGATTTGTAACTCCAGATATTCCCATTAAATCATTATGTTCGAACTAAATCCGAATTTGAATTCTTTGATTTGTGCATAAAGGTAGTTGATGTTGGGTTTGACTTTTGAAGTCTATTATAAGTTTGGGCTCAAACGTTTTAACTCTACAGTCAATTACGAGATTGACCCCATATATTTAACTTTTGAAATCTATTACAAGCCTCGGTTCGGCTCGGCGTGCACGTGTGTGATCGGTTAGTAATGTCCGCTGCCCATTGAAAATAGTGACCCAAAGCTCACAACCTTTAAGCGTTTTTCCTCCTTATGAACTATAAATATTCTACTTCTTTTAGTCAATGTGGGATAGCCACATTTTTGTTCCTTTTTTCCAAGTTTTGTGTTTTGTACACGTAACTTCGCGTATCATTATCTCATTCACTTTGAATCCAACTTTAGCAAATAAGTATAGTACGATTCAATGCTCGCGGAGACGAAGCTAATGCTTCCGTTTTTTGGTGTTGATGATGGCCGGAGCCCACTGGAACTTTCTAGAAAAAACCCGGTTCACTAATATTTAAAATATTGGTTTCAACAATCCTCACATGAATAGAAGTGGTTCTAGACGCATGTTTTTGAGAAAACATTTTTGTTTGAGAGTATAGTCGAAAAATCATTGCATTTAGGAAGGTAGCATTGTTCAACCTTGAACCGCCTATAGTGAGTAGCTATCGGATTTACTCGTCTAGGAGGTGACCATGATGTCTTGAATCACCCAAGCTTTGAGGTAAACCGAGGCACTAACTATCACACATTTTCGTCTTATCACAGAACCTCTGTTTGTGTTCATTTCGGCCTTCAACATGTTTGGTCAAGTCATAAAACTTACACTGTGTATCATCCTAGGAACTCGGAAGAGATGTGAGTTTCATAGTGTTCCACTCGCTTCAACTTGGTTGTTCCTTTGAACCTATATCGTGGGATCTCTAGTCACGTAGGTAGGGTTGTCTTTCAAGCATCCTCTTTCGTCAAAAGCTTTAAGCTCATTCTTCTTGATGATTTAATCACTTGACCTCTTCACAGGCCTTTAGCAAATGGATCTACAAGGTTGTCCACTATGAAGAACCGAGTAGAGCATTAATAAAGATATAAATACTCTAGAAGGTGGGTTGAATAGAGTATGCGAACTCTTTGCAATATTGTATATCAAGGCTTTGAAACTAATCTCGAGGCCTTGAAGTCGATCTCTGCGTTTAGTGACAAAACTGTTTCTCAAGGCTTTGAAGTGGATCTCAAGGCCTTGACTTCGGAACACTTGCTGAAGATTGTTAGTCACAATATAAGTGATAGAATGTGCGCAATGTAAAAGATCGACACACGATATGTTTATGAAGTTCGGCCCTAATAGCCTACTCTCCACCTAGGATTTTTGACCCTAGGATTGTAACCGGTTATCTGCTTGTTGTGAGTTCTAGATGCAACCTAGAAAAACTTCCCTTCTTCTCTCAATGTAGTCTCAATGTTACGATCTAGTCATCTCTATTCTAGCAATAATAGCCTAGTTACTTTGTAGAGTAATGTTCTTGAGTACAACACTAAAATGATATTTCAATGGAGCTCTTGTGTTTATCTCACTCTATCTAATCAACTAATGTATGCTCAAAGAGAAAGATAAACTTTTGGATCGATGAAGATGTTATAGTATGATCGCTGGAAGACTTGGTTACTTTCACTTGTAAGCTCTATCTTCATCTTCAGTCAATGTCTTTATTTATAGTCTTCTATGGAGATCTTCTTCTAGCCGTTGTCTTGCAGCCGTTGTAACGCCTTCTTTCTTTCATAGAATCCGATGTTTGTTTGAGAAGTAGCCGTTGCAAATAAGATCTTCAATTTGCCGAGATCTTCTCTTCAAGGTTCTTCACTAGAAATCTATTAGATATCTTCAAGAATCTTTACCGTGATCTTCTCCTCGACAAACTTCTTTCAAACCGTTTCCGTTTGAAATCTTCAGCCAAAATCTTCTCTTAGGATCTTATCTTCAAACGCCTTCAGCCAAGATCTTCTCTCCTAGATCTTTATGTTGGTTGGATCTTATCTTTAAACGCCTTCATCTGAGATCTTCTCTTTTATCGTCAGCCAAGATCTTGGTTGATTGGTTTGTTGCCGTTTAAGATCTTCTCCTAGATCTTCTCCTTTTATTATTGTAGGTCCGTTAAATCTCTAGGCCGAAATCTTTTCCTTGTAATGTTCCTCCATTACAAGGAGTGGTGAAGTACCCATCCCGTATACCAGGACTGACATGAACACAAAGAACCTCCCAGACTCCTTACAGGATGAAATGGAAAGGTTATCACTGTCACTACAAGGGGGCTATCCAATAAACCATGGGTCGGTAGTAATCAATACCGCATGCTATCAAGCATATACAATCACCACTCATGCATACATCCAATATAGGGATGATAGCTAAGTAAGTCCTACGAACTTAACTCAACCTCGAGATAACCTCAACCACGATCAACTCCAATCCGGAGGATAATATTGCCTAATAACAAGGCATAAAGAGATATCAAATATCCTATCAAGCAAAAGGGTCACACCTAGACCCAAGGGATCCATAAGAATCATATCCAACCTATAAACCTCACAAACTACTAAACCTCAAAGCCATAACCGGCATATATCAATATCATGATATCATCGTCCTTATCTGATACTCATACCTAGCATGCTTATAACCCACTCATACTAGGAAAGTAAAGGGCTCATACCACTCTAGGTATGTCCTGAACAAGACGCATTTGCATGACAAGGAAACGCAGGGGTGAAACACCATGGAGGCGCAAGGGGCGGCTCTTCCACGCAGGGGCGGCCTCTGGCAAGCGCAAGGGCAGCTGCGTTTGCAGTCCCAATCTCCGACTTCTCTTCGATCCTTCACTCGCTCTTCTTCACCTCTTCATCATCTAGCAATCAACCACATACATGTGTATACATATATACAGACATATAACCATCAAAACGTCCCGAAAGATCAATCACAAGATCAAACTTGTGGATTCCTAAGCTAAAGGAAAGGAAAGGGAAGAAGAAAAGAAGAAAGAAAGAAGAAGGAGAAGAGGAACTCACCAAGCTGTAATAGCTCACCACCAAACACAGTTGGCTCTCCAAAGCTCAACGTCAACAACCATCATCATCATCAACAAAACTCCACTCAAACTCTCTTACAAGATCAAAAGAAGAACCAAGAAGAAAGATCAAAGGAAGAAGAGAAAGAGAAGAAGAACGTGAGAAGAAGAAGCTTGGAGAATGAAAGAAACCCTTCATCAAAAGCAAAGGAAGGCTTATAAAGAAAGCTAAGGTAAAGCACGAGTCAAGAATCAACAAAGGCGATTGTAGCCACAGAAAACCGCAGGGGCGGGTCCTTGAGCCGCTGGGGCGGTTCACAGGGCGGCAGGGGCGGCTAGCCCTAAAATACTAAGGCTCTTACATGTACACCGCTAGCAAGTAGTTCATTTCGAAACCCCTAGGAGAATCCGTTTAAATAGCGGATTTTTTCTCGAAAATAAGGCAACTCTTTGACTTTAGAATCCCAAAAAGTTCCATTTCTAGTCCCTGACCTTTTGAAGGCATGGCTCTGTTTTGACCTTTTCTTTGACATTCCAAGGATAAGTCTTTTGCACAAGATAAAGTCCACTCTTTCAAAAAGCATTCGTCAATCAATCACAAATGCTCTTTGAGTATCACTACAAGAACATTCTCAAGAAATTGTAAATGTCATAAATTTTGTTTGAGAATTTAGGCACCATTTCTTAGTTGTGTAGACATTTTAAGAACAAGAACACCATTTAGTTTGATTGATAGATTGATTCGTCTAGTGATCTACGACTCTTCCTATTTCTACAACTACTATAGAGAGAGTTTTATTTTCAAATTATGTAGCTTATTAAGAATGACTTAGAACAAAGATGAGTGATGAATTTCTTGTTGATTTGACGACGATGCACATGAAGAAAGACAATGTTGATAATGAGCCCGTTTGGTAACGTAAGATTAGGTAGATGAAGGTGAGGATGAAGATAGTTATTTAGATAAAGAATTAAGGAGATGAAATTGTTTAAGAGGATGAGTATGAATTTATATCCCAAGATGAAGGTGAGGATGAGTGATGAGTCTTATTTTCCCAAAAACTTGTTTGCTCCAAATGGTGTGTGCAAGCTTTAAATTTATATCCCAAGAAATATGCTTAAAACAAGGATGCGAACCCGCAGTGTACGGATCAATTATAGTAAAAGCAAGAATTCTGGGGTGTCGATCTTAGGGACTTAGGTGAAACCTAAACAAGTAGAGGCAGTCTATGCAACTTATAACCACAAAAGCGATTAAAGCAATCAAAGAGATGATAATAATGTCAATTAAAGCAAATATGCAAATTCTAGGGATTAAAGCATCTAGTTGTGGTTCCAACTCAAGATCTCAAAATAAGCGGACAAAGCTGAGATTTTGCAAAGGAAAGGTGTTTCTAAAGTGGAATAGATCACCGGGTAAGTCTCACTACTCACTAACTCCAAACCAAAAGTTCCTATTACCGGGTAAGTCTCAAGGTACTAAGGAAAGGAATTATAATCTCAAACCAACACACCAACTAAGGGAATAGAATCAACCTTTACCGGGTAAGTCTTAGGCTAACTCACAAAGATGGGATGAAGGCACACTCAAACCCCAATAAAGGATAAACCTTTATTACCTACACTTATGATCTTGGGTAAACAAACAAAGGAATCACCGGGTAAGTCTCATCCTAAGCTTACATTGAACCAGGAAAGGTGTAATAAGAATAGGATTTGGCAAACTCTAACACTTAACTCTCAGTTACGGATAAGAAAAGTCACCTCGGTCAGTCAAGTTCCACCCCGGCCGAGATGTTCATCGACTGAACGAGATGTTCTAGGGTTAAGGATAAAAACTCGAGCTTTCAGGGTCCTACTGGATTAAGATTTTTCTATCATTGTTTTTCCCACAACATTTAGTCAATCACTCTAGAATCGCACAAAAAAAATTAGTCACTCATCATCATGAAAGCAATAATCAAATATAAGGGAAGAGAATGAATATTTGAACACAAAAACCTTAAGAACAAGGCTTCAATAACTGAATCAAATATCAAACAAATCAACGTTCCTTGGATCTCAAATCCAATAAGACAATCAAACAAAGGGAATCTAAGAAAGTCTTACAAATCCCTTCACAAAAGCTATAACAAGCTATGAACTTCCTTCCTTCAATCTTCCTTTCAACTTCCTTCAAACTTCCAAAAATCCAACCCTTTATATAGGAGAATTATCTTCCAAAAATAATAATATCTTAAAAAGATAATATCCTAATAAAATATATCTCTATCTCTAAAATAGATCTCCTAAATATATGATCTTCCTTCCATAAATAAAAGATCTTAGCCAAATAAAATATATCTCGCCGCGTCAGGATATTCGCCTCGGTCGGGGCGCTCCTCTAGATCACCTCGGTCGAGGTGTACTATAGCTGACCGAGGTGAATCTCAGCTGAAGGTGAAATCTCTCAAATCTGGTCCAAAGTAAATCTTCTTTGTTAATCCATTGCTCCCTGAGTTCTCTTTTAAGCTCCTGAATGTAGCTCCAATGACTTATTTGCTCCTTAGCTCCATTTCGATCCAAATCGTGCCATTTACCTACGATTACAACGAAACTTGGTGTAGACCTTGATTCCCGTAAAGGAAGATGAAACGACAATATAATCACATAATATACATTCAAACATGCAAATTATTGAAGATAAAACGTTTAAACAAGTCCCAAAATATAGACTATAATACATGCTATCAATAGTTATTTAGATAAAGATTAAGGAGATGAAATTGTTTAAGAGGATGAGTATGAAAGTAAGTGAAATGAGTGTTTGGCAAATGAATATGATTGTGGGTAAAATTACGAAAAAATACTTGTTAAATTTTTTTATAGAGGAAAGAGATGAATAAGGAAGAGGGGTAAAATTACGAAAAAATACTTGTTATAATCATGACAGTTGAAGTTTTGAAGGATTACAAAATTCTCTTAATCTAATTCTTTTACTCTCCATAATATAATCATTTAATCTCCTTAATCCCCTTACCAAACGAGATTACGAAAATTAATTTTTCCTTTTAATCTCATAATCTTAATCCCCTTAATTCATGCACTTACCAAATGGAGCTAATATTGATTCAAATCTATCTTTATATACTATATAAAAGCAAAAACACTCGAAGCCACGTGTCATTTTCTTATGCATTGGATGAGACATGTCATTTTCTCATAATTTACGTTTTACTATTTCATTATATTTTATCTATTATATCTATTTTAATAACTAATTATATATCTTTCATTAACTAAAATTTAGTTATTTTTATCATATAAGTTAGAGTAAATTACACAAAACCACCTACTATTTACCTATATTTTCACTTAAATACCTCTTATAAAAAAGTTTTCAATTAACCACCCTTATTTTTATTTCCGTTAGCAAATCACAACCATATTTACTTTCTGTTAAATATTTCATCCATGGGACCATTTGTATTAATTAGTGAGTTTATTATTGAATAAAAAACCCCCTTTTAATTGGCAATCTCTCCATCCTGGACTTACCCTCTTCCAAAACTTCTCCAATATCGACTCATATTTTGCCAAATCCAAAACCCACATTTTTCATTTTCAATTGACAATCTCTCCATCCTAGACTGAAATTGACAAAATCCTCTTACATTCTCCATTTTTAATTGAAATTGACAAGCTCTTCTTCCATACTCCATTTTAGACTGAACTTTCAAGCTTATCTTCCATAATCGATAAAATTGACGAGCATTATCCGTCGAAATTGTCAAGCGTTATTTGGATTGAGAAGAACGAGAGTAGAAGAACCCTAACCTCCTCCATTACGTTTTGGATTTTGACCGGAGCAAAACCTAGTTAGCATCCTCCATTCCGCATTGCCAATTGGTTTGTATATACATGATTTTACTTCAACTTGAATTAAAGCAACCCTAAATTCAATACCCATTGGCAATTTTCTGATGCAAACAATTACCAATTGACAATGCTCGAATTGAGGATACTAGAGTTTAGCTCCGATTGAAACCTAAAACGAAGTTCAATAGAGGGATGGTAGGGTGCCCTCACTCACAATTTTATCAAAAATGGGAAGAGGAGCTTAGTTATTTCAGTAAAAGCAAAACAGAGGATGGAGGAGCTTATGGAAGAGGTGTAGATAATTATAGGATATTAGGATTCACTTAAAACGAAATATATATATCTAACTAATTAAAAGGTTTTTAATCATAATTAAACCCACTAGTTAATTTCAATGGGTCCTAATGATGGAATATTTAACGGGAATTCAATAGGGTGGTGATTTGCTAACGGAAATAGAATAAGGGGTGGTTAATTGAAATTATTTTTATAAGAGGTGGTTAAGTGAAAGCACAAGTAAATAAGAGGTGATTTTGTGTAATTTACTCTATAAGTTAAGATGAAATAAAATCCAACTAATCTAAGAAGACACTATCAAACTAATTGATATCTTTACTATCCAAATATATTTAATTCTAATTTTAATAAAATAAAAAAATCATGTATTTCTTTCCTAATATAACCGATTTGATAAGTTTTATTTCAAACTTTTTAATTTATATAACCGAAAATTTTCATATATTACTTTTATCATAAACCAATAAAAAATATACTTTTTATATATAACTTTAGTAAAATGTAATTATAAAATATACTTTAGATTATTTTTTCAAGAAAATCCGTGTAAAATAACGGCAACTACACTAGTTGAATCTATATATACTACTAAAATAGAACCCTTTTTATCCACATGTCAACACCTTAATCATGCCACCTAGAACTTTTTGTCAAATATTTACAATTTTGCCACATTTTAATTACTATTATGCCATTATTCAATAAATGTTTTAAGTCAAAATTAAAATATTTTCCATCTCATTATACCAATTCAAAAAAATAATAATTCCATGTCATCATTTTCAATGTTTTACAATTATAAAAATAATTTTTAAAAAAAAATACCGTATCACCTAACCCAATTTAGAGATTTTAATGGACTTTGTTTGGATTCTAAATTTTACAAAATAAATCCGAACTAACATTCAAATCTTATTGGTTACAATATGAGATATAACAATATTTTATTTAAAAAATTTGTATTATCATTAATAAAGATTATAATAATCATTTTATTAAATCAATTTTTTTTAAAAATAATCTATTTTAAAAAAACAATTTTTTTAACAAAAATTTAAATTTTTTAGTTATAGGTAATAATATTAAAAAAAATAAATTAGAAATTTGTTATGTAATTTTTTTATTTAACATTTTGGCAATTATTATAAACTTAATAATTAATTTTTTGTTACATGATCTAATCAGATTGATATTAGTATATTCTTCTTAACATTTAGCGTTTTTTTTAAAAAAATGTAAATTGTTTAGATAATAAATTTTCAATTTTTTTTTTTCCGCACAAGGTGCGGGTATTAGACTAGTTTAAGTAAAAAACACTCTAAGTTGAATTTTTATTCATAATAGTTACATTTGAATAATTTATAATTTATATTGCCGGTCATCTATTTAACTTTGAGAAAACACTGTCTAAAGTTTTTCCTTTTTATTATTGTCTAAAACATATCCAACTTACCCAAAATTTTAATCAAGACGGTCTGTATCATATTTCAAACTTAAGAATAACAAACGAAAAGACAAAGTCTCCATCGATAGCAATGACCAATTCAAAATCGTTTCCCTATCTCACATAAAAAAAAAAAATTTTAATGTAAGAGAATAGTTCAATTAATTCTGTATAGAATAAAAATATCATTTCATTATAATATAAAGTTGAATTAGGCGGCACTAGTCCGGTTTAGACCCACCACCTTCCACCGAGCCACTTACAGAAACAAAAGGGAAATTGCATAAAATTTCACGAGCTTTGTTCTGTTCTTTCTTCTCTCTACCTTCTGTGTTATTCTAACTTCACTCTCTCGTAACAATCGCTTGCCTAGTTGCGTTGCCTTGTCTTTTCCATTTCCACCGAGGTGCGAATGATTCGTCTTCCCCCCTCCTCCAAGTTTTGTTTTCGTTAACATCGGATTCTTTTCCTACCAATTGAATTTAATGTCTGGACCTCACTCCATTCTTTCTTCTCATCTGTTTTCTTCCGATTAATTTGGTTCGACACTGATCAAGCTTTTGCTCGTTCTTGACAAGGTTCTTCTTTCCTATTTTCATCTTTTTTAGGGTTTCTGCTGCATTTGGGTCTTTTGCTTTGTCTTGCTTGATCATTGCTTAAATTGTGCTGTCATAGGTTTGTTCCCCCCAATCTCATCGTAATAAATCTTGTAATTTAGGGTTCTTAGTTCGTGTTGCTTCGCCATGTACAGCCTTTATTGTCGTGTTTTGCTCGCTTCTGACTATTATGTTTTTCTGCTGTCAACGCTATTTCACATAATATATTTTGATTTCATGATTAATTATAACCCTGTGAGATACTTTGATGCTTTGCATTATATAAAAGTCTTTGATGTTTTGCAACCAATTTGACGAGATAAACTTATAAACATATTTTAATGCTTTGAAGGAAGATTCACAAGGAGTGAACCACACAGAAACCACCATTTTTCTTAATGGGGAGTGATGATAGTTGTTTGCAGCCAAATGGCCACCATATCAATGGTCTTTTACCGAATAAAGCTGCATCAGTAACTAGATTGCTTGACATGGAAAGATGGACAAGAGCTGAAGAGCGATCAGCAGAGCTTATTGCCCATATACTGCCGGACCAGCCCTCTTGGGAACACAGAAATGCTATTGCATCATATGTGCAGCGTCTTATCTCGCAATGCATCTCATGTGTGGTCTGACAACTGTCCTTAAGTTTCATCTTTTCCCCTTTCTTATACTTGGTTTTTGCCATCACAGAACATATTATGCATTTTCTACTTGTTTGCTTGCTTGAAAAACCTTACAATTGTGGTCTGTGTAGGTTATTTGTTTTTATTGAGGTTGGATAATAGAAGAGATGGCATTGAATGGAATCCTATCATTGTTTGATTAGAGGAGGAAACATAGCAAATTGATGGTCATCCTAAGATGATAGCTATCTTTTTGAAGGATGTAAATTAGTTATTTTGTTGTTGTTGAAGTCTTTTATAATATCTCAGTATTCACTCTTTTCTTAAATGATGCCAAGACAAGATCATTTTCTGCTCCGCTTGTTGCTTCTCTTCCCTGCTTTTGTGTGTACCTTTGATATATGGAGGCTGTCAGGGATTGCAAATTGTAAAGCTGTTGTCTTACACTTTTATTATCATCATCTAGCTTTAATCTTTCAACACTATGTTTATGTCTCCTTTTTTTTTTCTACAAGAATGGTCATAGGTAAAGCATTTGAAGTATTTTGATCCATATATTGGTAGTTTTATTGAAAATTTGTTCTGTTGATGATATTGTATCATTACCTTTAAAGTGGGTACATAAAAAAGCGGACATTACCCTTTTGGTTGAGCTCATAAAACAGTTGAAACTATCTGTGCACAACACTACCACCTCCCTGCATCTCTTGTATTGCCATATGGAGTATGAGAAGAATTTTATGTATTTGACTTGTATTTGAATAGTTCATTCATCTTAACACGTAATATTAAGTGGTATATAGCTGATATTTTTGCTTTGTCATTCTATTAATGCAGGTGCTCAGCTATGGCTCTGTACCCCTGAAGACTTATCTTCCTGATGGGGACATCGATTTAACTGTCTTTAGCCAAGACCGAAATTGTAATGATAATTGGGCTACAGATGTACGTGACATCCTAGAAAAGGAAGAAAAGAACAAGTATGCTGAATATTGCATCAGGGAGGTTCAACTGATTCATGCAGAGGTACTTAGTTTCATTTAGGTTGCATTCACATCTTTGTATTTCTTCTACCTTCATCATGACTACTGCAACTTCTGAAATTATAACTTCTACGCCCGACAAAAGGAATGCTGCTATGTCACGGCTATGTTATGCCCTGTAATTGCATTATTGTTGACAATCCCTTCACAAAATAACATCCCCGTTGAACCGTACTTCCTTCAGCAATAGTAAACTTGAAGAGTGTGATGCTTATGTTCGAAACAATTATATAAATATAGGCGGGTCCCTCTTTTCTGCCTAAAGTTCTCCCTTTTCTTCACTGATTTGAGACTTCTGTGGATGGTTATGTTGCATAAAAGCCTATTGATTTTAAATAGCTAGTCTACTTTTTCATACTATTGAACTCAACACACCTGTAACAAGCTGTGGAAAGTTTTGAAAATCCGATTATTGAGAAGTAGTTTGATTACCTTAACTTTCACTTGCAACATTTTTTGATTGCAGGTTAAGCTGGTTAAGTGCCTAGTGGATAATATTGTCGTGGACATATCGTTTGGTCAAATTAGTGGTCTATGCACCCTCTGCTTTCTTGAAGAGGTCTGCCATATATTTTCTGGTCTTGCTGTCCCATCTGTGAATTATAGTTTGTTGTGTTTCTACTTAATGATCGGATCCACTGACAGCAGAGTTCAGCACTGATGGTGTTATTATTGACAGGTTGACCGAAACATAGGCCAAAACCACTTGTTTAAGCGAAGCATTATATTGATCAAGGCATGGTGCTACTATGAGAGCCGGCTTCTAGGAGCCTATCATGGGCTTATTTCAACCTATGCTCTTGAGACCTTGATTCTGTATATTTTTCGAGTTTTCAACAACTCTTTTATTGGACCATTAGAGGTGAAAGCTGTTTTAATATCTTTTTCCCTTTTATATTCAAAGCATGTTGTTTGACACCATGAATTTTCTTGGTAGGTTCTTTATCGCTTTTTAGAGTTTTTCAGTAAATTTGACTGGGACAACTTCTGTATTAGTCTCTTGGGCCCAGTTCCTGTTGGGTCTCTTCCTGATATGACAGGTATATTTGAACGTGGTGTGAAATTATTTGTCATAAAATTTAAACCTATCTTCTGATGTGCAAGATCATTTAATCCGACATGCGTTTCGGAATTACTCGCAGCTGATTCTCCTCGACAAGATGGTGATGAATTATTGCTCAGTGACATGTTTCTAAATGCATGTAGCTTCTACTATTCTGTTCTTCCAAGTACGCATGTCAAGGAACAATTTGTTTCAAAGCATTTTAACATCATTGACTTCCTGCGCACGAACAACAATCTTGGTCGTAGTGTCAGTAAAGGTAATTTACTTTCCGAGGATGTGTCTTAAAATTATAAATTAGGTTGATATCTACATAATTTTCTATCATTTGAGATTCTTGTAAAACATAGATGATTGTTTGATCTGATTGTAGGTTCAGAGGCAATTATAGTTGTTTGAGTCTGATTTGTGTTAGTTTACAAATATCAGGTAACTTTTTCCGAATACGCAGTGCCTTTGCTTTTGGGGCACAGAGACTGGCCGGGCTTTTGGATTGTCCAAAAGAATGTGTACTGGCTGAATTGAACCGCTTCTTTATGAACACGTGGGACAGGCACGGGAAAGTTCATCGCCCTGATACACATACCCTCCATGCATCTAATATTGGACACGAAGAATCAGCGCACGTTGTTCTGAAGAGGAATATAAAGGAAAACTCCATGGCATTTGGGGCCGGTGATGTGAGACATCATGGGAATCGGATGTCTTCGCATGGTGGAGAAGAGAACTGGCAGCCAGAAGTCTTGCAAAATGAATTACAGTCTGGACATCAATTTGCTAGGACATGTTCTAGCCCTGAGTTGACAAATGAATCAAGTAAACTCCCAGGTGAAAGCAATTCCAGTAAAGAAAGGAAACACCAAGATAACAACATCTCAGGGAAAACTGGACACTCCAAAGCTGAAGACAGTTGTAACATAAAATTTAACACGGTGGATCTTTCGACAAGGGAGAATTCACCCTCTGAGAGTTATGATGGTGATGTTGATACAGCCAGCACTTCAAGTAGATATGCTGGTGATTATGTTGTGGGAGAAGATATTAGCTGTGGGGGACCTATACAAAACTTTGCAAATGTGATGCATTCTCCTTGGATTGAGACTTTCGGGAGACAATTAGCAGGGCTTACATCACCTGCGGTCGGGCCCACTTTGAATTTCGGTTATCCTCAAGGTCCGCCTTCTCTCCCAAGCGTTGGAAGTTTCAAGGATGACCTGCCGCCAAAATCAAGCAATAAGCAAGTTGATGATCATGGTTTATGGAACAATGGTGGTTTCTCTTCTATAATAGAACAAAATACTGAAAATGGATTCCTTGGAAGTGAGTACATTGTGAGGAATCAAAAACCTGATGATAACACATCTCAGAGGCCAGCAAATGATTTTGCACATTGCCAAGAGTTTGGCAGAGAAAATGCGGTTCCATACTCAGATGCTGAAACAACACTACCACCTATTGCATCCCCACATGTTGGAGCCCCTCCGTTTCCCATAGCCAATATGAATTATCCAACTCCAAATTTGGGGTTTCATGTGACATCTGTGCCACTAAATCCTTGTTGGCCAGCTGCTGCAAATAACTATCCTCCATTTCCTGTTCCAGTTCTGCCTGCAGGATCAGCTGGTCCTTATGTTTCGCTTCCATACTCAACATACAGTAGTCATTTTATAGGAAAGGGACATAACCTCTATGTCAGGCACTCTGGTCCGAGCTTAGATACAGCTAGTAAGAGTTTTCATCAGTCCCTTAATTCGAGTAAGTGTAAGATGATCAATGAGATTGGTTCTTCTGAACGTTCGGAAGAATGCACATCTGATATCTTGACCGGTGATATTACCAGCCATGTGAGCAATATGCTATATGGACGTTCCTTCCAAAATTTGCAATTCCGAGGTCCTTTAGCTTATCATCAGTCTGTAGTCCAATCACCGTACTTGCAGGGGAACTATCTAATAGGTGATCCAAGAATGTCATCAGTTCCAACTGAAAATGACACTCTACTTTCACATCACCATGGTAGTCAAAGAAGCTCTAAGGGTGCTTACCACTATTATCCCGAAGGAATTCCGGGATATTGTATGGGAACTGGGACATATTTTCCAAATCCGGTAACATATCTTCCTTCACATATATAATTTGTCAAAGCATATGTATTTCATCCTTTCGAGGTGCTTGTGTTGTTCATTAATAAAGTTTGTGCCTCATGCATTGTTAAAATAAAGGGCCATATCAGGTGGTGAGAAAAAGAAGAGAAAAACAGCTGAAAAAATGTTTTGTTACTCCTTTCTACGTTTTCTACAGAAAAGCAGTAGGGACTTTCAAGCTCCAAACTCCAGGTATCAGAGGGGAAACTGCCGTTACCAAAGAAAGGAGCAACACAGAGAACGAGAAGTAAGCTCAGATTTCAACTCGAACTCAAATTTCAACTCAAGGCCCCGATTTGGTGGCCGTTCCCGCAAGTGGGATAAGCCGAACTTGAGATATGACCGCTTAGAAGCAAGAAACCACCGAACTCGCATGCAATGGGAATCATATGATAATTATTCTCACCCAACATACCATCACATGGGATATGATCCAACATACATGGTGTATTCTTGTCAACCAAACTTGGGATACGTCTCTCTAGAGCATCCTCCAGATTATGCAAATTCTTCACCAGATCAATCTTCTTCACCCAGGCCCAAAGGTAGTTTACTGATTTCTCCTTGGATTTTTATAGACAATAATTGCAAATATTTGTGCTTGTTTTGGAGAACATGATAAGAAGTCACCTCACAGATATTGACCTATGAATGGAGTAAACTTGCTGTCTTATCTTGAGCAGTCCAAAGAATTGCAAATCCTCTGATAAGCATGCATATTTATTTCGGTCCGTAAACTTTAGGGAGTTCAACATTTGTGAAGATATCCATCGAGTTTTTTGTATAATGGAATGTAGAAAATTGAGGTCGGAACAACTTTTTCAAGCACTGTGATGATGAAGCTGCGTTCTTGCAGAATCTCTGATTGTTTAGCATGGAAAGTATGTCCTAGTATGCACATCTTTCCAACCACCACTGGGGTGCGGCAAGAGAGGCTCAGTCAGCTGAGGGACAGAGAGTCTGGACTCCATAAAGGATACTAGCTCGATGGATCTTTCACAGATCACATGTGGGAACGCTACTGATAATGTTTAGGAGGAATTCATTGATCAGTGTTATGTGTAAAATGGTGTTTGGCAATGAGGTAAATTGTTGAGTGACCTTCATTACCAGTTACAACTGATAAGAGTTACCATTTGAAGATTGTGTTGGAAAATTGTATAGGGATTTTGGGGCGTGATGCCCTCTAAATAGAATTGTAAATATATTACAGCTTACAATACGTACAAATGATGATTTACTGATTTTGTCATGGAAAGTATCCGCCTTTGTTGTGATTTACATCTCACGTGGTCTTGTGATTGGTATTTATGATAGATTAGACAGGGAAAGTTGAATAGTTATATTTGTTCTTTATTGAGGCATGTGAGAAGAGTCTTGAGTGTAGAAACATGATGTTTTTTTTGATTTGCATCATATAATCCATGTACAAAGTAGTAAAAGTGCGGAGGGGAGGGCCTCCTTAGATAGAAAAACATCCTTACAAGTCTCTACCATAGTATCCTAGTTTTGTCCGGACATCTAGTACTCAATTAGCAACCAGCCTGTTGCTTGACGAGGAGGAGTTCCTGTTCCACCTTGGTAGGCGTAACAAGAAGGACAAAACTTCCGAGGGGTCACGTAGAGAGTACGAAGCTCTCGTCTCCTTGGCCTTGGATGATACGACTATTGAAATTCCTGTACCTCTGCTCTGTATTACCTTGAAGGCATCTTCATCGGTTCGATCATCTCCAATGTACAAGGGGCAGACGTCGTTGGAGTCGGCAAAACCCAATGTCTCAAGCAAGTACTCGACGGCATTGCCTTTGTTCCACTCTATGGAGGGGCGAATCTCCATGACCTTCTTACCCCTAGTAACATGAAATTTAGGGTGTTTTCCAAGCACGTGCTTGACTCTCTCTTCAACCTTGTCGTAATCCTGAGAGGCATGGCCGGATCTTAATTCTCACATTTGGTGACACAAGTGGCTGTGTTGTATAAGGGGAAGAACTCACCTCTTTCCGCGCTTTCCTGAAGTGCACCGACACACAAAACCTGTTGTCCTCTAGGCCGACGCCTTCAATGGCTTTCGTGGCTTCCTCTAACTCGTTAAATATCTGAGAGAACAAGTATGAAGCAGTTGCCTTGTGAATAATGAAAGCAGAGTATATGTATACCTCTAGAATCTCAGGCAAGAAGTCATTGGCTGGTCGGAATATGATGGCGTCGTTCCCCTACAGAATTGAAGGGAGAGTATGAATAAGAAAACAAAAGTAAAGGAGTAGGAATAGTGATGAACTTGCCTTCTTATCAACGGTTCGGGTCTGGTACTTGTTATCTGAAGACCTGTGTTGTCTTGTAGGCGCCATTATATCCATCCCATGGCTCCCAGCGTAATATACATCATTTAGCTGTATGAACTCATATACCTAAACAGCAAACCCAAGAGACTTAATAAAACCAAATGTAGAAAGAAAGAAAGAAAGAATGAGGGGAGTACATGTGTTTTGGTCTTGCCTTATCTCGGCTTCTGCCGGTGATCACTGCAGTCGGGTAGTTCCTGGCCACTTCTTGAACAGCAGAACGCATCTGCACAAGAAACAGTTAGTTGCCGCGTATACAGCCCACAGTGGCGGGTAGAGAGGGTTACCGTATCAGAAATGAAAGCTGATTCAGGGTCATCTACAATGGGAGAAAGAGTGCCGTCGTAATCTAAGAAGACGACGATCCTCTTCCCCTTTGCAATGCTCGACATCTCCTCAAAGGAGTCCAATGCAGATGGGTGGGTTCTCTGCACACAATGGATTCATTCATTCATTCATTCATTCATTATATTTCCAGAGTATCCACAACAAGAACAATAAAATGTATTAATGTATTACGATCCAATCTCGGTAGGCTGCATCCTGATGGCAAGGATGAGGGGTGACAACCGCGGAAGAGGCATTGTTCTGTGAATGGGTTGAAGAATACTTGAATATCCCCATGGCCTGATAAATCTTCACTATGTTTCTCATCATCTGCAGCCAATACAAAGAGATTGAACGCTCTCAAACTTTAGATAAACAGACTTCTGGCCGGGACCCAACCAGAGCTAAATGCGAAATCGAATTCATTTGTTTATCAACATTGGATCATGCGCTATAATTATTTGTTGCTAATTTGGGTATTCCAATTTTCCATAGCCAACCCTAAATTTGAAATGGATGGTTGGACTGCCCAATTTACACACTAGGGAACCAATTCATAGTAAACCTAAATTAGGCCCTTCTAAATATAGGCGCCCAATTCACAAAACTCATCTACCCCTCTCTGGAAATTACAGCGTTTTTTTTTTTTTTTTTTTTTTGAGATTTTATAAAATTTTATACTTACCTCATCATCGTCACTTGATGTCGTTTTAGTACTAGAAATTTGATCGCAATCGTTTTAAGTTTTGTAGACCAATGCTCAAACAATAATTGAGAGTTGATCTTAAAAAGTGTTTTTATTGATTATGCACCTGAAATGCGAAATAAGTGTCGAGGTTAATTAAACTCAATTCCTCACATGAAATACGCGCCAAACAGCATAGAAGCATAGCTCGTATTTTATAACGTGTGGACGAACTGCCTTTTTAATTCCGCACATGATACGAAATATAAATTGAGTTCAATTGATTCTGCACATTGAGTGCAGAATAAATAATAAGATTTAAAAAAAAACTTTATATTTTATAGGTCAATTTTTCTTATTATTGGAGTAACATTTTCGTTACGCACACCATGTGCGGAATCAATGTTAGACAATTTATATTTTGTAATCTACACTCAATGTGCAGAAAAGTGTTAAATGTCAAATAAATAGTTTATATGAGTTCGTCTAACATTGAGCATTATTTTTAGGTCAATTTTTCTTATTGGTTGAAAAAAAGTGTTAAATGTCAAATAAATAATAAGATTTAAAAAAACTTTATAACATCTATGTTATTTAATATTTTTTTAAAAAACTATGTCAAAAGTTAAGACGACCATTATTTATAATGGTGAGTATTTTTTTTGTGCAGTTTCCTCACTCGCTTGCTAACCTTATGTTAGCAACTCAATTAAGTATTTTTATAAATAGTTTATGTGAGTTCGTCTAACATTGAACATTATTTTTAGGTCAATTTTTCTTATTGATTCAAAAAAGTGTTAAATATCAAATAAGCAATAAGATTAAAAAAACTTTATAAAATTTATGTTATTTAATATTTTTTTTAAAAACTATGTTAAAATTTAAAACGACAATTATTTATAATCAGAGTATTTTTTTGTCCAGTTTCCTCACTCGCTTGCCAACCTTACGTTAGCAACTCAATTATGTACTTTTAAATATATTTTCATGGTTTTCAAATAGTAAATTAAGTAGATATAAATTATAATAGATTAGTATTTATTGATATTTGATAACTCATGTAAATTTACGCAGCACTTGTAAGGCGATATAATTCAATTACCATGACCTATATGAATATTAAAAGGAGAAAATTTTGAAAGTAACCATTAAAAAGTATGAAATTGTAAAAAATAACTATCAATTTTTAACATTGTAAAATTAAACACTATATAACCTAGATTTGTATTTTTCATTTTCTTAAAAAAAAAATGCTCAAAATGCTCGTTTTTTTTGAAATTGTAAACCCTTTGAGTTTATTCAAATTCTCTTATTAACTTCTTTCAAATTCAAGAGATTTCGGCTTCTTCCAAGTCGATTCAAGAAGAAAAACACTAATTTTATGCCTTTGAAACAACCGCTTCACCAAAAATGGAAAAAGAATTAGGTTTTTTTTGTAAGATAAAAGAATCATGTTTGAACATATGCAAACTTTCACTTTAGTGTTTTAAAGTCATTATATTACACATTGTTTGTAATTAGGTTTTAATTTATATTGAATATATTTTATGTTGTTGAAAGTAATATAATCATCGATTTTCATAATGTTTTATCGAGTTTCTAGTAATTTTTTTTTAATTGTTGAGTGTGTTTTATGTTGTTGACAGTAGTTGAATGATTCTCCATTGTTCAAGAATCAGATATCAACCAATTCTATCAGTACTCCTTGACAACGGCGTCAAAAACTTCAGCTTGTGGAAATTTTACCGAGAAGAACAACAACCTCCCTGCAAGGATACGGGATCAGATATAGTATAATCGGGTATCAAATATCAAGGAGCGCATCTGATTTGGATGATATTGATGGCTAAGGAATTTAAGTGAAAGGAAAGCATGACAATAGGGCAACAACTATAAAATGTAAAAAGGCAATAACAATTGTAGGCTAGCTTCATATCCTGGCTCGCTAGCCATAACCGCCTCCAAACACTAAACTCCCTGCAATCCTGGATCCCAGACCTTGACATGACATGTAAACTATGCAACCTCAGTCCAGAAACTGTTGACCACCTCATCCACCATTGCAGCTACTCCAAACTTGTTCTCACCCTCATATCCAAATGGCTCCGCATCCCCCCACCATACCCCTATAGCCTTGACATATGGTCCTGGCTAGCTGGCTTGAAACCCAACAAAAAGGACCTTGCTTCCCATGTAACCATCTCCACCATCACGAACTTCATCTACTTTATCTGGAAATCTCGCAACAATGCCATCTACAACAACACTGTCACGCATGAAACCACTTGCGCTCACAACATAATCAAAACCACTACTACCTTCACTATGTGCCATTGGAAGGACAGATCACAACAGTCCCTTGATTGGGCCTCTATAAGGGGCATCAAACTCTCTTAACCGCATGTAACTCTTCTGTTTTCGCTTCTCCTTTTTCTCCGGTGTTAGTAACACCATGTAAATCCTCTCTTTTTTTTTGGAAACTAATATCAATACCATTCAAAAAAAAAAAATTGTAGGCAATGTATGATGGAGATACTATAAGGAAACGAGAATCCCCACTTGATGTATGATAATTGCAAATAACCATCTAAAATAGTCTTTGATATAGACAAGCAAAGACCGTACTTTCCAACTCGCATAGATCTCAATCTAACGGTTCGGCAAGTATAGGAAAACCCATTAAACACTCCAAAATCCAGAAAAGACCAAGAACAACCTTCACTTTTGACTCTTCAGTTAGAAAAAGATACAAAGATCGGAACTTTCTACGATAGTTAAAAAATTTCGAAGCTCTGATAAACTAGTACTCTCAAAACCAAGTTCTTTTCAACAAATCCAATAAAACAAACTTTGCTTGTGGCTCTTCACTTGTTTTTTCAAAACCAATTATAAATGCCACTTATTTTGAAGGTAGATAAAAGTTAGGAATGAGACACTTTGAAAAGAAGAAATATCACAATCTCAATTCATAAATATATATATATATAAACAATAAATTAAACCATTATAGGGATCATCTAATCCTTACATCGAGAGGAAATTTTTCTAGACATGATCAAATATAAAATAAAAACAATATATAGAATTAAGAAAGACATGCACTCACAATTGTTTGGTTACAAGAAGACGAACCTTCAAAGCAAAGCAAACAATATATAGAATTAAGAAAGACATGCACTCACAATTGTTTGGTTACAAGAAGACGAACCTTCAAAGCAAAGCAAACTATTACTTGACGGCTATGGTAAGGATAAATATGATAGAGTGATGTCTAATTCGGAATGAATAAGTGTCTCTAACCCTACGAATGACATAAGAATATACGGGGACAACTCTCGGAGGCTAGAGTTACACAAAATATAAACTTCCAAAGTTACAACTAAAGATTTATAATTTCCTAATCGGCGGCAGGCGATACAACCTCCTTACGGGCATCAAACGGTTGTAACATGCCCCTAAGCTAAGTGTAAGTCTAGCCGTAAAGCAATAAATTAAACCATTATAGGGATCATCTAATCCTTACATCAAGAGGAAATTTTTCCAGACATGATCAAATATAAAGCAAAAACAATATGTAGAATCAAGAAAGACATACACTCACAATTGTCTGGTTCCAAGAAGACAAACCTTCAAAGCAAAGCAAACAATTACTTGACGGCTATGGTAAGGATAAATATGATCGGGTGATGTCTAATTCGGAATGAATAAGCGTCTCTAACCCTACGACTGACATAAGAATATATAGGGACAACTCTCGGAGGCTAGAGTTACACAAAATATAACCTTCCAAAGTTACAACTGAAGATTTATAATTTCCTAATCGGCGGCAGGCGATACGGCCTCCTTACGGGCACCATACGGTTGTAACATACCCCTAAGGTGAGCGTAAGTCTGGCCGTAAGGAAAGGTGTTCCGAAAACTTCTTCGACAACTCAATAAAATTGACTTTTCCGTTGATATGGTTGGATTTACATGACCCATGAGTACTAATTTTGAAGTTCTTTTTAAAGATCCACAACTTTGTGGTTGTCATGATTGTCCAAATGTAAAAGGAAGATGGTCGAAATCTAGAATCTTTAATAGGTCGTCAAAAATAGCATACATCTCTAGTGGTTTACACTTGACTTCTTCAATCTTCAGTTGATCTTGATGTTTCCGTGTATTCTCCGACTCCAGGGAAGATTGAATCCTTGTGCAATGACACTTTCATTTATGCTCCATGAATGCACAAAACGCGAAACAATCCAAAGTAGATACCGAAATACAGAAAGTAACTGCTTTCCATATGAATAAAGATATATGAGATGGTGAAAGAGGTATGAAATGTATGAATCTAAGGTCTTAAAAGTGTTATATTTGAAACTCACCAGTTTCTATATTCAATAAATATTGTTTTTCATTCAATCATGTCCGGCTAATCTATCTCGTGATATAAGGATTAGATGATCAATATAATGATTTGATTTATTGTTGCATATATGTTTGTGAATTGAGATTGTGATATTTCTTCTTTTCAAAGTTCTTCGTTCTCAAATTTTATTGAATTAATTAGGGAAATATGACCCCTTGAAATTCTCTTTTGCAAACTAGACCTCTATTCCAAAGGAAGAAAAAATAGGTATGGAAATTAGAAAATAGGGGCAATAATTTCTATAATTGAAATGATGGTGATAGATGTTTACTTTTGGTTTAAATATCTTTTTTTACATGTTTGCTTTTCATTTTTGGTTAATGTAGCTAGTTTGATGAAATTTTGAAGTCCATGATTGTTTAATTTTTTTGGGTGACATTGTTTTCGTTACCCAAATATGAATTGTAGTATTTTTCTAATTATTGGGTATATGTTTATTGTTTTTGTGGTATGTTTCTTATTGTTGAGTATGATTAAAGTGATATTTTTGGGTATGTTTTATGGTTACCCAATCTGTGTTACAATGACCAAATATCATTTGGTATTAATGTTTGTGTACAATATCGATTTGTGTAAAATTTGGTTATGACAAATTCAAATTAGGTACGCTTTTATACGTGTATTGACTTTGTAGTATATTTCTTATTATTAAGTATATTTAAAGTGATATTGTGGGTATGTTTTATGGTTACCTAAACTGAGTTATAATGATCAAATGTCAAGCGGATTTTTGGGTAATGACCAAATGTCATTTCATATTGATGTTTGTTTACAATATCGAGTTTTGAAAATTTTAGGTATGACAAATTTAAATTGAATATGGTTTTTGTATTAAGTGATGTTTAAATTGGGTATAAATATAAAATATTATCCAATTTATGGATATGGTTCTATTTTGATTTTTGATTTTTTGGGTATGTTGTTTTTGAGTATGTTTATGTACTTTGACAAATTTATTTTTGGGTATGAATGTAACATTATTTGGGTAAGCGGATTTTTGGGTAATAGGTGAGAAAGTAAGGATGTTGGGAATTCTTTTTTCTGATTAATGTGACATGTAAGATAGTACAATATGTCACATCCGATGGGTTGTCAAACTTTGTCCTCTTTTTATACTATATTTCCTTTACTCTATTTTATAGGGGGTCAAAATACCAATCACAAATACTATGAGTCTTCTTTCTCAATTGATTTGCTTAAAAGGCTAGTTTACCAATTTTGCCGAAGAAGTTATGTTTATTGGTTTAGATAAAACAACTGAAGATCCAAAAGCGAAATGTGTTTTATTGAATTTATTGAAAAACACTTGGTTTAAGGGATTGAATCCTACCTTTTACTTCGAGAATTTCTAACTATTATAGAAAGTTCCGGTCTTTATACCTTTTTTAACTGAAGAGCCACAAGCGAAGGTTTCTCTTGATATTTTTTGGATTTCTATGTTATTAAAGGGTTTTCATATACTTGCCAAACCGCCGGATTGAGGCTGCACGAGATGCAAAGCACGGTTTTTGTTTGTCTGTGCCAAAAGCTATTTTAAATATTTACCTGCAATATTCATACAACGTCATGAGTATCATATATGCAATACTAATTTAATTCATTATAGTGGGGATTCATGTTTCTTTAGATCACACACCTCCATTATTTGCCTACAACAATCATTGATTTCCTTTATTTTCCCTTTTATCATAATTCTAAAAAAATATATTGATGTGGGGATAAGCCGCACTTCCCGATCTAGATTGAAAGTCCTTAACTGGGATAAAAATTGGCTTGTTCTTTAAGATAAATCGGCCGATTTTCTCCAAGAACAGGGCGATTTTTCGATAAACTCAGAACACGAATTAGTGAATGGTATTCGAAGAAAAGAAGATGAATATGGAATGATAAATGAAAGATATAGGAAGATATGAACCAAGATAGTTCCGCAAAATAACCTTGACCAATGATGTGTCAAAACCCTTAAACGAGAAGATTACCTTAACCCGCACTTTTTTAACCTTACACAAGTCTTCTAAGTAAGACAAGCACAAGGAGGGACTAGGATTGACCAAGAGCACCAACCTTCAACAAGATTAACACACACAAGCACAATCTAGCAAGAACTTCACAATGATTTAATCAAGACTCTCTCTTTGATTGAATAGGAATGAATAAAAATAAAAACTTCATAACCGAAGTTGCAAGTTCACACAATTTGTGAAAAATATATCAAATCTAATCTGCCAAACAATCTCTCCCACTAAGGCTATTTATAAGGGAGACTAACTCTACTAAAACTAGGAAAACTATTTTTAAAGATAATCTTGCAAAGATTTCTTTCAAATATATAAAACTATAAAAACTAAAAGATATGATCTATAAAATATATCCTTTAAAGGATAATCTAGAAAAGATATCTTTAAAAGATATAAAATATAAAATCTAAATAGATATAATCTAAATAATTCCTTAAGATAGTCTGAGAGATTTAAGGAATTATAACAAGATATAATTGCCAAAAGATAGAAGATTATGACCGGATCTTTTGCAACTCGTTCTAGTGAAGGAAATTGGAAAATCGGTCGATTTTCCTTCTCTGCCATGCAATCTTCCATTCCATCGATTCACCCCATGTTTGCAACTTGTAAGCACTCATTTCTTGAGTTTTTCTCGCTTCTAGATCGGTGAATGATCTATGTAGCATAGTCGTAGATGCCAAGGATGGTCCCACATCATACTCCGCTTCTTGGAAATGATTCGACCTCGAATCATAGTCTTGCTTATCACTAATCACACGATGACTCAAGCATGGCAACTTCCAAACTAGATTAACTTCATAGGATGAAACCATCAACTCTTGTATACCCTCCTTCTCGACCATCTCATCTTGCAATCCTACAATAGAGATCACTCGTTTCCTCTTGGATAACGGTGCATGATTAAGGTTTGAAAGAAGTAATGTATTAACAAAATCATGGCAATGCAAAGCGTACAACACTCTATGATATCTTAAACTTTCATTAGCAATCTCACGCATAACATACTTCTTATGTAAATCTAACAATGCCACAACTTGGGGATGCACTACATAAAACTCTTTATGTTCTTCAATAAGGTTTTCAAAAGGCTTTATGTATGGACTTGAAGACAAAAATAGAAGATAGATCAATACTCAAAGAGGAATACAAGAACTTAGGCTCATGCACATTGTTAAAAAGAGAATGCTCATTCATGCTTGTATCTATATCATGCTCATCATCAACAATTAAATCAGATGCCATTAATCCCACATGATCATTAATAGGAACAAAAACCATAACCGAAGGACGTCTCGGTGGTTCCGCCCTTGGGTAATATTGTTTCCTCCGATAATCCCTCTCATCCGCGAATTCCTGAAAATCAACATACTTTGGAGAGTTAGGCATATCATAATATTGATTTGAATACCTCATAGTGGTTTCGTGAATGTGGTTCCGGGGTTGGAGTTCTATACGAAACACGTGAGCGTCTGTCATCCTCATTTATCTATCTCCGTTGAGGAACGTATTGTGTAAACCTTGACTGAGGCAAATCCCGGCCAAAATCTCGGATGAGATATTGCTCTAGTGGTCGAGATTTTCCTTTAGAATGATAGTCCGGATAATACATCTTGCACAATCACATAAAGTAACAACAAACTCATAAAGTTAAGGAAATCAAAAAGACCTTTCTGATTTTCTCTCGCACTCACGCTCTTGTTGTGTTGTCGTAAGCTGGTTGACGGAATTGACTTGTACGAATTAATGCTTCTTTACAAATCAGCGTCCTGGCTCCCTGGAACTCCTTGGTTGAATCAAGTAGTTAACTTGGTTCGGATAAAGGTTCTTGTGGGGTGCGCTGGTTAAGGAATCCCTGTAAGAAGTTTACTCCACACACGACAAGGTAGAAAGACAATATTGCGGATAGACAACTAGTATGTTAAGAAGTGTAGATACTAATTAACACACCTAAAGAAAGACTCGGTGTTTAGAATAGAAAAGAGGCTAAGGAAAAGCACACAAGAGATTAAGAAGAGAGAAGAACGTACCTTGAGTTACGAAGTTAAGAAAGAGAGATAGCCGGATTTGGGTTTAGGTATGACTAGATCTCTTTGATTGTTTTAAGGTATATACTGGAACTCTTCTGTTGTAATACTGTTGCATAGGGTGCACTTCAATTATTCAAAGTATGCCTAAAATATTTCTTCGAATTTTGGCAACAGTAGCAAAAATCGGGTGAAAAAAATCGGTCGATCTGCTGAAGAATAGGTCGTTTTCTTTGTAAAAATCGACTCTTGGTTTCGACGCTCAAGAACTTTCTTTTCTTCTTTCTCTCTCTCTCTCTCTTTTTTTATATTGGCGAGGTTTCAAAGGTCAACGGATGGCTTGTGTTTTGTTGATGGCATTTCTCTCTTCCCGAACTTACACAAATCAACGCACGTTAGATTCAAATAATCTCGCAAGAAAGGCGAACAAGAAAAGACTCGACTTTTTAAAGACTCAAAAAAAATCAAACCGTTTTATGAACGCTCGGACTTAAATATACCTGCTCCAAAACCACTTTTATGCGGGAATAAGCCGCACTTCCCGATCTAGATTGAAAGTCCTTAACTGGGATAAAAGTCGGGTTGTTCTTTAAGATAAATTGGCCGATTTTCTCCAAGAACAGGGCGATTTTTCGATAAACTCAGAACACGAATTAGTGAATGATATGAAAAGAAAAGAAGATGAATATGGAATGATAAATTAAAGATATAGGAAGATATGAACCAAGATAGTTCCGCAAAAGAACCTTGACCAATGATGTGTCAAAACCCTTAAACGAGAAGATTACCTTAACCCACACTTCTTTAACCTTACACAAGTCTTCTAAGTAAGACAAGCACAAGGAGGGACTAGGATAGACCAGGAGCACCAACCTTTAACAAGATTAACACACACAAGCACAATCTAGCAAGAACTTCACAACGATTTAATCAAGGCTCTCTCTTTGATTGAATAGGAATGAATAAAATACAAACTTCATAACCGAAGTTGCAAGTTCACACAATATGTGGAAAATATATCAAATCTAATCTACCAAACAATCTCCCCCACTAAGGCTATTTATAAGGGAGACTAAACCTACTAAAACTAGGAAAAATATATTTAAAGATAATCTTGCAAAGATATCTTTCAAATACATAAAACTATAAAAACTAAAAGATATGATCGATAAAATATATCATTTAAAAGATAATCTAGAAAAGATATCTTTAAAAGATATAAAATATAAAATTTAAAAAGGTATCTAAATAATCCTTTAAGATAGTCTGAGAGATTCAAGGAATTATAACAAGATATAATTGCCAAAAGATAGAAGATCATGTCCGGATCTTTTGCAACTCGTTCCAGTGAAGGAAATCGGATACGAAAATCGATCGAGTTTTCCTACAGAAAAATCGGTCGATCTTTTTGGGAAATCAGTCGATTTTCCTTTTCTGCCATGCAATGTTCCATTCCATCGATTCACCTCATGTTTTCAACTTGTAAGCGCTCATTTCTTGAGTTTTTCTCGCTTCTAGATCGGTGAATGATCTATGTAGCATAGTCGTAGATACCAAGGATGGTCCCACATCACATATTTTCTATTCTCTTTCTTCTTCTTTAATTCCCTTAACTTAGCATAATTGTCTATTAATTACATCTAAAATAGACACGGTCCCTGTAAATTTGATACCCGATTATGCTATATCTAATCCCGTGATATTTGTTAGGGAGGTTGTTGATAACATTTAGTAAAACTTTCACGATCACCATGTAATGCATACTAGTTGATACAAAGTCAAATGTTGTGACAAAGCTCGCCTAATATACATGCTACCTTTGTACTTGCTACCTTTATATCTACCTTCATTGATTGAACACGCCATGTTTGAGCATGCTACTAGCTATAGTTTGGGAGTAATAGCCCTAAACCTATTGTTTTTCTCATACTTGATACTTGTCTACCCCAAACCTAAAGCATTTGATCCCTTGATCACCCCTTTTGCTTTATTCTGCACACTTGAACCTTGCTAATTGAACTTAAAACATTTCAAACTAAATATAGTCCTTTGGGATCTCTACCTTGATGCTATATCATATACTCACTTTGACA
Organism: Fagopyrum homotropicum; assembly: GCA_033239125.1. Classification (NCBI taxonomy): domain Eukaryota; kingdom Viridiplantae; phylum Streptophyta; class Magnoliopsida; order Caryophyllales; family Polygonaceae; genus Fagopyrum; species Fagopyrum homotropicum. The sequence goes on from BSWB01000002.1 coordinate 102,992,570, forward strand.
TGACCATGCACTTACGGTAATATGTGATTTTGAGGTGTCTTCTTACTTCACATTAGAAAGACAAAAGGAAACGAATAACCAACGACAGTAAACCCAAGTCCTCCGACTTGGGTCCAGTCGACTGGGAGGAAACTGTAACACCCCGAGTTCTGGGAACTCGGAGCGGTACGGGCTAGGTTCGCACAATGGGTCCCGACCCTCAGAGTAGCAACAACAAACGGATCTTACAACAAGGCACAGACGAATGAAAACCAAAACTCAATATAAAACGAAAGGAAAACATAAAAGACTCGCAACCGAGTTCAAAATGAAAGGAAAAGCAACAACATAACATAAACCCGACCCCGTCCTATAATATACGGGAACCCCGGCTGACCACACCATCCGGATCACTCAGCAGCATCCTGAACCTACGGAACATCTACAACGACGGTATAAACCGTTAGCTAACATTCTAGATATCCGAAAGAATGTAAAGGCACAAACACACATAAGGTAACAAAAACACATAGCATGCTTGCACACAACCGGTTATTATCTTTCATTAAGTCATTCATTACTAATTCAACTTCTTTTATCACATATTAGCATGAAATATGACGATATTTTAGGCACTTGTTTTAGTTGTTTTTCCCTCTTTATAGTGTTCTTGGGTATGTGTTTGAAGCAATTGTGAGCTAGTTCACCCACTTTGTCGATATAGAGATCTACACTAGCTTCTTTGTGTTTTTAGGTGAATAAAGCTTGGATTGGAGCAAAATGAGGAAGGAAAGGAGTGTTCGATTACATTTGATGGAAATGAGATGCATTAGGAAGGCTAAGGAAGGAGCGTGGATGGAAGATTGCACGAAACAAAGGCAAAAAAAGAGGAAAAGCAAGTCCACGCCCTAAAATACGGTCGTGGAAGAGGATTTGAGGAACCATGCTCTAAACCACGGCCGTGGACTTGGCATCATGAACGTGGACTTGAGTTTGGAGCACTCCAGATAGTTACACGGTCTAAAGTACGGTCGTGGAAATCCTATGGCACCGTAATTTGAAATCCACGCCCTAAACCACGGTCGTGGAAAGTTGTACTTGACCGTGATTTTTGTGATTCTGTGGCGTGTCATATTTTGCCACGTCAACCACGTCATTGGGCTTTCTTGTAACCCTATATCGCCTTATAAAAAGGCTAGAGAAGAGAGTTTTCAGGATGCTGGCTTACACTGGCTTACCGTCGTTTACTTTCGCGTACGTTTAGCCGTCATTGGGAGAATTGCTTGAGGATTGAAGATTTGGAAGGACGTACTTTTCGGAATTATGTACTTTGGATATTCTAGGGTTTTCATTCGAGAACGGATTGACACCCCATTCTTTGTGACTTCTCTAGATCTTTGTGAGGTTTTCTGTTCCTATTCTTCTAGATTCATAAACATATTACTTTGTGTTTGGATTTCGAGATTGATTTTGAGTTTTATTTGAGTTTTCGAGGGTTTTCATCTTTTATTCTTCTTACATTGAATATCGATATCATGACAATGATTGTTGGCTAAAACCCTTTAGCAATTCTAAGGTGAAGGGTTGATAGTTGTGGCTTAGATGATGATAGATCGATCGTAATTTGATTGGACCCTGAGAGTTAGAGAAATATCGTCGACACCCTAAATCATGGTCTGTTCTTGAGTTCCACGGCCGTGGTTCTCAAGATCTAGCCGAGATTTTCCCTCGTTTACGAATTTTGCTTTTGCTTTGATCCAAAGTTGAAGATTTGCTTTAACCTAGCCTTGGCTTGCCTTTTCTAGGTAGTAGTGAGACTCAACATCCTCTATTTCGGTTTCGAGTGTCACAACCTGAACCATTTTGGCTTGTCTTTGATTCCTTGGGTTTGGGCATGGGTATTTGAGATCAATTCTTACCTTTAGATCCTTTCTATACTGCAACCTCAACAACCTTTATAGAGAGATTCTTTGGGTTAGACATATAGGGTTTTGGAACTTCACCGTACATTACCTTTCTTTAGTATACCTTTGCAATTCTCAAATCTGTCCTTATATATATAGTATATCTTGAATCGATTGCCACAATTTGATACCTGGATCTTTAGGGTTGTTGTTTCCCCAATTATTTGCAAAGCTTCTATAATTTCATTGCTCGATTACTTGAAACTGATTTTGTTTCACCAATTCCTTGAGATCAATACTCTGAAATACTTGCTAATCTACGCCGATCCGTACACTGCGGGTTCGCTTGCTTTATTCTAGTTTTATAAATTTAAAACTTATTTGCACGCACGTTTTAGGGCGAACAAGTTTTTGGCGCCGTTGCCGGGGAATTGATCAAGACCATTTCCGGTTTTCGGTTGTCGAGCTTGAGAGCTTTTGCTCTTGTTATTTGATATCTTTTTGTGAGTGCTTTTTGCAGGCTCTTTAGGTATATGCGAAAGACTAGATCTACCAAAGATCTAGTTCCTTTCGATCCAGAACTTGAGAGAACCTTAAGAAGAAAGTTGAAAGAGAAAAAGATGGCTGAAAATAATGAAAGAAACATCCAAGCTGAGTTGGATGAAGCTCAACCTCAAATTAAGTTGGGTGAGAAAGCTCATGTGGATGCGGAAACGAGTCATCAATTCCAAATTGATGAACTCAGGGCTATGATGTTGGACATGAAGTTGGAGCTGAATGATGCAAGGAAGAAGAAGGTCAAGAAACCAACTAAGTCCACTAGAGATGATTCATCCGATGATGAAGAAATCGATCCAGACATGCCGGAAATTGAAGAAATCGATCCGGTGATTCATCCCGTTCGTAACAACCCAAGACCACCGGTTGTTCCTCGCCTCCCAACTAGGGATGTGAGAGTTGCTAATGGAGGAGATGAACCCCGAACTCTCGGGCAAAAGATGGATCCAATTTAGCAACCACGCCGTCTAGGTGTGAATTTCGGAGCTGAGGACATCTAGGAGTTTAGATTTAGCCCGCAAGTTATTACCATGGTTCGCCAAAGTCAATTTGGTGGAACTAGTGCTGAATCTCCACACCAACATTTACAGAATTTTGAGATTTTAATGGAACATTGAAGCCAAAAAAGGCTACTACCAATAACTATAAAATCAAGCCGCTTTTCTTTTCTTTGAAGGATAAAGCATTGGCTTGGTATCAAGTTCTTCCAGCTGCAAAGCTGGCCACATTGGAGGATCTATCTTCGGAGTTCCTCACCAAGTTCTTTCCGCCATCCAAAACGGCGGAGTTGAAAGGTAAGATTAATGCATTTTCTATGAAAACTAATGAAAGTTTGTTTCAATCATGGGAAAGATTTCAGGACCTCTTGTTGGATTGCCCACACCATGGCATTTCAAAGCTTGAGTTGCTAGAGATTTACTACAAGGGGTTGGATGCGGACACACAATTCAACCTCCAATCTCTCTCTTGTGGTACATTCATGGATATGAGAGAGGATGATGCTTGGGACTTCATTGAGAAGCAAGCCCAAGTGATAGAAAAGTATTCCCACCGGAAGATTGAGCCAGGAGTGAAGCTAACACAAGCTGCACAAACTCAAATCTTTTCCCTCAATACCAAAATCAAGGAGTTGAAGGAAGTCATTAGAGCTGGCTTTCAACAATCAAAGGAGCAAGATGTTGGCTACTTAGGCAACAACAACAACAATCATCAAGGGAACCGGAACAACAACCGAAACAACAATTGAAACAACAATAATTAGAATAACAACAATAACAGCCGAAATTCCAACAACAATTGGCGTTCCAACTAACAACAACAAAATTCTGGTAATCCTTATGCAAATTCTGGAAATTCACTAACATCTCCCTCTTCTTCTACCCCTTTGAAAAGTCAGGGGCAAACTTCAAATGGTTTAAATAATAAGGAGAAGGAAAAACCCAATCCTATATTGGAGACAATTTTACGAAAGCTTCAAGGGCTAGAGTGCTACATAACTAAGGTTGATAAAGCTCACAAAGCTTTAGAAAACCAAGTATTCAGCAAGGCTGGAGAAATCCCTAGGGATCAAGGAAAGCTTCCCGGGAAGACGGAGGACTACCCAAAAGGAAGGGTGATGACTATCACAACTAGGAGTGGCGTTACAACCACCGACCCGCAACCCAAGTTTGTGGAAGTTCCAGCTGAGAAGGAGAAAGATAAGGTGAAGGAGAAGGAAGATGTCTACATTCCTCCTCCAGCTTATAAACCTCCCCTACCATTCCCGCAGTCTAGAGCGAGAGCGCGCCTAGACAAGCAATTCGGTAAGTCTATTGAACTCATGAGCAAACTGCTTATTAATATACCTTTCATTGATGCAATCGTAGGTATGCCCGCTTATGGGAAGTTCTTGAAAGAGATCCTCTCTAACAAGAGGAAGCTAGAAGACTTTGGAGAAGTCAAGATGAGTTCGGAGTCTTCGGAGCTCATCAAAACGATGACTGAAAAGATGCCCCCAAAGCTGAGAGATCCGGGGTCATTTTGCGTTCCAATTAGAGTAGGAGAAGTCACATGTGATGCTCTTTGTGACTTGGGAGCAAGCGTGAGCATTATTCCACTTGCTTTGTGTAGGAAGATCGGTTTAGATGAACCTAAACCGGTGAAGATGACGTTATACATGGCGGATCGATCCATAACTCATCCCGTCGGTGTCTTTGAGGACGTCCCAGTCAAGCTCGGTAAGTTTTACATTCCAATTGATTTTGTAGTGCTTGACATTCCTGCAGATTGCCCGGTTCCGATCATACTCAGAAGAACGTTTCTTGCAACATCCGGCTGTATAGTGGATTGCAAGAATGCTAGGTTGGCGTTTGATATAGATGTAGAGAAGGTTGAGTTTGTTCTATCAACCTTGGTGAAAGAGCCAGCTCTTGGAGAAGACATGTTCAATGTCTATGATGAGGAAGTATCTAGAGAGGATGTAAGCTCGATTCTATTCAAGGATCCATTGCAAAAGGTTATCACCATTAGCATCATGGAGAAAGGAGAAGAAGAGGATTGCAATGAGGAGATTGAAGCCTTGGAGGAGCTAAAGGAGGTGCATGAGGAAGATTTTGAAAAACTCTACGATAGGTCAGAAAACGTGAGGAATCACGGCCAGTCGTGCTATTCCACGGCCGTGGTTTCCCCCAACATGACCGTAATCAGATATTCAGAGGACTCCAGTAAGTTACACGGCCAAAACCACGGCCGTGGAACCACCAACGGTGCCGTAATTGACTTCCACGCCCTAAACCACGACCGTGGAAGTAAAAGTGATGCCGTAATTTTGGGGATTTCTAAAAATGATTACGTCCCTTCCACAAATTCTCTTGAGTCTTCTTCCACCACTCCTACACCCTTAGAGACCTCTAAGGAAGCGTCGGACATATCTCAAGACTCCTCAAAGGCATCAATAGTAATGGAATTGAAGCCACTTCCCACACATCTTCGGTATGCATTTCTTGGAACTAATTCTACTTTTCCCGTAATTGTTAGTTCCGAATTAAGTGAAGATGAACATGAAAGATTAATGGTTATTCTAAGGAAACATAGGAAAGCCTTAGGTTATACTATAGAGGATCTTGTAGGAATTAAATCATCATTATGCATGCATAAGATCCTAATGGAGGAAGATTTCAAGCCTTCGAGACAACCTCAAAGACGGTTAAATCCGATCAATAAGGAGGTTGTCAAGAAGGAGATTCTTAAGTTGCTTGACGCAGGTATCATCTATCCTATCTCGGATAGCAAGTGGGTGAGCCCCATTCAAGTTGTTCCAAAGAAAGGAGGAATAACGGTCATAACAAACAAGAACAATGAACTCATTCCTACAAGAACCGTCACGGGATGGAGGATGTGCATTGATTACCGCAAGCTGAACAATGCAACTAGGAAGGATCACTTCCCGCTACCATTCATTGATCAAATGCTTGAGAGGTTAGCACAACATTCCTATTTTTGCTATCTTGACGGTTATAGTGGTTTCTTCCAGATTCCGATCCATCCAGACGATCAAGAGAAGACCACATTCACGTAACCATGGGGTACGTTCGCCTATAGACGGATGCCATTCGGGGCTTTGCAATGCCCCAACCACTTTTCAAAGATGCATAATGGTCATCTTTTCGGAGTATATTGAGGAGATACTGGAGGTTTTTATGGACGATTTTTTTCAGTTTATGGTTCTTCATTTGATAATTGTCTATCTAACCTCTCTCTTGTGTTGCAAAGGTGCGAAGACACTAACCTAGTTCTTAATTGGGAGAAGTGTCAATTCATGGTGAAAGAAGGCATTGCACTAGGACACTTAATCTCTAGTAGAGAGATTGAGGTAGACAAGGCTAAGATAGAGACCATAGAGAAACTTCCTCCTCCATCTTCGGTGAAGGAGATAAGAAGTTTTCTAGGACATGCTAGATTCTATAGACGTTTTATCAAAGACTTTTCTAAGATATCAAAACCGCTCACTAATCTATTGATGAAGGATGTAGTTTTTGACTTTTCGCAAGATTGTTTAGATGCATTCTATAAGATTCGGGAAGCTCTCATCTCAGCCCCGATTATCCAACCTCCGGACTGGAATCTTCCATTCGAGGTTATGTGTGATGCGAGTGACGTAGCTGTTGGAGCTGTGCTTGGGCAAAAGAAGGAAGGACGAACCCATGCTATCTACTATGCTAGCAAGACGCTAGACGAAGCGCAGCTCAACTATGCCACAACTAAAAAGGAATTTTTAGCTATTGTATATGCCTTTGAAAAGTTTCGTTCTTATCTTGTAGGTGCAAAGGTGATTGTATACACGGATCATGCTGCAATCCGGTATTTGCTTGCCAAGAAGGATGCGAAACCAAGGCTGATTAGATGGATTCTTCTCCTACAAGAATTCGATCTAGAGATCCGTGACAAGAAAGGCTCGGAAAATTCTGTTGCGGATCACTTGAGTCATCTACCACACATTGAAGACGATGAGCTACCTATAGATGACTCCTTTCCGGACGAACATTTACAATCATTGAGGAGTGCATCAACAAGATATCAAGAGGTAATGAACCATGGTTTGCTAATTTTGTTAACTATTTGGTTTGTCAAGAAATACCTCCCGGATTATCCTATACACAAAAGAAGAAGTTCTTTAGGGATGTCCGGCAATACTATTGGAATGAACCTCTACTTTTCAAGAGAGGTCCAGACGGCATCATTAGGAGATGTGTTCCGGAAGACGAAATGCAAAGTGTCATTCGTTATTGTCATTCACTACCTTGTGGAGGACACGCTAGTTCCAATAAAACTAGCGCTAAGGTATTGCAATCTGGATTCTTTTGGCCTACTTTGTTTAAGGATGTGCAAACCTTTGTTTCGTGTTGTGGTGCTTGTCAAAGAACAGGAAACATCTCTAGGAGAAACGAGATGCCTCTAAATAACATTCAGGAGGTGGAAATCTTTGACGTTTGGGGAGTAGACTTTATGGGACCTTTCCCATCATCTTGTGGAAACCAATACATACTTCTAGCTGTAGATTATGTTTCGAGATGGGTTGAAGCTATTGCCTCTCCAACAAATGATGCCATGGTTGTAGTTAAGTTCTTTAATAGAACTATTTTCCCAAGGTTTGGGACACCACGAACCATCATTAGTGACGGAGGCTCTCACTTCATTGCCCGACGATTTGAAACTCTACTAGTTAAGTATGGGGTGAGTCATAAGATCGCCACCCCCTACCATCCACAAACGAGTGGACAAGTGGAGATTTCGAATAGAGAGATCAAAGGCATCCTTGAGAAAACGGTCACAAAGACGAGGAAGGATTGGTCCTTGAAGTTGGATGATGCATTATGGGCATATAGGACTGCATACAAGACTCTCATAGGTACAACACCATACAACCTTGTGTATGGGAAGTCTTGTCATCTCCCGGTTGAGCTAGAACACAAGGCGCACTGGGCTGTGAAGTGGTTGAACTTCGGCATGAAGGAAGCAGGCGAGAAGCGCCTCTTAGACCTTAATGAGCTCGAAGAACTCTGCTTAAACGTCTATGAAAACGCCAAGATCTACAAAGAAAGGGCGAAGCGTTGGCATGATAAGCATATCATTCCAAAGGATCTCAAAGAAGGAGATCAAGTTCTCCTCTTCAATTCAAGACTTCGTCTCTTTCCAGGTAAGCTTAAATCTTGTTGGACTGGACCTTATCTAATCATACATGTTTTTCCCCATGGCGCAGTTGAAGTATGGGGTGAAAAGAGCAGAAGTTTCAAGGTTAATGGCCAATGCCTTAAGAAGTATTCACCGGAGCTGCCGGTGGAGGAAATCGCACCGATTACCCTCAAATAAACACAGGAATGGTCTAGCTACGGACCCAAAACAAGCGTTTCTTGGGAGGCAACCCAAGTTATTGCACTTACGTTTTTTTTTCTTTCTTTGAGTAGTTTAGTTTAGTTGTTTTTGCTTTGTTTTTCCCTCGATACCTCCGGTATGTTATGTTTTTGGATGTAGGAATAAGGTTTGGGCAAAGGGGGAGATGCAAAAATTGGAAGGAATTGACGAAACTTGGATGTTGGCACACAACAGAGACTTCCACGCCCTAAACCACGGTCGTGGAAGTAACAGTGACTGTAATTCTCCAAAATAGGCAAAAATTCACCTAAACCACGGCCTCCGTACATTTCCACGGCCGTGGAAACCCCTGAGTGACCGTGATTTTCAAAAAAATTACGGGCCACTATAAAAACCACCTTCCTTCACAAAAACACCACAAAACACAATTCTACGCCGGCCGCTTTCCACGCCCTAATCACCGAAATCATTCCCCAACTCGCAATTCTTCGTTTGAAGTCCGATTCAAGCGATTATTTGGCCTAAAGTGAAGAAATTTCAATCCTCTACAAGATCCAATTAACGAATAAAGTGAGCAATCCCCTCAGCAGAAGGAATTTGGATTTTAAAGATCCAAAACCTAGGTTTTTCCCTACTTTCTCTACTTTGTCAATTCGGCTCTATTTTTCGCAAGAATTTAGAAGAACTGCATAGGATTGGAATTGGAATTAGCCTAGGACTGTGATTGCTGAGGTTTGGTGTGAATTTGTTGAGATTTGAGTGATACAGAGAGAAACCACGGTCTCTGGGAGTTCCACGGCCGTGGAAAAGGAAGAACAGGCCGTGATTTTTTCTGTAATGGATAAAATGTTTAGGAGAAAGTCCAGTAGGAATAAGAAACAGAAGGGAGGTGGTTCTTCTTCTTCCCAACCCCCTCCTAACCAACCACCATCACCACCCTCTCCAAAAATCCCAACCATTCATGAGGATTACTTAGAAGCTTTAGAACGAATCGAGAAGAGGGCGGTCATAGGACCTCGCTACTTAGTCCTTGAGGAGCTTGAGCCTCTTAACATAGTGAATGATTTGACTTAGCTCTTGGATAGAGCCGGACTGATTGTCTTCTCCACCATTAGAGAGGACGCTTATGAGGAGATCACTAGGGAATTTGTCACCTCCTTCGAGCACAACCACATGAACCGAACCGTATCCTTTAGGCTAATGGAGCAAGACTACGAGTTCTCCATTGTTCAGTTTGGAGCTTTCTTTGGGTTCCATGAGAGCTTCAATGGTAGATTTCCTAGTGGTGTATACGCTAAGGACTTTTGGGAGGATATCGCTATGATTTATGCTAGTGAGGATCGTTGGCAACCGGCCGACACCAAGGCTAAGCTCATCTACCACTTAGCCTTGAAGGTAGCTCATAGGTTCCTTTCCGACTGTCTCTTCCCTAGGACCGAGACCAACCAAAAGATTAAGACCGATGAGCTATTTCTCCTCTATTGCATGCTCTATGGTAGATCCGCCGATTGTGCTACCCTCCTCGCCTCCACCATGAGTAAACTAAAAAATAAGAGGGATGGGAACATAGGATATGGAGGCATGGTTACTCACATAGCCACGCAGCTAGGGATAGACTATTTCGCTTGCACTAGGATAGCGGCGAGACCTTTGGGTCTCAATAGTCTCATGACTAGAGGTATCATCTTCCCCCGCCACCAGGCTCCACCTACCGCAGCCATGCCATGGGAGGATAGAAGTGGTAGAGGTATCCCATGGCTACCCGAGTACTCCATTATGGTCGGATGCCATAACTAGAAGGCGACATTCGTAGCTATGCATGCGAATAGACTAGTAGCCCCTCCTTATGTCCCGGATGAGGTTCCCGCTGCGGGTGTAGATGATGAGATGAGAGGAGGTGATGATTATGAGGGAGGAGGTGATGAGCAGGACTTTGGTACATTTCCGGATCAGCCGTCACAGTTTCCCGACCCTCTTAGACGTTCTCCCTGACCTTCCGGCTCCTCTTCTTCACGCCGTGCTAGCGTGAGTGAGAGGCCAACTTGGATGGACGCTCCTCCCGCTTGGTACGGAGCACAACCGGAGTGGATGGGAGCTCCACAGCCATGGTATGCACATGCACCGGCAGCACCAGCTCCTCAAGACGCACCTTCATGGTATGGCTAGACACCGGCTTGGTATGAGCAGCTACCGGCGTGGGCCACCGACCTATTCAAGAGAGTGGAAGACTTGGAGATCCGCCAGGACACTCGTGATGCACGGGCTGAGGAGCATGACTTGATGATGAGAGATATATACCGCCAGTAGTTTGGGCGAAATTTCAGCTCCGAATTCCGTCCATTTCTACCGCCGCCTCCTCCACAGTGATGACGTTGATCGACCGTTGGTTTGAGCCACTCTACCACCATCTAGTGAGTTTCTTTGTTTTCCTTTCTTTTCTTTATTTCTTTTGAACATTGAGGACAATGTATGTTTCAAGTATGGGGTGGGGTGTGACTATGGTTTGTAATAACTCTACTTACTTTGCTTGGATGATTCTATGAACACTTGCATTTTCCTTTCATTGTCACACGTTTCATTATTGCATTGCTTGAAAAAGACTTTGAAAAACCCATAAAAATTTGAAAATTTTGAAAATATTTGTGTTTCTAAGATTAGAGATGATTTCCATGATGAAAACCACTTGTGGAATGAGTATTTGATGACAATTATATGCTTAAATTGAATTATGAATTATGAGGAAATTGAGTATGTTGTTTATCCTTTCTTGCAAATTTCATAATGTGAAAGTTTTATCTAAATTATATGGAGAAACAAAGGTTGAAATCACAATATAAGTTCTTATACTTCTTTATGAAATGATTAAGGCACCTCAAACTTCTTACTTCTTTCTTTGATCATTTAGCGCCTCAATGAAATAATTGCCTCCTCTACGCATCCGGGATTTAGGAAGAAGTTGAATTTGGCATGTTTGATGTGGGAGGGCCATGAAAGCAACTGTTTTCAAAGTATAGGAAAATTCTAGGTTTGGGGAAGTCAATCATGATGATGAGTAACTCGACACCATTCACATAGCCGGGTGTTTGTGTCTTGCCAAAGTCGGATTGAGCGATATTCCTAACGGATTATGGTCTGTGCATCAAGGGTTTGAGACATCTCGAAATTGAGAAACGCCGATCTCCTAGGCTTTGTTTATTGTGCACCGCTGTCCATAACTCCAAAAGTAAAGTCAAAAAATTATGTGCAAAAGTCTAGAGCAAAGCTCTAAGTTGGTGGAAGTTCAAATGGTAAAAAAGGAAAAGAGTTTGTGTTGTCCTTCTTCCCGGATTCATGCACCACATTCCTTTACAAGTTTCCCACCTTCTTCCGCATTCTTGGCCTTATTTGAAAGTCCTTGAGATCATGAGAGTGTTATTTGACTTGGTGATCTAAACTGAAGTTTCATATTCTTGATTTTGACAATGCTTGAAGGTTATGATGTTTATCTTGAAGTATTTGCAATTTATGAGGTTTCTTTGTTTTGCATATTTTAGTTTATGGATATAAGCGTTTTCAAGGATGAATGAAGCAAGGTTTGAGGATGATCTATTGACTAGAAGCACACCAACCAAAAAGATTGTTTTGTTTTGTTTTGCATTCATATTTCATTCTACCTTATGTTCTAAGCTTTTAAAAACCTTGCTTGGGGACAAACAAGTGGCAAGTATGTGGTATTTTGTTAGCATGAAATATGACGATATTTTAGGCACTTGTTTTAGTTGTTTTTCCCTCTTTATAGTGTTCTTAGGTATGTGTTTGAAGCAATTGTGAGCTAGTTCACCCACTTTGTCGATATAGAGATCTACACTAGCTTCTTTGTGTTTTTAGGTGAATAAAGCTTGGATTGGAGCAAAATGAGGAAGTAAAGGAGTGTTTGATTACATTTGATGGCAAGGAGATGCATTAGGAAGGCTAAGGAAGGAGCGTGGATGGAAGATTGCACGAAACAAAGGCAAAGAAAGAGGAAAAGCAAGTCCACGCCCTAAAATACGTCGTGGAAGAGGATTTGAGGAACCACGCTCTAAACCACGGCCGTGGACTTGGCATCATGAACGTGGACTTGAGTTTGGAGCACTCCAGATAGTTACACGGTCTAAAGTACGGTCGTGGAAATCCTATGGCACCGTAATTTGAAATCCACGCCCTAAACCACGGTCGTGGAAAGTTGTACTTGACCGTGATTTTTGTGATTCTGTGACGTGTCATATTTTGCCACATCAGCCACGTCATTGGGATTTCTCGTAACCCTACATCGCCTTATAAAAAGGCTAGAGAAGGGAGTTTTCAGGACGCTGACTTACACTGGCTTACCGTCATTTACTTTCGCGTACGTTTAGCCGTCATTGGGAGAATTGCTTGAGGATTGAAGAATTGGAAGGACGTACTTTTTGGAAGATTGTGTACTTTGGATATTCTAGGGTTTTCATTCGAGAACGGATTGACACCCTGTTCTTTGTGACTTCTCTAGATCTTTGTGAGGTTTTCTGTTCCTATTCTTCTAGATTCATAAACATATTACTTTGTGTTTGGATTTCGAGATTGATTTTGAGTTTTATTTGAGTTTTCGAGGGTTTTCATCTTTTATTCTTCTTAAATTGAATATCGATATCATGACAATGATTGTTGGCTAAAACCATTTAGCAATTCTAAGGTGAAGGGTTGATAGTTGTGGCTTAGATGATGATAGATCGATTGTAATTTGATTGGACCCTGAGAGTTAGAGAAATATCGTCGACACCCTAAATCACGGTATGTTCTTGAGTTCCACGGCCGTGGTTCTCAAGATCTAGCCGTGATTTTCCCTCGTTTACGAACTTTGTTTTTGCTTTGATCCAAAGTTGAAGATTTGCTTTAACCTAGCCTTGGCTTGCCTTTTCTAGGTAGTAGTGAGACTCAACATCCTCTATTTCGATTTCGAGTGTCACAACCTGAACCATTTTGGCTTGTCTTTGATTCCTTGGGTTTGGGCATGGGTATTTGAGATCAATTCTTACCTTTAGATCCTTTCTATACTGCAGCGTCAACAACCTTTATAGAGAGATTCTTTGGGTTAAACATATAGAGTTTTGGAACTTCACCGCACATTACCTTTCTTTAGTATACCTTTGCAATTCTCAACTCTGTCCTTATATATATAGTATATCTTGAATCGATGTCCACAAGTAGATACCTGGATCTTTAGGGTTGTTGTTTCCCCAATTATTTGCAAAGCTTCCATAATTTCATTGCTCGATTACTTGAAACTGATTTTGATTCACCAATTCTCTGAGATCGATACTCTGAGATACTTCTAATCTACGCCGATCTGCACACTGTGGGTTCTCTTGCTTTTATTCTAGTTTTATAAATTTAAAACTTATTTGCACGCACGTTTTAGGGCGAACATCACACGAGAATCCTTTCGAAACTCGCCTCCACTTTCGTCTACCAACAGGAATAGATCAGTACTATTCGTTACCCGCAGGCCTGAGTCGCAAGAGCACTTTCCACTTTCCCCAATTCTGAACTGGACAAGCGGTCACCGCCCGGTTATAATACACTTGGGCCAATTTAGGTTATAAGGGGAATTCTAGTCCGGTTATCAGTAATGAATAATAATTAAAGCAAACAAGCCAAAACACTCAGTTCAATACACGGAATGAAGCTAAGTAAGTCCAAGGGACTTACCTCACACGAAAGTAACTCAAAGCTCAGGAATAACAACTCAAGAATACTCAAGAGAGCTCAGTTTCTCTCACGAAAGGAGCAAGGAAAGCCTATACGAACGAGCAACACGGATCAGGAATGAAATGGTTGCTAGAAGTCTATGACTTCTAGTCTCAAAGATCTCTAAGAGATCTATGCATGCTAAGGGCTCAACCCTAGTCTTACAACACTCACAGGAGATCAACAACATCCAGAAGATGTAAGGAAAGGAACGAGGAAAGCAAGGAAGGAAGTAACTCACAAGAACGGGATTTACTGCAGAGGAAACCGCAGGGGCGGCTGGATAGAGGCGCAGGGGCGGCGGCGTGATAGAGAGCGTTGTCGGCTTTCTTCTTCAAAGAACTCGCAGAAAGGGCAACCAAAGCTCGAACCTTTGGTTCCAACACGTCAAGACTCAACTCCAAAGAGCTTGAGAACAACGATACATCAACAACGAGAAGCCAACAAGAATCAAGGTTCAAAATTGATTCTTAGAGAAGAAGAAAATGAGAGAAGAAGAAGAAAACGAAAGGAAGGAAGCATGCTGCAGTACAAGAACGTAAGAAGGAACAAAGGATGAAGAACTTACATGTTCAACAGGGTCGCAGGAGGCAAAGGACGGCTGTAGCTCTCTAGGGTTTGAAAACGATAGCAAGAAAGGGGAAAAAGGAGGAAAAAGAGGGAATATATAGAGAAGGGTTGGAAGGGTAGAAGGAAGGGACGTCTAGGGTTAGGAGAATAGAAGGAGAACGGGCCAAACAAAGATAAAATAGCCCGTAGACGGGCTAGGTCTAGCCGCACCTGCGGATGGGCCGTGCTGCGACCGCGGCAGCGAGGTTGAGCCGCGCCTGCGGCTCCCCTTCACCGCGGGGGCGTTGAAGGCAAAAACCTGGGATCTTACATTAAATCCTCCTAAAAAGAAGTTTTGTCCCGAAACTTGCAAAAGCCTAACGATCACAACAACACACAGAAACGAAACTAAACTCATATATTCCCACTCGGAGCACGTAACTCAAAACATCACACAAAAGCGTACGCCACGCAACAAGAGAAAAACCAACCAACTGACTATGCTAAAGGTGCATCCATCCCAGCGCAAAACTCCAAATAGTTCCTTGCATCGACCACTGAATCTTCATCATCGGTATGTCCTTCGAATGCAAGCGTCTCGTACAACGCTCTAAAACAGCCACCGGGTGCTCAACAAACATGTGGTCTGACTCGATCACTAGATCCTCGTGACTAACGGTGTGTCTCGGGTCCGGTATGTACTCCTGTAACTGAGACACATGGAAGACGGGGTGAACACCCTCGAGTCTAGGTGGCAAAGCTAGACGGTATCCTGCCTCTCCAACTTGCTCCAGAATCTCGAACTATCCGACGTATCTAGCTTTGCTTCCCCTTGACACCAAAACGTCTGACGCCTCGTGTCGGGGATACTCTCAACCAAACCTGAGCTCCAACCCTGAACTCTTGAGGTCTACGCCTGTTATCTGCATAAGACTTTTGTCGACTCTGCACTACTAACATCCACTCGCGGATTACTGCTATAGGAGCCATGTCATCCTTTATTTGCTCAGGTGCTACTCCGGTAGCACTACTCGGATCATCCCAACACAGCGGTGTACGACGTCTCTGTCCATATAAAGCCTCATAAGGAGCCATCCTGATCGATGCGTGCCAACTCTTGTTGTACGAAAACTCCACTAAGGGAAGGTGATCTGGCCACACCTACCCCCAGTCTAACACACATGCTCGCAACATGTCCTCCAAAGTCTGGATGGTCCGCTCAGACTGACTCTCAGTCTGAGGATGATAAGTAGTCGTGAACTACAGATTCGTACCTAGGGCGGCATGAACTTGCTGCCAAAACCTCGAAGTGAACCGTCCGTCTCTGTCATAGACTATGGTCCTAGGTACTCCATGTAGTCTCACTCTGTCTCGTGAACTCCTCTACTGATCGACTCACCGGCCACGTTTCCTTGATCGGAATGAAACGTGCTGTCTTCGTCAATCGATCCACTATGACCCAGATAGCATCAAAACCACGACTTGGTCTCAAATCGGTCACAAAATCCATAGAGATGTCCTCCCACTTCCACTAAGGAACAGGAAGTGGGTGTAGCTCGCCTCCTGGTCTATGATGCTCGGTCTTGACCTGCTAACAGGTCGCACACTGAGCTACATATCTCGTGATGTCTAGTTTCAGACCTTCCCACCAAAAAGAGCGTCTGATATCGTGATACATCTTACTCGCACCAGGGTGCACTGAGTAAGGTGAAGAGTGAGCCTCTTGAAGGATCCTTTGTCTCAACTCTCGATCTGAAGGCACAAAAACACGCTCCTGACGTCTCAGAACTCCATTAGCACCAACTGCAAACTGCGGTGCCTCTCCTCGAGACATCTAGTCTCGGATCTGTGTCAAAGTTGGGCAACTTTCCTGCTTCTGTCGGATTTCGGCCAACATATCAGGTACTATTTCCAAGGTGGTCAACTGGCTATCGAAAACCGGGAAGTGGATATCCATCTCTAGCCATGCCAGGTCTCGCTGTAACTGTGGCTGAGCTGTCAACCTAGCAATCCCCATCTCTCAGGGAGTCTTTCTACTAAGGGTATATGCTACCACATTAGCTTTCCCCGGTGGTATAAGATCTTACGATTAAAATCTTTACTCAACTCCAACCAACTGCACTGACGTTTATTCAACTCCCACTGAGTGAATAAGTACTTCAGACTCTAGGTGTCTGTGAAATTCTGACACGTAGCTTCGTATAGATAATGCCTCCAAAATTTCAAAGTATGAACAACAACAACCAACTCCAGATCATGGTAGGGTAATTCTCCACGTTGTCTTGAGCTGTCGGGACGCGTAAGCAATCACCTTACCCTCTGCATCAAAACTCATCTGAAGCCCAGCTTGGATGCATCTCTGTAAACTACAAAATGCTCAATGCCCCCTGGCTGAGCTAGGATAGGAGCAGATGTCAACCTCTTCTTCAGCTCCTCCAAACTCTGTAGGCACTGCTCAGACCATATGAACCTCGTAGACTTCGGCAACAAGGAAGTGAGTGGTCGGGCGATAATTGAAAAGCCCTCAACAAAACGCCGGTAGTAGCCTGCCAATCCTAAGAAGCTGCGAACCTCCTTGACGTTCTTAGGTGGCGGCCAAGAAGCTACTGACTAAATCTTTGTTGGATCTACCTTGATACCTTCATCTGAAACAATGTGACCAAGGAACGCTACCTCAAACATCCAAAACTCGCACTTAGAGAGCTTGACGTAGAGCTCTCTATCCTGTAAGACCTGAAGAACGATCCTCAAGTGTCCATCATGTTCTTCTCTACTGCGAGAGTACACCAGAATGGCGTCGATGAAGACAACTACAAACTTGTCTAGAAAGTCGATGAAGATGCTGTTCATCAACTCCATGAAGACTGCGGGCGCATTCGTGAGCCCAAATGGCATCACTACGAATTCGTAGTGTCCACATCTTGTCCAAAATGCTGTCTTGGCTACATCCTGCTTTCTCACCCTCAGCTGGTGATACCCAGATCTCAGATCGATCATCGAAACACTGAAGCTCCATGCAGCTGATCCAAACGATCATTGATACGGGGCAATGGGTACTTATTCTTGATCGTCACCTTGATCAGCTCTTGGTAGTCGATACATAACCTCATTGAACCATCTTTCTTCCTGACGAAGAGAACTGGTGCGTCCTAAGGAGATACACTAGGGCGGATGAAGCCCTTCTCTGCTAACTCCTCGAGCTGCTTCTTCAACTCAAGCATCTCGATAGGCGCCATACAGTAGGGAGCCTTAGAGACCGGTATCGTACCGGGCTCTAGCTCAATGCTAAAGTCTACACTCCTTTGTGGAGGTAAACCTGATGACTCTCCAAAGACGTCCACAAACTCGCAAGCTACTGGAATCTCCTCCAAAGCCGGACTAGTACTATCTTTCATGGCATAGCACCTAAAAGCCTCACAACCCTGACTGATAAGTTTAGCAGCTCTCACCGCGCTGATGACAGTACCAGTCTTTCCGAGATCCCATCCTCGGAAGATATCAACATGGCATGTCTCTGTAGTTACTGTCACTGTCCTCTTGCCGATGTCCAAAACTGCTCGATGTGGATCCATCCAATCCATGCCCAGAATAACTTCTTCATGTACTAAGTACATGACGAAGAAGTTATCGCGACCTCCCAATCTAATAGGGCAATTGCGAACCTCTCGCGTACCTCGTATCTTACCCTAATCGGGTAATCCTATAAAGAAGGGTCTACCTTCTACAGTAACTAAGGCCAAACTATCTAGGCAAGCATCGGATATAAAAGAATGCGTAGCACCGGTATCGAAAAGAACTCTAACAGGAAAACCATTAATATGAATGGTACCTGTGGTTGCTAACGCTGTCGGCTCTACAACACTCTTCAACTCATATACTCTGGCTGAAGCATCTCTAGTGTCAGGCGTACCATCTCCTCGTCTTCTGCCTGACGGCAGAACGCAACTCTATGTCTAGACATGCCACAAGAAAAGCAAGTCACTGCAGGCTTCTCACAATCTGCTCGGATGTGTCCGACACCTCCGCAATTATGACATTGTCGTCCTCTACTTGAACTCCGTATCGACTGTTGGATTCCTAAGTGACCTATCGTCGGAACATGCTCGAATCCTAATGCTCCAGCTCCAACACTGGCTGATCCACTCTTTTGTCTCTTCATAAGGCCTTCTGCCTGAAGATCTCTCCTGAAATCAGGTCACTTCCCGAGCGTACTTCTTATTGACTCCAACGCAGAATCCATGTGGTCTAGCCAAATCTCGACTTCCGTACTTGTTCCATCTTGAGCGTTGACCTTCTCAACTGCTCTCACGGGTACTGGCGGTGCTGGTGGAGGTCTTCCAGTCCTGATAGCTTCCTCAACTCTCGGCACATAGTCGCGATATACAGAAGCTCCAATCGACACTCGTGTGGACTCCGTCGATGTCGCCCTTTGTGCTCCGGAACTAGCAGCGGTCCCATTTCCAGCCTCAGGAACAATGCTCTCAGCAACCTCTTCAGCAAACGCCTGAGCGATAGGCAGATCAACGGCTGGGGCTTGGCCCCGATCTCTAGCTAGTGGAGGTCTTCCTGCACGTCCTTGTCCACGGACGGCAGGTGGAAGAGGTGGTCGACCCCTTCCTCACCCTATAGCAGATGTTGCTCTAGTACGCACCATCTGCTATAAGGATAGATAAAAGGAAACTATATATGTAAGGTCACACTACAGCTAAAGCAGAAAACCAAAAATAGTACATATAAAGGCCAACACAAAAGAGAACTACACTACTGAGATCCGCGGAGGTAGTGGTGGTCGCCCGTACATCTATCCCACACCGACAAGTTTAAAACAAAACCCCCTTTTGAAAACGTTAGACCCCTTGCGGGTTCTATTTATTTATCCATCCGACCTTTAGAAGATTTCGTTGCTAAGTTAGAGCTCTGATACCATATTGTAACACCCCAAGTTTTGGGAACTCGGAGCGCTACGGGCTTGGACCGCACAATGGGTCCCGACCCTCAGAGTAGCAACAACAAACGGATCTTACAACAAGACACAGACGAATGAAAACCAAAACTCAATATAAAACCAAAGGAAAACATAAAAGACTCGCATCCGAGTTCAAAACGAAAGGGAAAGCAACAACATAACATAAACCCGACCCCACCCTATAATGTACGGGAACCCCGGCTGACCACACCATCCAGATCACTCAGTAGCATCCTGAACCTGCGGAACATCTACAACGACGGTAAAAACCGTTAGCTAACATTCTTGATATCAGAAAGAACGTAAAGGCACAAACACACATAAGGTAACGAAAACACATAGCATGCTTGCACACAACCGGTTATTATCTTTCATTAAGTCATTCATTACTAATTCAACTTCTTTTGTCACACGAGAATCCTTTCGAAACCCGCTTTCGCTTCCGTCTACCCACAGGAATAGATTAGTACTATCCGTTATCCGCAGGCCTGAGTCGCAGGAGCACTTTTCCAGTTTCCCCAATTCCGAATTGGACAAGCGGTCACCGCCCGGTTATAATACACTTGGGCCAATTAAGGTTATAAGGGTGAATCCTAGTCCGGCTATCAGTAATGAATAATAATTAACGCAAACAAGCCAAAACACTCAATCCAATACACGGAATGAAGCTAAGTAAGTCCAAGGGACTTACCTCACACGAAGGTAACTCAAAGCTCAGGAATAACAACTCAAGAATAATCAAGAGAGCTCAGTTTCCCTCAAGAAAGGAGCAAGGAAAGTCTGTACGAACGAGCAACACGGATCACGAACGAAACGGTTGCTAGAAGTCTCTGACTTCTAGTCTCAAAGATCTCTAAGAGATCTACGCATGCTAAGAGCTCAACCCTAGTCTTACAACACTCACAGGAGATCAACAACATCCAGAAGATGTAAGGAAAGGAACGAGGAAAGCAAGGAAGGAAGTAACAGATAACATGTATTATAGTCTATATTTTGGGAGTTGTTTAGACATTTTATCTTCAATAATCTGCATGTTTGAATGCATATTATGTGATTATATTTTCGTTTCATCTACCTTTACCGGAATCGAGGTCTACACCAAGTTTCGTTGTAATCGTAGGTAAAATGGCACGTTTTTCATCAAAATGGAGCTAAGGAGCAAAGGAGTCATTGAAGCTACATTCAGGAGCTTAAAAGAGAACCCAGGAAGCAAGGAATTAACAAAGAAGATTTACTTTGGACCAGATTTAAGAGATTTCACCTTCAACTGAGATTCACCTTGGTCAGCTACAGTGTCACCTCGACCGAGGTGATCTAGAGGAGCGTCCCAACCGAGGCGAATACCCTGACGCGGTGAGATATATTTTATTTGGCTGAGATCTTTTATTTTTGGGAGGAGAGATCTTATATTTTTGGGCTGGATTTCTGGAAGGAAGATCATATATTTAGGAGATCTATTTTGGAGATAAGATATATTTTATTAGGAAATTATCTGTTTAAGATATTATTATCTTTGGAAGATAATTCTCCTATATAAAGGGTTGGATTTTCGACAAGTTCAACAATACTTGGAGGCTGAGAATAACCAGCAAAGAGAGGATTTTCTGGAAGTTTTGCAGGAAGGAAGGAAGATTGAAGATCAATCAAGGAAGGATTGATAGTTCGGATATAGCTTTTGAGGGGATTTGTAAGACTTTCTTAGATTCCCTTTTGTTTGATTGTCTTGTTGGATTTGTGATCCAAGGAATGCTGATTTCTTTGATATTTGATTCAGTTATTGAAGCCTTATTCTTAAGGTTTTTGTGTTCAAATATTCATTCTCTTCCCATATATTTGATTATTGCTTTCATGATGATGAGTGGATAATTTCTTTCTGCGATTCTAGGGTGATTGCTGAAAGTTGTGAGAAAAACAATGATAGAATAATCTTAATCCCAATAGGACCCTAAAAGCTCGAGTCTTTATTCTTAAACCTAGAACATCTCGTTCAGTCGATGAACATCTCGGCCGGGGTGGAACTTGATTGACCGAGGTGACCTTTTCTGATCCGTAACTGAGAGTTAAGTGTTAGAGTTTGCCAAATCCTATTCTTATTACACCTTTCCTGGTTCAATGCAAGCCTAGGATGAGACTTACCCGGTGATTCCTTTGTTTGTTTACCCATGATCATAAGTGTAGGTAATAAAGGTTTATCCTTTATTAGGGTTTGAGTGTGCCTTCATCCCATCTTTGTGAGTTAGGTTGAGACTTACCCGGTAAAGGTTGATTCTATTCCCTTAGTTGGTGGGTTGGTTTGAGATTATAGTTCCTTTCCTTAGTACCTTGAGACTTACCCGGTAATAGGAGCTTTGGTTTGGGATTAGTGAGTAGTGAGACTTACCTGGTGATCTATTCCACTTTAGAAACACTTTCCCTTTGCAAAATCTCAGCTTTGTCCGCTTATCTTGAGATCTTGAGTTGGAACCACACCTGGATGCTTTAATCCCTAGAATTTGCATATTTCCTTTAATTGACCTTATTATCATCTTTGATTGTTTTAATCGCTTTTGTGGTTATTAGTTACATTGACTACCTATACTTGCTTTGTTTCACCTAAGTTCATGAGATCGACACCCCGAAATTCTTGCCTTTGCTATAATTGATCCGTACACTGCGGGTTCGCATCCTTGTTTTAAGCATATTCTTAGGTTATAAATTTAAAGCTTGCATACACCGTTTGGAGCGAACACGTTTTTGGCGCCGTTGCCGGGGACTTGGTGTAGACCGAGCCGGTTGCGGTAGTCTTTCGGGGCAATTGCCCCTGTTTCTACTAACCACTCTACTTAAGTGACTTTCACATGTTCTTTTTCTTAGGTTTATGCGAAGAACCCGTGCTGGGAAGGAAATCGTTCCTTACGATCCCGAACCAGAAAAGACATACAAACGACGCTTGAAAGAAGCGAAAATGGCCAATCAAGACGATCGCGATCTTGAGGCCGAATTGAAGGAGGCGATGGAACAACTGCGCCTCAATAGGGAAGAACTGTAGCGCAAGAGGGAGCAAAATTGCACCAGAGCTGCAGAGATTGAATCAGATATGGCTGAGTTACGAGCTCAGATTCTGCATCGACCAGACCCTTGACCGAGGCAGGACCCCGCTCTAGTTGCCGCGGCCGAGATACTTCCACCTCGGATGCCTGTTGGAGGTATTCCACAGACCCTAGGGCAGAGGATGGACTCAAACCAGCAAGTGAGGCGTCTAGGAGTCAACCTAGGTGATCCAACGGAGCATGATAACGAACTTCGACCGCAAGTTCTTTCCATGATCCGCCAATGCCAGTTTGGAGGTTTAGAGAGGGAGTCTCCGTATCAACATTTGCAAAGCTATGAGATTTTGATGGAGACCTTGAGACCTTCAAGGCTGGAAAATAATAATTACAAGCTAAGGCCTTTTTACTTTTCTTTGAAAGACAGGGCGCTTACATGGTATCAGTCTCTTCCTCCCGGAAAGATGAACACTTGGGAGGAGATGACGACGGAGTTCTTAACAAAATTCTTTCCCCCCTCCAAAACCGCTGAAATGAGAGGGAAGATCAATGCATTAATCATGAAGGATAAGGAGAGTTTGTCCAAGTCATGAGAGATATTTAAAGATATTCTTTTGGATTGCCCACACCATGGGATTCCAAAGATAGAGTTGATGGAGATATACTTCAAGGGATTGGATGAAGCTACCCAATTCAACCTTCAACTACTATCCGCCGGCACATTCATGGACATGCTGATTGATGAAGCTTGAGAGTTCATTGAGAAACAAGCTTTGCACATGGAGAAATACTCACAGCAAGGAGCTGAAAATGGAGTTAAGAGAGTTAACTTCCAGGAAGCTCCATCAAATGATAAT
The DNA here is from genome assembly GCA_033239125.1 of Fagopyrum homotropicum. Taxonomy (NCBI): domain Eukaryota; kingdom Viridiplantae; phylum Streptophyta; class Magnoliopsida; order Caryophyllales; family Polygonaceae; genus Fagopyrum; species Fagopyrum homotropicum. The sequence continues at coordinate 103,016,004 of BSWB01000002.1, forward strand.
CAACTCATTTCCCTCAAGAATGATGTGAAGCAATTGAAGGACCTTTTGGTTGCTCACACCAAGAAGGAAGAGGGAGGATATCAAGGCTCAAAAAACAACAACAATGGTTGCCGAAACAACAACAATGGTTCTTGGAACAACAACTACAACAACACTAGAGGCTCCAACAACAACAATTGGAGATCTAACAATCAAAATCCGGGTAACCCTTACTCTAATTCCAATTCTAATAATTACTTTAACCCTTTCTCTTCTTCTTCTTCTACTCCATTAAAGAGCTAGGAGCCCGGATCAAGCTTGTCCCAGCCAGAGAAGAAAGATGCAGTGCTGGAGGCTATCTTGATCAAGCTCAACGCTATGGAGACATCCATGACTTCATTTTCGAAGGCACAAAAAGCCTTAGAGCAACAATTCTTTAATAAGGAGAATGAAGCGCCAAGACACCCAGGGAAGCTCCTATAAAGGACAGAGAGCAACCCTAAAGGACAAATCATGGCAATAACGACGAGAAGTGGATTGAAAACTGCAGATCCAGTGCCTCGGTCGATGCCAGTGCAGACGAAGAACACCTCGGTCCAGGTATAGACGAAGAACACTTCGGTCAAGGTACCATCCGAGGTGGAGCCTCAGAAAGCATCGGACAAAACTGAAGTTTATGTCCCACCTCCTGCATATAAACCACCACTTCCATTCCCCCAATCAAGGGCTAGAGCACATCTAGACAAGCACTTTGGTAAGTTCCTTGACTTGATGAATAAATTACATATTAACATCCCTTTACTTGATGTTATTCTAGGGATGCCTGCATATGGGAAGTTCATAAAAGAGATTCTATCAAGGAAGAGGAAGCTGGAAGATTTTGGTGAAGTAAGGATGACATCTAATTCCTCAAAGCACATTCAAATCATGAAGGAGAAGATGCCACGCAAGTTGAGAGATTCCGGCTCATTTTGCATTCCCATTCAAGTCGGAGATGTTACTTGTGAGGCGTTATGTGATCTAGGAGCCAGCGTGAGCATCATCCTAGTGAAGCTATGTGTGAAGATCGGTCTTGGAGAGCCCAAGCCGGTGAAGATAAGGTTATACATGGCGGACAGCTCCATTACCCATCCCGTGGGAATTTTGGAAGATGTCCCGGTTAAGTTAGGTAACTTCTACTTACCTATAAACTTTTTTGTAATTGATATACCCGCAGATTATCCCGTTCCTATCGTTCTCGGGAGACCATTTCTAGCAACTCCGGGTTGCAATGTGGATTGTAAGAACGCCAAGTTGCAATTTAACATTGGCGGAGATCAAGTGGAGTTTGCATTGCTTGTTGCAATGAAAGGAGAGCCGCTGGAGGATGATATCTTCAACATCTATGATGAAGAAGAATCAAGAGAATTGGTGAGCTCTATCCTATTAATGATCCACTTGAAAGAGTTATTAGTTTTAGCTTAATGGAGGAAGGTATAGATGCTTCTTGTGATGCAGATATACGGAGCTTAAAGGCACTGGAAGAAGATCCAGGAGCTAAGATTGAAAAGCTAATCCAGGAGAAGAGAATCTCCAGTTTCGGTCCCAGTTGCAGTACCTCGACCGAGGCAATTTCTGGACCAACCGAGGTGTTCTTATCTGAAGAACATCTCGGTCACCCACTCTGGACCTCGACCGAGGTCGAAAGCGAGATGATGTCAACTAAGACTTCTGAAAGTCCAGTTCTTCGATCTAAGTCTACTCCACTGGAAGGAGGAAGCAAGGATCCCCCTCAGAAAGCACCCCTAGTTGTGGAGCTTAAACCGCTTCCAAGTCACTTGAGAATACTAATGGAGGACGATCATAAGACTTCACGGGAATCTCAAAGACGGTTAAATCCGATCATGAAAGAGGTTGTGAAGAAAGAAATTCTTAAGTTTTTGGATGCAGGTATCATATTTCCTATCACGAATAGCAAGTGGGTGAGCCCAGTGCATGTAGTTCCGAAGAAAGGAGGGATGACCGTTGTGACGAATAAAAACAACGAATTGATCCCAACTAGGACCGTTACGGGCTGGAAGGTATGCATCGACTATAGGAAGCTGAACGTGGCCACTCGGAAGAACCATTTTCCACTTTCCTTCATCGATCAAATGCTTGAACGGTTAGCCCAACATTCACATTTTTGCTATTTAGATGGTTAAGTGGCTTCTTTCAGATTCCTATCCATCCAGATGATCAAGAGAAGACCACTTTCACTTGTCCATGGGGGACATTCGCTTATAGGAGGATTCCATTTGGATTATGTAATGCACCCGCTACCTTCCAACGATGCATGATAGCTATCTTTTCCGAGTACATAGAGGAGATCATGGAGGTATTTATGGATGATTTTTCAGTATATGGTTCCTCTTTTGATGATTGCCTATTTAACCTTTCTCTAGTGCTACAAAGATGTGAAGACACTAATCTCGTTTTGAATTGGGAGAAGTGTCATTTTATGGTTAATGAAGGCATTGTGCTTGGACACCTCGTTTCCAACCGAGGTATTGAGGTCGATCGAGCTAAGATCGAGACTATTGAGAAACTTCCTCCCCCTTGTTCTGTTAAGGGTGTGCGGAGTTTTCTCGGGCATGCAGGTTTCTATAGGAGGTTCATCAAGGATTTCTCGAAGATTTCTAAACCATTAACTAAACTCTTGAATAAGGATGTTGTTTTTGAGTTCTCGCAGGAATGTCTTGATGCATTTTATAGGATTAAGGAAGCGTCGATCTCCGCTCCTATTATCCAACCTCCGGATTGGACCTTGCCCTTTGAGATCATGTGTGATGCGAGTGATGCTGCGGTAGGAGCGGTGCTTGGACAAAAGAAGGATGGCCGGACCAACACCATTTACTATGCTATCAACACGCTAGATGAAGCCCAACTAAACTACGCCACCACAGAAAAAGAGCTTTTGGCAGTTGTATATGCTTTTGAGAAATTTCGCTCTTACTTAGTGGGAGCGAAAGTTATTGTTTACATTGACCATGTAGCTATCCGTTACTTACCTGCTAAGAAGGATGCTAAGCCGCGTCTTATTCGATGGATTCTCTTGCTTCAAGAGTTTGACCTAGAGATTCGCGATAAGAAGGGATCCGAAAATTCTATTGCGGATCACCTCAGCCGGCTACCTCCCTCTTCACACGAGAAGGACGATCCACCCATAGACGATTCATTCCCAGATGAGCACTTGCATTTGTTGGAACGTTTGATAGACTTCTTTATCTTACCCCATGATGAAGGCGAATTATGTGGTGAGGACACCTTTCAACATGTTTAGGGATGCCGTACGGTCCAGCTAGCGACCTTAAATCAAGCGCTTCTTGGGAGGCAACCCAAGGTATTGCTTTCTTTTCCCTTTTCTGGTCTAGCTTTACTTTTGCTTTGTTTTGCTTTGTTTTTGGCATCCTAGACAGAAACCAGGTACTTTCTCAGGAAGGATTACAACTCAGGAGCAACACTGGAAGGACAGAAGTTCGAGAAATTGAAAAGACGGAGTTTGACTGAGACACATCTCGGTTGCTGTCACAACACCTCGACCGAGATGATTCTTGAGCAACCGAGGCGACTAGGACTGACAACGATCCACCTCGGTCCAGACACCTCGGTCCAGTCGGGACCACCTGGACCGAGATGACAGCAGAATCGGCGAGGGGTATAAAAGGGGAACATTTTCTCTTTCTTTCCCTCCCATCTCTCTCTCTCTCGACCGCAGCGATAACCACCTCGTTTCTTTGATCTTCACTCATTTTCGACGATTTCTGCTTCGATTATGCAAGGAAAGGCTAGAGGAACCAATTGCAAGCAAAAATCTGCAAGAAAAATGCTTCCAGTCGACCGAATCTGGGGTAATTAAATCAAAAACCCTAACTTCTCTATTTTCGCCGATTTCGGAAATTAGTGGCTTTGGTTGCCATAGATCTGTGTTGAGAAAGGCTTAAGTACCCCATAGGAATAATCTGTAGTGAAATTGGGGGAAAAGAACTGAAATTCAGAGAGTTAGATTCGAACAGCTTCTCGCCTCGGTCCATTCGACCTGCGCCTCGGCCGAGGTGTTCTTGAGATCTGTCAGAGCAACCGAGGTGATATGTCAGAAAGAGAAAATGAGTTCCAGGTCCGATCGCCAGTTAGTTTTGAGGGACAGATCCTCACCTTCTCCTTCTTCTTTCCGACCTTCCATTCCGGTGATACATGAGCGTCACCAGGCTGACTATGACCGCATCTGCACGCGCCCTGTGATTGCGTAACGGTTTCTTGATATCTCAGCTTTTAATTGCCACCATGTTGTTGACGATCTTAAGAGGATGGTATCCATGGTAGAGCTAGAGTAGTTCATGGAGATTAGAGCTCCAGCCTACCTCGAGCCCACATTGGAGTTTGTGAGTTCTGTCACTCACTTGCCTTAGGAGAGAGCCATCAAGTACCGGTTTCTGAACCGGAACTACCTAGTTCCTATGGACCAGTGGAGAGACATCTTCGGCTTCCCGACCCCCACAGTTCCCGAATTCCCTTCTCGAGCCGTGGCTTGACAGTTTTGGGATCAGATTGCTCATGTTGTTGCGCATGCTGACAAGTGAAGACCTCGAGACTCCAAGGAGAGGATTATCTTCGACCTTGCTTTCAGATTATCCCACCGGATCTTCAGCGAGACACTTCTGGCGCGTACTGAGACGCCCAAAGAGATTAGACAGGGGGAGCTTTTGAGCCTATTCTGTATGGTGACTGGAGGAGTTCCTGATTTCGGAACGATGCTAGCTGAGGATCTGCACCGGATCAAGGCTAAAGGGAAGGGAGATATTTGCTGTGGCGGCTTAGTAACCCATATAGCGACAGTGATGGAGTTGGATACTAGTGCTTGCACATTGGTGGCGGCTGCCAAGCCACTAGGTCTGCAGGAGATGATCACCAGGAGGATTCTAGTTCCTCGTGGACTCACTACGCCGTATGTGGCGTTGCCTTGGGAGCAGACTGCCCCTCAGGGTATCAGGTGGTCAACTTATTTCTCAGTCTACGACCCTCAGTACTGGTCCACTACATGGATACCTTACATTGAGGATGCTAGAGATGCAGCAACTCAGGCACAGGAGGAGGATGAGGATGACGATAGCGGTGCTGCCATGGAGACAGGGACAGATACAACCGGTCCCAGTGTGCCAGTCGTTGATCTGGACGACGAGGCTACAGAGGAGGAGGCAGTAGCAACACCACCACCATCCCAGCGCAGATCCCGCCGCCGCAGATTCAGAGATCCAGTAGCGCATCAGAGGATTGATGACCTCACCGACCAGATGATCGACTCCTACGCTGCCCTGACAGTTGATATCAATGCGCTTTTTGATGACCAGAGCCGAGGGATGGAGAGCTGGACACATCAGATGCTGGAGAGCCAGCACTACCAGCGCCAAATGATGGAGATGTAGTTCCAGCACACGATGGGATATCCTTTTGACCCATCCCAGCATCCGTACGTGCTATATCCACCACCACCACCAGCAGATCAGGACTAGAGCTTGCAGGGATTTCATTTTCTTTATTATTTATGCAGCTCAGCTTATGTCCGGTGAGTACTCTATTTTCAAACTTATTTTGACCCATTGGGACAATGTGTCCCAAGTATGGGGTATTGATGTATTTTATTTGACCTTAAGTGTATGAATCTTGGATATTCATGATCTTGTTATGCTTTACTTGACTCTATATCCTTATCTGAGACTACATGCATGCATACAGGTTATTTGATTGAGAAAAACGTCAAAAACTGGTTAAAAGAAAAATATTTTTATGACCTCGACCGAGGTGATTCTTGCCAACGAGGTCAAGTACCTCGGTTGACCTAGAACATCTCGACCGAGGTGGTTTAACTGAAACAGTTTTCAAAACGATTTTTGTGCTTCTTATCTGGATATGACCTCAGTGATGATTTTGTTTGCAGATTGGTTTTGAAATCTTTATATGTTTGAAAAGGTTTTATGATATGTTTAAGTTGCTAAATGCTTTGTTTGAAATTTTGGCATGTTTAATACTTTGTTTTTATCCAAATTATGTTGAATTTGAAGGTTGACACCACATGATGAGTTCTATCACTTTCTTCTTGGGATGATTAAGGCAATTCATTCTCTTCTCTTCTTCTTCTTGATCATGCTTAGCCCCTCATATACATATTTGCCTTCCTTTACCTATCCGGGAATTCAGAAGCAAGCAAGTGAAAAGCAAGTGAAAGAAAAGTTGAGATGTTAGCTGAAAATTAGAAAGAAACAAATAGGTTTGGGGAAATCAATCATGATGATGAGTAACTCGACACCATTCACATAGCCGGGTGTTTGTGTCTTGCCAAAGTCAGATTGAGCGATATTCTTAACGGGTCATGGTATGTGCATCAAGGGTTTGAGGCATCTCGAGAAATTGATGATTGTTGGTTTCCTAGGCTTCGGTTATTGTGCACCTCTATCCATGCATCCCAAAAAGTAAAAAGTAAAATAAGCAAAGCTTATTGGTGGATGATGTTGAAGTTCAAAGAAAGTAAAGTAAGATCCTTTTTCCGGATTCTAATACCACATTCCCAATATACATCCCACCCTCACACGTTTCTTGACCTTCTTTTGAAAAGCCCTTGAGACCTCGAGCTTGTTGATTGACTTAGTGGTTTAAACTGGATTATACATGATTAATTTCGATAATTATGATTTATTATGCATTCTATGGTTTTATGCAAAGATGAACAACTTTCTTATATTTATAAAATGTTTTGATCATATTTTGATTTTAAACACCATGAAGCATTCTCTTAGAGTGATCTATGGGCGGAGCACACCACTAAAATGTTTTGAAATACTTTTCATTGATCTTTATGAATTATAATCCATTCTATCTTGTACTTAAGATTTGGAACTTGCTTGGGGACAAGCAAGGGACAAGTATGGGGTATTTTGATAGCATGTATTATAGTCTATATTTTGGGACTTGTTTAGACGTTTTATCTTCAACAATCTGCATGTTTGAATGTATATTATGTGATTATATTGTCGTTTCATCTACCTTTACGGGAATCAAGGTCTACATCAAGTTTTGTTGTAATCGTAGGTAAAATGGCACGTTTTGCATCAAAATGGAGCTAAGGAGCAAAAGAGTCATTGGAGCTACATTCAGGAGCTTAAAAGAGAACCCATGAAGCAAGGAATTGACAAAGAAGATTTACTTTAGACCAGATTTAAGAGATTTCACCTTCAGCTGAGATTCACCTCGGTCAGCTACAGTGTCAATTCGACCGAGGTGATGTAGAGGAGCGCCCTGACCGAGGCGAATACCCTGATGCGGCGAGATATATTTTATTTGGCTGAGATCTTTTATTTTTGGAAGGAGAGATCTTATATTTTTTGGCTGGATTTTTGGAAGGAAGATGATATATTTAGGAGATCTATTTTGGAGATAAGATATATTTTATTAGGAAATTATCTTTTTAAGATATTATTATCTTTGGAAGATAATTCTTCAATATAAAGGGTTGGATTTCCACAAGTTCAACAATGCTTGGAGGCTGAGAATAACCAACAAAGAGAGGATTTTCTGGAAGTTTTGAAGGAAGGAAGGAAGATTGAAGATCAATCAAGGAAGGATTGATAGTTCAGATATAACTTTTGAGGGGATTTGTAAGACTTTCTTAGATTCCCTTTTGTTTGATTGTCTTGTTGGATTTGTGATTCAAGGAACGCTGATTTGTTTGATATTTGATTCAGTTATCGAAGCCTTGTTGTTAAGGTTTTTGTGTTCAAATATTCATTCTCTTCCCATATATTTGATTATTGCTTTCATGATGATGAGTTGCTAATTTCTTTGTGCGATTCTAGGGTGATTGGCTGAAAGTTGTGGGAAAAATAATGATTGGATAATCTTAATCCAGTAGGACCCTAAAACCTCGAGTCTTTATCCTTAACCCTAGAACATCTCGTTCAGTCGATGAACATCTCGGCCGGGGTGGAACTTGACTTACCGAGGTGACCTTTTTTGATCCGTAACAGAGAGTTAAGTGTTAGAGTTTTCCAAATCCTATTCTTATTACACCTTTCCTGGTTCAATGCAAGCCTAGGATGAGACTTACCAGGTGATTCCTTTGTTTGTTTACCCATGATCATAAGTGTAGGCAATAAAGGTTTATCCTTTATTAGGGTTTGAGTGTGCCTTCATCCCATCTTTGTGAGTTAGCCTGAGACTTACCCGCTAAAGGTTGATTCTATTCCCTTAGTTGGTGTGTTGGTTTGAGATTATAGTTCCTTTCCTTAGTACCTTGAGACTTACCCGGTAATAGGAGCTTTGGTTTGGGATTAGTGAGTAGTTAGACTTACCCGGTGATCTATTCGACTTTAGAAACACTTTCCCTTTGCAAAATCTCAGCTTTGTCCGCTTGTCTTGAGAACTTGAGTTGGAACCACAACTGGATGCTTTAATCCCTAGAATTTGCATATTTCCTTTAATTGGCCTTATTATCATCTTTGATTGTTTTAATCGCTTTTTTGGTTATTAGTTACATTGACTACCTATACTTGCTTTGTTTCACCTAAGTCCCTGAGATCGACACCCCGAAATTCTTGCCTTTGCTATAATTGATCCGTACACTGCGGGTTCACATCCTTGTTTTAAGCATATTTCTTGGGTTATAAATTTAAATCTTGCACACACCGTTTGGAGCGAACAGTAACTCACAGGAACGGGAGTTACTTTAGAGGAAACCACAGGGGCGGCTGGACAGAGGCGCAGGGGCGGCTCTGTGCAGGCGTAGGGGCGGCGGCGTGACAGAGAGCGCTGTCGGCTTTCTTATTCAAAGAACTCACAGCAAGGGCAACCAAAGCTCGAACCTTTGGTTCCAACACATCAAGACTCAACTTCAAAGAGACTGAGAACAACGATACATCAACAACGAGAAGCCAACAAGAATCAAGGTTCAAACTTGATTCTTAGAGAAGAAGAAAAGGAGAGAAGAACAAAAAAATGAAAGGAAGGAAGCATGATGTAGTACAAGAACGTAAGAAGGAACAAAGGATGAAGAACTTACATGTTCAACAAGGTCGCAGGAGGCAAAGGACGGCTGCAGCTCTCTAGGGTTTGAAGACGATAGCAAGAAAGGGGAAAAAGGAGGAAAAAGAGGGAATATATAGAGAAGGGTTGGAAGGGTAGAAGGAAGGGACGTCTAGGGTTAGGAGAATAGAAGGAGGACGGGCCAAAATCCCAAGGATGGAAAAAGATAGGAGAAGACGAAGATAAAATAGCCCGTAGACGGGCTGGGTCTAGCCGCACCCGCGGATGGGCCTTGCCGCGACCGCGGCAGCGAGGTTGAGCCGCGCCTGCGACTCCCCTTTACCGCGGGGCGGTGAAGGCAAAAACCCGAGATCTTACATCAAATCCTCATAAAAAGAAGTTTCGTCCAGAAACTTGCAAAATCCTAATGATCACAACAACACACAGAAAAAAAACTGAACTCATATATTCCCACTCGGGGCATGTAACTCAAAACACCACACAAAAGTGTACGCCACGCAACAAGAGAAAAACCAACCAACTGACTATGCTAAAGGTGCATCCATCCTAGCGCAAAACTCCGGATAGTTCCTCGCATCGACCACTGAATCTTCATCATCGGTATGTCCTTCGAATGCAAGCGTCTCGTACAACGCTCTAAAACAGCCACCGGGTGCTCGACAAACGTGTGGTCTGGCTCGATCACTAGATCCTCGTGACTGACGGTGTGTCTCGGGTCCGGTATGTACTTGTGTAACTGAGACACATGGAAGACGGGGTGAACACCCTCGAGTCTAGGTGGCAAAGCCAAACAGTATCCTGCCTCTCCAACTTGCTCCAGAATCTCGAACAATCCGACGTATCTGGCTCAGCTTCCCCTTGACACCAAAACGTCTGATGCCTCGTGTCGGGAATACTCTCAACTAAACTTGAGCTCTAACCCTGAACTCTAGAGGTCTACGCCTCTTATATGCATAAGACTTCTGTCGACTCTGCACTGCTAACATCAACTCGCGGATTACTACTACACGAGCCATTTCATCCTGTATCTGCTCAGGTGCTACTCCGCTAGCACTACTCGGCTCATCCCAACACAGCGGTGTACGACATCTCTGTCCATATAAAGCCTCATTAGGAGCCATCCTGATCGATGCGTGCCAACTCTTGTTGTACGAAAACTCCACTAAGGGAATGTGATCTGGCCACACCTGTCCCCAGTCTAACACACAGGCTCGCAACATGTCCTCTAAATTCTGGATGGTCCGCTCGGACTGACCCTCAGTCTGAGGATGATAAGTAGTCGTGAACTACAGACTCATACCTAGGGCGGCATGAACTTGTTGCCAAAACCTCAAAGTGAACCGTCCATATTTGTTAGAGACTATGGTCCTAGGTACTCCATGAAGTCTCACTATCCGTCTTGTGAACTCCTCTGCTAATCGACTCACCGGCCACATTTCCTTTATCGGAATGAAACGTGCGGTCTTCGTCAGTCGATCCACTATGACCTAGATAGCATCAAAACCACGACTCGGTCTCAAACCGGTCACAAAATCCATAGAGATATCCTCCCACTTCCACTGAGGAACAAGAAGTGGGTGTAGCTCGCCTCCTGGTCTATGATGCTCGATCTTGACCTGCTGACAGGTCGCACACTGAGCTACATATCTCATGACCTCTGGTTTCAGACCTTCCCACCAGAAAGAGCGTCTGATATCCTCATACATCTTACTCGCACCAGGGTGCACTGAGTAAGGTGAAGAGTGAGCCTCTTGAAGGATCCTCTGTCTCAACTCTCGATCTGAAGTCACAAAAACACGCTCCTGACGTCTCAGAACTCCATCAATACAAACTGCAAAATGCGGTGCCTCTCCTCGAGACATCCAGTCTCGGATCTGTGTCAAAGCTGGACAACTTTCCTGCTTCTGTCGGATTTCGGCCAACAGATCAGGGACTATTTCCAAGGTGGTCAACTGGCTATCGGAACCCGGGAAGTGGATATCCATCTCTAGCCATGCCAGGTCTCGCTGTAACTGTGGCTGAGCTGTCAACCTAGCAATCGTCATCTCTCGGGGAGTCTCTCTACTAAGGGTATATGGTACCACATTAGCTTTCCCCGGTGGTATAAGATCTTAAGATTAAAATCTTTGATCAACTCCAACCACCTGCAGTGGCGTTTATTCAACTCCCACTGAGTGAATAAGTACTTCAGACTCTAGGAGTCTGTGAAATTCTTACACGTAGCTTCGTACAGATAATGCCTCCAAAATTTTAAAGTATGAACAACAACTGCCAACTCCAGATCATGGGTAGGGTAATTCTCCACGTTGTCCTGAGTTGTCGGGACGCGTAAGCAATCTCCTTACCCCTCTGCATCAAAACTCATCTCAAGCCCAGCTTGGATGCATCGCTGTAAACTACAAAATCCTCAATGCCCCCTGGCTGAGCTAGGATAGGAGCAGAGGTCAACCTCTTATTCAGCTCCTCCAAACTCAGTAGGCACTGCTCAGACCATACAAACCTCGTAGACTTCCGCAACAAGGAAGTGAGCGGTCGGGCGATAACTGAAAAGCCCTCAACAAAACGCCGGTGGTAGCCTGTCAATCCTAAGAAGCTACGAACATCCTTGACATTCTTAGGTGGCGGCCAAGAAGCTACTGACTAAATCTTTGCTCGATCTACCTTGATACCTTCAGCTGAAACAATGTGACCAAGGAACGCTACGTCAAACATCCAAAACTCGCACTTAGAGAGCTTGGCGTAGAGCTCTCTATCTTGTAAGACCTGAAGAACGATCCTCAAGTGTCCAGCATGCTCTTCTCTACTGCGAGAGTAAACCAGAATATCATCGATGAAGACAACTACAAACTGATATAGAAAGTCGATGAAGATGTTGTTCATCAACTCCATGAAGACTGCGGGCGCATTCGTGAGCCCAAATGGCATCACTACGAACTCGTAGTGTCCACATCTTGTCCGAAATGCTATCTTGGCTACGTCCTGCTTTCTCACCCTCAGCTGGTGATACCCAGATCTCAGATCGATCCTCGAAAAAACTGAAGCTCCATGCAACTGATCCGAAAGATCATCGATACGGGGCAATGGGTACTTATTCTTGATCGTCACCTTGTTCAGCTCTCGGTAGTCGATACATAACCTCATTGACCCATCTTTCTTCCCGACGAAGAGAACTGGTGCGCTCTAATGAGATACACTAGGGCAGATGAAGCCCTTCTCTGCTAACTCCTCGAGCTGCTTCTTCAACTCAATTATCTCGATAGGCTCCATACGGTAGGGAGCATTAGAGACCGGTATCGTACCGGGCTCTAGCTCAATGCCAAAGTCTACACTCCCTTGTGGAGGTAAACCTGATGACTCTCCAAAGACGTCCACAAACTCGCAAGCTAGTGGAAATCTCCTCCAAAGCCGGACTAGTACTATCCTTCATGGCATAGCACCAAAAAGCCTCACAACCCTGACTGATAAGTCTCGCAGCTCTCACTACACTGATGACAGTATCAGTCTTTCCGAGATCCCATCCTCGGAAGATATCAACATGGCCTGTCTCTATAGTTACTGTCACTGTCCTCTTGCCGATGTCCAAAACTGCTCGATGTGGATCCATCCAATCCATGCCAAGAATAACTTCTTCATGTACTAAGTACATGACGAAGAAGTTATCGCAACCTCCCAATCTAATTGGGCAATTGCGAACCTCTCGCGTACCTCGTATCTTACCCCCATCGGGTAATCCTATAAAGAAGGGTTTACCTTCTACAGTAACTAAGGCCAAACTATCTACACAAGCATCGGATATAAAAGAATGCGTAGCACCGGTATATAAAAGAACTCTGACAGGAAAACCATTAATATGAATGGTACTTGTGGTTGCTAACGTTGTTTGCTCTACAACACTCTTCAACTCATATACTCTGGCTGAAGCATCTCTGGTGTCAGGCATACCATCTCCTCGTCTTCTGCTTTGACGGAAGAATGCAGCTCTATGTCTATACATGCCACAAGAAAAGCAAGTCACTGCAGGCTTCTCACAATCTGGTCGGATGTGTCCGACACCTCCGCAATTGTGACATTGTCGTCCTCTACTTGAACTCCGTATCGTCTACTGGATCCCAGAGTGACCTGTCGTCTGAACATGCTCAAATCCTGATGCTCCAGCTTCAACACTGGGTGATCCAGTCTTTTGTCTCTTCGTAAGGCCTTCTGCCTGAAGATCTCTCCTGAAATCCGATCGTTTCCTGACCGTACTTCTTATTCACTCCAACGCAGAATCCATGTGGTCTAGCCAAATCTCGACTTCCGTACTTGTTCCATCTTGAGCGTTGACGTTCTCAACTGCTCTCACGGGTTTTGGCGGTGCTGGTGCATGTCTTCTAGTCCTAATAGCTTCCTTAACTCTCTGCACAAAGTCGCAATATGCAGAAGCTCCAATCGACACTCGTGTGGACTCCGTCGATGGCGCCCTTTGTGCTCCAGAACTAGCAGCGGTCCCATTTCCAGCCTCAAGAACAATGCTCTCAGCAACCTCTTTAGTGAACGTTAGCGATAGGCGGATCGACGGCTGGGGCTTGGCCCCGATCTCTAGCTAGTGGAGGTCTTCCTGCACGTCATTGTCCACGGACGGCAGGTGGAAGAGGTGGTCGACCCCTTCCTCACCCTATAGAAGATGTTGCTCTAGTACGCGCCATCTGCTATAAGGATAGATAAAAGGAAACTATATATATAAGGTCACGCTACAGCTAAAGCAGAAAACCAAAAATAGTACATATAAAGGCCAACACAAAAGAGAACTACACTACTGAGATCCGCGGAGGTAGTGGTGGTCGCCCGTACATCTATCCCAGACCGACAAGTTTAAAACAAAACCCCCTTTTGAAAACATTAGACCCCTTGCGGGTTCTATTTATTTATCCATCCAACCTTTAGAAGATTTTGAGTGCCATTGTTGCCAACTTAGAGCTTTGATACCATATTGTAACACCCCGAGTTCTGGGAACTCGGAGCGCTACGGGCTTGGACCGCACAATGGGTCCCGACCCTCAGAGTAGAAACAACAAACGGATCTTACAACAAGGCACAGACGAATGAAAACCAAAACTCAATATAAAACCAAAGGAAAACATAGAAGACTCGCATCCGAGTTCAAAACGAAAGGGAAAGCAACAACATAACATAAACCCGACCCCGTCCTATAATGTACGGGAACCTTGGCTGACCACACTATCCGGATCACTCAACAGCATCTTGAACCTTCGGAACATCTACAACGACGGTATAAACCGTTAGCTAACATTCTAGATATCAGAAAGAACGTAAAAGCACAAACACACATAAGGAAACGAAAACACATAGCATGCTTGCACACAACCGGTTATTATCTTTCATTAAGTCATTCATTACTAATTCAACTTCTTTTGTCACACGAGAATCCTTTCGAAACCCGCCTCCACTTCCGTCTACCAACTAGAATAGATCAATACTATCCGTTACCCGCAAGCCTGAGTCGCAAGAGCACTTTCCAGTTTCCCCAATTCTAAACTGGACAAGCGGTCACCGGCCGGTTATAATACACTTGGGCCAATTAAGGTTATAAGGGTGAATCCTAGTCCGGTTATCAGTAATGAATAATAATTAACTCAAACAAGCCAAAACACTCAATCCAATACACGGAATGAAGCTAAGTAAGTCCAAGGGACTTACCTCACACGAAGGTAACTCAAAGTTCAAGAATAACAACTCAAGAATACTCAAGGGAGCTCAGTTTCCCTCAGGAAAGGAGCAAGGAAAGCCTGTATGAAGGAGCAACACGGATCAGGAATGAAACGATTGCTAGAAGTCTATGACTTCTAGTCTCAAAGATCTCTAAGAGATCTACGCATGCTAAGGGCTCAACCCTAGTCTTACAGCACTCACAGGAGATCAACAACATCCATAAGATGTAAGGAAAGGAATGAGGAAAGCAAGGAAGGAAGTAACTCACAAGAACGGGAGTTACTGCAGAGGAAACCGCAGGGGCGGCTGGACAGAGGCGCATGGGCGGCTCTGTGAAGGCGCAGGGGCGTTAGCGTGACAAAGAGCGCTGTCGGCTTTCTTCTTCGACAGAAATCGCAGCAAGGGCAACCAAAGCTCGAACCTTTGGTTCCAACATGTCAAGACTCAACTCCAAAGAGCCTGAGAACAACGATACATCAATAACGAGAAGCCAACAAGAATCAAGGTTCAAACTCGATTCTTGGAGAAGAAGAAAAGGAGAAAAGAAGTAGAAAACAGAAGGAAGGAAACATGCTACAATATAAGAACGTAAGAAGGGAGAAAGGATGAAGAACTTACATGTTCAACAAGGTCGCAAGAGGCGAAGGACGGCTGCAGCTCTCTAGGGTTTGAAGACGATAGCAAGAAAGGGAAAAAAGGAGGAAAAAGAGGGAATATATAGAGAAGGGTTGGAATGGTAGAAGGAAGGGATGTCTAGGGTTAGGAGAATAGAAGGAGGACGGGCCAAAAGCCTAAGGATGGAAAAAGATAGGAGAAGACGAAGATAAAACAGCCCGTAGACAGGCTGGGCCTAGCCACACATGCGGTTGGGCCGTGCCGCGACCGCGGCAACAAGGTTGAGCCACGCCTGCGGCTCCCCTTCACTATGGGGGCGGTGAAGGTAAAAACCTGGGATCTTACAAAAACTCAATGAGATCATAAGACAACATACAAACAATCAAAAGTGAAATTGAAGTGAAATCCCAAAGCTTGATGGGATAGGCCGCTCGACCTTAATTAGAAAAGTTGCCCGACCCTTCGTAAAATAGTTTACATTCCAAGGGAGAAGAAAAGAAAAAGATTGGTTCTTTAGATAGTTCGAAAACAAAATGTAAGAGAGGATGTAGACAAGAAACATGTATCAATAAGATAAAATATTTCACAATCCAAATCACCACAACATGCATACAACAATCTGAATTGACAATTTCATAATAGTGAAAGTAAGGTCGAGGTATGTAAAATACAACTTTGTTTGATTGTCATGTGGTCAAGATCTATTGCTCAAGGTAAACCAATGTTGTCACTCATTGATTGTCACATACTCAAGACGTTGCCGAATCTTCACATCGAACTTATCAAGGAAGGAAGTGAACTATACTCTCACTGAAAGCCAACCACCTTAAGAGCATATAACATAGAAATTTATAATACTACCATAAATCATAAGCATACAATCAATACATATGATCAATCAAACATCATCAATCAATGCTTTATGACAGAATGCAAAGCTTTATGACACTCAAAACAGAGAGTCGTAAGACGACCTAAGGCACGCCGACCTCTAGAGAACAAGAGCAGAAAAAACATGAATAAAACGTAGAAGAGGAGACTATCTAGCCTAATGGCTAAAATGCTTATTTATAGGGTCAATGGATAACCTAAAAACCCTGAATCTCGATTTTATCTTCTAATAAGATAAGATCAAATCTAAAAGATAACGGTTCTAAAAGGATGGGCCAACATGTCAATCTAACTAAATTAAGAAAAGGAAACAAAATAAGATGTTAGAGCAAGCAGGTCTAGCGGGCCGTCGAGCAACCTCCTAAGCCAAAAAGATGGGTCTGATGCGAAATTGCTCCAAGATCTTCCTTGCAACAATGAAAGGTCATTTCGAGGTCATATGCAGATGTGTGAAAGGGAGGTCGAGCGACCTAGGGCTCGTTGAGCACTTCTACACGATCCCCGATATTTTTTTACTTCACTCTCAGATCTCAGTCATTTCCGTCTTGACCTTGACTTCTTTGACCGTGGGGAATCCTTAGTATGTATTTGGTCATTTGTTTATAGACGTGTCATTTGTGCTCCACAAATACCAAGAGTGCCCACAATTACATAAACCAACCGATAGATCTCTAAAACACAAATATAAAGAAAATAGACCAATATGATAGGTTATATAGCCCTAAAGAGGTAGAGAATGGAATAGAATAATGATGGAAAAATAAACTAATTTGAGTGCTATCAATTGTATTCTATTATAAAGCTAAGGGAACCCAACTTCACTACATAGGTTAAATTATGAGAAAATTGGTCTAATAGGGCATGTTTTTATATCTCAAATACTAACTAGGTCCTCTTAATTTCGGATTATTTTTAATTCTAAATGGACTTAATTAATGGGTAATAAAAAGGAAATTTAATAAGTAGTTAACCTAGAAGAGAGAGACAAGTACAATTCGTTTCATTTGTTTCTAGATTACTCGCTAGAGAATAACTAAAACGAGACCTTCGACGACAAATCCTTGAGAGAAGAAGTGATGCGCCCTTGACTACTATGATTGTGGAGGATGATGCATTTCGGGTTCACACCAATGGACCGCTCATCCGAGCACGTGCTTAGAGCAACACCCAAGCCACCGGGTCCCTTCTTGCCCGTGTATTTTCCTATCCCTACACTTACCACTGCACACCTTGCTTTTTCTCCACCATGGGTTTTCCGAAAGATATATGAGGCATACCGAAAGATGACTGAGACTACCAACGAAAGACTTTTCCTGCATATATATTTCCATTATCTTTTACATCTTTTTATATATTTAGATAATTAATAATTAAAGGGATATTCTTGTGAATCTTTCCCTTTTAAGAAGACATTGATTGCATGAGATGATTCTTGAAAATTTGCATTCAAAGTTTCATTTGTATTTAATTCTATATTAAAATATCTTCTTTGATGTCTAGAAGATTTGCTTTTAATTCTACGCTTAAAACTTAAAGTTTGTCTTCATTCTCCCTATATAAAGGATGTTTGACCTCATTTGTAAGACATGTTGAATTTGAATCAAGTTTAGTTTAGAAGTATTTCATCCTCCTTGGTATTGGAAATCACAATATCCATCTCTCAAATTCATTCCTTGAATTTTCGATCCAAGCCTTCACATTCAAGGATTCTTCAAGAATCACCATATTCACTCCACTTCACGGATTGCTCGATCTATCTAGATTGAATCAACCAATCACATCCACATCCATTTCATAACTTCCTCCAACTCATTTTAATCGTTTGATTCATACACACATAATAAATGGAGTAGTTGAAGTTCAAGCTTGGTCTAGATTCGGAGTTTGTCCTTGAACGCATTCAATGACACATCAAATTGGCATAAGAGCATAGGGACCGAAGCTATGTTTTCTTTGTCTTGTTTTTTGTGCATTACATCTTTATCCTTTTTAGCCTTTTGTTCATCACGTGCTTCATTGTGTTCTTCATCTTTCTTCTCAAATTTCTTGAATTATTTTCTAGATCAATTATTGCCAAGAAAACTAGAAGATATTTTGGTTTGCCATCAAGCTATATATCCACCAAATCTTTCATCACTAACTCACACAATCCGATAGATTTGTTAATTAGTTGCACAAATTTTCAATTGGGGTATTCTGTTAACGAAACCGGATATGATATCTCAGATATATAAATAAAACAATTAACCAAAGAAAAAAATCAAATATCTCAATTTCTCAAAACGGATTTGTTCGAAAATGTGTTATATCTGACAATTTTCACCCTCAAAACTTTGCATTCAAAGTTTCAAAAATAAACAAAACACAAAAAATAAAAATAAGTCCGGTAAGAATCCGGGCCTTCCGAAAAAGAGGGTGTTAAAAAAGTCAAACGACCAAAATAAGTTGTACTTTCCGTTTAAACAATCCGTCCATCCTTTGTCCTTCTATTTTCTAACGTTCGTTTGCAAACTATCTCATTGTTTATTTGTGTGCAATTGGTTCACCTTTGTTGTATTAGCCTCACTTTCTTAACCACCCACATGGTTGTCCCAAATTATAACCCTAACACACTTAAACTTGGGTAACGTTGACTTAATTTGTCACCTTGATCATTTAATTTCTTGCATTAGTGTGCATTAATTTGTAGGTTTCCCAAGAACTACAAGAACTTGAGACTAAATTTTTATTATCCGAGGAAAATACCACTCTAAGGAGTGAAATAGAGGAGATGAGGACACAATTGCAGGATTTCACGGCGTCCTCCCAATGTCAAACAACCCAAATGATACTGTTATTGCCACTCTCATTGAATGTCAAATCCAACACCTATGTGACGGTGATGAAGACGAAGATGACCTTGGGCCTCATTTGGATGATGCACGCTATGTGAGCACGGAGGATAAACACAAGCGTCGGGAGTTTAATTGGCAACGCTACTAGAGTTCCCTACTGGTGACACATATCATTTGGATGTGACACCCGAGAAGATCCTCGACACCATCAACCCACTAGTATGGTTAACACCGCCAAAACAGCTGACGCCGAGCCATGCCCCAAGAAAATGAGGAATATGACGAGTTATCCGATGATGAGTCCTGTTAGCATGAAATATGACGATATTTTAGGCACTTGTTTTAGTTGTTTTTCCCTCATTATTGTGTACATGGATATAGTTTTGAAGCAATTGTGAGCTTGTTCACCTATTTTGTCGATATAGAGATCTACACTAGCTTTGTTTTATTTATAGGTGAATAAGAGCTTGAATCGGAGCAAATGATGGAAGAGAAGGAGTATTTGATCATGTTCAAAGACAAGGAGATGCATTAGAGAGGCTAAGGAAGGAGCATGGATGAAGGATTGCACGAAACAAAGGCAAAGAAAGAGGAAAAGCAAGTCCACACACTGAATTACGGCCGTGGAGAAGGAAATTGAAGTCCACGCTCTAATCCACGGCCATGGACTTGGCATCATGAACGTGGAAGAGAGTTTGGAGCATTCCAAAGAGTTACACGGTCTAAACCACGGCCATGGAAGTTATATGGCACCGTAATTTGGTTTCACACTCTAAATTACGGCCGTGGAAAGCTCTACATGACCGTGATCTTGGCAAATCTTATGACGTATCTTATGTGCCACATCATCAAAGTAAATGGGCTTTTATCGTAACCCGTCCTCAGTCTATAAAAGGAGTAGAGAAAGGAGTTTTCGGTATCTCCGCTTACCGGGTGCTATCCGCGCTTATCCCATGCTTATCCTTGCTTAGGGTTTCGAGGCCGACGGCGAGGATTGAAGATTGAAGATTTTTTGCGGCGGAAGTTTGGTGATTTCTTAGGTTTGATTCCGGAAACGATTGAAAACCGTTTTCCGTTGTGTACCTGAGATTATAGTGAGGATTCTTATTCCATATTCTGAATCCATTTGAACATATTGCTTTGTTATTTGGATTTGATATTGACCTTAAGTTTTTATTGAGTTTTCAAGAGTTTTCATATGAATATTGATATCATGACAATGATTGTTGGCTAAAACCCTTTAGCAATTATGAGGTGAAGGGCTGATAGTTGTGGCTTAGATGATGATAGATCGATCATAAACAGATTGGACCCTGAGAGTGTGAGAAAATCGTCGACGAACCTAAATTACGGCCTTTTCTTGAGGTTCCACGGCCGTGGAACTCAAGATCCTGCTGTGATTTTCCCTGATCTACGACCTTTGCTTTTACTTTAATCCAAAGTTAAAGAATTGCTTTAACCTAGCTTTAGTTTGTTTTTCCTAGGTAGTAGTGAGACTCAACATCCTCTATTTCGGTTTCGAGTGTCACAACCTTAACCGTTTGAGTTTATCTTGATCCTTTAGGTTTGGGCTTGGGTATTTGAGATTTATTCTTGTCCTTAGATCCTTTCTATACTACAGCCTCAACAACCTTTATAGAGAGTGTTCTTTGGGTTAGACATATAAGGTTTTGGAACTTCACCGTACATTACCTTGCTTCAGTATACCTTTGCAATTCTCGACTTTGTCCTTATATTTATAGAATATCTTTAATCGATTTCCACAATTTGAAATCCGGATCTTTAGGGTTGCTGTTTTCCCCAATATTTGCAAAGCTTTACACTTTTACTTGCTCGATAATTTGTGAACTGAATTTGATCCCCCAAATCCCTGAGTTCGATACTCTGGAATACTTGCTAATCTACGCCGATCCGTACACTGCGGGTTCTCTTCCTTTTCTTTCAGTTTTATAAATATAAAGCTTATTTGCACCCACGTTTTCGGGCGAACAAGTTTTTGGCGCCGTTGCCGGCGATTTGGTCAAGACCAAACTTCAGTTCTCGGTTGTCGAGCTTGGGAGCTTTGCTCTTGTTATTTGATATCTCTTTTGAGTGTTCTTCGCAGGTTCTTTTAGGTATATGCGCAGGTCTAGATCCCTCAAGGACCTCGTACCTTTTGATCCAGAACTTGAAAAGACTCTAAGGAAAAAGGCTAAAGAAAGAAAGATGGCCGAAAACAAAGAAAGAAATCTCCAAGCAGAGTTGGAGGAATCTCAAGCTCAATTTAGGTTGAGTGAAAAGGTTCGTATGAAAGAAGCGGAGCGTCATCAATTCCAAATTGATGAGCTCAAAGCTATGATGCTGGACATGAAGTTGGAGATGAATGAATCCAAGAAGAAGAAGAAGAAAGGCAAACCAACTAGATCCATTAGAGCTGAATCATCCGACTAGGAGTACGATGAAGATATGCCACCACTAGAGGAAATCGATCCCTTAATCAATCCAGTCCGGAATGATCCAATACCACCCGTAAATCCTCGTGTCCCAGCTGGGGGTGCGAGAGCCGCTTGTGTCGATGAGGAGCCACGAACTCTTGGACAAAGGATGGATCCGATTCAGCAACCACGCCGCCTAGGTGTGAATTTTGAAGCTGAGAATATCCAAGAATTTAGCTTTAGTCCACAAGTGATCACAATGGTTCGCCAAAATCAATTTGGTGGAACAAGTGCTGAATCTCCAAATCAACATTTACAGAATTTTGAGATTCTAATGGAGACAATGAAGCCGAAGAAGACCACCACCAACAACTACAAGATCAAGCCATTCTTCTTCTCTTTGAAGGACAAAGCCTTGGCTTGGTATCAAGCTCTTCCAAACGGAAGACTTAACACATGGGAGGATCTATCTTCGGAGTTCTTAACCAAGTTCTTTCCTCCATCCAAGACTGCGGAGTTAAGAGGTAAGTTTAATGCATTCATTATGAAGCCTAACGAAAGTTTTTTTCAATCTTGGGAAAGGTTTCAAGATTTATTGTTGGATTGCCCACACCATGGCATTTCAAAGCTAGAATTGTTGGAGATATACTACAAGGGGCTGGATGTGGAAACACAATTCAAGCTCCAATCCCTTTCATGTGGTATATTCATGGACATGAGGGAAGATGATGCTTGGGACTTCATTGAGAAGCAAGCCCAAGTGATTGAGAAGTATTCTCACCGGAAGGTGGATCCTAGCCATCAAAATAGAGGAGATCCAGGAGCTAAGTAGACACAAGCTGTGCAAACTCAAATCTTTTCCCTCAACACCGAAATCAAGGAGTTGAAGGAAGTCATTAGAGCTGGCCTTCAAAAGCCAAAGGAGCAAGATGTTGGATACTTAGGAAACAACAACAACTATCAAGGGAATGAGAATACCAACAGGAACAACCGGAACAACAACCGGAACAATTGGAACAACAACAACAACCAGAACAATTGGAAAAACAATCGGAATTCAAACAACAATTGGCTTTCCAACCAACAACAAAATTCTGGTAATCATTATTCCAATTCAGGAACTTCACTAACACCACCATCTTCTTCTTCCACTCCTTTGAAAAGCCAAGGACAATCATCTAATAGCGTAAGCAGCTCGGAAAAGGAGAAGCCCGATCCCATGTTGGAAACAATCTTGGGAAAGCTTCAAGGACTAGAGAACTACGTTACTAAGGTTGATAAAGCTCAAAAAGCTTTAGAAAACCAAATGTTTAGCAAGGCTGAGGAAGTTCCTAGAGATCAAGGAAAGCTTCCCGGAAAGACGGAAGATAACCCAAAGGGAAGGGTGATGGCTATCACAAATAGGAGCGGAGTGACAACTACCGACCCGCAGCCTAAGTTTGTTGAAGTTCTAGCTGAAAAGGAGAAGGAAAAGGGGAAGGCGAAGGAAGACATCTACATTCCTCCTCCAGCTTATAAACCTCCCCTACCATTCCCGCAATCTAGA
Source organism: Fagopyrum homotropicum (assembly GCA_033239125.1). NCBI lineage: Eukaryota > Viridiplantae > Streptophyta > Magnoliopsida > Caryophyllales > Polygonaceae > Fagopyrum > Fagopyrum homotropicum. The sequence continues at coordinate 103,039,043 of BSWB01000002.1, forward strand.
GCGAGAACGCGTCTAGAAAAGCAGTTCGGTAAGTTCATTGAACTCATGAGTAAAATGCACATTAATATACCTTGCATTGATGCAATTGTAGGTATGCCTGCTTACGGGAAATTCTTAAAGGAGATCCTCTCTAACAAGAGGAAGCTGAAAGACTTTGGAGAAGTCAAGATGAGTTCGGAATCATCGGAGCTCATCAAAACAATGAATGATAAGATGCCCCCAAAGTTGAAGGATCCGGGGTCATTTTGCATTCCAATTGGATTAGGAGAGGTCACTTATGACGCTTTATGTGACTTGGAGCAAGCGTTAGCATTATCCCACTCGCTTTATGTAGGAAGGTCGGTTTAGGTGAACCTAAAGCGGTGAAGATGATGTTATACATGGCGGATCAATCCATAACTCGTCCCGTCGGTATTATTGAAGACGTCTCAGTCAAGCTCGGTAAGTTTTACATTCCAATAGATTTCGTTGTGCTTGACATTCCTGCAGATTGTCCGATCCCGATCATACTCGGAAGACCGGTTCTTGCAACATCTGGATGTATGGTGGATTGCAAGAATGCTAGACTCGCCTTCGACATAGGAGAAGAGAAGGTTGAGTTTGTTCTTTCAACATTGGTGAAAGAGCCAGCTCTTGGAGAGGATATGTTCAATATCTATGACGAAGAAGCGTCTAGGGAGGAAGTGAGCTCGATTTTATTCAAGGACCTGTTGCAAAAGGTTATAACCATGAGCATCATGGAGAAAGGAGAAAAAGTGGATTGCAATGAGGAGATTGAAGCCTTGGAGGAGCTAAAGGAAGTGCAAGAAGAAGAGTTTGAAAAACTGTACGATGGGTCAGAAGACGTGAGGAACCACGGCCAGTCGTGCCATTCCACGGCAGTGGTTTCACCCATGATGACCGTAACTAGTTATTTTGAGAGCTCCAGTAAGTTACACGGCCAAAACCACGGCCGTGGAACCACCAGTGATGCCGTAATTGACTTCCATGCTCCAAACCACGGCCGTGGAAGTAACAGTGGTGCCGTAATTCAAGGAATTTCTGAGAATACTTACGTTCTTTCCACAAATTCTCTTGACTCTTCTTCAACCACTCCTACACCCTTAGAAACTTCTAAGGAAGCATTGGACACTCCTCAAGAGTCATCAAAAGCACCAATAGCAATGGAATTAAAGCCACTTCCCACACATCTTCGGTATGCATTTCTTGGAACTAATTCTACTTTTCCCGTAATTGTTAGTTCCGACTTAAGTGAAGATGAGCATGATAAACTAATGGCTGTTCTAAGGAAGCATAAAAAGGCTTTAGGATACACCATAGAGGATCTTGTAGGAATTAAACCATTATTATGCATGCATAAGATCCTAATGGAGGAAGATTTTAAGCCTTCGCGGCAACCTCAACGACGGTTAAATCCGATCATGAAGGAGGTTGTCTGTCAAGAAGGAGATTCTTAAGTTACTTGACACAGGTATCATCTATCCTATCTCCGATAGCAAGTGGGTGAGCCCCGTTCAAGTAGTTCCGAAGAAAGGATGAATGACGGTTATCACTAACAAGAACAATGAGCTCATTCCTAAAAGAACCATAATGGGATGGAGGATGTGCATTGACTACCGCAAGCTAAACAATGCGACGAGGAAGGATCACTTCCCGCTACCATTCATAGACCAAATGCTTGAGAGGTTAGCACAATATTCATATTTCTGTTATCTTGACGATTATATTGGTTTTATTCCAGATTCCGATCCATCCGGACGATCAAGAGAAGACCACATTCACGGGCCCATGGGGTACGTTTGCATATAGAAGGATGCCATTCGGGCTTTGCAACGCCCCAGCCACCTTTCAAAGGTGCATGATGGCCATCTTCTCGGAGTACGTTGAGGAAATCATGGAGGTTTTTATGGATGATTTTTCTGTTTATGGTTCCTCTTTCGATAATTGTCTTTCTAACCTATCTCTTATGTTGCAAAGGTGTGAAGACACTGACCTAGTTCTTAATTGGGAGAAGTGTCAATTCATGGTTAGAGAAGGCATTGTGTTAGGACACTTGATCTCTAATAGAGGGATCGAAGTTGATAAGGCGAAGATAGAGACTATAGAAAAGGTTCCTCCTCCATCTTCAGTGAAGTGGATACGAAGTTTTCTAGGACATGTTGGATTTTATAGGAGATTTATCAATGACTTTCTTAAGATTTCAAAACCGCTAACTAATCTCTTGATGAAGGATACAGTTTTTGAATTTTCGCAGGATTGCCTAGATGCTTTCCACAAGATCTAAGAAGCTCTAATCTCAGCCCCGATTATCCAAACTCCGGACTAGAATCTCCCGTTCGAGGTTATGTGTGACGCAAGTGACGTAGTTGTAGGTGCAGTGCTAGGACAAAAGAAGGAAGGTCTCACTCATGCCATCTACTATGCTAGCAAGACGCTAGACGAAGCGCAGCTCAACTACGCCACAACTGAAAAGGAATTCTTAGCTATTGTATATGCCTTTGAAAAGTTTCGTTCTTATCTTGTAGGTGCGAAGGTTATTGTATACACGGACCATTCTGTGATCTGGTATCTATTTGCCAAGAAGGATGCGAAACCAAGGCTAATTAGATGGATTCTTCTCCTACAAGAATTCGATCTAGAGATCCGTGCCAAGAAAGGTTCAAAAAATTCTGTTGCGGATCATTTGAGTCGTCTACCAGACATAGAAGACAACGATCTACCTATAGATGACTCCTTTCCGGACGAGCATTTACATATCATTGAGGAGTGCATCGACAAGATATCAAGAGGTAATGAACCATGGTTTGCTGATTTTGTTAACTATTTGGTTTGTCAGGAAATACCTCCCGGACTATCCTACGCACAAAAGAAGAAGTTCTTTAAGGACGTCCGGCAATACTATTAGAATGAACCTCTACTCTTCAAGAGAGGTCCCGATGGCATCATTAGGAGATGTGTGCCGGAAGACGAGATGCAAAGCGTCATCCGTCATTGTCATTCACTACCTTGTGGAGGACACGCTAGTTCCAATTAAACTAGCGCTAAGGTATTGAAATTTGGATTCTTTTGGCCTACTTTATTTAAGGATGGGCAAACCTTTGTTTTCTGCTGCGATGCTTGTCAAAGAACAGGGAACATATCTAGGAGAAACAAAATGCCTCTCAACAACATTCAGAAGGTGGAAATCTTTGACGTTTGGGGAGTAGACTTCATGGGACTTTTCCCATCATCTTGTGGAACCAATACATACTTCTAGCTATAAATTATGTTTTGAGATGGGTTGAAGCTATTGCCTCTCCAACTAATAATGCCATGGTTGTTGTCAAGTTCTTTAATAGAACTATTTTCCCAAGGTTTGGGACACCATGGACTATCATTAGTGACGGAGGTTCACACTTCATTGCCCGACGATTCGAAGCTCTACTAGCTAACTATGGGGTGACTCACAAGATCGCCACTCCCTACTATTCGCTCCAAACGGTGCGTGCAAGGTTTAAATTTATTACCCTAGATGTAAGCTTAAAACAAGGATGCGAACCCGCAGTGTACGGGTCAATCGTAGTAAAAAGCAAGAAATTCCAGGGGTCGATCACAGGGACTTAGTGAAACAAAGTCGGAATAGGTAAGCTTTGTAAATACTAACCACAAAAGCAATTAAAACAATCAAAGATGATAAAAAGTCAATAAAGGAAATATGCAATTCTAGGGATTAAAGCGTCTAGTTGTGGTTCCAACTCAAGATCTAAAGATAAGCGGACAAAGCTGAGATTTTTGCATAGGGAAGGTGTTTCTAAAGTGGAATAGATCACCGGGTAAATCTCACTACTCACTAATCCTAAACCGTAACTCCTATTACCGGGTAAGTCTCAAGGAATTAAGATAAAGAACTATATCCTCAAACTAACACTCCAACTAAGGGAATAGAATCAACCTTTACCGGGTAAGTATCAGGCTAACTCACAAAGATGGAATGAAAGCACACTCAAACCCCAATAAAGGATAAACCTTTATTACCTACACTTATGATCTTTGGTAAACAAACAAAGGAATTACCGGGTAAGTCTCATCCTAGGCTTGCATTGAACCAGGAAAGGTGTAATAAGAATAGGATTTGGCAAACTCTAACACTTAACTCTCAGTTTCGGATCAGATAAGTCACCTCGGTCAGCCAAATTCCACCCCGGCCGAGATGTTCATCGACTGAGCGAGATGCTTAGGGGTTAAGGTAAAGACTCAAACTTTCAGGGTCCTACTATGATTAAAATCATTCTATCATTGTTTTTCCCACAACCTTCAGTCAATCACCCTAGAATCACACAAAGAAATTAGCCACTCATCATCATGAAAGTATTAGTCAAATATATGGGAAGAAAGAGAATAATTGAACAAGAAAACCTTAAGAGAAAGGCTTCAATAACTGAATCAATTATATAACCAATAAGCATTCCTTGGATAGAAATCCAACAAGATGACAACAAAGAAGGGAATCTAAGATGATCTTACAAAAACCCTTCAAAAAGCTATAGACTTTCTTCCTTCAACCTTCAAAAACGTTCTTCAAATCTCCCAACTGGTGTATGGCTGTAGCGGATATCTAAACACAATCGGGGTATGCGGCATGTATAGCATGATCTGGATTTTTGGAAAATCCAACCCTTTTTATAGGAAAATTACTCTCCAAAGATAAGATATCTTAGAAAGATCTCTTCCCATAAAAATAGGTAAAATATATGGGCTATCTTATCTTCTTCCTTCCAGGAACCCAACCCAAAAATATAAGATCATCTTTCCAAAGATAAAAGATCTCAGCCAAGAATAAAATATTGTCGCCGCGTCCCAGGTGTTCGCCTCGGTCGAGTCAACTCCTCTGGATCACCTCGGTCGAGGTGACTCTGTAGTCAACCGAGGTGAATCATAACTGAATGTGAAATCTCTCAAATCTGGTCCAAAGTGAATCTTTAATCCATGGCTGTGCTTCCTGGATCTTTCCTTAAGCTCCTGAATGTAGCTCCAATGACTCCATAGCTCCTTTTGCTCCTTTTTGATGCAAAACGTGCCATTTTGCCTACGATTACAACGAAACTAGGTGTAGACCTCGATTCCCGCAAAGGTAGATGAAACGGTAATATAACCACATAATATATATACAAACACGCAGATTATTGAAGACAAAACGTCTAAACAGGCCCCAAAATATAGACAATAATTCATGCTATCAAAATACCCCATACTTAGCCCTTGCTTGTTCCTAAACAAGTTCTGCATATAAAATACAAGATAGAATGGATTATTAGTTATAAAGATCAATGAAAAAATCTTTTCAAAAACATTTTTATGGTGTGCTACAATCATAGATCACTCTAAGAGAATACTTCATGTAATTTAAAATCAAAACATGTTTAAAACATTTTATATTAAGAAAGTTGTTCATCTTTGCATAAAATCATAGAATGCATAATAAATCATAATCATCGAAATTAATCATGTAAAATCCAGTTTAAACCACTAAGTCAATCAACAAGCTCGAGGTCTCAAGGGCTTCCCAAAAGAAAGGTCAAGAAACGTGTAGGGTAGGGATGTATGTAAGGTAATGTGGTGCTAGAATCCGGGAAAAGGATATCACTTCACTTTCACTTTGACTTTCAACATCTTCCACCAATAAGCTTTGCTTATTTCACACTTTTTCTTTTTACTTTACTTTTTAGGATGCATGGACAGAGGTGCACAATAACCGAAGCCTAGGAAATCAGCAATCATCAATTTCTTGAGATGCATCAAACCCTTGATGCACATACCATGACCCGTTAGGAATATCGCTCAATCCGACTTTGGCAAGACACAAACACCCGGCTATGTGAATGGTGCCGAGTTACTCATCATCATGATTGACTTCGCCAAACCTAGTTATTGCTTTCTAACACTTTCACTTCCAACCAACTTCTCAACTTTTACTTCACTTGCTTTCACCACTTTGCTTGCTTCCAAATTCCCAGATAGGTAAAGGGAGGCAAAAATGTATATGAGAGGCTAAGCATGATCAAGAAGAAGAAGAGAGAAGAACGAATTGCCTTGGTCTTTCCAGGAAGAAAGTGAGAGAACTTATCTTGCGGTGTCAACCTTCAAATTCAACATAATTTGGATAAAAACAAAGTATTAAACATGTCAAAAATTTCAAACAAAGCATTTAGCAACTTAAACATATCATAAAACCTTTCAAACATATAAAGATTTCAAAACCAGTCATCAAACAAGATCTTCACTAAGATCATATCCAGATAAGAAGCACAAAACGTTTCGAAAACTCTCAGTTAAACCACCTCGCTCGAGGTGTTCTAGGTCAACCGAGGTGAAGTACCTCGTTCGGCCAGAACTGTCCCGGTCGAGGTCAAAATTTTTTTTTTCTAAACCAGTTTTTGACGTTTTCTCAATCAAATAACCTATATGTATGCATGCAATCTCAGATAAACACATAGAAGCAAAATAAAGCATAAATATCCGATAATGTCGAGTCATACATCACATAAGTCATAAAATACATAAACACCCCATACTTGGGACACACTGTCCCAATGAGTCAAAATAAGTCAAAAGAAAATAAAGTACTCACCGGACAATAGCTGAGCTGCATAATAAATAAGAAAGAAAATCCTGCAAGCTCTCAATAATCACGATCCGTTGGTGGTGGTGGTGGCATGTATGGATACTGGGATGGGTCAAATGGATAACCCATAGTCTGTGAAACTGGATCTCCATCATCCGGCGCTGATAGTGCTGGATCTCTAGCATCTGATGAGTCATGCGGTCAAGCTCTCGGCGCTGGTCAGCAAATCTCTCATGGATGTCCACAATAAGGGCAGCATAAGAGTCTATCATCTGATCCGTCAAATCATCGATCTGACGGTGAGCCTCTGGATCTCTCTGTCGGCGTACCCTACACCTAGCAGGTCGCACTGGTGATGCAACCGGCGCGGTATCAGTCTCGTCATCGTCTAAGTCAATGACCGGCGCACTCCTCCCAGCAGTATCAGTCCCTGTATCCATAGGAACTCCACCATCCCTATCATCATCCTCATCATCAGCATCCTCTACCTCATCCTCCTCAACTGGTGCAGCTGCTGCCTCTCTCGCATCGTTCATTAGTGGGATCCAAGCAGTCTGCCAGTAGTGAGGATCATATACTGAGAACTGGGGTGACCATCTTTTCCCCTGTGGTGCAATAGGCTCCCATGGCATCGCTACATATGGCGTAGTAAGTCCTCGGGGAACCAGTATCCTCCGAGTGATCATCTCCTGAAGCCCTAGCGGCTTGGCAGCCGCCACCATAGTACAAGCTTTGAGGTCCATGTCCTGGTAACTCGCTATGTGAGTCACAATGCCTCCGCAGCAAATATCCCCCTTCGCCTTGGCTTTGATCCTGTGTAGATCCTCTGCCAACATCAAGCCAAAGTCTGGAATCCCTCCAGTCACCATGCAGTAAAGGCTGAACAGCTCACCCTGTCTGACCTTCTGGGGCGTCTCAGTACGCGCCCGAAGCGTCTCACTAAAAATCCTGTGAGCTAACCTAAAAGCTAGGTGAAAAATAATACGCTCCCTGGAGTCTCCAGGGCGCCATCTGTTTGCGTGCTCAACTACATGAGCAATCTGACCCCAGAACTCCCTAGCTACAGCTCGGGAGGGAAAATCAACAGCAGTCGGAGCCGGGAAACCAAAGATGTCTCTCCAGTACTCTAAGGGAACTAAGAAGTTCCGGTTCATCAACCGGTACTTCACAGCACGCTCTGTGGGAAGGTAGGTGAAAGAGCTAATTAACAAACTCCAAAGTAGGCTCTAAGTAGGCAGGTGCGCGGATCTCAGTAAACTGATCTAGCCCTACCATCGAAATCATCCGTCTCAAATCTCCATCCACATGGAGACAATCAAATGCTGATACGTCCAGGAAGCGCGGTGCAATCACTGGACGGGCCGCGATGCGGTCATAGTCGACCTGGTGCCGCTCGTGGATCACCGGTCTAGTAGGTTTGGAAGAAGAAGAGGAAGAGGAAGGAGAGGATCTATCCCTCAGGACCAGCTATCTATCTGAACTCATCTCTCAAACAACCTGTCAGATCACCTCGGTCGGCCTGACAAATCTCAAGAACACCTCGGCCGAAGCACAGGCCGACTGGACCGAGGCGAATAACTACACGACGAATTTCCTCAAAAATCCAGTTCTTTTCCCCCAAAATCACTACAACTGGTTCCTATGGGGTACTTAATCTGTTTCTCAGCAAATGCAGGGGCAACCAAAGCCCAAATCGAAGGAAATCAGTGGAGAAAACGAGATTAGGGTTTTTTTCGATATTTACCCTGATTCGGTCGATTCGGTTCGTTTTTCTCGCAAATTAGCACTTGCACTGGGATCCTCTACCCTTTCTTTGCAATTTGGAAGCAAGAATCATCGAAATCGATCGAAGAACGGCGAAGCGAGGCGAAGAGGCTGCCGCGGTCGAGGAGAAGGTAAAGGAGGAGAGAGAATTTCAACCCCCTTTTATACCCTTTTCTGGAACTGCAGCCACCTCGGTCGAGGTGGTCTCGACTGGACCGAGGTGGTACGGACCGAGGTGGATCTTCAGAAACCCTAGTCGCCTCGGTTGCTCAAGAATCATCTCGGTCGAGGTGCTTTGATAGCAACCGAGATGTGCCTCAGTCAAACTCCGTCTTCTCAAATTCTCGAACTTCCGTTCTTCCAGTTGTGCTCCTGGTTTGTATTCCTTCCTTAGATGTCACCTATTGTCTGTCTAGGACGCCAAAAACAAAAAAAAAGCAAAGCAAAAGCAAACTATCTAAGCTAGACTAGAAAAAGGGAAAAGAAAGCAATACCTTGGGTTGCCTCCCAAGAAGCGCTTGATTTAAGGTCGCTAGCTGGACCATACTGCGTCTCTATACGTGATGGGAGGTGCCCTCACCCCATACTTCACCTCCATCGTGGGGTGAAGTAAGTAAGTCTATCAAACGCTCCAACAAGTGTAAGTGCTCATCGGGGAATGAATCGTCTATGGGTGGGTTGTCCCTCTCGCATGAAGATGCAAGTAGCCGGCTGAGGTGATCCGCAACAGAATTTTCAGATCCCATCTTATCGCGGATCTCTAAGTGAAACTCTTGAAGCAAGAGAATCCATCAAATAAGGCATGACTTGGCATCTTTCTTAGCAAGCAAGTAACGGATGGCTGCATGGTCGGTGTAGACAATGACTTTCGCCCCTACTAAGTAGGAATGAAACTTCTCGAAAGCATATACAACCGCCAATAACTCCTTCCCGGTGGTAGCGTAGTTGCGCTGGGCTACATCTAGTGTCTTGCTAGCATAGTAAATGGCGGTGGTCCGGCCATCCTTCTTCTGTCCAAGCACCGCTCCTACGGCTACATCACTAGCATCACACATAATCTCAAAGGGCAAGGTCCAATCCGGAGGTTGGATAATGGGAGCGGAGATCAACGCTTCCTTAATCCTGTAAAATGCATCAACACACTCTTGCGAAAACTCAAAAACAACATCTTTATTCAAGAGGTTAGTTAGAGGTTTAGAAATCTTAGAGAAGTCCTTGATGAATCTCCTGTAGAAACCTGCATGCCCGAGAAAATTCCTCACACCTTTAACAGAACAAGGGGGAGGGAGTTTCTCAATAGTCTCGATCTTAGCGCGATCGACCTCAATACCTCGATTAGAAACGAGGTGTCCTAGCGCAATGTCTTCATTAACCATAAAATGACACTTCTCCCAATTCAAGACAAGATTAGTGTCCTCACATCTTTGTAGCACTAGAGAAAGGTTAGATAGGCAATCATCAAAAGAGGAACCATATACTGAAAAATCATCCATAAATACCTCCATGATCTCCTCTATATACTCGGAAAAGATAGCCATCATGCATCGCTGGAAAGTAGCGGGTGCATTGCACAATCCAAATGGCATCCTCCTATAAGCAAATGTCCCCCATGGACAAGTAAAAGTGGTCTTCTCCTGATCATCCGGATGGATCGGAATCTGGAAGAATCCACTATAGCCGTCTAAGTAGCAAAAGTGTGAATGCTGGGCCAACCGTTTGAGCATTTGATCGATGAAGGGAAGTGGAAAATGGTCCTTCCGAGTGGCCGTGTTCAGCTTCCTATAATCAATGCAAACCCTCCAGCCCATGACGGTCCTGGTTGGGATTAACTCGTTGTTCTTATTCGTCACAACGGTCATCCCTCCTTTCTTCGGAACTACATGCATTGGGCTAACCCATTTGCTGTCCGAGATAGGATATATGATACCTGCATCCAACAACTTAAGAATTTCCTTCTTCACAACCTCTTTCATGATCGGATTTAACCGTCTTTGAGGTTCCCGTGAAGTCTTATGATCGTCCTCCATTAGAATTCTATGCATGCAGAAAGAAGGCTTAATGCCAATAAGATCATCTATAGTATAACCCAAAGCCCTTTGATGCTTTCTCAGGACATGCATTAGTTTAGACAATTCAGATTCGGAGAGGGAAGCACTAACAATAACGGGATAAGTAGAATCCGGTCCAAGAAAGACATACCTCAAGTGATTTGGGAGTTGTTTAAGCTCCACAACTGGGGGTGCTTTCTGAGGGGAATCCTGGCTTCCTCCTTCCAGTGGAGTAGATCCAGAAACTGGACTTTCAGAAGTCTCAGTTGAAATCATCTCGCCTTCGACCTCGGTCGAGGCGCAGAGGCGTTGACCGAGATGTTCTTCAGTCATCTCGCTCGGTCCAGAAAGTGCCTCGGTCGAGGTACCGAAACTGGAGATCCTCGTCTCCTGGATTAGTTTCTCAGTTTTAGCTCCTGGATCTTCTTCCAGTGCCTTTAAGCTCTGTATATCTGCATCACAAGAAGCATCTATACCTTCCTCCCTTAAACTGAAACTAATAACTTTCTCAAGTGGATCGTTAATAAGGATAGAGCTCACCAATTCTCTTGATTCTTCTTCATCATAGATGTTGAAGATATCATCTCCTAGCTGCTCTCCTTTCATGGCCGCAAGTAATGCGAACTCCACTTCATCTCCGCCAATGTTGAATTTTAACTTGGCGTTCTTACAATCAACGTTGCAACCCAAAGTTGCTAGAAATGGCCTCCCGAGAATGATAGGAACAAGATAATCTGCGGGAATGTCAAGTACTACAAAGTCTATAGGTAAATAGAAGTTACCTAACTTAACCGGAACGTCTTCCAAAATGCCCACGGGATGGGTAATGGAGCGATCCGCCATGTATAATCGAATCTTCACCGGCTTGGGCTCTCCAAGTCCGATCTTCACACATAGCTCCAGCGGAATGATGCTCATGCTGGCTCCTAGATCGCATAAGGCTTCACAAGTGACATCCCCAACTTGGATAGGAATGCAAAATGAGCCCGGATCTCTCAACTTAGGTGGCATCTTCTCCTTCATGATTTGAATAAGCTCCGAGGATTTAGATGTCATCCTTACTTCACCAAAATCTTCCAGTTTCCTCTTCCTTGATATGATCGCTTTCAAGAACTTCCCATAGGCGAGCATCCCTAGAATAGAATCAAGGAAAGGAATGTTAATGTGTAGTTTATTCATCAAGTCAAGGAACTTACCAAAGTGCTTGTCTAGATGTGCTCTGGCCCTTGACTGGGGGAATGGAAGTGGTGGTTTGTATGCAGGAGGTGGAACATAAACTTCAGTTTTCCCCTCCGCTTTCTGTGGCTCCACCTTTGTTGGCATCTCGGCCGAAGTGTTCTTCGACTGCACCTGGACCGAGGTGGTCTTCGTTGGTATTGGCACCGACCGAGGCACTGGATCTGCAGTCTTCAGTCCACTCCTCGTTGTTATGGCCATAATCTGGCCCTTAGGGTTGCTTTCCGTCCTTGCTAGAAGCTTCCCTGGATCTCTTGGCGCTTCATTCGCCCTACTTGCAAGTTATTGTTCAAGATAGCCTCTAGCACCGCGTCTTTCTTTTCCGGCTGGGACGAACTTGATCCTTGCCCCTGGCTCTTTAACGGAGTAGAAGAAGAAGAAGAAGGGGAAGAGATGAAAGGATTAGAGGAATCGTTAGAATTGGCGTTAGAATGATTGTTACCCGAATTTTGGTTGTTCGCCCTCCAATTATTGTTGTTGGATCCTCTATTGTTGTTGTTGTAGTTGTTGTTCCGGGAACCGTTGTTGTTGTTACGGTATCCATTATTGTTGTTCCTTGATCCTTGATCTTCCTTCTTTGTTTGAGCAACCAAGAGTTCCTTCAATTGCTTCACGTCATTCTTCAAAGACGTGAGTTGATTGTTGTTAGGCGGAGCATCTTGAAAGTTGACTCTTTTGACTCCACCTTCAGCTCCTTGGAGGGAATATTTCTCCATATGCAAAGCTTGCTTCTCAATAAAGTCCCAAGCTTCGTCAATTGCCATGTCCATAAAGGTACCGGCGGATAGTAGTTGTAGGTTGAATTGGGTGCTTCTGTCCAGTCCCTTGAAGTATATCTCCAACAACTCTATCTTTGGAATCCCATGATGTGGGTAATCCAAAAGAATGTCCTTAAACCTCTCCCATGACTTGGACAAGCTCTCCTTGTCCTTCATAATGAATGCATTAATCTTCCCTCTCATTTCAGCGGTTTTAGAGGGGGGAAAGAATTTAGTCAAGAATTCCGTAGTCATCTCCTCCCAAGTACTGATTTTTCCTGGAGGAATACATTGATACCAAGTAAGAGCTCTATCTTTTAAAGAAAAGTAAAAAGGTCTTAGCTTGTAGTTGTTATTTTCAATTCTTGAGGGTCTCAAGGTCTCCATCAAGATCTCATAGTTTTGAAGATGTTGATGCGGATATTCCTTCTCTATCCCTCCAAATTGGCATTGGCGAATCATGGAAAGAACTTGCGGTCGAAGTTCGTAGTCATGGTCCGCCGGATCTCCTAGGTTAACTCCTGGACGCCTTAGTTGTTGATTGGGGTCCATCCTTTGACCTAGGGTTTGCGGGATTCCTGCAAAAAGAGCGCCTCGGACTGGCATCCGAGGTGGAAGTACTTCGGCCGGGGCATCAGGTACTGGGACCTGCCTCGGTCGAGGGTCTGGAACTGGATCCTGCATCGGTCGAGGATCAAGGACTGGATCTTCCCTCAGTCGAAGTAGATATTGGTCTCGTAAGGCTGCCATATTTGCTTCGATTGCTTCAGTCCTGGTGCGAGTTTCTTCTTTCTCCTGCCTCAATTCTTCCCTGCTGAGGCGTAGCTGTTCTAACGCCTCCTTCAATTCGGCCTCAAGATCGCGATTGTCTTGGTTGGGCATCTTCGCTTCTCTTAAGCGTCGTTTGTATGTCTTTTTTGGTTCGGGATCGTAAGGAACGATTTTCTTCCCAGCGCGGGTTCTTCGCTAAACCTAAGAAAGAACATGCGAAAGTCACTCAAGTAGAGTGGTTAGTGGACACGGGGGCAAGTGCCCCAAAAGAAAACCGCAACCGGCTCGGTCTAGACCAAGTCCCCGACAACGACGCCAAAAACTTGTTCGCTCCAAACGGTGTGTGCAAGCTTTAAATTTATAACCCTAGATGTAAGCTTAAAACAAGGATTCGAACCCGCAGTGTACGGGTCAATCGTAGTAAAAAGCAAGAAATTCCAGGGGTCGATCACAGGGACTTAGTGAAACAAAGTCGGAATAGGTAAGCTTTGTAAATACTAACCACAAAAGCAATTAAAACAATCAAAGATGATAAAAAGTCAATAAAGGAAATATGCAATTCTTGGGATTAAAGAGTCTAGTTGTGGTTCCAACTCAAGATCTAAAGATAAGCGGACAAAGCTGAGATTTTTGCATAGGGAAGGTGTTTCTAAAGTGGAATAGATCACCGGGTAAGTCTCACTACTCACTAATCCTATACCATAACTCCTATTACCGGGTAAATCTCAAGGAAATTAAGATAAAGAACTATATCCTCAAACTAACACTCCAACTAAGGGAATAGAATCAACCTTTACCGGGTAAGTATCAGGCTAACTCACAAAGATGGAATGAAAGCACACTCAAACCCCAATAAAGGATAAACCTTTATTACCTACACTTATGATCTTTGGTAAACAAACAAAGGAATTACCGGGTAAATCTCATCCTAGGCTTGCATTGAACCAGGAAAGGTGTAATAAGAATAGGATTTGGCAAACTCTAACACTTAACTCTCAGTTTCGGATCAGATAAGTCACCTTGGTCAGCCAAATTCCACCCCGGCCGAGATGTTCATCGACTGAGCGAGATGCTTAGGTGTTAAGGTAAAGACTCGAACTTTCACGGTCCTACTGTGATTAAAATCATTCTATCATTGTTTTTCCCACAACCTTCAGCCAATCACCCTAGAATCACACAAAGAAATTAGCCACTCATCATCATGAAAGTATTAATCAAATATATGGGAAGAAAGAGAATAATTGAACAAGAAAACCTTAAGAGAAAGGCTTCAATAACTGAATCAATTATAAAACCAACAAGTGTTCCTTGGATAGAAATCCAACAAGATGACAACAAAGAAGGGAATCTAAGATGATCTTACAAAAACCCTTCAAAAAGCTATAGACTTTCTTCCTTCAACCTTCAAAAAGGTTCTTCAAATCTCCCAATTGGAGTATGGCTACAGCGGATGTCTAAACACAATCGGAGTATGCGGCATGTATTGCATGATTTGGATTTTTTGAAAATTCAACCCTTTTTATAGGAAAATTACTCTCCAAAGATAAGATATCTTAGAAAGATCTCTTCCCATAAAAATAGGTAAAATATATGGTCTATCTTATCTTCTTCCTTCTAGGAACCCAACCCAAAAATATAAGATCCTCTTTCCAAAGATAAAAGATCTCAGCCAAGAATAAAATATTCTCGCCGCGTCCCAGGTGTTCGCCTCGGTCGAGTCGACTCCTCTGGATCACCTCGGTCGAGGTGACTCTGTAGTCAACCGAGGTGAATCATAACTGAATGTGAAATCTCTCAAATCTGGTCCAAAGTGAATCTTTAATCCATGGCTGTGCTTCTTGGATCTTTCCTTAAGCTCCTGAATGTAGCTCCAATGACTCCATAGCTCCTTTTGCTCCTTTTTGATGCAAAACGTGCCATTTTACCTACGATTACAACTAAACTAGGTGTAGACTGTAACACCCCGAATCCGCGGGACTCGGGATGTCACATTGGGCTAGGATCTCACAATGGATCCTGACCCTAGCCTACCAACAAGTTCACTGGACCTTACAACATGACACTGACAGATATAAAACAAATACATAAAACAGTATAAACTGTACGACCCAAAGTAAACAACAACATAGCCGAGTATATAAAACGACATCCTCACATAGGAGGTACAAAAGATCATCCTCACGCAGGAGGGGAAACGCAACAACCCCAAACCAACCACCTAATGTACGAGAGTCCTCGGCGTGTCACTCTGCCAGATCACCCAGTAGCGCCTAACCTGTAAACATCTACAACACGGTATGAAACCGTTAGCTAACCGTACATATATGAGGTAATGTATAAGCACAAGCACAATCATGAAAGATAAACACATCAGCATGCTATCACACATTTACCCATTTATTATCTTTATATAATAACCATTCACTCAAAAACCGTATATATATAGATAGATGAAAGTATATGACACGAGGACCGATACATCCCCGCCTCTGAGTACAATGTCCAGCTGTACGAGTATCGGTCACACAATCCGTGTACCCTATGGGAGTGGATTGCGCCCTTCCTGTAAACCAGTCTGGCCCGACATCAGAGAACCTCCCAGACTCCACGGCGGGATGAAAGGGAAAGGTTATCACAGCCACGCAGTGGGGCAGTCAATAGAACATAGGTCGATAAAAATGACAACTCATGATATCATAGCAAACATATAAAGCACACACCACTAATGCAAACACCCAATATAGGGATGATAGCTAAGTAAGTCCTACGGACTTACCTCAACCTCGTACAAAATCAACCACGATCACCTCTACACTGGAGGGACAACACGGCCTATAAAAAGGCATAAAGATATATATCAACCTCTATTCATCAAAGGGGTCACACCTAGACCCAAAGGGATCCATAAGGATCATACTCAATCTATGAGCCTCACAACCAACTAAACCTCAATATCTCAACATAGCTCACAATTCCTCAAATCTTAAGGTAGTATCTAATCAACATTCCTCAATCTCAATTTTAATCCTAATTTAATTAATTAACCTTTAATTGATTAATTAGATTTCGCCAGAATAACGTTTTGCCCGCAGGCAATTTCTAAACCCCCTGTCATCAGATTTCATCAAACAAGAACCCATAATCACCAGAATAATATAACTACCATAATGGAATTTCTAATTGTCCTATTTGACAAGCCTAAAGTCAATTTAGGCCAAATCGCAGTACGGAAAACGAATAAATTCATAACTTATTCGTTACTAACCCGATTGACGATCTGAAAGAAGATTCGGAATCACAACGACGCAGGCTACACATGGACAGCATCAAATTCATCGGAATCTGAGCGACGGAACCGTCCTAGTGACATATATGCTCGACCAACCCTCCATATACTCGGAAATGCAGAACTCGGTACCGTTATGAAGAGAATGAAGAGAGGAATCCAGAAACTCAAACGGAATTGAAATCGGATTAGAAACGGAGAGTAGATCTGAGTTTGAAGGTTGATAGAAATCAGAGCTTTTACGAGAAAACGTGAAAAAAAAATGATTTAATAAAGGATTTTCCGCTATTTATAGTGAAGACGATAATTATCCTTTAGTAAAGTCGATAATTATCCTTTAACCGATCCAAAGGCGGGTCGAACCTCTTTCTCCAAATTTATCGAGATTGGAACATTAAATCTGGAATATTGTAGGGATAATTATTACAAAACTGCCTCGGAAAACGTGTATTCCTAAGCCGTCTTTCTTAGCCGTTAAGAAACGAAATAGCGACTCTTTTGGCCGTTTTGCCTCTCCATGTTATTTCATATCTAAGACATATCCGATGTCCTGATCATTTCTCTCAACTGCATTTTTATTAATTGGAGCTCTCAAATGCTCCAAATAACACCGGAGGGTAAAAATAATTACCCGGGGGAAAAAGTAAAAATTTCCCCAAACGTCCAAAATTACGCGAGGAACATAACGGTGGGACTCATACTTATGACTTGGGAAATCTTCGCAAGTTATATGTCAATTACTATCAACGATTAAGTTAATCAACATTAATTAGAATTCGGAAATCCTAGCTATTACATCACACACCCCTAAAAAAAAGTTTCGTCCCGAAACTTGAACAATTCCCAAATTCTCTCGGACCCATACGCCAAGGTATAACTCTCACTCTTTCTATCGGAGGTATCACATCTCCGTTCCAAAGATCACAACCTATTACAATCTATAACCTCAAGTATAAACATGGAGGAATCATCACTCCAGGAAACAGGGTCATAACGCTACCCAAAGACGTAGAGGAATCACGTCTCTCGCCATACCACATCACAAGGCATAGAGGAAGCACATCTCTAGCCAAAACATATCACATGCATAGAGGAAATACGTCTCTAGCCAACCCATAAACATATACATCGCATGGAGGAATCACATCTCCACTGAACTATGTCCATCAAGGTAGCATGGAGGAAAGAACCATCTCCAGCTGAATCCTAATCCCACTCAAATAGCATGGAGGAAAGAACCATCTCTAGCTATAAATATGATCATACTCGGGTAGCGTGGAGGAAGTAATCATCTCCAGCTATAGCATACATCACGCTAGCACATCAAGATCTACTAAGATCATAAATCACATCACAACTAGCATAGAATAACATATCAAGGCATATAAGCACAACATTCATCAAGATAGCACTAAGATCTACTCGTGCTCCCACAAATGGGTATGTCCTAACATATACTCTGGATAGTTCCTCAGGACACTATCCTCAGTCTCTCACATAGCCTCTTCAAGTCTTCATCTCGACCATCATATCCTCAATATGGGCATGTCTTTCAAATGCAAGCATTTCATATCTTATTCCAAGAATGTAATCAGATGCTCAACAACGATGTGGTTCAACTTAACCACTAGATCATTATAACTCACAAAGTGTTTCCAACCTGGTATATACTTTCTCAGTTGAGACACAGGAACACTGGGTGAACATCCACCAACTTCAGAGTGAAAGCTAAATATCATGTTGCCTTCACAAAATTGATCAAGATCTCAAACCGACATATTGGAAACTCAGTTCCCCTTTCCAAAATACACAACTAACGTCTCACAGCTGAGATACCTCCAGCCGGACATGAACTTTTGCTTGAACTTTAGAGGTTAACGCCTCTTGTCTACATATAATATCTGGTGACTCTGTACATCCAGCATTCTTCCTTCAATCAACGTTACTTGAACTATAAAATCCTGAGTCTGGTCAGGTGTTATTCCACTCTACTGCTAGATCACTTCTAGCATAAGGATATACGACATCTATGTCTATATATTGACTCATAGGGTCATCCCAAAAAGATGCACGTCCTTCATTGTTATATAATAAACTCATTGATGGAAGGTAATATAACCCTCCACGTTTCCCATTCAACTTACAACTTATAATAGATCTTTAAGATCTAGATGATCCTCTCTAACTAAGCATTTATCAGGGGGTGAAGTGTAGTCATGAGGTACATACTTGTCCCCAAAGCAGTCTGAATCTGCTGCCCACAATCTCAAAGTAAAAACATCCATCTCGATCAGAAATGATCATTCTCGGTATACCATGGAGTCTCACTATTTGTCTAGTGTACTCCTCAACCAATTCATTCACTAGCCACGTCCTTCTGATAGAAATGAAACGTGCCGGTTTCATTAATCTGTTACCAACAATCCAAATAACATCAATCTTCTACAAGGTCACAATCTCATAACAAAGTCCATAAAGATGTCCTCTCAAATTCTACTACTGCACTGGTAGTGGGTGGAGGCTTATCTCTAGATCGGAAATACTCTATCTGGACCTGCTGACATGTCACACACTATATCACAAATCTGGTTATATCGGCTTCATACAATATAATCGTCTCATCTCGTGGTACATCTTACTCGTACCTGAATGTACTGAATAAGGCGTACAATGGGTATACGTAATATTCTGTCTCCATCTGCATCAGCAGGAACACAAAAGCGGTCATGACTCTTCATCAGTCCATCTACTCCTATGGAGAACTATGGTGCCTCAGTACGAGACATCCTTTCTCTAAACCTTGTCAAGGCCCGGCAGGTCTCCTGTTTCTGTTGGACCTCATCCAACAGACCAGGTAGAACCTCTGAGGTATAAATGGGTATCCTTATCAAGGAACTGATTGTCCAACTCTAGCCAAGCTAGATCTCTTTGAAGCTGAGGTTGAACTATCAGTCTCACAATCATCTTCTCTTGGAGCGTCTTTCCATTCAAGTTATCGGCGACAACATTCAACTTCTGTGAATGATATGAAATCTTCAAGTCAAAGTCTTGATCAACTTAAGCTCTTAATACTAGCGGTTATTCAACCCCTGTTGCATAAAATATACTTCAGATTTCTATAATCTATAAAAATCTGACATGAAGATCACACCGGTACGGTCTTCAAAATTTAAAGGCTTGAACTACCACTACTAACTCTAAATCATGAGTCGAGTAGTTCTCATCATACGTTCTCAGCTATAAACACACATATCAATAACCCTACTCCTTTGTAGTAATACACATCTCAAACTTAGCTGGGATGTATCACCGTAAATCACGGGATCCCAAAAATCTTCTAACTACAACAGAATGGAAGCAGAGGTCAAATGCCTCCTCAACTCTTCAGAACATAGACACACTGCTTTCATCACGTAGTTATGGTGGTCTTCTCAAAAGACTCGCAAATGAATACATAATCATATAAAATCCTTCGTCAAAGCATTGGTAGCAATCGGCTGAGCCGAGAAAACTACGTATTCCTTAATGTTCATTAGTATCTCCCATGTTACAACATACTTAATTCTCGGCAGGTCAACCATGATCCCACTGGTGGAGACAACATGGCCTAAAAAGGCTACCACTGGCATCTCAACTTACACTTAGAGAGCGTAGCATACAACCCTCTATCTCTCGAAATCTATAGAACGGTCTTCAGACGATCGGTCTACTATTCTCTGCTATGAGAGTATACCGACATGTCATCCATGGAGTCCACCACCAACTAATCAAGGAAGTCGATGAAGATACTATTCATCAACTCCATAAAAACTACTAAAACATTCGTCAACCCAAATGACATCACTACAAACTCGTAGTGTCCATAACGGGTATGAGATGCTATCTCATACACATGCTGCTCTCTCATCCATGACTAGGGATATCTTGAGCATAAAGGAATCCCGAAAAAACAATTGCTTCTTGAAGTTAACTCGTCAGGTCGTCAATACGGAACATGGAACCCACTAGGGTAAACCCGTTTCAATAAACTTTTCAAGTTATCAGTACAATATCTCAACAAGCACCATATAGTGTGGCTTTCCCATTCAATCTTGTATCATACTTCAACTCGATAACAATGTCCACACTCCGCTGAGGTGGCAACAAGACGGTTCAGTAACACGTCTATAAACTCATAAACAACTGGAATACCTTCAATTGTTGGACTATCTCGCTCCTTTATGGTATAAAACTAGAAGGCGTCACATCCCTGTGCTATCAGCTCGCTGCCCGTCTCTTCAAAGGTCTTACCCTCAGAAGACCTCTATTTAACTCAACTCAGTAAAGACTATAATAGTCTTACTATTAAAAGCTAACACCACATGCTATCTATTCATCCAAACCATACACATAATGACTTCCTCATGCACCTACGACGTGACAAAGAAGTCTACAACCATACACGGGTCCCTGAAATAAGGGAACAAACATGCATCTCACGGGTATCTCAGATCCAAAAAGGTAATCTTGTAAAGGAAAATCCACCTTCTACTATATACAAAAAGTCAACCATTAACGCATGCATCGAAAGACATGAAGTGCATAGCACTCACAACAAGCAAAACTCCACCAGGTAAACCATTAACGAGAATGGTACCTATAACAACTAACACTCGTAGCTCCACTACATATCATCACTCAATGTCAGATCCATGCTCCTCAGGTATCACTGAGGTCATTACTATAGCCTCCACTTCCACTCTTTCTGCACCGGAAAGAGGAATGTCTTGCTGGGAAGAAACACCACCGTGCTGACAGAAAGGGCCAGATGGCCTAGCTCACCACAAGTGAAACAAGCTATCAGTGACAAAGGGCACACAGAATGCAAATGATCTGGATAACCACAACTGAAACATAATCATCCCATCCTTGCAACCTGTGCAACTGAAGGGTAACTCGACCTTCGTCGTCCACCTGGAATGATCTCACTCTTGAAGGGAACCTGTAAAGGCAATGCCTTGCCCTGTCGACAAAACTTCGCTCTATGCCCTGCTTTACCACACGTAAAGCATATGATGGGAGCCTTTGGGCACACAGCTCGCCAGTGTCCCAACTTCCACGCAATTAAAATACTGTAGTTCCTTGCCAATCATCTTCATGGCCAAAGGATCACTAGATTGTCCTGATATCGGACTTGGTTCCCCATTCATCATCTTTGCTTCTCCAGTAACTGATTCAGTCCATTGCTTCTTTCCGGATCCAGAAGCTTCAGTTGATCTCACAATTGTTGGTAAATCTGGTGTCGATCTACCCGCTATCACCGCTTCATATACTTGTTACATATATTCTTGAGACTCGGATCTACTCATGGAGACACGATCAACCTCTTCAAACTCGTTCTCTGCCATAGGCGAAACAACAGCGGAAACTGGTCCCTAACTTATCACCACTGGAGGAAGAGGGGGGGGTGTACCCCTACCTCATCCCACTACAGATACTACTCTAGTCTGAGTCATTTGTAGGATATACGCACCTAATCTTATAAGGCTATATATATGCCATAGGTATCGATATGTATATAATAAATCCACATAATCCATAGTACACACAGATATATACATATCTACGCTGCAGAGATCCATGGCAGAGGTGACGACTTCTCGTACATTCTATCCCAAAACCACACTTAAAACCAAAACCTTTGAAAACGTTAGATCCCATGTGGGCTCTGTTTATTTTACCTATCAAACCTCATTGCAGGTAGCAAGTGCCATTGTTGTCAACCTTGGCTCTGATACCAACTCTGTAACACCCCGAATCCGCGGGACTTGGGATGTCACATTGGGCTAGGATCTAACAATGGATCATGACCCTAGCCTGACAACAAGTTCACTGGACCTTACAACATGACACTGACAGATATAAAACAAATACATAAAAAGTATAAACTGTACGACCCAAAGTAAACAACAACATAGCCGAGTATATAAAACGACATCCTCACATAGGAGGTACAAAAGATCATCCTCACACAGGAGGGGAAACGCAACAACCCCAAACCAACCACCTAATGTACGAGAGTCCTCGGCCTGTCACTCTGCCAGATCTCCCAGTAGCGCCTAACCTGTAAACATCTACAACACGGTATGAAACCGTTAGCTAACCGTACATGTATGAGGTAATGTATAAGCACAAGCACAATCATGAAAGATAAACACATCAGCATGCTATCACACATTTACCCATTTATTATCTTTATATAATAACCATTCACTCAAAAACCGTATATATATAGATAGATGAAAGTATGTGACACGAGGACCGATACATCCCCGCCTCTGAGTACAATGTCCAGCTGTACGAGTATCGGTCACACAATCCGTGTACCCTATGGGAGTGGATTGCGCCCTTCCTGTAAACCAGTCTGGCCCGACATCAGAGAACCTCCCAGACTCCACGGCGGGATGAAAGGGAAAGGTTATCACAGCCACGCAGTGGGGCAGTCAATAGAACATAGGTCGATAAAAATGACAACTCATGATATCATAGCAAACATATAAAGCACACACCACTAATGCAAACACCCAATTTAGGGATGATAGCTAAGTAAGTCCTACGGACTTACCTCAACCTCGTACAAAATCAACCACGATCACCTCTACACTGGAGGGACAACACAACCTATAAAAAGGCATAAAGATATATATCAACCTCTATTCATCAAAGGGGTCACACCTAGACCCAAAGGGATCCATAAGGATCATACTCAATCTATGAGCCTCACAACCAACTAAACCTCAATATCTCAACATAGCTCACAATTCCTCAAATCTCAAGGTAGTATCTAATCAACATTCCTCAATCTCAATTTTAATCCTAATTAATTAATTAACCTTTAATTAATTAATTAGATTTCGCTAGAATAACGTTTTGCCCGCAGGCAATTTCTAAACCCCCTGTCATCAGATTTCATTAAACAAGAACCCATAATCACCAGAATAATATAACGACCATAATGGAATTTCTAATTGTCCTATTTGACAAGCCTAAAGTCAATTTAGGCCAAATCGCAGTACGGAAAACGAATAAATTCATAACTTATTCGTTACTAACCCGATTGACGATATGAAAGAAGATTCGGAATCACAACGACGCAGGCTACACATGGACAGCATCAAATTCATCGGAATCTGAGCGACGGAACCGTCCTAGTGACATATATGCTCGACCAGCCCTCCATATACTCGGAAATGCAGAAACTCGGTACCGTTATGAAGAGAATGAAGAGAGGAATCCAGAAACTCAAACGGAATTGAAATCGGATTAGAAACGGAGAGTAGATCTGAGTTTGAAGGTTGAGAGAAATCAGAGCTTTTACGAGAAAACGTGAAAAAAAATGAATTAATAAAGGATTTTCCGCTATTTATAGTGAAGACGATAATTATCCTTTAGTAAAGTCGAGAATTATCCTTTAACCGATCCAAAGGCGGGTCGAACCTCTTTCTCCAAATTTATCGAGATTGGAACATTAAATCTGGAATATTGTAGGGATAATTATTACAAAACTGTCTCGGAAAACGTGTATTCCTAAGCCGTCTTTCTTAGCCGTTAAGAAACGAAATAGCGACTCTTTTGGCCGTTTTGCCTCTCCATGTTATTTCATATCTAAGACATATCCGATGTCCTGATCATTTTTTTCAACTGCATTTTTATTAATTGGAGCTCCCAAATGCTCCAAATAACACCGGAGGGTAAAAATAATTACCCGGGGGAAAAAGTAAAAATTTCCCCAAACGTCCAAAATTACGCGAGGAACATAACGGTGGGACTCATACTCATCACTTGGGAAATCTTCGCAAGTTATATGTCAATTACTATCAACGATTAAGTTAATCAACATTAATTAGAATTCGGAAATCCTAGCTATTACATAGACCTCGATTCCCGCAAAGGTAGATGAAACGGTAATATAACCACATAATATATATATACAAACATGCAGATTATTGAAGATAAAATGTCTAAACAGGCCCCGAAATATAGACAATAATTCATGCTATCATCTACCATCCACAAACGAGTGGACAAGTGGAGATTTCAAATATAGAGATTAAGGGCTTCTTAGAGAAAACAGTTTCGAACACAAGGAAGGATTGGTCTTTGAAGCTAGACGATGCACTATGGGCATATAGGACTGCGTACAAGACTCCCATAGGAACAACACCATACAACCTTGTGTATGGGAAGTCTTGTCACTTACCGGTGGAGCTAGAACACAAGGCGTATTGGGCTGTAAAGTGGTTGAACTTTGGCATGAATGAAGCAGGCGAGAAGCGCCTCTTAGACCTCAACACGCTTGCAGAACTCCGCTTGAACGCTTATGAGAACGCCAAGATTTACAAGGAAAGGGCGAAGCGTTGGCATGATAAGCATATCAATCCAAAGGACCTCAAAGAAGGGGATCAAGTTCTCCTTTTCAATTCAAGACTTCGACTCTTTCCAGGTAAGCTTAAATCTCGTTGGACTGGACCTTATCTAATCAAACATGTTTTTCCCCATGGCTCAGTTTAAGTATGGGGTGAAAAGAGCGGAAGTTTTAATGTGAACGGTCAACGACTTAAGAAGTATTCACCGGAGCTCCAAGCTGAGGAATTTGCACCGACTACACTTGAATAAACTCAGGTACGGTCTAGCTACGGACCTAAAACAAGCACTTCTTGGGAGGCAACCCAAGGTATTGCACTTCCATTGTGTTTTTGTTTCTTAGTTTAGCTTAGTTTAGTCGTTTTTCTTTTGTTTCCCCTGGATACCTCCTGGTATGTCATGTTTTTGGATGTAGGAATAAGGAATAGGCAAGGAAAAGAAGAATAAGTTGGAAGGAATTGACGAAACTTGGATTTTGGCACACAACAGAGAGTTCCACGCCCTAAACCACGGCCGTGGAAGCTACAGTGACCGTAATTTTCCAAAATCTGAGAAAAGTCAAGCAAAACCACGGGTCCGTACATTTCCACGGCCGTGGAAACCCTCGAGTGACCGTGATTTTCCAAAAAATTATGGGCACTATATAAACCACCTTCCTTCACAAAAACACTACAAAACCGAATTTCCACGCCCCTTTCCACGCCCTAATCGCCGAAAACCTTCTCCAACTCTCAAATCTTCGTTTGAAGTCCGAATTAAGCGATTCTTTGGCCTAATGTGAAGCATTTTCAATCCTCTACACGATCCAAGCAACGAATCAAGTGAACAATCCACTCAGTAGAAGGAATTTGGATTTTAAAGATCCAAAACCTAGGTTTTTCTCTCTTTTCTCTACTTGTCAATTCGACTCAATTTCTTTGCAAGATTTTAGAAGAACTGATTGGAATTGGAATTGGAATTAGTCTAGGACTGTGACTGCTGAATTTGGTGTGGATTTGTTGAGATTTAAGTGAAACAAGAGAGAAACCACGGTCCCTGTAGGTTCCACGACCGTGGAAAAGGAAGAACAGGCCGTGATTTTTTCTATTGTTGAGAAAATGTTGAGAAGAAAGTCTAGCAGGAATAAGAAGCAAAAGGGAGATAGTTCTTCCTCTTCCCAACCCCCTCCTAACAAACCACCATCACCACCACCTCCTAGAATCCAAACCATTCATGAGGATTACCTTGAAGCTTTAGAAAGAATCGAGAAGAGGCCGGTCATAGGTCTTCGATACCTTCTCTTAGAGGAGCTTGAGCCTCTAAACATTGTGAATGACTTGACTTGGCTCTTGGATAGAGCCGGATTGATTGTTTTCTCCGCTATTAGAGCGGATGCTTATGAAGGGATCACTAAGGAATTTGTCACCTCCTTCGAGCATAGCCACATGAACCGAACCGTCTCTTTTAGGCTAATGGAGCAAGATTATGAGTTCTCCATTATTCAGTTTGGAGCCTTCTTTGGGTTCCATGAGAGTTTCAATGGGAGGTTTCCTAGCGGAGTGTACGCTAAGGACTTTTGGGACGATATTGCTATGATATATGCTAGTGAGAATCGTTGGCAACCTGCCAAAACCAAGTCTAAGCTCATTTACCATCTAGCCTTGAAGGTATCTCATAGGGTTCTTTCCGAGTGTCTCTTCCCTAGGACCGAGACCCCACAAAAGATCAAGACCGATGAGCTTTTCCTTCTCTATTGCATGCTTACCGGTAGATCCGCCGATTGTGCCACTCTCCTAGCCTCCACCATTTGCAAACTGAAAAACAAGAGGGCCGGGAACATAGGATATGGAGGCATAGTTACCCACATAGCCACGCAGATCGGGATAGACTATTCCGCTTGCACTAGGATAGCGGCGAGACCCTTGGGTCTCAATAGTCTCATGACTAGAGGTCTTATCTTTCCCCGACACCAAGCTCCACCTACCGCGGCCATGCCATGGGAGGAGAGAGGTGGTAGAGGTATCCCATGGCTTCCCGAGTACTCCATTATGCCCGGACGCCATAATTGGAAGACCACATTCGCAGCTATGCATGCGAATAGACTAGTAGCCCCTCCTTATATCCCGGATGAGGTCCCGGCTGCGGGTGTTGATGATGAGATGGGAGGAGGTGATGATCATGAGGGAGGAGGTGATGAGCATGACTTTGGTACGTTTCTGGATCAGCCGGCGCAATTTCCCGATCCTCCTAGACGTTCTCCCCGCCCTTCTAGACCTTCCGGTTCCTCTTCCTCTCGCCGGGCTAGCATGAGTGAGAGGCCGACTTTGATGGATGCCCCTCCAGCTTGGTATGGAGAGCAGCCATCTTGGATGGGAGCTCCTCCTCCATGGTACGAGCAGGCACCGGCAGAACCGACTCCTCAAGACACACCAACATGGTACGGACAACCACCAGCTTGGTATGAGCAGATACCGGCATGGGCTACATATCTTTCCAGGAGGGTAGGAGACTTGGAGATTCATAGGGAGACTCGTGATGTACGGGCTGAGGAGCATGATCAGATGATGAGAGACATATACCGCCAGCAGTTTGGGCGGAATTTCAACTCCGAGTTCCGTCCATTTCCTCCACCGCCTCCTTAGTGATGACATGAGATGATAGCCGGTTTGAGCTGCCCCACCACCATCTAGTGAGTTCTTTATTTTCTTTTCTTGTCTTTATTTTTCTTTTTGAACATTGAGGACAATGTATGTTTCAAGTATGGGGTGGGGTGTGACTATGATTGTAATAACTCTACTATGTTTGCTTGCTTATCCATGACACTTGCGTGTTTCATCTTATAGTTACACGTTTTACATTATTACATTGCATGAAAAAGCTTTGGAAAACCCATAAAAATTTGAAAAATTTTGAAAAGTTTTTGTGCTTCTAAGATTAGGGATGATTCCTATGATAATTCTCACTTGCGGAATGAGTTTTTGATGACAATTGTATGTTTAAACTAAACAATGAATTGAAAAGAAATTAAGTGTGTTGTTTATCCTTTATTGCAAGTTTCATAATGTGAAGAATTTATCTAAATCATATTGAGAAACGAAGGTTGAAATCACAATATAAGTTCTTATACTTCTTTATGAAATGATTAAGGCACTTTGATTTTCTTACTTCTTTCTTTTATCATTTAGCCTCTCAATGAAATAATTGCTTCCCTTACCTATCCGGGAACTAGGAGGAGTTGAGTTTTGGCACGTTTGATGTGGGAGGGCCATGAAAGCAATTGTTTGCATTCAAAGAATATAAATTATGGGTTTGGGGAAGTCAATCATGACGATGAGTAACTCGGCACCATTCACATAGCCGGGTGTTTGTGTCTTGCCAAAGTCGGATTGAGCGATATTCCTAACGGATTATGGTATGTGCATCAAGGGTTTGATGCATCTCGAAATTGAGAAACGCAAACCTCCTAGGCTTCGGTTTTTGTGCACCGCTGTCCATATTTCCAAAAAGTAAAGTCGAAAAATAATGTGAAAAAGAAAAGAGCAATGCTCTAAGTTGATGGGTGTTGTAAGTAAAACAAAAAGAAAAAGAGTTACAGTATTCTTTTTCCCGGATTCATGCACCACATCCCTTACAAGTTTCCCTCCTTTCTGCATTCTCGACCTTACTTGAAAGTCCTTAAGATCAAAAGAGTGTTATTTGACTTCGTGATCTAAATTTCAGTTTCACATGCTTGATTTTGACAATGCTTGAAGGTTATGATGTTTGTCTTAAAGTTTAAGCAATTTATGATGTTTCTTTGCTCTACATTCTTTGGTTTATGTGTATGAACGTTTTCAATGATGAATGAAGCAAGTTATGAGGATGATCTATTGACTAGAAGCACATTTGTCAAAAAGTTTGTTTGTTTTGGAGTTGCATTCATATTTCACTCTAACTTGTGTTCTAAGCTTTTGAAAACCTTGCTTGGGACCAAGCAAGTGACAAGTATGAGTTATTTAGTTAGCATGAAATATGACGATATTTTAGGAACTTGTTTTAGTTGTTTTTCCCTAATTATTGTGTACATGGATATAGTTTTGAAGCAATTGTGAGCTTGTTCACCTATTTTGTCGATATAGAGATCTACACTAGCTTTGTTTTGTTTATAGGTGAATAAGAGCTTGAATCGGAGCAAATGATGGAAGAGAAGGAGTATTTGATCATGTTAGAAGACAAGGAGATGCATTAGAGAGGCTAAGGAAGGAGCATAGATGAAGGATTGCACGAAACAAAGGCAAAGAAAGAGGATAAGCAAGTCCACGCCCTAAATTACGGCCATGGAGAAGGAAATTTAAGTCCACGCTCTAATCTACGGCCGTGGACTTGGCATCATGAACATGGAAGAGAGTTTGGAGCATTCCAAAGAGTTACACGGTCTAAACCACGGCCGTGGAAGTTATATGGCACCGTAATTTGGTTCAACGCTCTAAATTACGGCTGTGGAAAGCTCTACATGACCGTGATCTTGGCAAATCTTATGACGTATCTTATTTGCCGCATCATCAAAGTAAATGGGCTTTTATCGTAACCCGTCCTCAGTCTATAAAAGGAGTAGAGAAAGGAGTTTTCGGTATCTCCGCTTACCGGGCGCTATCCGCGCTTATCACGTGCTTATCCTTGCTTAGGGTTTCGAGGCCGACGGCGAGGATTGAAGATTGAAGATTTTTTGCGGCGGAAGTTTGGTGATTTCTTAGGTTTGATTCCGGAAACGATTGACAACCGTTTTCCGTTGTTTACCTGAGATTATAGTGAGGATTCTTATTCCATATTTTGAATCCATTTGAACATATTGCTTTGTTATTTGGATTTGATATTGACCTTAAGTTTTTATTGAGTTTTCGAGGGTTTTCATATCTCTTTCTTTCTAAATTGAATATTGATATCATGACAATGATGGTTGACTAAAACCCTTTAGAAATTCTAAGGTGAAGGGTTGATAGTTGTGGCTTAGATGATGATAGATCGATCGTAAACAGATTGGACCTTGAGAGTGTGAGAAACTCGTCGACGAACCTAAATTTCGGCCTGTTCTTGAGGTTCAACGGCCGTGGAACTCAAGATCCTGCCGTGATTTTCCCTGATCTACGACCTTTGCTTTTGCTTTAATCCAAAGTTAAAGATTTGCTTTAACCTAGCTTTAGTTTGCCTTTCCTAAGTAGTAGTGAGACTCAACATCCTCTATTTCGGTTTCGAGTGTCACAACCTTAACCGTTTGAGTTTATCTTGATCCTTTGGGTTTGGGCTTGGGTATTTGAGATTAATTCTTGTCCTTAGATCCTTTCTATACTGCAGCCTCAACAACCTTTATAGAGAGTGTTCTTTGGGTTAGACATATAAGGTTTTGGAACTTCTCCGTACATTACCTTGCTTTAGTATACCTTTGCAATTCTGGACTCTGTCCTTATATTTATAGAATATCTTGAATTGATTGCCACAATTTGATATCCGGATCTTTAGGGTTGCTGTTTTCCCCAATATTTGCAAAGCTTTACACTTTTACTTGCTCGATAATTTGTGAACTGAATTTGATCCCCCAAATCCCTGAGTTCGATACTTTGGAATACTTGCTAATCTACGCCGATCCGTACACTGCGGGTTCGCTTGCTTTTATTTCAGTTTTATAAATATAAAGCTTATTTGCACGCACGTTTTCGGGTGAACAAGTCTGACTTGGAGCGTATCAAACAAATTTTACCATGACACCCACCTATCCGGAAACAAGATCGGGATGAGGAATGATTTCCCCAGCCAAATCCACCAAGACGTAGATAAACCGCCCATGGGTGTCCATGGCTTCACGACGGCCAATGTTGAACCCATTATGAAGATGATTACGTTAAGCCCCGACATCCAAACATCTATAATGCTTGTAGGGAAGGTAAGGTTAGGTAAAATACTTTACGTTGCCTACAAACCCCACCTACATCCTAATAGACTCCAATGGATTTCTGATAAGGCATGTGATACCATCACCCGACAAGCTTGGGTGACGTTTTCTATTGGCGCCTATGTTAATAAAATCCTTTGTGATGTTATCAAGATGGACACCACACATGTATTGTTAGGACGACCATTGCAATTAAGAAAAGCCTAATCAAGAAAAACACATGGATCATATTCACCATAAAATATAGGAAATTTAACCTTACCTTCCCTAGAAGCTTTGTAGGGATCCGGGCGGGGTGGTGTCATATAGGAATCTTCATAACGGGCTCGTCGTTGGCCACCATGATGTTGTTGGCGCCCATTGATGGGTTGTGCATTCCTTTGTGGGTTAGGAGAAGGCAACCATTCATCTCCTCGGTCTTGTTTCTCAAAGGGTTCTCGGATGGGCGAGTACCATGGGCGGACATGTGTCACCCGATCCAAGTCGGAATCATCGTCAGAGAACTCGTCAAAATCATCCTACTTGTCATACTCGTCAAAGTTTTGGTATGTCGGTTGTGGATGGGCCGTTGGTGGCGTTATCCGGACTAATCTTTCCCAAGACCATGAGGGAGTTTGCGTTTTTGGCTACGGTACCGGGGCTCCTCTTAGGTTGTACGGTCGGTACAAGGGGCACTATAGGGAGGAGGGGAAGTCCCATAGCGATGTAGGTGGTGTTCATAACTCTTGTGCCGGTTCTCTGGGTCGACATAAAGCAAGTCATCCGGAGAAGGGTCAAGGTTATCTTCTCCCTCATTAAGGGACTCATGGCCGCCAAAGTAATTCAAAGATAATTGTGTTTGATGCCTATATTGCTTGAGTGATACTAGCTAGGGCTGAAATGATGGCTAGTACACTTGTCATGTGAATGTCCAAATTATGGTTATGTTGAATTGTACAAGCAAATAACAAGCACCATGTGATACTTGCATAGTTTAATATAGTCATAAGTTGTAGTAAAGCTTATCAACTAATGAGTAAATAACAAATACAATGTGATACTCATTAGTTGAAACATGCCAAAATCTTTGACAAATCATACCTATACAATGCTACTTTAGTATTTGTGAATTAAACTATCGTATTTTACTAAACACAACATGATCAACTATGGTTTGGAGAACTATCCTCAATTCCTAGTGCTTTCTTATATTGATATCTGATAGTTGTTACTTGTTACTTCGCAAACTCAAAGCATTTGATCACTTGATCACCCCCTTTTTCCTTTCATATTAGGAACTCTTGCTTTACTAGTTGAATTTGAGACAATAGTCGACATATACATGATCTCTTAGGATTTCGATTTCATGCAACATCTTGTACTTACAATGACACGGTCGTATACTTGCGGTACTGTGTGATTTTGGGATAGTGTAAGAGCCTTAGTCTTTGAGGTGCTGAGAGTGCTGAGTTGTGCTGAGTTTTTGCCTGAGCTGCCTCTGCGTGTGCAGAGTCCGCCCCTGCGGCCACCTTGATCCGCCCATGCGCCTCCATGAGCTGCCCCTACGGTTTGTGGTGTGTTGTAGTCGGAATTGTTGACCTTGACCCATGCTTTTGGATGGCTTCCTATATAAGCTATTCCCTTGTTTAAGGTGGAGGGGTTTCTCATCTCTTCCAGCTCCATCTTCTCTCCCTTATGTTCTTCTTCTTTCCTTCTCTTCCTTTGGATCTTCTTCTTGATTTCTTCTTGTTTTGAAGAGAGTTTTGTGTGGCTTTGATGATGTTCGTGTTTGCTGGTGAGTTCTTCTTTCCTTTCTTCCCTTCTTTCTTCCTTCTTTCTTCTTTCCTCTCTTATTCCTTCCTAGCTTAGGATTCCACAAGATTTGATCTTGTTGCAGCATTCCTAGGCTTTGTTTGATGTATATATGTATGTATATGTATGTATGGGGTTGCTGGTTGAAGAAGGAGTGAAGAGGCTCGAGTAAAGAAGTGAAGAAGAGCTGATGTGTGCAATCTGCACGCCATCCGCCCCAACGCTCAGTCAGGACGCCCCAACGCCGGCCAGATGCCGCCCCTGCGCCACCCAGAGCCACCCCTACGGTTCCGTGCTTTCCAGCCTTGTGTTGTTCTTGTGACGCAGGTGTGTCTTGTTTCGGGGCTTGCCTAAAGATGACATTGTCCCTTCCTTTCCTAGTGTGTGTGTAGCATCATGCTAGGTATAGATGTGAGTGTGATGATGATGTTATGATCATGTTATGCCTTGTACGGCTTTGAGGATTTATGATGTTGAGTGAGAGTTATAGTTAGTATATGATCCTTGTGGATCCCTTGGGTATAGGTGTGACCTCTTTGATTGATAGGAGATTGATATATCTTTGTGCCTTGTTATTAGGTAGTGTCCCCCTCTGATTGAGGTTGCTCGTGGTTGAGAGTATCAGCGGTTGAGGTAAGTCCGTAGGACTTACTTAGATACCATCCTTATTGAAAAACCGATAGGTGAAATAAAAGGTTAAAAGATACTCTAGAAGGGGGGTTGAATAGAGTATGAGAACTTTTCGCAAAACCAATCTCAAGGCCTTGAAATCAATTTCAAAGGTCTTGATGTCGATCTCAGCTCTTTGTGAAACTTTGATTTCAAGGGCTTTGAAACAACTTTCAAGGGCCTTGACTTTGAACTCCCGCAAAACAAAGTTAGTCACAATAAACAAGATATGGTGCGGAATGTAAAAGATCGACACGAGGATATGTTTACGAAGTTCCACTCTAAATAGCGTACTCTTCGTCCCATGGTATGACCTTAGGATCTAACTATCTATTATCAGCTTCAAAGAGTCCTAGATACAAACTAGAAGAAATCCCTTTCTTCTCTCACTGTAGCCAATGCTACGATCTAGCTCCAACTCTTCACTTTGCTATAATAGCATACTTACTTTGCAAAGTAACACACTCGAGTATAACACTCTTTAGATATGCCAATGGAGCTCTCGAGTTTTATCTCTCTCTAGGGGATAAAGCTTTTTAGAAGGAGAGGAAGAAAAACTATGTTTCGAAATGAAGAAAACTTTTGTTCGATTGAAGACTATAGATGTTTCTTTGCAGGCTTGTGTTTCCGTTCTTCAGAAGCCATCTTCATTTATAATCTTCTATGGAGAGGTCTTCTAGCCGTTGGAGAGATGACCGTTCGAACATAATTCTACGGTTAAGATAAAGACTCGAGCTTTCAAGGTCCTGTTGGGATTAAGATCATTCTATCATCGTCTTTTCCACAACTTTCAGCCAATCACCCTAGAATCGCATAAAGAACTTAGCCAACAATCATCATGATAACAATAATCAAATATATAAGAAAGGAATCAATATTCAAACAAGAAAACCTTAAGACAAAGGTCTCAATAACTGAATGAATCAAACAACAAATCAACGTTCCTCAAATCACAATCAGAAAAGACAATAAAACCAAAAGCAATCTAAGAAGATCTTACATACTCCTTCAAAAGCCAACTTCAACTATGATTCCTTCCTTTCTTGAACTTCAACCTTCAAACTTCCTTCAACTCTTCCTTTAAACTTCCTTCCACTCTTCCTTCAAACTTCCTTCAAACTCCAGAAAATTCCAGGATGCTCCAAGCATATGATGATCCGAAGATGGCTGAATTGTAGAAAATCCAACCCTTTATATAGGAGAAATATCTTCCAAAGATAAGATATCTTAAAAAGATAATTTCCTAAAAAATATATTCATATCTCTCAAAATAAATCAACCAAATATAATATCTTCCTTCCAGAAATCCAGCCAAAAATATATGATGTTCTCCTTTCAAAAATAGAAGATCTCAGCCAAAAATAAAGATCTCGCCAGCGGCAGGGTGTTCGCCTCGGTCGGGACGCTCCTCAAGATCACCTCGGTCGAGGTGATACTGTAGCTGACCGAGGTGAGTCTCATCTGAATGTATATCCTCTCGAATCTGGTCCAAAAATCAATCCTCTAAATCATTTTCATGCTTCCTGAGATCTTTCTGTGACTCCTCAATGCTCTAGAATGTAGCTCCAATGACTCCTTAGCTTCGTTGGCTCCATTTCGGTCCAAAACCTGCCATTTTCCCTACAATTACAACGAAACTAGGTGTAGACCTCGATTCCCGCAAAGGTAGACAAAACATCAATATAATCAAAGAATATACATCCATACATGTAGATTTATGAAGATAAAATGTCTAAACCAATCCAAAAATATAGACTATAATACATGCTATCACCTTTGAATTCTTTGACAAAACCTGCACTTAAAACCAAACCAACTAAACATCTCGAAATATAATAATTCATTGGTTAATGTATCAAACAACTTCATTTGTGTTCAAGTCTTCCATCAGCAGCACCTGTAAAACCTTTATAATCAAGGTGGAGTTTTCAATCTCCCCCTTGATGGAAGACAACACACAAATGGTTTTCGTACCTGCATTTTGTTAGTTTAACAATGCATATATATGAATATCAAAAACTAGAATGCAGAATGCAGAATATCGAATGTCGGATCACATTCATTTCTCCCACTTTGTCTTTCAACAAGAGAGAAAAATAGTTAAAGCATGAGAGTTTTAAAAAACGATTACAAGCCCAAGAGTATTTTTCACAAAAACCACACAAAGAGTTTCTCAAACAGTAATCTCAATTCTCCTCATAGAACTTCCTTTTTCCTTTAGATGAAGACTTTTTATAGCTCCAATCATCCATTTCAGCTGCTAAACGTCGTCACTTTTCTTCATCTCTTCTCTGTTTAACTACTTCATACTAAACTGCTGGCAGAAACATTGGCTCAACGTGAGTTGGATACAGTATTGATTTATTCAGTACACGCTTTTTGCAATTCATTAGCACATTCTCAACTTTCTCTTGAGTATGTTAAGCTACATCTTCATGCACGGGCAGAATACTTCCCATTGTAGTCAGTGTAAGAGTGTTCATCAAATACATTTCATTGACTTTAGCATTTATGGTAGATAGCAGCTCAAAATTTGCATCCATATGTCTCTTAGTGTCAAACTGAAAATAAGACAATTCACGATTTAGACATACCATTTCTCTTTCAAAACCTTCTAACTTGATTTATGGAGCAAGAGAAGTTGGAGCTTCTTCAGTTGGAATTTGAGTAGTTGCTTTTCCTTTTAAAGTCCACATGCCTGCAAGGATTTTCTCAATTCCCAATCTTTCTAAGCAGTTCTCGTCAATTTTACCAGAAATTGACTGTCGATCTTCACAGGATGTATCAATTTTTAAATAGTCAAAGATCTTAGGCAGCCAGTTTCCGTAAGGAAGAGGAATGGGTCGCTTAGAATTGATAGAATGTATCATATGGTTGAGAATCAGATTAGGTACATCTATGTCTAGATCAGACATAATCAGATGAATTAATTTCAAAGATTGATCAGTCAACAGTTCTCTTGAGTTTGCACGAGGAACAATACATCGAACCAGTATAGTAAACACTATTTTATCCTCTAAGGTTAGAGAGGTATGAGTAAGTTGACATGATGTTGAATTCGGAACCAGAAATTTCTCCTTAACAATATGAACACTCTCTGATCTTGAAGGGTGATTGAACACAATATTGGTAGGAATTTCAAATATCTCAATTAAAACAGAAGAAGTGAGTGAAATCGGAGTACCTTTAACTGAAGATTCAAGAGTGATACATCCTTTGTCGCTTTTTGTGATGAGATTAACATAGAACAGTCTCGTGAGTCGTCGAAAAGCAAAATCTCCAGGGTTTAGGACTTTCCAGATAATTGAACTCTTGATCTTGTTTATGCAAGGAATCTTAAGAGTATAAAGAAAATCAGTGTCCACCAGATCACACATACAGAGAGGTCGATTGTGAAAACCATCAAGCTAAGATCCAGAAGCTTGAAAATTGATGAACCATGATGAGGGAAGACCAGTCGTTTGAGATATATCCAAATCCTCAGAAAGTATTTCTTCTTTAGCAATTGAGGGGCTCTGGACGGCTTTCTTTTTGGGAGTTTGAGGAGCGGATTTCTTGCTTCTGGGTACTATGAGGGAAGTTTGAGAGAGAAATCAAGAGATTTTGGAATAGGTTTATGTGAAAGAATGAAAAAGATAGAAAAAATAGGTCCTTTTTAACAGTGATATAACAAGATCTTGAGAAAATCAAGCTTTTAAAAGACCAATTTGAATACCAAGAAAACAACAACAAATCTTTTTCAAATTTTCAAACAAAAGACTTCATATAAATTTTTTTTTA
This sequence comes from Fagopyrum homotropicum, assembly GCA_033239125.1. NCBI lineage: Eukaryota > Viridiplantae > Streptophyta > Magnoliopsida > Caryophyllales > Polygonaceae > Fagopyrum > Fagopyrum homotropicum. The sequence continues at coordinate 103,076,055 of BSWB01000002.1, forward strand.
AGAATTAAAATATCTAAAAGATATTAATTCTTACAAAGATCCGTAATATTAATATACCCTTTGAAACTGTTTCAAGACCCTTGAATTTCATTTCAAGGCCCTTGAAAACATCAATTGGGCTGCATACGTAGGAACAAATAAACTTGTTTACTCCCCCTACATTTATGATTCCTTGTTCAACATACCAAGCTCCAATCTAATAAAATTAAATTGTTCCTCACGAAGAGGCTTGGTAAAGATATCTGCAAGCTGCAAGCTAGTAGATATAAAAGAGATCGAAACATCACCTTTCTCAACATGATCACATATGAAGTGATGCCTTACATCAATATGCTTAGTCCTTGAATACTGCACAAGATTTTTGGTTATCGAAATAACACTAGTATTATCACATTTTATAGGAATACCTTTTAAATCAAAGCCAAGATCACGAAGTTGTTGAGCAATCCATAGAATTTGTGCACAACAGGCTCCCGCAGCGATATATTCAGCTTCGGCTGTGGATAAGGCAACATAATTTTGCTTCTTAAAGTGCCAACTAATTAGGGATGAACCTAAGAATTGACAACATCCAGAAGTGCTTTTTCTATTGACCTTATAACCTGCAAAGTATGCATCTAAATAGCCAACAAGATGAAACGAGCTTTGACATGGGTACTGTTACGCTAAGATCGTGATGCGCAAATGGGTTTTAAATTTATAACTCGAACTAAATCCTTAACTACCTAGCGAAACCCGCAGTGTACGGGACGTTTGTAGTAGGGATAGTATTCCGAGGTCGACCACAAAGACTAAGGTGAAATTGATTCGATTTGTGATTGAGTTTAGTAAAGACCTAGGTTGAAAGAAAAGAAAGAAATAAAGAAATAAAAATCTCAAATGTTTTTGGTTGGTTTTTGGTGATCAATCAAAGATCACAATTCATGCAAAGTAAACAATCAACTAAACTATGAATCAACACAAATAAACAAACTAAACAAGATAATGATCAAAGAAAGAAAAGACGGATTCTAGGGGTTGGAAGTTCCGGTTATGGCATAGGACTCAAGCTATCCATTCATTCCTTGGATTAACTATGTTGGGATTAAGTGTTTCTAGATTGGGATCAATCACCGGGTAAGTCTCATGATCCACTAGTCCATTCCCTAGGTCTCATCACCGGGTAAGTCTCTAAGAACCTAAAGGACAAAATTCTACACTAATCGGATTGTTACCTAGAGATCTTAACCTATCCTTACCGGGTAAGTCTTGGAAAGGGAAGTCTTAAACAACTATCCTAGCACACTTAATCCAATGGCGGCTTATTAGGCTCACCACTACCTAAGGTTTGTTATCTTCGGAATCTAAGAGTAAGGATTACCGGGTAAGTCTCTCCTAACACTTAGTTGCTAACACTAGGTCACCCTAGGATAGATTTAACTCAACAAACAATTAGGATTTCAACATTCTATAAATCTAAGACAAGATCCATCGAACCAGGGAAAATCACGGTTTGTTCTACCTAAACCACGGCCGTGGTTAGGCAAGAACTACCCGTGATTTCTAACAGCAGCTACGTTTATGCACACAAGTCATCCAAAGATAAATCTAAGTCCGTCCTATCATAGCCCTAGCCATAACCATCCTTTCCTTACCCTAGAACCACATCTATTTAGCCTACAACATTCATAATAGAAATCGAAACAAACAAACATAAAATCATGACATCCATTTGCAAGAGGATGAAGGAAGAGAGATGAACAAGTGAACTAAAACAAAACCAAGCTGAAAATAGAATTAGAGTAACTCACAATCCTTCCAAAAGAAGGTTCAAATGATTCATACAACTCTAGAAATAGAATCCGGAATTCTTCAATACAAAACTATCAAGTGTGGTAATGGTGTGTGTTCTTCTTCTCCTCTTCAATGGAGCTCTTCTTCTTCCTCTTTGACACTTTCCTTCCTAGAAAGACTTCTTGTTGAGAGAATATTTTTGTTAGAGGATAATGGATAATGGAGAGCTGCTCCAAGATGCTCTTCTCAGCCAATGAAGGACCACTTTTATAAAAAATTTTGCATGAGCTGGCCATGAGAGTCGTGGCACAGCTGTCACAAGAATCTGGCAAAATCCACGGGTGATTCCACGGCCGTGGAGTGTCAGAGAACCGTGATTTGCTCCAGAAACTTCGCTTTGGATCATTAAGCTGTGATTTGGTGCATGGCTTGTGTTGGCAAGGCTCCATGAGTCCTCCTTAGCCTTTAGCTTGTGTCCTAATGAGTCCGAGGGTGTGTCATCTAGATGAACGATCCTCAAACACATTGTTTTAGCTCCTAAATCTCCCGAAATACCTATAAAACACGCACAAGTCCGTGTAGACGTCTATCTCGGCAAAATACATGAATTGAGTGCAACACGTCGTGAACTAGTGCTAAACCATGCATGAATGAGTGAGAAATCTATCTAAATGATTACCTAAAACTAAGTCATAAATCGTGTTATCAAAATACCCCATACTTAAGGTTTGCTCGTCCCCGAGCAAATTCTCAACTATAGACTAAGAGATGACATGATTTATGTATGCAGAAAATTGGCAAAATCTTTTTGGGTTTGTGCTTCTATTATTGGATCACCTTCAAAGTCATGTTTCATGGCAAAGGACAAGCAATCATGCATTCAAACAAATGAAGACATGGAAAGACAATTGTACTTAACTCAAAAGTATGCATGAAATGTAAAGATGAAGAAGTCAAGAAGATCAAGAGTACATCCAATCTAAATCACTAAGCCTTACAAACATGCAAATAGGTCATAAGGTCTTGTGAAATAAAAGGGCCAAGAAATGTAGTGATTGGGTGGGGATTTCTAGGTTATGTGATGCTAATCCGGGAACGGAACTAACTCCACAATCTTGTCCTCGATCAACTTCCCTCAAGTGTATATTTTCCTCTATCTTTTCTTTCTTTTCTTTTTCTTTGACTTATTTTTGAGACAATGACATTGGTGTACAAAAGCCGAAACCTTGGTGATTAGCCGTCCTCGGGCTTTTTCTCAGTTTTCGAGGTGCATCCACACCGGGCACACATACCAAAGCTCGTTAGGACTATTGGTTCATTTGACTTTGGCAAGGCACCAACACCCGATTATGTGAAGTGTACCGAGTTACTTGTCATTTAAGCCAATGTCCCCAAGCCTATATTTTTTTTTTTTTTTTTTGCTACACTTTCACAACAAGTTCAACATTCTATGCATGATATTCTTTTCATTAACAACTTCACCCTACACTTGCTTTTCGCACACATCAACACACTAGCATGCTCCTATTCCCGGATGGGTTAAAAGAGGTCAAATTTATCTCAATTGAGGTGCTCAAGCAATCATGATTAAGATGAGAAGTAGAGAAAGATGAATTGCCTCATTCATTCCTAGATGGTATGCAAGAACTATCATGTAATTTCGATCTTCACTACTCAATCCTTTCTAGGCAAACATCATGGTCACAAATCATTCATAGAATTTCAAGAGAAGTACTTCAAGTCCACATATGCGTTCATTAATCCTAACACATGAGGCCATCCATAGCCAATTCACAAGACAAGATTCATCATTAGGATCATATCCAAGCCTAGAAAGCACAAAAAAAATTTTAAATTTTCTGATTTTTATGGTATTTTCGATTTAAGTATGTACAATGCAAGACATGTGAAGATTTTAAACTATCCTAGATGCTCATCATGCAAAGGATCATGCAAACCCCACCCCACACATTGTCCCCAATGTGGTATACGAGTAAAGAGAGTGAAAGAAGGTTCTCACAATGTAAAAATGGTTTGCTATGGTATTTGGGATTGTTCAAGTGAATTGATGTTGGATGATCCTATCAACAATGGTAGAGATCTCTTAAGCATCCATCTAAGCTTTGGGACCCGCGCTAGGCACCGCTAGCCGTCCAAGTTCCGCATCCGCTCCACCCATAATTGATGAGGGGTTCATCATCATCATTCCTATATCAAGCAAGGCCTCCAATGCCACTAATGTTCTGGCACACACACAAAGTAGACAAAACACACACAAAGATAGAAAAATCTAGAACAAAAGCAAATTAAGAAAGGAAAAACGTTACCAATGGGTTGCCTCCCACCAAGCGCTTCTTTAAGGTCATTAGCTTGACCAAACTCGGGGGCGTCTATTCAAGGTGAAGTGGGGCAATCATGTCCACCGGGGCTCCCGGAATATACTTCTTCAAGCGGTGCCCATTCACTTTGAAATTCCCACAATGTTCCCCTCCTATCTCAATAGCTCCATGGGGAAAAATCTTCTTTACCTCATATGGCCCGGTCCATCTTGATTTGAGCTTTCCGGGAAAGAGCCTTAGCCTTGAGTTGAAGAGAAGGACAAGATCTCCTTCACTCAACTCCTTGGGGATGATCCTGTTGTCATGCCATCTTTTGGTTCTCTCCTTGTAAATCCGGGCATTCTCATAAGCGTCCAACCGGATCTCCTCGAGGGCATTCAATTCAAGCAATCTCTTTTCTCCCGCCTCTTTGAGATCAAAATTTAGCCACTTAATGGCCCAATAAGCTCTATGCTCCATTTCCACCGGAAGATGGCAAGATTTTCCATAGACCAACTTGTAAGGAGTGGTTCCAATTGGTGTCTTGAAGGCGGTCCTATATGCCCACAATGCGTCATTGAGCTTCATAGCCCAATCCTTTCTAGTCCTAGAGACCGTCTTCTCAAGGATGGCCTTGATCTCCCGGTTGGATATCTCCACTTGGCCACTAGTTTGGGGATGGTAAGGTGTTGCCACCTTATGAGTCACCCCATACTTGGCCAAAAGTGCCCCAAAATTCCTATTGGTGAAGTGCTTTCCTCCATCACTAATGATCACCCTTGGTGTTCCAAACCTAGGGAAGATCACCCGGTTGAAGAACCGCACCACCACCTTGGCATCATTTGTAGGAGAGGCAATTGCCTCCACCCATCTTGACACATAGTCTACCGCCAATAGGATGAAGAGATTGCCACATGAAGAAGGGAATGGTCCCAAGAAGTCCACACCCCACACATCAAATATTTCGACTTCTTGGATGTTGTTCAAGGGCATCTCATTCCTTCTTGAGATGTTGCCCGTCCTTTGGCAAGCATCGCATGCCACTACAAAACCTTGCACATCTTTAAGCAAGTTAGGCCAATAAAAACCGGATTGCAATACCTTTGCACACGTCTTGTGTGAGCTAGCATGGCCTCCACATGGTAAGGAGTGACAATGCCGGATCACACTCTCTACTTTATCTTCCGGTATGCATCTTCTAAACATTCCATCCGGCCCTCTCTTGAATAGAAGTGGTTCACTCCAATAGTAGTGTCTCACATCGTTGAAGAACTTCTTCCTTTGTGTATATGTCAATCCGGGAGGCACTTCCTCACACACTAAGTAGTTCACAATGTCGGCGAACCATGGCTCACTTCCTCTAGATACTTGGAACAAGCATTCCTCCACCATTTGCAATTGCTCATCTCAGAATGAGTCATCAATTGGAATGTCATCTCTTCCAAGCTCTAATGGTGGGAGTCTACTAAGGTGATCCGCCACCGAGTTCTCGGATCCCTTCTTATCCCGTATTTCCAAATCAAACTCTTGAAGAAGAAGGATCCACCGAATCAACCTTGGTTTGGCATCCTTCTTTGTAAGTAGATAACGGATCGCAGCATGATCCGTATAAACTATGACCTTCGCTCCAACAAGGTATGAGCGGAACTTCTCAAATGCATACACCACCGCTAACAACTCTTTCTCGGTGGTAGCATAATTGAGTTGGGCATCATCTAGCGTCTTGCTAGCATAATAAATAGCATGAGTGCGCCCATCTTTCCTTTGCCCCAAAACAGCCCCAACGGCTACATCGCTTGCATCACACATGATCTCAAATGGTAAACTCCAATCCGGAGGTTGCATGATAGGTGCGGAGATCAAGGCGTTCTTCAACCTACAAAAAGCCTCAAGACAATCTTTGGAAAAGACAAAATCAACATCCTTGATTAGTAGGTTAGTGAGAGGCTTAGAAATTTTAGAGAAGTCTTGAATAAACCTCCGGTAAAAACCGGCATGCCCTAAGAAACTCCTTACCCCCTTCACCGAGGTAGGTGGTGGCAACTTCTCTATCGTCTCAATCTTGGCCCTATCAACCTCAATGCCACGGTTAGACACCAAGTGTCCTAACACAATACCTTCACTTACCATGAAGTGGCATTTTTCTCAATTTAAGACAAGATTTGTCTCCTCACATCTTTGCAATACTAATGACAAGTTAGCCAAGCAATTATCAAAGGAAGAACCATAAACAGAGAAATCATCCATGAACACTTCCATGATATTTTCAATGTATTCCGAAAAGATGGCCATCATACACCTTTGGAAGGTGGCGGGTGCATTACACAACCCAAATGGCATTCTCCTATATGCAAAAGTACCCCATGGACATGTAAAGGTTGTTTTCTCTTGGTCATCGGGGTGGATAGGGATTTGGAAGAATCCACTATAGCCATCTAGGTAGCAAAAATGGGAATGTTGAGCTAACCTCTCTAGCATTTGGTCAATGAAAGGGAGAGGGAAGTGATCTTTCCTAGAGGCCATGTTCAACTTCCTATAATCAATGCACATCCTCCATCCAGTAACCGTCCTAGTCGGGATTAGTTCATTGTTCTCATTGGTCACTACGGTCATCCCACCCTTCTTAGGTACTACATGAACGGGACTAACCCACTTACTATCCGAGATAGGGTAGATAATTCCCACATCTAGCAACTTAATGATTTCCTTTTTGACTACCTCTTTCATTATAGGATTCAATCTTCTTTGATGTTCGATAGAGGGTTTGTGGTTATCTTCCATCATTATCTTATGCATGCACAAAGACGGCTTAATGCCAACCAAATCATCAATAGTATAGCCAATGGCTTTCCTATGCAATCTTAGTTCATGCAACAACTTAGCAAGTTCATCATCACTCAAGCATGCATTCACAATTACCGGATATGTAGAATCAACACCAAGGAAAGCATACTTTAAATGAGAAGGGAGGGGTTTGAGTTCAAGTTTAGGAGGACCTTTATCGGTTGGAGACGACCCAAATAAGGTTGGATGAGATGAATCCAAGGCAAATGAAGACTCCTCATGGCTCCTAAAAGCTTGACCATCATCAAGGACTGGTCCAGGGAAAACCACGGCTGAAACCACGGTTTGCTCAACTTCCACGGCCGTGGTTCTTGCTAAGCTTGCATCCCGGAGTTGTCCAGAAAGTTTGACGGCCGTGGAACATAAATCTCGACCGTGGAACTTGCAGCTGTTCAACACCTCTTCGTGGCCTTCAAATCCAACTCTTGGCTCCTTTTCCAAGGCTTCCAAGGCCTTGATCTCTTCATTGCAAGCCTCCTCAACACCTTCCTCCATCATACTTAAGGTAAGAACCTTCTCCAAGGGATCCTTGATCAAGATCGAGCTTACAACTTCCCTAGATTCCTCTTGCTCGACTATGTTGAAGACATCCTCATCAAGGGCTGGCCCTTTCGTCATTGTGGACAACTTGAACTTGATGTTCTCCAATGTTGAAGGAGAGAGTCCCATTCTTGCAATCCACTAGGCATCCGGAAGTGGCGAGGAAGGGTCTTCCTAAGATGATGCAAACCGGATAGTCCGCCGGAATGTCCAAGACTACAAAGTCAATTGGCACATAGAATCCTCCTAGTTGCACCGGGATGTCTTCTAGGATCCCAACTGGATGAGTGATAGAACGATCCGCCATATAGAGGGTCATCTTGACCGGTTTCGGCTCTCCTAGCCCAACCTTGTTGCAAAGTGCAAGCGGTATGATGCTTACACTCGCTCCAAGATCACAAAGGGCCTCGTACTTCACATCTCCCACTCTTATTGGGACACAAAAAGAGCCCGGATCTCTTAGCTTGGGAGGCATCTCCTCCTTCATTGTTTGGATCAATTCCGAGGACCTCTTGGTCATTCTTATCTCCCCATACTCCTCCAACTTCCTTTTGTTGGAGAGTATTTCTTTTTAAAAACTTGCCATATGTCGGCATTCCTAAAATGGCATCCATGAACGGAATGTTAATATGTAATTTGGACATTAGTTCAAGGAACTTACCAAAGTGATTGTCCAAACGAGCTCTTGCTCTTGATTGTGGGAACGGTAGTGGTGGCTTGTATGGAGGCGGTGCCACATAGGTTGGCTCTACATCCTTGCTCTTGCCTCCATCTTCTTGCAACTTTCCCTCTTCTACCACTACTTGCTTTCCCTTAGCATTGTCCTTGGGCAAAGGATCTTTCATACTCAACCCACTCCTTGTTGTAATAGCCAACACTTGGCCTCTTGGGTTATCTTCGGTTCTTCCGGGAAGCTTTCCCGGGTCTCTATGGGTTTTACCCGCCTTTTGGAACACTTGTGCTTCCAAAACCTTTTGAGCCTTAGAAATTGAAGTCACCGTGCTCTCAAGACCACTCAACCTTCCAAGCAATTTCTCAAACATTATTTCGGTTTTATCCTTTGGGGGTTGAGTAAATCCGGGTGGAGGTTCTTGTGAAGCTCTTGGTGGTGGAGTTGTGCTTGTGGAGGAGGAAGGGTTCAAGGCTCCATCCGGGTTAGAGTAAGAAAATCCGGGATGGTTATGGTTGGGCCGGTAATTGTTGAATTGCCGGTTGTTGTTGAAACTCCTTGGGCCTTGGTAATTGTTGAAGTTGCCCCTTCCCATATAATTCACATCCTCCTCCTTGGAAGACAAGTTGGCTTGTGGAAGCACTTGAGGAGTTGCTTGGTTCTTCAAAGTTGTAGCACACAACTCCCTCAAGGACTTCAATTCATTGTTGATGGCGTCAAGCTTGAAATTGCTCATGGTGACTTCACTCACCTCATAAGCTCCCGCCTTTCTCCCTTCACTCTTCCTATGGGAGTATTTCTCAATCACTAGGGCTTGCTTCTCCACAAACTCCCACGCTTCATCTACATGCTTCTCCATAAAAGTCCCACCGGAAAGAGATTGGAGCTTGAATTGACTATCTTCATCAAGTCCTTTGAAGTAGATCTCCAATAGCTCAATTTTCGCTATGCCATGGTGTGGACAATCAAGGAGAAGATCTTTGAACCTCTCCCAAGACTTGAACAAGCTCTCTCTATCCTTCATCACGAAGGCATTGATCTTCCCTCTTAACTCGGTGGTCTTGGAAGGTGGGAAGAACTTAGTTAAAAACTCGGTTGTCATCTCCTCCCAAGTACCAATTCGCCCTTGTGGAATAGATTGATACCAAGCCAAGGCTTTATCCTTAAGAGAGAAGGAAAAAGCCCTAAGCTTATGGTTGTTGCTCTCCAATCTTGGCGGTCTAAGAGTCTCCATCAAGATCTCATAATTCATCAAATGTTGATGAGGAGACTCTCCTTCCATCCCTCCAAATTGATTATGCCGGATCATTTGTAGAACTTGAGGGCGGAGCTCGTAATCATGGGTTGCTGGATCTCCTAAGTTCACACCCGGACGGTGTGCTCTTTGTGCCGGATCCATACGTTGCCCCAACGTTTGTGGCTCATCCATAGCAATGGGCACAACCCTAATGTTGACCGCCGGCTGCGGTTGTGGTGGAGGTGGAGGAGGTTGACGGTTAAGCTCTATTTGCACAAGAGCTTGCCTAATCTCCTCAATCTCCCTCCTAGTTGCCTCTTTCCTCTCATTGGCAAGTCTCCTTTCATTCTCCAAAGCTTCATCCCTTATCCTAATTTGCTCTAAGGCTTCATCCAACTCAGCTTGGAGGTTTCTACCGGCCATCTCCTTCTCTTTTCGAATGCTCTTTGATCTAGATCTAAGGGTTTTCTCCGGTTCGGGATCGAATGGAGCTAAATCCTTGCCACGAGATCTTCACATACACCTAAAGAGTAAGAGATGTCCTAAAAAGCAAAGACACAAACCAAAAAGAGATCAAAAGCAACAAGAAAGATCTACACTAATAATCAATCACAAAATAGACTCAATCTAGACCTAGTCCCCGGCAACGGCGCCAAAAACTTGTTACGCTAAGATCGTGATGCGCAAATGGGTTTTAAATTTATAACTCGAACTAAATCCTAAACTACCTTGCGAAACCCGCAGTGTACGGGACGTTTGTAGTAGGGATAGTATTCCGAGGTCGAACACAAAGACTAAGGTGAAATTGATTCGATTTGTGATTGAGTTTAGTAAAGACCTAGGTTGAAAGAAAAGAAAGAAATAAAGAAATGAAAATCTCAAATGTTTTTGGTTGGTTTTTGGTGATCAATCAAAGATCACAATTCATGCAAAGTAAACAATCAACTAAACTATGAATCAACACAAATAAACAAACTAAACAAGATAATGATCAAAGAAAGAAAAGACGGATTCTAGGGGTTGGAAGTTCCGGTTATGGCATAGGACTCAAGCTAACACTAGGTCACCCTAGGATAGATTCCTTGGATTAACTATGTTGGGATTAAGTGTTTCTAGATTGGGATCAATCACCGGGTAAGTCTCATGATCCACTAGTCTATTCCCTAGGTCTCATCACCGGGTAAGTCTCTAAGAACCTAAGGGACGGAATTCTACACTAATCGGATTGTTACCTAGAGATCTTAACCTATCCTTACCGGGTAAGTCTTGGAAAGGGAAGTCTTAAACAACTATCGTAGCACACTTAATCCAATGGCGGCTTATTAGGCTCACCACTACCTAAGGTTTGTTATCTTCGGAATCTAAGAGTAAGGATTACCGGGTAAGTCTCTCCTAACACTTAGTTGCTAACACTAGGTCACCCTAGGATAGATTTAACTCAACAAACACTTAGGATTTCAACATTCTATAAATCTAAGACAAGATCCATCGAACCAGGGAAAATCACGGTTTGTTCTACCTAAACTACGGCTGTGGTTAGGCAAGAACTACCCGTGATTTCTAACAGCAGCTACGTTTATGCACACAAGTCATCCAAAGATAAATCTAAGTCCGTCCTATCATAGCCCTAGCCATAACCATCCTTTCCTTACCCTAGAACCACATCTATTTAGCCTACAACGTTCATAATAGAAATCGAAACAAACAAACATAAAATCATGACATCCATTTGCAAGAGGATGAAGGAAGAGAGATGAACAAGTGAACTAAAACAAAACCAAGCTGAAAATAGAATTAGAGTAACTCACAATCCTTCCAAAAGAAGGTTCAAATGATTCATACAACTCTAGAAATAGAATCCGGAATTCTTCAATACAAAACTATCAAGTGTGGTAATGGTGTGTGTTCTTCTTCTCCTCTTCAATGGAGCTCTTCTTCTTCCTCTTTGACACTTTCCTTCCTAGAAAGACTTCTTGTTGAGAGAATATTTTTGTTAGAGGATAATGGATAATGGAGAGCTGCTCCAAGATGCTCTTCTCAGCCAATGAAGGACCACTTTTATAACAAATTTTGCATGAGCTGGCCATGAGAGTCATGGCACAGCTGTCACAAGAATCTGGCAAAATCCACGGGTGATTCCACGGCCGTGGAGTGTCAGAGAACCGTGATTTGCTCCAGAAACTTCGCGTTGGATCATTAAGCTGTGATTTGGTGCATGGCTTGTGTTGGCAAGGCTCCATGAGTCCTCCTTAGCCTTTAGCTTGTGTCCTAATGAGTCCGAGGGTGTGTCATCTAGATGAACGATCCTCAAACACATCGTTTTAGCTCCTAAATCTCCCGAAATACCTATAAAACACGCACAAGTCCGTGTAGACGTCTATCTCGGCAAAATACATGAATTGAGTGCAACACGTCGTGAACTAGTGCTAAACCATGCATGAATGAGTGAGAAATCTATCTAAATGATTACCTAAACCTAATTCATAAATCGTGTTATCAGGTACCATAACCCTAGATCCTTAGTGCCATTGAGATACCGAAAGATTCTTTTCACAGCTATCAAGTGTGAGTCTTTAGGATTAGCTTGAAATCTTGCACACATGCACACGCTAAACATAATGTCAGGATGACTTGCAGTTAGATACAACAATGAACCTATCATACCTCGATACTCCTTTTGTACTACACTTTTTCTATCCTTGTCATGGTCAAGCGAAAGTGTTGAACTCATAAGAGTCTTTGCAATCTTATATTGATCCATTTTGTACTTTAAAGCAAGTCTTTAGTATAGTTGCTTTGATTGAGAAAAATTCCTTTCTTTGCTTGTGAAACTTAAAGTCCAAGAAACAAATTAAGCTCTCCCATTAGGCTCAATTCACATTCCCTGAACATAATATCTGAAAATTCCTTGCAAAGGGAATCATAATAGCACCGAATAAAATATCATCGACGTAGATTTGTACTACTAAAATGTTGTTGCCTCTAGTTTTGATAAATAATGTATTATCAATGAAACCTCTTTTGAACTTGTTTTCAAGAAGATATTTTGACAACCTTTCATACCAAGCTCGAGGAGCTTGTTTAAGACCATAAAGAGCTTTTTCCAATATGAAAACGTGATTTGCAAATTCATCATTTTCAAAACCAGGAGGTTGAGCAACGTTGGCTTCTTCTTCTAAGAAGCCATTTAGAAAAGCACATTTTACATCCATTTGAAAATGTTTTATGTTCATAAAAGATGCAAATGCAAGTAGCATACGTATGGCTTCTAACTTGGCAATCGGAGCAAAAGTCTCCTCATAATTAGTACCTTCTTCTTGGTCATAGCTTTGTGCTACAAGTCGTGCTTTATTTCGTATGACTTTGCCACTTTCATCCAACTTATTTCGAAAGACCCATTTCGTTCCAATGACGGATTGATATTTTGGTCTTGAAGTAAGAGTCTAGACTTTGTTTCTCTCAAATTTGTTTAGTTCATTTTGCATGGCAATTATCCAATCAGGTTCTTGAAGAGCTAGGACGTAGTTCTTTGGCTCGACAAGAGACACAAAAGCGGAGAAGGCACATAGATTGTTCACTTTAGATCGAGTTTGAACTCCAGCGTTTGGATCAGAAATCACATTCTCTTTGTGGATGATATAAAGAGTGTTGAACTTTTCTTCTTTTGACAGATGGAACAGATCCAGAAGGTTGAACCTCATATGTTTGACTAGATTCAAGTACCATTGATATATTGCCCGTTGATCCAATCTCAAGGCCTTGAAGTTAAGTTTCGAGCCCTTGAAACGGAGTTTTGTCATCATAGTTTTCTGTTTCAAGGTCTTGAAGATGTGTTTCAAGGTCTTGAGGGTTTTCTTCGGTATCTTGAATCTTTTCCTGCATATTCTTTTCTTGATCTTTAGGATCTTTCTCTTCATCCGAATTATAATCTTCTCGTTGATTCAAATTTAGATCTGCAAAACTCTCACTCAAAGTACCATCATTTCTTTCATCAAAAATAATATGAATGCTTTCCTCAACAATTTTGGTACGTTTGTTATAGACACGATAAGCTTTGCTATTTGAAGCATATTCAATGAATATTGCTTCATCACTACGTGCATCAAATTTCCCAAGGTTATCTTTGCCATTGTTATGAACAAAACAAGTACATCCAAAGGGTTTGAAATATGAAATATTTGGTTTCCTTCCTTTAAAGAGTTCATAAGGAGTCTTTTTCAAGATAGGGCGAATTAAACATCTATTCAAAATATAATTTGCAGTGTTCACTTCTTTAGCCCAAAAACTTTTTGGCAAATTATTTTCTAAAAGCATCGTCCTAGACATATCCTCAAGAGTGCGGTTCTTACGTTCCACAACTCCGTTTTGTTGAGGAGTTCTGAGAGCTAAAAAGTTATGTGAAATACCATATTTTGCACAAAACAAAACAAACTTTAGTTGATCAAATTCTCTACCATGATCACTTCTTATAGAAACAATTGGTAGGTTTTTCAAAGATTGTAACTCCTTACATAATTTTGGAAACTCAAATAATGCTTCGGACTTTTCTCGTAGAAACAAAATCCATGTGAAACGAGAAAAATCATCCAAAATAACAAGGATGTACTGCTTGCCTTTGGGAGATTTGACACGCATTGGTCCATAAAGATCCATATGTAACACTTCAATAGGTCGAGAAGAACTCACAACTTTCTTAGGTTTGAATGAACCTCTTGTTTGTTTACCTTGTGTACAAGCCTTACATAGTTCATTTACCTTGAAATTTAGGTTTTGCAAACCACGTACCAAATCCTTTGTAAGTAGCTTCTGCATTGTGTGCATGCTTACGTGACCAAGTCTTCTATGCCAAAGCCTTGGATCATCAGTCAAGGCCTTTAAACATTTTAGCTTAGTTCCTGAAACTTGGTTAGTACTCATAGAATAAACATTGTTACATCTAGGAGCAGTAAGCACAATTTCACCCGTCTTTTTGTCTTGAACCTCACATTTTTCTAAATTAAATAAAACTTTGTTGCCTTTATCACATATTTGAGAAAAACTAAGCAGATTATACTTCAAACCGTCAAGCAAAAAGACATCATTAATAAAGTTAGATGAATTATAACAAATTTTACCAATGCCAATAATGTCACACTTTCCTTTATCACTAAGAGTAATGGTTCCAGATGATTGCTTCTTTAAATATGAGAATAAAGAGCGTTTTCCACTCATGTGTCTTGAGAAACCACTATCTAATATCCATTTGTGCTCCTTTACCTTGGTGATATCCTGCAAAACAACAAACATCAACCTTTCTGGGTCGACCAAATGGCATATTTTGGTCCATATTCAGGTCCGATCATGTTTGGTGGTCTAGTACCATTAGGAACCCAAATTTGTTTGACCTGTTTCCTTAAAAATAAATGATAGGTGTTTCTAATCATATAAGGATCATTTCTTCTATAAGGACATGTAGATTTAACATGACCCTTTTTACAACAGTAAAAGCAAGTAGGCATATGAATGCTTCCTTTGGCCTTGACAAAAGTGGTGGTAGGTTTTCTAGGAAAGCTCCTATGATAACCTATACCATTTTTGTTAAGGGAGGACTGTTGTTCACCCATCATTCTCTCAAGATTAGCTTTTGAACTAGTGAACTTAACAAGTGCAGCCTTCTGGTCTTGACACATCAAAGTTAGATCAACTTTCTCTTTCTCTAGATCGTTATAGTTTCGTTGAAGAGAGGAGAGGTTGTCCTTGATAATCATGTTTTCTGATTCCAAGGCCTTGATATTGTCATCAAGGTCTACTTTTTCTGTGTTAAGATTTTCAATCTCTAGAGACATCTCACTTAGTTGGTTTTCTTGTTCAAGTAGCTTTTCTTTTAAAGAATTTATCCTTATTCTATGTTCCTTGTCACATATGATAGTATCTTTAAGGAATTGTTTCAGGTCAGATTCAAGTTGAGACATAATTGTACTTACCACATTGTCAACATACAGATTTGAATCTTCTTCATGATCGGCCATGAGACACAAGTTTGCTTGTTCTTTTTCGTCTTCTGATTCATATGATGATTCTGAATCACTCCATGAAGCTACCATAGCTTTCTTCTTCAGATCATTTTTCTTGAAGTTGGTCCTCTTCTTTTGTGGACAATCCTTCACAAGATGATATGTTTCACCATATTCAAAACAAGTCAGTACTCTAGTTTTCTTGTTAGAGTTAGAAAACTTACCTCGGGGTTTTGATGCTCGTAGATATTCTTTATTGTTAGCAGATTGTTTCTTTAACTTGAGAATTCTTGCGAGACCCTTAGAGATCATGGCAATTGCATCTTCTTCATCATCATCACTATCTTCCTCGTCTGATGATAATTCATCCTTTCTTGATTTTAATGCCAAATTCTTGGAGTTGGATGGGAGCTCTCCATCTTCTTTACCAAGAACCATTTCATGTGTGATGAGTTTTCCAAGGAGGTCATCAAGAGGAAGGGTTGAGTGATTATGAGCTTCTTCGATAGCAGTCATCTTTGGTCCCCACTTAGCTTTAGGTAAGCTCCTTAGAACCTTCCTAACTTTTTCTTCATTTCTTAAGATCTTTCCTAGTGAGTCCAAGTTGTTCACAATCTCGGTGAATCTTGTGAACATTTCCTTGACTGTTTCATTTGGATTCATCTTGAATAGCTCGTATTATCTGAGGAAGATGCTAATCTTTATTTCCTTGACTTGACTTGTTCCTTCGTAAGTTACAACAAGCTTATCCCATATTTCTATAGCACTCTTGCATGATGAGATACGGTTGAATTAATTTGCATCTAATCCGCAATATAGTAGGTTCATTGCTTTGTAGTTCTTTAACACGCTGTCCAGGTCAGCTTGTTTGAAATCAGCTTCCTTCTTTGGCATTTTGACACCTTCAATAGTTGTAGTAGGGATTTTGGGGCCATTCTGAACAATGCTCCAAAGTTCCATGTCCTGATCAATAATGAACATACGCATGAGTGCTCTCCAATGAGCAAAGTTGTTGCCACGGAAGAGTGGTGGTCGAGATGAGGATCTTCCTTCAGCAAATCCACCATCACCTACAAGATTCATGATTAGTCTCACTGATGGTTAAATCAATATACGTGAGTCTAGCTCTGATACCAATTAAAGAACCGGTAGGTGAAATAAAAGGTTAAAAGATACTCTAGAAGGGGGGTTGAATAGAGTATGGGAACTTTTCGCAAAACCAATCTCAAGGCCTTGAAATCAATTTCAAGGGTCTTGATGTCGATCTCAGTTCGTTGTGAAACTTTGATTTCAAGGTCTTTGAAACAACTTTCAACGGCCTCGACTTTGAACTCCTGCAAAACAAAGTTAGTCACAATAAACAAGATATGGTGCGGAATGTAAAACATCGACACGAGGATATGTTTACGAAGTTCGGCTCTAAATAGCCTACTCTCCATCCTAGGGTATGGCCTTAGGATCTAACTATCTATTATCAGCTTCAAAGAGTCCTAGATACAAACTAGAAGAAATCCCCTTCTTCTCTCACTGTAGCCAATGCTACGATCTAGCTCCAACTCTTCACTTTGCTATAATAGCCTACTTACTTCGCAGAGTAAAATACTCGAGTAAAATACTCTTTAGATATGCCAATGGAGCTCTCGAGTTTTATCTCTCTCTAGGGGATAAAGCTTTTTAGAAGGAGAGAAAGGAAAACTATGTTTCGAAATGAAGAAAACTTTTGGTCGCTTGAAGACTATAGATATTTCTGTGCAGGCTTGTGTTTAAGTCTTCCATCAGCAGCACCTGTAAAACCTTTTTAATCAAGATGAAGTTTTCACTTATATTGGGTGTTTGCATGAGTGGTGTGTGTTATATGCTTGATATGATAGCATGCGATGTCGATTATTACCGACCTATGTTTTATTGATAGTCCCCTTTCAGTGACAGTGATAATGTTTCCCTTTCATCCTCGAAGGAGTCTAGGAGGTTCTCTGACGTCAGGCTAGACCTGGTATACAGGAAGAGCACAACACCACTCCCATAGGGTACACAAGTTGTGTGACCAATACCACTCCAGATGGCTAGCATCCCTAGAGGCGATGATGATATGTTCCTCGTGTCACATAGTTTCATATATCTCTATATATACGATTTGAGTGAATGACTACTTATATAAAGATAATTAAAACGGGTAAATGTGTGACAACATGATTATGTGTTTATTTGTTATGACTTGTGTTTGTTCTTATACAGTACCTTATATATGTATGGTTAGCTAACGGTTTTATACCGTGTTGTAGATGCTTTGCAGGATAGGAGAGCTGCAGAGTGATCCGGCAAAGTGACAGGCCGATGACTCTCATACATTAGGTGGCTATGGTTTTGGGGATGATATATATAGACCTCCTACGTGAGGTTGATGTTTGTATACCTCTTGTGTGAGGATGGTGTTTTATACTCGGCTATGATTTTGTATACCTTTTGATGTACAATTTTATACCGTTTTATGTATTTGTTTTATATTTGTCAGTGTCATGTTGTAAGGTCCAATGAACTTGCTGTCAGGCTAGGGTCAGGATCCACTATGAGATCCTAGCACAATGTGGCATCCCGAGTCCCACGGAATCGGGGTATTACAGAGTTGGTATCAGAGGCCTTAGGTTGACAACAATGGCACTTGCTACTTGCAATAAAGGTCGGATGGATAAAATAAACAAAACCCGAAAGGGGTTTGAAGTTTTCAAAGGATTTTGGTTTTAAAAGCTCTGTATACAATGTTTTGGATAGAATGTACGAGAAGTCGTCACCTCTGCCATGGATCTGAGTAGTATAGATATGTATATATATGTATAATGGATTATATGTGAATGTGTTATATATATATATATATATATATATATATATATATATATATATATATATATATATATAGCCTTATAAGTGTAAGAGCCTTAGTCTTTGGATCCTAGTTGAGCTAGAGTGTGTCTTACCTTGACCCAGTCAGCCGCCCCTCCGCACCACCTTGGCCGCCCTTGCGTCTGTGCGCCCTTGCGCCTCAGGCTAGCCATCCCTACGGCTCTGGCTATGTGCAGCCGCTTTCGTTGACTCTTTCCTTATGCTTTGCGGATGGCTTCTCTTATAAGCCTCCTTAGACTTCAGAAGAGGGGTTTCCTTACCTCTTTTCAGCTTCTTCTTCATCCTCACGTTCTTCCTCTTCTCCTTTCTTCTCTTTTGATCTTCTTTGCTTCTTCTTGATCTTGTGAGAGAGTTTTGAGAGTTTGAGTGTGGATTTGGCCTTGGAGGACATTGATGATGTTGATGTGTGTTGTTGAGGATGTGCTGAAGTGGTGAGAGGTGTGGATGCTCCATAGCTGCGGCCTAGGTTGGTGGTAAGCTCTTTCTCTTCTTCTCTCTTCTTTCCTTCTTCTTGCTTCTTATCTTCCTCTTTAGCTTAGGAAGCACAAGTTTGGACTTGTGTTGGATCTTTCCCAGCCTTTTGATGATCATATATGTGTGTATGTGCATATATGTTGTTGTGGTGTGTCGAAGAAGTGAAGAGAGTCGAGAAAGGGGTCGAAGAGAAGTCGGAACCAACTCTCTGCACAGTTGGCTGCCCCTGCGCCTGTCCTGAGCCGCACCTGCGCCTGGTGTGGAGCCGTCCGTACGCCTTTGGTGAGCCGCCCCTGCGCCTCACTAGACCGGCTGGTGTGTTCTTGCTTCTGTTGGTGCATACCCTGTTGGTATGTCTTCCTTCCTTCCTTTCCTTTAGCCTTGACTTAGTTGTTGGCTAGGTTAGAATGGTTAGGATGAGTTGTATGATAGAGATATGCCTTAAGAACTTGTGTTGATGTTGGGGTTATGCTATAAGCATATGTGATCTTGTTATGATCTATAGGTTGTAGGTTGGTTCTGGTTATGGAGACGAGTCTCCTAACCCTTTCAGGTTGTGATGTTGTGTGCCTTGCTCTTGTAGGCGTTGGTTTCTTCCCCAAGGGGAAGGTGTGACGTGGTAGAGGATACAAGTGTATCAGGTAAGTCCATAGGACTTACTTAGCATACGGTTGTGGATTGTATGATTGTAATGGTTGTGTGTGTGATCATATGGTTGTGCATTTATAACCTAAACCGGACTAGGATGACCATTTATTATATTTATATGGCCCAAGTGTATTATAACGGGCGGTAACCACCGGTCTCCGCCTGCTGGTTTGGAGGAGGTGCCCTGAAGATGATCTCATAGGAGGGGACGAGTGAAGGTCACCCCCATGCAAAACTCCTTTGTTACGTTGGATGGGACGGGGTTCTTGAGGCTCCCCGTGTTACAAAAGAAGTTGAATTAGTAATGGAATAACGTAATTAAAGATAATAAATGAATATGTGTGACATTGCATGTATGAGATGTTGATATGTGTTTGTGCTATTACATCATGCTTATCTATTGCTGTAGCTAACGGTGTATACCGTGTTGTAGATGATCTGTAGGTTAGGAAGACTGCAGAGTGAGCAAGATGGTGTGACCAGCCGAGGACTTCTGTACATTAGGATACGTGGGTGGGGATCTTTTGTATCAGATGTTGTTGTTGCTATGGTTTTGTACTCGGCTTTGAGTTTGTAAACTCTTTTGTTATATCATACAGCTTTTATGTATTTGTTTTTACTCTACTTGTGCCTTGTTGTAAGATCCAGTGAACTTGTTGTCAAGCTAGGATCAGGATCCATTGTGAGATCCTATCCCAATGTAGCATTCCGAGTCCCACGGATTCGGGGTGTTACAGAGTTGGTATCAGAGCCTTAGGTTGACAACAATGACACTTGCTATTTGCAATAAAGGTAGAGTGGATAAATAAACAGAAGCCACATGGGGTCTGACTTTTAAAAGGGTTTTGGTTTTAAAGCGAGTACAGATGTTTTGGGATAGTGTGTACAAAAGTCGTCACCCATCTGAGGATCTCGACAGTATATATATATATATAGAGATACCTCTTATGTGATGATAGGTATGCATGTGTTATTAAGTATTATATATATCTATACATATGGCCTATATAGAGCCTTATACGTTAGGTGTGCATACCCCGCAGATGGATCGGACTAGAGCTACTACTGTAGGCAGAGGTAGAGGTAGACCACCTCTTCCTCCAGGAGGGAGGAGACAGGGACCAACTCCCGCTGTAGATCCGCAAGTGGAGGAGGAGGCTCATGAGGAGGTTGTTGAGAGCTTTGTTCCAACAACGAGGAGTGATGGATCCAGGAGACATCAGTCAAATCGAGCTCCGTCATATGGTTCAGATCGTGTTTCTATGGGAGGACCTGAGTTTAGAGAGTATCTCAGGTAGTTTGAGGAGGCCATCAGAGCGGGTCGACGAGCCCCAGACCTACCAAGGCAAGAGGGATTATCTGAGGAATCCCATGGAGCTACTCAGGTGCCAACTATGCTGGCACGTGCTGCTGAGGTTGCTCGAGCTGTAGAGGAGACCAGAGGGCCTCGACCAGATGCCTGGTTGATGGCATTCCATCAGCAGGGAGTACCACACTTCTCTAGGGAGATCGGCCTAGAGACTGAGGTGTGGATTGGGCATGTAGACTCAGCCTTGGAGTCTATTCGTTACCCGGAGGACAGACGGATAGAGCTAGTACAGTCTCTATTCCGTGACCTGGCACATCAGTGGTGGAGGACAGTTAAATCACGAGTTACCAGCTATGAGCAGATGAGGACTCGGTTGAGGGAGCAGTTCTGCCCTGCCTCATTGAGGAGGGAGAAGCTGCAGGATTTTGTGGAAGCAGGCTTTGAGGATGTACCCATTACAGATGCTATTCACCGCTTTCGGACTGAGTTAGCTTTGTTGGGTCCAGCTGCACCTTCTGAGGACCAGCACGTGTACCTATTCTCCTGACGTCTAAGAGAGAGCACACGTTCATACATGGCGGGATTTCATTGTGACTCTTTGGCGGATTACCAAGATCGGGCCTCTGCTTATGAGAGAGAGAGGGCCAGCCAGAGGAGGACTTCTCAGACCGGACGGTCTGAGAAGAGACAATGTACAGCACCGACTGGTGCAAGAGCATCTGGATTCGGGCGAGGCCAGACTCAGGGCCGCTCGAGTATTCAAGTGTCTGCACAGACTACTGATAGAGGCCGGCAGTGTTACAACTGCGGGGCCTACATGCATATGAGGGCTGATTGCCCTAGAGCACCGCTGACTTGCTTTTCGTGCGGGAAGCCAGGACATATAGCTACGTTTTACCGTCAGGGCAAGGCGCCATCACAGCAGGGTTCTTCCCCTACAGGTGCAGCGGGAGGTGGGCAGAGACCGCCTCAGCATTAGGGACAGTAGAGGGTCCAAGGGACACCTGCTACTCAAGGTTCAGCTCCTGGACCGAGTAGGGGTAGAGGTAGAGAGGCTAGCACTAGTGATGCCCGAGGAGTTTGAGGTCGTGCTTTTGAGTTAAGGAGTGCTGAGGAGTCGCCAGCACCAGCTGCTACAGGTACCATTTTATTATATGGTTTACCTGTTAGAGTTTTATTTGATACGGGTTCTACGCATTCATTTAATTCTGCTTCTTGTGTTGAGCGTTTGAGTTTGTCTACCATAGAGGGGGCACCCTTTACTATAGGGTTACCTAATGGTAGTAGGGTCAGAGGTACCCAGGAGATACGTAGTTGTCCCCTATGTTAGGGACTCGTGTACTACTTGTTGACTTCTTAGTCATGCCTTTGATGCAGGAAGAAGTCATATTAGGTATGGATTACAGTCTCTACCAACTTAGGTCCGATAGAGGTCTTCCGGGGTTGGGACCTTGGGAAGACAGGATCTGTCATCAGTGCGGTACGAGCAGCTAGACTAATTACACAGGGATGTGATGCCTTCTGGTGCTACGCCATGAAGGATGGAGAGAGTTCAGCTTTGGAGGACATACCCGTGGTCTGTGAGTTCACAGACGTATTTGCAGAGCCATCTGGCTTGCCACCTTAGAGGAGCATAGATTTTGGTATTGATTTAGAGCCTGGCACGAGACCCATCTCGAAGGCCCCATACCGTATGGAACCTGTCGAGATGTTGGAGCTGAAGAAGCAACTAGAGGAGTTGGCTGAGAAGGGCTTCATACGCCCTAGCGTTTCACCATGGGGTGCACCGGTCCTCTTGTGGGGAAGAAAGACGGATCGTTGAGACTGTGCATAGATTATAAAGAGCCGAACAAGGTGACCATCAAGAACAGGTATCCATTAACTCGTATTGATGATCTACTTGATCAGCTGCAGGGAGCGACGGTCTTCTCTAGGATTGACTTGCGTTCAGGATATCACCAGCTGAGGGTGAGAGAGCAGGATGTGCACAGGACGGCATTTCGTACCCGTTATGAACACTACGAGTTTGTAGTGATGCCATTTGGGCTGACGAATGCCCTAGCAGTATTCATGGAGTTGATGAACAGTATCTTCATCGACTTCCTGGACTAGTTTGTGGTGGTCTTCATTGACGACATTTTGGTATACTCTCGTAGCAGAGAGGAGCATGCGGGACACTTGAGGACGGTTTTGCAGATTTTGAGGGATACAGAGCTTTATGACAAGCTCTCTAAGTGTGAGTTTTGGATGTCTGAGGTTGCATTTCTCGGACATATAGTCTCCGCCGATAGGATCATGGTTGACCCGGCGAAGATCGAGTTTGTTGCTATATGGACGACACCGACGCACGTCAAGGAAGTGTGTAGCTTTCTTGGCTTAGCTGGTTATTATAGACGCTTTGTGGAGAGATTCTTTGTGATTGGCCGTCCACTGACGAGTCTTCTGAGGAAGACTACCATATTTGTATGGACCGACCAGTGTGCTTAGAGTTTTGAGGAGTTAAAGAGGCGTTTGACTTCTGCTCCTGTCTTGGCACAGCTAGAGGGTTTTGATGATTTTGTAGTCTACAATGATGCATCCAAGCTAGGCTTGGGATGTGTGCTGATGCAGAGGGGCAGAGTGATTGCATATGCGTCTCGATAGCTGAAGACGTATGAGGAGAACTACCTGACTCATGATTTGGAGTTGGCAGCGGTAGTTCAAGCTTTGAAGATCTGGAGATATTACCTGTATGGTGTTACATGCCAGATCTTCACAAACCATAAGAGTCTGAAGTATATTTTCACACAGCGGGAATTGAATAACCGCCAGCGTCGATGGCTTGAGCTGATCAAGGACTTTGACCTTGAGATTTTGTATCATCTTGGCAAGGCGAATGTGGTAGCCGACGCCTTGAGCAAGAAGACGCCCCGAGAGAAGGCGATTGCCAGACTTACTGTACAGCCTCAGCTTCAGAGGGATCTAGGCTGGCTAGAGATGGACATCCAGTTTTCTCATGAGGATGCCCAATTGTTTACTTTAGAGGTTCTACCTGGTCTGTTGGATGAGATCCAACATAAACAATGGACTTGCCCGACTTTGGCAAGGATCAGAGATAGGATGTCTCGTGGAGAGGCACCCCAGTTCACTATTGGGGCAGATGGAGTTATGAGGCGACATGATTGTATTTGTGTTCCTGCAGATACAGAGTTGAGACAGCCGATATTACAGGAAGCTCACTTTACACCTTACTCAGTACACCCTGGTACGAGTAAGATGTACCATGATGTGAGACGCTCATATCGGTGGGGAGGGTTGAAGCCCGACGTAGTCAGATTTGTGGCTCAGTGTGCCACCTGTCAGCAGGTCAAGATAGAGCATTTCAGACCTGGAGGTGAGCTCCATCCACTGCCAGTACCACAGTGGAAGAGGGAGGACGTCTCTATGGATTTTGTGACTGGATTAAAGACCAGTAGGAGCTTTGATGCCATTTGGGTGGTCGTTGATAGATTGACGAAGATGGCACTTTTCATCCCCATTAGAGAGACGTGGCCTGTGAGTAGACTGGCTGAGGAGTACATTAGACAGATAGTGAGACTCCATGGGGTACCGAGGACGATTGTTTCTGATCATGACGGACGATTTACATCAAGATTCTGGCAGCAGATTCAGACTGCTTTGGGGACGAGTTTACACTTCACAACTTCCTTTCACCCCTAGATAGATGGTCAGTCACAGAGGACCATCCAGACCTTAGAGGATATGTTGCGAGTCTATGTGTTGGATTGGAGACAAGGATGGTCTCATTACCTCCCACTCGTTGAGTTCTCACAACAACAGCTGGCATGCATCTATAGGGATGACTCCTTATGAGGCATTGTATGGATGTAGATGTCGTACACCGTTATGCTGGGACGAGCCTAGCAGTGTCAGTGGGATAGCGCCAGAGTAGATTCAGGATGATATGGCTCGAGTAGCGCTGATCAGAGAGAGGATGCTGGCTGCACAAAGTCGCCAGAAGTCGTATGCAGACAAGAGGCGTCGACCTCTAGAGTTCAGGGTAGGAGTTCATGTCTCGTTGAGAGTATCTCCGACGCGAGGCGTCAGACGTTTTGGCATAAAGGGGAAGTTGAGTCCCCAATATGTCGGTCCTTTCGAGATACTTGATAGAGTTGGACGAGCAGCTTATAAATTAGCTTTGCCTCCAAGGCTAGAGGGTGTTCACCCCGTATTTCATGTGTCTCAGTGTAACCCAAGGATCAAGACTAACTAAACCGATTAAGGTTGTGACACTCGAAATCGAAGTAGAGGTTGTTGAGGCTTCAATACTACCTAAAAAAGGGCAAGCCAAGACTAGATTAAAGCTAATCTTTAACCTTGGATCAAAGTAAAAGCAAAGTTCGTAAACTGATGTAAATTACGGGTGGATCTTGAGTTCCACGGCCGTGGAACCTCAAGAACAGGCTGTGATTTTGGTTCGTCGGCTAATCTCTCTAACTCTCAGGGTCCAATCTATTTACGATCGATCTATCATCATCTAAGCCACAACTATCAACCCTTCACCTTAGAATCGCTAAAGTTTTTTAGCCAACAATAGTCATTATGATATCAAATTCAAGGTTAAGAAGAATGAAAGATGAAAACCTTCGAAAAGCTTCAATAAACTTCAAATCAATCTCAAAACCACAAATAAGGGTATAATGTATATCAGATTTGGAATAACACAAACCAATCACCATCCTTGATAAGAACGAAGAGCGGGATGTCAATCCGTCTTCTAATCAAACCTAGGAACAAGAGCGCAACTTCTAAATCTTTAAGCCTTCGTAAATCTCCGTTGCAAAATTGCAATTTTCCCCACGTCCAATGAAACCCTAGGCAGGTGTAAGCGAGCGTAAGCGAAGGTGCCGAATTCTCCCTCCTTCAGTCCTTTTATAAGGAAGGATAGAATAACCGTCCGGCCCATATGCGTAGACAATGTGTCTATATTTTATTCGTTAAAAGATTGCCTAAATCACGGTTTCATGGAGTTCCACGGCCGTGGTTTAGAGCGTGGAAGTGGATTACGGTTCTTCACAACTTCCACGACAGTACTTTATACCGTGTAACTCTCTGGAATGCTCCACATTCATGTTGCCAAGTTCCACAGCCGTGGTTTTGGGCGTGGACTTCATTACGGCCGTATTTTACAGCATGGAAGCATAGATTGCTCGTAGTTTCCTTTGTTTCGTGCCATTCCTCATCCTAACATCTTCCTTGGCCTCTTTGTGGTGTCCTAAATCCTTGGATGTGCTCAATTCATCTCCATCCTCTCTTAATTTGTTCGGTTTTAGCTCTTATTCGCCTATAATCAACACAAAGCTTATGTAGACCTCTATATCGACAATATAGACAAACTAGCTAACAATTGCTTCAATGCTTTATCAATGAACACTATGATGGATGAAAAACATCTAGAAAACGTGCCTAAAATATCACAATATTTCATGCTAACAAAATACCCCATACTTGCTACTTGCTTGTCCCTAAGCAAGGTCTTTCAAAAGCTTTAGAACTCAAGTTAGGATGAAATATGTATGCAATCTCAAAAACAAAACATCTTTTAGGTGAATGTGCTTCTAGTCAATAGATCATTCTCAAACCTTGCTTCATTCATTCACGAGACTTTCATATACATAAGCAAAGAATAAAGAGAAAGGAAACATCGTGAATTGATCAAACTTCAATGTAAGCATCATAACCTTCAAACATTATCAAAATCAATCATAAGAAACTTCAATTTAGATCACCAAGTCATATAACATTCTCTTGATCTTAAGGACTTTCAAGTAAGGTCTAGAATGCGGAAAGGGAAAGGAAACTATAAGGAATGTGGTGCATGAATCCGGGAAAGTGGATAACTAACTCTTTTCTTTTTCCCTTGCGGTTTTGCAACACTTTCAACTTAGAGTTTTGCTCTCTTCTTTTGCACATAATTTTTCGTCTTTACTTTTGGAGTTATGGACAGAGGTGCACAAAAACCGAAGCCTAGGAGATTGGCGGTTCTCAATTTTGCGAGATGCGTCAAACCCTTGATGCACATACCATAATCCGTTAGGAATATCGCTCAATCCGACTTTGGCAAGACACAAACACCCGGCTATGTGAATGGTGCCGAGTTACTCATCGTCATGATTGACTTCCCCAAACCTATAAGTTCTTTCTATTCTTTGAATGCAAAATTTTGCTTTCATGGCCCTCCCACAGCAAACATGCCAAATATCAACTCCTCCAAATTCCCAGATAGGTAAGGGAGACCATTATTTCATTGAGGGGCTAAATGATCAAAATTTTGCTTATCATGTGATTTCAACCTTGTTTTTTCAATATGATTTAGATAAAACTCTTCACATTATGAAACTTGCAAAAGAGGGGTAATTAACTCATTCAATTTCTTTTCAATTCACTATTTGTTTAAGCATACAATTGTCATCAAAAACTCAATTCACAAGTAGTGATTATCATAGAAATCATCTCAATTCTTAGAAGCACAAAAATTTTCAAAACTTTTCGATTTTTATGGGTTTTTCAAAAGCTTTTTCATGCAATGCGATAATGAAACGTGTAACAATGGAATGAAACGTGCAAAGTGTTCTTGATCAAAGCAAGCAAAAGTGAGTAGAGTTATTACAAACGAATAGTCACACCCCACCCCATACTTGAGACAAACATTGTCCCTAATGTTCAAAAAGAAATAAAGAAAAGAAAGAAAGAAAATGAACTCACAAGACGGTGGTGGAGGGGCTAAAGCGGTAGATCGTCATCGTCCTCACTGGGGTGCCGGTGGGGGTGGAAACGGGAAGAAGTCGGGGTCATAGTTCCGCCCAAACTACTGGCGGTAAATGTCTCTCATCATCCGGTCATGTGCATCGGCTCGTGCATCCCTAGCATCCGCGCGGATCTCCAAGGCTCCGACTCTACTGGAAAGGTCGGTGGCCCACTCCGGCAGCTGCTCGTACCACTCCGGCGCCTGGCTATACCAAGCTGGTGCATCTGATGGTGCTGGTGCAGGTGGTGGCTGTGCATGCCAAGTCGGTGGAACTCTCATCCACTCCGGATGCATGCTATACCACTTAGGAGGTGTCACCATCCATGTCGGCCTCTCACTCACGCTAGCACAGTGAGAGGAAGAGGCGGAAGGTCCAGCAGGGCGGGGAGAATGTCTAGGGAGGTCGGAAAATGTATCCGGCTGATCCGGAAAGGTACCAAAATCGTGCTCCTCACCTCCTCCCTCAAACTCACCATCTCCTCTCTTCTCCTCCTCATCTGCAGCAAGTGCCTCTGGTGCAATGTAGGGAGGTGCTACTAATCTATTCGCATGCATAATAGCGAATGTCTCCTTCCAGTTATGGCGTCCAGCCATAATGGAATACTCGGGAAGCCATGCTACACCTCTACCTCCTCTATCCTCCCAAGGCATGGCAGTGGTAGGTGGAGCTCTATGCCTAGGGAAAATCAAGCCTCTAGTCATGAGACTCTGAAGTCCTAACAGCCTCGCCGCTATCCTAGTACAGGCGGAGAAATCTACCCCTAACTGTCTAGCAAGGTGGGTGTTTGCCCGAAAGGTGTGTGCGTCAAAGTCTTAAATTTATA
Organism: Fagopyrum homotropicum; assembly: GCA_033239125.1. Taxonomy (NCBI): domain Eukaryota; kingdom Viridiplantae; phylum Streptophyta; class Magnoliopsida; order Caryophyllales; family Polygonaceae; genus Fagopyrum; species Fagopyrum homotropicum. Next base: position 103,104,370 of record BSWB01000002.1, read on the forward strand.
TCCAGAACTCAAAGCAAAGCGAACCTGTAGTGTACGGATCAGCTGTAGTGAGGGAAGAATTCCAAAGTCGAACTCAGGGATTTGGTGAGAGTAAATTCAATTTCAATTATCTAGTGGGAATGCAAAAAGCTTTTGTGATCAAATAAGGGTAAAATGATTCCAAGGATTCAAGTATCCGATTTCGGCTTTCGATTCAAGACACTTCTATAGATATAAGGACATAGTTTATATTTCCAAGATTATCTGTTCAAAGGCAGGTATCGTACGGTGAAGTTCCGAAACCTATATATCTAATCTAAAGGTTCTCTCTATAAGGGTTGTTGAGGCTGCAATATAGAAAGATCTAAAGACAAGAATTATGTTCAAACTAACTATCTAAAGCTCCAGGATATGACTCTCCAAAGTAAAGAATAGAAAGCACATTTAAAATCTTAATAAAGGATGTTGAGTCTCTCTACTACCCTAATCTTGTAACCTTAATCTATTAAATGTAGAATTAAGTTTGAAGTCTCTTCATACATTCAATTAGAGGTTAAACAAGTTAATCAATGTTGGGATTTAGGCAAGGATTAGTTTTGGTTAAAGATTAATTCAATTTAAGTTCGTCAGAAGAATAAATCGGGTTGTTCATCACTAAATCGGCCGATTTACTCAAGAACACACCGATTTTCCTGTTGTCGCAAAACTAAAATCTAAACTCTCAGGGTCCTAATGTGTAAATGAGTTCAGTCTATCATCATCTAAGCCTTAATCATCAACTATTCTCCCCAGAATCACAATGGTTTTAGCAAACCATTTTCAAAATCGAATCAAATTAAAGATTGAGTGAAATATCGCAAATAAAACCGAATCTTGAATAAAAACTCAATAACCTTCAAATCTGTAATCAATCCTCGAAACTGATCAATGTATCTCTTAAGTAACTCAAATTCGTGTTCAAAAATCACAATTACTTCAATGGACAAAGAAATCTCACAAACAATGATCAAGATTGACTTTCCGGCTAAAGTCCTTCAACCCTTCTCCAAGAATCTTCAATCTCTCTCAAACGCGTAAAGATTTCCCGCTGCGGATGTCCCGTTTTCGTTCCCAGGATTCCAACCTATAGTTTCTTGCTAATGGGCCGTTTGGTAAAACTCTCCTCTAGCCCAAAAGAATTGGGCTTTGTGTCGTCTTATCATTATGCCGAAAAACAAAGGAAATCAGCCTAGTCGATTTATACACAAAACCGTTCGATTTCTAGAGAAGAAAATCGTCCGATTTATATGTATAATGGCACGATTTTCTTCAACAGAAAGTGTTCTTCTTTTGGCTCGTCTTCTATGCTTCTCCTATACAACTCCTTAGCTCTTTGTGATCCCTCCAAGACTTCTTTGGCTTCTCTAACGTCCTTGGATGCTCCTTGCTCCACTTTTGCTTCCAATTTCACTCCATTTACCTATAATTCATCAAAAACTCGTGTAGACCTCTATTTCCGACAAATGGTTGAATAGAACATAAAAGGCACACAAAATCTCTCTAAATGCAAGACAAACTGAGACAATCTTCTACAATATGCATGAATATAATGGTATATAATTCATGTCATCAAAATACCCCATACTTGCCCCTTGCTTGTCCCTAAGCAAGACTCAAATTTAGAATACAAGATGTCATGGATTATATATGTATGAAAACTCAAAAACTTTTCTTTTGATAGTGCTTCTTCTTATTGGATCACCCTCAAAGTGATATTTCAAGACATAGGAAGGCAAAGTGTGTATCAATGATAACTATAAGATGAACTAACTCTCTTTTCTTTCTTGAAAACACAAATAAAGGACATGATAAAGATGTAGAGGTAATCAAAGTCAAACAAATCTAAGCCATGAAGCCTTAAACACATGCATAAAAGTCTCAAGGTCTTCTAATCAAAGGAAAGGTCCAAGAAACGTATTAGGGGAAGGAATTCTTTTTGGCAATTGTGGTGCTAATCCGGGAAAGAGGAACAACATAATACCTTCAAAATTTTACTTCACCGCACATGCTTTGCATGTAGAAAGCTTTGCTTCCTTTATACTTTACTTTTTGAGAGTATGGACAGCAGTGCACAAAAACCGAAGCCTAGGAGATCGGCGTTTCTCTATTTCGAGATGCCTTAAACCCTTGATGCACATACCATATCTCGTTAGGACTTGTCGTTCAATTGGACTTTGGCAAGACACAAACACCCGGCTATGTGAATGGTGCCGAGTTACTCATCGTCATGTTCAACGTCCCCAAACTTATGAATTGCTACACTTTCATTTAATACATTTTCTTTGGCCCTCCCACATCAAACATGCCTTTTTTCTATCACTTATCCTAATTCCCGGATGGTAAAAGAAGGTTTACATATTTCATTGAGGGGCTAGCATGATCAAGATATGAGGAAAAAAAAAGAAGTGAATTGCCTTAGTCATCCTTATATGATGTAAAAGAACTTGCAATATAGCTTCGACTATTATTTCATTCTCTTATCAAAACATCTAAATCATATAACTTATTCATGTGTTCAAGTAACAAAAGTAAGCTCATTCATGCTATGATTAACATCTCAACACAACTAAGCTATCTTTTTGCCTATCCACATACATATTTCTCATCATAGAGGTCATTTCCATCATAAGAAGCACAAAAAATTTTGAAAATTCATAGAATTTGAAAAAGATCATGCAAAAGCAAGTGTCATAGTGGAAATCAAGTAGTGCAAGAGTTATTACAAGCCAAATCATCAAGAGTAGTGTAAAGTGCATAAAGTGCTAAGATGAAACAAAAGGTATTGTAAGTACCCCCACCCCATACTTAACATCCACATTGTCCCCAATGTGAAAGTCAAGCATAAGATAGAGAAAAATACTTACAATGTAAAAGAAGTGGAAGCTCAATCCTCTGTCGGTGGTGGAGGTGGTGGATAAGGATACATCGGTGCACTAGGATCGTAGAAGTGGCCGAACTGATGGAAGTATAAGTCTCTCATCTGGCCATCGTAGGATGAATGCCTAGCGTCCGTCTCCTGCCTGTAGTTCCTCAACTGAGTGTTCAGGGTGTCATAATCGGTGTGGAGAGCGTGATAGTCGGTGCTAAGGCTCTGGAAGCTAGAGACTAGCTCCCTAAAGTGACGGGGAGGTCGACGTCCTCGTCCATGTCCTAGGGCACGTGCAAATGAGCGGCGAGGTAGCTGCATGTCATCCTCCGTCTCCTCATCACCTCTACTAGTCCTGCTAGGTCCTCCACCATGAGTGTCGGTGTCCATGGCATCCGTAGAATGACCGCTATGAGTGTCACTCTCAAACTCGAGCATGGTCTCCTGGCCTCCGTCCTCATCCTCCTCAGTGTCACCTGCATCATCATCATAATATAAAGGAGGAGATATCTCCTCGAGCATCAACTCAAATGTCTCCTTCCAGTTCCTCTTGCTCCGAATAGTGTATTCGGGCTTCCAGATGATCTCGGATGGCTTCTTCTTTGGATCCTTGTGCCATGGCATGGGCACATGAAGGGTTCATCTCCCTCAAGGAATCAAAACCTGTCGAGTAACCAATCTCTGTGAACCTAAAGGTAGGGCACTCTCAGCTAGAGTGCATCCCGAGAAGTCTAATCCCAATGGCTTAGCCACATGAGTGACAAGGCCTCCAACAGAAATGTCGCCCTTAGCTTTGTTGTCTATCTTTCCTAGATAGTCAGCAAGCATGGATGAAATGTCGGGGACGGTGGTGGATGTCATACAGTATAGAATAAAAAGCTCATCAGCCTTGAGCTTCTGTGGAGTCTTTGTGCGGGAGAATAAGCTCTCACTAAGGATCTGATGTACTACCTTAAAGGAAAGGTTGTACATGCTAGTCTCTTTCGAATTCCCGGGTCTCCACTTGTCCCCACCATACTCTCCGACTGAAATGGCCTCCCAGAAGGCACTAGCACTAACACCTCTAGCAAATGTGCCTGCATCTGAATAAGAAAAACCGAACAAGTCGCCAAAGGTATCAATAGACATAGTATGATCTTGGCTCATAAGGCGGAAGGTGACCATCCTTTCTCTAGGATCATGCTCGAATGTACTAAGGAACTCTAGGGTGATCTCGGTATATGCATCCTCCCTAATCATAGCAAACTGTCTCAGCCCAACTCTATCAAGCATCATATCCACATCCTCTCGAACAAACAAGGAATCTAGATCATCTAACACAATGTAGCGAGGAGGGGTGAATGGGCGATCTAAGATACGTTCATATCTTTTCTTGTGTTTGGATAGGGGAGGGGGAAGCTTGGGAATGTTTTGAGGTGGTGGTGGAGGTGGGGGAGGGGCTTTGGAAGAAGATCCCTTCTTCTTCCCCGTATTTCTAGTTATTCTCTTCACAATATCCATTTCTGCAGCAAAAAATCGCCCTGTTCTTCACAAAAATCGGACGATTTTTCTGGGTTAGGTCGATTTCTACGATTCTCACAATTCTGTAAAGTTCTGTCTCAACAATCACCACATACAGTTCCCTATAGTGATTCCTAAGCAAACTCCTCTATCAATTTCAGCAAACAAACACTTCCTAATTAGCAAGATTCAAATTCGAATGAGAAACTTAGGTTTTGGAATGAAAAACCTGAATTCCTCGTGGAAGAGTCGATTGTCGTGCTTGTTGTTGCTAGATCCTTGTTCCTTGTTGAAAATGCTTCAGTTTGGAGCCAAGAATCATTCAAAATGATTAAGGAATGAGAATTGTAGGGTATGGGCGATTTTCGGAGTTCTTGAGAGAGAGAAATCGAGGGTGGAAGTGTTTGGAATGAGGGAATTGAGTGTTGAAGTCTTTATATAGGGTCGAGAAATTGTGAAGAAAATTGGACGATTTTCAAGGCCGATTTAATCGTCGGGGCGATTTTTCTCTCGTTTTCTCTGAACATACGGAAAATCGGACGATTTTTCTAGGCAGGTCGATCTCCAGGTCGATTTTTCTTTCTGTTGGCAAAAATCGACTTGCTCTATTCCTGAATTGAACGATTAACTTAATGCAATTCGATTTTTCTCTGAACACTTGAAAATCGGACGATTTTTCTAAGAAGGTCGATCTCCAGGTCGATTTTTCTTTCTGTTGTCAAAAATCGACTTGCTATGTTCCTGAATCGAACGATTAACTTAATGCAGCTCAATTTCCTTCCTTGTTCTTCATGGAAATTGAACATTTAACTGATTTATGCTCCCTTTCTCCATGGATCTCTCAATTTGGACCTAATTTCCTGCGATTAATGACACGACAAACCAAGAGTGCATCGAGGAACAAATAAAAAGCGAAAACAAAGAAACAAAGCAACTAATCTACTCTAACTAAGTGACGAAAGGAGGGAAAAACTATACTATCATGGGTTGCCTCCCAAGAAGCGCTTGATTTATCGTCTTTAGCTGGACGGTGTATGGTTTGTGTTCAATGGAGGAGGATAGGAGCTATCTCCTCGACCGGAGCTTCCGGTGTGTATTTCTTCAACCGTTGGCCATTAACCTTGAAACTTCCGCTTTGTTCACCCCATACTTCAACTGCACCATGGGGGAAAATTCGTTTAATTACATAAGGTCCTGTCCAACGGGATTTAAGCTTACTTGGAAACAGACGAAGCCTCGATTTGAATAGAAGGACTTGATCTCCCTCTTTCATATCTTTTGGAATGATATGCTTATCATGCCAACGCTTTGTCCATTCCTTGTAGATCTTTGCGTTCTCATACGCATTTAGCCGGATCTCATCCAGCTCATTGATGTCTAAGATGACAAGATTTACCATAGACTAGATTATATGGAGTCGTACCTATTGGTGTCTTGAAGGTTGTCCTGTACGCCCATAGTGCATCGTCAAGCTTCATTGACCAATCTTTCCTCGTTTTAGAGACGGTTTTCTCTAAAATTCCCTTGATTTCTCTATTGGATATCTCAACTTGTCCGCTAGTTTGCAGATGGTAAGGTGTAGCTATCTTATGGGTCACCCCATACTTAGCCAATAGAGTCTCAAATCGACGGGCTGTGAAATGCGTTCCTCCGTCACTAATGATGGTTCGGGGAGTTCCGAACCTTGGGAAGATCGTTATATTGAAGAACTTCACCACTACCATTGCATCATTAGTAGGAGAAGCGATTGCCTCTAACCATCTTGAGACATAGTCTATGGCAAGAAGTATATATTGGTTCCCGCATGAAGATGGGAAGGGTCCCATAAAATCGACGCCCCATACATCGAAGATTTCTACTTCTTGTATGTTATTGAGAGGCATCTCATTCCTCCTTGATATATTACCTGTCCTTTGAAAAGCATCACAAGCAACAACAAACTTTTGCACATCTTTGAAAAGTGTAGGCCAAAAGAAGCCGGAACGAAGTACCTTAGCACAAGTTTTGTTGGAACTAGCATGTCCGCCACATGGTAGGGAATGGCAATGGCGGATGACACTATCCACCTCATCTTCGGGGATACATCTCCTGTATATGCCATCGGGACCTCGTTTGAATAGAAGAGGTTCGTTCCAATAGAAATGCCGGACATCACTAAAGAACTTCTTCTTTTGAGCATATGAAAGTCCGGGTGGAATCTCCTGACAAACAAGGTAATTCACAATGTCAGCAAACCATGGATCATTACCTTTTGAGATGTGTTGAAGACACTCTTCGATCTCATGTAGTACCTCGTCAGGGAATGAGTCGTCTATAGGAAGTTCATCCGTCTCGTCGGTGAGTTGCGGAAGACGACTAAGATGATCAGCAACGGAGTTTTCCGATCCTTTCTTATCACGAATCTCCAAATCGAACTCTTGTAGGAGTAAGATCCATCTTAGAAGCCTTGGCTTCGCATCCTTTTTTGTGAATATGTAGCGAATTGCGGAATGGTCCGTATAGACTATCACCTTTGCACCTACAAGATAGGAACGAAACTTTTCAAAAGCGTACACTACGGCTAAAAGTTCCTTTTCTGTGGTTGCATAATTATATTGAGCTTCATCTAGCGTTTTGCTAGCATAGTAGATGGCATGAGTGCGACCATCTTTCTTCTGTCCAAGTACGGCTCCTATAGCGACGTCACTTGCGTCGCACATGACCTCAAAAGGAAGAGTCCAATCGGGTGGTTGAATGATTGGTGCTGAAATCAAAGCTTCTTTGATCCTGCAAAAAGCATCTAAACAATCTTTCGAAAATTCAAAAGTTGCGTCTTTCATCAAAAGATTAGTTAAGGGTTTTGAAATCTTAGAAAAATCCTTTATGAATCTCCTATAGAAGCTTGCATGCCCTAAGAAACTTCTAATTCCTTTCACAGAAGAAGGGGGAGGTAGCTTCTCAATGGTTTCTATCTTTTCTCTATCAACCTCTATTCCCCTTTGTGATACTAGATGACCTAACACAATCCCTTCGGTAACCATGAAATGACACTTTTCCCAGTTTAAGACTAAGTTAGTGTCCTCACATCTCTTAAGAACTAGTGAAAGGTTATAGAGACAGTTATCAAAGGAAGAACCATATACCGAAAAGTCGTCCATGAAGACTTCCATGATATTATCTACGTATTCGGAGAAGATTGCCATCATACACCTTTGGAAGGTGGCTGCAGCGTTGCATAGACCGAATGGCATTATTCTATAAGCAAACGTACCCCAAGGGCACGTGAAAGTCGTCTTCTCTTGATCATCCGGATGAATTGGAATCTGAAAGAAACCGCTATATCCATCTAGATAACAAAAGTAAGAATGTTGGGCTAACCTTTCCAACATTTGATCAATAAAAGGAAGGGGGAAGTGGTCCTTCCTAGTGGCCACGTTCAGTTTGCGGTAGTCGATGCACATTCGCCACCCTGTAACTGTCCGTGTGGGGATAAGTTCGTTGTTTTTGTTGGCAACAACGGTAATGCCTCCTTTCTTTGGTACTACCTGTACTGGACTCACCCATTTGCTATCGGAAATAGGAAAGCTGATACCTGCATCAAGTAGCTTAAGGATTTCTTTCTTCACGACCTCTTTCATTGCCGGGTTTAGCCGTCTTTGAGGTTGGCGTGAAGGCTTGTAATCCTCTTCCATTAGAATTTTGTGCATACATAGGGAAGGCTTTATTCCTACTAAATTATCAATAGTATAACCTAATGCTCTCCTATGTTGCTTCAGAACATGCATAAGTTTCTCTAGTTCAGCATCATTCAGTTTCGCATTGACTATGACCGGATATGTGGAATTAATGCCAAGAAATGTGTACCTTAAATGCGTGGGGAGTGGCTTCAATTCTAATGATGGAGGTGCCTTGGTTGATGATGATTCGTGGCCTTCGTATGTTGTGGGAGAGGTCTCTAGAGGTGGGGGTGATGTATCATTAGAGTCGAGAACAACTGCGGTGAAGTTTGGAGAATCCAGAAAATTTCCCACTGGATCGACCTCCCCTGAAGTAAATCGGTCGATCTGAGGCACGATTTTTCTTTCTGTTGTCAAAAATCGGGTTGCCTTTTCAAAAATCGGACGATTTAGTTTATGCAGGTCGATTTTCTTCACAGTTTCCGGAGTTAATTCTAGTTCTTCAAATCTTGTTCCTAGTTCTTCCTCCATATCATCTAATGCCTTTACATCCTCATTGCAATCATGTTCCACTCCTTCTTCCATGATGCTCATACTAAGAACCTTTTGAAGAGGGTCTTTCATCAAGATTGAACTTACTACCTCTCTAGACTCTTCTTCATCAAAAATATCAAAGACATCGTCTCTCAAGGCTGACTCCTTGATTAAGGAAGAGAGTATGAATTCCACCTTCTCTTCACCTATATGGAAAGATAGCTGGCCATTCTTGCAATCGACCATGCATCCGGATGTTGCAAGGAATGGCCTCCCAAGAATGATGGGAACCAGGTAATCTACAGGGATGTCAAGAACGACAAAATCTATAGGAATGTAAAACTTACCGAGTTTTACTGGAATGTCTTCTAATATCACAACCGGCTTAGTGGTGGAACGATCATCCATGTAAAGTGTGATCTTCACCGGTCTAGGCTTTCCTAGACCAACTACTTTGCATAGAGCAAGTGGTATGATACTCACACTTGCTCCAAGGTCGCAAAGTGCATCATAAGTAGTCTCTCCCAAAGTGATGGGTATGCAAAAGGATCCTGGATCACGGAGCTTAGGTGGCATATTCTCCGTCATAGTCTTGATGAGTTCGGATGACTCCATACTCATCTTGACTTCTCCGATGTCTTCCAATTTCCTCTTGTTAGAGAGGATCTCCTTGAGGAATTTCCCATAAGCTGGCATACCTAGAATTGCATCCATAAAAGGTATATTAATATGCAGCTTACTCATAAGTTCAACAAACTTACCAAAGTGTTTATCTAGGCGTGCACGCGTTCTAGATTGAGGAAAAGGTAGAGGTGGTTTGTAGGCAGGAGGAGGAACATAGATATCTTCCTTCTCTTTTCCCCCTCCTTCTTTAGTGATGGTTTCAACTACTTTAGGTTGAGGATCGGTAGTTGTTATGCCACTCCTAGTAGTGATCGCCATAACCCTTCCCTTTGGGTTATCTTCTGCCTTCCCGGGAAGTTTCCCTTGGTCTCTTGGAACCTCTCCGGCCTTGTTAAATACTTGGCTTTCCAAAGCTTTGTGAGCTTTATCAACCGAAGTTATATAGCTCTCCAACCCTTGTAGTTTGCCTAGGATCTCTAGCATGGGATCGGGTTTGTTTGATCCGCTTGATTGTTCCCTGCTTGTCAAAGGAGTAGAAGAAGATGGAGATGTTAGAGCTTTTTCAGCATGAGAATAAGGATTACCTGGATTTTGCTGATTTGACCTCCAATTGTTGTTATTGGAGTTCCTATTGTTGTTGTTCCAATTGGAGTTCCGGTTGTTATTGTTGTTGTTGTTCCAATTGGAATTCCGGTTATCACCCCTTTGATTGTTGTCCCTTCCCATGTAGTTGGCTTCTTGCTCCTTAGTCTTTTAAAGACTTGTTTTGAGCACTTCCCTCAATTCTTTGATCTCATTATTGAGGGAGAATATTTGTGTTTGGGCAGCTTGGTTCAATTTAGCTCCCAAATCGCCTTGATTCCGGCTATTTGAGTCCACCTTCCGGTGGGAATACTTCTCAATCACTTGGGCTTGCTTCTCAATGAAGTCCCAAGCATCATCCTCTCTCATGTCCATGAATGTGCCACAAGAGAGAGATTGGAGGTTGAATTGTGTTTCCACATCCAATCCTTTGTAGTAGATCTCCAATAATTCCAATTTTGAAATGCCATGGTGTGGGCAATCCAATAAGAGATCCTGAAACCTTTCCCAAGATTGAAACAAACTTTCGTTAGGTTTCATAGAAAAAGCATTTATCTTACCTCTTAATTCCGCCGTTTTGGATGGCGGAAAGAACTTGGTGAGGAATTCCGAAGACAATTCCTCCCATGTAGCCAGCTTTGCAGCTGGAAGTGTTTGGTACCAAGCTAGAGCCTTGTCCTTCAAAGAAAAGAAGAACGGTTTGATCTTGTAATTGCTTGTAGTAGCCTTCTTCGGCTTCATAGTCTCCATGAGAATCTCGAAATTCTGCAAGTGTTGGTATGGAGATTCAGTACTTGCTCCGCCATATTGACTTTGGCGAACCATGGTGATGACTTGTGGTGAGAAGCTAAACTCCTGGATGTCTTCAGCTCCGAAGTCCACACCTAGACGGCGTGGTTGTTGAATTGGGTCCATCCGTTGCCCCAAAGTTCGGGGTCTATCACCGTCATTAGCAACTCTCACATCCCTAGTTGGGAGGCAAGGAACAACCCGTGGTTTTGGGGTGTTCCGAACAGGACGAAGTAATGGATCGGTCTCCTCAAGTTCCGGCATGTCCGGATCAATCTCTTCATCATCGGATGAGTCATTTCTAATAGATTTAGTTGGCGTCTTGACTTTCTTCTTCTTCCTGGATTCGTTCAATTCCAACTTCATGTCCAACATGATAGCTCTTAGTTCATCAATCTGAAATTGATGACTCGTTTCAACATCTAGACGTGCTTTCTCACTCAACTGAAGTTGGCGTTGAGCTTCATTCAGTTCAGCCTGGTAGTTTCTCTCATTGTTCTCAGCATTTTCTTTTTTTTCACATTGGGGACAATGTGAGTTATAAGTATGGGGTGGAGGGATTTGCAATACCATTTGCATGTTTTATGTCTTGCATCATATGATTTGAAAATTTTGGAAAATTTTGAAAATTTAAATCCAGAACTCAAAAACTTGTTCGCACAAAAGGTGTGTGCGTCAAAGTCTTAAATTTATATCCAGAACTCAAAGCAAAGCGAACCCGCAGTGTACGGATCAGCTGTAGTGAGGTAAGAATTCCAGAGTCGAACTCAGGGATTTGGTGAGAGTAAATTCAATTTCAATTATCTAGCGGGAATGCAAAAAGCTTTTGTGATCAAATAAGGGTAAAATGATTCCAAGGATTCAAGTATCCGATTTCGGCTTTCGATTCAAGACACTTCTATAGATATAAGGACAGAGTTTATATTGCCAAGATTATGTGTTCATAGGCAGGTATCGTACGGTGAAGTTCCGAAACCTATATATCTAATCTAAAGGTTCTCTCTATAAGGGTTGTTGAGGCTGCAATATAGAAAGATCTAAAGACAAGAATTATGTTCAAACTAACTATCTATGTAACGCCTCGTTCGTTTGGATGCGTTCCAGTTTTTATTTTGCCCTACTTTCGATTCGTTCGTAGCACGAGATTCTTTTTATTATTATTTATAAATATATATATATATATATATATATATATATATATATATATATATTTTCATAAAAATATCTTCCCGGGTATTTTATTGTTTTGGTGTATATATACGTATTTTCCGTATTTTATTTTTAGTCGGAAATTCCCGATTCGGGGAGCCCGGATATTTAATCGAGTTAGTTGTTTTAAATCACTCCTCTTTGCTTATTTCTTTTTTTTTTTTTCCTTTTCTCCTATTTCCTTATTTTCTTTCTATCTTTTTTTTTCTTCTCTTCTTTCCTCCTGCGTTGGCGTGATACGCTCAGCAGAGAAGCTGCAGACCGACTTCTGGATCTCCCCTCTCCCTGACGCTGCTTCTCGTCACGCTTTTGCAAGGTCCGACTCCTCGATTCTGCGCCGCAGATGACTCCTCGTTCTCCTCTTTATGCAGTGACCTTCAGCCTCTCCTTCTACATCATCAATCAGCTCTCACTTCTCTTCCTTTTGTTGCCCCTCCACACTGAACTCCCTCGCTTCACCTTTGGTTAGGAACAGAGCGAGCCCAGGATCTCGTCACCCGCCTCCCCTATCCGCTTTCCTCTTGTTATGCCGGAAACAACCCCGCCTGTACCGCCTCGAGCCACTGGAGCCGCCGGCACAGATAGCTGCTCCTCCCGCTTTCCCCTTTTCTCTGCTCTCTCGCCTGTCGCCGGAAGCCGCCCGTACAGAGAATTGGACCGCCGTGTGCAGCCGTCCCCCTCCGCCTGCACTGAATCCGGCAACCTCCCTTCCTCCGCCTGCTTAGCCGCCGGAAGCGCTCCTCCCCCTTTCGTTCTTCTACATTTGCGTAACAGTAGGTTGAAGTAGGTTGAAGAAGGGATTATTTTATAATATTGTAAATGTGGCCCTTAAATTATGGTTAATTACAAACTGTACCCATGCTTTACATATTTGTGTTATTTGACCCATAGTTTGGGGTTTGTGCATTTATACACCTACAGTGGTTATTTCCGAAAAATGGCCAAAATTACTAATTACGGTTTTTGGCCCGCATTTATAAATTGTGTATTTTTGTACGGAAAATGGATTAGCGGTTTGGAACCTTGGATTTTAGATACGAGATATTCTTATATTTTTATACACGGTGTTTTATGTGTTTGTGGGATTAAATTCGGTTTACGGCTCAAGGTTTTGATTTCGGATTTTGACCCATGTTTATAAAAGGGTATAAGTCACTCCGGGAAATATTTTGCGGGTTTTTAACCTTGTTTTCAAGAGGATTTTCCTTAGAGTATTATACGTTATATTCCGTTCAATTTAGCATACAAGCTAAATTTCCTTAACTTTCACTTAGGTCCGGAAGCGGCCGTTATAGACCAACGAATCCAATCTCGACGTCCGTAGATCATCTTCAACCTCGGATCGTGTGTGAGTACCTTCTTTCTCAATCTAATTATGTTTAGTGGTAGAATCATGCTAGGTTGGATCTAGCATAACTTAGGGCGAATGCCAAGTAGTGGCTTGAAACCTTTATGTGAGTGTTTGAGGTTATTAATGTTCTATGTTATGTGGTGTGTTGATCTTGAGTTGTTATACAGTTGTGAGCCTCGTGGTTTATTTTGTGAGACTTGAGGTGGTATTTATATGTTGGTTGAGATTGTGGAGTTTAGGATGATAGTATCCTAGCACTTGGGGCTATAGTTGAGATCTCGTGAGTTTATGAGGGCTAGGAGTGTATCCTAGATTATGAGAGTATATGACCTAGTAAGATGATATAGGACTAGAAGTCTAAGGACTTCTAGCTTGTGAGTAGTTGTTGATTATCGTGCCTTGTCTTGAACAGGCTTTGGTTATATTCCTTCGGAGAGTGATTCGGTTTCGTTTAGCTTTGAAACGAGGTAAGTCCTCGGACTTACTTAGCCGCTTTTATGCCTTATTTGGATGTATATGGTGGTGTATGTTACCGCTTTTAAGCATGAAAATGGTTTAGGATTTACTTGACCTTATATATTGGCCCATCGTTACTACTATTATTATCGGGCGGTGACATCACCGCTCAGTTTCCCGAGGGAGACTGGGGGGATCTCTGCGACCAGGCCATACACGGTATACGGGCGGGCTTCTTCATCACTCCCTCAGGGTATACGGGTTGGGCGCCGCCACACTCCTGTTAGTTACACGGGGACAGAGGCAAGAGTTATAAGACTCTTGTGTCACACTTGAAACAAATGAATTAGATATGGAACGACCTAAAAAGATATTATGGAATGAATGTTCATGTTGTGTGCCTTGTGTTCTCCTGTGTGTGTTTGTGCCATATTATCTTTATAATGCCTAGAATGTGAGCTAACGGTTTTATACCGTTTGTTGTAGTTGATGTGCAGGATAGGATGTGGCCGAGTGATCCGGAGGAGTGGGCAGCCGTGGTTCCGTACATTTTAGGTGGAGTCGGGTTTTGGAGTCCTTGTGTTGTTGTTGTTATATATTATGTTGACGTTTTTTTAAGGACGGCTGAAGTCTTTCCTTTCTTTTATTGTCGGGTTTCGTAATATTGCATAAAAATGTATTTCGGTTTTGGCCTTTATTTGTGCCTTGTTGCAAGATCCGGTGAAATTGTTGTCAGGCTAAGGGTCGGGACCCATCGTGAGGTCTCGCCCGTAGCATCCCGAGTCCCGCGGATTCGGGGTGTTACAAAAGTGGTATCAGAGCTCTACGTTGACAACAATGGCACTCGAAATCTTCTAAAGGCCGAATAAAAATAAACAGAACCCTCAAGGGTTCTAAGTTTTAAAGAAACGAATTTCGTTTTCAAATCATGTGCATGAGTCAGTTTGGGTAGAATGTACGGGACCTCCACTTCCTCCGCGGTTCTCGGCGACGTAGTTATTGATTATTATATTATGGATATATGTGTATATATGTAGATATGTATATGTGGACTTAGGGTGTTTTGGACTATACTTGTATGTTGAATTGTAAATTGCTTATGGATTGGTTATGTTTATAGTAGTAGCATGACGTTTATATCTTTATATATTTATATATAAATATATGGTATGTTAATAACATATTTGTGCTAGAGAACCTTATAGCTAAGATGATAGAAAGCTATCATCGCCTCCTTGGACAACGCCTTTTTGGCTTAGGATAGTACATACGAATATGAGTATGCTCAAGTTATCGAGTTGAGCATCAAGTTTACGCAAACACCCCGGTGATTTCACGGACTCCTTAAAGAGGACGTCAAAGAAGAAGACTAGAGATGACGTAACCAAAGGACAAACAAATAAAAAGAGAACCTCGTGTCGACTCAACCAAAGCCAAGATGAAGACTATACCAATACAAAAGAAACATGAAGGTATAGAGTGATATGAACTTATGAACAAGCCATGATGGAGCATTAATGAAGCAACTAGAGACAACGAACTTAAAGTTCTTCCAAGTACGGTGCCGATGAGTTGAAGGTGCGAGTCAAGTAGAGAGGACTACATTCTCGCTCGAGGATAAAAGTGGCGTTCTAAGTAAGACGAGTTTTCAATATCCTCCCCTAAACATGGGAGTCAAGATGGAAAGACATTTGGAAAGATTTATGAGAA
Organism: Fagopyrum homotropicum; assembly: GCA_033239125.1. NCBI lineage: Eukaryota > Viridiplantae > Streptophyta > Magnoliopsida > Caryophyllales > Polygonaceae > Fagopyrum > Fagopyrum homotropicum. Next base: position 103,119,665 of record BSWB01000002.1, read on the forward strand.
CCGTAAATTAAGCTTACGAAGATACCATAGGGTGAAGTGACGATCTTTGCGAGATCCTAAGCGGGTGATTTATTCAGAAGTTTGAGAGTTACGAGGAGGATCACATGGTGAAAATTCACATAGTGGAATTACCGTGAGAGTCAATCAATTTCCGTCATTGTGATGAGGCTAATCAAAGCTAAGAAGGAGGAAGTGTGTGATGATGATGATCTTCAGAAGATGGAAGAGGAAACAAGAAGCTGGATCGAAGAACTTAAGTTATCAACCAAGAAGAATGCGAGTGGGGGCTAATTAATGTCAGAACTCAGAATATTTGAGGAGTGCATTTGCAAAATACTATGAAGAGCGGTTAAGCCTATAAAGGTGGGACATATGAGACGAGAGAGTTGGGTAGGTATGGTTATCTTACAGAAGTGGAGGGTAAGTCGTTAACTTCGGAGATGGTCAGATACAAGTTAATCAGTGACAACCGAGAACGCACAAGTGCGGGTTGTCTATTGATGTGCGTAGATGGGAAGAGTAAACAATACTATGGGAACATATAGGATCGGGAACAAGAGCTTGGAGTATTTGCGGTGGATCAATGTCAATAGTAAGGAGGTACATCAATGGACGCGCGTTTGTCTTAGATCAAATAATGTTAAATGAGTTCAAGCAAGTAGTTATAACAAGACCTCTGAGGAGGAGATCGTAACGATCTTATGCGACCTTCTTAGGTCATGGGATTGACATATGGAGGAACGCCACGGGTAACAAATTCTAAGGTGTGATCATGGTAAAGGGAGCTAGTGGATCAACCGTAAGGTGAGGCTTCCATTGTAGTTGTACATGGAATACCGAGAAATACATAAGGTGACCACCAATAGTAAGGGAAGACTGAAGTTTTGAAGTTTAAAGTCAAGTGAGATGTACAAGAAGTACATGAAAGATTGAGTTTAGAACCTTACGGTCGATTGGACGTTACATAAGAAAAGGGGGTAAGTTCTACACCTACTCGAAGGAATAATGCGAGCTTTGGTAGAATACGAAGAAGGTAATACTAATATAGTATAAGGCGTGATTAAGTCCTGCAGTTAGGACCTTCATGACTTCACATAAGTGTGATACTTAAAAAGATTATTAGAGCAAGTCTCCGGAGTTCTGGAGATGACGGATCTTTGAAAGAGGACGGTGAACATTGCAGCTAAAGAAGTATTAAACCATGTGTTCGATGGACGTCACCTCAACAGATCTGGGTGGACCACTGATCAATGTTAAGACAAGATTGTGTCAATATCTTATGATATGTGATGGGAGAATAAAAGCAAGAATCCGAGATAGAACAGATTCCAATGCATCGGGATGTGGATTTACCATTAAGAAGATTTGAAGTTCATGTTGGAAGTGAATCTGAACTCTTGATTTGAAGTTCATATTGGGATATATTTCAAATTCTTGATTTGAAGTCATTATAGAGGACACCAGTCTGTGAAGAGAGAGATGGCTATCTCCGTTTGGACATTGATTACTATTAGTTGAGCAAGATGACAACGAAGGACAAGTATCCCTTACAACGAATGGGGGACCTACTCGATCAGCTGCAAAGGTCGGTAGTTTCTTTTGAGATTAACTAAGATTTGATTGTCCCCGTTTGAGAATTCGAGACTTGGATATTGCAATTACAGTATTCTAGACCAACCAGGGTCACTACGAGTTGTAGTTACTCCACATGGGCTTACTGATGCCCGGATGAGATATTTTGGGTCTACTCTTGAAAAAGAGAGAGAAGATGTTTGACAAGTTGTCATAGGATGGAAAACCCCGAAAGATGTGAACGAAGTTACAAGTTTTCTTAGATGTGCCGAGCTTTACCCGATCTGTGAAGGGAGGAGTTGTATAACGCCAACTATGGTAACCTACTACGGATAGCGATGAAGTATCAAGTGAGATGAAGATTTGATAATAGAGTTTTGAGAGTTAAAGAGGAGATTGATTGGTACAACTGTTTTGATTTGCTTTGAGGAATTATGGGGTTGAAGTGGACAAGTGATTCTTCAAGAGGAGGTCTTGACCGAGTATTGAGGAACGATGAAAAGGTAATCGCATATGTGTCTCGGAAGTAGAAGCATTGTGAAGTAAAGTACTACCTTCATTACTTGGAACTTGCAACAAGCATTGAGGAAATGTAACATCAAAGTTCGGTTTGACGAGAACCAAAGCCAACGGTGTAAATTGGAAGTTCGACCGTCTTTGTTAGAGACAAGAAAGGAGAAACATATGGAAATGCTACATTAGGAAAGACCCGAGAAGGAAGTTGAGTTCCAGTATATCGACCTTTTTGAGATCTTAGCGCGAGTTGGAGAAGTGGCTTACAAGTTGGCGTTGCCACCAAGAGTAGAGGGTGTTCACCTGGTGTTTTGTGTGTATTAATCGAGAGAGTACATACATCACTCGAGACATGTAGTCCGTTGTGATGAGCTAGTTGAGACGAGGAGACGATGAGCTAACTGGAAGACGTAGGATAGTATCTTTAGTCAAGTTTTACGCAGGTTTAGCGACATCTATAGGACCGTCGGGTTAGTCCCGAGATCTTTCCTTGGTTATTCTTATTTGATTTGCGACATGATAGGTTATGTGAGATCCATATGTGTATATCTTGCGACTCTTGATCTGTTTATGCGAGTAGACTTTGGATTAGAAGGCCATAGTTACCATGTTATAGTGTTCCGAGAGGTTATTGAGATGGGTTTGTTTGAGAGTTCCGCGTTTAGCAAGTTTCGGGACGAAACCTTTTTTTAGGAGGACCTATTGTAACGCCTCGTTCGTTTGGATGCGTTCCAGTTTTTATTTTGCCCTACTTTCGATTCGTTCGTAGCACGAGATTCTTTTTATTATTATTTATAAATATATATATATATATATATATATATATATATATATATATATATATATATATATATATATATATATATATATATATATATATATATATATATTTTCATAAAAATATCTTCCCGGGTATTTTATTGTTTTGGTGTATATATACGTATTTTCCGTATTTTATTTTTAGTCGGAAATTCCCGATTCGGGGAGCCCGGATATTTAATCGAGTTAGTTGTTTTAAATCACTCCTCTTTGCTTATTTCTTTTTTTTTTTTTTCCTTTTCTCCTATTTCCTTATTTTCTTTCTATCTTTTTTTTTCTTCTCTTCTTTCCTTCTGCGTTGGCGTGATACGCTCAGCAGAGAAGATGCAGACCGACTTCTGGATCTCCCCTCTCCCTGACGCTGCTTCTCCTCACGCTTTTGCAAGGTCCGACTCCTCGATTCTGCGCCGCAGATGACTCCTCGTTCTCCTCTTTATGCAGTGACCTTCAGCCTCTCCTTCTACATCATCAATCAGCTCTCACTTCTCTTCCTTTTGTTGCCCCTCCACACTGAACTCCCTCGCTTCACCTTTGGTTAGGAACAGAGCGAGCCCAGGATCTCGTCACCGCCTCCCCTATCCGCTTTCCTCTTGTTATGCCGGAAACAACCCCGCCTGTACCGCCTCGAGCCACTGGAGCCGCCGGCACAGATAGCTGCTCCTCCCGCTTTCCCCTTTTCTCTGCTCTCTCGCCTGTCGCCGGAAGCCGCCCGTACAGAGAATTGGACCGCCGTGTGCAGCCGTCCCCCTCCGCCTGCACTGAATCCGGCAACCTCCCTTCCTCCGCCTGCTTAGCCGCCGGAAGCGCTCCTCCCCCTTTCGTTCTTCTACATTTGCGTAACAGTAGGTTGAAGTAGGTTGAAGAAGGGATTATTTTATAATATTGTAAATGTGGCCCTTAAATTATGGTTAATTACAAACTGTACCCATGCTTTACATATTTGTGTTATTTGACCCATAGTTTGGGGTTTGTGCATTTATACACCTACAGTGGTTATTTCCGAAAAATGGCCAAAATTACTAATTACGGTTTTTGGCCCGCATTTATAAATTGTGTATTTTTGTACGGAAAATGGATTAGCGGTTTGGAACCTTGGATTTTAGATACGAGATATTCTTATATTTTTATACACGGTGTTTTATGTCTTTGTGGGATTAAATTCGGTTTACGGCTCAAGGTTTTGATTTCGGATTTTGACCCATGTTTATAAAAGGGTATAAGTCACTCCGGGAAATATTTTGCGGGTTTTTAACCTTGTTTTCAAGAGGATTTTCCTTAGAGTATTATACGTTATATTCCGTTCAATTTAGCATACAAGCTAAATTTCCTTAACTTTCACTTAGGTCCGGAAGCGGCCGTTATAGACCAACGAATCCAATCTCGACGTCCGTAGATCATCTTCAACCTCGGATCGTATGTGAGTACCTTCTTTCTCAATCTAATTATGTTTAGTGGTAGAATCATGCTAGGTTGGATCTAGCATAACTTAGGGCGAATGCCAAGTAGTGGCTTGAAACCTTTATGTGAGTGTTTGAGGTTATTAATGTTCTATGTTATGTGGTGTGTTGATCTTGAGTTGTTATACAGTTGTGAGCCTCGTGGTTTATTTTGTGAGACTTGAGGTGGTATTTATATGTTGGTTGAGATTGTGGAGTTTAGGATGATAGTATCCTAGCACTTGGGGCTATAGTTGAGATCTCGTGAGTTTATGAGGGCTAGGAGTGTATCCTAGATTATGAGAGTATATGACCTAGTAAGATGATATAGGACTAGAAGTCTAAGGACTTCTAGCTTGTGAGTAGTTGTTGATTATCGTGCCTTGTCTTGAACAGGCTTTGGTTATATTCCTTCGGAGAGTGATTCGGTTTCGTTTAGCTTTGAAACGAGGTAAGTCCTCGGACTTACTTAGCCGCTTTTATGCCTTATTTGGATGTATATGGTGGTGTGTGTTACCGCTTTTAAGCATGAAAATGGTTTAGGATTTACTTGACCTTATATATTGGCCCATCGTTACTACTATTATTATCGGGCGGTGACATCACCGCTCAGTTTCCCGAGGGAGACTGGGGGGATCTCTGCGACCAGGCCATACACGGTATACGGGCGGGCTTCTTCATCACTCCCTCAGGGTATACGGGTTGGGCGCCGCCACACTCCTGTTAGTTACACGGGGACAGAGGCAAGAGTTATAAGACTCTTGTGTCACACTTGAAACAAATGAATTAGATATGGAACGACCTAAAAAGATATTATGGAATGAATGTTCATGTTGTGTGCCTTGTGTTCTCCTGTGTGTGTTTGTGCCATATTATCTTTATAATGCCTAGAATGTGAGCTAACGGTTTTATACCGTTTGTTGTAGTTGATGTGCAGGATAGGATGTGGCCGAGTGATCCGGAGGAGTGGGCAGCCGTGGTTCCGTACATTTTAGGTGGAGTCGGGTTTTGGAGTCCTTGTGTTGTTGTTGTTATATATTATGTTGACGTTGTTGTAAGGACGGCTGAAGTCTTTCCTTTCTTTTATTGTCGGGTTTCGTAATATTGCATAAAAATGTATTTCGGTTTTGGCCTTTATTTGTGCCTTGTTGCAAGATCCGGTGAAATTGTTGTCAGGCTAAGGGTCGGGACCCATCGTGAGGTCTCGCCCGTAGCATCCCGAGTCCCGCGGATTCGGGGTGTTACAATCTAAAGCTCCAAGATATGACTCTCCGAAGTAAAGAATAGAAAGCACATTTAAAATCTTAATAAAGGATGTTGAGTCTCTCTACTACCCTAATCTTGTAACCTTAATCTATTAAATGTAGAATTAAGTTTGAAGTCTTTTCATACATTCAATTAGAGGTTAAAAAGGTTAATCAATGTTGGGATTTAGGCAATGATTAGTTTTGGTTAAAGATTAATTCAATTTAAGTTCGTCAGAAGAATAAATCAGGCTGTCATCACTAAATCGGCCGATTTACTCAAGAACACACCGATTTTCCTGTTGTCGCAAAACTAAAATCTAAACTCTCAAGGTCCTAATGTGTAAATGAGTTCAGTCTATCATCATCTAAGCCTTAATCATCAACTATTCTCCACAGAATCACAATGGTTTTAGCCAACCATTTTCAAAATCGAATCAAATTAAAGATTGAGTGAAATATCGCAAATAAAACCGAATCTTGAATAAAAACTCAATAACCTTCAAATCTGTAAACAATCCTCGAAACTGATCAATGTATCTCTTAAGTAACTCAAATTCGTGTTCAAAAATCACAATTACTTCAATGGACAAAGAAATCTCACAAACAATGATCAAGATTGACTTTCCGGCTAAAGTCCTTCAACCGTTCTCTAAGAATCTTCAATCTCCCTCAAACGCGTAAAGATTTCCCGCTGCGGACGTCCTCTAATCTCCCTTTGGAGAATTTGACTCCAAGTCCCGGGGTTGTCACCGTCCGCCTTTCAATGTTGAAGGCTATCGAATATATGTAGGGATCTATCTAAGGTTGAAAGATAAAACCCTAAATATTTGGGCTGAAAAGAAGTCGAATCCGCTGGTATCAGAGGATACTCTAGGCCGCGTCATAAGGTATCACAAAATACTCTGGCGCGTCAGACGGTATCAGAGAATACTTTGGGCCGCGTCCGACGGTATTAGAAAATATTTTGGTCCGCGTCCGACGGTATCAGAAGATACTTTGGCGCGTCCTAACTTCCTTTTATTGCTCCTTTTTGTCCCGCTTCATGGCTTAATCCTTAAATATGCTATTTCACTCTATAATTCGCCAAATTACCTACAAATGCAATAAAACTCTATGTAGATCTCTATTCTTGCAAAGTAGGTGAATATAACCATAAATGCCATGAATGTATGTCTATGCATGCAAAATAAAGGGAAAATCTATATAAATACATGCCTAAAAATAGGTCATAATTCATGTCATCAAAATACCCCATACTTGGCTCTTGCTTGTCCCCAAGCAAGGTTCAAACTTAAAATAAAAGATGATATGGATTATGAATATGCAAAAATAAAGAAAAACCACAATATTTTGGTTGTGCTTCTATTCATATATCACTCTCAAATGGTTGCTTCATAGCTAATGAAAATCATCATATGATCAAAAGGAATTATATCATGGAAAGGATAATCACACTTTGGAAGAAAATCATAACATGCATCATAACCCGCAATATATCAAAATCAATCATGAGGAATCCAGTTTAGACCACAAAGCCAAACAACATACTCAAAGATCTTAAGGTCTTTCAAGCAAAGGTCAAGAAACGTGAATAGGTGGGAAACTTATAAAGGAATATGGTGTATGAATCCGGGAAAAAGGAGCAACACAAACTCTTTTTCTTTTTACTATTTGAACTAACCACCATTGAGAGCTTTGCTCTCCCTTTTCAAAACAAAATTCTTTTTCGACTTTACTTTTTGGAAATATGGACAGCGGTGCACAAAAACCGAAGCCTAGGAGATCGGCGTTTCTCAATTTTGAGATTCCTCAAACCCTTGATGCACATACCATAATCCGTTAGGAATATCGCTCAATCCGACTTTGGCAAGACACAAACACCCGGCTATGTGAATGGTGTCGAGTTACTCATCATCAAGATTGACTTCCCCAAACCTACAATTTTCTATACTTGTGAATGCAAACATTTGCTTTCATGGCCCTCCCACATCAAACATGCCAAAACTCAACTCTTCCTAGTTCCCGGATAGGTAAGGAAGGCAATTATTTTATTGAGGGGCTAAATGAATAAGGAAAGAAGCAAGAAAAATCGAGGTGCCTTAATCATATCAATAAGAAGTGTAAGAACTTATCATGCGGTTTCAACCTCCAATACTCAACATGATTTAGAATGAAAGGAAATTATAAAACATGCATGAAATTCTAACAAAGTATTCAAATCCCACATATGTCATAAATCAATTCAAGCATATCAAAATCATCATAGCTATTCCACAAAACAATGTTCATCATAGAGATCATATCCATTCTAGAAGCACAAAATTTTTTTAAAAATTTCAAAATTTTCCAAAATTTTCAAATCATATGATGCAAGACATAAAAGATGCAAATGGTATTGCAAATCCCTCCACCCCATACTTAAAACTCACATTGTCCCCAATGTGAAGAAAAGAAAAGGAAGAAAAGGATACTTACAATGTAAGATGGCGAATAAGGCATGGCAAATCATTCATTGAGTGGTGATGGTGGGAGTCTATATAAGCTCAATAGGGAACTGCGGATATTCCAATCGGTGTCGAACAATGAAGAAAGGGAACGTCTTTTTGCCGAACAAAAATTTTCCGGAAAAAAAAAAAAAAATTTTTTTTTTTTTGAAAAAAAATCGACCTATTTTTCAAAAAATCGGCCGAGTTTTCTGCCCGTTTTTTTCGTCGGCCCGATTTTTCCTGAGGGGGTCGATTTTTCTCCCTGTTGCCAAAAATCGACTTGTTCTGAAGCCTAAATCGACCGATCTTCTTTTGGTAAGTCGATTTCTTGCCTTTTGTTCCTTGAAAACGTCCTTAGGCACATTTGTATTGCCTTTTTCCATCAATTCCTCAAGATTATACCTAGTTCCTACGATCCATGACACAAACAAACCGAGAGCGCATCGAGAAAAACAAAAACAAAGCAAACTACACTAAACTATCCTAAGAAAAAGAAAAAGAAAAACATGAATGCATTACTTTGGGTTGCCTCCCAAGAAGCGCTTTGTTTAAGGTCGTTAGCTGGACCTATCTCCATAGATGATTCAATGCACCTTGAACATCTTGGATTGCTCATCAAACTCATCATAAAATTCCTCAAAAAAGATTCCGGTTCCTAATTTCACCGACAAATGGTAAGATCTCCCACGTACAAGCTTGTACGGTTTGATTCTCACCGGGATTCTCCTAGCTTTCCTATGCTCTAATGGGACATAATTCAGCCTTGCGTCTCATCCTTTCCTGGATCGAGAAATCAGTTTCTCGAGAATCCTCCTAGTTTCCCCATCTCCAGATTGGGGATGATGTATGGTGTTCGTAATGTGAATGACCCCATACTTGAACAAAAGACACTTCATCGCCTTAACGATGAAGTGCTTGCTAACTCCACTCCTTGTAGTCCAAGGAGCATCTACTTCCAGCAGTTTTAATGGAGGTTTCATCTTCACCTTAGGAGGTTCTTTTGGAAGAGACCTCCAACTCTCCAGTGCATTCCTGAAAAAATTAGAAATTTTAATAGGAATTTCAAAAGAAGTAAGAGAATGTACCTTGTAAAGTTCATCAAGGCTTGGAACAAGTTTCATGTTGGGATGATGATCCACACATGAAATATCTCCCAACTCAGCTGGATCCTCTTCAACCTTGGCCACAGTTTCAGTGATTTGGCCAAGGTTCTCCACTTCTTCCTCTTCTTCAATGAGGACTTCAAGAGGAGCTTCAGATTCGAGCGGAGGAACGCTCAAAACTTGTAATTCTTCCTTGCTAGATGAATGATTTTTCCAGGATTTTTCAACCTTAGAAATAACTTTTTTGGCGTCTTCTAATGCTTTTAAATGACGTTCATTACGGGCTCTGAAACTTTCTTCGAGCTTCTCAATTTTCTTCATCAATTCATCCAACATCAATTCCTCCACATCTTTGGGAGGTTTCTTTTTAACCTTCTTTGGGTAGTGCAGCTTATCCCATCTTGCAAATTCATCTTCAATGGCTTGTTCACGTTCTCTTTCGTTGTCAAACCAATAAAAGGCGTATTTCTCTACCAAGTATTCGTAATAATCTGCTCTAGCTGTATGCTTCGCTACCCATATTGGATCGTATCCAGGCTTACAACTCTCAGCAGCCATTGTTCCCTTCAAGGTCGAAAACTCATAGAAACAAAAGAGATCTGCAAAAGTCACTCAAGTAGACAAATCAAATCACAAGAGCAAAAGCTCCCAAGCCAGACAACCGAAAACCGAATTTGGTCTAGACCAAATCCCCGGCAACGGCGCCAAAAACTTGTTCGCCCGAAAGGTGTGTGCGTCAAAGTCTTAAATTTATATCCAGAACTAAAAGCAAATCAAACCCGCAGTGTACGGATCAGCTATAGTGATGTAAGAATTTCAGAGTCGAACTCAGGGATTTTGTGAGAGTAAATTCAATTTCAATTATCTAGCGGGAATGCAAAAAGCTTTTGTGATCAAATAAGGGCAAAATGATTCCAAGGATTCAAGTATCCGATTTCGGCTTTCGATTCAAGACACTTCTATAGATATAAGGACATAGTTTATATTGCCAAGATTATGTGTTCAAAGGCAGGTATCGTACGGTGAAGTTCCGAAACCTATATATCTAATCTAAAGGTTCTCTCTATAAGGGTTGTTGAGGCTGCAATATAGAAAGATCTAAAGACAAGAATTATGCTCAAACTAACTATCTAAAGCTCCAGGATATGACTCTCCGAAGTAAAGAATAGAAAGCACATTTAAAATCTTAATAAAGGATGTTGAGTCTCTCTACTACCCTAATCTTGTAACCTTAATCTATTGAATGTAGAATTAAGTTTGAAGTCTCTTCATACATTCAATTAGAGGTTAAAAAGGTTAATAAATGTTGGGATTTAGGCAAGGATTAGTTTTGGTTAAAGATTAATTCAATTTAAGTTCATCAGAAGAATAAATCGGGCTGTTCATCACTAAATCGGCCGATTTACTCAAGAACACACCGATTTTCCTGTTGTCGCAAAACTAAAATCTAAACTCTCAGGGTCCTAATGTGTAAATGAGTTCAGTCTATCATCATCTAAGCCTTAATCATCAACTATTCTCCCCAGAATCACAATGGTTTTAGCCAACCATTTTCAAAATCGAATCAAATTAAAGATTGAGTGAAATATCGCAAATAAAACCGAATCTTGAATAAAAACTCAATAACCTTCAAATTTGTAAATAATCCTCGAAACTGATCAATGTATCTCTTAAGTAACTCAAATTCGTGCTCAAAAATCACAATTACTTCAATGGACAAAGAAATCTCACAAACAATGATCAAGATTGACTTTCCGGCTAAAGTCCTTCAACCCTTCTCCAAGAATCTTCAATCTCTCTCAAACGCGTAAAGATTTCCCGCTGCGGACGTCCTCTAATCTCCCTTTGGAGAATTTGACTCCAAGTCCCGGGGTTGTCACCGTCCGCCTTTCAATGTTGAAGGCTATCGAATATATGTAGGGATCTATCTATGGTTGAAAGATAAAACCCTAACTATTTGGACTGAAAAGAAGTCGAATCCGCTGATATCAGAGGATACTCTGGGCCGCGTCATAAGGTATCACAAAATACTCTGGCGCGTCAGACGGTATCAGAGAATACTTTGGGCCGCGTCCGACGGTATTAGAAAATACTTTGGTCCGCGTCCGACGGTATCAGAAGATACTTTGGCGCGTCCTAACTTCCTTTTATTGCTCCTTTTTGTCCCGCTTCAAGGCTTAATCCTTAAATGTGCTATTTCGCTCCATCATTCGCCAAATTACCTACAAATGCAATAAAACTCTGTGTAGATCTCTATTCTTGCAAAGTAGGTGAATATAACCATAAATGCCATCAATGTATGTCTATGCATGCAAAATAAAGGGAAAATCTATATAAATACATGCCTAAAAATAGGTCATAATTCATGTCATCAGTGGGTGACTATCCCACCATATCCAATATTGTCAGCCCTCTTGTTCTTTAGCTTACTAATGGTAGAAGCTAAGAGGGTGGCACAATCAGCCGGTCTCCCATGCAGCATACAGTACAGCAGAAATAGCTCATCAGTCTTGATCTTCTAAGGAGTCTCCGTCCTAGGGAAGAGACACTCAGAAAGCACTCGGTGGGCAATCTTCAAGGCGAAGTGATAGATCAACTTAGCCTTGATATCAGCAGGTTGCCAGCGGTCCTCGCTGGCATATACCATGGCAATATCCTCCCAAAAATCTTTGGCGTACACGCCACTAGGAAATCGACCATTGAAGGTCTCATGGAACCCAAAGAAGGCTCCAAACTCTCGGATCGAAAACTCATAGTTCCTCTCCATCAGCCGGAAAGAAACTGTCGTATCCACATGGCTATGCTCAAATGAGATCACAAACTCTCTAGTGATCTCCTCATACACATCTTCCCGAATAGCAGAGAAGATGATCAAACCAGCTCTATCAAGCAACCAAGTAAGGTCACCTACCACATTCAGTGGCTCTAACTCCTCAAGAAGCAAGCAACGAGGTCCTATGACCGGTCTCTTCACGATCCTCTCTAGGGCATCGAGGTAATCCTCATGGATCGTAGGAATTCTAGGGGGTGGGGGTGATGGTGGTTCACTAGGGGGTGCTTGGGAGGAGGAGGAAGCATTGCCTTTCCTCTTCTTGGTCCTATTAGACATTCTTCTAACAAAATCCATATTCTGTTCAAAACCACGGTCTGTTCTTCAATTTTCACGGCCGTGGAATACCCAAAGACCATGATTCGGTTCGTAAATCCTCAAAAATCACTCAATCAACACCACAATCAGCAGATAGCAGCCCTAGACTAATTTTAATCCAGTTCCAATCAGTTCTCCTAATATATCTTGCAAAAACTGAACCGAATCGACAAGTGAAAGAAGAGAAGAAAAACCTAGGTTTTTGGATTTTAAAATCCAAATTCCGTCGTCTCCGGCGATTGTTCACTCGAATCGTTGCTTGGATCTTGTAGATGATCGAATTTGCTCCAGTTTGGGTTAAAGAATCGTTTGAAACGATTAACGAACGGAGATTTGAGAGAGGAGGATCAGTTCGGCGTTTTTGGGCGTGGAAAATGGAGTTTTGGTGTGTTTTGTGAAGAAACGTGGTTTTTATAGTGGCCGTAAAATCTTTCAAAAATTACGGTCACTCGGGGGTTTCCACGGCCGTGGAAATGTACGGAACCGTGGTTTTGGTGATTTTTCTCAGGCTTTTGCAAATTACGGTTACTGTAGCTGTCACGGCCGTGGTTTTGGCCGTGGAACTCTCTGTAATGTTCCAAAGTCCAAGTTTTGTCAGTTTCTTCTAAGTTTCTCTTCTTTCTTCCCTCTTCCACTGATCCTACATCCAAAAACACGAACATACCGGAAGGTATCGAAGGCAAAACAAAACAAAAACGTCTAAACTATTCTAATCTACGAATCAAAACAAAAACGTAAGTGCAATACCTTGGGTTGCCTCCCAATAAGCGCTTGTTTAAGGTCCATAGCTAGACCACATTCGCACTTATTCGAGTGCGGTGGGTGCGAACTCTTCAGCTTGGAGTTCCGGAGAATACTTCTTGAGTCGTTGACCGTTCACCTTAAAGCTTCCGCCCTTTTCACCCCATATTTCAACTACACCATGGGGAAAAACACGTTTGATTAGATAAGGTCCAGTCCAACGAGATTTAAGCTTACCTGGAAAGAGACGAAGCCTTGAATTGAAGAGGAGAACTTGATCCCCTTCTTTGAGGTCCTTTGGAATGATATGCTTATCATGCCAACGCTTTGCTCTTTCTTTATAGATCTTGGCGTTTTCGTAGGCGTTTAAGCGAATTTCTTCAAGCTCGTTAAGGTCCAAGAGACACTTCTCCCCCGCTTCCTTCATGCTGAATTTCAACCACTTTATTGCCCAATACGCCTTATGCTCCAATTCTACCGGCAAGTGACAAGACTTCCCATACACAAGGTTGTATGGTGTTGTTCCGATGGGAGTCTTATATGCAGTCCGGTATGCCCATAATGCATCATCTAGCTTCAAAGACCAATCCTTCCTTGTCCTTGAAACCGTCTTCTCTAGGATCCCTTTAATCTCCTGGTTCGAGATCTCCACTTGTCCACTAGTTTGTGGATGATAGGGGGTGGCGATCTTGTGAGTCACCCCATACTTAGCCAATAGAGCTTCGAATCGTTGGGCAATAAAGTGAGAACCTCCATCACTAATGATAGTCCGTGGTGTCCCAAATCTTGGGAAAATGGTCTTGTTAAAGAACTTAAACACAACCATGGCATCATTAGTGGGAGAGGCAATTGCTTCAACCCATCTCGAAACATAATCCACGGCTAAAAGTATGTAATGGTTTCCACAAGATGATGGGAAAGGTCCCATGAAGTCTACTCCCTAAACGTCAAAGATCTCCACCTCTTGAATGTTGTTAAGAGGCATCTAGTTTCTCCTAGATATGTTCCCTGTTCTTTGACAAGCATCGCAGTAGGAAACAAAGGTTTGCACAACTTTAAATAAAGTAGGCCAAAAGAATCCAGATTGCAATACCTTAGCGCTAGTCTTGTTCGAACTAGCGTGTCCTCCACAAGGTAGTGAATGACAATGACGGATGACACTTTGCATCTCATCTTCCGGCACACATCGCCGAATGATGCCGTCAGGACCTCTCTTGAAGAGGAGAGGTTCATTCCAAAAGTATTCCAGAACATCCTTAAAGAACTTCTTTCTTTGTGCGTAGGATAATCTGGGTGGTAAATCCTGGCAAACCAAATAGTTAACAAAATCAGCAAACCATGGTTCGTTACCTTTGGTGATCACGTCGATGCACTCCTCTATGATATGTAAATGCTCGTCCGGAAAGGAGTCATCTATTAGTAGATTGTCGTCCTCTAGATGTGGTAGACGACTCAAATGATCCGCGATAGAATTTTCCGAACCCTTCTTGTCACGGATCTCTAGATCGAATTCTTGTAGGAGAAGAATCCATCTAATCATCCTTGGTTTCGCATCTTTCTTTGCAAGCAAATACCGGATTGCAGCATGATCTGTGTACACAATCACCTTAGCACCTACAAGATAAGAGCGAAAATTTTCAAATGCATATACAATTGCTAAAAATTCCTTCTCGGTAGTGGCGTAGTTGAGCTGCGCTTCATCTAGCGTCTTGCTAGCGTAGTAGATAGCGTGGGTTCGTCCTTCCTTTCTTTGCCCAAGCACAACCCCTATGGCTACGTCACTTGCGTCACACATAGCCTCAAATGGGAGATTCCAATCCGGAGGTTGAATAATCGGGGTTGAGATTAGAGCTTCCCGAATCATATTAAACGCATCTAAGCATTCCTGCGAGAAATCAAAAACTGCATCCTTCATCAATAAATTAGTAAGCGGTTTTGATATCTTGGAGAAATCCTTTATAAAACGTCTATAGAATCCAGCATGTCCTAGAAAACTTCTTATCCCTTTCACCGAAGTTGGGGGGAAGCTTTTCTATAGTCTCTATCTTAGCTTTATCCACTTCAATCCCTCTACTAGAGATTAAGTGTCCTAATACAATGCCCTCTTTCACCATAAATTGAAACTTCTCCCAATTAAGAACTAGGTTAGTGTCTTCACACCTTTGTAACATAAGAGCAAGGTTAGAAAGACAATTATCAAAAGAGGAACCATAAACGGAGAAATCATCCATAAAGACCTCCATGATCTCCTCTATGTACTCCGAGAAGATAGCCATCATGCACCTTTGAAAGGTGGTTGGGGCGTCGCAAAGCCCAAACGGCATTCTCCTATAAGCAAACGTTCCCCACGGGCACGTGAATGTGGTCTTCTCTTGATCGTCCGGATGTATCGGAATCTGAAAGAAACCACTATAACCGTCAAGATAGCAAAAGTGTGAGTGTTGTGCTAACCTTTCAAGCATTTGGTCGATGAAGGGTAGTGGGAAGTGATCCTTCCTCGTTGCGTTGTTTAGCTTGCGGTAGTCTATACACATCCTCCATCCAGTTACGGTTCGTGTGGGAATGAGTTCATTGTTTTTATTGGTGATGACCGTCATTCCACCCTTCTTCGGAACCACCTGTACGGGACTCACCCACTTGCTATCGGAGATAGGGTAGATGATACCTGCATCAAGTAGTTTAAGAATTTCCTTCTTGACAACCTCCTTCATGATCGGATTTAACCGCCTTTGAGGTTGTCGCGAAGTTCTAAAGTCTTCTTCCATTAGGATCTTATGCATGCATAGTGAAGGTTTGATTCCTACTAGATCCTCTATAGTATACCCTAAGGCTTTCCTATGTTTCTTAAGAACAACCATAAGCTTACTATGTTCATCTATACTCAAATCGGAACTAACAATTACCGGAAAGGTAGAATTAGGTCCTAGAAATGCGTACCTTAGATGTGTAGGAAGGGGCTTTAATTCCATCACTATAGGAGTCTCTAATGGCTCTTGAGGATTATCCAATGCTTCCATAGAAGCGTCTAAGGAAGTAGAAGATGTTGGAGAAGAATCAAGAGAAGTGGCGGAGAAAACACAATTTCCTTCAGATTCACCCAAAATTACGGTTCCCCTGTTTCCTCCACGGCCGTGGTTTTGGGCGTGAAAATCAATTACGGTGCCTATGTTTGTTCCACGGCCGTGGTTTTGGCCGTGTAACTTACTAGAATCCTCTGAATAGCTAATTACGGTTGTGTTGGTGGATTCCACGGCCGTGGAATAGCACAACTGACCGTGATTTCTTACGTTTTTTTACCCATCGTAGAGTTTCTCAAATTCTTCTTCATACACTTCTTTTTGCTTCTCTAAAGCTTCAATTTCCTCATTGCATTCCTCTTCTTCCCCTATATCTATAATGCTCATAGAAATAACTTTTTGCAAGGCATCTTTGAAGAGAATCGAACTTACCTCCTCTCTAGATAGCTCTTCGTCATGGATGTAGAATATATCTTCATCGAAAGCTGGTTCCTTCACCAAAGTGGAGAGAACGAACTCTACCTTTTCTTCTCCTAAGTTGAAGGCGAGTCTAGCATTCTTGCAATCAACTATACAACCGGATGTTGCAAGAAACGGTCTTCCGAGTATGATCGGGACCGGACTATCTGCAGGAATGTCAAGCACAACAAAATCTATAGGAACATAGAACTTACCAAGTTTGACCGGGACGTCTTCAACTATGCCGACGGGACGAGTTATGGATTGATCCGCCATGTATAATGTCATCTTCACCGGTTTAGGTTCGCCTAAACCGATCTTCCTGCATAAGGCAAGCGGAATGATGCTCACGCTTGCTCCTAAATCACATAATGCATCATATGTGACATCTCTCACTCCTATGGGAATACAAAATGACCCCGGATCCTTCAGCTTTGGGGGCATCTTCTCCTTCATTGTCTTGATGAGATCCGATGAATCCGAACTCATCTTAACCTCTCCAAAATCCTCTAATTTTCTTTTGTTAGAGAGGATCTCCTTTAGGAATTTTCCATAAGTTGGCATACCTACAATTGCATCAATGAAAGGTATATTAATATGCAGTTTGCTCATGAGTTCAATAAACTTACCGAATTGCTTGTCTAGACGCGCTCTTGCTCTAGATTGTGGGAATGGTAGGGGAGGTTTGATAGCTGGAGGAGGAATGTAGATGTCTTTCTTCTCCTTCCCCTTCTCTTTCTCTTTCTCGACGGGAACTTCTACAAACTTGGGCTGCGGATCGGTGGTTGTTGCTCCGCTCTTAGTTGTGATAACCATCACCCTTCCTTTTGGGTTATCCTCCGTCTTTCCTGGAAGTTTTCCTTGATTCCTAGGAACTTCCTCAGCTTGACTAAACATTTGGTTTTCTAAAACCTTTTGGGCTTTATCAACCTTAGTAATGTGATCATCGACCTTAATGATGCGACTCTCCAATCCTTGAAGCTTTCCCAAAATTGTTTCCAACATGGGATCGGGCTTCTCTTTCCCCGAAGTGCTTCCGCTATTAGATGCTTGTTCCTGACTTTTCAAGGGAATGGAAGAAGAAGAAGGTGGGGTTAGTGAATTTCCTGAATTGTGATAAGAATTACCGGAATTGTGTTGTTGGTTGGACCGTCAATTGTTGTTGTTTGAACCCCAATTGTTGTTCCAATTGTTATTCCAGTTGTTGTTGTTGTTCCAATTGTTCCGGTTGTTGTTCCGGTTGTTGCGGTTCGTGTTCTCATTCCCATTGTGGTTATTGTTGTTTCCCAAATAACCCACATCTTGCCCCTTTTGCTTTGGAAAGTTGGTTTTGATGGCTTCCTTCAACTCCTTAATCTCGGTATTGAGAGAAAAGATTTGAGTTTGAGCAGCTTGTGATAGCTTTGCTCCTTGCTCCACTTGATTTGCTTCTACTTTCCGGTGAGAATACTTTTCTATGACTCGGGCTTGCTTCTCAATGAAGCCCCAAGCGTCATCTTCCCTCATGTCCATGAATGTACCACATGAAAGGGATTGGAGCTTGAATTGTGTTTCTACATCCAGCCCCTTATAGTATATCTCCAATAAACCTAGTTTGGAAATGCCATGATGTGGGCAATCCAATAGTAAGTCCTGAAATCTTTCCCAAGATTGAAACAAACTTTCGTTAGATCTCATAGAAAACGCATTAATCTTACCTCTCAACTCCGCCGTCTTGGATGGTGGAAAGAATTTGGTGAGGAATTCCGCAGAAAGGTCCTCCCATGTGTTAAGTCTTCCATTTGGAAGAGCTTGATACTAAGATAAAGCTTTCCCTTTCAAAGAGAAGAAGAATGGCTTGATCTTGTAGTTGTTAGTGGTTGCATTCTTAGGCTTCATTGTCTCCATCATGATCTCGAAATTTTGTAAATGTTGATGTGGAGATTCAGCACTCGTTCCTCCAAACTGATTTTGGCGAACGATGGTAATAACTTGTGGGTTGAAGCTAAACCCTTGCATATCATCAGCATCAAAGTTCACACCTAAACGGCGTGGTTGCTGAATTGGATCCATCCTTTGGCCAAGAGTTCTTGGCTCTCCATCTACACGAGCAGCTCTCGCATCTCCAGCCGGAACACGACGATTGGCCGCCGGTCTTGGAATAAATGGGTTCACATTAATCGTCGGATCAATGTCCTCTAGTGGTGGCATGGAAGAGTCGCTATCTTCGTCGGATGAATTGGTTCTAACCGATCTTGACGATTTCCTACTCTTCTTTTTCTTAAGGTTGCTCAATTCCATCCTTATTTGAAATATCATATCCGTTAGATCATTAACTTTCGATTGATGACGCTCCGATTCCTCCTTGCGAGTCTTCTCGCTCCATCTAAGTTGAGCTTCGGACTCCGCTAACTCCGTTTGGTAATCTCGTTCTCTTTCTTCAGCCATCTTTCTTTCTTTGAGCTTCTTCCTCAAAGTCTTCTCAAGTTCTTGATCAAGAGGTAAGAGGTCCTTGTTGTTCCTAGACCTGCGCATAAACCTGAAGTAACCTGCAAATATCACTCACAAAAGATATCAAATAACGAGAGCTAAGCTCCCAAGCTTGACAACCGGTAACCGAATTCGGCCTAGACCAAATCCCCGGCAACGGCGCCAAAAACTTGTTCGCCACTTAGCGTGCGTGCAAATAAGTATTAAATTTATAAAACTAGAATCAAGCAAGCGAACCCGCAGTGTACGGATCGGTGTAGTAAAGCAAGAATTCTAGAGTATCGAACACAGGGATTTGGGGGGAACAAATTCAGTTATAAAGTTGTCAAGCAAGTAAAAGGGTAAAGCTTTGCAAATGTATTGGGAAAACAGCAACCCTAAATATCCAAGTATCTAATTGTGGCAAAGATATACTAAAGAACTAAGGACAGAGTTAAGAGTTGCAAAGGTATACTAAGGTAAAACAATGTACGGTGAAGTTCCAAGGCTTTATATGACTTATCTAAAGACACTCTCTATAAAGGTTGTTGAGGCTTCAGTATAGAAAGGATCTAAAGACAAGAATTAATATCAAATACCCAAACTTGTAACCCAAGGATCAAGACTAACTAAACCGATTAAGGTTGTGACACTCAAAATCGAAGTAGAGGTTGTTGAGGCTTCACTACTACCTAAAAAAGAGCAAGCCAAGACTAGATTAAAGCTAATCTTTAACCTTGGATCAAAGTAAAAGCAAAGTTCGTAAACTGATGTAAATTACGGTGGATCTTGAGTTCCACGGCCGTGGAACCTCAAGAACAGGCCGTGATTTTGGTTCGTCGGCGAATTGCTCTAACTCTCAGGGTCCAATCTATTTACGATCGATCTATCATCATCTAAGCCACAACTATCAACCCTTCACCTTAGAATCGCTAAAGGTTTTTAGCCAACAATAGTCATTATGATATCAAATTCAAGGTTAAGAAGAATGAAAGATGAAAACCTTCAATAAACTTCAAATCAATCTCAAATCCACAAACAAGGGTATAATGTATATCAGATTTGGAATAACATAAACCAATCACAATCCTAGATAAGAACGAAGAGCGGGATGTCAACCCGTCTTCTAATCAAACCTAGGAACAAGAGCGCAACTTCCAAATCTTCAACCCTTCGTAAATCTCCGTTGCAAAATTGCAATTCTCCCCACGTCCAATGAAACCCTAGGCACGTGTAAGCGAGCGTAAGCGAAGGTGCCGAATTCTCCCTCCTTCAGTCCTTTTATAAGGAAGGATAGAATAACCGTCCGGCCCATATGCATAGACAATGTGTCTATATTTTATTCGTTAAAAGATTGCCTAAATCACAGTTTCATGGAGTTCCACGGCCGTGGTTTAGAGCGTGGAAGTGGATTACGGTACTTCACAACTTCCACGACCGTACTTTATACCGTGTAACTCTCTGGAATGCTCCACGTTCATGTTGCCAAGTTCCACGGCCGTGGTTTTGGGCGTGGACTTCATTACGGCCGTATTTTAGAGCGTGGAAGCATAGATTGCTCGTAGTTTTCTTTGTTTCATGCCATTCCTCATCCTAACATCTTCCTTGGACTCTTTGTGGTGTCCTAAATCCTTGGATGTGCTCAATTCATCTCCATCCTCTCTTAATTTGTTCGGTTTTAGCTCTTATTCACCTACAATTAACAAAAACCTTATGTAGACCTCTATATCGACAATTTAGACAAACTAGCTAACAATTGCTTCAATGCTTTATCAATGAACACTATGATGGATGAAAAACATCTAGAAAACGTGCCTAAAATATCACAATATTTCATGCTAACACTCAGCTGCGGGAGTACATACCAGATCCGAGGCACATTGTGAGTTATGATGATCTGGTAGTTGAGCCGGACCACAAGTTTGCAGAGCACCCTATCACAGTCCTAGAGCGAGGTGTGAGATGCTTGTGTTCGAAGGACATTCCTATGTTGAAGATACAGTGGTCTAGACGAAGACCAGATGAGGCTACGTGGGAGACAAAGGATATATAGTATCCAGAAGAACTATCCAGAGTTTTATGCTGAGTTAGATGCACCCATAGGATCCACGAGTCGATCTTAGCGCCTTCTTGGTGAGTGCATGTTATATGCTATGTGTTTATGTGATATGTTGTGTTTCCGTGCTAGTTGTGTGTGCATATGATCTGTTAGATTTTGTTTGCTAGCACGAGATAGATGTAGTTGGAGATGGTTATTTCTTCCATGCTTGGTGTGTGTTAGGATTAGCTGGAGATGGTTCTTTCCTCCATGCTATCTCTGATGGACATAGTGTGAGTGGAGATGGTTTTCCTACACGTAATAGTGTTATGTATACGTTGTGGCTGGAGACGGCTTTCCTACATGCTAGTGTGATGTGGTTAGTGTTTGGCTAGAGATGATCTTCCTCTAGGCCTTATGTAGAGTTGTTATGCTGGAGTTGTGATACCTCTATGCTATGTTGATGATATAGAATGTTATAGGTTATGACCTGACGTTCTTGAGGAGAGTGTTTTACCTCGGCTTACAGGTCCGAGAGGCTTTGGGATTTTGCAAGTTTCGGGATGAAACTTGTTTTTAGGGGGGTGAGATGTAAGAGCCTTAGTCTTTGGAGCCTAGTTGAGCTAGAGTGTGTCTTACCTTGACCTAATCAGCCGCCCCTGCGCACCACCTTGGCCGCCCTTGCGTCTATGCGCCCTTGCGCCTCAGGCTAGCCACCCCTGCGGCTCTAGCTGTGTGCAGCCGCTTTTGTTGACTCTTGACTTATGCTTTGCGGTTGGCTTCTCTTATAAGCCTCCTTAGACTTCAGAAGAGGGGTGACCTTACCTCTTTTCAGCTTCTTCTTCATCCTCACGTTCTTCCTCTTCTCCTTTCTTCTCTTTTGATCTTCTTTGCTTCTTTTTGATCTTGTGAGAGAGTTTTGAGAGTTTGAGTGTGGCTTTGGCCTTGGAGGACTTTGATGATGTTGTTGTGTGTTGTTGTGGATGTGTTGAAGTGGTGAGAGGTGTGGATGCTCCATAGTTGCAGCCTAGGTTGGTGTGGTAAGCTCTTTCTCTTCTTCTCTCTTCTTTCCTTCTTCTTGCTTCTTATCTTCCTCTTTAGCTTAGGAAGCACAAGTTTGGACTTGTGTTGGATCTTTCCTAGCCTTTTGATGATCATATATGTGTGTATGTGCATATATGTTGTTGTGGTGTGTCGAAGAAGTGAAGAGAGTCGAGAAAGGGGTCGAAGAGAAGTCGGAACCAACTTGTTAGCATGAAATATTGTGATATTCTAGGCACTTATTTTGGTTGTTTTTCCTTCATTATTGTGTACATGGATAAAGTTTAGAACCAAATGCTAGCTTGTTCATCTATTTTGTCGATATGGAAGTCTACACTAGCTTTGTGTTGATTATAGGTGAATAGGAGCTAAAAATGAGCAATTAAGAGAGAAAAGGGAGTGATCGACCATGTTTGACGATTAGGAGACACATCAAGGAAGCTAAGGAAGGAGCTAGGATGAAGAATGTCACGACACAAAGGAAACAGCAAGCAATATACACTTCCACGCCCTTAATTACGGTCGTGGAGAAGTCCATGCTCTAAACTACGGAGTGGACTTGGCATCATGAACGTGAATTTGAGTCTCGAGCACTCCAGTGAGTTACACGGCCTAAATTACGGTCTTGGAAGTCACAAGACACCGTAATCTTTTTCCACGCTCTAAACCACGGTCGTTGAAAGCCTTGAGACCGTGATTTAGGCGATCTTTTGACGTACAATTATTTACCACGTCATTTACGTAATGGGCCTGGACGGCAATTATTTCCCGTCTATAAAAAGACCGGAAAAGAGAGATTCGAGGGGATTGCTTACGAATCCCCGCTTGGAGCTTGCATAGACGCTGCATACATTCTGCAAGGACTTCGCCTAGGGTTGATTGGAGATCGCCGAAGGCTGTGGAAACGCAAAGGTTTAGCCTTTTTCTTAGGTTTTTGATATTGAAGACGGATTGACAACCTGTTCTTCATACTTACCTTAGATCATTGTAAGGTTTTGTGTTATACATTCTGAATCCATTAAACATTGCTTCTTGTTTCGGATTTAAGAATTGGTTTTGAAGTTTTATTAAGTATTTGAGGGTTTTCATCTTTCGTTCTCTTTAATCTAAATATTAATATCATGACAATGGTTATTGGCTAAAACCCTTTAGCAATTCTAAGGTGAAGGGTTAATAGTTGTGGCTTAGATGATGATAGATTGATCGTAATTTGATTTGACCCTAAGAGTTAGAGAGATACCGTCGACGAACCTAAATCACGGCCTGTTCTTAGCTTTTCACGGCCGTGTTTCTCAAGATCTGACCGTGATTTACCTTAGTTTACAAACTTTGCTTTTACTTTGATCCAAGGTTAAAGATTAGCTTTAATCTAGTCTTGGCTTGCCCTTTTCTAGGTAGTAGTGAGACTCAACATCCTCTATTTCGGTTTCGAGTGTCACAACCTTAACCGTTTGAGTTTATCTTCATCCTTGGGTTACAAGTTTGGGTATTTGAGATTAATTCTTGTCCTTAGATCTTTTCTATACTGCAGCCTCAACAACCTTTATAGAGAGTGTCTTAGGGTGAGTCATATAAGGTTTTGGAACTTCACCGTACATTGCCTTACTTTAGTATACTTTTGTAGCTCTTGACTCTATCCTTAATTTCTTAGTATATCTTGAATCGAATGCCACAATTAGATATCTGGATCTTTAGGGTTGTTGTTTTCCCAATATTTGCAAAGCTTTACATCTTTTACTTGCTTCACAATTGAGATTGGATTTTGTTTCACCAAATCCCTGTGATCGATACTCTGGAATATTTGTTAATCTACGCCGATCCGTACACTGCGGGTTCACTTGCCTTTATTCTAGTTTTATAAATATAAAGCTTATTTGCACGCACGTTTTCGGGCAAACAAGTTTTTGGCGCCGTTGCCGGGGAGTTGGTCTAGACCAATTTCGGTTGTCGGGCTTGGGAGCTTTTTCTTTTTCTTATAATCTTTTATTATGAGTTTTTGAGTTTTCAGATTTTCCAATGGATGGAAGCAGCTATCAGACGGCGAGGAACGAAATATGGAGCCTCAGAGCTGAACTTAACAAATCTTTGGAGCAATATAGACTTAGGAACAAATCCTTGGAAAGAGAGAGATGGAGAAAGAAAGAAGTAGCTAAATGGAAGGAGTATAGATATTTGCTGGATTATTTTTCATTTTTTTTAGTGATGAAAATGAAATGGAGGAAGCCATTAAGAAGGAGCTTGAAATTTGGGAGGAGCTATATACCGCTCGCGAGGTGTATGAACAACCTCCTAAATATCAACTTGAATTGAAGATCAAGCAATCAATAAAGGATCTCGATGACCGTGAAAGAAAATTGATCCTTGCTGAAATTGCTCGACTGGAGGAGAAGTGCGACGAAGAACTCCAAGTTTTGAGCATTCCTCCTATCGAACGTGAAGCTCCTCTTGAAGTCCTCACTGAAGAAGAGGAAGAAGTGGAGAACATTGGCCAAATTACTGAAAATGTGGCCAAGGTTGAAGAGGATCCAGCTGAGTTGGGAGATATTTCATGTGTGCATCATCATCCCAACATGAAACTTGCCCCAAGCCTTGAAGAACTTTACAAGGTACATTCTCTTACTTCATTTGAAACTCCTATTAAAATTTCTGATTTTTTCAGGAATGCACCGGAGAGTTGGAGGTCTCTTCCTAAAGAACCTCCTAAAGTGAAGATGAAACCTCCATTAAAATTGCTGAAAGAAGATGCTCCTTGGACTACAAGGAGTGGAGTTAGCAAGCACTTCACCGTTAAGGCGATGAAGTGTCTTTTGTTCAAGTATGGGTTCATTCACATGACGAAGACCATACATCATCCCCAAGCTGGAGTTGGGGAAGCTAGGAGGATTCCGGTGAGAATCAAACAATACAAGCTTGTACATGGGAGATCTTACCATTTGCCGGTGAAATTAGGAACCGGAGATTTCTTGGAAGAATTTAATTGTGGATTTAAAGAGCAATCCAAGATGTTCAAGGTGCATTGAGTCATCTATGGAGATTGGTCTAGCTAAGGACCTAAAACAAAGCGCTTCTTGGGAGGCAACCCAAGGTAATGCATCCTTTTTCCCTTTTCTTTTTCTTAGATTAGATTAGAGTAGTTGTTTTTGTTAGTTTTTCGTAGATACCTTCCGGTATGTTCGTGTTTTTGGATGTCAGGAATAAGGAATAAGCAAGAGAAGATGAGAAAAGCCGAAAAGAATGACGAAACTTGTATTTTTGGCACAGATCAGATAGTTCCACGACCTAAACCACGACGGTGGTTATGCATTGAGTCGTGGAAAGTGATTTTGGAGAGCAACAGAAAGTTCCACGGCAAAACCACGGCCATGGAAATGCCCGACCGAAAAAAAAATATAAAAAATAAAAAATAAAAATTTTCGGCCGAGAGACGTTTCCTTTTCTTCATTCAGCAACGCTCTTTGACGTTGATTAGAGTATTCAGAGTTTCCTATTGAACTTCTATAGATTCCTATCACCACCGCCCGATTGATGATTCGCCTTGCCTGATTTGCCATCTTACATTATGAGTATCTTTTCCATCTTTCCTTTTCTTCACATTGGGGACAATGTGAGTTTTAAGTATGGGGTAGAGGTATTTGCAATATCATTCGCATGTTTTTATGTCTTGCATCATATGATTTTGAAAATTTTGAAAAATTTTAAAATTTTTGTGCTTCTAGAATGGATATGATCTCTATGATGAACATTGTTTTGTGGAATAGCTATGATGATTTTGATATGCTTGAATAGATTTATGACATATGTGGGATTTGAATACTTTGTTAGAATTTCATGCATGTTTGATAATTCGCTTTCATTCTAAATCATGTTGAGTGTTGAAGGTTGAAACCGCATATAAGTTCATACACTTCTTATTGAAATGATTAAGGCACCTCGATTTTCTTACTTCTTTCCTTGTTCATTTAGCCCCTTAATGAAATAATTGCCTCCCTTACCTATCTGGGAACTAGGAAGAGTTGAATTTTGGCATATTTGATGTGGGAGGGCCATGAAAGCAATCGTTTTCAAAGTGTAGGAAAATTCTAGGTTTGGGGAAGTCAATCATGACGATGAGTAACTCGGCACCATTCACATGGCCGGGTGTTTGTGTCTTGCCAAAGTCGGATTGAGCGATATTCCTAACGGATTATGGTATGTGCATCAAGGGTTTGAGGCATCTCGAATTTGAGAAACGCCGATCTCCTAGGCTTCGGTTTTTGTGCACCGCTATCCATATTTCCAAAAGTAAAGTCAAAAAATTTGTGCAAAAAGTAAAGAGAAAAGCTCTAAATTGGTGGTTAGTTCAAATAGTAAAAAGAAAAAGAGTTTGTGTTGTTCCTTTTTCCCGGATTCATACACCACATTCCTTTATAAGTTCTCCACCTATTCACGTTTCTTGACCTTTGCTTGAAAGACCTTAAGATCTTTGAGTATGTTGTTTGGCTTTGTGGTATAAATTGGATTCCTCATGATTAATTTTGATATATTGCAAGTTATGAAGCATGTTATGATTTTCTTGCAAAGTGTGATTATCCTTTTCATGATATAATTCCTTTTGATCATATGATGATTTTCATTAGCTATGAAGCAACTCTTTAAGGGTGATCTATGAATAGAAGCACAACCGAAATATTGTGGTTTTTCTTTATTTTTGTATATTCATAATCCATATCATCTTTTATTTTAAGTTTGAACATTACTTGGGGACAAGCAAGAGGCAAGTATGGGGTATTTTGATGACATAAATTATGACCTATTTTTAGGCATGAATTTATATAGATTTTCCCTTTATTTTGCATGCATACACATACATTTATGGCATTTATGGTTATATTCACCAACTTTGCAAGAATAGAGGTCGACACAGAGTTTTATTACATCTGTAGGTAATTTGGCAAATTATGGAGCGAAATAACATATTTAAAGATTAAGCCTTGAAGCGGACAAAAAGGAGCAATAAAAGGAAGTTAGGATGCGCCCAAAGTATCTTCTGATACCGTCAGACGCGCCAAAGTATCTACTGATACCGTCAGACGCGCCAAAGTATTCTCTGATACCTTCTGACACAGCCCAGAGTATTTTCTGATACCAGCGGCTCGACTTCTTTTCAGCACAAATATTTAGGGTTTCATCGTTAAACCCTAGTTTTACCCCTACAAATATTCGAGAGCCTTCCACGTTGAAAGGGAGCCAAAATCTCCAAAAGACTTGGGACGGTGATAGCCCAAAGACTTGGAGCCCCGACGTTAGGGAGAAGTTGAGAAGGATCCCCGCTTACCGTTGTTTAGAGTTTGATTAAGAGTTTGGAGACGGCCTTAAGGTTTCATTTTGACCTTAAGGATTGAAGATTCGTGAAGGACGTATTTTCGGAGATTGTGTGCTTTTGGAGATTATCTTAGGGTTTTCATTGAAGGACGGATTGACATCCCGTTCTTTGTGACTTCTCTAGATCTTTGTGAGGATTTCTATTGCTATTCTTCTGAATTCATAAACATATTACTTTGCGTTTGGATTTCGAGATTGACTTGGAGTTTTATTTGAGTTTTCGAGGGTTTTCATCTTTCATTCTTCTTAATTTGAATATTGATATCATAATGATGATTATTGGCTAAAAACCCTTTAGCAATTCTAAGGTGAAGGGTTGATGGTTGTGGCTTAGATAATGATAGATCGATCGTAATTTGATTGGACCTTGAGAGTTAGAGAAACCTCGTCGACACCCTAAATCACGGTCTGTTCTTGAGTTCCACGGCCGTGGTTCTTAAGATCTAGCCGTGATTTTCCCTGGTTTACGAACTTTGCTTTTGCTTTAATCTAAAGTTAAAGATTTGCTTTAACCTAGCATTGGCTTGCCTTTTCTAGGTAGTAGTGAGACTCAACATCCTCTATTTCGTTTCGAGTGTCACAACCTTAACCGTTTTAGCTTATCTTTGATTCCTTGGGTTTGGGCATGGGTATTTGAGATTAATTCTTACCTTTAGATCCTTTCTATACTGCAGCCTCAACAACCTTTACAGAGAGAGTCTTTTGGTTAGACATATAGGGTTATATAACTTCACCGTACATTACCTTGCTTTAGTATACCTTTGCAATTCTCAACTCTGTCCTTATATATATAGTATATCTTGAATCGATTGCCACAATTTGATACCTGGATCTTTAGGGTTGCTGTTTTCCCCAATTATTTGCAAAGCTTCTACATTCTTACTTGCTCGATTACTTGAAACTGGTTTTGTTTCACCAATTCCCTGAGTTCGATACTCTAGAATACTTGCTAATCTACGCCGATCCGTACACTGCGGGTTTGCTTGCTTTTATTCTAGTTTTATAAATTAAAACTTATTTGCACGCACGTTTTAGGGCGAACAAATATCAAGCGTTTTCGCCTACACCGCCCCTGCGGATCTGAAGGCCGCCTCTGCGGTTCAACGACAGAAGTTTTACTCCAGCTGTTTACACCACCTTTATGGCATTAAAGGTGGTTGTTTTGGGCCAGCCATTTACTCCTATTTAGTGTCTTTTGTAGTATAAATAGTCCTTGGCTGATTGCTAGAATTATCCACTTATCATCCAATTTAGAATTCACTTTTTCCATTAAAACTATCTTGCTACCTTTGTAATGAGTTGCTAACTCCCTTACTACATTGGGTTGGTTTGAAGATGCATTGTTGCTTTGGTTGTAAGTTCTTTCTAATACAAGTTTTCATTCAGTAATACTTTGTGTTTCCTTGATCTTCATTGTCTAATTGCATGTTTTTACTATCACTTGAGATTGATCACCTTAGGTCCTAAAGTGCATGCAAAGAACTAGGATTAATAGATTCTGGGTTCGGGTCTTTAATCTAGTAGTAAACTTTAAGTAATAACGGGTTGTAATTGCTTAAAGGAAAGGAACACAAATATAAAGATAAGTTTTAACAGTTTTAATCTTTTCTGTATATCCCTTAGTCTTTGTTTGAAAGCTAACTTCTTAATTGTTCTTGTAGGTTTACGGAACACTAACCTGTTAAGTTGTGTTGATGCCGGTTGGCTCAACACATATATATGATCGAGACGGGAGATTACTTGAAAACTTGTAAAAGGAACTCACCAAAATAGCAATCGCATGCTTAGAATCAACCTAGTGTAGATTCACCCATCATTGTCTTACTTGTTGCGTTATTTGTTTTCATAAGTTTTGTGTGCATCAATTCAACCAACCCCCCCCCCCCCCTTTGTTACTTGTTTCTATAATCAACAACTGAATTTAATAAAAATACCAATCTCTTGGGTTGAACCCTTACTTAACCACTATACTCATTTTAGTGCTAAGTCGGGATTATACTTTGATAAGATAAAAACAACCTCTAGATAAGAGTCTTGTCAACAAGCAAGAGACAAGTATGGGGAATTTTGATAGCATGAAATATGACGATATTTTAGGCACACGTTTTGGTTGTTCTTCCCTTTCTTTTGTTTATATGGATATGAGTTTGGAGCATTTATGAGCACATTCACCTATTATATCTGTATAGAGATCTACACAAGCTTTGTTGTGATTTTAGGTGAATAAAGGCTTGGATTGGAGCATAAATGGAGTATGTAGGAGTATTTGATCATGTTAGGCATCAAGAGGATGCATTGGAGTAGCTAAGGAAGGAGTATGAGTAGAAAGCTTTGCAAAACAAAGGCTTTTACAAAGATTTTGGACATTCCACGGTCAAGTAAAAGGAACCACGGCCGTGGTTTTGGGAATTAAATTATATAAGACCGTGGGAATGTATGTCGAGAGCAATTATAAAATTCCACGGTGGATTCCACGGGCGTGGAATTTTGCTCTTGGCCTTGATTCTTCTAACGGCTGCCACGTGTCATATTTGCCACGTCAGCAGCGGTTATGGGCTTTTCGTAACCCTATTTTCTCCTATAAGAAGGCTAAAGGAAGAGAGAAAATACACACCACACTAGAGAGAAGTTGAGATCACTGCAGAAGATCTTATTGCGAGAGGATTTTGGAAGGAATATTTGGAGAAGTACGCATTTTGATATTGTAAAGTTGGAAGATCTTAGGGTTTCACTTTGGAAAGCGGATTGACATCCCGTTCTTCTTTGTTCTTTAAGATTTGTGAGAGATTTCTTACTCTATTCTATATTCATTGAACACAAGGACGGATTTTGAGTTTGATTGAGATTGGTTTTGTGTTTGCTATTGAGTTTTCAAGGTTTTATCTTTTCCTTCTTTTAATCTTGATTATTGATTTCATTATGATGATTGTTGGCTAAATCCCTTAAGCGATTCTGAGGTGAAGGGTTGATTGTTGTGGCATAGATGCTGATATATTGAACTAGAACAGATTGGACCCTGAGAGTTGCGAGAAACCTCATCGTTGAGGCTTTCCACGGCCTGTTCTTGAGTTCCACGGCCGTGGTTCTTCAAGATCTGACCGTGGTTTTCCTCTGTTGTACGTTCTTTGCTTTTGCTTTGATCCAAAGTTAAAGATTGGCCCTAACTTAGTCTTGGCTTACCTTTTCTAGGTAGTAATGAGACTCAACATCCTCTACTTTGGTTTCGAGTGTCATAACCTTAACTTTTTTGGCTTATCTTTGATTCCCTTGGGTTTGGGCATGGGTATTTGAGAGTTTAATCTTGTCCTTTGATTCCCTTTATAACGACACTCAACATCCTTTATTGAGAGAGCTTTTGGGTGAGACTTATGGGTTTTGGAACTTTACCGTACAACAACCTACCTTAGATCTATACCTTTGCAATCCTAACTCTGTCCTTATATCTTTATAACATCTTGAATCGATTGTCACAATTTGATACTTGAAACTTTAGAATCATTGTTTTCCCAATTATCTTTACAAAAGCTTAATTATCTTGCCAGACGATTTTATAAACTGAATTTGATCCCCCCAAATCCCTGAGTTCGATACTCTGTAATTCTTGCTTTACTATACCGATCCGTACACTGCGGGTTCGCTTTGCTTGATTTTAGTTTTTATAATTCTAAGACTTAGTGACACACACTTTTGACTGAACAGCTGATAACACATCCACAGTTACAACGAGATCTTGCATGGCTAGAGATGGATATCCACGTCCCGGATTCCCATAGCCAGTTGTCCACCTTGGAGATAGTACCTGATCTGTTGGCCGAAATCTAACAGAAGCGGGAAAGTTGTCCAGCTTTGACGCAGATCCGATACCGGATGTCTCGAGGAGAGGCGCCGCAGTTTGCAGTTGGTGTTGATGGAGTTTTGAGATGCGAGGAGCGTGTTTGTGTGCCTTCAGATCAAGAGTTGAGACAGAGGATCCTATAGGAGGCTCACTCTTACCAATACTCTGTGCACCTTGGTGCGAGTAAGATGTATCAGGATATCACACGCTCTTTCTGGTGGGGAGGTCTGAAGCCAAATGTCACGAGATATGTAGCTCAGTGAGCGACCTGTCAATAGGTCAAGATCGAGCATCATTAGGAGGCGAGCTACACCCACTTCCCGTTCCTTAGTGAAAGTGGGAGGACATCTCTATGGATTTTGTGACCAGTTTGAGACCGAGTCAAGGCTTTGATGCTATCTGGGTGATAGTAGATCGACTAACAAAAACCGCATGTTTCATTCCGATCAAGGAGACATGGCCAGTGAGTCGATTGGCAAAGGAGTTCACTAGACAGATAGTGAGACTTCATAAAGTACCTAGGACTATAGTCTCTGACAGAGACGGACGGTTCACCTCGAGGTTATGGCAGCAAGTTTATGCCGCCCTAGGTACGAGTCTGTAGTTCACGACTGTTTATCATTCTCAGACCGATGGTCAGTCCGAACGGACCATCTAGACTCTGGAGGACATGTTAAGAGCTTGCGTGTTATACTGAGGACGGGTGTGGCCAGATCACCTTCCCTTAGTGGAGTTTTCGTACAACAACAGTTGGCACGCAACGATCAGGATGGCTCCTTATGAGGCTTTATACGGACAGAGATGTCGTACACCTTTGTGTTGGGACGAGCCGAGTAGTGCTAGCGATGTAGCACCTGAGCAGATTCAGGACGATATGGCTCGAGGGGCAGTGATCCGAGAGCGGATGTTAGCAGTATAGAGTCGACAAAAGTCATATGCAGATAAGAGGCACAGACCTCTGGAGTTCAGAATTGGAGCTCAGGTTTCGTTGAGGGTATCCCCGACACGAGGCGTCAGACGCTTCGGTGTCAAGGGGAAGCTGAGTCCCAGATACGTTGGACCTTTCGAGATTCTGGAGCAAGTTGGAGAGGAACATACAGACTTGCTTTGCCGCTGAGGCTTGAGGGTGTTCACCCCATCTTCCATGTGTCTCAGTTACGTGAGTAAATACCAGACCCAAGACACATCGTTAGTCATGAGGATCTAGTGATCAAGTCAAACCACACTTTCGTTGAGCACCCGGTAGCTGTCCTAGAGCGTAGTACGAGACACTTGCGTTCGAAGGACATACCGATGATGAAAATTCAGTGGTCGATGCGAGGAGCTGATGAGGCGAATTGGGAGACATAGGATAGTATCCAGAGGAACTATCCGGAGTTTTCCCCTGAGCTCGATACACCTTTGCATAGTCGTTTTGTTCTGGTTTTTCCTTTGTAGCGTTGCGTACGCCTTTGTGACGTTTTGAGTTACGTGCCCCGAGTGGGAATATATGAGTTTAGCTAAGCTTTTGTGTTGTTGTTATTTGATCTATCAGGTTGTTGCAAGTTTCGGGACGAAACTTCTTTTTAGGGGGATTTGATGTAAGACCCCAATTTCTACCTTCACCGCTCCCGCGGTTAAGAAGGCCGCCCTAGCGGCAAGAGTGTTTGTCACCGCCCCTGCGGTGACAAGGGGCCGCCCCTGCGGCACTAGGAATCCGCCCCTGCGGATTTGCCACAGATCGCGTCCAATCTGTTTTCGTTCGTTTTATCTTCTTTCCATAGATTGATGATCCGATCTTCTATCTTATGGGCCGGTTTCCTTATCTTCTTCGTAACCCTAAAACATCCTTCCGTTAATTTTTCCCGCCTCTTCTATATATTCCCGTCTTTTCTTCTTTTTTCTTGTTTCTTGCTTACGCTTTTCTCCAGCCCTGAAGCTGCAGCCGTCTCTCTTGCTTCCTGTGATCTTACTAAACGTGTAAGTCTTCTCCTCTGAGTTCTTCATCATGTTCATGTAGTTGTTGCATGCCTTTCCCTTTTGTTTCATTTTCTTCTTCGTTCTTCCCTTTTTCTTCTTCTCCAAGAATCAAGTTTGAACCTTGGTTCTTGTGGGGCGTTCCATTGATGATCCTTTGATGTTCACAGGCTCCCTTGGTTGAGTTGTGCAGTGTGAGAAGTGTTGGAAGAGCCAGCCTTGACGTTGTTGTGGTTCTGTTGTCATCGAGAAGCCGACAGTGCTTCTGCACCATTATCCGCCCCCGCACCTACACAGAGCCGCCCTTGCGCCTCTGTCACGCGCCACCCCTACGCCTTTGTCCAGCCGACCCTGCGGTTTCTTCAACATTAACTCCCATTCTTGTGAGTTGCTTCCTTCCTTGCTTTCCTCGTTCCTTTCCTTGATTCTTATGGTTCTTCTTTACCCCCCTGAGTATGTTGTAAGACTAAGGTATAGCCCTTAGCTTGTGGAGATCTCTTAGACATCATTGAGACTAGAAGTTACAGACTTCTAGCAACCATTTCGTTCATGATTCATGATTCTTGTGTGAACAGGCTTTCCTAGCTCCTTTCCTGAAGGAACTGAGTTGTTCCTTGAGTTGTTCTTGTGTTTAGATTACCTTCAAATGAGGTAAGTCCCTTGGACTTACTTAGCTTCATTCCGTGTATTAGTTGGATTGTATTGGCTTGTTTGTGTTGTTTATTCTTGTTATAACGGATAACCGGAATAGGATTCACCTTTTATAACCTTAACTGGACCAAGTGTATGATAAACGGACGGTGACCACTTGTCTAGTTCTTCAGGAGACTAGAATCTGCTCTTGTAACCCAGGCCCATAGGTAACGGATAGTACTGATCTATTCCTATTGGTAGACGGAAGCGGAGGCGAGTTTCGGGAGATTCTCGTATGACAAAAGAAGTTGAATTAGTAATGGATAAATTTTTGAAAGATTATAACCGGTTGAGTGCGAGCATGCTATATGTTTACTTTACCTTATGTGTGTTTGTGCCTTTTCGTTCTTTTTGATATCTAGAATGTTAGCTTACGGTTTATACCGATGTTGTAGATGTTCCACATGTTCAGGATGCTGTTGAGTGATCCGGACGATGTAGTCAGTCGGGGTTCCCATACATTGTAGGACGGGAGCAGGTTTATGTTTATGTTATTGCTTTCTCTTTTATTTTGAACTCGGCTGCGAGTCTTTTACCTTTTCCTTTGTCTAAACCTTCGGTTTTATATTGAGTTTTTGGTTTCATTTGTATGTGCCTTGTTGTAAGATCCGTCGTGTTGTTGCTACTCTGAGGGTCGGGACCCATTGTGAGGTTCTAGCCCGTCACGCTTCGAGTTCTCAAAACTTGGGGTGTTACACCTTCTTTTCTTAGTTTCTTCCTTGGGCTTCTTCTTTGGAGATCTTTGTTAGATGAGCTTTGGTTGTGAGCTGATGGTGATGTTGGTTGTTGTTGTTGTGTTGAGGATAGCAAGTTTTATGAGGTTGATGTTGTGGTTCCCTTTCGTGAGCTGTGGTGGTGAGTTCTCTTCTCTTTCCCTTTTCTTCCTTCTTTTGCTCCTTTCTTCTTCTCTAGTTAAGAATTCCCACAAGCTATGCTTGTGTTGATCTTTCCTAAACAATAATGGTATATATGTATGTATATATGTATGTTGATTGCTTTTGGGGCAATGAAGAAGTGAAGAAGATCGAGAGAAGGGTCGAAGAGAAGCAGAAAATCGCTCACTACACCGATAGCCGCCCTCGCAGATTGGAGCCACCGCCCCTGTGGCCAAGCCAGTGTCGCCGCCCCTGTAGCTGAGTGTCACCGCCCCTGCGGTGTGCTGCGTTCCTGCGCCTTCTTGCTTCCGCAGGTGCGTGTCTAGGACATACCTACATTGGTATATTTCCTTCCTTTTCCTTTTGGCTTAGCTTGAGAGTGTGTCTAGGCTAGTAGTGTGTTTGTTGAGTATGGTGATTGAAAACTCAACCTTGATTAAAATGTTTTACAGGTGTTGATGATGGAAGACTTAACACAAATGTAGTAGTTGGATATACTAACAATATAATGATTATATTCTCTAGATATTTGGTTGGTTTGAATTCAGTGCAGGTTTTATCTAAATGTCAAGGGCCTTGATATAAATTTCAAGGACCTTGAAGTATAACTCAAGGACAAAGGAAGATAGCGCTTACAAAAGGACGAATTCAAGGACCTTTGATATATAGATGCACTAAACAAGGATTCAAATGAGCTGAAGATTTCCCAAAAAGATTCTTTAACAGAAAGATCTCATCAACCGAAGAAAGATCTCAACTAAAGATTGGAGAATCTTTTCAGAAGATTTTCTAAACAAAAAGCAGCAAGAATAAAATCTTCTCGATTCAAAAGACGAGAAGATCAAGGAGCTAAGGACTCGACGTGTTCTCAAGAGCGAGCTGAAGATTTGAAACGTCTATTTTATCTTGAAATAAGAAACGATCTTCATGGAGAAGAAGATTCATCTTCAAACGATCATCTCTACAACGGCTAGAAGACCTCTCCATAGAAGAATATAAATGAAGATGATGGTCGAAGAAGACATACACTAGCTTACATAGGAAAACATCTTTACATCTTCTAGCTACCTAATCATCTTCATTCGTTGTTTTTCTTTCTCTCATTCACACTAAAGCTTTATCCACTTAGAGAGAGAAAACATTAGAGCTCCATTGGAAGATCTAAATACTAGAGTATGT
This sequence comes from Fagopyrum homotropicum, assembly GCA_033239125.1. Classification (NCBI taxonomy): domain Eukaryota; kingdom Viridiplantae; phylum Streptophyta; class Magnoliopsida; order Caryophyllales; family Polygonaceae; genus Fagopyrum; species Fagopyrum homotropicum. The sequence goes on from BSWB01000002.1 coordinate 103,155,632, forward strand.
GTTACTCTGCGAAGTAACTAGGCTATTATAGCTAGGTTAAGAGCTGGAGCTAGATCGTAGCATTGGCTATAGCGAGAAGATTTCTTCTAGTTTGTATCTAGGACTCTTTGAAGTTGATAATAGATAGTTAGATCATAAGGCTATACCCTGGGATGGAGAGTAGGTTATTTAGAGCCAAACTTCGTAAACATATCCTCGTGTCGATCTTTTCAATTCCGCACCATATATACTTTACTGTGACTAACTTTGTTTTGTATGAGCAAGAAGTCAAGGCCCTTGAAAGGAGTTTCAAAGCCCTTGAAATCAAAGTTTCACAAAGAGCACAGATTGACATCAAGGCCCTTGAAAGGAGTTTCAAGGCCTTGAGATTTGGTTTGCAAAAAGTTCCAATACTCTATTCAACCCCCCTTCTAGAGTATCTTTTATCCTTTTATTTCACCTACCGGTTCTTCAATTGGTATCACAGTTAGACTCACGTTTATTGATTTAACCATCAGTGAGACTAATCGTGAATCCTGTAGGTGATGGTGGATTTGCTCAAGGAAGATCCTCATCCCGACCACCACTCTTCTGTGGCAACAACTTTGCTCATTGGAGAGCCCTCATGCGTATGTTCATTATTGACCAGGAGATGGAGCTTTGGAGCATCATTCATAATGGACCTAAAGTTCCAATGATAACGGTTGAAGATGTCCAAGTCCCAAAGAAGGAAGCTAACTTCACACAAGCTGACCTGGACAGTGTGTCAAAGAATTACAAGACAATGAACCTACTATATTGTGGATTAGATGCAAATGATTTCAACCGCATCTCATTATGCAAGAGTGCTAAAGAAAAATGTTCACCAGATTCACTGAGATTGTGAACAATCTGGACTCTCTAGGAAAGATCTTCACAAATGAGGAGAAAGTGAGGAAGGTTCTAAGGAGCCTACCTAAAGCCAAGTAGGGACCAAAGATGACTACTATTGAAGAAGCTTAAAATCTCTCAACTCTTCCTCTTGATGATCTACTTGGAAAACTCATCACACGTGAAATGGTTGTTGGTGAAGAAGATGGAGAACTCCCATCCAACTCCAAGAATTTGGCATTAAAATCAAGAAGAGATGAAATACCATCTGATGAAGAGGATAGTGATGATGATGATGATGATGAAGAAGAAGAAGATGCAATCGCCATGATCTCCAAGGGTCTCGCAAGAATTCTTAAGTTAAAGAAACAATCTGCATATAGAGAATTTCCACGAGCATCAAAACCCCAAGGTAAGTTTTCTAACTCTAATAAGAAAACGAGAGTACTGACTTGTTTTGAATGTGGTGAAACAGATCATCTTGTGAAGGATTGTCCACAAAAGAAGAGGACCAACTTCAAGAAGAATGATTGAAAGACGAAAGTCATGGTTGCTTCATGGAGTGATTCAGAATCCACAAATGAATCAGAAGATGAAAAAGAACAAGCAAACTTGTGTCTCATGGCCGATCATGAAGATGACTCAAATTTGTACCTTGACAATGTAGTAAGTAAAATCATGTCTCAACCTGAGATTGACCTTAAACAATTCCTTAAAGATATTATCTTAAGTGATAAGGAACATAGAATAAGGATAAATTCTTTAAAAGAAAAGCTTCATGAACAAGATAGACTATTGAGTGAAAAGTTTCTAGAGATTGAAAATCTTAACACAGAAAAGGAAGATCTTGATGACAATATCAAGGTCTTAGAATCAGAAAATATGATTCTCAAGGACAACCTCTTCTCTCTTCATCGAAACTATATCGATCTAGAGAAAGAGAAAGTTGATCTGACTTTGACGTGTCAAGACCAGAAGGCAGCACTTATTAATTTTACTCGTTCAAAAGCTAATCTGGAAAGAATGATGTGTGAACAACAGTCTTCCCTTAACAAAAATGGTATAGGTTATCATAGGAGCTTTCCTAGAAAACCTACCACCACTTTTGTCAAGGCCAAAGGAAGCATTCATATGCCTACTTGCTTCTACTGTTGTAAAAAGGGTCATGTTAAATCTACATGTCCTTATAGAAGAAATGATCCTTATATCATCAGAAACACCTATCCTTTATGTCTAAGGAAACAGGTCAAACAAATCTGAGTTCCTAAACGTACTAGACCACCAAACATGATCGAACCTTAGTATGAACCAAAATATGCCATTTGGTCGACCCGGAAAGGTTGATGTTTATTGTTTTGCAAGATATCACCAAGGTAAAGGAGCACAAATGGATATTAGATAGTGGTTGCTCAAGACACATGAGTGGAAAAAGCTCTTTATTCTCAAATTTAAAGAAGCAATCATCTGGAACCGTTACTCTTAGTGATAAAGGAAAGTGTGACATAATTGGTATTGGTAAAATTTGTTATGATTCATCCAACTTTATTGATGATGTTTATCTAGTTGATGGCTTGAAATATAATCTGCTAAGTAAATCTCAAATTTGTGATAAAGGTAATAAAGTCATGTTTGATTCAGAAAAAATGTGAGGTTCAAGACAAAAAGACGGGTGAATTGTTGCTTACTACTCCTAGATGTAATAATGTTTACTCTTTGAGTACTAACCAAGTTGCAAGAACTAAGCTAAAATGTCTAAAGGCCTTGACTGATGATCCAAGGCTTTGGCATAGAAGACTTGGTCACGTAAACATGCATACCATGCAAAAGCTACTTACAAAAGATTTGGTATGTGGTTTTCCAAACCTAAATTTCAAGATTAATGACCTATGTAAGGCGTGTACACAAGGTAAACAAACAAGAGGTTCATTCAAACCTAAGAAAGTTGTAAGTTCTTCTCGACCCATTGAAATTTTACACATGGATCTTTGTGGACCTATGCGTGTCAAATCTCCCAGAGGAAAACAATACATCCTTGTTATAGTGGATAATTCCTCTCGTTTTACATGGAAATCTTTTCTACGAGAAAAATCTGAAGCTTTATTTGAGTTTTCAAAATTGTGTAAGGAGTTACAAAGTTTGAAAAACCTACCAATCGTTTCTATAAGAAGTGATCATGGTAGAGAATTTGATCAAGTGAAGTTTGATTTGTTTTGTGCAAAATATGGTATTTCACATAATTTTTCAGCTCCTAGAACTCCTCAACAAAATGGAGTTGTGGAACGAAAGAACCGCACTCTTGAGGATATGTCTAGGACAATGCTTTTAGAAAACAACTTGCCAAAAGGTTTTTGGGCTGAAGCAGTAAATATTGCAAATTATATTTTGAATAGATGTTTAATTCGCCCTATTTTGAAAAAGACTCCTTATGAACTCTTCAAAGGAAAAAAGCCAAATATTTCATATTTCAAACCCTTTGGATGTACTTGTTTTGTTCATAACAATGGTAAAGATAATCTTGGGAAATTTAATGCACGTAGTGATGAAGCTATATTCATTGGATATGCTTCAAATAGCAAAGCTTATCGTATTTATAATAAACATACCAAAACTGTTGAGGAAAGCATTCACATTATTTTTTATGAAAGCAATGATGGTACTTTGAGTGAGAGTTTTGCATATCTAAATCTGAATCAAAGAGAAGATCATAATTCGGATGAAGAGGAAGATCCTAAAGATCAAGACAAGAATATGCAGGAAAAGATTCAAGATACCGAAGAAAATCCTCAAGACCTTGAAACACACCTTCAAGACCTTGAAACTAGAAACTATGATAACACTACTCCACTTCAAGAGCTTGAAACCCAACTTCAAGGCCTTGAGATTGGATCAACAGGAAATGCATCAATGGTACCTAAATCTAACTAAACATATGAAGCTCAACCTTCTAGATCTATGTTAGCATGAAATATGACTATATTTTAGGCACTTGTTTTAGTTGTTTTTCCCTCTCTATTGTGTTCTTAGATATGAGTTTGAATCAATTGTGAGCTAGTTCACCCACTTTGTCGATATAGAGATCTACACTAGCATTGTTTTGTTTTTAGGTGAATAAAGACTTCGATTGGAGCAAAATATGGAAGGGAAGGACTGTTTGATGCATTGGAGAGGCTAGGGAACGAGCATGGATGAAGGATGTCACGAAACAAAGGCTAAAACAAGGAATTTGAAGTCCATGCTCTAAATTACGGCCGTGGATTTGGCAACATGATCGTGGAAGTGAGTTTGGAGCACAACAAAAAGTTACACGGCCTAAACCACAGCCGTGGAAACTTGGTCATGACCGTGATTTTGGTGATCCTGTGACGTGTCATATTTGCCACGTCAGCCACGTCATTGGGCTTTCTCGTAATCCTATTTCGCCCTATAAAAAGGCTTGAGAAAGGAGTTTTTGGGATCCCTGCTTAGACCCCGCTTATAGTTTCGCTTAGAGTTTGGAGACGGCCTTAGGATTTCATTCCGACCTTGAGGATTTAGAGATTTAAGAAGGACGCGATTCAAAGATTGTGTACTTTTGGATATTCTACGGTTTTCATTTGAGAACGGATTGACATCCCGTTCTTTGTGGTTTCTCTAGATCATTGTGAGGGTTTTTATTCCTACTTTTCTGAATTCATAAACATACTACTTTGTGTCTGGATTTCCATATTGACTTTGAGTTATTATTGAGTTTTCGAGGTTTTCATCTTTCTTTATTCTTAATTTGATTATTGATATCATAATGATGATTGTTGGCTAAAACCCTTTAGCAATTCTAAGGTGAAGGGATGATAGTTGTGGCTTAGATAATGATAGATCGATCGTAACTTGATTGGACCCTGAGAGTGTGAGAAACCTCGTCGACACACTAAATCACGGTCTGTTCTTGACTTCTACGGCCGTGGAATCTCAAGATCCAGCCGTGATTTTCTCTGTTTTACGACCCTTTCTTTTGCTTTAATCTAAAGTTAAAGATTTGCTTTAACCTAGTCTTGGCTTGCCTTTTCTAGGTAGTAGTGAGACTCAACATCCTCTATTTCGGTTTCGATTGTCACAACCTTAACCGTTTTAGTTTATTTTTGATTCCTTGGGTTTGGGCATGGGTATTTGAGATTAATTCTTACCTTTAGATCCTTTCTATACTGCACCCTCAACAACCTTTATAGAGAGAGTCTTTGGGTTAGACATATAGGGTTTTGGAACTTCACCGTACATTACCTTACTTTAGTTTAACCTAGCCTTGGCTTGCCTTTTCTAGGTAGTAGTGAGACTCAACATCCTCTATTTCGGTTTCGATTGTCACAACCTTAACCGTTTTAGTTTATCTTTGATTTCTTGGGTTTGGGCATGGGTATTTTAGATTAATTCTTACCTTTAGATCCTTTCTATACTGCAACCTCAACAACCTTTATAGAGAGAGTCTTTGGGTTAGACATATAGGGTTTTGGAACTTCACCGTACATTACCTTACTTTAGTTATACCTTTGCAATCTCAACTTTGTCCTTACATCTATAGTATATCTTGAATCGATTGCCACAATTGGATACCTGGATCTTTAGGGTTACTGTTTTCCCCAATATTTGCAAAGATTTTATACTTTTACTCGCTCAATTATATCGAAAATGAATTTGACTCACCAAATCCATGAGTTCGATACTCTGGAATACTTGCTTAACTACGTCGATCCGTACACTGCGGGTTCGCTTGCTTTTGTTTCAGTTTTATAATTAAAACTTATTTGCACGCACGCTTTGAGGCGAACAAGTTTTTGGCGCCGTTGCCGGGGATTTAGTCTTGACCAATTCCGGTTTTCGGTTGTCGAGCTTGGGAGCTTTTGCTCTTGTTATTTGATATCTCTTTGTGAGTGATTTTTGCAGATTCCTTAGGTTTATGCGAAAGACTAGATCTACCAAAGATCTAGTCCCTTTTGATCCAAAACTTGAGGAAACTTTGAGAAGAAAGTTGAAGGAGAAAAAGATGGCTGAAAACAACGAGAGAAACATCCAAGCGGAGTTGGATGAAGCTCAACTTCAACTTAAGTTGAGTGAGAAAGCTCGTTTGGACGAGTTAACGAGTCATCAATTCCAAATTGATTAACTCAAGGCTATGATGATGGACATGAAGTTGGAGGTGAATGATGCTAAGAAGAAGAAGAAGGTCAAGAAACTAACTAAGTCTATTAGAGCTGAATCATCCGATGATGAAGATGATGATATGCCGGAACTAGAGGATATTGATCCGGTGATCCATCCCGTTCATAACAACCCAAGACCACCGGTTGTTCCTCGCATTCCCGCTGGAGATGTGAGAGTTGCTATTGGAGGGGATGAACCACGGACTCTTGGGCAAAGGATGGATCCAATTCAGCAACCACGCCGTCTAGGTGTGAATTTCGGAGCTGAGGACATCCAGGAATTCAGTTTTAGCCCGCAAGTTATCACCATGGTTCGCGAAAGTCAATTTGGTGGAACTAGTGCTAAATCTCCACACCATCATTTACAGAATTTTGAGATTCTCATGGAGACATTGAAGCCGAAAAGGGCTACCAACAACAACTACAAGATCAAGCCGTTCTTCTTCTCTTTTAAGGACAAAGCCTTGGCTTGGTATCAAGCTCTTCCAGCTGGAAGGCTTAACACATGGGAGGATCTATCTTCGGAGTTCCTCACCAAGTTCTTTCCGCCATCCAAGACGGCGGAATTGAGAGGTAAAATTAATGCATTTTCTATGAAAGCTAATGAAAGTTTGTTTCAATCATGGGAAATACTTCAGGACCTCTTATTGGATTGCCCGCACCATGGCATTTCAAAGCTGGAGCTATTGGAGATTTACTACAAGGGGTTGGATGTGGACACACAATTCAACCTCCAATCTCTCTCTTGTGGTACATTCATTGACATGAGAGAGGATGATGCTTGGGACTTCATTGAGAAGCAAGCCCAAGTGATTGAGAAGTATTCTCACCGGAAGGTAGAGCCGGGAGTAAAGCTAACACAAGCTGCACAAACTCAAATATTCTCCCTCAACACCGAAATCAAGGAGTTGAAAGAAAAAAATTAGAGTTGGCCTTCAAAACACAAAGGAGCAAGATGTTGGCTACTTAGGAAACAACAACAACAACAACAACCACCAAGGGAATAGGAACAACAACCGGAACAACAATTGGAACAACAATTGGAATAACAACAACAACCGAAATTCCAACAATAATTGGCGTTCCAACCAACAACAAAATTCCGGTAATTCCTATCCAAATTCTGAAAATTCACTAACATCTCCCTTTTCTTCTACCCCTTTGAAAAGCCAGGGGCAAACATCAAATGGTTCAAATAATAAGGAGAAGGAGAAGCCCGATCCTATGTTGGAGACGATCTTAGGAAAGCTGCAAGGGTTGGAGAGTTACATAACTTCGGTTGATAAAGCTCACAAAGCTTTAGAAAACCATATGTTCAGCAAGGCCGGAGAAGTTCCTAGAGATCAAGGGAAGCTTCCCGAGAAGACGGAGGACAACCCAAAGGGAAGGTGATGGCTTTCACTACTAGGAGTGGTGCGATAACCACCGACCCGCAGCCCAAGTTTGTGGAAGTCCCAGCTGAGAAAGGAAAGGATAAGGAGAAGGAGAAGGAAGATGTCTATGTTTGTCCTCCAGCTTACAAACCTCCTTTACCATTCCCGTATTCTAGAGCAAGAGCGCGTCTAGACAAGCAATTCGGTAAGTTCATTGAACTCATGAGCAAACTGCATATTAATATACCTTTCATTGATGCAATTGTAGGTATGCCCGCTTATGGGAAGTTATTGAAAGAGCTCCTCTCTAACAAGAGGAAGCTAGAGACTTTGGAGAAGTCAAGATGAGTTCGGAATCTTCGGAGCTCATCAAAACATTGACTGAAAAGATGCCCCCAAAGCTGAGAGATTCGGGGTCATTTTGCATTCCAATTGGAGTAGGAGAAGTCACATGTGATGCCCTTTGTGATTTGGGAGCAAGCGTAAGCATCATTCCGCTTGCTTTGTGTAGGAAGATCGTTTAGGTGAACCTAAATCGGTGAAGATGACATTATACATGGCGGATTGATCCATAACTTGTCCCGTCGGTATCATTGAAGACGTCCCAGTCAAGCTCGGTAAGTTTTACATTCCAATTGATTTTGTTGTGCTTGACATTTCTGCAGATTGTCCGGTTCCGATCATACTCGGAAGACCGTTTCTTGTAACATCCGGTTGTATAGTGGATTACAAGAATGCTAGATTGGCTTTCGACATAGGAGAAGAGAAGGTTGAGTTTGTTCTCTCAACTTTGGTGAAAGAGCCAGCTCTTGGAGAGGACATGTTCAATATCTATGACGAGGAAGCGTCTAGAGAGGAAGTGAGCTCGATTCTATTCAAAGATCCATTGCAAAAGGTCATTACCATGAGCACCATGGAAAAGGGAGAAGGAGAGGATTGCAATGAGGAGATTGAAGCCTTGGAGGAGCTAAAGAAAGTGCAAGAGGAAGAGTTTGAAAAACTCTACAATGGCTCAGAAAATGTGAGAAACCACGGTTAGTCGTGCTATTCCACAGCCGTGGTTTCACACAAGATGACTGTAACCAATTATTTTGAGAGCAATAGTAAGTTACACGGCCAAAACCACGGCTATGGAACCACCAGTGGTGCCGTAACTGACTTTCACGCCCCGTGGAAGTAATAGTGTTGCCGTAAATTTGGGTATTTCTGAGAACAATTCCGTTCTTTCCACAAATACTCTTGAGCCTTCTTCCATCACTCCTACACCCTTAGAGACTTCTAAGGAAGCATCGGACACATCTCAAGACTCATCAAAGGCATCATTAGCTATGGAATTGAAGCCACTTCCCACACATCTTCGGTATGCATTTCTTGGAACTAATTCTACTTTTCCCGTAATTGTTATTTCCGAATTAAGTGAAGATGAACATGAGAAACTAATGGTTGTTCTAAGAAAACATAGAAAAGCCTTAGGTTATACCATAGAGGATCTTGTAGGAATCAAACCATCATTATGCATGCACAAGATTCTAATGGAGGAAGATTTTAAGCCTTCACGACAACCTCAAAGACGGTTAAATCCGATCATGAAGGAGGTTGTTAAGAAGGAAATTCTTAAGTTACTTGATGCAGGTATCATCTATCCTATCTCCGATAGCAAGTGGGTGAGCCCCGTTCAAGTTGTCCCGAAGAAAGGAGGAATGACGGTTATCACTAACAAGAACAATGAGCTCATTCCTACAAGAACCGTGACGGGATGGAGGATGAGCATTGATTACCGCAAGCTAAACAATGCAAATAGGAAGGATCACTTCCCGCTTTGATCAAATGCTTGAAAGGTTAGCACAACACTCCTATTTTTGATATCTTGACGGTTATAGTGGTTTCTTTCAGATTCCGATCCATCCGGACGATCAAGAGAAGACCACATTCACGTGCCCATGGGGGACGTTCGCCTATAGGAGGATGCCATTCGGGCTTTACAACGCCCCAGCCACCTTTCAAAGGTGTCTGATGGCCATCTTCTCGGAGTACATTGAGGAAATAATGGAGGTTTTTATGGATGATTTTTCTGTTTATGGTTCCTCATTCGATAATTGTCTTTCTAACCTCTCTCTTGTGTTGCAAAGGTGTGAAGACACTAACCTAGTTCTTAATTGGGAGAAGTGTCAATTCATGGTAAGGAAGGCATTATATTAGGACACTTGATCTCTAGTAGAGGGATTGAAGTAGACAAGGCTAAGATAGAGATCATAGAGAAACTTCCTCCTCCATCTTCGGTGAAGGGGATAAGAAGTTTTCTAGGACATGCTGGATTTTATAGACGTTTTATCAAAGACTTTTCTAAGATATCGAAACCACTAACTAATTTTTTATGAAGGATGCAGTTTTTGATTTTTTGCATGAATGTCTAGATGCTTTCTATAAGATCCGGGAAGCTCTCATCTCAGCCCCGATCATCCAACCTCCGGACTGGAATCTCCCATTCGAGGTTATGTGTGATGCAAGTGACGTAGCTGTTGGAGCTGTACTAGGACAAAAGAATGAGGGCCGAACCCATGCTATCTATTATGCTAGCAAGACGCTAGATGAAGCGCGTCTCAACTACGCCACAACCGAAAAGGAATTCTTAGCTATTGTATATGCCTTTGAAAAGTTTCGTTCTTATCTTGTAGGTGCAAAGGTGATTCTATACACGGACCATTTTGCGATCCGGTATTTACTTGCCAAGAAGGATGCGAAACCGAGGCTGATTAGATGGATTCTTCTCCTACAAGAATTCGATCTAGAGATCCGTGACAAGAAAGGCTCGGAAAATTCTGTTGCGGATCATTTGAGTCGTGTACCATACATTGAAGACGACGATCTACCCATAGAGGACTCCTTTCCGGATGAGCACTTACACATCATAGAGGAGTGCGTCGACAAGATATCTAGAAGTAACGAACCTTGGTTTGCTAATTTTGTAAATTACTTGGTTTGTCAGGAAATACCTCCCGGATTATCCTACGCACAAAAGAAGAAGTTCTTTAGGGATGTCCGGCAATTCTTTTGGAATGAACCTCTACTCTTCAAGAGAGGTCCCGACGGCAACATTAGGAGATGTGTGTCGGAAGACAAAATGCAAAGTGTAATTCGTCATTATCATTCACTACCTTGTGAAGGACACGCTAGTTCCAATAAAACTAGCGCTAAGGTATTGCAATCTGGATTCTTTTGGCCTACTTTATTTAAGGATGTGCAAACCTTTGTTTCTTGTTGCAATGCTTGTCAAAGAACAGGAAATATCTCTAGGACAAACGAGATGCCCCTCAACAACATTCAGGAGGCGGAAATCTTTGACGTTTGGGGAGTAGAGTTCATGGGACCTTTCCCATCATGTTGTGGAAACCAATACATACTTCTAGTTGTAGATTATGTTTCGAGATGAGTTGAAGCTATTGCCTCTCCAACTAATGATGCCATGGTTGTTGTTAAGTTCTTTAATAGAACTATTTTCCCAAGGTTTGGGACACCACGGACCATCATTAGTGACGGAGGTTCACACTTCATTGCCTGACGATTCGAAGCTCTACTAGCTAAGTATGGGGTGACTCACAAGATCGCCACCCCCTACCATCCACAAACAAGTGGACAAGTGGAGATTTTGAATAGAGAGATCAAGGGCATCCTTGAGAAGACGGTCTCAAAGACAAGGAAGGATTGGTCTTTGAAACTGGATGATGCATTATGGGCATATAGGACTGCATACAAGACTCCCACAGGTACAACACCATACAACCTTGTGTATGGGAAGTCTTGTCATCTCCCAGTTGAGCTAGAACACAAGGCGTACTGGGTTGTGAAGTGGTTGAACTTCGGCATGAAGGAAGCGGGCGAGAAGTGCCTCTTGGACCTTAATGAGCTTGAAGAACTCCGCTTGAACGCCTATGAAAACGCCAAGATTTACAAAGAAAGGGCGAAGCGTTGGCATGATAAGCATATCATTCCAAAGGATATTAAAGAAGGAGATCAAGTTCTCCTCTTCAATTCGAGACTTTGTCTCTTTCCACGTAAGCTTAAATCTCGTTGGACTGGACCTTATCTAATCAAACGTGTTTTTACCCATGGCGCAGTTGAAGTATGGGGTGAAAAGAGCGGAAGTTTCAAGGTGAATGGCCAACGTCTTAAGAAGTATTCACCGGAGCTCCCGGTTGAGGAAATCGCTTCGATTGTCCTCGAATAAGCACAGGAACAGTCTAGCTACGGACCCAAAACAAGCGCTTCTTGGAAGGCAACCCAAGGTATTGCAGTTATGTTTTTGTTTTTTTTCTTTCTTAGAGTAGTTTAGTTTAGTTGTTTTTGTTTTGTTTTTCCCTCGATACCTCCCGGTATGTTATGTTTTCGGATGTAGGAATAAGGATTGGGCAAAGGAAAGAAGCAAAAGTTGGAAGGAATTGACGAAACATGGATGTTGGCACACAATAGAGACTTCCACGCCCTAAACCACGGTCGTGGAAGTAACAGGTGACCGTAATTCCCCAAAATCTAGCAAAATTCATCAAAACCACGGGTTTCATACATTTTCACGGTCGTGGAATACCCGGAGTGACCGTGATTTTCAAAAATTTTACGGCCACTATATAAACCACCTTCCTTCATAAAAACACATCCAAAACCAAAATCCACGCCCAAAACCACACCCGGAATCGCCGACTACCTTCCTCAACCCGTGATTCTTCGTTCGGAGTCCGATTCGATCGGTTCTTGAGCCTAAAGTGGAGCACTTTCGATCATCTACACGATCCAAGCAACAAACTGAGCGAACAATCCACGCTGGAGAAGGAATTTGGATTTGAAAGATCCAAACCCTAGGTTTTTCTCCCTTTTCTCTACTTTGTCAATTTGGTTCAAATTCTTCGCAAGAATTTAGGAGAACTGAATAAAATTGGAATTAGAATTAGTCTAGGACAGTGATTGCTGAGTTTAGTGTGAAATTGTTGTGATTTGAGAAAAACATACCAAAACCACGGTCTTTGTACGTTCCACGGCCGTGGTTTACCAAGAACAGGCCGTAATTTTCACTGTTGCTGAGAAAAATGTTTAGGAGAAAGTCTAGCAGGAACAAGAAGAGAAAGGATGATAGTCCCTCCTCTTCCCAACCTCCCCCTAGTGAACCACCATTACCACCACCTCCTAGAATCCCAACTATCCATGAAGACTACCTAGGAGCCTTAGAAAGGATTGAGAAGAGGTCGGTCATATGACCTAGATACCTTCTCCTAGAGGAGCTTGAGCCGCTCAATGTTGTGAATGACTTGACATGGCTCTTGGATAGAGTTGGATTGATCGTCTTCTCCGCTATTAGAGAGGACGCTTATGAGGAGATAACAAGGGAGTTTGTGACTTCCTTTGAGCATAGCCATGTGAACCGCACGGTCTCTTTTAGGTTGATGGAGGAGAACTATGAGTTCTCCATCGTTCAGCTTGGAGCATTCTTTGGGTTCCATGAGAGCTTCGATGGTAGGTTTCCTGGTGGAGTATATGCTAAGGACTTTTGGGAGGAAATTGCCATGATATATGCTAGTGAGGATTTTTGGCAACCGAGCAACACCAAGGCTAAGCTCATCTACCACTTAGGTCCTTCCCGAGTGTCTCTTCCCTAGGACCGAGACCCCACAAAAGATTAAGACCGATGAGCTCTTCCTCCTTTATTGTATGCTTACCGGTAGACCCGCCGATTGTGCCACCCTCCTTGCCTCCACCATGAGTAAATTGAAGAATAAGAAAGCCGGGAACATTGGTTATGGGGGTATGGTGACTCATATAGCCAACCAATTGGGGATAGATTACTCCGCTTGTACTAGGATAGCAACGAGACCTTTGGGTCTCAACGGGCTCATGACTAGAGGCATTATCTTTCCCAGCAACCAAGCTCCATCAACCGCAGCCATGCCATGGGAGGAGAGAGGTGGTAGAGGTATCCCTTGGCTTCCCGAGTACTCCATCATGCAGGGCCGCCACAATTGGAAGGCGACCTTTGCGGCCATGCATGCCAATAGACTTGTAGCTCCTCCGTATGTGCCGGATGATATTCCAGTTGGGGATGATGATGAGGATATGAGAGGAGGTGATGACCATGATATAGGAGGTGATGAGCATACCTTTGGTACATTCCCAGATCAGCCGGCCGATTTCCCGGAGCCACCTAGACGTTCTCCCCACCCTTCTAGACCTTTCGGTTCCTCTTCTTCACGTCGGGCTAGCGTGAGTGAGAGACCGAATTGGATGGAGACTCCCTTCGCTTGGTATGGAGCGCAGTCATCATGGATGGGAGCTCCCCCTCCATCGTATGAGCAAGCACCGGTAGCACCGACTCCTCCTCCTCAGGACACCCCTGCATGGTATGGACAGCCTCTGGATTGGTACTCGCAGCTTCCGGGATGGGCCACCGATCTTTCCAGGAGAGTGGGAGATCTAGAGATCCGACAGGAGACTCATGACACACGGAGCCACGAGCACGATTGCATCTTGAGGGACAACTATCGCCAGCAGTTTGGGCGGCCTTTTAGCCCAGATTTCTTTCCATATCCACCACCGCCTCCTCCACAGTGATGATGTTGATTGATCGTCGTTTTGAGCCACCACACCGCCATTAGTGAGTTCCTTTTGCTTTTCTTTTCTTTATTTCTTTTGAACATTGAGGACAATGTATGTTTCATTTATGGGGTGGGGTGTGACTATCGTTTGTAATAACTCTACTCACTTTGCTTTGCATTTATATGAACACTTGTATGTTTCCTTTCATTGTCACACGTTTCATTATTGCATTGCATAAAAAAGGCTTTGAAAAACCCATAAAAATGTGAAAATTTTGAAAGATTTTGTGCTTCTAAGATTAGAGATGAATTCTATGATGAAAATTACTTGTGGAATGAGTTTTTGATGACAATTGTATGCTTGAATTGAATTATGAATTGTGAAGATATTAAGTATGTTGTTTATCCTTTCTTACAAGTTTCATAATGTGAAGTTTTTATCTAAATCATATTGAGAAACAAAGATTGAAATCACAATATAAGTACTTATACTTCTTTATGAAATGATTAAGGCACCTCGATTTTCTTGCTTCTTTCTTTGATCATTTATCCCTTCAATGAAAATATTTGCCTCCCTTACCTATCTGGGATTTAGGAAGAGTTGATTTTGGCATGTTTGATGTGGGAGGGCCATGAAAGCAATTGTTTTCAAAGTGTAGGAAAATTCTAGGTTTGGGGAAGTCAATCATGACGATGAGTAACTCGGCACCATTCACATAGCCGGGTGTTTGTGTCTTGCCAAAGTCGGATTGAGCGATATTCCTAACGGATTATGGTATGTGCATCAAGGGTTTGAGGCATCTCGAAATTGAGAAACTCCAATCTCCTAGGCTTCGGTTATTGTGCACCGCTGTCCATAACTCCAAAAGTAAAGTCGGAAAATTATGTGCAAAAAGTCTAGAGCAAAGCTCTAAGTTGGTGGAAGTTCAAATGGTAAAAAGAAAAGAGGTTGTGTTGTCCCTTCTTCCCGGATTCATACACCACATTCCTTTACAAGTTTCCCACCTTTTCCGCATTCTTGGCCTTATTTGAAAGTCCTTGAGATCATAAGAGTGTTATTTGACTTGGTGATCTAAATTGAAGTTTCACATGCTTGATTTTGACAATGCTTGAAGGTTATGATGTTTGTCTTGAAGTATTTGTAATTTATGAAGTTTCTTTGCTTTGCATACTTTTTTTTGTGTGTATAAACGTTTTCAAGGATTAATGAAGCAAGGTTTGAGGATGATCTATTGACTAGAAGTACATTAACCAAAAATATTATTTTGTTTTGTTTTGCATTCATATTTCATTCTACCTTATGTTCTAAGCTCTTGAAAACCTTGCTTGGGGACAAGCAAGTGGCAAGTATGGGATATTTTGTTAGCATGAAATATGACTATATTTTAGTCACTTGTTTTAGTTGTTTTTCCCTCTCTATTGTGTTCTTAGATATGAGTTTGAAGCAATTGTGAGCTAGTTCACCCACTTTGTTGATATAGAGATCTACACTAGCTTTATTTTGTTTTTAGGTGAATAAAGACTTGGATTGGAGCAAAATGTGGAAGGAAAGGAGTGTTTAATGCATTGGAGAGGATAGAGGAAGGAGTATGGATGAAGGATGTCACGAAACAAAGGCTAAAACAAGGAATTTGAAGTCCACGCTCTAAATTACGGCCGTGGATTTGGCAGCATGATCGTGGAAGTGAGTTTGGAGCACAACAGAAAGTTACACGGCCTAAACCACAGCCGTGGAAACTTGGTCATGACCGTGATTTTGGTGATCCTGTGACGTGTCATATTTGCCACGTCAGCCACGTCATTGGGCTTTCTCGTAACACTATTTCGCCCTATAAAAAGGCTTGAGAAAGGAGTTTTCGGGATCCCTTCTTAGACCCCACTTACAGTTTCGCTTAGAGTTTGGAGACGACCTTAGGGTTTCATTCCGACCTTGAGGATTTAGAGATTTGAGAAGGACGCGATTCGGAGGTTGTGTACTTTTGGATATTCTAGGGCTTTCATTTGAGAACGGATTGACATCCCGTTCTTTGTGGTTTCTCTAGATCATTGTGAGGGTTTCTATTCCTACTTTTCTAAATTTATAAACATACTACTTTGTGTCTGGATTTCGAGATTGACTTTGAGTTATTATTGAGTTTTTGAGGTTTTCATCTTTCTTTATTCTTAATTTGATTATTGATATCATAATGATGATTGTTGGCTAAAACCCTTTAGCAATTCTAAGGTGAAGGGTTGATAGTTGTGGCTTAGATAATGATAGATCGATCGTAACTTGATTGGACCCTTAGAGTGTGAGAAACCTCGTCGACACACTAATATTGGTCTGTTCTTGAGTTCCACGGCCGTGGAATCTCAAGATCCAGCCGTGATTTTCTCTGTTTTACGACCCTTTCTTTTGCTTTAATCTAAAGTTAAAGATTTGCTTTAACCTGGCCTTAGCTTTTCTTTTCTAGGTAGTAGTGAGACTCAACATCCTCTATTTCGGTTTCGAGTGTCACAACCTTAACCGTTTTAGTTTATCTTTGATTCCTTGGGTTTGGGCATGGGTATTTGAGATTAATTCTTACCTTTAGATCCTTTCTATACTGCAGCCTCAACAACCTTTATAGAGAGAGTCTTTGGGTTAGACATATAGGGTTTTGGAACTTCACCATACATTACCGTACTTTAGTTATACCTTTGCAATCTCAACTATGTCCTTACATCTATAGTATATCTTGAATCGATTGCCACAATTGGATATCTGGATCTTTAGGGTTGCTGTTTTCCCCAGTATTTGCAAAGCTTTTATACTTTTACTCGCTCGATTATATCAAAACTGAATTTGACTCACCAAATCCCTGAGTTCGAGACTCTGGAATACTTGCTTAACTACGTCGATCCGTAAACTGCGGGTTCGCTTGCTTTTGTTTCAGTTTTATAATTAAAACTTATTTGCATGCACGCTTTGAGGCGAACAATCTACTCCATCTGTCAAAAGAAGAAAAGTTCAACACTCCTCATATCATCCACAAGAGAATGTGATCTCAGATCCAAATGCTGGAGTTCAAACTAGATCTAAAGTGAACAATCTATGTGCCTTCTCCGCTTTTGTATCACTTGTCGAGCTAAAGAACTACATTCAAGCTCTTCAAGAACATGATTTGATCATTGCCATGCAAAATGAATTGAATGAATTTGAGAGGAACAAGGTATGGACTCTTACTTCAAGACCAAAGCATCAATCAGTTATTGGCACGAAATGGGTCTTTCGAAACAAATTGGATGAAAGTGGCAAAGTCATACGAAACAAAGCACGACTTGTAGCACAAGGTTATAACCAAGAAGAAGCTATTGATTATGAGGAGACTTTTGCTCCAGTTCACAGGTTAGAAGCCATACGTATGCTACTTGCTTTTGCATCTTTCATGAGCATAAAACTTTTTCAAATGGATGTAAAATGTGCTTTTCTAAACGGCTTCTCAGAAGAAGTCTATGTTGCTCAACCCAGATCATGTTTTTAAATTAGACAAAGCCCTTTACGGTCTTAAGCAAGCTCCCGAGCTTGGTATGAAAGATTGTCTAAATATCTTCTTGAAAACAATTTCAAAAGAGGCTTGATTGATAAAACATTGTTTATCAAAACTAGAAGCAACGACATTCTAGTAGTACAAATCTATGTTGATGATATATTATTCGGTGCTACTAATGATTCCCTTTGCAAGGAATTTTCAGATATTATGTGCAGGGTATTTTAAATGAGCTTAATGGGAGAGCTAAATTTCTTTCTTGGACTTCAAGTTACACAAGCAAAGAAAGGAATTTTTCTCAATCAAAGCAAGTATACTAAAGACTTGCTTAAGAAGTACAAAATGGATCAATCTAAGGTTGCAAAAACTGCTATGAGTTCAACACTTTCGCTAGATCATGACAAGAATGGCAAAAGTGTAGTACAAAAGGAGTATAGAGGTATGATCGGTTCATTGTTGTATCTAACTGCTAGTCGTCCTGACATTGTGTTTGGCGTGTGCATGTGTGCAAGATTTCAAGCTGATCCTAAAGAGTCACACTTGATAGCTGTGAAAAGAATTTTTTGGTATCTCAATGGCACTAAGGATTTAGGGTTATGGTACCCACGTCAAAGCTCGTTTCATCTTGTTGGCTATTCAGATGCAGACTTTGTAGGTTATAAGGTTGATAGAAAAAGTACTTCTAGATGTTGTTAATTCTTAGGGTCATCCCTAATCAGTTGTCACTCCAAGAAGCAAAATTTTGTTGCCCTATCCACAGCTGAAGCTGAATATATAGCCGCAGGAGCCTGTTGTGCTCAAATTCTTTGGATTGCTCAACAACTTCGTGACCTTGGCTTTGACTTGATAGGTATTCCTATAAAATGTGATAATACTAGTGCTATTTCTATAACCAAAAATCTTGTGCAGCATTCAAGGACTAAGCATATTGATGTAAGGCATCACTTCATACGTGATCATGTTGAGAAAGGTGATGTTTCGATTTCTTTTATCTCAACTAACTTACAGTTTGTAGGTATTTTTACCAAGCCTCTTCCTGAGGAACAATTTAATTTTATTAGATTAGAGCTTGGTATGTTGAACAAGGAAGCATTAACGTAGGGGGAGTAAACGAGTTTTAATCATTCCTATGCATGCAGCCCAATTAATGTTTTCAAGGGCCTTGAAATGAAATTCAAGGGGCCTTAAAACATATTTCACATGGTATATTAAATTTACAGATCTTTTAAGAATTACTATCTTTTAGATATTTCAATTCTTAAAAAAATTTAAAAAAAGATTGCTATTATGGATTTTTATAGATCTTTTAAAAGCTTGATCTTCTCAAAAGATTTTGTTATCTCCCTATTAAAAAGGACCTACTTTCTCTATCTTTCTATTCTTTCACAAGAAACCCTATTTCAAAATCCTTTGATTTCTCTCTCAAAACTTCCCTCACGGCACCCAGAAGCAAGAGATCTGCTCCTCCAGCTCTCAAAAAGAAAGTTGTTCAGAATTCCTCAATTGATAAAGAAGAAAAATCTTCTGAGAATCTGGATGCATCTCAGATGACCGCTCTTCCCTCATCATGGTTCATTAATTTTCAAGCTTCTGGATCTTCGCTTGATGGCTTTCACAATCGACCGTTATGTATCTGTGATTTGGTGGATACTAATTTTCTCGATACCCTCAAAATATCCTACATAGACAAGCTGAAGAGTTCGATTATCTGGAAGGTTCTAAACCCTGGATATTTTTATTTTTCAAGACTCACGAGACTATTCTATGTTAATCTCACCACAAAAAGGGACAAAGGATGTATCACTCTTGAATCTTCAGTCAAAGGTACTCCGATTTCACTCAATCCTTCTATTTTAAGTGAGATTTTTGGAATTCCTACAGATGTGGTATTCAACTATCCTTCAAGATCAGAGAGTGTTCGTATTTCTAAGGAGAATTTTCTGGTTCCAAATTCAACCTCACGTCAACTGACTCATACATCTCTAACCTTAGAGGCTAAAATAGTGTTTACCATACTGGTTCGATGTGTTGTTCCTCGTGCAAACTCAAGAGAGCTACTGACTTATCAATCTCTGGAATTAATTCATTTTCTTATGTCTGATTTGGACATAGATGTGCCTAATCTGATTCTCAACCATATGATGCATTCTGTCAATTCTAAGAGACCCGTTCCTCTGCCTTATGGAAATTTGCTGCCTAAAGTTTTTTATTATTACAAAATTGATACATCCTCTAAGGAAAGACAGTATATTACCAACAAAATTGATGAGAATTGCTTATAGCGTCTGGGGATTGAGAAAACTCTTGCAGGAATATGGACTTTAAAAGGAAAAGGAACTACTCAAAATCCAAATGAAGAAGTCAAAACTTCTCCTATTCTAGAAATCAGGTTAGAAGGTTGTGAAAAAGAAATAGCTTGTCTCAATTGTGAATTATCTGATTTTCAGTTTGATACCAAGAGAAGAATGGATGCAAGTTTCGAGTTGCTTGCTACCATAAATGCTAAAGTCAATGAAATGTATCTGATGAATGCTCTTACACTGACTACAATGGGAAGCATTTTGCCCATACCTGAAGATGTAGCTCAACATACTCAAGAGAAGGTTGAGAATGTGCTGATGAATTGTAAAAGGCGTGTACAGAATAAATCAATTTTGTATCCAACTCATGAAGAGCCAATGTTCTTGCCCAAAGTTGAGTATGAAGTAGTTAAACAGAGAAGAGCTGAAGAAAAGAGAAGACGTTTGGCAGCTGAAATGGATGATTGGCGTAATAAGAAATCTTCATCCAAAGGAAAGAGGAAGTTCTATGAGGAGAATTAAGCTGACTGGTTTTTTCTGAAAATGTGGTTTGAGAAAAATACTATTTTGGGTCTGTAATCGTATTTTAAACTCCCTTGATTTGACTGTTTTTTCTCCCTTGTTGAAAGACAAAGGGGGAGATATATGATCCGACATTTTGATATACTGCATTATGCATTTTTTGTTTTGAGATTTTCATATGCATTGTTAAACTAACAAATGCAGGTACGATAAAACATTTGTGTTGTCTTCCATCAAAGGGGAGATTGAAAACTCCAACTTGATTAAAATGTTTTACAGGTGTTGATGATGGAAGACTTAACACAAATGTAGTAGTTGGATATACTAACAATGTATTGATTATATTCTCTAGATATTTGGTTGGTTTGAATTCAGTGCAGGTTTTATCTAAATGTCAAGGGCCTTGATATAAATTTCAAGGACCTTGAAGTATAACTCAAGGACAAAGGAAGATAGCGTCTACAAAGGGACGACTTCAAGGACCTTGGATTTATAGATGCACGAAACAAGGATTCAAATGAGCTGAAGATTTTCCAGGAAGATTCTTTAACAGAAAGATCTCATCAACCGAAGAAAGATCTCAACCGAAGATTGGAGAATCTTTTCAGAAGATTTTCTAAAAAAAAGCGGCAAGAATAAAATCTTCTCGATTCAAAAGACGAGAAGATCAAGGAGCTAAGGACTCGACGTATTCTCAGGAGCGAGATGAAGATTTGCAACGTCTACATTATCTTGAAACAAGAAACGGTCTTCATGAAGAAGAAGATTCATCTTCAAACGATCATCTCTACAACGGCTAGAAGACCTCTCCATAGAAGAATATAAATGAAGATGATGATCGAAGAAGACATACACAAGCTTACACAGGAAAACATCTTTACATCTTCTAGCTACCTGATCATCTTCATTCGTTGTTTTTCTTTCTCTCGTTCACACTAAAACTTTATCCCCTTAGAGAGAAAACATTAGAGCTCCATTGGAAGATCTAAATAGTGTTATACTAGAGTGTGTGTTACTCTGCGAAGTAACTAGGCTATTATAGCTAGGTTAAGTGTTGGAGCTAGATCGTAGCATTGGCTACAGTGAGAGAAGAAGGGGATTTATTCTAGTTTGTATCTAGGACTCTTTGAAGCTGATAATAGATAGTTAGATCATAAGGCTATACCCTGGGATGGAGAGTAGGTTATTTAGAGCCAAACTTCGTAAACATATCCTCGTGTCGATCTTTTCAATTCCGCACCATATATACTTTACTGTGACTAACTTTGTTTTGCATGAGCAAGAAGTCAAGGCCCTTGAAAGGAGTTTCAAAGCCCTTGAAATCAAAGTTTCACAAAGAGCACAGATTGACATCAAGGCCCTTGAAAGGAGTTTCAAGGCCTTTAGATTTGGTTTGCGAAAAGTTCACATACTCTATTCAACCCCTCTTCTAGAGTATCTTTAAACCTTTTATTTCACCTACCGGTTCTTCAGTGATGTATATGTTGAGGATATGCCTTAGGCATATGTGAGTTATGTTGGATGATGTTGATATTGTGTGTGCCTTGCTGATGCAGGCGTTGATCGTTTCCTCGAGGGGAAATTGTGGCGTGGTAAAGGTTACGTTAATATCAAGTAAGTCCATAGGACTCACTTAGCGAGCAGTTGTGGATTTGAGTGATTATGATGGTGGTGTGTGTGCATATGATTGTTGCACTTATAACCTAAACCGGAATAGGATGACCACATATGTTTTTTTTTAAAAGGCCCAAGTGTATTACAACGGGTCGTGACCACTTGTCAAAGCTCGCCGAGAGTGTAGAAGGTGCTTTGAAACCGGTACTCTAGGGGGGAGGTAGATCCCCATGCAAAACCTGTGTGAAAGGGGACATAGGCGAGGTTCTCGAGGCTCCTCGTTCAACAAAAGAAGTTGAATTAGTAATGGAATAATGTAATTGAAGATAATAAACGGTTGTGTGTGTGGCATTGCGTATTATGATGTGTTGATGTGTTGTATGTGTTATTCCTTTCATTCTTATTCATGTTCAGTTAGCTAACAGTTTTATACCGTGTTGTAGATATTTTGCAGGATAGGAAGACTGCAGAGTGAGCCAGATGGGTGATCAGCCGAGGACTTCCGTACACTAGGATGTGCGAGGGTTTTGGGGACTTTTTGTACATGTTGGATATGTTTTCCGTTTTGTACTCGGTTGCGATATTGTAAACATTTTGATGTATATTTATACAGTTTTATGTATTTGGTTTTATATCTATCTGTGTCTTGTTGTAAGATCCAGTGAACTTGTTGTCAGGATAGGTTCAGGATCCACTGTGAGATCCTAGCCCCGTAGCACCCCGAGTCCTACGGATTTGGGGTGTTACATTCTTTTTGCCTGAGTGAGCTTTACCTCAGACTTACCCGGTAAAGGTTAGTTCTTGACCCTCACGTTGACTAACTGGCTTGAGTTTTTGTTCCTTTCCTTTGACCCTTGAGACTTACCCAGTGATAGGAGCTTTGGTTTGGGATAGTGGTTAGTGAGACCTCCCCCGTGATCTTTCACACCTTAGAACACCTTTCCTTAGTGATCCCAACCTTGTCCTTATCTTTAGAAGTCTTGAATCGAAAACCACAACTGGATACTTTGATCTCTAGAATCTGCATTCTCCCGATTATCATGTTATTCACCTTAATTGCTTTTTGTCTCTTTCATTGATCTATTCTATCATTGATTTTCACCAATTGATTTCAACACAGTCCCTGAGATCTATTTTGGAATATTTTGTTTTACTGTGATTGATTCGTACACTACGGGTTTGCTAAATTGTTCAGGCTTTTATTACTAGTATAAATTTAAGACTTTATTCGTTTAGTATTCACACACGTTTGAGAGCGAATAGACATGTAATGAGATAGAATGCTCAAGCACTCAACATCTTGTTCTGGATCTAATTTCCATTCCAGCACTTCCCCATTCCTCAAAAACGCTTATATGTTCCCCTAGGATGAGTTTCGTGTATTTTCAGATTATCTCTATCATGCATAACTTAGGACTAATTGATGCATTTTTGAATAATTTTGGAGTTCTTTATGAAATACATTCACGAATACCATGGTCCCATATCAAACTCCATTGTGATTCATTGCAAACTAGGATTAATTTTGAAGGGTATGAGTGTACAACAACATTGATTAATGATATCTATACTCTAACCCAAACCACGGTCATTCCAAATGTCCATTTTAGGGAAGTTTTCTCATTAATACATCATGAAAACTTTATTACAACCTTTACATTTAGTGCTCATCCTAATGAAGTTTGTTTACTTGTGACATTTACAAGACCATGACACCCTCACCCCCCGCGACAATTCCCATACTTGAAGAATTGGATTCGAGATCGAATCGTCTAAAGGAAGATGGGATGATGCAGGAAAATCTATAGATCACATTCATCTCCTGGGACACACCCAGAGGCATAAGGATCACATTCAGGCATAGGATCACATCCAGAAGCACAAGGATCTCATCCAGACATAGGATCACACCTAGGTCATTTCTGACATCAAGGTCATTTCTAGCATCAAGATCATGCTTAGGATCAACCATGGTTGCAAGGTCAAACTCAGATCCTCCTACTAAGAAGAGAAAGGTAGATGCAATGAAAGGGAGACAAAGACAACTATGGAAGCCATGATCTACGACAAAAAGAAGAAACGTTCCTGGGAAGAGAAGAAGGATAAGGTCTTTCCAAGCTACGATATCAAGGATACATGAGAGCATGATCAGTCATGTTCTAAGATTTCAAGTTAGGAGAAGACTAAAGAAGACCATGAAAATCCATCTTGATAAGAGAAGACGCAGGTCCACGTCTACCATTCCAAATCAGTCAGAGGTTCCTAAAGGACGGAATGGAACTTAGATCAACAACAAGTATCGGTCCGACTATTCTTGTTAAGCCATGCAAGCCAAGACATGTCTACACAATGTTAGACTATTCCTGCCACACCCATTCAAGCTATCTACTCAAGAACACCACATGGGACCCACAACCTTGAAGGATATACTTTCCGGCACACCCTTCCGAATATAAAGAGTACTCCTCCGAAGGACGGACCAACTACACAAGTCTAACCCATTCAACAATGCTATCAAGAACCATGGCTAACGAAGGCCACTATCGATCCTTGAATGCATGAGAAGGGCGGACCATGAGGGAATAATTTTGGTCCACTCTATTTTATTTTCAGCCCATAAAAGACTTGTTTCATTATGGGTTATATTTTATCGGGCCTTAATTATATTTTTTTAGCCCAAGTCTAGTTTATTTCTTGTAGAATAAATTTAAGTCTTATAATAGAGAAACTTAAAGATAGATCTTATCGTTTTAGTAGATAGATTCTATTTTTTTTAGTTTTAAGAATATCTAATTTTTCTAGAAGATTGATCTTATTTTATTAGTTTGTTAGAGATAGATATTATCTTATTCAAGATAATTAAGAGGCAGTTTTTGGCCAACCCTACACGCCTTATGGTATATGTTCAACGCACCTCTCTCCTATATATAGGATGGTTGTACCTCATTAATTTTCATCTTGAAATATAAACATTTTTGATAAATATGTTGTGTTATCCCCCTTGGGTGTCTACCGTCGTCTTCACGGGGTGTAGAGCAAACCTAAGTAAGAGATTTCTTGCTCACCCCACTTGGACTTTTTTGAGTGTGTTCTACTTGTCATGGCATAACAGGGTGATTCATCTAGCTACAAGCAAACGTCTAGGTGCTCTAGGGTCTTTGTAACTCATTTGTGTTTCGGATAGCGGTAAAGGTTCTATAGGACTTCGCTGGTTGTGTATTTTGTGAGATCGTGCCAGAGTGTGCTTCTAGTTAGCTTCTTAGGGTTCGACCTTGATCTATCTTTCCCTTTGATTGTCTTTCATTTTCTTTGTTTTCCTTTTCTATTGAGTCTTTCAAGCGTCAAAAGATCGGGCCAACTACATGGGTGAATACCCTATATCACCTTTCCATTCTTATATGGGATAGGCGCATCACCTTTGAGATTCTTTTTGAAATCAACATTCAGACATATTCTAACAGCTTATTCAAATACCCTTTTTAGAGTATTGAGTTAAGTTTGATGAACTTGCCAATGTGATTGAACTTCATAATTGTTCGTATGTCTCTTTGTTCACATATTCATCTAGCATAGGAGGGATCATTGCCCAAACATCAATAGATCTAATATTCTCAGTGAAAAGTTGGGATTCCAGCTCATAAGTTGATTTTAATCAAATCGTTTGGCCTTGGGACAATGGAACACCCTTTTGATACTCCTCCATTCTACTAGCAATTTTTCTCTTATATTGTTTAACAACACGGGTTCCAAGTATTCTCCCCATAAAGAAAGAGTCTTTGATTTTAGAAAAATTAGACTTGACCTTTGATAACTAGAGAAGGTAGTTGTCAAAGTCGAGATTATCCTCCATGGGGGCTTTGTCTTTCTCTTGTTCGTGCTTTTCAACTTGCTTATCTTTCTTGTTATCATTCTCTAGCTTTTTAGGTCAGGAGACAAGATGACTTGGTTTCTCTTTTCTCGTAGGTTCACTCAACCTTTCCGTAGTCACATTTTTATAGGAATTTTAAAAAATTTATCCTTACAAGTGGAAATGTTTTCACTCATCTTGATACACTTCTTAGTGAGGGAGTTATTGAAATTTTTGTTATAGTATTTATCAGGGAATCTACTCTTGTTTATACTGAAATTACTTGGGTTGTTCGTTTTCAGATTGTTCATAGATGATTTTTTCAACTACATACCTACGTTGTCACAAATTTCAAATATTTCTAAATTTATGAGGACAATAAATCATGTAAATTTGAAGTTCGAGAAGGAAATCGAGATGATAGGGTGCTCAATTACATAATTCAGGGACATGATAGACGATAGAGAGCAATTAAGCTTTGTTTTGGCGTTGTTTGTTTTCCCCTTTGTTTTTTACTTTTGGGAGGTTTTAATTTGGCTTCTATTTTGAGAGATTCTTTTGTGGTTCATGAGGTTTCCTTTTTCCATATATCTTCAATGGATTTCTCAATTTGTTAATTGAAGTGTGTATGTAGATTAAATGGAACCGAATGAGCCATCAAAACATGCCACCAACCGTCATACGTCAATCGATTCCTCTTCTATGGAAAAAAGCCGAGAATAACAAACTAAAATAACAACCTCTACATACCTCTTATGCGTCTCCTCTCTTCTTTATTTCTTCTATTCCTTGTTGGTTGTGAAAACAGATTTTCCTTCTCTTCTTTTTCTTATCGTGATGTTGATCATAAATATTGTGATTTTGAGACTTTAGATGGTGAGATTGGAATGAGATTTTTTCCTCATTTTGATTGATTTGCTTTAAGGTTTAGGGTTTTGGAATTTGGAAAAGATTTTTTGGGACGTGTAGAAATACGCTATTTTTAGATGCTCAATTTATAAGAACTTATTCTATTACTCCCTTTGGATGAAAATGATTATTGTTATCCTCATACTTTCTTGTAAAAATATAATTGTCATTTGAGCTATTTTATCTTTTGCTTTACCCATTACCTTTCTCATCATTAAGTCGTTAACAATTAAGTTAGTTGTGGTTTTTTCGATAAATGATATATTTTATAATTTTTTTAGTGTATAAAATATTAAGACGACAATTATCTTAATACGGACAGAGTAATTGATTAGTTATAGCACTTCTCTATAGTAAATTTATATTTTATATTATTTTTAAAACAATCCCCAATTTAATTTTGAAATAATTCGTTAACCAAATCAAAAAATTTGAGGTTCCGCAACTCCACTATTTCATGATGCTCAATAGAGAGAAAAAGAAATTTTTTAAAACAGTATGGAATCACCAAACGACGCCGTGCCGTCGCATGCCCTATCCTCCATAGCCGCCGACTTCAACTCCCCCTCCACATCCGGCGACTCCACTCCTTCCAACTCTGTCTCTCCACCACCCACAGAAACCACCACCGATGCTCCCGCTTCTGACTCCGTCGACGAAGAAATCAACACCGTCACCACCACTACAACAACTAACTCCAATCCCCCTGCCTCCACCGCCGCCGGAGCCACGCTCCATGTCAAGAAACGGGGTCGCAAGAGGAAACATTTCCCAGCGGTGGCTTCCTCCATGGTTCTCCGACCCCACGCTAAATCATTCGCCCTAAGCGACTTCATCGCTGCCCAGCAGGCTCACCACCGTCACCGCCACCGTCGTCGTAGGCTCTCCGTCCTTTCCAAGGACCTCGACGTCGAAGCTTTAATTGCTATCTCTGTAGGGTTTCCAGTCGACTCTTTAACCGAGGAGGAGATCGAGGCTAACGTAATCTCCACAGTTGGCGGCGTTGAGCAGAACAACTACATTGTCGTCCGCAACCACATCCTTGCTCGTTGGCGTTCCGATGTCTCCCTTGCTGTCACTCGTGACGCAGCAATGGATTCGATCCGGTTGGAGCACAGCCACCTCGTCGATTCCGCATTTCGTTTCCTTGTGGAGCATGGGTACATCAACTTTGGCCTCTCGCCGGCGATCAAGCAGGTTTCTTCGGTTGCCTCACAGGGGAACAAGTGCCCTAACGTGATTATTGTTGGAGCTGGGTTGGCCGGATTGGCTGCCGCGAGGCAATTGATTTCGCTAGGGTTTAGGGTTTTGATCCTCGAGGGAAGAAATAGACCCGGCGGAAGGGTGAAGACACGGAAGATGGAAGGGGGTGAAGTTGTGGCGGCTGCCGATTTGGGCGGCAGCGTGCTAACGGGAATTAACGGGAATCCGTTTGGTGTGTTGGCTCGGCAATTAGGGTTTCCACTTCACAAGGTAAGAGATATCTGCCCACTCTATTTACCGAATGGCAAAGCTGTTGATCCTGAAGTAGATTCCAGGGTAGAGACATCTTTCAACAAATTGCTAGATAAGGTGTGTAAGCTTAGACAGATTATGTTAGAGGAGGTTAGATGTGCTGATGTTTCACTAGGGGTGGCTCTGGAGGCGTTCAGGCAAGTGTTCAAGGTGGCTGAGGATCCACAGGAAAGAATGCTGTTGAATTGGCACTTGGCCAATCTGGAGTATGCTAATGCTACTCTGTTGTCGAATCTGTCAATGGCCTTTTGGGATCAGGATGACCCGTATGAGATGGGCGGTGATCATTGTTTTATCCCCGGTGGGAATGAGAGGTTGGTTCGGGCACTTGCAGAGGATTTGCCCATCCTTTATGACAGGAGAATTGAGAGTATAAGGTATGGTGTGGACGGTGTTATGGTCTATGCAGGTGGACAAGCGTTTCGTGCAGACATGCTCTTATGTACGGTCCCTCTGGGAGTGCTCAAGAGGGGTGACATTGAATTTGTGCCCGAGCTTCCACAGAGGAAAAGGGATGCAATTAGTCGGCTAGGATTTGGAGTGCTTAATAAGGTAGCCATGCTATTCCCCTACGATTTCTGGGGCGGAGAAATTGATACCTTTGGACATCTCCGCGAAGATGCTGCTATGAGGGGTGAGTTTTTCCTGTTTTACAGCTATACTTCCGTGGCAGGCGGTCCTCTCCTTGTAGCCCTTGTTGCGGGTGAAGCCGCTGTGAATTTTGAGAAGTTGTCACCTCTTGATTGTGTGGAAAGGGTTATGGACACGCTGAGGGGAATATTTATACCCAAGGGGATTGAAATTCCGGATCCAGTTCAGGCCGTGTGTACCCGGTGGGGCCAAGATCAGTACTGTTATGGCTCCTACTCTTATGTTGCTGTAGGAGCTTCTGGAGATGACTATGATATCCTCTCTGAGAGCATAGGAGATGGAAGAGTCTTCTTTGCTGGGGAGGCGACAAATAAGCAGTATCCTGCGACCATGCACGGTGCTTTCCTTAGTGGTATGAGGGAGGCGGCAAATATGCTGCGGGCAGCCAGGAGAAGGGGTCTGATGTCGGGGAGCTCTTCTGAGGAGACGCAGATGGATGTGGAGTTGAATAAAATGTTTGAGAGGCCCGACATGAAGTTTGGGAATTTCTCTGTATTGGTTGACCACAAATCAGAGGATGAATTTGAGCGCAAATGTGTATTACAAGTAGAAATTAGTGGAGAAAGCGGAGCTTTGCATTTGTACGGGTTGATAGGCAAGGGGGAGGCCGCTGAATTGCGGGAGTTGGAGGCAGATGCGAGTAGATTGAAGGCATTGAATGACAAGTTTGGAGTGCAACTGGTAGGTCCGAAGGAACTGTGTTGCACTTGCCAGTCTCTCATCGACTCCATGAAATCTGGTAGACAGCATTCTGAATGATTGCTTCAGAAATTGCAGGTATGGCCTTCATCTCTATTGTATGTTTCTGCCACTACTAAGCTTATGATTAATTGTTTTAGAAATTGCCTTGAATTTAATAATCAGCAGATTTTGGTGATTTCTTCCGAGTTTTACATGGTATGCTCTTGAAAGTATATAAATATAAATGCTCTCTTTAAATGGCTGAACTGAGTCGAGAGTCGACTAAATTTCTTCAGTTGACTGAATAGTGAATACTATTCTTCGTTGCCAAGGTTTTTGAATGAAGACCACATTTTAACAACGACAAATCTTCCATTTAATTCATGTTCTGGATTGTGGAAAAAGAGGTATGACTCTATGACCAACTTTACAGCTCTTAAAATTAAGAGTTGGAGCAGAGAAGAATCATAAAAGGAGTAGAGAAGAGACAAGTGCAGATAACGCTTTTCTTCACCTAAAGCTACAAACACAAACGTGAAAGCTAAATCGAATTGACAGTGGAAAAGATATTAGAAGATAGTATAACGATTGAAACAAGTATCAAACTCGAACAAGAGCACTAGCGATTGGTGTTCAAGACGAAGAGAACAGAGAACAATAGTTGATATGATTCTTGTGTTGTTTAAATCGACTAATACTTGAAGCTATAAGTAGAGTTGATGGTCTCCATTCTTGATCTGCGTCGGCATTTGGACAAACCACCTTAGAAAAGCCGAGTATTGATGGTCTCCCTTGCAATTCGAATCCCATTAGAAAGATCGCACAAGTAGTGCCATGGTTCATTTCCTTGATTCAATCAAATGATATCACGAGTCAGTCAATCATTTGATATCACGAGTCAGGCAAACTTTGATGAACTATGGCTGCACTCCTACCAAACTATTGCCAACGATAATTTTAAATATAAAGTTTTGAATGATTTGGTACCAATTTAGATTTTTTCTACCACATTATGAGCTATGATTTGAAGTCTATTCTTGTGGATCACATCTGCTAGCCCAACTCCCCAACAATCGAGACCATCCAAAAGATCCAAAAGACCTGTCCAATCCATTTAACAAACCAATCGGGCTTAACAATGCCCAAACCACAAAACAAGCTTACCCGTTTTTTATGATTAAAAAAAATACATTATTAAAGGAAACAATTTTACGGTTACCAATTTATTATCCAACCATCTATTAACAATTTCCTTCTTACAAATCGTTAATCTTTATACCATCAAGTTATACACCGTTACATATCATGATACCCGTTTTCAACAGTTTCGTCTTCCAAGGTTTGATGTTGTCTTTTGTGACGGTTCGAGTATTTGTCGAGAAGGGGACGTGATCGACTCTTGATGGCTTTGTTGCAGTTCAAATCTGAGGTATCCACAGTTATTTCCCAAGCTTCCTACTTGTATACTTCCTTCGAAGATGAACGTTTATGCCCGTTGCCTCCTGTTGGCTGGATCATCTTGCTTTCCCTTGAAGACTTTTTTTGCTTCCGGGTTAAAATATTTTGGTGCATTTCTTTTCTCCTTTGTTGTGTGGCCCTTCATGACTGTTAGTGCGTTTGCCGATCTTTTTCGATCTTTCGGTCCAATAGACGGCACGCCGTCTAATGATTCGAAACGATTTCCGCTTTCAAAAAAACTATAACTATATATATCATATTCCCTATAATACAATGTTGCTTTTGTTTTATAATTTATTTTTTATAAATAATATTATATTTAGTTACCTAACTATTTTTTCTTTATAGTATTATACTCCTTATAGATCATTATTTTTTTCTTAAACAATTTTAGTACGAAATTTTATTTACTAAAATCATCTCTAGTCTTATTTAATTTCCATCTCCTTTACTTTTCAACCCACCTATTACAAATATTTGTTTCTCTTACTAGGGTTTTTTTGGTTAAAACTTTGAAAGTTATGTAGTTAGCAACACTACACTTTTTTTAAAGTATTCATTTTTTAGGGTTCCTTCTCGGCAATTTTACATTAAACATCTTTTCACTTTGAATTCACTACGTAGGAGAGTGGTCGGTCTATAGTGCGGATTGATACTCTTGTCTTTCTCCATTTCTTATCACGCACAATCTGCAAACATGGTTAAGATTGACTTAATAGTTAATACTATCTAAACCGAAGTATTGATGAGAGTACTAGTTTGTTTCTTAGACATGCAATCACCAATGTAACAAATAAAATTCGTTATGGATTATGTCAAGGTTTGATAAACAAAGGATTTTACAAGTCAAAGACCACACCAAACTCGAGCAAAGAGGAAGGTTTCACTCAAGCAAAGAGGAAGGTTTCACTTGAGAAAAGAAGCATTGGAGAGGAAGTTTCAACTAAGATCGAGTTTACATCATCACTCGACCAAAGAATCCAAAAAAATCGAGCAAAGAAGACACTTCACTTGACCAAGGAAGACAGTGGTTGTAGAAGATTCAACGTTTCCTGAGTGGTCCTCCGAGTGACACTTCACTCGAGCAAAGATTACCACCATTCGATCAAACAAGTTTGGAGTCCACATTTGTCAACGTATCTTGAGTTTATCTCATCACTCCAGCAAAGAAGACACCAAAACTCGAAAGAGGAAGACAAGACACTCGAGCAAAGAGTACAAGGTTAAGTCGGTGGAATAAATCGAAGCTCGGGAGAAGATCGAGCACTCGAGAAAAAAAAAAAAGACAGTCTACTTGAGGTAGCCTTGCTCAAGTTTTTTCATCATGTCCTTCTAGACTCTTCATCCTAACAAACTTTGCAACTTGCTCAACTTGCAACCAGGGGGCGGGATTTTGAAGCCAATATAAGAGGCTTTGGTTGAATGTAAATGTATCAAGTCTTCATACGTCTCCCATACTCTCTTAGTTAGTTGTTTGGATCTAAAAACAACTTTTGGAAGATATTTGATAGGAATTTTGGAACAATCAAAGAGAAACATTTGTGTTCTTCATTTTGTTCTTGCTAGATCTTCTTCCCAGCTTATTTTGCTCATAACTTTTGATGGATAAGTTCAAATTAGTCTATTCTTTATTCTACATTCCTTATTTCTTGTCTACTTTTCAACCATAGTATTTTTTTTCTATTGTTACCATGTTCACATTTACGATGAGTGAGCAATTCTCTTGCTAGATTTTGGGGTGAAAATATCAAAATCATGCTAGACTAGTATTTATAATAAAGCATGGAAAAGAAGATATCAAACCTAATGAATAAAGAGACTTATTTATAGGGTTCGGAAAGAGTCGGAAAACCCTAAATCCCCCTCGATTTAATCTTCTATTAAGATAAGATCGAATCTACTTGATCTTATCTTCTATTAAGATAAGATCGAACTATAATATAAGATATAAACAAGGGAAACAAAATAAGATGTTGAAGCAAGGAGGTCAGTAGGCTTGACATCCAACCTCTTGGACCCAAATTGTGGGTCTAACCCTTACTTTCCCAGGATCTTCCTTGCTACGATGGGAGGTCATTTCCGAGGTTCTGTGCAAAAGAGGGTGAGAGAGAAAGGTCGACCAATCTAGGTACCCATCAACCACTTCTACATTCCTAAATGTTTTTCACTTCACTTCGGACTTCAATCATCTCCGTCTTGACCTAAACTTCATTGATTGCAAAGAAAAGTTAGTGTGTATCGGAACAATTAGCTATAAATGTGTCATTTGTTATCCATAAATGCCTCGAATGCTTGAAGTTACATAACCCAACTAGTAGGTCTCCGAAATAAGAATATAAAGGAAATAGAGAAAATAAAATGATTATTAAGCTCAAAGAGGTGGAAAATAGAATAGAATAATGATGGAAAAGATGCTATTTGGATTAGGGGTCTTGTGTGGTAAAAAAAATTATTGTACAATTGTTCTTGGTGGACGGCAGATATGGTAAAGAGAAAAAAATTTATATCAAAGATACATTGATGCACCACTTGCACCTAGTTGAAAAAGAGAATAAAAAGAGGGAATCAGTTCTACAAAGCACAAAAGTGCGTGAAAGAAGAATGTAACAAGCGTATGAGCCAAGTGTGAATACATCCGGCGATTGCAAAAAGATGAGTTGATATATTGGACGCGGTAATCAAGTCAACCGTGTATGTGAAAAGACCTCTTGATTCATAATGTATTTGCGAACACTATGGTTAATGATCATTGATATGTGTTGAGTTGAGTGTCATTATATATCCTTAAAACACATGTGAGATAGTTATACACATTCCCTTGAATAATCATGAAACTTATGATCTTTCACTTGTACCTCTTACTATCATATGTGTTATGATGATAAGGTTTGAGTACTTGATCTTTTGCATTGCATACATGCATGTGAGTCTTCTTAAGAGATATCTATGGATCTTACTTGAAGAAAAATAAGGTTCAAGTATGAGGTATTTGATAGTACTCATTTTAGCATCTTCTTTTACCCTCATTCTTATCCATTCATTCACTCGCTGAGCATAATTCCATAGCTTATCGGCTTATTTCCTTTGATTTTGTGTTCTGGAGATCTACTAGTTAATTTATGTCATTGCAGGCATTACAGGAATTTAAGGAGCATAAATGGATCTATTTGCGACGGAATGACCTCATACACACTAAAGCCCTATGAATGTTAAATGTTTATTTGTGAGCGTTGTGGTAGTCTTTGGATTATTCCTTGTAAACTGAGCCGAATTTGGAATCTTCCTTTTCTATATGCTTTTCAAGGTGATGATGGCAACATGAGAGATTTGAGTCACTAGTGTCAGTAATACTTTGTTCAATGTGATGATGAGCATCGTCTTGCACAAGTGACAATAAACAGAAGGGACATCCCCGATGTGTTGAGAAACAACGTCTTATCCACATGAAAATCAAACAAAGTTGTCTCCTACATAACATGATTGACATTCAGTTTTGGAGTTATTAATTGAGATCTATCTATATGCATGTTATGGTTATCTTGATCTCGGAATTGCTTTATTACTTGTTGATACTTATTCTTAGCGATCTTTTCTCAAATTCTTAGATTTAGATCCCGAAAAACCCAATATTTCTCCTCTCTTATTTCTACTATGTTTACATGATTTTGTTGTGGAGGCCGACTGACCGGTACCCTAGAGACCGATCGGCCACTATTTGTTTTTGTCTCTCTTTTACTTTTGTTTCATATATGATTGAGTCTTGTGTATGAGATCGATCGACGATGACATTCAATTTGGACTTTCTTTCTTTATATTTTTTTTGTTAAAATTTCAAATTATTTATTTTGTTGTTTCATTATTAACCTATCAAAGCAAAACATCATTATTCTTGTGTTCAATCTTGACTCCATACTATCATTGGGTCTTGTAAATTATTTGGGAGATTTGAGGCTCATGTTTTAAACCCTCATCAACATGTTATAATGTAGTAGTCCAACGCTATCAACAATAGGTAAGCATGTTTGTTTCCACTTTTTGAAATAATGGATCTTTTGGTGACATACTAGAACACCTCTATATGCAAAATGTTGCACAACATAAGAAAAAATCTATTACAACAAGATTTCAATATAAAAAAAATTTGTTTAATAATAGTACTTACATTAATGCATGCAGACTGATGTTGAGTTATATGACCATCAAATGAAATCAACAACACAAGGTATTTTGTCCCCCACCCCAAGCTGACGCTATATCCAGCTTTAGGAAATATCGGTCTATTAAGATAGATGTGGCATTAGCTTGTTGTGATACTCGACGAGAATCTTCCACCCTTTTTTGTGAAGGAGCAACGACTCCAACATGCTTTTGAGGCTTGAGCTCATGTTATTCTTCTTTAAGTATCAAATTTTGGGCTCTTTTGGAGACATATTGTAAAAAAAATAAACTGCGATTAATAACTGCACAAGAATAATATTGAAGTTTTGGTTTTCAATTAGGATCCGGCGTGAAAATACATTTTTCATGCCAAGACCTAGTGTGATGAATGTATCTTCACATCATGAGTCAACATGATAGTTCTCACTTTAGGTCCTGACTGGACATACATTTCTCACGCTATGTCCTGCCATAAAAATGTGTTTTCACGGGACTTCTAACATGACAATGACAGTTCTGTACCAACCTCCAACACACGTATGAGTAGATGCAATTTCATTTTGTGATAATTTTTACCAAGTTGTTTTGTCAAATAACACTAATTCTAACATTTCTAACAAGAATCAATAATAAAAAAACAACACTAAAATGTCAGAAATTAATTTTTCAAATCTAAATCTGAGTCCTAAATAAGAAACTTAAATCATGCAAACTAGATGGTTTTTGATCGACTTTGATATGAAATTGTACCTTAAAGCTCGTAGATCGTCCGGTGTAGATATGTTTTTAGTGTTGATACGTTAAAATCTACTAAGATTTGAACCTTAAATCTCAAGTTGAAGATTGATGAAAACTTGAAGAGAGGGGAGGAAATAAGGTTGAACAATCACATTAAGAAATTCAATTAGAGTGATGTTATGCGGCACCGAGAAAAATTACAAACAAGACGGCCAAGACGGACCCCACATGCGCCCGGATAGGGCGCACCCGCGGTCCGCCCCTACGCCAAAGTTGGAGCACAATCAGAGTCCACCCGCACGCCAAAACCCTATACCTAGGGCGCCGTAGGCGGACTCCTCTTCTTCCCTCTCTCTTTCTTCTCCCTTGTGCCGGACCCATCTGCGAAAAAAATACCAAAAACATCAAAAAAATTTTTAGAAAAAAACGGAATCGAGATTCAACAATGGCCCGAGATTCAAATGTCGGAGGTTCACAATAATCTCAAAGTAAAAGGCAACTTGTGTGTAAGATCCTTAGTCCTTGGAGCCTAGGAGCCTTGTTGAGCCTTTGTTGAACCCTGACAACCGCCCTAGCGGACCATGGTGGCCGCCCCTACAGCTAGGCGCCCATGCGTCTTACAGTGACCGCCCCTGCGGCTCTATGTGGTTGCAACCACCTTCGTTGACCCTTTGACTTGTTCTTTGCGGCTGGCTTCCTTTATAAGCCTTCCATTCCTTCAGATGAGGGGTTTCTTCACCTCATTCCAGCTTCTTCATCCTCCTTACGCTCTTCTTCTTCTTCCTCTTCCCTTCTTTGATCTTCCTTGATCTTGTGAGAGAGTTTTGAGAGTTTGTTGGTGAATTTGGATTTGGATGATTATGAGGATGATGCTGAGTGTTCTTGTTGTTGTGTTGAGGTTGTGGAAGTGTTGATTGCTCCTAGTTGTTGCTTAGGGTTTGTTGTGTTAAGATCTTGTTTTCCATCTTCTTTCCTTCTTCTTCCTTGCTTCCTTCTTCCTTTTCTAGTTTAGGATCACAAGCTGAGCTTGCATGGATCCTTTCCTGATGTTTTGATGATCATACATGTGTATATGTGTATGTGTGTTATTGTGGTATGATGGAGAAGTGAAGAGAGTTGAGGAAGAGATCGAAGAGAAGTCGGGGCCAACATTCTGCATAGACAGCCGCCCCTGCGTCTGAGCTTGGCCCTGCGCCTGTTGTGGACCGCCCCAACGCCTTGAGTGAGCCACCCCTGCGC
Source organism: Fagopyrum homotropicum (assembly GCA_033239125.1). Lineage (NCBI taxonomy): Eukaryota > Viridiplantae > Streptophyta > Magnoliopsida > Caryophyllales > Polygonaceae > Fagopyrum > Fagopyrum homotropicum. Next base: position 103,192,744 of record BSWB01000002.1, read on the forward strand.
CTCTATGGTTCAGCCCTTGAGTTCTTTGCTTCTGTTGGTGCTTTCAGGGAATACCTTGTTGGTATGCTTCCTTCCTTCCTTTCCTTTGACCTTGGCTTAGATGTTGGCTAGGCTAGCTTGGCTAGGATGAGTTGTATGATGGAGATGTGACTTAGGCACTTGTGGTTATGTTGAGGATATGCCTTAGGCATTTGTGAGCATGTTATGATCTAGAGGTTTAGATTGAGGTTGTAGGTTGGTTATTGTTATGGAGACGAGTCTCCTAACCCTTGCAGTATGTGATGTTGTGTGCCTTGATTTTGCAAGCGTTGATTACTTCCCCAAGGGGAAGCTGTGACGTGGTATTGGATACGAGTATTATAGGTAAGTCTATAAGACTTACTTAGCGTACAGTTGGGGGTTTGTGTGATTGTGATGGTTGTGTATGTTCATATGATTGTGCATTTATAACCTAAACCGGACTAGGATGACCATTTATGATATTAAATGGCCCAAGTGTATTATAACGGGTCGTGACCACTTGCCTCCGCATGCGGGTAGGAGGAGGTGCCCTGAAGATGATCTCACAGGGGGGACGAGTGATGATCATCCCCATGCAAAATCCCTGTGTTACGTTGGATGGGACGAGGTTCTTGAGGCTCCTCGTGTTACAAAATAAGTTGAATTAGTAATGGAATAACGAAATTGAAAGATAATAAATGAATGTGTGTGGCATTGCATGTATGAGATGTGGATGTGTGTTTGTGTTATTACCTTTATACTTATTCATTGCTGTAGCTAACGGTGTATGACATGTTGTAGATGATCTGCAGGTTAGGAAGACTACAGAGTGAGCCAGATGGGGTGACCAGCTGAGGGCTTCTATACATTAGAGTTGCGTGGGATATGGGATCTTTTGTATCTGATGTTTGTGGATGTTGTTTTGTACTCGAATTTGTTGTTGTAAACCCTTTTGATGTATCTTATACAGTTTTATGTATTTGGTTTTAATCTACCCGTGCCTTGTTGTAAGATCCAGTGAACTTGTTGTCAGGATAGGGTCAGGATTGATGACATGAATTATGTACCATCATATTCATGCATATTGTAGAAGATTATCTCAGTTTACCCTGCATTTAGAGAGATTTTGTGTACCTTTTATGTTCTATTCAATCATTTGTTGGAAATAGAGGTCTACACGAGTTTTTGATGAATTAAAGGTAAATGGAGTGGAATTGAAAGCAAAAGCGGAGCAAGGAACATCTAAGGATGTTAAGGAAGCTAAAGGAGTCTTAAAGGGATCATAAAGAGCTAAGGAATTGCAAAGGAGAAGCATAGAAGACGAGCCAAAAGAAGAGCACTTTCTGTTGAAGAAAATCGTGCCAACATGCATATAAATCGGACGATTTTCTATCCTAGAAATCGAACGGTTTTGTGTATAAATCGACTGGGTCGATTTCCTTTGTTTTTCGGCCAAATGAAAAGACGACACAAAGCCCAATTCTTTTGGGCTAGAGGAGAGTTTTGCCAAACGGCCCATCTGCAAGAAACTATAGATGAGAACCCTAGGAACGAAAACGAGGAGGCCGCAGCGGGAAATCTTTACACGTTTGAGAGAGATTGGAGATTCTTGGAGGAGGATTGAAGGACTTTTGCCGGGAAGCCAATCTTGATTCTTGTTTGTGAGATTTCTTGATCCATTGAAGCAATTGTGCTTTTTGAACACGTAATTGAGTTACTAAAGAGATACATTGATCAGTTTTGACGATTGTTTACAGATTTGAAGGTTATTGAATTTTTATTCAAGATTCGGTTTCTTTGTGATATTTCACTCAATCTTTAATTTGATTCGATTTTGAAAATGGTTGGCTAAAACCTTTGTGATTCTGGGGAGAATAGTTGATGATTAAGGCTTAGATGATGATAGACTGGACTCATTCAAACATCAGGACTCTGAGAGTTTAGATTTTAGTTTTGCGACAACAAGAAAATCGGTGTGTTCTTGGAGTAAATCGGCCGATTTTCTTATGAACACCCCGATTTATTCTTCTGACGAACTTTAATTGAATCAACCTTTAACCAAAACTAATCCTTGCCTAAATCCCAATATTGATTAACCTTTCTAACCTCTAATTGAATATATGAAGAGACTTAAAACTTGATTCTACATTTAATAGATTAAGGTTATAAGATTTGGGTAATAAAGAGACTCGACATCCTTTATTAAGATTCTAAGTGTGCTTTCTATTCTTACTTTGGAGAGTCATATCCTGGAGTTTTAGATAGTTAGTTTGAGCATAATTCTTGTCTTTAGATCTTTCTATATTGCAGCCTCAACAACCCTTATAGAGAGAACCTTTAGATTAGTTATATAGGTTTCGGAACTTCACCGTACGATATCTACCTTTGAACATTTAATCTTGGCAATATAAACTCTGTCCTATATCTATAGAAGTGTCTTGAATCTAAAGCCGAAATCAAATACTTGAATCCTTGGAATCATTTTATCCTTATTTGATCACAAAAGCTTTTTGCACTTTTCGCTAGATAATTGGAATTAAATTTACTCTCACCAAATCCCTGAGTTCGACTCTGGAATTCTTACCTCACTACAGCCGATCCGTACACTGCGGGTTCGCTTTGCTTTGAGTTCTAGATATAAATTTAAGACTTTGACGCACACCTTTTCGGGCGAACAAGTTTTTGGCGCCGTTGCCGGGGATTTGGTCTAGACCAAATTCGGTTTTCGGTTGTCTAGCTTGAGAGCTCTTGCTCTTGTGATTTGATTTGTCTACTTGAGTGATCTTTGCAGGTTCTTTAGGTATATGCGAAAGACTAGATCCACTAAAGATCTAGCTCCTTTCGATCCCGAATTGGAGAGAACTTTGAGGAGAAAGTTGAAGGAAAAGAAAATGGTTGAGAACGACGAGAGAAACTACCAGGCTGAACTGAATGAAGCTCAACGCCAACTTCAGTTGAGTGAGAAAGCACGAAAAGATGCTAAAACGAGTCATCAATTTCAAATTGATGAACTAAGAGCTATGATGTTGGACATGAAGTTGGAATTGAACGAATCCAGGAAGAAGAAGAAAGTCAAGACGCCAACTAAATCCATCCGAAATGACTCATCTGATGATGAAGAGATAGATCCGGACATGCCGGAACTTGAGGAGATCGATCCACTACTTCGTCCTATTCGAAACACCCCAAAACCACGGGTTGTTCCTAGCCTCCCAACTAGGAACGTAAGAGCTGTTAATGACGGTGATAGACCCCGAACTTTGGGGCAACGGATGGACCCAATTCAGCAACCACGCCGCCTAGGTGTGGATTTCGGAGCTGAAGACATCCAAGAGTTTAGCTTCTCACCACAAGTCATCACCATGGTTCGCCAAAGTCAATATGGCGGAGCAAGTACTGAATCTCCACACCAACACCTGCAGAATTTTGAGATTCTCATGGAGACTATGAAGTCGAAGAAGGCTACTACGAGCAATTACAAGATCAAACCGTTCTTCTTTTCTTTGAAGGACAAGGCTCTAGCTTGGTACCAAACACTTCCAGCTGCAAAGCTAGCTACATGGGAGGAATTGTCTTCGGAATTCCTCACCAAATTCTTTCCGCCATCCAAAACGGCGGAATTGAGAGGTAAAATAAATGCTTTTTCTATGAAACCTAATGAAAGCTTGTTTCAATCTTGGGAAAGGTTTCAAGATCTCTTGTTGGATTGCCCACACCATGGCATTTCCAAGCTGGAATTATTGGAGATATACTACAAAGGATTGGATGTGGAAACACAATTCAACCTCCAATCTCTCTCTTGTGGTACATTCATGGACATGAGAGAGGATGATGCTTGGGACTTCATTGAGAAGCAAGCCCAAGTGATTGAGAAGTATTCCCACCGGAAGGTGGACTCAAATAGCCAGAATTAAAGCGATTCGGGAGCCAAGTTGAACCAAGCTGCTCAAACACAAATATTCTCCCTCAACAATGAGATCAAAGAGTTGAAGGAAGTGCTCAAAACAAGTCTTCAAAAGACTAAGGAGCAAGAAGCCAACTACATGGGAAGGGACAAAAATCGAAGGAATGATAACCGGAACTCCAATTGAAACAACAACAACAATAACAACCGGAACTCCAATTGGAACAACAACAATAGGAACTCAAATAACAACAATTGGAGGTCAAATCAGCAAAATCCAGGTAATCCTTACTCTCATGCTGAAAAGGCTCTAACACCTCCATCTTCTTCTACTCCTTTAACAAGCCAGGGACAATCAAGCGGATCAAGCAAACCCGATCCCATGCTAGAGACGATCCTAGGCAAGCTACAAGGGTTGAAGAGTTATATAACTTCGGTTGACAAAGCTCACAAAGCTTTAGAAAACCAAGTATTTAACAAGGCCGGAGAAGTTCCAAGAGACCAAGGGAAACTTCCAGGGAAGACGGAAGATAACCCAAAGGGGAGGGTTATGGCAATAACTACTAGGAGTGGCAAGACAACTACCGACCCTCAACCTAAAGTAGTCGAGACCACATCCAAAGAAGGAGAGGCAAAAGAGAAGGAAGAAGTTTATGTTCCTCCTCCCGCTTACAAACCACCTCTACCTTTCCCTCAATCTAGAGCGCGTGCACGCCTAGATAAACATTTTGGTAAGTTTGTTGAACTTATGAATAAGCTGCATATTAACATACCTTTTATGGATGCAATTTTAGTTATGCCAGCTTATGTGAAATTCCTCAAGGAGATCCTCTCTAACAAGAGGAAATTGGAAGACATAGGAGAAGTTAAGATGAGTATGGAGTCATCCGAACTCATCAAGACTATGACGAAGAATATGCCACCTAAGCTCCGTGATCCAGGATCCTTTTGCATACCCATCACTTTGGGAGAAGCTACCTATGATGCACTTTGTGACCTTAGAGCGAGTGTGAGTATCATACCTCTTGCTCTATGCAAAGTAGTTGGTCTAGGAGAGCCTAGACCGGTGAAGATCACACTCTATATGGCTGATCGTTCCACCACTAAGCCGGTGGGGATACTAGAAGACATTCCGGTAAAACTCGGTAAGTTTTACATCCCAATAGATTTTGTCGTTCTTGACATCCCTGCAGATTATCCGGTTCCCATCATTCTTGGGAGACCATTCCTTGCAACATCCGGATGCATGGTAGATTGCAAGAACGGCCAGCTGTCTTTCCATATCGGTGAAGAAAAGATAGAATTCATACTCTCTTCCTTAATCAAGGAGCCAGCCTTGAAAGACGATGCTTTTGAAATTTTTGATGAAGAAGAGTCTAGAGAGGTGGTAAGTTCAATCTTGATGAAAGACCCTCTTCAAAAGGTTATTAGTATGAGCATCATGGAGGAAGGAGTGGAACATGATTGCAATGAGGATGTGAAAGCATTAAATGATGTGGAGGAAGAACAAGGAACAAGAATTGAAGAACTAGAATTAACTCCGGAAACTGTGAAGAAAATCGACCTGCATGAACCAAATCGTCCGATTTGTGAAAAGGCAATCCGATTTTTGTCAACAGAAAGAAAAATCGACCTGACTAAACTAAATCGTCCGATTTGTGAAGAGGCAACCCGATTTTTTCCGACAGGAAGAAAAATCGTGCCTCAAATCGACCGATTTACTTCAGGGGAGGTCGATCCAGTGGGAAATTTTCTTGATTCTCCAAACTTCACCGCAGCTGTTCTCGACTCTAATGATGCAGTACCCCCACCTCTAGAGGCCTCTCCCACAACACCCGAAGGCCAAGATTCATCATCAATCAAGGTACCCCATCATTAGAATTGAAGCCACTCCCCACGCATTTACGGTACGCATTCCTTCGCACTAATTCCACATATCCAGTCATAGTCAATGCAAATTTGAATGATGCTGAATTAGAGAAACTTATGCATGTTTTGAAACAACATAGGAGAGCATTAGGCTATACTATTGATGATCTAGTAGGAATAAAGCCTTCCCTATGTATGCACAAAATTCTAATGGAAGAGGATTACAAACCTTCACGCCAACCTCAAAGACGGTTAAATCCGGCAATGAAAGAGGTCGTGAAGAAAGAAATCCTTAAGCTACTTGATGCAGGTATCATCTTCCCTATTTCCGATAGCAAATGGGTGAGTCCAGTACAAGTAGTACCCAAGAAAGGAGGCATTACCGTTGTTGCCAACAAAAACAACGAACTTATCCCCACACGGACAGTCACAGGGTGGCGAATGTGCATCGACTACCGCAAACTGAACGTGGCCACAAGGAAGGACCATTTCCCCCTTCCTTTTATCGATCAAATGTTGGAAAGGTTAGCCCAACATTCTTACTTTTGTTATCTAGATGGATATAGCGGTTTCTTTCAGATTCCAATTCATCCGGATGATCAAGAGAAGACGACTTTTACGTGCCCATGGGGTACTTTTGCTTATAGAAGAATGCCATTCGGCCTATGCAACGCTCCAGCCACCTTCCAAAGGTGTATGATGGCAATCTTCTCCGAATACGTAGAGAATATCATGGAAGTCTTCATGGACGATTTTTCGGTATATGGTTCTTCCTTTGATAACTGTCTCTATAACCTTTCACTAGTTCTTAAGAGATGTGAGGACACTAACTTAGTCTTAAACTGGGAAAAGTGTCATTTCATGGTCACCGAAGGGATTGTGTTAGGTCATCTAGTATCACAAAGGGGAATAGAGGTTGATAGAGCAAAGATAGAAACCATTGAGAAGTTACCTCCCCCTTCTTCAGTGAAAGGAATTAGAAGCTTCTTAGGGCATGCAGGCTTCTATAGGAGATTCATAAAGGATTTTTCTAAGATCTCAAAACCTTTGACTAATCTTTTGATGAAAGACGCAACTTTCGAATTTTCGAAGGATTGTTTAGATGCTTTTTGCAGGATCAAAGAAGCTTTGATTTCAACACCAATCATTCAACCACCCGATTGGACTCTTCCTTTCGAGGTCATGTGCGACGCAAGCGACGTCGCTATAGGAGCCGTTCTTGGACAGAAGAAAGATGGTCGCACTCATGCCATCTACTATGCTAGCAAAACGCTAGATGAGGCTCAATATAAATATGCAACCACAGAAAAGGAACTTTTAGCCGTAGTATACGCTTTTGAGAAATTTCGTTCCTATCTTGTAGGTGCAAAGGTGATAGTCTATACGGACCATTCCGCAATTCGATACTTATTCACGAAGAAGGATGCGAAGCCAAGGCTTCTAAGATGGATCTTACTCTTACAAGAGTTCGATTTAGAGATTTGAGATAAGAAAGGATCGGAAAACTCCGTTGCCGATCATCTTAGTCGTCTTCCGCAACTTACCGGCGAAACGGATGAACTTCCTATAGACGACTCATTCCCTGACGAACAGCTACACGAGATTGAAGAGTGTCTTCAACACATCTCAAAAGGTAATGATCCATGGTTTGCTGACATTGTGAATTACCTTGTTTGTCAGGAGATTCCACCCGGACTTTCATATGCTCAAAAGAAGAAGTTCTTTAGTGACGTCCGGCAATTCTATTGAAACGAACCTCTTCTATTCAAAAGAGGTCCCGATGGCATTTACAGGAGATGCATCCCTGAAGATGAGGTGGATAGTGTCATCCGCCATTGCCATTCTCTACCATGTGGCGGACATGCTAGTTCCCACAAGACTTGTGCTAAGGTACTTCGTTCCGGCTTCTATTGGCCTACACTTTTCAAAGATGTGCAAAAGTTTGTTGTTGCTTGTGATGCTTGTCAAAGGACAGGTAATATATCAAGAAGAAATGAGATGCCTCTCAACAACATACAAGAAGTAGAGATCTTTGATGTATGGGGCATCGATTTTATGGGACCTTTCCCATCTTCATGCGGTAACCAATATATACTTCTTGCCGTAGACTATGTCTCAAGATGGGTAGAGGCAATCGCTTCTCCTACTAATGATGCAATGGTAGTGGTGAAGTTCTTCAATAGAACGATCTTCCCAAGGTTCGGAACTCCCTGAACCATCATTAGTAACGGAGGAACGCATTTCACAACCCGTAGATTTGAGACTCTATTGGCTAAGTATGGGGTGACCCATAAGATAGCTACACCTTACCATCCGCAAACCAGCGGACAAGTCGAAATATCCAATAGAGAGATTAAGGGAATTTTAGAGAAAACCGTCTCTAAAACGAGAAAAGATTGGTCAATGAAGCTTGACGATGCACTATGGGCGTATAGGACGGCCTTCAAGACACCAATAGGTACGACTCCCTATAACCTTGTCTATGGTAAATCCTGTCATCTTCCTGTAGAGCTAGAGCATAAAGCCTACTGGGCTATCAAGTGGCTCAATTTTGACATGAAAGAAGCCGGAGAGAAGCGGCTCTTAGACATCAATGAACTAGATGAAATCCGGCTAAATGCGTATGAGAACGCAAAGATCTATAAGGAACGGACAAAGCGTTGGCATGATAAGCATATCATTCCAAAAGATTTGAAGGAGGGAGACCAAGTCCTTCTATTCAACTCAAGGCTTCGTCTATTTCTAGGTAAGCTTAAATCCCGTTGGACATGACCTTATGTAATTAAACGAGTTTTCCCCCATGGTGCAGTTGAAGTATGGGGTGAACAAAGTGGAAGTTTCAAGGTTAATGGCCAACGGTTGAAGAAATACACACCGGAAGCTCCGGTCGAGGAGATAGCTCCTATCCTCCTCCATTGAACACAAACCATACACCGTCCAGCTAAAGACGATAAATCAAGCGCTTCTTGGGAGGCAACCCATGATAGTATAGTTTTTCCCTCCTTTCATCACTTAGTTAGAGTAGATTAGTTGTTTTGTTTCTTTGTTTTCACTTTTTATTTGTTCCTCGATGCACTCTTGGTTTGTCGTGTCATTAATTGCAGGAAATTAGGTTCAAACTGAGAGATCCATGGAGAAAGGGAGCATAAATCAGTTAAATCTTCAATATCCATGAAGAATAAGGAAGGAAATCGAGCTACACTAAGTTAATCGTCCGATTCAGGAGTAGAGCAAGTCGATTTTTGACAACAGGAAGAAAAATCGACTTGGAGATCGACCTGCCAAAGTAAATCGTCCGATTTTCCATGTGTTCAGAGAAAAATCGAGTTACCCAAAGTAAATCGTCCGATTCAGTAACAGAGCAAGGCGATTTTTGACAACAGGAAGAAAAATCGACCTGGAGATCGACCTACCAAAGTAAATCGTCCGATTTTCTTTAAGTTCAGAGAAAAATCGCCCTGACAATTACATCGACCTTAAAAATCGGCCGATTTTCTTCACAGTTTCTCGACCCTATATAAAGACTCAACCACTCGATCTTCCTCATTCCACAACCTTCCACTCTCGATTTTCTCTCTCTCAAGAACTCTGAAAATCGCCCATACCCTACAATCCTCATTCCTTAATCATTTTGAGTGATTCTTGGCTCCAAACTGAAGCATTTTCAACAAGGAACAAGGATCTACCAACAACAAGCACGGAAATCGACTCCTCCGTACGGAATTCAGGTTTTTCTTTCCAAAACCTAAGTTTCTTGTTCGAAATTGAAGTTTGCTTAGGAAGTGTTGTTTGCTGAAATTGATTGAGGAATTTGCTTAGGAATCATTATAGGAAACTGTATGTGGTGATTAATGGAATAGAACTTTACAGAATTGTGAGAATCATAGAAATCGACAGAAAAATCGACCCAACCCAGAAAAATCGGACGATTTTTGTGAAGAACAGGCCGATTTTTCACTGCAGAATGGATATTGTGAAGAGAATAACTAGGAATACGGGGAAGAAGAAGGGATCTTCTTCCAAAGCCCCTCCCCCACCTCCACCACCACCTCAAAACATTCCTAAGCTTCCCCCTCCCCTATCCAAGCACAAGAAACGCTATGAACGCATCCTAGATCGCCCATTCACCCCTCCCCACTACATAGTGTTAGATGATCTAGATTCCTTGTTTGTTCGAGAGGATGTAGATATGATGCTTGACAGGGCTGGGCTGAGACAGTTTGCTACGATTAGGGAGGATGCTTATACCGAGATCACCCTAGAGTTCCTTAGTACATTCGAGCATGATCCTAGGGAAAGGATGGTCACCTTCCGCCTTATGAGCCAAAATCACACTATGTCTATTGACACTTTTGGAGACTTGTTTGGCTTTTCTTATTCAGATGCAGGCACATTCGCTAGAGGTGTTAGTGCTAGTGACTTTTGGGAGGCTATTTCAGTGGGTGAATATGGTGGAGATAAGTGGAGACCCGGGAATTCTAAGGAGACTAGTATGTACAACCTTTCCTTTAAGGTAGTACATAGGATTCTTAGTGAGAGCCTATTTGCACGGACTGAGACCCACAGAAGCTCAAGGCTGATGAGCTTTTCATTCTCTACTGCATGACATCCACCACCATTCCCGACATCTCTACCATGCTTGCTGACTATCTAGGAAAGATAGCCAACAAAGCTAAGGGCGATATTTGTGCTAGAGATCTTGTCACTCATGTGGCTAAGACAATGGGATTAGACTTCTCCGGATGCACTCTAGTTGAGAGTGCCCTTCCATTAGGCTCACAGCGGTTGGTTGTCAGACAGGTTTTGATTCCTCGAGGGAGAGGAACACTTCATGTGCCCATGCCATGGCATAGGGATCCGAAGAAGAAACCATCCGAGATCATATGGAAGTCCGAATACACTATTCGGAATAAGAGGAACTGGAAGGAGACGTTCGAGTCGATGCTTGAGGAGTTCTCTCCTCCTACTTAATATGATGATGATGCAGGTGACTCTGAGGAGGAGGATGAGGATGGAGGACAGGGGACCATGCTCGAGTTTGAGAGTGACACTCATAGCGGTCATGCTACGGATGCCATGGACACCGACACTCATGGTGCAGGACCTAGACGGACTAGTAGAGGCGATGAGGAGACGGAGGATGACATGCAGCCACCTCGCCGCTCATTTGCACGTGCCCCAGGACATGGACGAGGACGTCGCCTTCCCCGTCACTTTAGGGAGCTAGTCTCTAGTTTCCAGAGCCTCATCACCGACTACCATGCTCTCCACACCGACTACGACACCCTGAACACTCAGTTCAGGAACTACAGACAGGAGACAGACGCTAGGCATTCATCCTATGATGGCCAGATGAGAGACTTATACTTCCATCAGTTCGGCCACTTCTACGATCCTAGTGCACCGATGTATCCTTATCCACCACCTCCACCACCGACAGAAGATTGAATTGCCACTTCTTTTACATTGTAAGTATTTTTCTTCATCTCACGCTTGATTTTCACATTGGGGACAATGTGGATGTTAAGTATGGGGTGGGGGTACTTATAATACCTTTTGTTTCATCTTAGCACTTTATGAACCTTGCATTACTCTTGACAATTTGGCTTGTAATAACTCTTGCACTACTTGCTTTCCACTATGACACTTGCATTCGCATGCTCTTTTTCAAATCCTATGAATTTTCAAAAAAAAAATTTTGTGCTTCTTATGATTGAAATGACCTCTATGATGAGAAATATATATGTGGATAGGCAAAAAGATGCTTAGTTGTGTTGAGATGTTAATCATAGCATGAATGAGTTTACTTTTGTTACTTGAACGCATGAATAAGTTATATGATTTAGTTGTTTTGATAAGAAAATGAAATAATAGTCGAAGCTATATTGCAAGTTCTTTTACATCATATAAGGATGACTAAGGCAATTCACTTCTTTTCTTTTCTCATATCTTGATCATGCTAGCCCCTCAATGAAATATGTACCCCTCCTTTTACCATCCGGGAATTAGGATAAGTGATAGAAAAAGGCATGTTTGATGTGGGAGGGCCAAGGAAAATGTATTAAAAGAAAGTTCAGAAATTCATAAGTTTGGGGACGTTGAACATGAGGATGAGTAACTCGGCACCATTCACATAGCCGGGTGTTTGTGTCTTGCCAAAGTCCGATTGAATGACAAGTCCTAACGGGATATGGTATGTGCATCAAGGGTTTGAGGCATCTCGAAATTGAGAAACGCCGATCTCCTAGGCTTCGGTTTTTGTGCACCGCTGTCCATACTCTCAAAAAGTAAAGTATAATGAAAGCAAAGCTTTCTACATGCGAAGCATGTGCGGTGAAGAAAAATCTTGAAGGTACTATGTGTTCCTCTTTCCCGGATTAGCACCACAATTGCCAAAAAGAATTCCTTCCCTTAATACGTTTCTTTGACCTTTCCTTTGATTAGAAGACCTTGAGACTTTTATGCATGTGTTTAAGGCTTCATAGCTTAGATTTGTTTGACTTTGATTACCTCTACACCTTTATCATGTCCTTTATTTGTGTTTTCAAGAAAGAAAAGGAAGTTAGTTCATCTTATAGTTATCATTGATACACACTTTGCCTTTTTATGCCTTGAAATATCACTTTGAGGGTGATCCAATAAGAAGAAGCACTACCAAAAGAAAAGTTTTTGAGTTTTCATACATACATAATCCACGACATCTTGTATTCTAAATTTGAGTCTTGCTTAGGGACAAGCAAGGGGCAAGTATGGGATATTTTGATGACATGAATTATGTACCATCATATTCATGCATATTGTAGAAGATTATCTCAGTTTACCCTGCATTTAGAGAGATTTTGTGTACCTTTTATGTTCTATTCAATCATTTGTCGGAAATAGAGGTCTACACGAGTTTTTGATGAATTATAGGTAAATGGAGTGGAATTGAAAGCAAAAGCGGAGCAAGGAACATCTAAGGATGTTAAGGAAGCTAAAGGAGTCTTAAAGGGATCATAAAGAGCAAACGAATTGCAAAGGAGAAGCATAGAAGACGAGCCAAAAGAAGAGCACTTTCTGTTGAAGAAAATCGTGCCAACATGCATATAAATCGGACGATTTTCTATCCTAGAAATCGAACGGTTTTGTGTATAAATCGACTGGGTCGATCTCCTTTGTTTTTCGGCCAAATGAAAAGACGACACAAAGCCCAATTCTTTTGGGCTAGAGGAGAGTTTTGCCAAACGGCCCATCTGCAAGAAACTATAGATGAGAACCCTAGGAACGAAAACGAGGAGGCCGCAGCGGGAAATCTTTACACGTTTGAGAGAGATTGGAGAATCTTGGAGGAGGATTGAAGGACTTTTGCCGGGAAGCCAATCTTGATTCTTGTTTGTGAGATTTCTTTATCCATTGAAGCAATTGTGCTTTTTGAACACGTAATTGAGTTACTAAAGAGATACATTGATCAGTTTTGACGATTGTTTACAGATTTGAAGGTTATTGAATTTTTATTCAAGATTCGGTTTCTTTGCGATATTTCACTCAATCTTTAATTTGATTTGATTTTGAAAATGGTTGGCTAAAACCTTTGTGATTCTGGGGAGAATAGTTGATGATTAAGGCTTAGATGATGATAGACTGAACTCATTCAAACATTAGGACTCTGAGAGTTCAGATTTTAGTTTTGCGACAACAGGAAAATCGGTGTGTTCTTGGAGTAAATCGGCCGATTTTCTTATGAACAACCCGATTTATTCTTCTGACGAACTTTAATTGAATCAACCTTTAACCAAAACTAATCCTTGCCTAAATCCCAATATTGATTAACCTTTCTAACCTCTAATTGAATATATGAAGAGACTTAAAACTTGATTCTACATTTAATAGATTAAGGTTATAAGATTTGGGTAATAAAGAGACTCGACATCCTTTATTAAGATTCTAAGTGTGCTTTCTATTCTTACTTTGGAGAGTCATATCCTGGAGTTTTAGATATTTAGTTTGAGCATAATTCTTGTCTTTAGATCTTTCTATATTGCAGCCTCAACAACCCTTATAGAGAGAACCTTTAGATTAGTTATATAGGTTTCGGAACTTCACCGTACGATATCTACCTTTGAACATTTAATCTTGGCAATATAAACTCTGTCCTATATCTATAGAAGTGTCTTGAATCTAAAGCCGAAATCAGATACTTGAATCCTTGGAATCATTTTATCCTTATTTGATCACAAAAGCTTTTTGCACTTTTCGCTAGATAATTGGAATTGAATTTACTCTCACCAAATCCCTGAGTTCGACTCTGGAATTCTTACCTCACTACAGCCGATCCGTACACTGCGGGTTCGCTTTGCTTTGAGTTCTAGATATAAATTTAAGACTTTGACGCACACCTTTTCGGGCGAACAAGGATCCATTGTGAGATCCTAGCCCAATGTCGCACTCCAAGTCCCGCGGATTTGGGGTGTTACATTGTGGATCGATTTCAAGTTAATTTATATAGTTTTTTTTATCGTTTATGTTTATTTTGTGTTTTATGATGATTTTAGGCTTGAATTTAGTTAGTTTAGTAAGATTTGGTTAGTTTAGGAATAATTGGAATTGAATTGTCTACGAGATTTAGTTTTTTTCCAAGCTTTGAAGTCGGCTCTCTAATGGTGATTCCGACGAAGAAGATGACCAAAAAAAATAATTAATATTATAATTTCACAAATTGAATTTTTAATTTAAAAAAATTCAGATTTTGATGAAAAATATTAGAGATAAGTAGAAGCGAGAAGCTAGACTTGTCACAACATCCACCCATCGAGAGGCTTAAGCTCAGCAGGATAAACTTGTCAAGATTTCCGTTCAGGCATCCGTTCATACATCCGTCGAGTCACCCTTTGAGGCATCCATTGACGCATCACTTGATGCATCCGTTGAGGCACATGATCATATCATCGGCGAGGATAATATGGGACCAGCATCACTTGTTCCGGATTACGATACAAAGGACTCCTCGTAGGGTATTCCACATCTAGATGACATTGTGGATGGTGAGCATGAGCAGATACATATTCATCCGGAGGAGGTACATTTGGAGCTTGAACAAGTACCTGTTGAGCTGGAGCATGTACATGTTGAGCAGGAGCAAGTTCATGTTGAGCAGCTTCAAAAACCTATGGAGCAAGAGCATGTACTTGTGTTATTGACATGCTACACTGACCACAAAGCTAGCGTTATATGGGCCGAGAAGGTATAATTATTTCCTTCAAATGCTTAACAAAGATTTTTCTAAATGTTTGTTTATCTAAGATAATGCCACTTTTTCTAAACCATCGTAGGAGGATCCCGGGGTGGTTAGGGATTTTAGGAGACCAGATGTGATTAGCAGATTACGGGAGTGGCGTCAAGATTTGGACGACCAGTATTCCTAGTTTGGTTTGGCTAGACGCAGAGGACTTACAAAGTTGGAAGACCTTCGGTTTCGTGGGGTCGATCACTGTTTGATTACGGCGTTTGTATAGAGGTGGCACCCCGAGACAAAGACACTTCATATGCCCTGGGGGCAGATGGGTATAGCGCTGCACAATGTTTAGGTGATTATGGGACTTGCAGTTTATGGAGATGCATTATTGACTTCCATTGATGATAATGTTAGACATGATTGGCTTGTAGAGTCTTTTGGGTTATCTCCTACGGATGCTAGATGGCAGTCTAGATAGATATATTGTGAAACTATTAGGACTAGAGCCACAACCATGTTGAACCTTCCACAACCTCCTCATGACGCTATCGCATCTACATATTTGTTATTATTCATATCGTTGGCCTTGGTAGTCGAAAAATCTACCAACAGGATGCGACCATGACTTATCGATCTAGTACGAAATCATGTGAGGATAGAGTCGTATGCTTGGGGCACCGGGACCCTTGCATTTCTATATAGATGTTTGAGGGATGCTACTAGAAAGAAAGTGACGACGGTGGGAGGTTATACTACACTTTTGCAGGTATGGTTTTATAAATATATTTCTTTATAAAACATAATTTTATGTTTGATAATTAATTAACCTTTTTCATACAATTTTGGATTTACACAGTTCATCATTGGGATGTGCTGCAGTGGAGAATCCAGATTTGCATGGGCATGCACATTGATCTTTGAGATTTTTTGTCCTGTAGACACCGCCGATTAGTATAGAGAGGCTACACACATTACAATCACATTTGGACTAGATGAGGACGAAGGACGTGTGTTTTACCCCGTATGATGATTGAGTGCTGGATTTTGGAGGGGAGTTTGTTGTTTCGCGCTCCACCTTTCGGCCTTGCTTGAGAGTCAAGTGTCTTGCATATGTTTGATCACTTAACACCAAGGGAATTACGTGGTTGTGGATTCCAAATACATCCCTCAATGTCAATTTTTCCTCTTCAATTTGCGCTCCCTCAAGTTGAAACAAACACATACACTTCCTTAAATTCTTTTTCCGGCTAGAACTTCGACATGATATCTTTCTCTTTTCTAGGTCATCCGTGTCTATCACATGTCAATTGTAAGATACAAAAGTCTATCCAACAACAATTCTTTAATGACCAACACCATATTCACGGAGTTTGCCACATACCGAGCCCAACCCAATAAGTTTTCTCTATCCGAAAATATTCATGGAGCTCAAATTTTGACAAAAATTCGGTACTGATTGCACGAGAATATTCCATAAGATCCTAAATAAAATAAGATAGAGTTTTATTCTAAAATTCATATATTATATTCTTAAATGAGTAAAAATAATTCAACTAATTTAACAATTCTGGTTCTCTATTCTAACATGTCTAGATCTAGTCCTATTAAGTACAACAATTCCGGTCCTCTACTCAAACACGTCTAAAACTAATCCGCTTATTCTACGGTTCGAATTCTCTAATCTAATATCGTCTAAAAGTAATTACTTTTTTTTTTTTTGAAACTACATTTTAATGGTACCCTCAAATCTAAGGTAAATTATTTCGGATTAATTCAAATGTGGAGTAAAATATCTGGTAAGGAGTTATGAAGTTTTCCACTATTAATGCACTTGATCAAGTATTTTCCACCGTTAATGCAATTTTTCCACCGTTAATGCACTTGATCAAGCATTTTCCACCGTTAATGCAATTGATCTAATGATCCATATTAGTCCAAACTCATTTAGGGCCCGTTTGGAAGCACCAGGAATTATTCCCGGTAACGGAATGATTCCGAATCAATCAAAAATCATGTTTGGTTAGAGGTTTTTAAACACATAAAAGTAATCTCATCCATTCCATTTCCTTTCTCAACTCTTATTCGATTCCATTCCGTTTCCATTCCACCGCTCCATCCACCGCTCCAACCAAACGGCCACTTAATGTAAAGTAACAATGGTAACTAGAATAAACTTGTTCAATTTAGTTAAGGCTAATATAATATTTAGACCTCATCGGACATTACCTAGGTGGAAGCCAAGAAGAAGGCAAGTGCTATTGGAACTTATCTAAGTTTATAAAGATTAGAAATGTCGGGAGTCTTGAATAATTGAGAGTCTCAAGCTATACAAGATTAAAATTTGTCATTTGTTAAGATTTATCAAGTGTTAAGTCCGCCAATAAACAGATAAATTTCACCTCAAAGTTCATTCTCAGAAATTGGTAAATAACGGCAATCAGTCGACCGCAGAAGAGGAAGCTACAAAGAGATCTACTTGTATACAGTTAGATACTAAGCCCAATGTGAAGGGAAAGGATGCGACATTTAATCACAGAGACATTAAAAAGCAGTAAAATTAACATGCTTTGAGAAAGAAATGGAAGCATATATGTACAGATGGATGGAGATTCATAGATGATTGTTGGGGGGTGTAACACAATATGAAAGAATCGATTGATAGAGATGAAGCAAAATTAAAGGGTTGATTTGATCATCTCTATGATGAGGACGACCTCACTGCCTTAAGGATTCTGTTTAGTTGAACTACGAGTACAGTTATATTGTCCCTGCTTCCCCGGGCGATTGCCAGGTCCACCAGCAACGACGCCGCCCTTAGAGCCCGGTTTGGTCCGTCGTCGCCACCGCCTTCTGCCCTCCGTATCCTGCCTTCCAGACACCTTCGCACCACCTGACACGCCACCTCGTTCGAAACCACGTCCCACAAGCCGTCGCTCGCTATGATTAGGAATTCGTCGTCTTTGCTCCGATTGCAGACCGTTACTTCCGGCTTTGGTATTACAAAGGGTTTCAAGTACTCGTCGCCTGCATTCCATTCAGGATTATTTTAGTTTGTATATAATTAGAGACCATGCATATTAATTAACTCTTCCGTACCTATAGATCTGGAAGTGGCCAGAACTCCCAACACACGATATCCGTTCCAGTTTATAACTCTCCCTCCTGCAGCTTCGATTCTTGCTAGTTCATCGGGTCTGTCGGGCTACATAATTAACCAGATCGATTAATTACCACTCACTTTAATTTGCTGACTAATAAGCTAAGCTATGTTGTTTTAAGTTTACCTTGTGATCGACGGTCAAGGGGACAGCTATCCCATTTCGGCAAATCACAGCCCTTGAATCCCCACAATTGGCAACCACCACCTGCTCGCTACCAACCACCGCCACAACCGCTGTGGACCCCACCGTTTTCTCCTCCACGGCCTCCGGAGAAACCTCTCCGGGGCCGCTCATCTCCCAATCCATCTTCTCGAAACTCCGACCCATTATCCCCTCCCAATCGAACACTTCCCCATCACCCATCTCTGCTTCCACTATCCGATGCATTCTATCCTTACAAGCCTCCGCAACCTGGGCACCACCGTGCCCGTCGAACACCCCGAAGTAGTCGAAACTTTTAACAAATTCCAGTTCTACCCTTACCGTATCCTCCATTTCCCTCCGCCTCCCCATCACAGACGACATCCCATGCGACAGGCACGTCACTGCCGTTTTCTCCTTCGACCTGACCTCCAGCTCCTGAAGATTCTCCGACGACGATTCCGGCGAGAAGGACGACGACGAGTCCGATACCGAAGTCGTCGACGATGACAACTGCGCTTCTTCCATCTGGATCTTCATCAGCCTTCTCCGGCGTGCGCTCCTCCGCTTTCCGATCCCGCACTTCTCGAAGGGTTCTCCTGCGGATTGTGGGCGGAGATCCTCCTGCGGCGACGTCGTGGGCGATAGAGAAAGCTCCGTCATTGTTGAGAAGAGCTAGGAGTTAAAAGATTAGAGGAGGGGACACGTTGAGGGCTATAAATGGAGAAAGATTTGAGGGCATAAAATCTGTCATCTCTAACGTCACTCGTCACTGTCGTCAGTTTCCCATGAATTACTATTTAATGAGTATAAAAATAAAAAAAGAAGAAAGAAAAAGGAGGGTGAGCAGACAGGGGAGTGTGAAGGTTAGCTGCCACGTATGGAACCGTTCGGATCTCTGGAGATGAACGTGGACGGCAGAGATGAGAAGATAGAACCACGTGTCCCGAAATGATGGATTTTGGTGGGAGATATTTAAGTTTTGATTTTGAAATGAGGAGGGTGGGTCCCACAAGTCTGGGCGTGAAACGTGGCGTTTCGATGTCGTAGGGCGGTAAAAGAAGTGAGTATTCGGTGGTGCCTATGGCGTGTTAGGAGTTGGTTTGACAGGGAATGTTGACCTGTTAGATACTGGTGGGCCCCAGCCTTCTGTGTGGACCCACAATCTCTTAAAAAATGAGATACGTGTCAGTGGCAACGTATTTGCGTTTCTCAATTTGGACCTCGTACACATACCCCAGCAAGGCTTCGTGCTACGTTTAACTTGGTTGCTTTTTACAATAATTACAATCATACCACTTTACTACACCAATAATTTCATAGCAATATCAAATATTATTTGGTCAAGCAAGTATAATTGAGTTTTTATTTGAAAAATCAATTGATAGAGTTCTCATCATCATATAAACTTTTATTATGATGATAAAGTTGTTGAAGTAAGTTTATCTACATGTAGGCCTTTTTAAATTGTTGTTTAGTTCCTCGTAACACTTAAGGAGTCTACCACCACAACCACTAGACCAACTGAGTATTGGTATGATTTGCTATTCTAATATACCATAACAATGCATAATTTATATTATTTGTTTTAGTCTCTTTATTCTGCATGAGGTGTAATTCGTCCAGGGCCCACTCATTTCCTCGGCCCACCGATATGCTGATTTAGCAATTTGGGCTGTGCAAATAAAGGCCATTCCAAATTATATTTGATTTGGGTCTTTTAGATGGACTCATAAAGTCATAAGGATATTAGAGATCAGTTTGTGCCGTGGAAAACGGAAATTAGGAAAAAAAAAATATAATTCATGAAAGTTGGATTGTAAAAGTAACCCCACTTTTTAATTTTGTAAAATTAAGTTTTATATAACCTAAAATTATAAATTCTCCGTCTCTCACCAAAACTCTCTAATAAAAATAATCTCCTTCTAAAACCGAAAAAAATAAAATAAATTTCAACCGCTAAGGTATTGAAGTCTCGAGAAATTTATACTTACTATGAACTCTTCATCAACATGATTTCGAATCAACGATAGAAACACAAATTTCATCTATTCAAGTCAAAAAAATCATCAAAAATGGATGTCAAACCATGTCGATACTATAAAAACTTTCAATTTAAGATTTAAAATCAATAAATATGTTTTCGTACATAGGTTCATAGAGAATAAGAATTAAATACGTGTGAAAAGTCTTTTATGTTGATTACGGTAGAAGAATCATTGATATTAGAAATGTTTTTCTAATTTAGTTTTTTAATTAGAGTAAATTATACAAAATCACCTCTTATTTACCCATTTTCTCACTTAACCACCTCTTATAAAAAAATTCATATAATCAAATCTATTTTTTTTCGTTAACAAAGCACCATTCTTTTCACAGTCTGCCAAATATTCCGTCTATTAGGCCCACAAATTGATGAATAAATTGGAGAGTACTAGACAAATAGGAAGATATATTTCTCTCCACCATTGTCCACAAAAATGATGAATAAATTGGAGAGTATACACTGATACGCCCCCGGATGACGATGTCATCCGTGCTTCCGGCTAAAAGGACCCGGCAAGCGGCTTGCCCATTTTGAAGATATTTCGGCTATTTAATAATAGACTTTTTATAATCGGAACTTTAGTACCAAAACTTAGTTCCGTGACTTAAATTCCGACATTTCGTTTTTTAGCCTTTCGTTTCGGAACCTTATTTCGTCATCAATTATGTCATTTATGTTCCAACCTTTGGTTTGGCACCATCATTTATATAAAGGATGGTTTGCCTCATTTGTAAAACATGTCTAAGTGGAAGTATTGTGAAGAAAAATCTTGTTAGTTGGTTTGGACATCATGTCTTCCATCTTCTTAAAGTTCTATCTTGGATCTATTCTTTGATCCAAACCTTCATACTCGAGAATACTTTTGGAAGGATCAACTCCATCTACTTCACTTCGTGGATGATTCGATCTAACTAGATCGGATCGACCAAACGCTCTCGCATCTATTTCTAAGCTTCCGCCGCTCAAGTTCTACGTTTGATCCAACTCGAACGATCAAGAAGTAGTTGAAGTTTCTCCTCGATCTAGATCGCCCCCTATTCCTATCATTCACTTCATTGGAGAAAAAAATATACAAGCTTTGACGTTTATCTTCCAAAATGAATCTTTCAATTCACGTTTTGATAGTAAAGCTTATTCAATATGTCATCAAAATGTGAAGAACTGCTTTTGCAATCAATATTAACTTTTCAATCCCTTTAAAGACAAACATCCCACCAAGAAAAATCTTGACATCAAGATTTATTTTAGAAACAAAAATTTGACAATAAAGATCATATAGAAGCATCCGATAGTATAAAGCCAAGAAACTAGAGTCGGAATCCAATTTTGAATATTATTAAAAATACTTTATTCGAAGTAGTGGCCCGGACTTATACTCATTATGAATTTAAAGGAATAATACCAATTTAAGAAAGCAAATATCAATTGCTTGCTTCAATAAATCGAATGGTGCTCGATCAAGAAAACAATACCATGATCATGTACAAACCACAATGATAACTCCACCTTGATTATGAATTGTCTATGTGGATGATGGAAGACTTAAACATTTATGAGCGGTTTTATAAACTAACAAATATCGATCATATTTCTAGATTGCATGTTTTGGTTTTGTGTTTGTTAAATGTGTGCAAGCCTTGAAAAGTATTTCAAAGGAAGAACAGAGGCCTTGAAACACATTACAAAGGACAAGCACGGAGGACTTGGAAAGCAGATCAAAGGACAAATGCGGAGGCCTTCAAAAGCAATGCAAGGAAGGATTTGGCTAAAGGCTTTTCAAATATAAGATTCAAATATCTCAACAACCAAAGAAAGGATATCTACCAAGGATAACAAAAAGATCTTCAAACAAGATTTTAAGAGAAGATCTCGGCCAACCAACAAGAAGATCTTCAAACAGATTTGAAGAGAAGATTTCGGCCACAACAACAAGATCTCGCAAAGATCTTAATAACCAACACAAGAGGATAAGAGAAGATCTTTCCAACGGATCCCACACAAAGATCGCGGATCCAAGGAAAATCTTCAACGACCCTTAAGAGAGAAGTCTTCAGCAACAAAGATCTTCAACGGCTTGGAAGATCTCGGAGCTTAAACTAAGGGCTTAAACGACAAAGATCTTCAACAACTCTTTCAAGGAGAAGATCTTGAAGATAAAGATTCTCAGCGTGTGTCAAAGAGATGAAGTAGATGAAGAAGAAAGAAGATCTTACAACGGCTACTTCATCTCAACCAAATACCGTTTTCCATGGAGAAAGAAGAACATTACAATGGCTATCTTACAACGACTAAAAGAGTTCTCCATAGAAGACTATAAATCAAGATGGCGATTGCAGAGAACAACAAGAAGCTTACATGGAAACATCTAAGTCTTCAAGCGATCAAACATCTTCATTCGTTCCAAACGTTTTTCTTCCTCTTAGCTTACAAACGTTTACATCCCTAGAGTGAGGAAAACACCAGAGCTTCATTGGCATACCTAGAGAGTGTTATACTCGAGTATGGGTTACTTTGAGAAGTAACTAGGCTATTATTGCTAGGTTAGAGTTGACTAGGTATCGTAGCATTGAGGCTACAGTGAGAGAAGAAGAGGATTTTTTCTAGGTTGTATCTAGGACTCTTTGAAGCAGATAATAGGTAGTTATATCCTAGGGTAAAGGAACCCTAGGACGGAGACGTAGGTTGTTAGAGCTGAACTTCGTAAACATATCACCGTGTTGATATTTTAATTCCGCATTTCATATCGCGTATACTGTGTATAACGTTGCTTTGCAGGTTTCGAAGTCAAGGCCTTGAAATCTTTCAAAGCCTTGAAAACCAATTTTTTCACCAGGCGCACAGATCGACTTCAAGGCCTTGAAATCGGTTTCAAAGCCTTTATATCCTTATTATACACATATACGGTTCTTCATTTGGTATCAAAGCTAGACTCGCGTATATTGATTTAACCATCAGTGAAACTTATCATGAACTCTGTAGGTGATGGAGGATTCGCTCAAGGAAGATCCACATCTTGACCACCACTCTTCTGCGGTAAAAACTGTCCATTAGAGAGCAATAATGCAAATGTTTGTTATTGATCAGTACATAGAACTATGGAATATCATTCAAACTGGCCCTAAAATTCCAACAACCATGGTTGAAGGAGTTCAAGTCGCAAAGATGGAATCTGACTCCACTCCAACGGACTTGAATAGTGTTTCAAAGAACTACAAGGCCATGAACTTGCTCTATTGTGGATTAGATGCAAATGAATTCAACCATGTCTCATCATGCAAGAGTGAAAAGGAAATACGGGACAAGTTAGTTTTCACATACGAAGGAACAAGTCAAGTCAATAAAACCAAGATAGGCATTTTCCTCAAGCAATACGAGCTATTCAAGAAGAATTCAAAGGAATCGGTCAAGGAGATTGATAACACGATTTATGACTTAGGTTTAGGTAATCATTTAGATAGATTTGTCACTCATTCATGCATGGTTTAGCACTAGTTCACAACGTTTGCACTCAATTCACGTATTTTGTCGAGATAGACGTCTACACGGACTTGTGCATTGCTTTGTAGGTATTTTGGGAGAATTAGGAGCTAAATTGATACGTTTGAGGATCGTTCATCAAGATGACACACCCTCGGACTCATTAGGATGCAAACTAGAAGCTAAGGAGGACTCATGGAACCTTACCAACACAAGCCATGCACCAAATCAAAGCTTAATGATCAAAGGCAAAGCTGAAGGTCCAAACCATGGTTCACTGGGAGTCCATGGCCGTGGAACCATCCGTGGATTTTGCCAAGTTTTCGTGACAGTTGTGCCACGATCTCTTGGCCAGCTCTTGCAAAGTTGTAGTATAAAAGTGGTCCTGCATTGGCTGAGAGAATCATCTTGGAGCAGCTCTCCATTATCCACTATCATCCAATCAAAAATACTCTCTCGACAAGAAGATTCTCAAGGAGGAAAACACCATTGGAGGCTTGAAGAGCTCCATTGGAGAGGAAGGAGAAGAGCTCACCATTGATAGGCCTTGATAGCTTTTGTAGTGAAGAATTTCCGGAATCGATTTCTAGAGTTGTATGAACCATTTAAACCTTCTCTTGGAAGGGTTGTGAGTGATTCTAATACTATTTTCAGCTTGGTTTTGTTTGTTTCACTTGCTCATCTCTTTCTCTTCATTACCTTGCAAATGGAAGTTATGATTTTATGCTTGATGATTTCGATTGTTATGATGCATGTTGTAGGCTAAATAGATGTGATTCTAGGGTAAGGAAAGGATGGTTATGGCTAGGACGTTTGGTACGACGTTTACCAAACCTAAACTTCAAGGTAGATGAACTATGTAAGGCTTGTACACAAGGTAAACAAACATAAGGTTCATTCAAACCAAACAAGGTTGTAAGTTCTTCTCGACCCATTGAACTTTTACATATGGATTTATGTGGTATTATGCGTGTCAAATCTCCCAAGGGAAAATAGTACATCCTTGTCATTGTGGATGATTTTTCTCGTTTTACAGGGATCTCATTCTTACGGGAAAAATCTAAAGCTTTTTTTTGAGTTTTTAAAACTTTGTAAGGAGTTACAAACTTTAAAAAATGTAAGAGCCTAGTTGCTGAGTTGCTGAAAGGGTGAGCTGAGGACCCAAATTCAGCCTCTTCCGCCCCTGCGTGACCTTGGATTTGCCCCTGCGGTTTGCCTAGGCCGCCCCTGCGGCTCACAAAGTCCGCCCCCGCGGCTCTATGTGTTGCAGCCGTCTTCTTTGACCCTTTGACCCGTGCTTTACCCTTTTTACCTCCTTTATATACTTCATCGTCTCCCTTTGATGAGGGTTACCATTCTCAGCTCCATCTCTCTCTCCATATGTACATATTCTTCTCACTTCTCGCTTGGATCACCTTTGTTGATATTTTCTTGAGTTTTGTGAGTTTGTGAGAGATCTTGCATAGTTTTGCTTGGCTTTGGGTTGATGAAGTTGTTGTGCCAGCTTGAGGTGATGATGGTGTGGTGCTGATCTCCTGGAGAGATTGTTTGGTAAGCTTCCATGGCTTTTCTTCTTCCTTTCTTCCTTTCTTCTTCTTCCCATCTCTTTCCTTAGCCTAACTTAGTTCCTTATGTTTGGATCATGTTTCAGCCATTTTTGGCTTGTGTTGATGTATATATATGTATGTTCTATACATATGTTATTGTTGGAGTGAAGAAGAGTGAAGAATCGAAGGAAGAAGTGAAGAAAAAGCTAAGGTGGTGTCTCCTGCACACCAGCCACCCCTACCCCTATCTTGAGCCGCCCCAGCGCCGGCAATGAACCGCCCCTGCGCCACCTCCTAGCCGCCCTTGCGGCCACCTGCATCATCTTGGTGTTGCACTTAGTTCTGCAGGTGTGTGTTGCTTCTAGGCTTTTCTTAAGATGCCTTTGTTCCCTCCTTTCCTAGTGTGAGAGTATAGGATCATGCTAGAGGTGTGAGGATGTGTTTGGTTGAGGTTATGCTCGGTTTATGCCTTGTATGGATTTTGAGGCTCATTAGGATGTGTTTGGTTGAGGTTATGCTCGGTTTATGCCTTGTATGGATCCCTTTGGGTCTAGGTGTGACCCTTGTGTTGTTAGGAGATTGATATATCTCTTTATGCCTGTTTATAGGTTGTGTTATCCCTCCAGTGTAGAGGTGATCGTTGTTGAGTTGTGATCGAGGTTGAGGTAAGTCTGTACGACTTACTTAGCTGTCATCCTTATATTTGGTGTTTGCATGAGTGGTGTGTGCTTTATATGTTTGCTATGACAGCATGAGATGTCGTTTATACCGACCTATGTTTTATTGATTGCCCCGTATGCGTGGCTGTGATAACCCTTCCCTTTCATCCCGCCGCGGAGTCTGGGAAGTTCTCTGATGTCAGGCCAGACTGACTTTACAGGAAGGGCACAATCCACTCCCACAGGGTACACGGATTGTGTGACCGATACTTGTGCAGCTGGCTAGCAGGCTCATAGGTGAGGATGTATCGGTCCTCGTGTCACATAGTTTCATATATACTTATACATACGATTTGAGTGAATGCGCAGTATATTGAGATGATAAAATGGGTAAATGTGTGAAAGCATGTTGATGTGTTTATCTGTCCTTGCTTGTGATTGTGCTTCTGCATTACTCTATATATGTGTATGGATAGCTAATGGTTTATTACCATGTTGTAGATGTCCCACAGGATAGGCATGCTGTTGGGTGATCTAGCAGAGTGATAGGTCGAGGACGTCTCGTACATAGGTTGTGTGGGATTTTGGGTTTATTACCTTTCCCTCCTACGTGAGGATGATCTTTTGTTACCTCCTGTGTGAGGGCATTGTGTTATACTTGGCTATGTTGTCTTACCTTTTGGTTGTACAGTTTATACAGTTTTATGTATTTGTTTTTATCTTTGTCAATGCCATGTTGTAAGGTCCATTGAACTTGTTGTCAGGCTAGAGTCAAGATCCATTGTGAGATCCTAGCCCAATGTGGCACCCCGAG
Organism: Fagopyrum homotropicum; assembly: GCA_033239125.1. NCBI lineage: Eukaryota > Viridiplantae > Streptophyta > Magnoliopsida > Caryophyllales > Polygonaceae > Fagopyrum > Fagopyrum homotropicum. The sequence goes on from BSWB01000002.1 coordinate 103,219,574, forward strand.
TCCCGCGGATTCGGGGTGTTACAGAGTTGGTATCAGAGCCTTAGGTTGACAACAATGGCACTTGCTACCTGCAATGAGGTTTGATAGGTAAAATAAATAGAACCCACATGGGGTCTGACGTTTTAAAAAAAAAAGTTTTTGGTTTTAAGTGTGGTTTTGGGTTAGATGTACGAGAAGTCGCCACTTCTGCTATGGATCTCTGTAGTATAGTTATGTATATATGTATTATGGATTATGTAGGTGTATGTGTTAAGTATATATATATATATATATATATACATATGGCCTATATAGAGCCTTATAAGTTAGGTGTGCATGCCCCGCATATGGCTCGAACTAGAGCTACTGCCGCTGTAGGCAGAGGTAGAGGTAGACCACCCCGTCCTCCGGGTGTTGTAGGTGAGGGACCAGTTCCCGCTGTTGATCCACCAGTGGTGGAAGAGATACACGAGGAGGTTGCAGAGAGCGTTGTTCTAGAGACGATAAGCGGTGGATCTTTGAGACATCACTCACATTGAGCTCAGTCTGACGATGCTAACCGTGTCTCCATGCGAGGACCGGAGTTCAGAGAGTACCTCCGACGTTTTGAGGAGGACATCAGGGCTGGCAGACGGGCCCCAGACTTACCAGTACATGAGGGATCTTCTGAGAGATCTCATGGAGCGAAACAGGTGCCAACTGCACTTGCACGTGTTGTTGAGCCAGTTCCAGCTGTGGAGGAGATTCGAGGGCCTCGACCAGATGCCTGGTTGAAGGCATTTCACCAGCAAGGAGTGCCACACTTCTCAAGAGAGATTGGTTTACAGACTGAGGTGTGGATAGGGCATGTAGATTCAGCTTTAGAGTCTATCAGATGTCTTGAGGATAGACGGATAGAGCTAGTACAGTCTCTATTCTGTGACCTTGCACACTAGTGATGGAGGAATGTACGGACCAGAGCTACCAGTTATGATCATATGAGGAGCATAGTTAGGGAGCAGTTCTGCCCTGCCTCACTGAGGAGGGAGAAGTTGCAGGATTTCGTGGAGGCTGGTTTTGAGGACGTGCCTATTGCTGACGCCATCCGCCGCTTTCAGACCGAGTTAGCTTTGTTGGGTCCAGTTGCACCATCTGAGGACCAGCATGTGTATCTTTTCTCTCGTCATCTGAGGGAGAGCATGTGTTCATACATGGCGGGATTCCATTGTGAGTCCCTAGCTGACTATCAGGACCAGGCTTTTGCTTTTGAGAGAGAGCGAGCCACTCAGAGGAGAGCTTCTCAGACAAGACGGTCTGAGAAGAGGCAGCGCACTAGGCAGACCAGTGGAGTTGGATGAGCATCTGGTTCTAGACGAGACCAAAGTTGTCAGAGTTACCCCTCGTCTGCACTGACTTTAGATAAGGACGACAATGTTACAACTGTGGTGACCTTGGTCATTTGAGGCCAGATTGTCTCAGACCAGTTGTGACTTGCTTTACCTGTGGTAGACATGGCCATAGAGCTGCCTTCTGTAGGCAGGGTGGAGTTCCATCTCAGCAAGGTTCTTCCCCTGCCAGTGTAGCAGGAGGTGGTCAGAGGACACCTCAACAGCAGACACAGGGACAATAGAGAGTCCCAGAGCGTCCATCTACTCAAGGTTCTACTCCAGGACCAAGTAGAGGCAGAGGTAGAGATGTTAGCCCCAGTGATGCCAGAGGATCCCAAGGGCGAGCTTTTGAGTTGAGGAGTACAGAGGATCCACCTACACCTGCTGCTACAGGTACCATTTTGCTTCATGGTTTACCTGTTAGAGTTTTGTTTGATACTAGTGCTACACATTCGTTTATTTCTGATACATGTGTTGAGCGTTTGAGTTTAGCTACCATAGATGGGATACCCTTTACTATAGGGTTACTTGATGGTAGTCGGGTCAGAGGTACCCGTGAGATACGTAGTTGTCCCCTTCGTTTAGGGACTCGTGTTTTACTTGTTGACTTCTTAGTCATGCCATTGATGTATGAAGAAGTCATATTAGGTATGGATTTGATGCGTAGAAACCATGTGGTTTTAGATGTTGGTAGACGGACTGTTACAGTCTCTACAGAGGTTGGTCAGATTGAGGTCTTCCGGAGTTGGGACTTTGGGAAGACAAGTTCTTTCATCAGTGCCGTACGAGCAGCTAGACTGATTGCACAGGGATGTTATGCCTTCTAGTGCTACGCCATGAAGGATGGAGAGAGTCCAGCTTTGGAGGATATTCCAGTGGTCTGCGAGTTTGTAGACGTATTTTCTGAGCCATCGAGCTTGCCGCCTCAAAGGAGTGTGGACTTTAGCATAGAGTTAGAGCCTGGTACGAGACCCATCTCGAAGGCCCCATACCGTATGACACCTGTCGAGATGTTGGAGCTAAAGAAGCAACTCGAGGAGTTGGCTGAGAAGGGCTTTATACGCCCTAGTGTTTCACCATGGGGTGTACATGTCCTCATCGTGCGGAAGAAGGACGGATCTTTGAGGTTATGCATTGATTACAGAGAGTTGAACAAGGTGACCATCAAGAACAAGTATCCACTACCTCGTATTGATGATCTACTTGATCAACTTCAGGGAGCTACAGTTTTCTCCCGGATTGACTCGCGCTCAGGATATCACCAATTGAGGGTGAGAGAGCAGGATGTACACAGGACGACATTTCGTACCCGTTATGGACACTACGAGTTTGTAGTGATGTCATTCGGGCTGACGAATGCCCCAGTAGTCTTTATGGAGTTGATGAACAGTATATTCATCGACTTCCTTGATTAGTTTGTGATGGTCTTTATTGATGACATTCTGGTATACTCTCGTAGCAGAGAGGAGCATGCCGGTGATGACATGAATTATGTACCATCATATTCATGCATATTGTAGAAGATTGTCTCAGTTTACCGTGCATTTAGAGAGATTTTGTATGCTCTTTATGTTCTATTCAATCAATTGTCGGAAATAGAGGTCTACACGAGATTTTGATGAATTGTAGGTAAATGGAGCGGAATTGGAAGCAATAATGGAGCAAGAAGCATCTAAGGATGTTAAGGAAGCTAAAGGAGTCTTAGAAGGATCACAAAGAGCTAAGGAATTGCAAAGGAGAAGCATAGAAGACGACCCAAAGGAAGAGCACTTTCTGTTGAAGAAAATCGTGCCAATATATATATAAATCGGACGATTTTCATACCTTGAAATCGAACGGTTTTGCACCTAAATCAACTGGGTCGATTTTCTTCACGATTCGGCCAAATGGAAAGACGACACAAAGCCCAATTATTTTGGGCTAGAGGAGAGTTTTGCCAAACGGCCCATCTGCAAGAAACTATAGAAGAGAACCCTACGAACGAAGACGAGGAGGCCGCACTGGAAAATCTTTACACGTTTTGGAGAAATCAACGATTCTTGGAGAGAGATTGAAGAGCTTTTGCCGGAAAGTTATTCTTGATCTTTGATTGTGAGATTTCTTTATCCATTGCATTGTTTGTGGTTTGTGAACACGAAATTGAGTTGTTTGAGAGATACATTGAGCAGATTTGACAATTGTTTACAGATTTGAAAGTTATTGATTTTTTCATTCAAGATTTGGTTTCTTTGCGATATCTTTCTCAATAATTAATTTGATTCGAATTTGAAAATGGTTGGCTAAAAACCTTGTGATTCTGGGGAGGATAGTTGATGATTAAGGCTTAGATGATGATAGAATGAACTCATTCAAACATTAGGACCCTGAGAGTTTAGATTTTAGTTTTGCGACAAACAGGAAAATCGGACTGTTCTTGAGGAAAATCGGCCGATTTTCTTATGAACAGGGCGATTTATTCTTCTGACGAACTTTAATTGAATCAATCTTTAACCAAAACTAATCCTTGCCTAAATCCCAATCTTGATTAACCCTTTTTACCCTCTAATTGAATGTATGAAGACACTTCAAACCTGATTCTACGTTTATTAGATTAAGATTTCAAGATTTGGGTAATAAAGAGACTTAACATCCTTTATTGAGATTTTAATTGTGCTTGCTATTCTTTACTTTGGAGAGTCATATCCTGGAGTTTTAGATAGTTAGTTTGAATATAATTCTTGTCTTTAGATCTTTCTATATTGCAGCCTCAACAACCCTTATAGAGAGAACCTTTAGATTAGTCATATAGGTTTCGGAACTTCACCGTACGAATCCTACCTTTGAGCAATTAATCTTGGCAATATAAACTCTGTCCTATATCTATAGAAGTGTCTTGAATCGAAAGCCGAAATCGGATACTTGAATCCTTGGAATCATTTCACTCTTATTTGATCACAAAAGCTTTTCGCACTTTTTGCTAGATAATTGAAATCGGAATTATTCTCACCAAATCCTTGAGTTCGACTCTGGAATTCTTACCTTACTACAGCTGATCCGTACACTGCGGGTTCGCTTTGCTTTGAGTTCTAGATATAAATTTAAGACTTAGACGCATACACTTTTTGAGCGAACAAGTTTTTGGCGCCGTTGCCGGGGATTTAGTCTAGATCAAATCCGGTTTTCGGTTGTCTAGCTTGAGAGCTCTTGCTCTTGTGATTTGATTTGTCTACTTGAGTGATCTTTACAGGTTCTTTAGGTATATGCGAAAGACTAGATCCACTAAAGATCTAATTCCTTTCGATCCCGAATTAGAAAGAACTTTGAGGAGAAAGTTGAAGGAGAAGAAAATGGCTGAAAACGATGAGAGAAACTACAAGGCTGAACTGAACGAAGCTCAACGCCAACTCCAGTTGAGTGAGAAAGCACGAAAAGAAGCTGAAATAAGTCATCAATTTCAGATTGATGAACTAAGAGCTATGATGTTGGACATGAAGTTGGAGTTGAACAAATCCAAGAAGAAGAAGAAAGTCAAGACACCAACTAAGTCCATTCGAAATGACTCATCCGATGATGAAGAGATTGATCCGGACATGCCGGAACTTGAAGAGATTGATCCATCACTTCGTCCTACCCGAAACACCCCAACACCAAAGGTTGTTCCTCGCATACCAACTAGGAATGTTAGAGCTGTTAATAACGAAGAAAGACCCCGAACTTTGGGGCAACGGATGGATCCAATTCAGCAACCACGCCGTCTAGGTGTGGATTTCGGAGCTAAAGACATTCAAGAGTTTAGCTTCTCACCACAAGTCATCACCATGGTTCGCCAAAGTCAATATGGCGGAGCAAGTACTGAATCTCCACATCAACACTTGCAGAATTTTGAGATTCTCATGGAGACTATGAAGCCGAAGAAGGCTACTACAAGCAACTACAAGATCAAACCGTTCTTCTTTTCTTTGAAGGACAAGGCTCTAGCTTGGTACCAAACACTTCCAGCTGCGAAGTTAGCTACATGGGAGGAATTGTCTTCGGAATTTCTCACCAAGTTCTTTCCGTCATCCAAAACGGCGGAATTAAGAGGTAAAATAAATGCTTTTTCTATGAAACCTAATGAAAGCTTGTTTCAATCTTGGGAAAGGTTTCAAGATCTATTGTTAGATTGCCCACATCATGGCATTTCCAAGCTGGAATTATTGGAGATCTACTACAAAGGGTTGGATGTGGAGACACAATTCAACCTCCAATCTCTCTCTTGCGGCACATTCATGGATATGAGAGAGGATGATGCTTGGGACTTCATTGAGAAGCAAGCCCAAGTAATTGAGAAGTATTCCCATCGGAAGGTGGACTCAAATAGCCGGAATCAAGGCGATTCGGGAGCCAAGTTGAATCAAGCGGCTCAAACACAAATATTCTCCCTCAAAGATGACATCAAAGAATTGAGGGAAGTGCTCAAAACGAGTCTTCAAAAGACTAAGGAGCAAGAAGCCAACTACATGGGGCGGGGCAACAATCAAAGGAATGATAACCGAAATTCCAATTGGAGCAACAACAACAATAACAACCGAAACTCAAATTGGAATAACAACAACAATAGGAACTCAAACAACAACAATTGGAGGTCAAATCAGCAAAGTCCAGGTAATCCTTACTCTTATGCTGAAAAGGCTCTAACACCTCCATCTTCCTCTACTCCTTCAACAAGCCAGGGACAATCAAGCGGATCAAGCAAACCGGATCCCATGCTAGAAACGATCCTAGGCAAGCTACAAGGATTGGAGAGTTACATAACTTCGGTTGACAAAGCTCACAAAGCTTTAGAAAACCAAGTATTCAACAAAGCCGGAGAAGTTCCAAGAGATCAAGGGAAGCTTTCCGGAAAGACAGAAGATAACCCAAAGGGAAGGGTTATGGCAATAACCACTAGGAGCGGCAAAACGACCACCGATCCTCAACCTAAAGTAGTTGATACCGCCACAAAAGAAGGAGAGGCAAAAGAGAAGGAAGAAGTCTATGTTCCTCCTCCCGCTTACAAACCACCTCTACCTTTTCCTCAATCTAGAGCGCGTGCACGCCTAGATAAACATTTTGGTAAGTTTGTTGAACTTATGAGTAAGCTACATATTAACATACCTTTTATGGATGCAATTTTAGGTATGCCGGCTTACGGGAAATTCCTCAAGGAGATCCTCTCTAATAAGAGGAAATTGGAAGACATAGGAGAAGTCAAGATGAGTATGGAGTCATCCGAACTCATCAAGACTATGACGGAGAATATGCCACCCAAGCTCCTTGATCCAGGATCCTTTTGCATACCCATCACTTTGGGAGAAGCTACCTATGATGCTTTTTGTGACCTTGGAGCAAGTGTGAGTATCATACCTCTCGCTCTATGCAAGGCAGTTGGTCTAGGAGAGCCTAGACCGGTGAAGATCACACTCTACATGGCTGATCGTTCCACCACTAAGCCGGTGGGAATATTAGAAGACATTCCAATAAAGCTCGGTAAGTTTTACATCCCAATAGATTTTGTCGTTCTTGACATACCTGCAGATTACCCGGTTCCCATCATCCTTGGGAGACCATTCCTTGCCACATCCGGATGCATGGTAGATTGCAAGAACGGCCAGCTATCCTTCCATATTGGTGAAGAAAAGATAGAATTCATACTCTCTTCCTTAATCAAGGAGCCAACCTTGAAGGACGATGCTTTTGAAATTGTTGATGAAGAGGAGTCTAGAGAGGTAGTAAGTTCAATCTTGATGAAAGACCCTCTCCAAAAGGTTCTTAGTATGAGCATCATGGAAGAAGGAGTAGAGCATGATTGCAATGAGGATGTGAGAGCATTAAACGATGTGGAAGAAGAACTAGGAGTAAAGATTGAAGAATTAGAATTGACTCCGGAAACTGTGAAGAAAATCGACCTGCCAGAAATAAATCGTCCGATTTATGAAGATGCAATCCGATTTTTCTCGACAGAAACAAAAATCGACCTGACAACATTAAATCGTCCGATTCACGAAGAGGTAACCCGATTTTTTCCGATAGAAAGAAAAATCGTGCAGCAGATCGACCGATTTATTACAGGGGAGGTCGATTCAATGGGTAATTCTCTGGATTCTCCAAACTTCACCGCAGCCGCTTCCGAATCTAATGATGAAGTACTCCCACCTCTAGAGACCTCTTCCACAACACCCGAAGGCCACGATTCATCATCAACCAAAGTACCTCCATCATTAGAATTGAAGCAACTTCCCACGCATTTAAGGTACGCATTCCTTGGCACTAATTCCACATACCCGGTTATAGTCAATGCGAATTTGAACGATGATGAACTAGAGAAACTCATGCATGTTTTGAAGCAACATAGGAGAGCACTAGGTTACACCATTGATGATTTAGTAGGAATAAAGCCTTCTCTATGTATGCACAAAATTTTAATGGAAGAGGATTACAAACCTTCACGCCAACCTCAAAGACGGTTAAACCCGGCAATGAAAGAGGTCGTGAAGAAAGAAATCCTTAAGCTACTTGATGCAGGTATCATCTTCTCTATTTCTGATAGCAAATGGGTGAGTCCGGTACAAGTAGTACCCAAGAAAGGAGGCATTACCGTTGTTGCCAACAAGAACAACGAACTCATCCCTACACGGACAGTTACAGGATGGCGAATGTGCATCGACTACCGCAAACTGAACGTGGCCACAAGGAAGGATCACTTTCCCCTTCCTTTCATCGATCAAATGTTGGAAAGGTTAGCCCAACATTCTTACTTCTGTTATCTAGATGGATATAGCGGTTTCTTTCAGATTCCAATCCATCCGGACGACCAAGAGAAGACAACTTTTACGTGCCCATGGGGTACGTTCGCTTATAGAAGAATGCCATTCGGCTTATGCAACGCTCCAGCCACCTTCCAAAGGTGTATGATGGCAATCTTCTCCGAATATGCAGAGAATATCATGGAAGTCTTCATGGACGACTTTTCGGTATATGGTTCTTCCTTTGATAACTGTCTCTATAACCTTTCACTAGTTCTTAAGAGATGTGAGGACACTAACTTAGTCTTAAACTGGGAAAAGTGTCATTTCATGGTAACCGAAGGAATTGTGTTAGGTCATCTAGTATCAAAAAGGGGAATAGAGGTTGATAGAGCGAAAATAGAAACCATTGAGAAGTTACCTCCCCCTTCATCAGTAAAAGGAATTAGAAGCTTCTTAGGACATGCGGGCTTCTATAGGAGATTCATAAAGGATTTTTCTAAGATTTCAAAACCTTTGACTAATCTTTTGATGAAAGATGCGACTTTCGAATTCTCGAAAGATTGTTTAGATGCTTTTTGCAGGATCAAAGAAGCTTTGATTTCGGCACCAATCATTCAACCACCCGATTGGACTCTTCCTTTCGAGGTCATGTGCGACGCAAGCGACGTCGCTATAGGAGCCGTTCTTGGACAGAAGAAAGATGGTCGCACTCATGCCATCTACTACGCTAGCAAAACGCTAGATGAGGCTCAATACAATTATGCAACTACGGAAAAGGAACTTTTAGCCGTAGTATACGCTTTTGAGAAATTTCGTTCCTACCTTGTAGGTGCGAAGGTGATAGTCTACACGGACCATTCTGCAATTCGATACTTATTCACGAAGAAGGATGCGAAGCCAAGGCTTCTAAGATGGATCTTACTCTTGCAAGAGTTCGATTTAGAGATCCGTGATAAGAAAGGATCGGAGAACTCCGTAGCCGATCACCTTAGTCGTCTTCCGCAACTCACCGGCGAGTCGGATGAACTTCCGATAGACGATTCCTTCCCTGACGAGCAGCTGCACGAGATTGAAGAGTGTCTTCAACACATATCACAAGGTAATGATCCATGGTTTGCTGACATTGTAAATTACCTTGTTTGTCAGGAGATTCCACCCGGACTGTCATATGCTCAAAAGAAGAAGTTCTTTAGAGATGTCCGGCAATTCTATTGGAACAAACCTCTTCTATTCAAAAGAGGTCCAGATGGCATTTACAGGAGATGTATTCCCGAAGATGAGGTAGATAGTGTCATCCGCCATTGCCATTCTTTACCATGTGGCGGACATGCAAGTGCCCACAAGACTTGTGCTAAGGTACTTCGTTCCGGCTTTTATTGGCCTACACTTTTCAAAGATGTGCAAAAGTTTGTTGTTTCTTGTTGTTTCAAGACACCAATAGGTACAACTCCCTATAATCTTGTCCATGGTAAATCATGTCATCTTCCTGTAGAGCTAGAGCACAAAGCTTATTGGGCCATCAAGTGGCTCAACTTCGACATGAAAGAAGCCGGAGAGAAGCGACTCTTAGACATCAATGAACTGGATGAGATCCGGCTAAATGCGTATGAGAACGCAAGGATTTACAAGGAACGGACAAAGCGCTGGCATGATAAGCACATCATTCCAAAAGACTTGAAGGAGGGAGACCAAGTCCTCCTATTCAACTCAAGGATGCGTCTATTTCCAGGTAAGCTCAAATCCCGTTGGACAGGACCTTATGTAATTAAACGAGTTTTCCCCCATGGTGCAGTTGAAGTATGGGGTGAACAAAGCGGAAGTTTTAAGGTTAATGGCCAACGGTTGAAGAAATACACACCGGAAACTCCGGTCGAGGAGATAGCTCCTATCCTCCTCCATTGAACACAACATCATACACCGTCCAGCTAAAGACGATAAATAAAGCGCTTCTTGGGAGGCAACCCATGATAGTATAGTTTCCCTTCTTTCCATCACTTAGTTAGAGTAGATTATTTGCTTTGTTTTTTTCGTTTTTCGTTTTTCTATTTGTTCCTCGATGCACTCTTGGTTTGTCGTGTCATTAATCGCAGGAAATTAGGTTCAAATGTGAGAGATTCATGGAGAATGGAGCATAAATGAGTTATATCTTCGAGATTCAAGAAAAACAAGGAAGGAAATCGAGTTACCATAAGTAAATCGTCCGATTCAGTAACAGAGCAAGTCGATTTTTTTCAACAGAAACAAAAATCGACCTGGAGATCGACCTGTCAAGATAAATCGGCCGATTTTTTTCGACAGAAACAAAAATCGACCCGACAAATAAATCGACCAGATAAATCGGCTGATTTTCTTCAGAAATTATCGACCCTATATAAGGACATTACACTCGATCTTCTTCATTCCAAAACCCCCAATTCTCGACTTCCCTCTCTCAAGAAAGCCGAAAAATCGCCACACCCTACAAATCCTCATTCCTTAACCATTTTGAGTGATTCTTAGCTCCAAACTGAAGCATTTTCAACAAGGAACAAGGATCTAACAACAGCACGCACGATAATCGACTCCTCCATAAGGAATTCAGGTTTTTCTTTCCAAAACCTAAGTTTCTCATTCGAAATTGAAGTTTGCTTAGGAAGTGTTTGTTTGTTGGAATTGATAGAGGAATCTGCTTAGAAATCATTGTAGGGAACTGTGTGTGGTGATAGATTGAACAGAACTTTACAGAATTGTGAGATTCATTGAAATCGAGATAAAAATCGACCCAGCCCAGATAAATCGGCCGATTTTTGTGAAGAACAGGTCGATTTTTAGGACTTAGAATGGATCTCGTAAAGAGGATAACTAGAAACACGGGGAAGAAGAAGGGATCTTCTTCCAAAGCCCCTGCCCCACCTCCACCACCACCTACCAACATCCATAAGCTTCCCCCTCCCCTATCCAAGCACAAGAAACGCTATGAACGCATTGTAGATCGCCCATTCACCCCTCCCCGCTACATAGTGCTTGATGACTTAGATTCGTTGTATGTTCGAGAGGATGTTGATATGATGCTAGACAGAGTTGGGTTGAGACAGTTTGCTACGATTAGGGAGGATGCTTATAGAGAGATCACCCTAGAATTCCTTAGCACGTTTGAGCACGACCCTAGGGAAAGGATGGTCACTTTCCGCCGCATGAGCCAAGACCACACTATGTCCATTGACACTTTTGGCGACTTGTTCGGTTTCTCTTATTCAGATGCAGGCACATTTGCTAGAGGTCTCAGTGCTAGTGATTTTTGGGAGGCTATTTCCGTAGGTGAGTACGGAGGGGATAAGTGGAGACCCGGAAACTCCAAGGAGACAAGTATGTACAACCTTTCCTTTAAGGTAGTGCATAGGATACTTAGCGAGAGTTTATTTGCCCGGACAAAGACTCCACAGAAGCTCAAGACTGATGAGCTCTTCATTCTCTACTGCATGACATCCACCACCATTCCCGACATCGCCACCATGCTTGCTGACTATCTACGAAAGATAGCCAACAAAGCTAAAGGCGACATTTGTGCAGGAGGTCTTGTCACTCATGTGGCTAAGACCATGGGATTGGACTTCTCCGGATGCACTCTAGCTGAGAGTGCCCTTCCTTTAGGCTCACAGAGGTTGGTGGTTCGACAGGTCTTGATTCCTCGAGGGAGAGGAACTCTTCATGTGCCGATGCCATGGCACAGGGATCCGAAGAAGAAGCCATCCGAGATCATATGGAAATCCGAATACACCATTCGGAACAAGAGGAACTGGAAGGAGACCTTTGAGTCAATGCTTGAGGAGTTCTCACCTCCTACTTATTATGATGATGTTGCAGGTAACTCAGAGGAGGAGGATGATGATGGAGGACAGGAGACCATGCTCGAGTTTGAGAGCGATACTCATAGCGGACATGCTACGGATGCCATGGACACTGATACTCATGGTGCAGGACCGAGCAGGACTAGTAGGCAGGATGAGGAGACGGAGGATGACATACAACCACCTCGACATTCTTATGCACATGCTCCAGGCCCTAGACGAGGACGCCGAGCTCCACGCCACTTCAGGGAGCTAGTCACTAGTTTCCAGAGCCCCAGCATCAACTACGAGACCCTGAACACCCAGTTCAGAAATTATAGGGAGGAGACGGACGCTAGGCATTCATCCTATGATGGCCAGATGAGAGACATGTACTACCACCAGTTCGGCCACTTCTACGATCCTAGCGCACCGATGTATCCCTATCCATCACCTCCACCACCGACAGAGGATTGAGCTTCCACTTCTTTTACATTGTAAGTATTTTTCTCCTTTCTATGCTTGATTTTTACATTGGAGACAATGTGGATGTCAAGTATGGGGTGGGGGTACTTACAATACCTTATGTTTCACTTTAGCACTTTATGTACTTTCCACTACTCTTGACAATTTGGCTTGTAATAACTCTTGCACTACTTGCTTTCCATTATGAAACTTGCATTTGCATGATCTTTTTCAAATCCTATGAATTTTCAAAAATTTTTAGTGCTTCTTATATGGAAATGACCTCTATGATGAGAATTGTGTATATGGATAGACAAAAAGATGCTTAGTTGTGTTGAGATTTTGATTGTAGCATGAATGAATTTGCGTTTGTTACTTGAACACATGAATAAGTTATATGATTTAGTTGTTTTGATAAGAGAATGAAATAATAGTCGAAGCTATATTACAAGTTCTTTTACATCATTTAAGGATGACTAAGGCAATTCACTTCTTTTCTTTTCTCATATCTTGATCATGCTAGCTCCTCAATGAAATATGTAACCCTCCTTTTACCATCCGGGAATTAGGATAGGTGATTGAAAAAGGCATGTTTGATGTGGGAGGGCCAAGGAAAATCTATTGAAAAAAGTGCAAAAATTTCATAAGTTTGGGAACGTTGAACATGAGGATGAGTAACTCGGCACCATTCACATAGCCGGGTGTTTGTGTCTTGCCAAAGTCCGATTGAACGACAAGTCCTAACGAGATATGGTATGTGCATCAAGGGTTTGAGGCATCTCGAAATTGAGAAAGCCGATCTCCTAGGCTTCGGTTTTTGTGCACCGCTGTCCATACTCTCAAAAAGAAAAGTATAATGAAAGCAAAGCTTTCTACATGCGAAGCATGTGTGGTGAAGAAAATTCTTGAAGGTGTTATGTGTTCCTCTTTCCCGGATTAGCACCACAATTGCCAAAAAGAACTCCTTCCCTTAATACGTTTCTTGAACCTTTCCTTTGATTAGAAGACCTTGAGACTTTTATGCATGTGTTTAAGACTTAATGGCTTAGATTTGTTTGACTTTGATTACCTCTACACCTTTATCATGTTCTTTATTTATGCTTTCAAGGAAGAAAAGGGAGTTTGTTCATCTTATAGTCGTCATTGATACATACTTTGCCTTTTTATGTCTTGAAACATCACTTTGAGGGTGATCCAATAAGAAGAAGCACTACCAAAAGAAAAGTTTTTGAGTTTTCATACATACATAATCCATGACATCTTATATTCTAAATTTGAGTCTTGCTTAGGGACAAGCAAGGGGCAAGTATGGGGTATTTTGATGACATGAATTATGTACCATCATATTCATGCATATTGTAGAAGATTGTCTCCGTTTACCGTGCATTTAGAGAGATTTTGTATGCTTTTTATGTTCTATTCAATCAATTGTCGGAAATAGAGGTCTACACGAGATTTTGATGAATTGTAGGTAAATGGAGCGGAATTGGAAGCAAAAATGGAGCAAGAAGCATCTAAGGATGTTAAGGAAGCTAAAGGAGTCTTAGAAGGATCACAAAGAGCTAAGGAATTGCAAAGGAGAAGCATAGAAGACGAGCCAAAGGAAGAGCACTTTCTGTTGAAGAAAATCGTGCCAATATATATATAAATCGGACGATTTTCATACCTTGAAATCGAACGGTTTTGCACCTAAATCGACTGGGTCGATTTTCTTCACGATTCGGCCAAATGGAAAGACGACACAAAGCCCAATTATTTTGGGCTAGAGGAGAGTTTTGCCAAACGGCCCATCTGCAAGAAACTATAGAAGAGAACCCTACGAACGAAGACGAGGAGGCCGCACTGGAAAATCTTTACACGTTTTGGAGAAATCAACGATTCTTGGAGAGAGATTGAAGAGCTTTTGCCGGAAAGTTATTCTTGATCTTTGATTGTGAGATTTCTTTATCCATTGCATTGTTTGTGGTTTGTGAACACAAAATTGAGTTGTTTGAGAGATACATTGAGCAGATTTGACAATTGTTTACAGATTTGAAAGTTATTGATTTTTTCATTCAAGATTTGGTTTCTTTGCGATATCTTTCTCAATAATTAATTTGATTCGAATTTGAAAATGGTTGGCTAAAAACCTTGTGATTTTGGGGAGGATAGTTGATGATTAAGGCTTAGATGATGATAGACTGAACTCATTCAAACATTAGGACCCTGAGAGTTTAGATTTTAGTTTTGCGACAAACAGGAAAATCGGACTGTTCTTGAGGAAAATCGGCCGATTTTCTTATGAACAGGGCAATTTATTCTTCTGACGAACTTTAATTGAATCAATCTTTAACCAAAACTAATCCTTGCCTAAATCCAAATCTTGATTAACCCTTTTTACCCTCTAAATGAATGTATGAAGACACTTCAAACCTGATTCTACGTTTATTAGATTAAGATTTCAAGATTTGGGTAATAAAGAGACTTAACATCCTTTATTGAGATTTTAATTGTGCTTGCTATTCTTTACTTTGGAGAGTCATATCCTGGAGTTTTAGATAGTTAGTTTGAATATAATTCTTGTCTTTAGATCTTTCTATATTGCAGCCTCAACAACCCTTATAGAGAGAACCTTTAGATTAGTCATATAGGTTTCGGAACTTCACCGTACGAATCCTACCTTTGAGCAATTAATCTTGGCAATATAAACTCTGTCCTATATCTATAGAAGTGTCTTGAATCAAAAGCCGAAATCGGATACTTGAATCCTTGGAATCATTTCACTCTTATTTGATCACAAAAGCTTTTCGCACTTTTTGCTAGATAATTGAAATCGGAATTATTCTCACCAAATCCCTGAGTTCGACTCTGGAATTCTTACCTTACTACAGCTGATCCGTACACTGCGGGTTCGCTTTGCTTTGAGTTCTAGATATAAATTTAAGACTTAGACGCATACACTTTTTGAGCGAACAGCCGGTCATTTGAGGACGGTTTTGCAGATTTTGAGGGATAGAGAGCTGTATGCCAAGCTCTCTAAGTGCGAGTTTTGGATGTCTGAGGTTGCTTTCCTTGGGCATATCGTCTCTGCCGACGGGATTATGGTTGATCCGGCGAAGATTGAGTCTATTGCTGCATGGACGACACCGACGAACGTCAAGGAAGTGCGTAGCTTTCTTGGCATAGCCGGTTATTACAGACACTTTGTGGAGGGCTTTTCTGTGATTGCCCGTCCACTGATGAGTCTTCTGAGGAAGACCACCAGGTTTGTGTGGACCGACCAGTGTGCCTAGAGTTTTGAGAAGTTGAATAGGCGTTTGACTTCTGCTCCTGTCTTGGCACAACCAGAGGGTTCTGATGATTTTGTGGTCTATGTTAGCATGAAATATGGCGATATTCTAGGCACTTATTTTGGTTGTTTTTCTCTTATTATTGTGTACATGGATAAGGTTTTGAAGCAAATGTTAGCTTGTTCATCTATATTGTCGATATGGAAGTCTACACTAGCTTTGTGTTGATTATAGGTGAATAGGAGCTGGAATCGGAACGTTTGAGAGAGAAAAGGGAGCAATCGATCATGTTCGAGGATTAGGAGATACATCAAAGAAGCTAAGGAAGGAGCTAGGATGAAGGATACACGAAACAAAGGCAACAACAAGCAATATACACTTCAATACCCTGAATTACGGCCGTGGAGAAGATGATTTGAAGTCCATGCTCTAAACCACGGCCGTGGACTTGGCATCATGAACGTGGATTTGAGTTTGGAGCACTCCAGTAAGTTACACGGCCTAAATTACGGTCATGGAAGTCACAAAGCACCGTAATCTGTTTCCACGCTCTAAACCACGGTCGTGGAAAGCTATGAGACCGTGATTTAGGCGATCTTTTGACGTGTCATTATTTGCCACGTCATTTACATATTGGGCCTTCACGGTAATTCTTTCTCGTCTTATAAAAAGGCCGGAAAAGAGAGTATCGGGGACGGCCGCTTATCCTTTCTTTCAGCACTCTTGCCTAGGGTTGATTAAAAGTCGCCGAGAGTTGCGGAAACGCCGGATTGTTGGAGATTACTTACAGTGAAGGTTTAGCCTTTTTCTTAGGTTTTGATATTGAAGACGGATTGACATCCCATTCTTTGTACTTGCCTTAGATCATTGTGAGGTTTTGTGTTATATATTCTAAATCCATTAACATTGCTTCTTGTGTTTCGGATTTGAGAATTGGTTTTGAAGTTTTATTGAGTATTCGAGGGTTTTCATCTTTCATTCTTCTTAAATTGAATATTGATATCATGACAATGGTTATTGGCTAAAACCCTTTAGCAATTATAAGGTGAAGGGTTGATAGTTGTGGCTTAGATGATGATAGATCGACTGTAATTTGATTGGACCCTGAGAGTTAGAGAAATATCGTCGACACCCTAAATCACGGCCTGTTCTTAGGTTTCCACGGCCGTGGTTCTCAAGATCTACCCTGATTTATCTCAGTTTATGAACTTTACTTTTACTTTAATCCAAAGTTAAAGATTAGCTTTAACCTAGTCTTGACTTGCCTTTCCTAGGTAGTAGTGAGACACAACATCCTCTATTTCGGTTTCGAGTGTCACAACCTTAACCGTTTGTGTTTATCTTGATCCTTGGGTTACAAGTTTGGGTATTTGAGATTAATTTTTGTCTTTAGATCCTTTCTATACTGCAGCCTCAACAACCTTTATAGAGAGTGTCTTTGGGTAAGTCATATAAGGTTTTGGAACTTCATCGTACATTACTTTACCTTAGTATACCTTTGCAATTCTTAACTCTATCCTTAATTTTTTAGTATATCTTGAATCGATTGCCACAATTTGATATCCGGATCTTTAGGGTTGCTGTTTTCCCAATATTTGCAAAAGCTTTACATCTTATTTGCTTGAAAATCTGAAATTGGATTTTGTTTCACCAAATCCTTGTGTTCGATACTCTGGAATACTTTCTAATCTACGCCGATCCGTACACCACGGGTTCGCTTGCTTTTATTCTAGTTTTATAAATATAAAGCTTATTTGCACGCACGTTTTTGGGCGAACAATTTTTTGGCGCCGTTGCCGGGGAGTTGGTCAAGACTAAACTTCGGTTTTCGGTTGGCGAGCTTGGGAGCTTTTCTCTTGTTATTTGATATCTCTTTTGAGTGCTATTTGCAGGTTCTTTTAGGTATATGTGAAGGTCTAGATCAAACAAGGACCTCATACCTTTTGATCCGGAACTTGAGAAGACTTTGAGGAAGAAACTTAAAGAAAGAAAGATGGCTGAAAATAGAGAGAGGGATCTCCAAGCGGAGTTAGAGGAGTCTCAAGCTCAATTTAAGTTGAGTGAGAAAACTCGTAAGGAAGAAGCGGAGCGTCATCAATTCCAAATTGACGAGCTCAAAGCTATGATGATGGACATGAGGTTGGAGATGAATAACTCCAAGAAAAAGAAGAAAGCTAAGTCAACTAAGTCCATTAGAGTGGAATCATCCGATGAGGAGTATGATGGTGATATGCCACCGCTAGAGGAGATTGATCCAACGATCAATCCAGTCCGGAATGATCCAAGACCGGACACCAATCCTCGTATCCCAGCTGGGGGTGCGAGAGCCGCTCGTGTAGATGAGGAGCCAAGAACTCTTGGATAAAGGATGGATCCGATTCAGCAACCACGCCGTCTAGGTTTGAACTACGAAGCTGAAGATATTCATGGGTTTAGCTTTAACCCGCAAGTTATTACCATCGTTCGCCAAAGCCAATTTGGAGGAACAAGTGCTGAATCTCCACACCAACATTCACAGAACTTTAAGATTTTAATGGAGACAATGAAACCGAAGAATGCAACCACCAACAACTACAAGTTCAAGCCATTCTTCTTCTCTTTGAAAGGGAAGGCTTTATCTTGGTATCAAGCTCTTCCAAGTGGAAGACTCAACACATGGGAGGATCTATCTTCGGAGTTCCTAACCAAATTCTTTCTGCCATCCAAGACAACGGAGTTGAGAGGTAAAATCAATACTTTTTCTATGAAATCTAATGAAAGTTTGTTTCAATCTTGGGAAAGGTTTGAGGATCTATTATTGGATTGCCCACACCACGGCATTTCCAAGTTAGAGTTGTTGGAGATATATTACAAGGGGCTGGATGTGGAAACACAATTCAAGCTCCAATCCCTTTCAAGTGGCACATTCATGGACATGAGGGAAGATGACGCTTGGGACTTCATTGAGAAGCAAGCCCGAGTAATTGAGATGTACTCCCACCGGAAGGCGGAACTAACCAAGTAGAGCAAGGAGCGAAGCTAACACAAGCTGCGCAAACTCAAATCTTTTCCCTCAACACCGAAATTAAAGAGTTGAAGGAAGTCATTAGAGCTGGCTTTCAAAAGCCTAAAGAGCAAGATGTTGGATATTTAGGAAACAACAATAACCATCAAGGGAATGAGAACACCAACCGCAACAACCGGAACAATTGGAACAACAACAACCGGAACAATAATTGGAACAACAATAGGAATTCGAACAACAATTGGCATTCCAACCAACCACAAAATTCCGGTAATTCTTATCCCAATTCAGGAAATTCACTAACACCACCATCTTCTTCTTCTTCCATTCCTTTGAAAAGCCAGGGGTAAACATCTAATAGTGGAAGCAATTCGGGAAAGGAGAAACCCGATCCCATGCTGGAAACGATCTTGGGAAAGCTTCAAGGACTGGAGAACCACATCGCTAAGGTTGATAAAGCTCAAAAGGTTTTAGAAAATCAAATGTTCAGCAATGCCGAGGAAGTTCCGAGAAACCAAGGAAAGCTTCCCGGAAAGATGGAGGACAACCCAAAGGGAAGGGTGATGGCTATCACAACTAGGAGCGGAACAACAACTACCGACCCGCAACCTAAGTTTGTTGAAATTCCCGTCGAAAAGGAGAAGGAAAAGGGGAAGGAAAAGGAAGACATCTACATTCCTCCTCCAGCTTACAAACCTCCCCTACCATTCCCACAATCTAGAGCAAGAGCGCGTCTAGACAAGCAGTTCGGTAAGTTCATTGAACTCATGAACAAACTGCACATTAACATACCTTTCATGCAATTGTAGGTATGTCAGCTTACGGGAAGTTCTTGAAGGAGATCCTCTCTAACAAGAGGAAGCTGGAAGACTTTGGAGAAGTCAAGATGAGTTCGGAATCATCGGATCTCATCAAAACAATGAAGGAAAAGATGCCCCCAGAGCTGAAGGATCCGGGGTCATTTTGTATTCCAATTGGAGTGGGAGAAGTCACTTATGATGCATTATGTGACTTGGGAGCAAGCGTTAGCATCATCCCGCTTGCCTTATGCAGGAAGATCGGTTTAGGTAAACCTAAACCGGTGAAGATGACGTTATACATGGCAGATCGATCCATAACTCGTCCCGTCGGTATCATTGAGGACGTCCCAATCAAGCTTGATAAGTTCTATGTTCCAATAGATTTTGTTGTGCTTGACATTCTGCAGATAGTCCAGTCCCGATCATACTCGGAAGACCGTTTTTGGCAACATCCGGTTGTATGGTGGATTGCAAGAATGCTAGACTTGCCTTCGACATAGGAGAAGAGAAGGTAGAGTTTGTTCTTTCCACTTTGGTGAAAGAGCCAGCTCTTGGAGAAGATATGTTCAATATCTATGACGAGGAGGCATCTAGAGAGGAAGTAAGCTCGATTCTATTCAAATGATCCATTGCAAAAGGTTATCACCATGAGCATTATGGAGAAAAGAGAAAAAGAGGATTGCAATGAGGAAATTGAAGCCTTGGAGGAGCTAAAGGAAGTGCATGAAGAAGTGTTTGAAAAACTCTACGATGGGTCAGAAGACGTGAGGAAGCACGACCAGTCGCGCTATTCCACGGCCGTGGTTCCCACCAACATGACCATAATCACCTATTCAGAGGACTCTAGTAAGTTACACGGCCAAAACCACAGCCGTGGAACTACTAGTGGTGCCGTAATTGACTTCCACGCCCTAAACCACGGCCGTGGAAGTAACAGTGGTGCCGTGATTTTGGGAAATTCTGAGAATAATTATGTTCTTTCCACCAATGCTCTTGAGTCTTCTTCAACAACTCCTACACCCTTAGAGACTTCTAAGAAAGATTCAAATATCTCAACCACCAAAGCAAGGATATCTACCAAGGATAACAAGAAGATCTTAAAACAAGATTTAAGAGAAGATCTCGGCCAACCAACAAAAAGATCTTCAAATGGATTTGAAGAGAAGATTTCAACCACAACAACAAGACCTCGCAAAGATCTTAACAACCAACACAAGAGGATAAGGGAAGATCTTTCCAACGGATCCCACACAAAGATCTCGTGTAAGAGCCTAGTTGTTGAGTTGCTGAGAGAGTGAGCTGAGGACCAGGATTTAGCCTGGACCGCCCCTTCGTGACCCAGTAGCCGCCCCTGCGGCTCTGTGTGTCTACAACCGTCTTCTTTGACCCTTTGACCCGTTCTTTACCGTTTTACTCTTTTATAACCTTCGTCTCTTTCCTTTTGATGAGGGTTCTGTATCTTCAGCTCCATCTCTCTCTCCCTACGTACATCTTCTCCTCTCTTCTCTACTTGGATCATTTGGATCTTTTCTTCAGTTTTGTTTGAGTTGTGAGTGATCTTGGACAACTTTGCTTGGCTTGGTGAGGGTTGTTGTTGTTGAGCTTTGTCTGAGCTAGCTTTAGGTTGTGATTTGTATTTGATCTCCTGGAGAGCTCAGCTGGTAAGCTTTCATGGCTTCCTTCCTTTCTTTCATATTTTCTTCATCTTTTCCTTCCTTTCCTTAGTCTAACTTAGATTCCTTAGGTTTAGATCTTTTTCCATCCTTGATTGGGTTGTGTTGATATATATATATATATATGTGTGTTTATGTATGTATGTTGTTGGAGTGAAGAAAGAGTGAAAGAATCGAAGGAAGAAGTGAAGAAAGGGTTGAAGAGGCATCCTCTACTGTCCAGCCGCCCCTGCGCCACCTTGCAGCCGCCCCAACGCCGGCCACAGCCGCCCCTACGCCACCTGGAATCCGCCCCTGCGGCCACCTGTATCAGCAAGGTCCTGTACTTGGTTCTGCAGGTGTGTGTTGCTTCTAGGCTTACCTTAGGATGCCTTTGTTCCCTCCTTTCCTAGTGTGAGTGTATAGGATCATGCTAGATGTGTGAGGATGAGTTTTGATGAGGTTATGATCGAGTTATGCCTTGTACGGCTTTAAGGACTTAGGTTGATGTTAGGTTAGGTTTTGAGGGTGAGTATGATCCCTATGGATCCCTTTGGGTCTAGGTGTGACCCTTTGATGAATTTTTTATGCCTTGTTATTAGGTAGCGCCCCTCTCTTAGGATTGGAAGTTGCTTCTACTTGAGCTTTGTTCGAGGTTGAGGAAAGTCCGTAGGACTTACTTAGCTACCATCCATATATTGGGTGTTTGCATGAGTGGTGTGTGCTTTAGATGTTTGCTATGATAGCATGAGTTATCGTTTATACCGACTTATGTTTTATTGACTGCCTCATTACGTGGTTGTGAT
This sequence comes from Fagopyrum homotropicum, assembly GCA_033239125.1. Taxonomy (NCBI): domain Eukaryota; kingdom Viridiplantae; phylum Streptophyta; class Magnoliopsida; order Caryophyllales; family Polygonaceae; genus Fagopyrum; species Fagopyrum homotropicum. The sequence goes on from BSWB01000002.1 coordinate 103,241,468, forward strand.
AACCTTTCCCTTTTATCCCGCCATGGAGTCTGGGAGGTTCTTTATTATCAGGCCAAACTGGTTTACAAGAAGGGCGCAAGCCACTCCCATAGGGTACACGGATTGTGTGACTGATACTCGTATAGTTGGCTATCAGGCTCAAAGGCGAGGAAGTATCGGTCCTCATGTCACAAACTTTCATATATCTATATATATACGCAATTTGAATGAATGACTATTATATTAAGATGATAAATGGGTAAATGTGTGATATCATGCTGATGTGTTTATCTTTACATGATTGTGATTGTGCTTATGCATTACTCTATATATGTATGGTTAGCTAATGGTTTATTACCATGTTGTAGATGCCCCACATGATAGGCGTACGGCTGGGTGATCTAGCAGAGTGGCAGGCCGAGGACCTCTCGTACCTAGGATGTTATGGTCTTTTGGGGTTGTTTACTTTTCCCTCCTGCGTGAGGATGATCTTTTGTTACCTCCTGTGTGAGGATATTGTGGTTTATACTCGGCTATGTTGTTTTACCTTTTGGTTATACAGTTTTATGCATTTGTTTTTATATTTGTCAGTGCCATGTTGTAAGGTCCAGTGAACTTGTTGTCAGGCTAGGATCAAGATCCACTGTGAGATCCTAGCCCAATGTGGAATTCCGAGTCCTGCGGATTCGGGGTGTTACATAGTTGGTATTAGAGCCTTAGGTTGACAACAATGGCACTTGCTACCTGTAATGAGGTTTGATAGGTAAAATAAACAGAACCCGAAAGGGGTCTAACGTTTTCAAAAGATTTTTGTTTTTAAATGTGGTTTGGGTTAGAGTGTACGAGAAGTCGCCTCCTCTGCTATGGATCTCTACAGTATAGTTATGTATATATGTATTATGGATCATGTATGTGTATGTGTTAAGTATATATATATCGGTACATATGGCCTATATAGAGCCTTATAAGTTAGATGTGCATACCCCGCAGATGGCTCGGACTAGAGCTACTGTTGTTGTGGGCCGAGGTAGAGGTAGACCACCCCTTCCTCCGGGTGTGGTAGGTGAGGGACCAGTTCCCGCTGCTGATCCACTAGTGGTGGAGGAGGTACATGAGGAGGTCGCTGAGAGTATCATCCCAAAGACGAGGAGTGGTGGATCTAGGAGACACCATTCACATCGAGCCCTTTTTGACAATTTAGATCGTGTCTCCATGGGGGGACCAGAGTTTAGAGAGTACTTTAGACGCTTTGAGGAGGTTGTCAGAGTTGGAAGATGGGACCCGGATCTACCAGGGCATGAGGGACCTTCTGACATGTCTCAAGGAGCCACACAGGGGCCAGCTATGCCGACACGTACTGTTGAGACTGCTCGAGCTGTAGAAGAGACCAGAGGACCTCAACCAGATGCCTGCTGAAGGCGTTTCATCAGCAGGGTGTACCACGCTTTTCAGGAGAGATTAGTTTACAAACTAAGGTATGGATAGGACATGTAGACTTCTCTTTAGAGTCTATCAGATGTCTTGAGGATAGACGGATAGAGCTAGTCCAGTCTCTATTCCGTGACCTTGGACATAAGTGGTGGAGGACTGTACGGACCAGAGCCACCAGTTATGACCACATGAGGAGCATGATTAGAGAGCAGTTATGCCCTGCCTCACTGAGGAGGGAGAAGTTGCAGGATTTTGTGGAGGCTGGCTTTGAGGATGTAGCTATTGTAGATGCCATCTGCCGCTTCTAGACTGAGTTAGCTTTGCTGGGTCCAGCTGCACCATCAGAGGACCAGCATGTGTACCTGTTCCCCCGTCGACTGAGGGAGAGCACACGTTCATACATGACGGAATTCCATTGCGAGTCCCTAGCTGATTACCAGGACCGGGCTTTTGCCTATGAGAGGGAGGGAGCGAGCCAGCTAGAGGCAGCACACTGGGCATACCAGTGGAGTTGGAGGAGCGTCTTGGTCTAGACGAGACCAGAGACGTTAGAGTTACCCCTTGTCTGCACTAACTGCACAAGGGACGACAGTGTTACAACTGTGGTGATCCTGGCCATCTGAAGCCAAATTGTCCCAGACCAGCTGTGACTTGCTTCACCTGTGGTAGACTAGGACATCGAGCTTCCTTCAATTGGTAGGGTGGAGTTGCATCTCAGCAAGGTTCTTCCCCTGCCAACGTAGCAAGAGGTGGTCAGAGGACACCTCAACAGCAGACACAGGGACAACAGAGAGTCCCAGATTGTCCATCTACACAAGGATCTGCTCCCGGGCCGAGTAGAGGTAGAGGTCGTGGTGGGATGCCACTGACGTCAAAGGAGCTCAGGGTAGAGCTTTTTGAGTTGAGGAGTGTAGAGGATTCACCTGCACCGTCTGCTACAAGTACCATTCTACTTCATGGTTTACCTGTTAGAGTTTTGTTTGATACTAGTGCTACACATTCATTTATTTCTGATACATGTGTTGAGCGTTTGGATTTAGCTACCATAGAGGGGATACCCTTTACTATAGGGTTACCTGATGGTAGCCGGGTCAGAGGTACCCGTGAGATACGTAGTTGTCCCCTTCGTTTAGGGACTTGTATTTTACTTGTTGACTTCTTAGTCATGCCATTGATGCATGAAGAAGTCATATTAGGTATGGATTGGATGCGTAGACACCGTGCAATTTTAGATGTTGGTAGACAGACTATTACAGTCTCTACCGAGGTTGGTCGGATTGAGGTCTTCCAAGGTTGAAACCTTGGGAAGACAAGTTCTGTTATTAGTGCCGTACGAGTAGCTAGACTAATTGCACAAGGAGGTGATGCCTTCTGGTACTGTGCCATGAAGGATGGAGAGAATCCAGCTTTGGAGGACATTCCAGTGGTCTACGAGTTTGCAAATGTGTTTGCTGATCCGTCGAGCTTGCCGCCTCAAAAGAGTGTGGATTTCAGTATAGAGTTGGAGCCTGGTATGAGACCCATCTCGAAGGCCCCATATCGTATGACACCTGTCGAGATGTTGGAGCTGAAGAAGCAACTCGAGGAGTTGGCTGAGAAGGGCTTCATTCGCTCTAGCGTTTCACCATGGGGTGCACCTGTCTTCTTCGTGCGGAAGAAGGACGGATCGTTGAGACTATGCATAGATTACAAAGAGATGAACAAGGTGACCATCAAGAACAGGTACCCATTCCCTCGTATGGATGATCTACTTGATCAAATTCAGGGAGCGACAGTTTTCTCCCACATTGACTTGCGTTCAGGATATCACCATCTGAGGGTGAGAGAGCAGGGCGTGCACAAGATGACATTCGTACCCGTTATGGACACTACGAGTTTGTAGTGATGTGCCATTCGGGCTGACGAATGCCCCAACAATATTCATGGAGTTGATGAACAATATCTTCATTGACTTCCTTGATCAGTTTGTGGTGGTCTTTATTGGCGACATTTTGGTATACTCTCGTAGCAGAGAGGAGCATGCCGGTCATCTGAGGACGGTTTTGTAGATTTTAAGGGATAGAGAGCTGTATGCCAAGCTCTCTAAGTGCGAGTTCTAGATGTTTGAGGTTGCTTTCCTTGGACATATCGTCTCTGCCGAGGGGATTATGGTTGACCCGGCGAAGATTGAGTCTGTTGCTGCATGGACGACACTGTAATACCCGGAAATTTAATTTCCGGTAAATCCCGAGTCAACTAAAATATTGTCATTTTATGCGAAGAGTTAATCACATAAAATATTCTTTTCCCAACTTCTATGATTTTATGTGAAACTTAATCATATAAAATCATTCCTAAAACACTCTTGCAAGCCTTATAGTAATTGACCCATTTGACAAACCCATGAATAAGTTATGACAAGGCCATCCGGGCCCATTACGAAGCTGAGTTTGGCCTTTGAAACCCTACCATCCGGGCCCGATAAGGAGCTGTTACAGGCCAACCCATGCTCTCTCCCTCTCTCGCGTAAACCCTAACAACATCTCTCTTCCTTCTCTCGTTGTCACGTACCAGCGCCCTCCTCCTCCTTCACGCCAGGCCGCTGCCCTCACTTGCACTGCTCCAGCCGTCCGCCTCCTCCTCCACGCCAGGCTGGTGCAACCGTCCACCACCAGGGGTCCTAGCAGGCTTCGTGTGCGCAACAAACCTCCAACCGCGCAGGAAGGCTTGCACTCCTCTTCAGCCGACTTCAACAGCGACACCAGGAAGGCTGCTCTCCCTCTTCTGTCGACTCCAACAGCGACACCAGGAAGGCTGCTCTCCCTCCTCTGTCGACTCCAGCAGGCTGGCGGACGGGCCTTCTCTCCGATCCTCCATGTCGTGCGACAACAACAAGCGCCCATGAGCCTCCACTGCAGGGACGGCTGGTGTGGCCTTCTCTTGGCTGTGAGTGTGCCTTTAGGGCCAGTGCCGCTCCTTCCTCTACCGCAGTCACGGACTCTAACAACAGCAACCGGTGTTGCTCCCTTCACCCCTTCGAAACATGGAATCGAGTAAGATCCATATCGTCCTTCCTAACCCTTCTCTTTCCGTTACCATTAATATATATATATGCTGATGTGAGTACTCGTTGTGTCTCCAAGCCGACCTTAACAGCCTCAGAAGATTAACTTGGACAACTGAGGTGTTTGCTGAGTTTTCGGAAGTGAAGAACAGTCAACTTCAGCCCCCGTTTTGGGTAGGTTAGACTCCACCTTTACTGCTGATTTTCGGATATGTTTTAGTCGATTTTGTATATTCTAACATACTAAAATTTGAGAGGAATCTGAGCTACGGTTTGAGAGTTATTGTGTTCCAAAGTTGACGTCTCATGCAGTTTTTATAAATGTGCTGAGTGTTGGGAAAAACCGAGGTGTTGCTGTTTTGTGAGATGGTTTCGAATAAGCTCTTGATCTCTGTTGGGCTTGAATTTTGGATATGATATAGTCGACATATTGTTGTAGAACATATTAAAATTTGGGAGGCATCCAGCGAGTGGTTTGGGATTTATGATTTTTCAAAGATTGGGTCGTAAGTAGTTTTTCTGTTGTGCTGAAATTTCTAAGTGTTGAGGAAAGGTGCTTGTGATATAGTTTTGTGAGATACTTTTAAATAGGCTTTTGATCTCCTTTGAGGCTTAATTTTGGATATATTGTAGATAAGATTTTATAGTAGAATATATCAAAATTTGGGATAAATCCAGCGAGTAGTTTAGGAGTTATGATTTTTCAAAGTTAAGACAGTGTGTTGTTTGTTAAGTGTTGTAACCAACTTTAAAAATTTTTGTAGAAGTGATGCTTTAACAGTTTTAAGAAATTCTTTCTCCTATGAGTAGATGGGATATCATAGAGGACCTAAGGAATTATTTCGGAAATTTTATAAATTTATTCGAGTTTTATATTTGAAGCCGAAGTTGGACCTTAATGACCTTTCGGAAAATAAGAAGAATGTGTAAATTGCCAGTTTGTAACCAAACTCATCTTTAGGAGTTAGAATATGACATTTTAGTCTCAAATAAGAGTTTAGACATAAATTATGCAATTTTTAGAAGTTTCAGGACCAAGGGTAAAATAGTCATTTTACCATAAATTAATACTTTAATCAATTCCGTTCTATTAAGACCTACTATCTTAGAAGTTTTAGACTTCTAATCACCTAGAAAGTGTGCTGACACACTTGCCTCCTTTGACAGGCCACTGAATTCCTACTGTACAGATCGATTTGTGAATTAGAAAGTCGAGATCTGATTCAGGTAAGTCCACGGACTTACTTAGCTTGCTTCTTGTATGAGTGCAATGTGTATGAGTGGTGTTTGTTAGTTATGATAAACAACGAAACCGGATTAGGCCGGCTTTATTATTTACGTAATTGACCCAAGTGTATGATAACGGGTCGTGACATCATTTGCCTAGCTCTTGCGAGAGTCTAGGAGGTTCCCTGCCACCAGCATAGTCAAGTTGACGGTCAGATGCATTAGTACCATTCCGCGCTGGTAAACGGGGACAAGGGCAAGGTTTGGGAATCCCTCGTGTCACAAAATAAGTATCATTAGTAATAACTTATCACCTAATTAAAGATAATAAAAGGATTGAGTGTTGCATGTTGATTGTGTATGTTGTGTGTTTGTGCTTTTACCTTTATCTTTATGCATAGAATGTTAGCTAACGGTTTTATACCGCTTGTAGATGCCTTGTAGGTTAAGACAGTTGTAGAGAGATCCGTAGGAAATGGTCAGCCGGGTCCACATACTCATTTAGTTGGGGACAGGAATGTCTTATGTTCTTCATATGCGTCGTTTTAGTATCTTTTCTTGTAAGGCTGATACATATTCTCCATGTATATATTGTTTAAAGTTTTCAAATGTTTTAAATACTTTTGTGCCTTGTTGTAAGTAAGTAAAATTGTTGTCAAACTAAGGTCGGGACCCATTGTGAGGTCCTAACGAGTAGCTCCCCGAGTTCTCAGAATTTGGGGTGTTATAGACACCGATGAACGTCAAGGAAGTGCGTAGCTTTCTTGGCCTAGCCGGTTATTACAGATGCTTTGTGGAGGGATTTTATGTGATTGCCCGTCCACTGACGAGTCTTTTGAGGAAGACTACCAGATTTGTTTGGACCGATTAGTGTGCCCAGGTTTTTGAGGAGTTGAAGAGGCGTTTGGCTTTTGCTCCTGTCTTGGCACATCCAGAGGGTTCTAATGGTTTCGTGGTTTACAGTGATGCATCGAATCTAGGCTTGGGATGTGTATTGATGTATAGAGGCAGAGTGATTGCTTATGCGTCTAGACAGCTGAAGACGTATGAGAAGAACTACCCGACTCATGATCTGGAGTTAGCAGCGGTAGTTCATGCTTTGAAGATCTGGAGATATGACCTGTATGGTGCTACATGTCACATCTTCACAGACCATAAAAGTCTGAAGTATATTTTCACTCAGTTGGAGTTGAATAACCGCGAACGTCGATGGCTAGAGTTGATCAAGGATTTGGACATTGAGATTTTGTATCATCTTGGAAAGGCGAATGTTGTAGCTGAAGCCTTGAGTAGGAAGACGCCTCGAGAGAAGGCGATTGCTAGATTGACAGTTCAGTCTCACCTTTAGAGGGATCTAGCTTGGCTAGAGATGTACATCCAGTTTCCTGATGAGGATGCCCAGTTATATGCTTTAGAGGTTTTACTTGGTGTGTTGGATGAGATCCAGCAGAAGCAGGGGACCTGCCCGACCTTGACAAGGATCAGAGAGAGGATGTCTCGTGGAGAGGCACCACAATTCTCTATTGGATCAGATGAGTGATGAGGCGTCTTGACCGTATCTGTGTACTTGCAAATGTAGAGCTGAGACATACGATCTTACAAGAGGCTCACTATACACCTTACTTTGTACATCCTGGTCCGCGTAAGATGTACCATGATGTTAGACGTTCATATTGGTGGAGAGGGCTGAAGCCCGATGTAGCCAGATTTGTGGCTCAGTGTGCGACCTGTCAGCAGGTCAAGATAGAGCATTATAGACCTAGAGGTGAGCTCCATCTACTGCCAGTACCGCAGTGGAAGTGGGAGGACGTCTCCATGGACTTTGGGACTGGTTTGAGACCTAGTAGGAGTTTTGATGCTATCTAGGTTGTTGTTGACAAACTGATGAAGACAACACGTTTCATTCCTATCAGAGAGACGTGGCCAGTGAGCAGATTGGCTGAGGAGTACACTAGACAGATTGTGACACTCCATGGTGTACCGAGGACGATTGTCTCTGATTGAGATAGACAGTTTACCTCGAGGTTTTGGCAGCAGATTCAGACCGCTTTATGGACGAGTCTACACTTCACAACTGCGTTTCACCCCGAAACAGATGGTCAGTCTGAGAGGACCATCCAGACCCCGGAGGATATGCTGCGAGCTTGTGTGTTGGATTGAGGACAAGGATGGTCTGTTTACCTTCCATTGGGATGGCTCCTTATGAGGCACTATATGGACGTAGGTGCTGTATACCTTTATGCTGGGATGAGCTTAGCAATATCAGTGGGATAGCGCTAGAGCAGATTTAGGATGATATGGCTCGAGTAGCGCTGATAAGAGAGAGGATGCTGGCTGCACAGAGTTGCCAAAAGTCATATGCAGATAAGAGGTGTCGGCCTCTAGAGTTCAGGGTAGGAGCTCATGTCTGGTTGAGAGTATCTCCAACGCGAGGCGTCAGACATTTTGGCATAAAGGGGAAGTTGAGTCCCCGATTTGTCGGTCCTTTCAAGATACTAGATAAAGTTGGGAGGGCAGCCTACAAATTAGCTTTACATCTGAGGTTAGAGGGTGTTCACCCTGTGTTACATGTGTCTCAACAGAGAGAGTACATACCAGATCCTAGGCACATTGTGAGTTATGATGATTTGGTGGTGGAGCCGGACCACACCTTTGTTGAACATCCGATTGCAGTCCTAGAGCGAGGTGTGAGACGCCTGCGTTCGAAGGACATTCCTATGATGAGGATATAGTGGTCGAGACGTGGACCTGAGGAGGCTACATGGGAGACTGAGGATAGTATCCAGAGGAACTATCCAGAGTTCTATGCTGAGATAGATGCACCTAGGGTCAATGAGTAGATCTTAGTGCTATCTTGGTGAGTATATGATTATGTGCTTATGTGCTTAAATGCCTTGATGTGCTTACTCCATGCTATTTATGATGTGCTTTATGATCTTATTAGATCTTGCTGTGCTAGCATGATGTATGTTATAGCTGGAGATGGTTCTTTCCTCCATGCTACCTCGATGGACATAGTTCAGTGGAGATGTTATTCCTCCATGCGTTGTATACGATTATGGTTTGGCTAGAGATGTACTTCCTCTATGCCTTGTGATGTGGTATAGCGAGATATGTGATTCCTCTACGCCTTTGGGTAGTGTTATGGCCTTACTTTCTGGAGTGGATGATTCCTCTATGCTTATGTTTGAGGTTATGGATTTTTATAAGTTATGACCTTCTGAGCGGAGATGTGATACCTCCGATAGAGAGAGAAGGAGAGTTTAACCTCGGCTTATGGGTCCGAGAGGAATTGGGATATTGCACGTTTAAGTACGAAACTTGTTTTTAGGGGGGGGGGTGAGATGTAAGAGCCTAGTTGCTGAGAGAGTGAGCTGAGGGCCAGGATTTAGCCTGGACCGCCCCTAATTGACCTAGTAGCCGCCCCTGTGGTTTGCCTGGACCGCCCCTGCGGATCACAGAGTCCGCCCCAGCGGCTCTATGTGTCTGCAGCTGTCTTCTTTGACCCTTTGACCCGTGCTTTACCTTTTTACTCCTTTATAACCTTCGTCTCTTTCCTTCTGATGAGGATTCTGTATCTTCAGCTCCATCTCTCTCTCCCTACGTACATCTTCTCCTCTCTTCTCTCCTTGGATCATCTTGATCTTTTCTTGAGTTTTGTTTGAGTTTTGAGTGATCTTGGACAACTTTGCTTGGCTTGGTGAGGGTTTTTATTGTTGAGCTTTGTGTGAGCCAGCTTGAGGTTGCGATATGTGTTTGATCTCCTGGAGAGCTCAGCTGGTAAGCTTTCATGGCTTCCTTCCTTTCTTTCTTCTTTTCCTTCCTTTCCTTAGTCCAGCTTGAGGTTGTTGATTGGCTTGTGTTGATATATATATATATATATATATATATATATATATATATATGTATGCTTATGTATGTATGTTATTGGAGTGAACAAAGAGTGAAAGAATCAAAGGAAGAAGTGAAGAAAGGGTTGAAGAGGCATCCTTTGCTGTCCAGCCGCCCCTGCACCACCTTGTAGCTGCCCCAGCTCCGGCCACAGCCGCCCCAGCGCCACCTGGAATCCGCCCCTTCGGCCACCTGCATCAGTAAGGTCCGGCACTTGGTTCTGCAGGTGTGTGTTGCTTCTAGGCTTACCTTAGGATGCCTTTGTTCCCTCCTTTCCTAGTGTGAGTGTATAGGATCATGCTAGATGTGTGAGGATGAGTTTTGATGAGGTTATGATCGAGTTATTCCTTGTACGGCTTTAAGAACTTAGGTTGATGTTAGTTGAGGTTTTGAGGATGAGTATGATCCCTATGGATCCCTTTGGGTCTAGGTGTGAATCTTTGATGAATAGAGGTTGATATCTTTCTATGCCTTGTTATTAGGTAGTGCCCCTCTCTCAGGATTGGAGGTTGCTTCTGGTTGAGCTTTGTACGAGGTTGAGGTAAGTCCGTAGGACTTACTTAGCTACCATCCTTATATTGAGTGTTCGCATGAGTGGTGTGGGCTTTAAATGTTTGCTATGATAGCATGAGTTATCGTTTATACTGACTTATGTTTTATTGACTTCCCCGTTGCGTGGTTGTGATAAACTTTCCCTTTCATCCCGCCGTGGAGTCTGGGAGGTTCTCTGTTGTCAAGCCAGACAAGTTTACAGGAAGGGGGCAATCCACTCCCATAGCGTACACGGATTGTGTGACCAATACTTGTACAGCTGGCTATCAGGCTCAGAGGTGAGGATGTATCGGTCCTCGTATCACATACTTTTATCTATCTATATATAAACGCGATTTGAATGAATGACTATTATATTAAGATGATAAATGGGTAAATGTGATATCATGCTGATGTGTTTATCTTTACATGATTGTGATTGTGCTTATGCATTACTCTATATATGTATGGTTTGTTAATGGTTTATTACCATGTTGTAGATGCCTCGCAAGATAGGTGTGCTGCTGGGTGATCTAGCAGAGTGGCAGGCCGAGGACCTATCGTACCTAGGATGTTATGGTCTTTTGGGGTTGTTTACTTTTCCCTCCTGCGTGAGGATGATCTTTTGTTACCTCCTGTGTGAGGATATTATGGTTTATACTCGGCTATGTTGTTTTACCTTTTGGTTGTACAGTTTTATGCATTTGTTTTTATATTTGTCAGTGCCATTTGTAAGGTCCAGTGAACTTGTTGTCAGGCTAGGGTCAGGATCCACTGTGAGATCCTCGCCCGATGTGGTATTCCGAGTCCCACGGATTCGGGGTGTTACATCTCGGATCCAAGAAAAATCTTCAACGGCCCTCAAGAGAGAACTCTTCAACAACAAAGATCTTCAACGACTTGGAAGATCTCGGAGCTTAAACTAAGGGATTCAACGACAAAGATCTTCAACGACTTTTTCAAGGAGAAGATCTTGAAGATGAAGATTCTCAGCGTGGGTCAAAGAGAAGAAGTAGATCAAGAATGTTTGCTCAAAAGTGTGCGTTACTAAGTCTTAAATTTATAAAAACTGAATTCAAGCAAAGAGAACCCGCAGTGTACGGATCGGTATAGTAAAACAAGAATTCCAGAGTATCGAACTCAAGGATTTGGGGGATCAAATTCAGTTCGTAAATCGTCAAGCAAGTAAATAAGCTTTTGTAAAGATAATTGGGAAAACAACGATTCTAAAGAATCAGGTATCCAATTGTGGCAATCGATTCAAGATGTTCTAATGGTATAAGGACAAAGTTAGGATTGCAAACGTATAGATCTAAGGTAGGGTGTTGTACGGTGAAGTTCCAAAACCCAATAAGTCTCACCCAAATGCTCTCTCAATAAAGGATGTTGAGTCTCGCTATAAAGAGAATCGAAGGACAAGATTAATCTCTCAAATACTCATGCCCAAACCCAAGGGAAGTCAAAGATAAGCCAAAAAGGTTAAGGTTGTGACACTCGAAACCAAAGTAGAGGATGTTGAGTCTCACTACTACCTAGAAAAGGTAAGCCAAGGCTAGGTTAGGGCCAATCTTTAACTTTGTATCAAAGCGAAAGCAAAGAACATACGATAGAGGAAAACCACGTTCAGATCTTGAAGAACCACGGCCTTGGAACTCAAGAACAGACCGTGGAAAGCCTCAACGACGAGGTTTCTCGCAACTCTTAGGGTCCAATCTGTTTTGGTTTAATCTATCATCATTTATGCCACAACTATCAACCCTTCACCTTAGAATTGCTTAAGGGTTTTAGCCAACAATCATTGTCATCAAATCAATAATCAAGATTAAATGAAATAATAGATAAAACCATGAAATCTCAATAGCAAAAACAAAACCAATCTCAATCAAACTCAAAATCCGTACTTGTGTTCAATGAATATAGAATAGAGTAAGAAATCTCTCACAAATCTTAAAGAACAAAGAAGAACGGGATGTCAATCCGCCTTCAAAGTGAAACCCTAAGATCTTCCAATTACGTAATCTCAAAGTGCGTACTTCTCCAAATCTTCCTTCCAAAATTTTCTCACAATAAGATCTTCCGCAATAATCTCAACTTCTCTCTAGCGTTGTGTGTATTTTCTCTCTTCCTCCAGCCTTCTTATAGGAGAAAATAGGGTTACGAAAAGCTCATAACCGTTGCTTGCGTGGCAAATATGACACGTGACAGCCGTTAGAAGAATCACGGCCAAGAACATATTTCCACGTCCGTGGAAGCTACCGTGGAATGGTATAATTTCTCTCGACATACATTCCCACGGCAAAAATTAAATTTAATTCCCAAAACCACGGCCGTGGTTCTTTGTACTTGACCGTGGAATGCCTAAAACGTGCATGAAATCTCTTGTTTCCAAAATCTTTCCACTCATACTCCTTCCTTAGCTATTCTAGTTGTCACGCTCAGGATGTGTGCACAATAAGCTTTAAATTTATACTCGTTATATTTCTCCTAACTCCTAGCGCACCCGCAGTGTACGGGACGTTCGTAGTATGGATAGTATTCCGAGGTCGAACACAAAGACTAAGGTGAGATTGATTCGGTTTATGATTAAGTTTAGTGAAGATCTAGGTTAAGAAAAGAGAGAAATAAAGAAATGAAAATCGCAAATGTTTTTGGTTGGTTTTTAGGTGATCAATCAAGGATCACAATTCATGCAAAAGTAAGCAATCAACTAAGCTAACGAATCAACACAAAGAAACAAGCTAAACACGAGATATGAATCAAAAGAGAGAAATGGATTCTAGGGGTTGGAAATTCCGATTATGGCATAGGACTCAAGCTATCTAATCATTCCTCGGATGAACTATGATATGTCGGGAGTAAGTGTTTCTAGAGTGGGATCAATCACCGGGTAAGTCTCATGGTCCACTAATCCATTCCTAAGATCTCATTACCGGGTAAGTCTCTAAGAATCCTAAGGATTGGAATTCTACACAAACCGGATTTGTTGCCGAGAGGTCTAACCTATCCTTACCGGGTAAGTCTCGGAAAGGGAAGTTCTAAACAACTATCCTAGCACACTTAGTCCAATGGCGGCTTGTGAGGCTCACCACTACCTAGGGTTTGTAATCTTCGAAATCTAAGGGTAAGAATCACCGGGTAGGTCTCTTCTACCACTTAGTAGCTAACACTAGGTCACCCTAGGCTAGATTAACTCAACAAACACCTAGGATTTCAACATTCTAGCAATCTAAAACTAGATTCATCGAACCAGGAGAAACCACGGGCTGTTCTAAACATCCACGGCCGTGGAATGGGAAGATCCACCCGAGGACTTCAACAGAGAGTTCGTTCTTGTAAGTTACTCATCCAAAAGTAAATCTAAGTGCATCCTATCATAGTCCTAGCCACAATCATCCTTTCCTTACCCTAGAATCACATCTATTTAGCCTACAACATTCATCATAACAATCGAAATCATCATACATAAACTCATAGCATTCATTTGCAAGTTAGTAAAGGGGGAAGAGATGAACAAGTAAAGTAACGAAACCAAGCTGAAGTTTAGATAAGAATGACTCACAACCCTTCCAAAAGAAGGTTCAAATGGTTCATACAACTCTAGAAATCAAAACCGAAACTCTTCATTACGGAAGCTATCAAAGTGTGGCAATGGTGTGTTCTTCTTCTTCTCCAACAAGCTCTTCTCCAATGGTGGCTTCCTTCTACTTCCTTCTACAAGAATCTTCTTGTTGAGAGAGTATTTTTGATTGGATGATGGTGGATAATGGAGGGCTGCTCCAAGATGATTCTCTCAACCAATGCAGGACCACTTTTATAAAAATTTTGCATGAGCTGGCAATGAGAGTCGTGGCACAGCTCTGGCAAAATCCACGGGTAAAATCACGGCCGTGGAATGTGCCAGTGAACCGTGGTTTGCTCCAGAAACTTCGCCTTGGATCATTAAGCTGTGATTTGGTGCATGGCTTGTGTTGGCAAGGCTCCATGAGTCTTACTTAGCCTCTAGTTTGCATCCTAGTGAGCCCGGAGGTGTGTCATCTCGAGGATTGATTCTCGAATGCATCAATTAAGCTCCTAAATCTCCCAAAATACCTATAAAACACGCACAAGTCCGTGTAGACGTCTATCTCGACAAAATACATGAATTGGGTGCAAAACGTCGTGAACTAATGCTAAACCATGCATGAATGAGTGAGAAATCTATCTAAATGACTACTTAAACCTAGCTCATAAATCGTGTTATCAAAATACCCCATACTTAAAGTTTGCTCGTCCCCGAGCAAATTCCCAACTATAGACTAAGAGATAACATGATTTAGGTGTGCAGAAAAATGGCAAAATCTTTTTGGGTTTGTGCTTCTACTATTGGATCACCTTCATAGTCATGCTTCATGGTAATGGATAATCAATCATGCATCAAACAAGTGAAAGCATGGAAAGACAATTGTACTTAGCTTGAAAGTATTCATGAAATGTAAAGATGAAGAAGTCAAGAAGATCAAGACCATATCCAATCTAAATTACTAAGTCTTACAAACATGCAAGTAGGTCATAAGGTCTTATGAGCTCAAAGGCCAAGAAACGTTGTGATTAGGTGGGGATTTTTCTAGGCTATGTGATGCTAATCCGGGAGTGGAACTAACTCCACAATCTTGTCCTCGATCAACTTCCCTCAAGTGTATATTTTTCTCTATCTTTTCTTTCTTTTCTTTTTCTTATTTTTGAGACAATGGCATTGGTGTACAAAAGCCGAAACCTTGGTGATTAGCCATCCTCGGGCTTTTTCTATTTTTCGAGGTGCATCCATGTTCACTCCAAACGGTGTGTGCAAGCTTTAAATTTATAACCCTAGATTTAAGCTTAAAACAAGGATGCGAACCCGCAGTGTACGGGTCAATCGTAGTAAAAGCAAGAAAATTCCAGGGGTCGATCACAGGGACTCGATGAAACAAAGTCAATACGGTGTGCTTATGTCAATACTAACCACAAGAGCGATTAACACAATCAAAGATGAATAAGAAGTCAATAAAGCAAACATGCAATTCTAGGGATTAAAGCATCTAGTTGTGGTTCCAACTCAAGATCTATAGATAAGCGGACAAAGCTGAGATTTTTGCGTGGGGAAGGTGTTACTAAAGTGGAGTAGATCACCGGGTAAGTCTCACTACTCGCTAATCCAAAACCGTAACTCCTATTACCGGGTAAGTCTCAAGGAATCAAGATAAAGAACTATAACCTCAAACTAACACACCATCTAAGGGAATAGAATCAACCTTTACCGGGTAAGTCTCAGGCTAACTCACAAAGATGGGATGGAAGCACACTCAAACCCCAATAAAGGATGAACCTTTATTACCTACACTTATGATCGTTGGTACACAAACTAAGGAATTACCGGGTAAGTCTCATCCTAAGCTTGCTTTGAACCAGGAAAGGTGTAATAAGAATAGGATTTGGCAAACTCTAACACTTAACTCTCAGTTATGGATCAGATAAGTCACCTCGGTCAGCCAGTTTCCACCCCGGCCGAGATGTTCATCGACTGAACGAGGTGCTTAGGGTTAAGGTTAAAGACTCGAACTTTCAGGATCCTACTGGAATCTAAGATTATTCTATCATTGTTTTTCCCACAACCTTCAGCCAATCACCCTAGAATCACACAAGGAAATTAGCCACTCATCATCATGAAAGTATTAATCAAATATATGGGAAGAAGGTGAATATTTGAACAAGAAGAATTTAATGAAAAGACTTCAATAACTGAATCAAATATCACAACAAAGAGTTCCTTGGATAGCAATCCAACAAGACGAGACAACAAGTGAGGGAATTGAAGTTAATCTTACAAAAACCCTTCAAAAGCTATAAAAGCTACAATCTTCAATCTTCCTTCAACCTTCAAAAAGGTTCTTCAAATCTCTCCCAACTGGAGTAGGGTGCTGCTACTGTGTGCTATAAACCCTGATCGACGGTATAGCGTGATGTCCAGCTCTAAGCGGATCGTATGCGGCCCTCTGGAATTGTGGAAATCCAACCCTTTTTATAGGAAAATAACCCTCCAAAGATAATAAATCTTAGAAAGATATTTTCCCATAAATATAGGTAAAATATATGATTCTGCATATCTCTTTCCTTCCAGGAGCCAAGCCCAAAAATATAAGATCTCTTTCCAATTTTAAAAGATCTCAGCCAAGAATAAAATATTCTCGCCGCGTCCTAGGTATTCGCCTCGGTCGAGTCGGCGTCTCTGGATCACCTCGGTCGAGGTGAATCTCTGGTCAACCGAGGTGAGTCACAACTGAATGCGAAATCTCTCAAAAGTGGTCCAAAGTAAATCTTTAATCCATGGCTATGCTTCCTGGATGGTTCCTTATGCTCCTCAATGTAGCTCCAAATGACTCATGACTCCTTTTGCTCCTTTTTGATGCAAAACATACCATTTTACCTGCAATTACAGCAAAACTAGGTGTAGACCTCGATTCCCGCAAAGGTAGATGAAATGGTAATATAATCACATATTATACATGCTAACATGCAGATTATGAAAGATAAAACGTCCAAACAAACCCCAAAATATAGACTATAATTCATGCTATCAAAATACCCCACACTTAGCCCTTGCTTGTCCCCAAGCAAGTTCCTCATATAGAAGACAAGGTAGAATGGATTATAGGTCATAAAAATCAACGAAAAAGTCTTTCAAAAACATTTTATGGTGTGCAACTACCATAGATCACTCTAAGAGAGTACTCCTTGGAATTAAAAACTTAATATGATCAAAGCATTTTATAAATATAGGAAAGTTGTTCATCTTTGCATAGAATCATAGTATGCATTATAAATCATAATTATCAAAATTAATCATGTATAATCCGATTTAAACCGCTAAGTCAATCAACAAGCTCAAGGTCTCAAGGGCTTCCCAAAAGAAAGGTCAAGAAACGTGTAGGGTAGGGATGTATGTAAGGTAATGTGGTGCTAGAATCCGGGAAAAGGATGAACTTCACTTTGACTTGCAACATCTTCCACCAATAAGCTTTGCTTATTTCACACTTTTTTTTCTTTTTACTTTACTTTTTGGGATGCATGGATAGAGGTGCACAATAACCGAAGCCTGGGAGATTAGCAATCATCAATTTCTTGAGATGCATCAAACCCTTGATGCACATACCATGACCCGTTAGGAATATCGCTCAATCCGACTTTGGCAAGACACAAACACCCGGCTATGTGAATGGTGTCGAGTTACTCATCTTCATGATTGACTTCCCCAAACCTATTATTGCTTTCTAACACTTTCACTTGCAGCCACTTCTCAACTTTAACTCCACTTGTTTTCACCACTTCGCTTGCTTCCAAATTCCCGGATAGGTAAAGGGAGGCAAAAATGTATATGAGGGGCTAAGCATGATCAAGAAGAAGAAGAAGAAGAGAATGAATTGCCTTGGTCTTTCCAAGAAGAAAGTGAGAGAACTTAACTTGCAGTGTCAACCTTCAAATTCAACATAATTTGGTTAAAAACAAAGTATTAAACATGCTAATAATTTCAAACAAAGCATTTAACAACTTAAACATATTATAAAACCTTTCAAACACATAAAGAATTTAAAACCAGTCAGTAAACAAGATCTTCACTGAGATCATATCCAGATAAGTAACACAAAAAATCGTTTTCGAAAACTCTCAGTTAACACACCTCGGTCGAGGTGTTCTTGGGTCAACCGAGGTGAAACACCTCGTTCGGCCAGAACTGCCCCGGTCGAGGTCAAAATTTTTTTTTTTTAAAACCAGTTTTTTTTCCAGTTTCGACGTTTTTCTCAATCAAATCTTCTGTATGTATGCATGCAATCTCAGATAATCATATAAATGCCGAAGTGATGCATAAATAAAATATCCGATGAGATATAATACATCAAGTAGTCAAATACATCAAAAGGTAGTCAAATAATACAAATACCCCATACTTGGGACACACTGTCCCAGTGGGTCAAATAAAAGTCTAGAAAATGAGAGAACTCACCGGATAAATAGCTGAACTGCATAAAAATAGAATAAAGAAAATCCTGCAGCTCCTCAATAATCCTGATCCGGTGGTGGTGGTGGTGGCACATACGGATACTGAGCCGGGTCGAACGGATAGCCCATAGTCTGCTGGAACTGTAGCTCCATCATCCTGCGCTGATAGTGCTGCTCCTCTAACATCTGATGAGTCAAGCGGTCAATGTGTCGGTCCTGGGCAGCAAATCTCTCATGAATGTCCACAGTAAGGGCAGCATAAGAGTCTATCATCTGATCTGTCAGGTCGTCGATCCGGCGATGAACCTCAGAATCTCTATGGCGGCGTGTCCGACGCCTAGCAGATCTAGCAGGAGGTGCAGCAGGTGCTGGCTCAGTATCCTCCTCATCATCCAAGTCGATGATCGGTGGCGCGCTCGTCCCTGCAGTATCTGTCCCTGTATCCATCGGGACACCACCCTCTCTCTCATCCAACGTCTCCTCGTCGTCGTCATCCTCCTCCTCCTCAGCAGGGGCAGCTGCTGCCTCTCTGTGATCCTCCATCAGTGTAGCCCAAGCTGTCTGCCAGTAATGAGGATCAAAGACTGTGAACTGAGCAGACCAGCGGATCCCCTGAGGTGCAGTCCGCTCCCAAGGCATGGCGACGTATGGAGTGGTCAAACCACGGGGAACCAGAATCCTCCGTGTGATCATCTCCTGTAATCCCAGCGGCTTCGGAGCCGCCGCCATCGTGCAAACACTGAGGTCCATCCCGTGATAGGTAGCAATATGGGTGACCAGACCTCCACAGCAAATGTCTCCCTTCGCCTTGGCCTTGATCCTGTGCAGATCCTCTGCCAGGAGCAAGCCAAAGTCTGGGAAACCTCCTGTGACCATGCAGTAGAGGCTGAAGAGCTCGCCCTGTCTGATCTTCTGGGGCGTCTCAGTACGCGCCAGAAGTGTTTCGCTGAAAATCCTGTGGGCTAGTCTGAAGGCCGGATGAAAGATGACCTTCTCCCTGGAATCTCCAGGGCGCCATCTGTCTGCATGCTCAGTAATATGGGCAATCTGCCCCCAGAACTCCCTAGCTACGGATCGGGAGGGAAAGTCGGTGGCGGTGGGCTCAGAGAAACCAAAAATCTCTCTCCATATCTCTAAAGGAACTATGAAGTTCCGGTTCATCAACCGGTACTTCACAGACCGGTCTGTGGGGAGGTAGGAGAAGGAGCTAACAAACTCCAAGGTCGGCTCCAAGTAAGCTGGGGCTCGGATCTCAGTAAACTGATCCAGCCCGACAGTAGCAATCATCCTCCTAAGGTCAACGTCTAACCCTAGGCAATCAAAAGCCGACACGTCCAGAAATCGTGGTGCGATAACTGGACGGCTAGCTATCCGCTCATAGTCTACCCGGCATCTCTCGTGGATAACCGGGCGGTAAGGACGGGAAGAAGAAGAAGAAGGGGAGGGTGAGGATCTGTCTCTAAGGGCTAAGCGACGATCTGAACTCATTTTCACTCAACTCTGTCAGACCACCTCGGTACTGACAAGCCTCAAGAACACCTCGGTCGAGATGCAGTTCGACTGGACCGAGGCGCAGCAGTTACGATTCCAATTCTTAGAAATTCAGTTCTTTTCCCCCCAAAATCACTACAATTGCTTCCTAAGGGGTACTTATGCCTTTTCTCAGCAGAATCAGGGGCAACCAAAGCCCAAATCGAAGCGAATGAACGAGTTAGGGTTTCGACTTGTTTTACCTCGTTTCGGTCGATTCGTTCGATTTTCTTGCAGATCTGTTGTTGCAATCGGTTCCTCGACCCTTCAATCACAGTTTAGAAGCAGAAATCTTCGAAAACGAGCGAGATTTGAGAGAGAGCGAAGTGGACTGTCGCCGCGGTCGAGGTGGGTAAAAAAAAAATGAAAAATAAATTTTTCCCCTTTTTATACTGTTCCTGGATCTGCTGTCACCTCGGTCGAGATGGTCTCGACTGGACCGAGGTGGTACGGACCGAGGTGGTACGAACCGAGGTGGTTCTGCAGAAACCCTAGTCGCCTCGGTTGCTCAAGAATCAACTCGGTCGAGATGCTCTGACAGTGACCGAGATGCTTCTGTCTTCTCAAAATCTCGAACTTTTGTCCTTCCAGTTGTCCATCCTTCCTTAGATATTCCCTGTTGACTGTCCAGAACGCCAAAAACAAAGCAAAGCAAAGCAAAAACAAAAACTATCTAAGCTAGACTAGAAAACGGGAAAAGAAAGCAATACCTTGGGTTGCCTCCCAAGAAGCGCTTGATTTAATGTCGCTAGCTGGACCATGATGCGTCTCAAATGAGGTGGGAGGTGCTCTCACCCCATACTTCACCTCCATCGTGGGGTGAAGTAAGTAGATCCATCAAACGCTCCAACAAGTGTAAGTGCTCATTGGGGAATGAATCGTCTATGGGTGGGTTATCCGTTTCGCGGGAGGATTCCGGTAGCCGGCTGAGGTGATCCGCGACTGAGTTCTCGGATCCTTTCTTATCGCGGATCTCTAGGTCAAACTCTTGGAGCAAGAGAATCCATCGAATAAGGCGCGGCTTGGCATCTTTCTTAGCCAACAAGTAACGAATGGCTGCGTGGTCGGTGTAGACAATGACTTTTGCTCCTACTAGATAGGAACGAAACTTCTCGAAAGCATATACAACCGCCAATAACTCCTTCTCGGTGGTAGCGTAGTTGCGTTGTGCTTCATCTAGTGTTTTGCTAGCATAATAAATGGCGGTGGTCCGTCCATCTTTTTTCTGTCCAAGCACCGCTCCTACGGCTACATCACTAGCGTCACACATGACCTCAAAGGGCAAGGTCCAATCAGGAGGTTGGATAATAGGAGCGGAGATCAACGCTTCCTTAATCCTGTAAAAAGCATCAAGACACTCCTGCGAAAACTCAAAAACAACATCTTTATTCAAGAGGTTAGTTAGAGGTTTAGAAATCTTAGAGAAGTCCTTGATGAATCTCCTGTAGAAACCTGCATGCCCGAGAAAACTCCTCACACCTTTAACAGAACAAGGAGGAGGGAGTTTTTCAATAGTTTCGATCTTAGCTCGATCGACCTCAATACCTCGATTAGAAACGAGGTGTCCTAGCACAATGCCTTCATTAACCATAAAATGACACTTCTCCCAATTTAAAACAAGGTTAGTGTCTTCACATCTTTTAAGAACTAGAGAAAGGTTAGATAGGCAATCATCAAAAGAGGAACCATATACTGAAAAATCATCCATGAATACCTCCATGATCTCCTCTATGTACTCGGAAAAGATAGCCATCATGCATCGCTGGAAGGTAGCGGGTGCATTGCACAATCCAAATGGCATCCTCCGATAGGCAAATGTCCCCCAAGGACAAGTGAAAGTGGTCTTCTCCTGATCATCCGGATGGATAGGAATCTGGAAGAACCCACTATAGCCGTCCAAGTAGCAAAAGTGTGAATGCTGAGCCAACCGTTCGAGCATTTGATCGATGAAGGGAAGCGGAAAATGATCCTTCCGAGTTGCCGTGTTCAGCTTCCTATAATCGATGCAAACTCTCCAGCCCGTAACGGTCCTCGTTGGGATCAACTCGTTGTTCTTATTCGTCACAACGGTCATCCCTCCTTTCTTCGGAACGACATGCACCGGGCTAACCCACTTGCTGTCCGAGATAGGATAAATAATACCTGCATCCAACAACTTAAGAACTTCCTTCTTCACAACCTCTTTCATGATCGGATTTAACCGTCTTTGAGGTTCCCGTGAAGTCTTATGATTATCTTCTATTAGAATTCTATGCATGCAGAAAGAAGGTTTAATGCCAATAAGATCATCCGTGGTGTAACCTATAGCTTTTCGATGCTTTCTCAGGACATGCATTAATTTAGATAATTCAGAATCGGAGAGGGAAGCACTAACAATAACGGGATAAGTAGAATCCGGTCCAAGAAAGATATACCTCAAGTGACTGAGGAGCTGTTTAAGCTCCACGACTGGGGGTGCTTTCTGGGGGAAATCCATGCTTCCTCTTTCCAGTGGAGTGGTATCAGAAACTGGACTCGATGAAGTCTCAGTTTGAATCATCTCGCCTTCGACCTCGGTCGAGGCGCATAAGCGTTGACCGAGATGTTCTTCGGTCGCCTCGCTCAGTCCAGAAAGTGCCTCGGTCGAGGTACTGCTACTGGATCCGAGACTGGAGATCTTCGTCTCCTGGATTAGCTTCTCAGTTTTAGCTCCTGGATCTTCTTCCAGTGCCTTCAAGCTCCGTATA
The DNA here is from genome assembly GCA_033239125.1 of Fagopyrum homotropicum. Lineage (NCBI taxonomy): Eukaryota > Viridiplantae > Streptophyta > Magnoliopsida > Caryophyllales > Polygonaceae > Fagopyrum > Fagopyrum homotropicum. Next base: position 103,263,839 of record BSWB01000002.1, read on the forward strand.
TCTGCATCACATGAAGCATCTATACCTTCCTCCATTAAACTGAAGCTAATAACTCTTTCGAGTGGATCGTTAATAAGGATAGAGCTCACCAATTCTCTTGATTCTTCTTCATCGTAGATGTTGAAGATATCATCAGTTAGTTGCTCCCCTTTCATGGCTGCAAGTAGCGCGAACTCCACCTCATCGCCACCAACGTTGAATTTCAACTTGGCGTTCTTGCAATCCACGTTGCAACCCGAAGTTGCTAGAAATGGTCTCCCGAGAATAATAGGAACAGGATAATATGCGGGAATGTCAAGTACAACAAAATCTATGGGAAGATAGAAGTTACCTAACTTGACCGGAACGTCCTCCAAAATGCCCACGGGATGGGTAATGGAGCGATCCGCCATGTAAAGTCGAATCTTGACCGGCTTGGGCTCTCCAAGACCGATCTTCGTGCATAGCTCCAGCGGGATGATGCTCACGCTGGCTCCTAGATCACAAAGGGCTTCACAAGTGACATCCCCAATTTGAATGGGAATACAAAATGAGCCGGGATCTCGCAACTTAGGTGGCATCTTTTCCTTCATGATTTTGATAAGCTCCGAAGATTTAGATGTCATCCTAACTTTACCAACATCCTCCAGCTTCCTCTTCCTTGATAAGATTTCTTTTAAGAACTTCCCATAGGCGGGCATACCTAAAATAGCATCAAGGAAAGGAATATTAATATGTAGCTTATTCATCAAGTCAAGAAACTTACCAAAGTGCTTGTCTAGATGTGCTCTGGCTCTGGACTGAGGGAATGGAAGTGGTGGTTTGTATGCAGGAGGTGGAACATAAGTTTCTGTCGTCCCTCCTGCTTTCTGTTGCTCCGCCTCGGTTGGCATCTCGGTCGAGGTGTTCTTCGACTGGATCTGGACCGAGGTGGTCTGCGTCGAGCGAGGTACTGGATCTGCAGTTTTGAGTCCACTCCTCGTAGTTATGGCCATGCATTGGCCCTTTGGGTTAGTTTCCGTCTTTGCTGGAAGCTTCCCTGGATCTCTTGGCGCTTCATTCGCCTTATTAGCAAGTTGTTGTTCGAAGGACTTTTGGGCCCTTGAAAATGAAGTCATAGAATTCTCCATAGCGCTAAGCTTGATTAAGATTGCTTCCAGAACTACGTCTTTCTTTTCTGGCTGAGACGAACTTGATCCTTGCCCTTGGCTTTTCAATGGAGTAGAAGAAGAAGAAGGGGAAGAGAGGAAAGGGTTAGAGGAATCATTAGAGTTGGAGTTTGAATGATTGTTACCGTAGTTTTGGTTATTCGCCCTCCAGTTGTTGCTGTTGGATCCTCTATTGTTGTTGTTGTAGTTGTTGTTTCGGGGACCGTTGTTGTTGTTACGGTACCCGTTATTGTTGTTGTTCCTTTGCCCTTGCTCTTCCTTCTTAGTTTGAGCCATCAAGAGCTCCTTCAATTGCTTCACGTCATTCGTCAAAGACGTGAGTTGATTGTTGTTGGATTGAGTCTCTTGAAAGTTGACTCTTTTAACTCCACCTTCAGCTCCTTGGTGGGTATATTTCTCCATGTGCAAGGCTTGCTTCTCAATGAAGTCCCAAGCCTCATCAATCGCCATGTCCATGAAGGTACCGGCGGAAAGTAGTTGGAGATTGAACTGGGTGCTTCCGTCCAGCCCTTTGAAGTAGATCTCCAACAACTCGATCTTTGGAATCCCATGATGTGGGCAATCCAAGAGGATATCCTTGAACCGCTCCCAAGATTTGGACAAGCTCTCCTTGTCCTTCATAATGAAAGCGTTGATCTTCCCTCTCATTTCAGCGGTCTTTGAGGGGGGAAAGAATTTGGTCAAGAATTCCGTAGTCATCTCTTCCCATGTGCTAATTTTTCCTGGAGGAAGAGATTGATACCAAGTAAGAGCTCTATCTTTTAAAGAAAAGTAAAAAGGTCTTAGCTTGTAGTTGTTGTTCTCAATTCTGGGGGGGTCGCAAGGTTTCCATTAAGATCTCGTAGTTTTGAAGATGTTGATGCGGCGACTCTTTCTCTAGCCCTCCGAATTGGCATTGGCGAATCATGGCTAGAACTTGCGGTCGAAGTTCGTAGTCATGATCTGCTGGATCTCCTAGGTTCACTCCTGGACGCCTCAGCTGTTGGTTAGGGTCCATCCTTTGACCTAGGGTTTGTAGGATTCCTGCAAGAAGAACATCTCGGACTGGCATCCGAGGTGGAAGTACATCGTCCGGGGCGTCAGGTATTGGAATCTACCTCGGTCGCGGGTCAACTACTGGATCCTGCATCGGTCGAGGATCAACAAGAGGATCTTCCCTTGGTCGAAGTAGAATCTGGTCTCGTATGACTGCTATCTCAGCTTCGATTGCTGCAGTCTTGGTGCGATTCTCTTCTTTCTCTTGCCTGAGTTCTTCCTTGCTGAGGCGTAGCAGCTCTAGCGCCTCTTTCAATTGGGCCGCAAGATCACGATCGTCTTGTTGGGCCATCTTCTCTTCTCTTAAGCGTCGCTTGTATGTCTTTTCTGGTTCGGGATCGTAAGGAACGATTTCCTTCCCAGCGCGGGTTCTTCGCATATACCTAAGAAAGAACCTGCAAAAGTCACTCAAGTAGAGTGGTTAGATGAAACGGGGCAATCGCCCCAAGAGCAAACCGTACCGGCTCGATCTAGACCAAGTCCCCGGCAACGGCGCCAAAAACTTGTTCGCTCCAAACGGTGTGTGCAAGCTTTAAATTTATAACCCTAGACTTAAGCTTAAAACAAGGATGCGAACCCGCAGTGTACGGGTCAATCGTAGTAAAAGTAAGAAAATTCCAAGGGTCGATCACTGGGACTCGATGAAACAAAGTCAATACGGTGTGCTTATGTCAATACTAACCACAAGAGCGATTAACACAATCAAAGATGAATAAGAAGTCAATAAAGCAAACATGCAATTCTAGGGATTAAAGCATCTAGTTGTGGTTCCAACTCAAGATCTATAGATAAGCGGACAAAGCTGAGATTTTTGCGTGGGGAAGGTGTTACTAAAGTGGAGTAGATCACCGGGTAAGTCTCACTACTCGCTAATCCAAAACCGTAACTCCTATTACCGGGTAAGTCTCAAGAAATCAAGATAAAGAACTATAACCTCAAACTAACACACCATCTAAGGGAATAGAATCAACCTTTACCGGGTAAGTCTCAGGCTAACTCACAAAGATGGGATGGAAGCACACTCAAACCCCAATAAAGGATGAACCTTTATTACCTACACTTATGATCGTTGGTACACAAACTAAGGAATTACCGGGTAAGTCTCATCCAAAGCTTGCTTTGAACCAGGAAAGGTGTAATAAGAATAGGATTTGGCAAACTCTAACACTTAACTCTCAGTTATGGATCAGATAAGTCACCTCGGTCAGCCAGTTTCCACCCCGGCCGAGATGTTCATCGACTGAACGAGGTGCTTAGGGTTAAGGTTAAAGACTCGAACTTTCAGGATCCTACTGGAATCTAAGATTATTCTATCATTGTTTTTCCCACAACCTTCAGCCAATCACCCTAGAATCACACAAGGAAATTAGCCACTCATCATCATGAAAGTATTAATCAAATATATGGGAAGAAGGTGAATATTTGAACAAGAAGAATTTAGTGAAAAGACTTCAATAACTGAATCAAATATCACAACAAAGCGTTCCTTGGATAGCAATCCAACAAGACGAGACAACAAGTGAGGGAATTGAAGATAATCTTACAAAAACCCTTCAAAAGCTATAAATGCTACAATCTTCAATCTTCCTTCAACCTTCAAAAAGGTTCTTCAAATCTCTCCCAACTGGAGTAGGGTGCTGCTGCTGTGTGCTATAAACCCTGATCGACGGTATAGCGTGATGTCCAGCTCTAAGTGGATCGTATGCGGCCCTCTGGAATTGTGGAAATCCAACCCTTTTTATAGGAAAATAACCCTCCAAAGATAATAAATCTTAGAAAGATATTTTCCCATAAATATAGGTAAAATATATGATTCTGCATATCTCTTTCCTTCCAGGAGCCAAGCCCAAAAATATAAGATCTCTTTCCAATTTTAAAAGATCTCAGCCAAGAATAAAATATTCTCGCCGCGTCCTAGGTATTCGCCTCGGTCGAGTCGGCGTCTCTGGATCACCTCGGTCGATGTGAATCTCTGGTCAACCGAGGTGAGTCACAACTGAATGCGAAATCTCTCAAAACTGGTCCAAAGTAAATCTTTAATCCATGGCTATGCTTCCTGGATGGTTCCTTATGCTCCTCAATGTAGCTCCAAATGACTCATGACTCCTTTTGCTCCTTTTTGATGCAAAACATACCATTTTACCTGCAATTACAGCAAAACTAGGTGTAGACCTCGATTCCCGCAAAGGTAGATGAAATGGTAATATAATCACATATTATACATGCTAACATGCAGATTATGAAAGATAAAACGTCCAAACAAACCCCAAAATATAGACTATAATTCATGCTATCAAAATACCCCATACTTAGCCCTTGCTTGTCCCCAAGCAAGTTCCTCATATAGAAGACAAGGTAGAATGGATTATAGGTCATAAAAATCAACGAAAAAGTCTTTCAAAAACATTTTATGGTGTGCAACTACCATAGATCACTCTAAGAGAGTACTCCTTGGAATTAAAAACTTAATATGATCAAAGCATTTTATAAATATAGGAAAGTTGTTCATCTTTGCATAGAATCATAGTATGCATTATAAATCATAATTATCAAAATTAATCATGTATAATCCGATTTAAACCGCTAAGTCAATCAACAAGCTCAAGGTCTCAAGGGCTTCCCAAAAGAAAGGTCAAGAAACGTGTAGGGTAGGGATGTATGTAAGGTAATGTGGTGCTAGAATCCGGGAAAAGGATGAACTTCACTTTGACTTGCAACATCTTCCACCAATAAGCTTTGCTTATTTCACACTTTTTTTTCTTTTTACTTTACTTTTTGGGATGCATGGATAGAGGTGCACAATAACCGAAGCCTGGGAGATTAGCAATCATCAATTTCTTGAGATGCATCAAACCCTTGATGCACATACCATGACCCGTTAGGAATATCGCTCAATCCGACTTTGGCAAGACACAAACACCCGGCTATGTGAATGGTGTCGAGTTACTCATCTTCATGATTGACTTCCCCAAACCTATTATTGCTTTCTAACACTTTCACTTGCAGCCACTTCTCAACTTTAACTCCACTTGTTTTCACCACTTCGCTTGCTTCCAAATTCCCGGATAGGTAAAGGGAGGCAAAAATGTATATGAGGGGCTAAGCATGATCAAGAAGAAGAAGAAGAAGAGAATGAATTGCCTTGGTCTTTCCAAGAAGAAAGTGAGAGAACTTAACTTGCAGTGTCAACCTTCAAATTCAACATAATTTGGATAAAAACAAAGTATTAAACATGCTAATAATTTCAAACAAAGCATTTAACAACTTAAACATATTATAAAACCTTTCAAACACATAAAGAATTTAAAACCAGTCAGTAAACAAGATCTTCACTGAGATCATATCCAGATAAGTAACACAAAAAATCGTTTTCGAAAACTCTCAGTTAACACACCTCGGTCGAGGTGTTCTTGGATCAACCGAGGTGAAACACCTCATTCGGCCAGAACTGCCCCGGTCGAGGTCAAAATTTTTTTTTTTTAAAACCAGTTTTTTTTCCAGTTTCGACGTTTTTCTCAATCAAATCTTCTGTATGTATGCATGCAATCTCAGATAATCATATAAATGCCGAAGTGATGCATAAATAAAATATCCGATGAGATATAATACATCAAGTAGTCAAATACATCAAAAGGTAGTCAAATAATACAAATACCCCATACTTGGGACACACTGTCCCAGTGGGTCAAATAAAAGTCTAGAAAATGAGAGAACTCACCGGATAAATAGCTGAACTGCATAAAAATAGAATAAAGAAAATCCTGCAGCTCCTCAATAATCCTGATCCGGTGGTGGTGGTGGTGGCACATACGGATACTGAGCCGGGTCGAACGGATAGCCCATAGTCTGCTGGAACTGTAGCTCCATCATCCTGCGCTGATAGTGCTGCTCCTCTAACATCTGATGAGTCAAGCAGTCAATGTGTCGGTCCTGGGCAGCAAATCTCTCATGAATGTCCACAGTAAGGGCAGCATAAGAGTCTATCATCTGATCTGTCAGGTCGTCGATCCGGCGATGAACCTCAGAATCTCTATGGCGGCGTGTCCGACGCCTAGCAGATCTAGCAGGAGGTGCAGCAGGTGCTGGCTCAGTATCCTCCTCATCATCCAAGTCGATGATCGGTGGCGCGCTCGTCCCTACAGTATCTGTCCCTGTATCCATCGGGACACCACCCTCTCTCTCATCCAACGTCTCCTCGTCGTCGTCATCCTCCTCCTCCTCAGCAGGGGCAGCTGCTGCCTCTCTGTGATCCTCCATCAGTGTAGCCCAAGCTGTCTGCCAGTAATGAGGATCAAAGACTGTGAACTGAGCAGACCAGCGGATCCCCTGAGGTGCAGTCCGCTCCCAAGGCATGGCGACGTATGGAGTGGTCAAACCACGGGGAACCAGAATCCTCCGTGTGATCATCTCCTGTAATCCCAGCGGCTTCGGAGCCGCCGCCATCGTGCAAACACTGAGGTCCATCCCGTGATAGGTAGCAATATGGGTGACCAGACCTCCGCAGCAAATGTCTCCCTTCGCCTTGGCCTTGATCCTGTGCAGATCCTCTGCCAGGAGCAAGCCAAAGTCTGGGAAACCTCCTGTGACCATGCAGTAGAGGCTGAAGAGCTCGCCCTGTCTGATCTTCTGGGGCGTCTCAGTACGCGCCAGAAGTGTTTCGCTGAAAATCCTGTGGGCTAGTCTGAAGGCCGGATGAAAGATGACCTTCTCCCTGGAATCTCCAGGGCGCCATCTGTCTGCATGCTCAGTAATATGGGCAATCTGCCCCCAGAACTCCCTAGCTACGGATCGGGAGGGAAAGTCGGTGGCGGTGGGCTCAGAGAAACCAAAAATCTCTCTCCATATCTCTAAAGGAACTATGAAGTTCCGGTTCATCAACCGGTACTTCACAGACCGGTCTGTGGGGAGGTAGGAGAAGGAGCTAACAAACTCCAAGGTCGGCTCCAAGTAAGCTGGGGCTCGGATCTCAGTAAACTGATCCAGCCCGACAGTAGCAATCATCCTCCTAAGGTCAACGTCTAACCCTAGGCAATCAAAAGCCGACACGTCCAGAAATCGTGGTGCGATAACTGGACGGCTAGCTATCCGCTCATAGTCTACCCGGCATCTCTCGTGGATAACCGGGCGGTAAGGACGGGAAGAAGAAGAAGAAGGGGAGGGTGAGGATCTGTCTCTAAGGGCTAAGCGACGATCTGAACTCATTTTCACTCAACTCTGTCAGACCACCTCGGTACTGACAAGCCTCAAGAACACCTCGGTCGAGATGCAGTTCGACTGGACCGAGGCGCAGCAGTTACGATTCCAATTCTTAGAAATTCAGTTCTTTTCCCCCCAAAATCACTACAATTGCTTCCTAAGGGGTACTTATGCCTTTTCTCAGCAGAATCAGGGGCAACCAAAGCCCAAATCGAAGCGAATGAACGAGTTAGGGTTTCGACTTGTTTTACCTCGTTTCGGTCGATTCGTTCAATTTTCTTGCAGATCTGTTGTTGCAATCGGTTCCTCGACCCTTCAATCACAGTTTAGAAGCAGAAATCTTCGAAAACGAGCGAGATTTGAGAGAGAGCGAAGTGGACTGTCGCCGCGGTCGAGGTGGGTAAAAAAAAAATGAAAAATAAAATTTTCCCCTTTTTATACTGTTCCTGGATCTGCTGTCACCTCGGTCGAGATGGTCTCGACTGGACCGAGGTGGTACGGACCGAGGTGGTACGAACCGAGGTGGTTCTGCAGAAACCCTAGTCGCCTCGGTTGCTCAAGAATCAACTCGGTCGAGATGCTCTGACAGTGACCGAGATGCTTCTGTCTTCTCAAAATCTCGAACTTCTGTCCTTCCAGTTGTCCATCCTTCCTTAGATATTCCCTGTTGACTGTCCAGAACGCCAAAAACAAAGCAAAGCAAAGCAAAAACAAAAACTATCTAAGCTAGACTAGAAAACGGGAAAAGAAAGCAATACCTTGGGTTGCCTCCCAAGAAGCGCTTGATTTAAGGTCGCTAGCTGGACCATGATGCGTCTCAAATGAGGTGGGAGGTGCTCTCACCCCATACTTCACCTCCATCGTGGGGTGAAGTAAGTAGATCCATCAAACGCTCCAACAAGTGTAAGTGCTCATTGGGGAATGAATCGTCTATGGGTGGGTTATCCGTTTCGCGGGAGGATTCCGGTAGCCGGCTGAGGTGATCCGCGACTGAGTTCTCGGATCCTTTCTTATCGCGGATCTCTAGGTCAAACTCTTGGAGCAAGAGAATCCATCGAATAAGGCGCGGCTTGGCATCTTTCTTAGCCAACAAGTAACGAATGGCTTCGTGGTCGGTGTAGACAATGACTTTTGCTCCTACTAGATAGGAACGAAACTTCTCGAAAGCATATACAACCGCCAATAACTCCTTCTCGGTGGTAGCGTAGTTGCGTTGTGCTTCATCTAGTGTTTTGCTAGCATAATAAATGGCGGTGGTCCGTCCATCTTTTTTCGGTCCAAGCACCGCTCCTACGGCTACATCACTAGCGTCACACATGACCTCAAAGGGCAAGGTCCAATCAGGAGGTTGGATAATAGGAGCGGAGATCAACGCTTCCTTAATCCTGTAAAAAGCATCAAGACACTCCTGCGAAAACTCAAAAACAACATCTTTATTCAAGAGGTTAGTTAGAGGTTTAGAAATCTTAGAGAAGTCCTTGATGAATCTCCTGTAGAAACCTGCATGCCCGAGAAAACTCCTCACACCTTTAACAGAACAAGGAGGAGGGAGTTTTTCAATAGTTTCGATCTTAGCTCGATCGACCTCAATACCTCGATTAGAAACGAGGTGTCCTAGCACAATGCCTTCATTAACCATAAAATGACACTTCTCCCAATTTAAAACAAGGTTAGTGTCTTCACATCTTTTAAGCACTAGAGAAAGGTTAGATAGGCAATCATCAAAAGAGGAACCATATACAGAAAAATCATCCATGAATACCTCCATGATCTCCTCTATGTACTCGGAAAAGATAGCCATCATGCATCGCTGGAAGGTAGCGGGTGCATTGCACAATCCAAATGGCATCCTCCGATAGGCAAATGTCCCCCAAGGACAAGTGAAAGTGGTCTTCTCCTGATCATCCGGATGGATAGGAATCTGGAAGAACCCACTATAGCCGTCCAAGTAGCAAAAGTGTGAATGCTGAGCCAACCGTTCGAGCATTTGATCGATGAAGGGAAGCGGAAAATGATCCTTCCGAGTTGCCGTGTTCAGCTTCCTATAATCGATGCAAACTCTCCAGCCCGTAACGGTCCTCGTTGGGATCAACTCGTTGTTCTTATTCGTCACAACGGTCATCCCTCCTTTCTTCGGAACGACATGCACCGGGCTAACCCACTTGCTGTCCGAGATAGGATAAATAATACCTGCATCCAACAACTTAAGAACTTCCTTCTTCACAACCTCTTTCATGATCGGATTTAACCGTCTTTGAGGTTCCCGTGAAGTCTTATGATTATCTTCTATTAGAATTCTATGCATGCAGAAAGAAGGTTTAATGCCAATAAGATCATCCGTGGTGTAACCTATAGCTTTTCGATGCTTTCTCAGGACATGCATTAATTTAGATAATTCAGAATCGGAGAGGGAAGCACTAACAATAACGGGATAAGTAGAATCCGGTCCAAGAAAGATATACCTCAAGTGACTGAGGAGCTGTTTAAGCTCCACGACTGGGGGTGCTTTCTGGGGGAAATCCATGCTTCCTCTTTCCAGTGGAGTGGTATCAGAAACTGGACTCGATGAAGTCTCAGTTTGAATCATCTCGCCTTCGACCTCGGTCGAGGCGCATAAGCGTTGACCGAGATGTTCTTCGGTCGCCTCGCTCAGTCCAGAAAGTGCCTCGGTCGAGGTACTGCTACTGGATCCGAGACTGGAGATCTTCGTCTCCTGGATTAGCTTCTCAGTTTTAGCTCCTGGATCTTCTTCCAGTGCCTTCAAGCTCCGTATATCTGCATCACAGGAAGCATCTATACCTTCCTCCATTAAACTGAAGCTAATAACTCTTTCGAGTGGATCGTTAATAAGGATAGAGCTCACCAATTCTCTTGATTCTTCTTCATCGTAGATGTTGAAGATATCATCAGTTAGTTGCTCCCCTTTCATGGCTGCAAGTAGCGCGAACTCCACCTCATCGCCACCAACGTTGAATTTCAACTTGGCGTTCTTGCAATCCACGTTGCAACCCGAAGTTGCTAGAAATGGTCTCCCGAGAATAATAGGAACAGGATAATATGCGGGAATGTCAAGTACAACAAAATCTATGGGAAGATAGAAGTTACCTAACTTGACCGGAACGTCCTCCAAAATGCCCACGGGATGGGTAATGGAGCGATCCGCCATGTAAAGTCGAATCTTGACCGGCTTGGGCTCTCCAAGACCGATCTTCGTGCATAGCTCCAGCGGGATGATGCTCACGCTGGCTCCTAGATCACAAAGGGCTTCACAAGTGACATCCCCAATTTGAATGGGAATACAAAATGAGCCGGGATCTCGCAACTTAGGTGGCATCTTTTCCTTCATGATTTTGATAAGCTCCGAAGATTTAGATGTCATCCTAACTTTACCAACATCCTCCAGCTTCCTCTTCCTTGATAAGATTTCTTTTAAGAACTTCCCATAGGCGGGCATACCTAAAATAGCATCAAGGAAAGGAATATTAATATGTAGCTTATTCATCAAGTCAAGAAACTTACCAAAGTGCTTGTCTAGATGTGCTCTGGCTCTGGACTGAGGGAATGGAAGTGGTGGTTTGTATGCAGGAGGTGGAACATAAGTTTCTGTCGTCCCTCCTGCTTTCTGTTGCTCCGCCTCGGTTGGCATCTCGGTCGAGGTGTTCTTCGACTGGATCTGGACCGAGGTAGTCTGCGTCGAGCGAGGTACTGGATCTGCAGTTTTGAGTCCACTCCTCGTAGTTATGGCCATGCATTGGCCCTTTGGGTTAGTTTCCGTCTTTGCTGGAAGCTTCCCTGGATCTCTTGGCGCTTCATTCGCCTTATTAGCAAGTTGTTGTTCGAAGGACTTTTGGGCCCTTGAAAATGAAGTCATAGAATTCTCCATAGCGCTAAGCTTGATCAAGATTGCTTCCAGAACTGCGTCTTTCTTTTCTGGCTGAGACGAACTTGATCCTTGCCCTTGGCTTTTCAATGGAGTAGAAGAAGAAGAAGGGGAAGAGAGGAAAGGGTTAGAGGAATCATTAGAGTTGGAGTTTGAATGATTGTTACCGTAGTTTTGGTTATTCGCCCTCCAGTTGTTGCTGTTGGATCCTCTATTGTTGTTGTTGTAGTTGTTGTTTCGGGGACCGTTGTTGTTGTTACGGTACCCGTTATTGTTGTTGTTCCTTTGCCCTTGCTCTTCCTTCTTAGTTTGAGCCATCAAGAGCTCCTTCAATTGCTTCACGTCATTCGTCAAAGACGTGAGTTGATTGTTGTTGGATTGAGTCTCTTGAAAGTTGACTCTTTTAACTCCACCTTCAGCTCCTTGGTGGGTATATTTCTCCATGTGCAAGGCTTGCTTCTCAATGAAGTCCCAAGCCTCATCAATCGCCATGTCCATGAAGGTACCGGCGGAAAGTAGTTGGAGATTGAACTGGGTGCTTCCGTCCAGCCCTTTGAAGTAGATCTCCAACAACTCGATCTTTGGAATCCCATGATGTGGGCAATCCAAGAGGATATCCTTGAACCGCTCCCAAGATTTGGACAAGCTCTCCTTGTCCTTCATAATGAAAGCGTTGATCTTCCCTCTCATTTCAGCGGTCTTTGAGGGGGGAAAGAATTTGGTCAAGAATTCCGTAGTCATCTCTTCCCATGTGCTAATTTTTCCTGGAGGAAGAGATTGATACCAAGTAAGAGCTCTATCTTTTAAAGAAAAGTAAAAAGGTCTTAGCTTGTAGTTGTTGTTCTCAATTCTGGGGGGTCGCAAGGTTTCCATTAAGATCTCGTAGTTTTGAAGATGTTGATGCGGCGACTCTTTCTCTAGCCCTCCGAATTGGCATTGGCGAATCATGGCTAGAACTTGCGGTCGAAGTTCGTAGTCATGATCTGCTGGATCTCCTAGGTTCACTCCTGGACGCCTCAGCTGTTGGTTAGGGTCCATCCTTTGACCTAGGGTTTGTAGGATTCCTGCAAGAAGAACATCTCGGACTGGCATCCGAGGTGGAAGTACATCGGCCGGGGCGTCAGGTATTGGAATCTACCTCGGTCGCGGGTCAACTACTGGATCCTGCATCGGTCGAGGATCAACAAGAGGATCTTCCCTTGATCGAAGTAGAATCTGGTCTCGTATGACTGCTATCTCAGCTTCGATTGCTGCAGTCTTGGTGCGATTCTCTTCTTTCTCTTGCCTGAGTTCTTCCTTGCTGAGGCGTAGCAGCTCTAGCGCCTCTTTCAATTGGGCCGCAAGATCACGATCGTCTTGTTGGGCCATCTTCTCTTCTCTTAAGCGTCGCTTGTATGTCTTTTCTGGTTCGGGATCGTAAGGAACGATTTCCTTCCCAGCGCGGGTTCTTCGCATATACCTAAGAAAGAACCTGCAAAAGTCACTCAAGTAGAGTGGTTAGATGAAACGGGGCAATCGCCCCAAGAGCAAACCGTACCGGCTCGATCTAGACCAAGTCCCCGGCAACGGCGCCAAAAACTTGTTCGCTCCAAACGGTGTGTGCAAGCTTTAAATTTATAACCCTAGACTTAAGCTTAAAACAAGGATGCGAACCCGCAGTGTACGGGTCAATCGTAGTAAAAGTAAGAAAATTCCAAGGGTCGATCACTGGGACTCGATGAAACAAAGTCAATACGGTGTGCTTATGTCAATACTAACCACAAGAGCGATTAACACAATCAAAGATGAATAAGAAGTCAATAAAGCAAACATGCAATTCTAGGGATTAAAGCATCTAGTTGTGGTTCCAACTCAAGATCTATAGATAAGCGGACAAAGCTGAGATTTTTGCGTGGGGAAGGTGTTACTAAAGTGGAGTAGATCACCGGGTAAGTCTCACTACTCGCTAATCCAAAACCGTAACTCCTATTACCGGGTAAGTCTCAAGAAATCAAGATAAAGAACTATAACCTCAAACTAACACACCATCTAAGGGAATAGAATCAACCTTTACCGGGTAAGTCTCAGGCTAACTCACAAAGATGGGATGGAAGCACACTCAAACCCCAATAAAGGATGAACCTTTATTACCTACACTTATGATCGTTGGTACACAAACTAAGGAATTACCGGGTAAGTCTCATCCAAAGCTTGCTTTGAACCAGGAAAGGTGTAATAAGAATAGGATTTGGCAAACTCTAACACTTAACTCTCAGTTATGGATCAGATAAGTCACCTCGGTCAGCCAGTTTCCACCCCGGCCGAGATGTTCATCGACTGAACGAGGTGCTTAGGGTTAAGGTTAAAGACTCGAACTTTCAGGATCCTACTGGAATCTAAGATTATTCTATCATTGTTTTTCCCACAACCTTCAGCCAATCACCCTAGAATCACACAAGGAAATTAGCCACTCATCATCATGAAAGTATTAATCAAATATATGGGAAGAAGGTGAATATTTGAACAAGAAGAATTTAATGAAAAGACTTCAATAACTGAATCAAATATCACAACAAAGCGTTCCTTGGATAGCAATCCAACAAGACGAGACAACAAGTGAGGGAATTGAAGATAATCTTACAAAAACCCTTCAAAAGCTATAAATGCTACAATCTTCAATCTTCCTTCAACCTTCAAAAAGGTTCTTCAAATCTCTCCCAACTGGAGTAGGGTGCTGCTGCTGTGTGCTATAAACCCTGATCGACGGTATAGCGTGATGTCCAGCTCTAAGCGGATCGTATGCGACCCTCTGGAATTGTGGAAATCCAACCCTTTTTATAGGAAAATAACCCTCCAAAGATAATAAATCTTAAAAAGATATTTTCCCATAAATATAGGTAAAATATATGATTCTGCATATCTCTTTCCTTCCAGGAGCCAAGCCCAAAAATATAAGATCTCTTTCCAATTTTAAAAGATCTCAGCCAAGAATAAAATATTCTCGCCGCGTCCTAGGTATTCGCCTCGGTCGAGTCGGCGTCTCTGGATCACCTCGGTCGATGTGAATCTCTGGTCAACCGAGGTGAGTCACAACTGAATGCGAAATCTCTCAAAACTGGTCCAAAGTAAATCTTTAATCCATGGCTATGCTTCCTGGATGGTTCCTTATGCTCCTCAATGTAGCTCCAAATGACTCATGACTCCTTTTGCTCCTTTTTGATGCAAAACATACCATTTTACCTGCAATTACAACAAAACTAGGTGTAGACCTCGATTCCCGCAAAGGTAGATGAAATGGTAATATAATCACATATTATACATGCTAACATGCAGATTATGAAAGATAAAACGTCCAAACAAACCCCAAAATATAGACTATAATTCATGCTATCAAAATACCCCATACTTAGCCCTTGCTTGTCCCCAAGCAAGTTCCTCATATAGAAGACAAGGTAGAATGGATTATAGGTCATAAAAATCAACGAAAAAGTCTTTCAAAAACATTTTATGGTGTGCAACTACCATAGATCACTCTAAGAGAGTACTCCTTGGAATTAAAAACTTAATATGATCAAAGCATTTTATAAATATAGGAAAGTTGTTCATCTTTGCATAGAATCATAGTATGCATTATAAATCATAATTATCAAAATTAATCATGTATAATCCGATTTAAACCGCTAAGTCAATCAACAAGCTCAAGGTCTCAAGGGCTTCCCAAAAGGAAGGTCAAGAAACGTGTAGGGTAGGGATGTATGTAAGGTAATGTGGTGCTAGAATCCGGGAAAAGGATGAACTTCACTTTGACTTGCAACATCTTCCACCAATAAGCTTTGCTTATTTCACACTTTTTTTTCTTTTTACTTTACTTTTTGGGATGCATGGATAGAGGTGCACAATAACCGAAGCCTGGGAGATTAGCAATCATCAATTTCTTGAGATGCATCAAACCCTTGATGCACATACCATGACCCGTTAGGAATATCGCTCAATCCGACTTTGGCAAGACACAAACACCCGGCTATGTGAATGGTGTCGAGTTACTCATCTTCATGATTGACTTCCCCAAACCTATTATTGCTTTCTAACACTTTCACTTGCAGCCACTTCTCAACTTTAACTCCACTTGTTTTCACCACTTCGCTTGCTTCCAAATTCCCGGATAGGTAAAGGGAGGCAAAAATGTATATGAGGGGCTAAGCATGATCAAGAAGAAGAAGAAGAAGAGAATGAATTGCCTTGGTCTTTCCAAGAAGAAAGTGAGAGAACTTAACTTGCAGTGTCAACCTTCAAATTCAACATAATTTGGATAAAAACAAAGTATTAAACATGCTAATAATTTCAAACAAAGCATTTAACAACTTAAACATATTATAAAACCTTTCAAACACATAAAGAATTTAAAACCAGTCAGTAAACAAGATCTTCACTGAGATCATATCCAGATAAGTAACACAAAAAATCGTTTTCGAAAACTCTCAGTTAACACACCTCGGTCGAGGTGTTCTTGGGTCAACCGAGGTGAAACACCTCGTTCGGCCAGAACTGCCCCGGTCGAGGTCAAAATTTTTTTTTTTAAAACCAGTTTTTTTTCCAGTTTCGACGTTTTTCTCAATCAAATCTTCTGTATGTATGCATGCAATCTCAGATAATCATATAAATGCCGAAGTGATGCATAAATAAAATATCCGATGAGATATAATACATCAAGTAGTCAAATACATCAAAAGGTAGTCAAATAATACAAATACCCCATACTTGGGACACACTGTCCCAGTGGGTCAAATAAAAGTCTAGAAAATGAGAGAACTCACCGGATAAATAGCTGAACTGCATAAAAATAGAATAAAGAAAATCCTGCAGCTCCTCAATAATCCTGATCCGGTGGTGGTGGTGGTGGCACATACGGATACTGAGCCGGGTCGAACGGATAGCCCATAGTCTGTTGGAACTGTAGCTCCATCATCCTGCGCTGATAGTGCTGCTCCTCTAACATCTGATGAGTCAAGCGGTCAATGTGTCGGTCCTGGGCAGCAAATCTCTCATGAATGTCCACAGTAAGGGCAGCATAAGAGTCTATCATCTGATCTGTCAGGTCGTCGATCCGGCGATGAACCTCAGAATCTCTATGGCGGCGTGTCCGACGCCTAGCAGATCTAGCAGGAGGTGCAGCAGGTGCTGGCTCAGTATCCTCCTCATCATCCAAGTCGATGATCGGTGGCGCGCTCGTCCCTGCAGTATCTGTCCCTGTATCCATCGGGACACCACCCTCTCTCTCATCCAACGTCTCCTCGTCGTCGTCATCCTCCTCCTCCTCAGCAGGGGCAGCTGCTGCCTCTCTGTGATCCTCCATCAGTGTAGCCCAAGCTGTCTGCCAGTAATGAGGATCAAAGACTGTGAACTGAGCAGACCAGCGGATCCCCTGAGGTGCAGTCCGCTCCCAAGGCATGGCGACGTATGGAGTGGTCAAACCACGGGGAACCAGAATCCTCCGTGTGATCATCTCCTGTAATCCCAGCGGCTTCGGAGCCGCCGCCATCGTGCAAACACTGAGGTCCATCCCGTGATAGGTAGCAATATGGGTGACCAGACCTCCGCAGCAAATGTCTCCCTTCGCCTTGGCCTTGATCCTGTGCAGATCCTCTGCCAGGAGCAAGCCAAAGTCTGGGAAACCTCCTGTGACCATGCAGTAGAGGCTGAAGAGCTCGCCCTGTCTGATCTTCTGGGGCGTCTCAGTACGCGCCAGAAGTGTTTCGCTGAAAATCCTGTGGGCTAGTCTGAAGGCCGGATGAAAGATGACCTTCTCCCTGGAATCTCCAGGGCGCCATCTGTCTGCATGCTCAGTAATATGGGCAATCTGCCCCCAGAACTCCCTAGCTACGGATCGGGAGGGAAAGTCGGTGGCGGTGGGCTCAGAGAAACCAAAAATCTCTCTCCATATCTCTAAAGGAACTATGAAGTTCCGGTTCATCAACCGGTACTTCACAGACCGGTCTGTGGGGAGGTAGGAGAAGGAGCTAACAAACTCCAAGGTCGGCTCCAAGTAAGCTGGGGCTCGGATCTCAGTAAACTGATCCAGCCCGACAGTAGCAATCATCCTCCTAAGGTCAACGTCTAACCCTAGGCAATCAAAAGCCGACACGTCCAGAAATCGTGGTGCGATAACTGGACGGCTAGCTATCCGCTCATAGTCTACCCGGCATCTCTCGTGGATAACCGGGCGGTAAGGACGGGAAGAAGAAGAAGAAGGGGAGGGTGAGGATCTGTCTCTAAGGGCTAAGCGACGATCTGAACTCATTTTCACTCAACTCTGTCAGACCACCTCGGTACTGACAAGCCTCAAGAACACCTCGGTCGAGATGCAGTTCGACTGGACCGAGGCGCAGCAGTTACGATTCCAATTCTTAGAAATTCAGTTCTTTTCCCCCCAAAATCACTACAATTGCTTCCTAAGGGGTACTTATGCCTTTTCTCAGCAGAATCAGGGGCAACCAAAGCCCAAATCGAAGCGAATGAACGAGTTAGGGTTTCGACTTGTTTTACCTCGTTTCGGTCGATTCGTTCGATTTTCTTGCAGATCTGTTGTTGCAATCGGTTCCTCGACCCTTCAATCACAGTTTAGAAGCAGAAATCTTCGAAAACGAGCGAGATTTGAGAGAGAGCGAAGTGGACTGTCGCCGCGGTCGAGGTGGGTAAAAAAAAAATGAAAAATAAATTTTTCCCCTTTTTATACTGTTCCTGGATCTGCTGTCACCTCGGTCGAGATGGTCTCGACTGGACCGAGGTGGTACGGACCGAGGTGGTACGAACCGAGGTGGTTTTGCAGAAACCCTAGTCGCCTCGGTTGCTCAAGAATCAACTCGGTCGAGATGCTCTGACAGTGACCGAGATGCTTCTGTCTTCTCAAAATCTCGAACTTCTGTCCTTCCAGTTGTCCATCCTTCCTTAGATATTCCCTGTTGACTGTCCAGAACGCCAAAAACAAAGCAAAGCAAAGCAAAAACAAAAACTATCTAAGCTAGACTAGAAAACGGGAAAAGAAAGCAATACCTTGGGTTGCCTCCCAAGAAGCGCTTGATTTAAGGTCGCTAGCTGGACCATGATGCGTCTCAAATGAGGTGGGAGGTGCTCTCACCCCATACTTCACCTCCATCGTGGGGTGAAGTAAGTAGATCCATCAAACGCTCCAACAAGTGTAAGTGCTCATTGGGGAATGAATCGTCTATGGGTGGGTTATCCGTTTCGCGGGAGGATTCCGGTAGCCGGCTGAGGTGATCCGCGACTGAGTTCTCGGATCCTTTCTTATCGCGGATCTCTAGGTCAAACTCTTGGAGCAAGAGAATCCATCGAATAAGGCGCGGCTTGGCATCTTTCTTAGCCAACAAGTAACGAATGGCTGCGTGGTCGGTGTAGACAATGACTTTTGCTCCTACTAGATAGGAACGAAACTTCTCGAAAGCATATACAACCGCCAATAACTCCTTCTCGGTGGTAGCGTAGTTGCGTTGTGCTTCATCTAGTGTTTTGCTAGCATAATAAATGGCGGTGGTCCGTCCATCTTTTTTCTGTCCAAGCACCGCTCCTACGGCTACATCACTAGCGTCACACATGACCTCAAAGGGCAAGGTCCAATCAGGAGGTTGGATAATAGGAGCGGAGATCAACGCTTCCTTAATCCTGTAAAAAGCATCAAGACACTCCTGCGAAAACTCAAAAACAACATCTTTATTCAAGAGGTTAGTTAGAGGTTTAGAAATCTTAGAGAAGTCCTTGATGAATCTCCTGTAGAAACCTGCATGCCCGAGAAAACTCCTCACACCTTTAACAGAACAAGGAGGAGGGAGTTTTTCAATAGTTTCGATCTTAGCTCGATCGACCTCAATACCTCGATTAGAAACGAGGTGTCCTAGCACAATGCCTTCATTAACCATAAAATGACACTTCTCCCAATTTAAAACAAGGTTAGTGTCTTCACATCTTTTAAGCACTAGAGAAAGGTTAGATAGGCAATCATCAAAAGAGGAACCATATACAGAAAAATCATCCATGAATACCTCCATGATCTCCTCTATGTACTCGGAAAAGATAGCCATCATGCATCGCTGGAAGGTAGCGGGTGCATTGCACAATCCAAATGGCATCCTCCGATAGGCAAATGTCCCCCAAGGACAAGTGAAAGTGGTCTTCTCCTGATCATCCGGATGGATAGGAATCTGGAAGAACCCACTATAGCCGTCCAAGTAGCAAAAGTGTGAATGCTGGGCCAACCGTTCGAGCATTTGATCGATGAAGGGAAGCGGAAAATGATCCTTCCGAGTTGCCGTGTTCAGCTTCCTATAATCGATGCAAACTCTCCAGCCCGTAACGGTCCTCGTTGGGATCAACTCGTTGTTCTTATTCGTCACAACGGTCATCCCTCCTTTCTTCGGAACGACATGCACCGGGCTAACCCACTTGCTGTCCGAGATAGGATAAATAATACCTGCATCCAACAACTTAAGAACTTCCTTCTTCACAACCTCTTTCATGATCGGATTTAACCGTCTTTGAGGTTCCCGTGAAGTCTTATGATTATCTTCTATTAGAATTCTATGCATGCAGAAAGAAGGTTTAATGCCAATAAGATCATCCGTGGTGTAACCTATAGCTTTTCGATGCTTTCTCAGGACATGCATTAACTTAGATAATTCAGAATCGGAGAGGGAAGCACTAACAATAATGGGATAAGTAGAATCCGGTCCAAGAAAGATATACCTCAAGTGACTGGGGAGCTGTTTAAGCTCCACGACTGGGGGTGCTTTCTGGGGGAAATCCATGCTTCCTCTTTCCAGTGGAGTGGTATCAGAAACTGGACTCGATGAAGTCTCAGTTTGAATCATCTCGCCTTCGACCTCGGTCGAGGCGCATAAGCGTTGACCGAGATGTTCTTCGGTCGCCTCGCTCAGTCCAGAAAGTGCCTCGGTCGAGGTACTGCTACTGGATCCGAGACTGGAGATCTTCGTCTCCTGGATTAGCTTCTCAGTTTTAGCTCCTGGATCTTCTTCCAGTGCCTTCAAGCTCCGTATATCTGCATCACAGGAAGCATCTATACCTTCCTCCATTAAACTGAAGCTAATAACTCTTTCGAGTGGATCGTTAATAAGGATAGAGCTCACCAATTCTCTTGATTCTTCTTCATCGTAGATGTTGAAGATATCATCAGTTAGTTGCTCCCCTTTCATGGCTGCAAGTAGCGCGAACTCCACCTCATCGCCACCAACGTTGAATTTCAACTTGGCGTTCTTGCAATCCACGTTGCAACCCGAAGTTGCTAGAAATGGTCTCCCGAGAATAATAGGAACAGGATAATATGCGGGAATGTCAAGTACAACAAAATCTATGGGAAGATAGAAGTTACCTAACTTGACCGGAACGTCCTCCAAAATGCCCACGGGATGGGTAATGGAGCGATCCGCCATGTAAAGTCGAATCTTGACCGGCTTGGGCTCTCCAAGACCGATCTTCGTGCATAGCTCCAGCGGGATGATGCTCACGCTGGCTCCTAGATCACAAAGGGCTTCACAAGTGACATCCCCAATTTGAATGGGAATACAAAATGAGCCGGGATCTCGCAACTTAGGTGGCATCTTTTCCTTCATGATTTTGATAAGCTCCGAAGATTTAGATGTCATCCTAACTTTACCAACATCCTCCAGCTTCCTCTTCCTTGATAAGATTTCTTTTAAGAACTTCCCATAGGCGGGCATACCTAAAATAGCATCAAGGAAAGGAATATTAATATGTAGCTTATTCATCAAGTCAAGAAACTTACCAAAGTGCTTGTCTAGATGTGCTCTGGCTCTGGACTGAGGGAATGGAAGTGGTGGTTTGTATGCAGGAGGTGGAACATAAGTTTCTGTCGTCCCTCCTGCTTTCTGTTGCTCCGCCTCGGTTGGCATCTTGGTCGAGGTGTTCTTCGACTGGATCTGGACCGAGGTGGTCTACGTCGAGCGAGGTACTGGATCTGCAGTTTTGAGTCCACTCCTCGTAGTTATGGCCATGCATTGGCCCTTTGGGTTAGTTTCCGTCTTTGCTGGAAGCTTCCCTGGATCTCTTGGCGCTTCATTCGCCTTATTAGCAAGTTGTTGTTCGAAGGACTTTTGGGCCCTTGAAAATGAAGTCATAGAATTCTCCATAGCGCTAAGCTTGATCAAGATTGCTTCCAGAACTGCGTCTTTCTTTTCTGGCTGAGACGAACTTGATCCTTGCCCTTGGCTTTTCAATGGAGTAGAAGAAGAAGAAGGGGAAGAGAGGAAAGGGTTAGAGGAATCATTAGAGTTGGAGTTTGAATGATTGTTACCGTAGTTTTGGTTATTCGCCCTCCAGTTGTTGCTGTTGGATCCTCTATTGTTGTTGTTGTAGTTGTTGTTTCGGGGACCGTTGTTGTTGTTACGGTACCCGTTATTGTTGTTGTTCCTTTGCCCTTGCTCTTCCTTCTTAGTTTGAGCCATCAAGACCTCCTTCAATTGCTTCACGTCATTCGTCAAAGACGTGAGTTGATTGTTGTTGGATTGAGTCTCTTGAAAGTTGACTCTTTTAACTCCACCTTCAGCTCCTTGGTGGGTATATTTCTCCATGTGCAAGGCTTGCTTCTCAATGAAGTCCCAAGCCTCATCAATCGCCATGTCCATGAAGGTACCGGCGGAAAGTAGTTGGAGATTGAACTGGGTGCTTCCGTCCAGCCCTTTGAAGTAGATCTCCAACAACTCGATCTTTGGAATCCCATGATGTGGGCAATCCAAGAGGATATCCTTGAACCGCTCCCAAGATTTGGACAAGCTCTCCTTGTCCTTCATAATGAAAGCGTTGATCTTCCCTCTCATTTCAGCGGTCTTTGAGGGGGGAAAGAATTTGGTCAAGAATTCCGTAGTCATCTCTTCCCATGTGCTAATTTTTCCTGGAGGAAGAGATTGATACCAAGTAAGAGCTCTATCTTTTAAAGAAAAGTAAAAAGGTCTTAGCTTGTAGTTGTTGTTCTCAATTCTGGGGGGTCGCAAGGTTTCCATTAAGATCTCGTAGTTTTGAAGATGTTGATGCGGCGACTCTTTCTCTAGCCCTCCGAATTGGCATTGGCGAATCATGGCTAGAACTTGCGGTCGAAGTTCGTAGTCATGATCTGCTGGATCTCCTAGGTTCACTCCTGGACGCCTCAGCTGTTGGTTAGGGTCCATCCTTTGACCTAGGGTTTGTAGGATTCCTGCAAGAAGAACATCTCGGACTGGCATCCGAGGTGGAAGTACATCGTCCGGGGCGTCAGGTATTGGAATCTACCTCGGTCGCGGGTCAACTACTGGATCCTGCATCGGTCGAGGATCAACAAGAGGATCTTCCCTTGGTCGAAGTAGAATCTGGTCTCGTATGACTGCTATCTCAGCTTCGATTGCTGCAGTCTTGGTGCGATTCTCTTCTTTCTCTTGCCTGAGTTCTTCCTTGCTGAGGCGTAGCAGCTCTAGCGCCTCTTTCAATTGGGCCGCAAGATCACGATCGTCTTGTTGGGCCATCTTCTCTTCTCTTAAGCGTCGCTTGTATGTCTTTTCTGGTTCGGGATCGTAAGGAACGATTTCCTTCCCAGCGCGGGTTCTTCGCATATACCTAAGAAAGAACCTGCAAAAGTCACTCAAGTAGAGTGGTTAGATGAAACGGGGCAATCGCCCCAAGAGCAAACCGTACCGGCTCGATCTAGACCAAGTCCCCGGCAACGGCGCCAAAAACTTGTTCGCTCCAAACGGTGTGTGCAAGCTTTAAATTTATAACCCTAGACTTAAGCTTAAAACAAGGATGCGAACCCGCAGTGTACGGGTCAATCGTAGTAAAAGTAAGAAAATTCCAAGGGTCGATCACTGGGACTCGATGAAACAAAGTCAATACGGTGTGCTTATGTCAATACTAACCACAAGAGCGATTAACACAATCAAAGATGAATAAGAAGTCAATAAAGCAAACATGCAATTCTAGGGATTAAAGCATCTAGTTGTGGTTCCAACTCAAGATCTATAGATAAGCGGACAAAGCTGAGATTTTTGCGTGGGGAAGGTGTTACTAAAGTGGAGTAGATCACCGGGTAAGTCTCACTACTCGCTAATCCAAAACCGTAACTCCTATTACCGGGTAAGTCTCAAGGAATCAAGATAAAGAACTATAACCTCAAACTAACACACCATCTAAGGGAATAGAATCAACCTTTACCGGGTAAGTCTCAGGCTAACTCACAAAGATGGGATGGAAGCACACTCAAACCCCAATAAAGGATGAACCTTTATTACCTACACTTATGATCGTTGGTACACAAACTAAGGAATTACCGGGTAAGTCTCATCCTAAGCTTGCTTTGAACCAGGAAAGGTGTAATAAGAATAGGATTTGACAAACTCTAACACTTAACTCTCAGTTATGGATCAGATAAGTCACCTCGGTCAGCCAGTTTCCACCCCGGCCGAGATGTTCATCGACTGAACGAGGTGCTTAGGGTTAAGGTTAAAGACTCGAACTTTCAGGATCCTACTGGAATCTAAGATTATTCTATCATTGTTTTTCCCACAACCTTCAACCAATCACCCTAGAATCACACAAGGAAATTAGCCACTCATCATCATGAAAGTATTAATCAAATATATGGGAAGAAGGTGAATATTTGAACAAGAAGAATTTAATGAAAAGACTTCAATAACTGAATCAAATATCACAACAAAGCGTTCCTTGGATAGCAATCCAACAAGACGAGACAACAAGTGAGGGAATTGAAGATAATCTTACAAAAACCCTTCAAAAGCTATAAATGCTACAATCTTCAATCTTCCTTCAACCTTCAAAAAGTTTCTTCAAATCTCTCCCAACTGGAGTAGGGTGCTGCTGCTGTGTGCTATAAACCCTGATCGACGGTATAGCGTGATGTCCAGCTCTAAGCGGATCGTATGCGGCCCTCTGGAATTGTGGAAATCCAACCCTTTTTATAGGAAAATAACCCTCCAAAGATAATAAATCTTAGAAAGATATTTTCCCATAAATATAGGTAAAATATATGATTCTGCATATCTCTTTCCTTCCAGGAGCCAAGCCCAAAAATATAAGATCTCTTTCCAATTTTAAAAGATCTCAGCCAAGAATAAAATATTCTCGCCGCGTCCTAGGTATTCGCCTCGGTCGAGTCGGCGTCTCTGGATCACCTCGGTCGATGTGAATCTCTGGTCAACCGAGGTGAGTCACAACTGAATGCGAAATCTCTCAAAACTGGTCCAAAGTAAATCTTTAATCCATGGCTATGCTTCCTGGATGGTTCCTTATGCTCCTCAATGTAGCTCCAAATGACTCATGACTCCTTTTGCTCCTTTTTGATGCAAAACATACCATTTTACCTGCAATTATAGCAAAACTAGGTGTAGACCTCGATTCCCGCAAAGGTAGATGAAATGGTAATATAATCACATATTATACATGCTAACATGCAGATTATGAAAGATAAAACGTCCAAACAAACCCCAAAATATAGACTATAATTCATGCTATCAAAATACCCCATACTTAGCCCTTGCTTGTCCCCAAGCAAGTTCCTCATATAGAAGACAAGGTAGAATGGATTATAGGTCATAAAAATCAACGAAAAAGTCTTTCAAAAACATTTTATGGTGTGCAACTACCATAGATCACTCTAAGAGAGTACTCCTTGGAATTAAAAACTTAATATGATCAAAGCATTTTATAAATATAGGAAAGTTGTTCATCTTTGCATAGAATCATAGTATGCATTATAAATCATAATTATCAAAATTAATCATGTATAATCCGATTTAAACCGCTAAATCAATCAACAAGCTCAAGGTCTCAAGGGCTTCCCAAAAGAAAGGTCAAGAAACGTGTAGGGTAGGGATGTATGTAAGGTAATGTGGTGCTAGAATCCGGGAAAAGGATGAACATCACTTTGACTTGCAACATCTTCCACCAATAAGCTTTGCTTATTTCACACTTTTTTTTCTTTTTACTTTACTTTTTGGGATGCATGGATAGAGGTGCACAATAACCGAAGCCTGGGAGATTAGCAATCATCAATTTCTTGAGATGCATCAAACCCTTGATGCACATACCATGACCCGTTAGGAATATCGCTCAATCCGACTTTGGCAAGACACAAACACCCGGCTATGTGAATGGTGTCGAGTTACTCATCTTCATGATTGACTTCCCCAAACCTATTATTGCTTTCTAACACTTTCACTTGCAGCCACTTCTCAACTTTAACTCCACTTGTTTTCACCACTTCGCTTGCTTCCAAATTCCCGGATAGGTAAAGGGAGGCAAAAATGTATATGAGGGGCTAAGCATGATCAAGAAGAAGAAGAAGAAGAGAATGAATTGCCTTGGTCTTTCCAAGAAGAAAGTGAGAGAATTTAACTTGCAGTGTCAA
The DNA here is from genome assembly GCA_033239125.1 of Fagopyrum homotropicum. Taxonomy (NCBI): domain Eukaryota; kingdom Viridiplantae; phylum Streptophyta; class Magnoliopsida; order Caryophyllales; family Polygonaceae; genus Fagopyrum; species Fagopyrum homotropicum. The sequence continues at coordinate 103,289,514 of BSWB01000002.1, forward strand.
CCTTCAAATTCAACATAATTTGGATAAAAACAAAGTATTAAACATGCTAATAATTTCAAACAAAGCATTTAACAACTTAAACATATTATAAAACCTTTCAAACACATAAAGAATTTAAAACCAGTCAGTAAACAAGATCTTCACTGAGATCATATCCAGATAAGTAACACAAAAAATCGTTTTCGAAAACTCTCAGTTAACACACCTCGGTCGAGGTGTTCTTGGGTCAACCGAGGTGAAACACCTCGTTCGGCCAGAACTGCCCCGGTCGAGGTCAAAAATTTTTTTTTTTAAAACCAGTTTTTTTTCCAGTTTCGACGTTTTTCTCAATCAAATCTTCTGTATGTATGCATGCAATCTCAGATAATCATATAAATGCCGAAGTGATGCATAAATAAAATATCCGATGAGATATAATACATCAAGTAGTCAAATACATCAAAAGGTAGTCAAATAATACAAATACCCCATACTTGGGACACACTGTCCCAGTGGGTCAAATAAAAGTCTAGAAAATGAGAGAACTCACCGGATAAATAGCTGAACTGCATAAAAATAGAATAAAGAAAATCCTGCAGCTCCTCAATAATCCTGATCCGGTGGTGGTGGTGGTGGCACATACGGATACTGAGCCGGGTCGAACGGATAGCCCATAGTCTGCTGGAACTGTAGCTCCATCATCCTGCGCTGATAGTGCTGCTCCTCTAACATCTGATGAGTCAAGCGGTCAATGTGTCGGTCCTGGGCAGCAAATCTCTCATGAATGTCCACAGTAAGGGCAGCATAAGAGTCTATCATCTGATCTGTCAGGTCGTCGATCCGGCGATGAACCTCAGAATCTCTATGGCGGCGTGTCCGACGCCTAGCAGATCTAGCAGGAGGTGCAGCAGGTGCTGGCTCAGTATCCTCCTCATCATCCAAGTCGATGATCGGTGGCGCGCTCGTCCCTGCAGTATCTGTCCCTGTATCCATCGGGACACCACCCTCTCTCTCATCCAACGTCTCCTCGTCGTCGTCATCCTCCTCCTCCTCAGCAGGGGCAGCTGCTGCCTCTCTGTGATCCTCCATCAGTGTAGCCCAAGCTGTCTGCCAGTAATGAGGATCAAAGACTGTGAACTGAGCAGACCAGCGGATCCCCTGAGGTGCAGTCCGCTCCCAAGGCATGGCGACGTATGGAGTGGTCAAACCACGGGGAACCAGAATCCTCCGTGTGATCATCTCCTGTAATCCCAGCGGCTTCGGAGCCGCCGCCATCGTGCAAACACTGAGGTCCATCCCGTGATAGGTAGCAATATGGGTGACCAGACCTCCGCAGCAAATGTCTCCCTTCGCCTTGGCCTTGATCCTGTGCAGATCCTCTGCCAGGAGCAAGCCAAAGTCTGGGAAACCTCCTGTGACCATGCAGTAGAGGCTGAAGAGCTCGCCCTGTCTGATCTTCTGGGGCGTCTCAGTACGCGCCAGAAGTGTTTCGCTGAAAATCCTGTGGGCTAGTCTGAAGGCCGGATGAAAGATGACCTTCTCCCTGGAATCTCCAGGGCGCCATCTGTCTGCATGCTCAGTAATATGGGCAATCTGCCCCCAGAACTCCCTAGCTACGGATCGGGAGGGAAAGTCGGTGGCGGTGGGCTCAGAGAAACCAAAAATCTCTCTCCATATCTCTAAAGGAACTATGAAGTTCCGGTTCATCAACCGGTACTTCACAGACCGGTCTGTGGGGAGGTAGGAGAAGGAGCTAACAAACTCCAAGGTCGGCTCCAAGTAAGCTGGGGCTCGGATCTCAGTAAACTGATCTAGCCCGACAGTAGCAATCATCCTCCTAAGGTCAACGTCTAACCCTAGGCAATCAAAAGCCGACACGTCCAGAAATCGTGGTGCGATAACTGGACGGCTAGCTATCCGCTCATAGTCTACCCGGCATCTCTCGTGGATAACCGGGCGGTAAGGACGGGAAGAAGAAGAAGAAGGGGAGGGTGAGGATCTGTCTCTAAGGGCTAAGCGACGATCTGAACTCATTTTCACTCAACTCTGTCAGACCACCTCGGTCACTGACAAGCCTCAAGAACACCTCGGTCGAGATGCAGTTCGACTGGACCGAGGCGCAGCAGTTACGATTCCAATTCTCAGAAATTCAGTTCTTTTCCCCCCAAAATCACTACAATTGCTTCCTAAGGGGTACTTATGCCTTTTCTCAGCAGAATCAGGGGCAACCAAAGCCCAAATCGAAGCGAATGAACGAGTTAGGGTTTCGACTTGTTTTACCTCGTTTCGGTCGATTCGTTCGATTTTCTTGCAGATCTGTTGTTGCAATCGGTTCCTCGACCCTTCAATCACAGTTTAGAAGCAGAAATCTTCGAAAACGAGCGAGATTTGAGAGAGAGCGAAGTGGACTGTCGCCGCGGTCGAGGTGGGTAAAAAAAAAATGAAAAATAAATTTTTCACCTTTTTATACTGTTCCTGGATCTGCTGTCACCTCGGTCGAGATGGTCTCGACTGGACCGAGGTGGTACGGACCGAGGTGGTACGAACCGAGGTGGTTCTGCAGAAACCCTAGTCGCCTCGGTTGCTCAAGAATCAACTCGGTCCAGATGCTCTGACAGTGACCGAGATGCTTCTGTCTTCTCAAAATCTCGAACTTCTGTCCTTCCAGTTGTCCATCCTTCCTTAGATATTCCCTGTTGACTGTCCAGAACGCCAAAAACAAAGCAAAGCAAAGCAAAAACAAAAACTATCTAAGCTAGACTAGAAAACGGGAAAAGAAAGCAATACCTTGGGTTGCCTCCCAAGAAGCGCTTGATTTAAGGTCGCTAGCTGGACCATGATGCGTCTCAAATGAGGTGGGAGGTGCTCTCACCCCATACTTCACCTCCATCGTGGGGTGAAGTAAGTAGATCCATCAAACGCTCCAACAAGTGTAAGTGCTCATTGGGGAATGAATCGTCTATGGGTGGGTTATCCGTTTCGCGGGAGGATTCCGGTAGCCGGCTGAGGTGATCCGCGACTGAGTTCTCGGATCCTTTCTTATCGCGGATCTCTAGGTCAAACTCTTGGAGCAAGAGAATCCATCGAATAAGGCGCGGCTTGGCATCTTTCTTAGCCAACAAGTAACGAATGGCTGCGTGGTCGGTGTAGACAATGACTTTTGCTCCTACTAGATAGGAACGAAACTTCTCGAAAGCATATACAACCGCCAATAACTCCTTCTCGGTGGTAGCGTAGTTGCGTTGTGCTTCATCTAGTGTTTTGCTAGCATAATAAATGGCGGTGGTCCGTCCATCTTTTTTCTGTCCAAGCACCGCTCCTACGGCTACATCACTAGCGTCACACATGACCTCAAAGGGCAAGGTCCAATCAGGAGGTTGGATAATAGGAGCGGAGATCAACGCTTCCTTAATCCTGTAAAAAGCATCAAGACACTCCTGCGAAAACTCAAAAACAACATCTTTATTCAAGAGGTTAGTTAGAGGTTTAGAAATCTTAGAGAAGTCCTTGATGAATCTCCTGTAGAAACCTGCATGCCCGAGAAAACTCCTCACACCTTTAACAGAACAAGGAGGAGGGAGTTTTTCAATAGTTTCGATCTTAGCTCGATCGACCTCAATACCTCGATTAGAAACGAGGTGTCCTAGCACAATGCCTTCATTAACCATAAAATGACACTTCTCCCAATTTAAAACAAGGTTAGTGTCTTCACATCTTTTAAGCACTAGAGAAAGGTTAGATAGGCAATCATCAAAAGAGGAACCATATACAGAAAAATCATCCATGAATACCTCCATGATCTCCTCTATGTACTCGGAAAAGATAGCCATCATGCATCGCTGGAAGGTAGCGGGTGCATTGCACAATCCAAATGGCATCCTCCGATAGGCAAATGTCCCCCAAGGACAAGTGAAAGTGGTCTTCTCCTGATCATCCGGATGGATAGGAATCTGGAAGAACCCACTATAGCCGTCCAAGTAGCAAAAGTGTGAATGCTGGGCCAACCGTTCGAGCATTTGATCGATGAAGGGAAGCGGAAAATGATCCTTCCGAGTTGCCGTGTTCAGCTTCCTATAATCGATGCAAACTCTCCAGCCCGTAACGGTCCTCGTTGGGATCAACTCGTTGTTCTTATTCGTCACAACGGTCATCCCTCCTTTCTTCGGAACGACATGCACCGGGCTAACCCACTTGCTGTCCGAGATAGGATAAATAATACCTGCATCCAACAACTTAAGAACTTCCTTCTTCACAACCTCTTTCATGATCGGATTTAACCGTCTTTGAGGTTCCCGTGAAGTCTTATGATTATCTTCTATTAGAATTCTATGCATGCAGAAAGAAGGTTTAATGCCAATAAGATCATCCGTGGTGTAACCTATAGCTTTTCGATGCTTTCTCAGGACATGCATTAACTTAGATAATTCAGAATCGGAGAGGGAAGCACTAACAATAACGGGATAAGTAGAATCCGGTCCAAGAAAGATATACCTCAAGTGACTGGGGAGCTGTTTAAGCTCCACGACTGGGGGTGCTTTCTGGGGGAAATCCATGCTTCCTCTTTCCAGTGGAGTGGTATCAGAAACTGGACTCGATGAAGTCTCAGTTTGAATCATCTCGCCTTCGACCTCGGTCGAGGCGCATAAGCGTTGACCGAGATGTTCTTCGGTCGCCTCGCTCAGTCCAGAAAGTGCCTCGGTCGAGGTACTGCTACTGGATCCGAGACTGGAGATCTTCGTCTCCTGGATTAGCTTCTCAGTTTTAGCTCCTGGATCTTCTTCCAGTGCCTTCAAGCTCCGTATATCTGCATCACAGGAAGCATCTATACCTTCCTCCATTAAACTGAAGCTAATAACTCTTTCGAGTGGATCGTTAATAAGGATAGAGCTCACCAATTCTCTTGATTCTTCTTCATCGTAGATGTTGAAGATATCATCAGTTAGTTGCTCCCCTTTCATGGCTGCAAGTAGTGCGAACTCCACCTCATCGCCACCAACGTTGAATTTCAACTTGGCGTTCTTGCAATCCACGTTGCAACCCGAAGTTGCTAGAAATGGTCTCCCGAGAATAATAGGAACAGGATAATATGCGGGAATGTCAAGTACAACAAAATCTATGGGAAGATAGAAGTTACCTAACTTGACCGGAACGTCCTCCAAAATGCCCACGGGATGGGTAATGGAGCGATCCGCCATGTAAAGTCGAATCTTGACCGGCTTGGGCTCTCCAAGACCGATCTTCGTGCATAGCTCCAGCGGGATGATGCTCACGCTGGCTCCTAGATCACAAAGGGCTTCACAAGTGACATCCCCAATTTGAATGGGAATACAAAATGAGCCGGGATCTCGCAACTTAGGTGGCATCTTTTCCTTCATGATTTTGATAAGCTCCGAAGATTTAGATGTCATCCTAACTTTACCAACATCCTCCAGCTTCCTCTTCCTTGATAAGATTTCTTTTAAGAACTTCCCATAGGCGGGCATACCTAAAATAGCATCAAGGAAAGGAATATTAATATGTAGCTTATTCATCAAGTCAAGAAACTTACCAAAGTGCTTGTCTAGATGTGCTCTGGCTCTGGACTGAGGGAATGGAAGTGGTGGTTTTATGCAGGAGGTGGAACATAAGTTTCTGTCGTCCCTCCTGCTTTCTGTTGCTCCGCCTCGGTTGGCATCTTGGTCGAGGTGTTCTTCGACTGGATCTGGACCGAGGTGGTCTGCGTCGAGCGAGGTACTGGATCTGCAGTTTTGAGTCCACTCCTCGTAGTTATGGCCATGCATTGGCCCTTTGGGTTAGTTTCCGTCTTTGCTGGAAGCTTCCCTGGATCTCTTGGCGCTTCATTCGCCTTATTAGCAAGTTGTTGTTCGAAGGACTTTTGGGCCCTTGAAAATGAAGTCATAGAATTCTCCATAGCGCTAAGCTTGATCAAGATTGCTTCCAGAACTGCGTCTTTCTTTTCTGGCTGAGACGAACTTGATCCTTGCCCTTGGCTTTTCAATGGAGTAGAAGAAGAAGAAGGGGAAGAGAGGAAAGGGTTAGAGGAATCATTAGAGTTGGAGTTTGAATGATTGTTACCGTAGTTTTGGTTATTCGCCCTCTAGTTGTTGCTGTTGGATCCTCTATTGTTGTTGTTGTAGTTGTTGTTTCGGGGACTGTTGTTGTTGTTACGGTACCCGTTATTGTTGTTGTTCCTTTGCCCTTGCTCTTCCTTCTTAGTTTGAGCCATCAAGAGCTCCTTCAATTGCTTCACGTCATTCGTCAAAGACGTGAGTTGATTGTTGTTGGATTGAGTCTCTTGAAAGTTGACTCTTTTAACTCCACCTTCAGCTCCTTGGTGGGTATATTTCTCCATGTGCAAGGCTTGCTTCTCAATGAAGTCCCAAGCCTCATCAATCGCCATGTCCATGAAGGTACCGGCGGAAAGTAGTTGGAGATTGAACTGGGTGCTTCCGTCCAGCCCTTTGAAGTAGATCTCCAACAACTCGATCTTTGGAATCCCATGATGTGGGCAATCCAAGAGGATATCCTTGAACCGCTCCCAAGATTTGGACAAGCTCTCCTTGTCCTTCATAATGAAAGCGTTGATCTTCCCTCTCATTTCAGCGGTCTTTGAAGGGGGAAAGAATTTGGTCAAGAATTCCGTAGTCATCTCTTCCCATGTGCTAATTTTTCCTGGAGGAAGAGATTGATACCAAGTAAGAGCTCTATCTTTTAAAGAAAAGTAAAAAGGTCTTAGCTTGTAGTTGTTGTTCTCAATTCTGGGGGGTCGCAAGGTTTCCATTAAGATCTCGTAGTTTTGAAGATGTTGATGCGGCGACTCTTTCTCTAGCCCTCCGAATTGGCATTGGCGAATCATGGCTAGAACTTGCGGTCGAAGTTCGTAGTCATGATCTGCTGGATCTCCTAGGTTCACTCCTGGACGCCTCAGCTGTTGGTTAGGGTCCATCCTTTGACCTAGGGTTTGTAGGATTCCTGCAAGAAGAACATCTCGGACTGGCATCCGAGGTGGAAGTACATCGGCCGGGGCGTCAGGTATTGGAATCTACCTCGGTCGCGGGTCAACTACTGGATCCTGCATCGGTCGAGGATCAACAAGAGGATCTTCCCTTGGTCGAAGTAGAATCTGGTCTCGTATGACTGCTATCTCAGCTTCGATTGCTGCAGTCTTGGTGCGATTCTCTTCTTTCTCTTGCCTGAGTTCTTCCTTGCTGAGGCGTAGCAGCTCTAGCGCCTCTTTCAATTGGGCCGCAAGATCACGATCGTCTTGTTGGGCCATCTTCTCTTCTCTTAAGCGTCGCTTGTATGTCTTTTCTGGTTCGGGATCGTAAGGAACGATTTCCTTCCCAGCGCGGGTTCTTCGCATATACCTAAGAAAGAACCTGCAAAAGTCACTCAAGTAGAGTGGTTAGATGAAACGGGGCAATCGCCCCAAGAGCAAACCGTACCGGCTCGATCTAGACCAAGTCCCCGGCAACGGCGCCAAAAACTTGTTCGCTCCAAACGGTGTGTGCAAGCTTTAAATTTATAACCCTAGACTTAAGCTTAAAACAAGGATGCGAACCCGCAGTGTACGGGTCAATCGTAGTAAAAGTAAGAAAATTCCAAGGGTCGATCACTGGGACTCGATGAAACAAAGTCAATACGGTGTGCTTATGTCAATACTAACCACAAGAGCGATTAACACAATCAAAGATGAATAAGAAGTCAATAAAGCAAACATGCAATTCTAGGGATTAAAGCATCTAGTTGTGGTTCCAACTCAAGATCTATAGATAAGCGGACAAAGCTGAGATTTTTGCGTGGGGAAGGTGTTACTAAAGTGGAGTAGATCACCGGGTAAGTCTCACTACTCGCTAATCCAAAACCGTAACTCCTATTACCGGGTAAGTCTCAAGGAATCAAGATAAAGAACTATAACCTCAAACTAACACACCATCTAAGGGAATAGAATCAACCTTTACCGGGTAAGTCTCAGGCTAACTCACAAAGATGGGATGGAAGCACACTCAAACCCCAATAAAGGATGAACCTTTATTACCTACACTTATGATCGTTGGTACACAAACTAAGGAATTACCGGGTAAGTCTCATCCTAAGCTTGCTTTGAACCAGGAAAGGTGTAATAAGAATAGGATTTGGCAAACTCTAACACTTAACTCTCAGTTATGGATCAGATAAGTCACCTCGGTCAGCCAGTTTCCACCCCGGCCGAGATGTTCATCGACTGAACGAGGTGCTTAGGGTTAAGGTTAAACACTCGAACTTTCAGGATCCTACTGGAATCTAAGATTATTCTATCATTGTTTTTCCCACAACCTTCAGCCAATCACCCTAGAATCACACAAGGAAATTAGCCACTCATCATCTTGAAAGTATTAATCAAATATATGGGAAGAAGGTGAATATTTGAACAAGAAGAATTTAATGAAAAGACTTCAATAACTGAATGAAATATCACAACAAAGCGTTCCTTGGATAGCAATCCAACAAGACGAGACAACAAGTGAGGGAATTGAAGATAATCTTACAAAAACCCTTCAAAAGCTATAAATGCTACAATCTTCAATCTTCCTTCAACCTTCAAAAAGGTTCTTCAAATCTCTCCCAACTGGAGTAGGGTGCTGCTGCTGTGTGCTATAAACCCTGATCGACGGTATAGCGTGATGTCCAGCTCTAAGCGGATCGTATGCGGCCCTCTGGAATTGTGGAAATCCAACCCTTTTTATAGGAAAATAACCCTCCAAAGATAATAAATCTTAGAAAGATATTTTCCCATAAATATAGGTAAAATATATGATTCTGCATATCTCTTTCCTTCCAGGAGCCAAGCCCAAAAATATAAGATCTCTTTCCAATTTTAAAAGATCTCAGCCAAGAATAAAATATTCTCGCCGCGTCCTAGGTATTCGCCTCGGTCGAGTCGGCGTCTCTGGATCACCTCGGTCGATGTGAATCTCTGGTCAACCGAGGTGAGTCACAACTGAATGCGAAATCTCTCAAAACTGGTCCAAAGTAAATCTTTAATCCATGGCTATGCTTCCTGGATGGTTCCTTATGCTCCTCAATGTAGCTCCAAATGACTCATGACTCCTTTTTCTCCTTTTTGATGCAAAACATACCATTTTACCTGCAATTACAGCAAAACTAGGTGTAGACCTCGATTCCCGCAAAGGTAGATGAAATGGTAATATAATCACATATTATACATGCTAACATGCAGATTATGAAAGATAAAACGTCCAAACAAACCCCAAAATATAGACTATAATTCATGTTATCAATCCACACCGGGCACACATTCCAAAGCTCGTTAGGACTATCGGTTTATTTGACTTTGGCAAGGCACCAACACCCGATTATGTGAAGTGTACCGAGTTACTTGTCATTTAAACCAACGTCCCCAAACCTATATTTTTGGCTACACTTCCACAACAAATTCAGCATTTAATTTATGACATTCTTTCATCAACATCTTCACCCCATACTTGCTTTTTACACACATCAACACACTAACATGCTCCTATTCCCGGATGGGTCAAAAGGGGTCAAATTTATCTCAATTGAGGTGCTCAAACAATCATGATCAAGATGAGAAGTAGAGAAAGATGAATTGCCTCATTCATTCCTAGATGGTATGCAAGAACTATCATGTAATTTCGACCTTCAATACTCAATCCATTCTAGGCAAACATCATGATCACAAATCATTCATGGTTTCAAAAGAAGTACTTCAAGTCCACATATGCTATCATCAATTTAACACATAAGGCCATCCATAGCCAATCCACAAGACAAGATTCATCATTAGAGTCATATCCAAGCCTAGAAAGCACAAAAATTTTTAAATTTTCTGATTTTTATGGGATTTCGAAATGAATATATACAATGCAAGACATGTGAAGATTTTATCCTAGATGCTCATCATGCAAAGGATTATGCAAACCCCATCCCATACTTAGAAACACATTGTCCCCAATGTGTAAATGAAGTAGAGAAGAGTGAAAGAGGGTTCTCACAATGTAAAAATGGTTTGCTATGGTATTTGGGATGACTCAAATGGATTGATGGCGGATGATCCTATCAAGAATGGTAGAGAGCTCTAAGTGTTCATCAAAGCGTTGGGACCCGCGCTAGGCACCGCTAGCCGTCCAAGTTCCGCGTCCGCTCCACCCATAATTGATGAGGGGTTCATCATCATCATTCCTATGTCAAGCAAGGCTTCGAATGCCACTAATGTTATAGCACACATAAAACACACCAAACACACAAAGCACACAAAAATAGAAAAAATCTAAGCAAAAACGAAAAATGAAAAGGGAAAAAACGTTACCAATGGGTTGCCTCCCACCAAGCGCTTCTTTAAGGTCATTAGCTTGACCAAACTCGGGGGCGTCTACTCAAGGTGAAGTGGGGCAATTATGTCCACCGGAGCTCCCGGGATATACTTCTTCAACCGGTGCCCATTCACCTTAAAGTTCCCACAATGTTCCCCTCCTATCTCAATAGCTCCATGGGGAAAGATCTTCTTCACCACATATGGCCCGGTCCATCTTGATTTGAGTTTTCCGGGAAAAAGCCGCAGCCTTGAGTTGAAGAGAAGGACAAGGTCTCCTTCACTCAACTCTTTGGGGATGATCCTCTTGTCATGCCACCGCTTGGTTCTTTCCTTGTAGATCCGGGCATTCTCATAAGCATCCAACCGGATCTCCTCAAGGGCATTCAATTCAAGCAATCTCTTCTCTCCCGCCTCCTTGAGATCAAAATTTAGCCACTTAATGGCCCAATAAGCTCTTTGCTCCATCTCTACCGGAAGGTGGCAAGACTTGCGATAGACCAACTTGTAAGGAGTGGTGCCAATCGGTGTCTTGAAGGCGGTTCTATATGCCCATAAGGCATCATTAAGCCTCATAGCCCAATCTTTTCTCGTCCTAGAGACCGTCTTCTCAAGAATGGCTTTGATCTCCCGGTTGGAGATCTCCACTTGGCCACTAGTTTGGGGATGGTAAGGTGTTGCCACCTTATGAGTCACCCCATACTTAGCCAAAAGCGCTCCAAAGTTCCTATTTGTGAAGTGCTTCCCTCCATCACTAATGATCACCCTTGGTGTACCAAACCTAGGGAAGATCACTCGGTTGAAGAACCGCACCACCACCTTGGCATCATTTGTAGGAGAGGCGATTGCCTCCACCCATCTTGACACATAGTCCATCGCCAATAGGATGTGGAGATTGCCACATGAAGAAGGGAATGGTCCCATGAAGTCCACACCCCACACATCAAATATTTCCACTTCTTGGATGTTGTTCAAGGGCATCTCATTCCTTCTTGAGATGTTGCCCGTCCTTTGGCAAGCATCACATGCCGCTACAAAACCTTGCACATCTTTAAACAAGTTAGGCCAATAAAAACCGGATTGCAATACCTTTGCACACGTCTTGTGTGAGCTAGCATGGCCTCCACATGGTAAGGAGTGACAATGCCGGATCACACTCTCTACTTCATCTTCCGGTATGCATCTTCTAAACATTCCATCCGGGCCTCTTTTGAACAAGAGTGGCTCACTCCAATAGTAATGCCTCACATCATTGAAGAACTTCTTCCTTTGGGCATATGACAAGCCGGGAGGCACTTCCTCACACACAAGATAGTTCACAATGTGGGCATACCATGGCTCACTTCCTCTAGACACTTGGAACAAGCATTCCTCCACCATTTGTAATTGCTCATCCCGGAATGAGTCATCGATCGGGATGTCATCTCTCTCAATCTCTAATGGAGGCAATCTACTAAGGTGATCCGCCACTGAGTTCTCGGATCCCTTCTTGTCCCGTATTTCCAAATCAAACTCTTGTAGAAGAAGGATCCACCGAATAAACCTAGGCTTGGCATCCTTCTTGGTAAGGAGATAACGGATCACAGCATGATCCGTGTACACTATGACCTTCGCTCCAACAAGATATGAGCGGAACTTCTCAAAAGCATACACCACCGCTAGCAACTCTTTCTCGGTGGTAGCATAATTGAGTTGGGCATCATCTAGCGTCTTGCTAGCATAATAAATGGCATGAGTGCGCCCATCTTTCCTTTGCCCCAAAACAGCCCCAACGGCTACATCGCTTGCATCACACATGATCTCAAATGGTAGATTCCAATCCGGAGGTTGCATGATAGGTGCGGAGATCAATGCGTTCTTTAACCTACAAAAAGCCTCAAGACAATCTTTGGAGAAGACAAAATCAACATCCATCATTAGTAGGTTAGTGAGAGGCTTAGAAATTTTAGAGAAGTCTTGAATAAACCTCCGGTAAAAACCGGCATGCCCTAAGAAACTCCTTACCCCTTTCACCGAGGTAGGTGGTGGTAACTTCTCTATCGTTTCAATCTTGGCTCTATCAACCTCAATGCCACGGTTGGACACCAAGTGTCCCAACACAATGCCTTCACTTACCATGAAGTGGCATTTTTCCCAATTCAAGACAAGATTTGTCTCCTCACATCTTTTCAATACTAATGACAAGTTAGCCAAGCAATTATCAAAGGAAGAACCATAAACAGAGAAATCATCCATGAACACTTCCATGATATTTTCAATGTACTCAGAAAAGATAGCCATCATACACCTTTGGAAGGTGGCGGGTGCATTACACAACCCAAATGGCATTCTCCTAAATGCAAAGGTTCCCCATGGACATGTAAAGGTGGTTTTCTCTTGGTCATCGGGGTGGATAGGGATTTGGAAGAATCCACTATAGCCATCTAGGTAGCAAAAATGAGAATGTTGAGCTAACCTCTCTAGCATTTGGTCAATAAAGGGAAGAGGGAAGTGATCTTTCCTAGAGGCCATGTTAAGCTTCCTATAATCAATGCACATCCTCCACCCCGTAACCGTCCTAGTTGGGATTAGTTCATTGTTCTCATTAGTTACTACGGTCATCCCACCCTTCTTAGCCACTACATGAACGGGGCTAACCCACTTACTATCCGAGATAGGGTAGATTATCCCCGCATCTAGCAACTTAATGATTTCCTTTTTGCATACCTCTTTCATTATAGGATTCAATCTCTTTTGATGTTCAATAGAGGGTTTGTGGTTATCTTCCATCAATATTTTATGCATGCACAAAGAAGGTTTAATTCTAACCAAATCATCAATAGTATAGCCAATGGCTTTCATATGCAATCTTAGTTCATGCAACAACTTAGCAAGTTCATTATCATTCAAGCATGCATTCACAATCACCGGATATGTAGAATTATCACCAAGGAAAGCATACTTCAAATGAGAGGGAAGGGGTTTGAGTTCGAGTTTAGGAGGACCTTTATCGAGCGGAGACGATCCAAATAAGGTTGGATGAGATGAATCCAAAGCAAATGAAGGCTCTCCATGGCTCCTAGAAGCTTGACCATAACCCAGGGCTGATTCAGGGGAAACCACGGCTAGAACCACGGTTGGCTCCACTTCCACGGCCGTGGACCTTGCCTGGCTTGCTTCTCGGAGTTGTCCAGAGAGTTCTACGGCCGTGGAACCACTTCCACGCCTGTGGAACTTCCAGTTGCTCAACTCCTCTTCGTGGCCTTCATCTATAGCACTTGTCTCCTCCTCTAATGCTTCTAAGGCTTTGATCTCTTCATTACAAGCCTCCTCAACACTTTCCTCCATCATACTTAAGGTAAGAACCTTCTCCAAAGGATCCTTGATCAAGATCGAGCTTACAACTTCTCTAGATTCTTCTTGCTCGACTATGTTGAAGACATCCTCATCAAGGGTTGGTCCTTTCATCATTGTGGACAACTTGAACTTGATGTTCTCTTCTCCAATGTTGAAGGAGAGAGTCCCATTCTTGCAATCCACTAGGCACCCGGAGGTGGCTAGGAAAGGTCTTCCTAAGATGATAGGAACTAGATAGTCCGCCGGAATATCCAAGACAACAAAATCAATTGGCACATATAATCCTCCTAATTGCACCGGGATGTCTTCTAGGATCCCAACGGATGAGTGATAGAACGGTCCGCCATATAGAGGGTCATCTTGACCGGTTTTGGCTCTCCTAGCCCAACCTTGTTGCAAAGTGCTAGCGGTATGATGCTTACACTTGCCCCAAGATCACAAAGGGCCTCATACTTCACATCTCCCACCCCAATTGGGACACAAAAAGAACCCGGATCTCTTAGCTTGGGAGGCATTTCCTCCTTCATCGTTTGGATTAATTCCGAGCATCTTTTGGTCATTCTTATCTCCCCATACTCTTCCAACTTCCTTTTGTTGGAGAGTATCTATTTCAAGAACTTGCCATATGCCGGCATTCCTAAGATAGCATCCATGAACGGAATGTTAATGTGCAATTTAGACATTAGTTCAAGGAACTTACCAAAGTGATTGTCCAAACGAGCTCTTGCTCGTAATTGAGGGAATGGTAGTCGTGGCTTGTATGGAGGCGGTGCCACATAAGTTGGCTCTACATCCTTGCTCTTGCCTCCATCTCTTTGCAAAGTCTCTTCCTCTATCACCACTTGCTTCCCTTTAGCATTGTCCTTAGGCAAAGGATCTTTCATGCTCAACCCACTCCTTGTAGTAATGGCCAACACTTGGCCTCTTGGGTTGTCTTCGGTCCTTCCGGGAAGCTTTCCCGGATCTCTATGGGCTTCACCCGCCTTTTGGAACACTTGTGCTTCCAAAACCTTTTAAGCTTTAGAGATTGAAGTCACGGTGCTCTCTAGACCACTCAACCTTCCAAGCAGTTGCTCAAACATCATTTCGGTTCTATCCTTTGGAGGTTGAGTAAATCCGGGTGGAGGTTCTTGTGAAGCTTTTGGTGGTGGAGTTGTGCTTGTGGAAGCGGGAGGGTTCAAGGCTCTATCCGGGTTAGAGTAGGAAAATCCGGGATGGTTGTGGTTGGGCCGGTAATTGTTGAATTGCCGGTTGTTGTTGAAGTTCCTTGGGCCTTGATAATTGTTGTAATTGCCCCTTCCCATGTAACTCACATCCTCCTCCTTGGAAGATAAGTTAGCTTGTGGAAGCACTTGAGGAGTTGCTTGGTTCTTCAAAGTTGTAGCGCACAACTCCCTCAAGGACTTCAACTCGTTGTTGATGGCGTCAAGCTTTAAATTGTTCATGGTGACCTCACTCACCTCATATGCTCCCGCCTTTCTCCCTTCACTCTTCCTATGGGAGTACTTCTCAATCACTAGAGCTTGCTTCTCCACAAACTCCCAAGCTTCATCTACATGCTTCTCCATGAAAGTCCCACCGGAAAGAGATTGGAGCTTGAATTGGCTATCTTCATCAAGTCCTTTGAAGTAGATCTCCAATAGCTCAATTTTCGGTATGCCATGGTGTGGACAATCTAGGAGAAGATCCTTGAACCTCTCCCAAGACTTGAATAAACTCTCTCTATCCTTCATCACGAAGGCATTGATCTTCCCTCTTAACTCGGTAGTCTTGGAAGGTGGGAAGAACTTAGTCAAAAACTCGGTTGTCATCTCCTCCCAAGTACCAACTCGCCCTTGTGGAATAGATTGATACCAAGCCAAAGCTTTATCCTTAAGAGAGAAGGAGAAAGCCCTAAGCTTATGGTTGTTGCTCTCCAATCTTGGCGGTCTAAGAGTCTCCATCAATATCTCATAGTTCATCAAGTGTTGATGAGGAGACTCTCCTTCCATCCCCCCAAATTGATTATGCCGGATCATTTGTAGAACTTGAGGGCGGAGTTCGTAATCATGGGCTGCGGGATCTCCTAAGTTCACACCCGGACGGTGTGCTCTTTGTGCCGGATCCATACGTTGCCCCAACGTTTGTGGCTCTTCCATAGCAATGGGCACAACCCTAATATTCACCGCCGCCGGCTGCGGTTGTGGTGGAGGTGGAGGAGGTTGTTGACGGTTAAGCTCTCTTTGCACAAGAGCTTGCCTAATCTCCTCAATCTCCCTCCTAGTTGCCTCTTGCCTCTCATTGGCAAGTCTCCTTTCATTCTCCAAAGCCTCATCTCTTATCCTAATTTGCTCTAAAGCCTCATCCAACTCGGCTTGGAGATCTCTTCCGGCCATCTCCTTTCCCTTTTTAATGCTCTTGGATCTAGATCTAAGGGTTTTCTCCGGTTCGGGATCGAATGGAGCTAAATCCTTGCCACGAGATCTTCGCATACACCTAAAGAGTAAGAGATGTCCTGAAAAGCAAAGACACAAACCAAAGAGAGATCAAAAGCAACAAGAAAGATCTACACTATAAACAATCACAAAATAGACTCAATCTAGACCTAGTCCCCGGCAACGGCGCCAAAAACTTGTCACGCTCAGGATGTGTGCACAATAAGCTTTAAATTTATACTTGTTATATTTCTCCTAACTCCTAGCGCACCCGCAGTGTACGGGACGTTCGTAGTATGGATAGTATTCCGAGGTCGAACACAAAGACTAAGGTGAGATTGATTCGGTTTATGATTAAGTTTAGTGAAGATCTAGGTTAAGAAAAGAGAGAAATAAAGAAATGAAAATCGCAAATGTTTTTGGTTGGTTTTTAGGTGATCAATCAAGGATCACAATTCATGCAAAAGTAAGCAATCAACTAAGCTAACGAATCAACACAAAGAAACAAGCTAAACACGAGATATGAATCAAAAGAGAGAAATGGATTCTAGGGGTTGGAAATTCCGATTATGGCATAGGACTCAAGCTATCTAATCATTCCTCGGATGAACTATGATATGTCGGGAGTAAGTGTTTCTAGAGTGGGATCAATCACCGGGTAAGTCTCATGGTCCACTAATCCATTCCTAAGATCTCATTACCGGGTAAGTCTCTAAGAATCCTAAGGATTAGAATTCTACACAAACCGGATTTGTTGCCGAGAGGTCTAACCTATCCTTACCGGGTAAGTCTCGGAAAGGGAAGTTCTAAACAACTATCCTAGCACACTTATTCCAATGGCGGCTTGTGAGGCTCACCACTACCTAGGGTTTGTAATCTTCGAAATCTAAGGGTAAGAATCACCGGGTAGGTCTCTTTTACCACTTAGTAGCTAACACTAGGTCACCCTAGGCTAGATTAACTCAACAAACACCTAGGATTTCAACATTCTAGCAATCTAAAACTAGATTCATCGAACCAGAAGAAACCACGGGTTGTTCTACACATCCACGGCCGTGGAATGGGAAGATCCACCCGTGGACTTCAACAGAGAGTTCGTTCTTGTAAGTTACTCATCCAAAAGTAAATCTAAGTGCATCATATCATAGTCCTAGCCACAATCATCCTTTCCTTACCCTAGAATCACATCTATTTAGCCTACAACATTCATCATAACAATCGAAATCATCATACATAAACTCATAGCATTCATTTGCAAGATAGTAAAGGGGGAAGAGATGAACAAGTAAAGTAACGAAACCAAGCTGAAGTTTAGATAAGAATGACTCACAACCCTTCCAAAAGAAGGTTCAAATGGTTCATACAACTCTAGAAATCAAAACCGAAACTCTTCACTACGAAAGCTATCAAAGTGTGGCAATGGTGTGTTCTTCTTCTTCTCCAACAAGCTCTTCTCCAATGGTGGCTTCCTTCTACTTCCTTCTACAAGAATCTTCTTGTTGAGAGAGTATTTTTGATTGGATGATGGTGGATAATGGAGGGCTGCTCCAAGATGATTCTCTCAGCTAATGCAGGACCACTTTTATAACAATTTTGCATGAGCTGGCCATGAGAGTCGTGGCACATCTGTCACAAGAATCTGGCAAAATCCACGGGTAAAATCACGGCCGTGGAATGTGCCAGTGAACCGTGGTTTGCTCCAGAAACTTCGCCTTGGATCATTAAGCTGTGATTTGGTGCATGGCTTGTGTTGGCAAGGCTCCATGAGTCTTCCTTAGCCTCTAGTTTGCATCCTAATGAGCCCGGAGGTGTGTCATCTCGAGGATTGATTCTCGAATGCATCAATTAAGCTCCTAAATCTCCCAAAATACCTATAAAACACGCACAAGTCCGTGTAGACGTCTATCTCGACAAAATACATGAATTGAGTGCAAAACGTCGTGAACTAATGCTAAACCATGCATGAATGAGTGAAAAATCTATCTAAATGACTACTTAAACCTAGCTCATAAATCGTGTTATCACTAGTGCATCCTCTTGATGTCTAGCATGATCAATCACTCCTACATACTCCATTTATGCTCCAATCCAAGCCATTATTCACCTAAAAACACAACAAAGCTTGTGTAGATCTCTATACCAACATAATAGGTGAATCTGCTCATAAATGCTTCAAACTCATATCCATATACACAAAAGAAAGGGAAAAACAACCAAAACATGTGCCTAAAATATCGTCATATTTCATGCTATCAAAATACCCCATACTTGTCTCTTGCTTGTCCCCAAACAAGGTTTTCAAAAGCTAGAACATAAGGTAGGATGAAATATGAATGCAAAACAAGGAAAAAAAAATCTTTTTGGTATTGTGCTTTTATTCAACGGATCACTCTCAAATCTTGCTTCATGTTTCCTTGAAAACTTCTATGTACACAAAACGAATCATATAATGAAAAAGAACCATCATACATTGCAAAGCTCCAAGATAAACATCATAACCCAAAGTAATGTCAAAATCAATCATGTGGAAATCCAATATAGATCACCAAGCCAAACAACAACTAAAGATCTTAAAGACTTTCAAGTAAAGGTTAAGAAACATGAATGGATGGGATGCATATAGGGTATGTGGTGCAAAAATCCGGGAAAAAGGAACAACACAACACAAGCTTGAAGAACATTGCTTCCCAAACATGATTTGCATGTGGACTTTTCTTTTACTTTACTTTTTGGAAGTATGGACATCGGTGCACAAAAACCAAAGCCTAGGATATCGGCGATGCTCAATTTTGAGATGTCTCAAACCCTTGATGCACATACAATATTCCGTTAGGGCTATCGTTCATTCGGACTTTGGCAAGACACAATCACCCGGCTATGTGAATGGTGCCTAGTTACTCATCCTCATGTTCAACGTCCCCAAACTTATTTTTCTTTACTTTGAAGGCACAATTTCCTCATGTTCAACGTCCCCAAACTTATTTTTCTTTACTTTGAAGGCACAATTTTTTTATCTTTCATAGCCCTCCCTCATCAATCATGCCACAAATTAAACTCTTCCTAATTCCTGGATAGGTAAAGGAGGCAAAAATTTCATTGAGGAGCTGAATGAATAAAGAAGAAGCAAGAAAAATCGAGGTGCCTTAATCATTACAAAAAGAAGCGCAAGAACTTATAATGCGATTTCAACCTTCATTCCTCAACATGATTTAGAAAAGAATTTTTACATTATGAAACTTGCGAGAAGATCAAATACCATACTCAATCTCTCCACAATCTATATATACTACTAAAATAGAACCCTCTTAGTCCACATGTCAACACCTTAATCATGCCACCTAGGACTTTTTGTCAAATGTTTACAATTTTGCCACATTTTAATTACAATTATGCCATTATTCATCAAATGTTTTAAGTCAAAATTAAAATATTTTCCAACTCATTATGCCAAATAAAAAAATTATTCCATCTCATCATGTTCAATATCTTACAGTTATAAAAATAATTTTAAAAAAACAATCATATCACCTAACCGAATTTAGAGATTTCAATGGATTTTGTTTGGATTCTAGATTTTACAAAATAAATCCGAACTAACATTTAAATCTTATGGGTTACATTATTAGATATAACAATATTTTATTTAAATATTGGTATTATTGTTAATAAAGATTTTATAATCATTTTATTAAATCGATTTTTTTTAAAATAATCGATTTTAAAAACGATTTAAAAAAAACTTTAATTTTTTAGTTATAGGTAATAACATTAAAAAATACATTATATATTTGTTACCTAATTTTTTTGTTTAACACTTTGGCAATTATTATAAATTTAACAATAATTTTTTTTATATGATCTTATCAGATTAATCTTAATATATTTTTCTTCACATTTAGCGCTTTTTTTTAAAAAAAAATTGTAATTTGCTTAGATAATAATTTTTCAATTAATAATTATTTATTTTTTTTTACAATTTATTCAAATTCAATCCCGCACAAGGTGCGGGTATTACACTAGTTCACAATTAAAATCAAGCACATAAATGTCATCAAAAATTCAATCCACAAGTAAATTCATCATTGAGGTCATTTCCAATCCTAGAAGCACAATATTTTTCAAAATTTTATGGGTTTTTCAAAGCTTAAAAATGCAATGTAACAAGGAAACGTGTGACAATGAAAATAAAGATGCAAGTGTTCATGGATAAAGTGAAGCAAATATGTCGAGTTATTACATCATATGAGAATCATACTCCACCCCATACTTAAGATACAAATTGTCCCTAATGTGCGGAAAAAGAAATAGAAAAAGAACAAAGAAACTCACAAAGGCGGTGGAGCAACTCGAACCAAGCAAATCAGCTCATCCCATAGGAGGTGGCGGTGGTCGGTATGTGAAGAAGTTTGGGTCGAACGGACGCCCAAACTGCTGCCGGTAAACATCTCGGAGGATCCTTTCATTTTCACGGCGCTCATCCTTGTCTTCATTATAGCGGGTCTCAAGAGCATCCATCCTCTGCGTAAGTCCAGTGACCCATGCCGGTTGCTCATCCATCCATGCGGGCCGCTGCGCCATCCACTCCGGCGGCGCTCCCATCCAAGCTGGTGGAGCATCCATCCATGACGGCGGTGCATCCATCCAAGTAGGTCGCTCACTCACGCTGGCACGCCGGGATGAAGAAGAAGCGGAAGGCCGCTGCTGGTAGGTAGATCTCCTAGGCGGATCTTGGAAATCCGCCGGCTGATCCGGAAAATCTCCAAAAGCCTCCTCAACACCTTCAATATCCGGGAACTCATCACCACCCATCTCCTCATCATCATACTCAACAATAGTGGCTGGCACATCCTCGGGATAATAAGCTGGGCTCGTAGGAGGTTGGCGTGCATCAGAACAAATGTTGCTTTCCAGTTTTGCCGGTTCCAAATGGAGTGGAAGCAAGCATAGTGGCGCAATCCGGAGTGACACCGGCCACCATGCAATAAAGGCTAAAAAGCTCATCAGCCTTGAGCTTCTGGGGAGTCTCAATCCTAGGGAAAAGGCACTCGAAAAGGATCCTATGGACAATCTCAAAGGAGAGGTTATAGATGAGCTTGGCTTTCGATTAGACCGTTTGCCAATGATCCTCGTGACCCACTACCATAGCAATCTCCTCCCAAAACTCTCTAGATCGAGAACTCCTAGGGAATGTCCCATTGTATGTGTCTACAAAGCCGAAGAATGCTCCAAACTGAACTATGGACATATGGTGAGTGTGGTCCATCAAATGGAAGGAGAATGTTCGGTTAACGACACTATGGTCAAACGAGCTTATGAACTCCATTGTGATTTCCTCATAAGCATCCTTTCTAATGCTAGCAAATATAGTCAACCCAGCCCTATCAAGCATCCATATAAGATCATTCACCACATGCAAATCCTCAAACTCTTCAAGCATAGTGTACCTAGGAGCAATAACCTTGTGTTTTTGGATCTTATCAAAAGCTCTCTGAAAACTTCACCTTGATTAAAATGGTTTACAGGTGTTGATGATGGAAGACTTCACACAAAAATAGCAGTTGGATATACTAACAATATATTGATTATATTCTCTAGATATTTGGTTGGTTGGAATTCAGTGCAGGCTTTATATCTAAATGTCAACGGCCTTGAAGTTGGATTCAAGAACAAAGGAACATAACAAGATCAAAAGGACGAAATCAAGGGCCTTGGAATTATAGATGCACAGAACAAGGATTCAAAAGGAGTTGAAGATTTTATTTGAAGATTTTGTAACGGAAAGATCTCATCAACCAAAGATCTATCAACCGAAGGAATATCTCATCCGAAGAATAGAGAATCTTTTCTAGAAGATTTTCTAAACAATAAACGGAAAAAATATCTTCTCCCTCGATTCAACAGAAGACGAGAAGATCAAGGAGTAAAGGACTTGACGTGTTCGTAGGGGTTGAAGACTTACTACGTCTACCTTATCTCCAAACAAGAAACGATCTTCATGGAAAAGAAGATTCATCTTCAAACGGTCATCTCTACAACGGCTAGAAGACCTTTCCATAGAAGAGTATAAATGAAGATGATGATCGAAGAAGAAAAATACACAAGCTTACATAGGCGAACATCTTTACATCCTCAAGAAACCTAATCATCTTCATTCGTTTTTTTTCTTTCTCTCATTCACGCAAAAGCTTTATCCACTTAGAGAGAGAAAACACTAGAGCTCCATTGGAAGATCTAAATAGTGTTATACGAGAGTGTGTGTTACTCTGCGAAGTAACTAGGCTATTATAGCTAGGTTAAGAGTTGGAGCTAGATCGTAGCATTGGCTACAGTGAGATAAAAGGGGATTTCTTCTAGTTTGTATCTAGGACTCTTTGAAGTTGATAATAGATAGTTAGATCCTACGGATGTATCCTGGGACGGAGAGTAGGCTATTTAGAGCCGAACTTCGTAAACATATCTTCGTGACAATCTTTTCAATTCCACACCATACATACTTTATTGTGACTAACTTTGTTTTGCAGGAGCAAGAAGTCAAGGCTCTGGAAAAGAGTTTCAAAGCCTTGAAATCAAAGTTTCACGAGAAGCACAGATTGACATCAAGGACCTTGAAAGTAGTTTCAAGGCCTTGACATTTGGTTGCGAAAAGTTCCCATACTCTATTCAACCCCCTTTCTAGAGTATCGTTTATCTTATTTATTTCACCTACCAGTTCTTCAATTGGTATCAGAGCTAGACTCATGTTTATTGATTTAACCATCAGTGAGACTAATCATGAATCCTGTAGGTGATGGTGGATTTGCTCAAGGAAGATCCTCATCCCGATCACCACTCTTCTGTGGCAACAACTTCGCTCATTGGAGAGCACTCATGCGTATGTTCATTATTGACCAGGATATGGAGCTTTGGAGCATTACTCAAAATGGACCTAAAGTTCCAATAACAATGGTTGAAGGCGTCCAAGTTCCTAAGAAGGAATCAGATTTCACACAGGCTGGTCTGGATAGTGTGTCAAAGAATTATAAAGCAATGAATCTACTCTACTGTGGATTAGATGCAAATGAACTCAACCGCATCTCATCATGCAACAGTGTTAAAGAAATATGGTATAAGCTTGTTGTTACTTACGAAGGAACAAGTCAAGTCAAGGAAACCAAGATTAGCATCTTTCTCAGACAATATGAGCTATTCAAGATGAATCTAAATGAAACAGTCAAAGAAATGTTCACCAGATTTACCGAGATCGTGAACAATATGGACTCACTAGGAAAGATCTTCACAAATGAAGAGAAAGTGAGGAAGGTTCTAAGGAGCTTACCTAAAGCCAAGTGGGGACCAAAGATGAATGCTATTGAAGAAGCTCAAAATCTCACTACTCTTCCTCTAGATGATCTACTTGGAAAACTCATCACACATGAAATGGTTCTTGGCGAAGAAGATGGAGAACTCCCATCCAACTCCAAGAACTTAGCATTAAAATCCAAAAGAGATGAGTTACCATCTGATGAAGAAGATAGTGATATGATGATGATGAATAAGATGTAATCGCCATGATCTCCAAGGGTCTCGCAAGAATTCTCAAGTTAAAGAAACAATCTGCTAACAGAGAATTTCCACGATCATCAAAACCCCGAGGTATGTTTTATAACTCCCATAAGAAAACGAGAGTACTGACTTGTTTTGAATGTGGTGAAACAGATCATTTGGTCAAGGATTGTCCACAAAATAAGAGGACCAACTTCAAGAAAAATGATCGAAAGAAGAAAGCTATGGTTGCTTCATGGAGTGATTCAGAATCAACAAATGAATCAGAAGATGAAAAAGAACAAGCAAACTTGTGTCTTATGACCGATCATGAAGATGACTCAAATCTGTACATTGACAATGTGGTAAGTACAATTATGTCTCAACCTGAGATTGACCTTAAACAATTCCTTAAAGATATTATCTTAAGTGATAAGGAACATAGAATAAGGATAAATTCTCTAAAAGAAAAGCTTCATGAACAAGATAGACTATTAAGTGAAAAGTATTTGGAGTTTGATAATCTCAACACAGAAAAGAAGATCTTGATGATAATATCAAGGCCTTGGAATCAGAAAATCTGATTCTCAAGGACAACCTCTCCTCTCTTCATCAAAATTATATTGATCTAGAGAAAGAGAAAGTTGATCTGACTTTGATGTGTCAAGACTAGAAGGCATCACTTATTAAGTTTACTCGTTCAAAAGCTAATCTGGAAAGAATGATGGTGAACAACACTCTTCCCTTAAGAAAAATGGTATAGGGTATCATTGGAGCTTTCCTAGAAAACCTACCACTACTTTTGTCAAGGCCAAAGGAAGCATTCATATGCTTACTTGTTTCTACTGTTGTAAAAAGGGTCATGTTAAATCTACATGTCATTATAAAAGAAATGATCCTTATATCATAAGAAACACCTATCCTTTATGTTTAAGGAAACAGGTCAAAAAAATATGGGTTCCTAAAGGTACTAGACATCCAAACATGATCGAACCTGAGTATGAACCAAAATATGCCATTTGGTCGAGCCGGTAAGGTTGATGTTTGCTGTTTTGCAGGATATCACCAAGGTAAAGGAGCACAAATGGATATTAGATAGTGGTTGCTCAAGACACATGAGTGAAAAAAGCTCTTTATTCTCAGATTTAAAGAAGCAATCATCTAGAACCATTACTCTTGGTGATAAAGGAAAATGTGACATAATTGGCATTAGGAAAATTTGCTACAATTCATCCAACTTTATTAATGACGTTTATTTAGTTGATGGCTTGAAATATAATCTGCTAAGTATTTCTCAAATTTGTGATAAAGGTAATAAAGTCATGTTTGATTCAGAAAAATGTGAGGTTCAAGACATAAAGACGGGACAAGTATTGCTTACTGCTCCTAGATGTAATAATATTTATTCTTTGAGTACTAACCAAGTTGCAGGAACTAAACTAAAATGTCAAAAGGCCTTGACTGATGATCCAAGGCTTTGGCATAGAAGACTTGGTCATGTAAGCATGCTTACCATGTAGAAGCTACTTACAAAAGATTTCAGTACGTGGTTTGCCAAACCTAAACTTCAAGGTTAATGACCTATGTAAGGCGTGTAAATAAGGTAAACAAACAAGAGGTTTATTCAAACCTAAGAAAGCTGTAAGTTCTTCTCGACCTATTGAACTTTTACACATGCATCTTTGTGGACCTATGCGTGTCAAATCTCCCATCGGAAAACAATACATCCTTGTTATTGTGGATGATTTCTCTCGCTTTACATGGATATTTTTTCTATGAGAAAAATCTGAAACTTTATTTGAGTTTTCAAAATTGTGTAAGGAGTTACGAATTTTGAAAAACCTACCAATCATTTCTATAAAAAGTGATCATGGTAGAGAATTTGATCAACTAAAGTTTGATTTGTTTTGTACAAAATATGGTATTTCTCATAATTTTTCAGCCCCTAGAACTCCTCAACAAAATGGAGTTGTGGAACTTAAGAACCGCACTCTTGCGGATATGTCTAGGACAATGCTTTTAGAAAATAATTTGCCAAATATTTTTGGGTTGAAGCAGTAAACACTGCAAATTATATTTTAAATAGATGTTTAAGACTCCTTATGAACTGTTTAAAGGAAGAAAGCCAAAAATCTCATACTTCATACCTTTTGGATGTACTTGTTTTGTTCACAACAATGGGAAGGACAATCTTGGGAAATTTGATGCACGTAGTGATGAAGCTATATTCATAGGATATGCTTTAAATAGCAAAGCTTATCGAGTATATAACAAAAGTACCAAAGTTGTTGAGGAAAGTATTCATATTATTTTTGATGAAAGCAATGATGGTACTTTGAGTGAGAGTTTTGCAGATTTAAATCTGAATCAAAGAGAAGATCACATTTCGGATGAAGAGGAAGATCCTAAAGATCAAGACAAGAATATGCAGGAAAAGATTCAAGATACCAAAGAAAATCCTCAAGACCTTGAAACACACCTTCAAGACCTTGAAACTGGAAACTGTGATAATAGAACTCCACTTCAAGGGCTTGAAATCCAACTTCAAGGCCTTGAGATTGGAACAATAGGTAATACACAAACGGTACCTGAATCTAGTCAAACATATACAGCTCAACCTTTTGGATCTACTTCATTTGTCAAAAGAAGAAAAATTCAACACTCCTCGTATCATCCACAAGAAATTGTGATCTCAAATCCAAATGCTAGAGTTCAAACTAGATCTAAAGTGAATAATTTATGTGCCTTCTCCGCCTTTGTATCACTTGTCGAGCCAAAGAACTACATTCAAGCTCTTCAAGAACCAGATTGGATCATTGCCATGCAAAATGAATTAAATCAATTTGAGAGGAACAAGGTATGGACTCTTACTTCAAGACCAAATCATCAATCAATTATTGGCACGAAATGGGTCTTTCGAAACAAATTGGATGAAAGTGGCAAAGTCATACGAAACAAAGCATGACTTGTAGCACAAGGTTATAACAAGAAGAAGGTATTGATTATGATGAGACTTTTGCTCAAGTTGTCAGGTTAGAAGCCATACGTATGCTACTTGCATTTGCATCTTTCATAAGTGTTACACTAAGATTGTACAGCCCAGAAGTCTTAAATTTATAACTCGATATATTTTTCCTAACTCCTAGCGAACCCACAGTGTATGGGTCGTTTTGTAGTAAGGATAGTATTCTGAGGTCGAACACAAAGACTAAGGTGAGGATCGAATCAAGCAAGTGATCAAGTATAGTGTAAATCTAGTGAAGAAAAGATGAAAGAAACAAAGAAATGAAAAAGCATGATATTTTTGGGTTGGTTTTGTGTGGTGATCAATCAAAGATCTCAATGATATAAGATGTTAAACAAACTAACTAATCTAGCTAACAACACTAATAAACAAGACAAATACGAAATATGAGATCAAGGAGAAATGTGGACTCTAGGGGTTAGGAATTCCGGTTATGGCATTGGACTCAAGCTTCTATTCAACCTTGGATTAGCTATGGTATGTTGGGAAAGGGTGTTTTTCAAGTGGGATCAATTACCGGGTAGGTCTCATGGTCCACTAATCCCGCACCTAAGGTCCTATCACCGGGTAAGTATCTAGGAGCCTAAGAATGGGAAATCTACACAAACCGGATTGCCATCTAGGGATCTAACCTCTCCTTACCGGGTAAGTCTTGGGAAGGCAAGTCCTAAACATCTATCCTAGCACACTCAGTCCAATAGCGGCTTGTAAGGCTCACTACTACCTAGAGTTCATCATCTTCGGTACCTAAGAGCAAGAATCACCGGGTAGGTCTCTCTCACACTTAGTTCCTAACACTAAGTCACCCTAGGATAGATCTAGCTCAACAAACACTAGGGTTTCAACAATCTAACATCCTAACATTCAGATTTATCAATACAAGCAAGTCAGACAAAATCACGGGCAATTCATCTATTTCCACGGCCGTGGTCTGGCTAGAACGAACTGTGGTTTTCAACAACAGCTAGGCTCAAGAAAGCAATTCATCCAAAGGTACGTTTAAGTCTATTCTATCACAGTCCAAGCCATAACCATCACTCCCTTACCCTAGAATCTCAACTATTTAGCCAATAACATACATCTCAACAATCAAACTCAACAAGTAAACATTCATGGCTTCCATAGCAAGAAAATGAAATGAAAGAGTAATGAAACAAGTAGAACAAGAAAACCAAGCTGAATGTATGCTAAGAAAGACTTACAACCCTTCAAAAGAAGGTTCAAATTTGTTCCTTACAAAGCCTTGCAAATGTCTTCAACCCAAAATCACTCAAAATCACTCAAAAGCTCTAAAAACTCTAAGACTAGTGTTCTCCTTCTTCTTCTCCAAAATGAGAGTGTTTCTTCTCCTCCTTGAGTAGCTCCCAATGGATTGTTGTGTAATTGAGAGAGTGTGGGAGAGGATGGAATTCAGAATGTCCCCTCTACAGCCTACAGGACCACCTTTTATTCTCCATCAAGGGCAAGAGTCGGTTATGGAGATCGTGGGACAGCTGTCACAGTTGTCCAGAGAGAACCACGGCCTAGTTCCACGCCCATGGAAGTCCGAGTGACCGTGATTTCTCTTGTTCAGCCTTCATTGGATCATTTAGCCACGAGTTGGTGCAAGGCATGCACCAACAAGGTCCTATATGTTCTCCTTTGCTCCTAGCTTGCTCCCTAATGAGCCCGGAAGTGTGTCATTACGAGGAACGATCTTCGAATGTATCGATTAAGCCCCAAAAGCTCCCAAAATACCTACAAAACATGCAAAAGTCCGTGTAGACGTCTATCTCGACAACACATGAATTAAGTGAAAATCGTCACGAACTAATGTCAAACCATGCATGATTAACGGGAAAAACTATCTAAATCGGTGCCTAAACCTACGTCATAAATCATGTTATCAACAATACTCCATACTTAAGGTTTGCTCGTCCCCGAGCAAGACCCAACTATAGACTAAGAGATGACATGATTTATACATGCAGAAAAACAATAAAATCTATGTGGAATTGTGCTTCTAACATTGGATCACCTTCATAGTCATGTTTCATGGCAAATGGACAAGCAATCATGTATCAAATGAATGAAGGCTGGAAAAACAATTATACTTAACTCAAAAGCATGCATGCAAGGTGAAAATGAAGAAGTCAAGATGATCATGAGTATATCTAATCTAGATCACTAAGTCTTACACACATGAAAATAGGTCACAAGGACTTAGGAAGGAAGAGGCTAAGAAACGTTGTGAATAGGTGGAAATTTTTAGGTCATGTGATGCTAATCCGGGAAAGGAGCTAATTCCACAATTTCATTTTTGATCAACTTCCCCACAAGTGTATATTTTTTCTCTATCTTTTCTTTGTTTTCTTTTCTTTTTCACTTTCTTTTTCTTTCACTTATTTTTGAGGCAATGAGATTAGTGCACAAAAGCCGAAACCTTGGTGACTAGCGGACCTCGGGATTTTTCCGAGGTGCCTCACACCGGGCACACATACCAAGGCTCGTTAGGACATTCGGTTTATCCGACTTTGGCAAGGCACAAACACCCGATTATGTGAATGGTGCCGAGTTACTCGTCATCAAAACCAAAGTCCCCTAACCTATATTTTTTTCTACACTTTTCACAACAAATTCAGCACTTCATTCACAACATCCATTCATCAACAACTTCACCCCACACTTGCTTTTCACACACCCAACACACTAGTATGCTCCTATTCCTGGATGGGTCAAAAGAGGTCAAATTTTATATCAATTGAGGTGCTCAAACAACATGATCAAGATGAGAAGTAGAGAAAAATGAATTGCCTTAATCACTCCTAAATGATGTGCAAGAACTAGCATGTAATTTCGACCATCAATCCTCAATCCAACCAAGGCAAACATCATGATCACAATCCGTACATAGGATTCAAGATAAGTAATTCAAGTCCACATATGCATACACCCATTCAACACATAAGGTCATCCATAGCCAATTCACAAGACAATCTCATCATAAGGGTCATACCCAAGCTTAGAAGCACTAAAATATTTTAAATTTTTTGATTTTTTTTGGATTTTTCGAAATATGTATGTACAATGCAATTTTTTTTGGAATTTTTGAAATATGTATGTACAATGCAAAACATAATGAAACATGTGACAATATTAAACTACCCTAGATGCTAATCATGCAAGCGATCATGAAAACCCCACCCCATACTTAGAAACACATTGTCCCCAATGTGCAAATCAAGTAAAGAAGAGTGAAAGAGAGTCCTCACAATGTGAGAATGGTGTTGCTTTGGTATTTTGGTTCACTCATGTGGAGTGATGGTGGATGATCAATCAAAGGTGGTAGAGAGCTCTTGATGTTCAATATGGCATCGGGACCCGCGCTAGGCACCGCTAGCCGTCCAAGTCCCACGTTCGCTCCACCCACGTTTGATGCAGGATCACCATCATCATCCTCATGCCATGCAAGGCTTCCATGCTACTTAGACTCTAGCACACAAACAAAAAAACACACACAAAAAACACAAAAACAGAAAAATGAAAGCAAAAACCAAAACGAAAAGGGAAAGATGTCTACCAATGGGTTGCCTCCCATTAAGTGCTTTTTTAAGGTCATTAGCTTGACCAAATTCGGGGGCGTTTCACTCAAGGTGAATTGGGGCAATCATATCCACCGGAGCTCCCGGGATATACTTCTTCAAACGGTGCCCATTCACCTTAAAATCTCCACAATGCTCCCCTCCTATCTCAACCGCTCCGTGGGGAAAGATCTTCTTCACCACATAAGGACCCGTCCATCTTGACTTTAGCTTTCCGGGGAAGAGCCGCAATCACGAGTTGAAGAGAAGGACAAGGTCGCCTTCACTCAACTCCTTTGGGATGGGACGTTTGTTATGCCAACGCTTGGTCTATTCCTTGTAGATCCGGGCGTTTTCATAGGTTTCTAACCGGATCTCCTCAAGAGCATTGATGTCTAGCAATCTCTTCTCACCGGCTTCCTTGAGGTCAAAATTCAGCCACCTCATGGCCTAATACGCCCTATGCTCCATCTTCACCGGAAGGTGGCAAGACTTGCCATAAACTAGCTTGTAGGGAGTTGTGCCAATCGGTGTCTTAAAAGCGGTTCTAGAAGCTCACAAAGCATCATCAAGTTTCATATCCCAATCCTTTCTTGTTCTAGAAACCGTCTTCTCAAGTATCCCCTTTATCTCCCGGTTGGAGATCTCCACTTGGCCACTAGTTTGGGGATGATAAGGTGTTGCCACCTTATGAGTCACCCCATACTTAGCCAAAAGTGTCCCAAAGTTCCTATTGGTGAAATGCTTCCCTCCATCACTTATGATCACTCTTGGTGTTCCAAACCTAGGGAAGATGACTCGGTTGAAGAACCGCACCACAAATTTGGAATCATTTGTGGGAGAGGCGATTGCCTCTACCCATCTCGACACATAGTCTACCGCCAATAGAATGTAGAGGTTGCCACATGAAGAGGGGAATGGCCCCATGAAGTCCACACCCCACACATCAAATACTTCAACCTCTTGTATGTTGTTCAAGGGCATCTCATTCCTCCTTGAGATGTTGCCCGTCCTTTGGTAAGCATCACATGCCACAACAAAATTCTGCACATCCCTAAACAAGTGAGGCCAATAAAAACCGGATTGCAATACCTTTGCACACGTCTTGTGTGAGCTAGCATGGCCTCCATATGGCAAAGAGTGACAATGGAGGATCACTCTCTCCACCTCATCCACCGGAATGCACCTCCTAAAGACTCCATCCGGCCCTCTCTTGAACAAGAGAGGCTGGCTCCAATAGTAATGCCTCACATCCTTGAAGAACTTTTTCTTTTGGGCATATGATAGACCGGGTGGCACCTCCTCACACACAAGGTAGTTCACTATGTCGGCATACCATGGCTCACTCCCTCTAGACACTTGAAGCAAGCACTCCTCCACCATTTGCAATTGCTCATCCCGGAATGAGTCATCAATCGGGATGTCATCTTTCTCAATCTCCAATGGTGGTAGCCTACTAAGATGTTCCGCTACTGAATTTTCGGAACCCTCTTGTCTCGAATTTCCAAATCAAACTCTTGAAGGAGAAGGATCCACCGAATCAAGCGAGGTTTTGGCATCCTTCTTTGTGAGAAGATAACGCATCGCGGCATGATCCATGTACACTATGACCTTGGCTCCACAAGATATGACCGGAACTTGTCAAAGGCATACACAACCGCTAGCAACTCCTTCTCGGTTGTGGCACAGTTGAGTTGGGCATCATCTAGCGTCTTGCTAGCATAATAGATGGCATGTGTAAGCCCATCTTTCCTTTGCCCTAAAACAGCCCCAACGGCTACATCACTCGCGTCACACATGATCTCAAACGGTAAGCTGCAATCCGGAGGTTGCATGATAGGGGTGGAGATCAAGGCATTCTTCAACCTACAAAATGCTTCAAGGCAATCCTTGGAGAAAACAAACTCAATATCTTTCATTAGTAGGTTAGTGAGAGGCTTAGAAATTTTAGAGAAATCTTTTATGAATCTCCGGTAAAAACCGGCATGCCCTAAGAAACTCCTTACCCCCGTCACCGAGGTAGGTGGTGGCAACTTCTCTATTGTTTCTATCTTGGCCCTATCAACCTCAATGCCTCGGTTGGACACCAAGTGTCCCAACACAATGCCTTCACTTACCATGAAGTGACATTTTTCCCAATTCAAGACAAGATTAGTCTCCTCACATCTCTTCAACACGAAAGACAAGGTGACTAAGCAATTATCAAATGAAGATCCATAAACCGAGAAATCATCCATAAACACTTCCATGATGTTATCAATATATTCAGAAAAAATAGCCATCATACACCTTTGAAAGGTGGCGGGTGCATTACACAAGCCAAATGGCATTCTCCTATATGCAAATGTACCCCAAGGACATGTGAATGTTGTTTTCTCTTGGTCATCCGGGTAGATAGGGATTTGGAAGAATCCACTATAGCCATCTAAGTAGCAAAAGTGTGAATGTTGAGCTAATCTCTCTAGCATTTGGTCAATAAAGGGAAGAGGGAAGTGATCTTTCCTAGAGGCCACATTTAGTTTCCTATAGTCAATACACATTCTCCATCCCGTAACCGTCCTAGTTCATTGTTCTCATTAGTCACTACGGTCATCCCACCCTTCTTAGGAACCACATGCACGGGACTAACCCATTTACTATCCAAAATCGGGAAAATGATTCCCGCATCTAGCAATTTAAGGATCTCTTTCTTGACTACCTCTTTCATGATAGGGTTTAGTCTTCTTTGAGGTTCAATTAAAGGTTTATGATTATCTTCCATCAAAATTTTATGCATGCACAAGGAAGGTTTAATGCCAAATAAGTCATCAATGGTATAACCTATAGCTCTCCTACGCAATCTCAACTCATGAAACAATCTATTCAACTCATCATCATTCAAAGATGCATTAACAATCACCGGATAAGTAGAATCTTCACCAAGAAAAGCATACTTAAGATGAGAGGGAAGGGGTTTAAGTTCAAGTTGAGGAGGACCTTTATCGATTGGAGACGCTCCATACAATGTAGGTTGGGATGATTCCAAAGCTATGGAAGACTCTTCAAGACTCCTTGAAGCTTGATCAACCACTAAGGCACTTTCTGGAGAAACCACGAGCGAAATTACGGTCTCTGGCAAAACCACGGCCGTGGAATATGAGAGACTGGCATTTTTGAGCTTTCTAGAGAGTTCCATGGCCAAAATTACGGCCTTGGTTCCCTCTCCCTGGCCGTGGTTCCTACAGTGATTCAACATGGCTTCGTGCACTTCAAACTCAGCACTTGTCTCCTTTTCCAATGCATCTAAAGCCTTTATTTCTTCATTGCAATCATCCTCAACTCCTTCCTCCATCAACTTAAGCTAAGAACCTTCTCCAAGGGGTCCTTGATCAAGATCGAGCTCACAACTTCTCTACATTCCTCTTGCTCGACAATGTTGAAGACATCTTCACCGAGGGCTGGCCCCTTCATCATTGTGGATAGCTTGAACTTGATATTATACTCTCCTATGTTGAAGGAGAGGATTCCATTCTTACAATCTACAAAGCATCCGGATGTAGCTATGAACGGCCTTCCCAAAATGATAGGAACCAGGTAGTCCGCCGGGATATCCAAGACAACAAAATCTATTGGCACATAGAACTTTCCGAGTTGCACCGGTATGTCTTCCAAGATTCCTACGGGGTGGGTTATTGAACGGTCCGCCATATAGAGGGTCATCTTGACCGGATTTGGCTCTCCTAGCCCAACCTTGTTGCAAAGTGTAAGCGGGATAATGTTTACACTTGCTCCAAGATCACATAGGGCTTCATACTTCACTTCTCCAACCCCAATTGGCACACAAAAAGATCCCGGATCTCTTAGCTTAGGAGGCATCTCCTCCTTCATAGTTTGGATCAACTCGGAAGATCTCTTTGTCATTCTCACTTCTCCATACTCCTCCAATTTCCTCTTGTTGGAGAGTATTCCTTCAAGAATTTTCCGTAGGCCGGCATACCTAGAATAGCATCCATGAACGGAATGTTAATATGCAATTTAGACATAAGTTCAAGGAATTTACCGAAATGCTTGTCCAATCGAGTTCTTGCTCGTGATTGTGGGAACGGTAGTGGTGACTTGTATGGAGGTGGTGCCACATATGTTGGCTCATCATCTTTGCTCTTTCCTCCTTATTCTTGCAATGTCTCTTCTTCTATCACCACTTGCTTTCCCTTAGGTAAGGGGTCCTTCATGCTCTGCCCCTCCTTGTTGTGATGGCCAACACTTGGCCTCTTGGATTATCTTCGGTTCTTCTGGGAAGCTTTCCCGGATCTCTATGAGCTTCACCCGCCTTTTGGAACACTTGTTTTTCTAGCACCTTTTGAGCTTTAGAAATGGAAGTCACCGTGCTCCTAAGACCACTCAACCTTCAAAGCAATTGCTCAAACATCATCTCGGTTCTATCCTTTGGAGGTTGAGTAAATTCGGGTGGAGGCTCTTGTGAAGCCTTAGGTGGTGGAGTTGCGCTTGTGGAAGCGGAAGGGTTCAAGGCACCATCCGGTTTAGAATAGGAGAACCCGGGATGGTTGTGATTAGGCCGGTAATTGTTGAATTGCCGGCTGTTGTTGTTGAAGTTCCTAGGGCCTTGATAATTGTTGAAATTGCCCCTTCCCATGTAGTTAACATCTTCCTCTTTGGAAGCCAAATTGGCTTGCACTTGCACTTGAGGACTAGCTTGGCTCTTCAAGGTTGTAGCAACAACTCCCTCAAAGACTTTAGCTCATTGTTGATTGTATCGAGCTTGTAGTTGCTCATGGTTACTTCACTCACTTCATAAACTCCCAGTTTTCTCCCATCACTCTTCCTATGGGAGTACTTCTCTATCACCAAGGCTTGCTTCTCTACAAACTCCCAAGCCTCATCCACATTCTTTTCCATGAATGTTCCACCGGAAAGCGATTGAAGCTTGAATTGGCTATCCTCATCAAGCCCCGTGAAGTAGATCTCTAATAGCTCTATCTTCGGTATACCATGGTGTGGACAATCTAAGAGGAGGTCCTTGAACCTCTCCCAAGATTTGAATAGGCTCTCTCTATCCTTCATCACGAAGGCATTGATCTTCCCTCTTAGCTTGGTTGTCTTGGAAGGCGGGAAGAATTTAGTCAAGAACTCGGTTGTCATCTCCTCCCAAGTACTCACACGTCCTAGTGGAATGGATTGGTACCAAGCCAAGGCTTTATCCTTAAGTGAGAAGGAAAAAGTCCTAAGCTTATGGTTGTTGTTCTCCAATCTAGGTGGCCTTAGAGTCTCCATCAATTAAGATCTCGTAATTCATTAAGTGTTGATGAGGAGACTCTCCTTCCATCCCTCCAAATTGATTGCGCCGGATCATTTGTAGTACTTGAGGGCGGAGCTCATAATCATGGGTTGCGGGATCTCCTAAGTTTACATCCGGACGGTACACTCTTTGGGCTGGATCCATACGTTGCCCTAAAGTTTGTGGCTCCTCAATCACGATCAGCTCAAACCGAATATTGACCGCCGGCTGCGGTGGTGGTGGTGGTGGAGGTTGTTGACGATTAAGCTCTCTTTGTACAAGAGCTTGCCTAATCTCTTCAATTTCCCTCCTAGTTGCTTCTTGCCTCTCATTGGCAAGTCTCCTCTCATTATCCAAGAGTTCATCTCTTAACCTAATTAGCTCTAAAGCCTCATCCAACTCAGCTTGAAGATCTCTTGCGGCCATCTCCTTCTTCTTCTTAATGCTCTTAGATCTAACTTTAAGGGTTTTCTCCGGTTCGGGATCGAATGGAGCTAAATCCTTGCCACGAGATCTTCGCATGCACCTAAAGAATGGGAGATGTCCTGAAAATTCAAAGACACAAACCAAACAAGATCAAAAGCAACAAGAAAGACCTACACTATAAACAATCACAAACAATGATTCAATCTAGACCTAGTCCCCGGCAACGGCGCCAAAAACTTGTTACGCTAAGATTGTATAGCCCAGAAGTCTTAAATTTATAACTCGATATATTTTTCCTAACTCCTAGCGAACCCACAATGTATGGTTCGTTTTGTAGTAAGGATAGTATTCCGAGGTCGAACACAAAGACTAAGGTGAGAATCGAATCAAGCAAGTGATCAAGTATAGTGTAAATCTAGTGAAGAAAAGATGAAAGAAACAAAGAAATGAAAAAGCATGATATTTTTCGGTTGGTTTTATGTGGTGATCAATCAAATATCTCAATGATATAAGATGTCAAACAAACTAACAAATCTAGCTAACAACACCGATAAACAAGACAAATACGAAATATGAGATCAAGGAGAAAAGTGGATTCTAGGGGTTAGGAATTCCGGTTATGGCATTGGATTTAAGCTTCTATTCAACCTTGGATTAGCTATGGTATGTTGGGAAAGGGTGTTTCTCAAGTGGGATCAATTACCGGGTAGGTCTCATGGTCCACTAATCCCGCACCTAAGGTCCTATCACCGGGTAAGTCTCTAGGAACCTAATGTCAGGGTAAGTCTAGGGAAGGCAAGTCCTCTCCTTACCGGGTAAGTCTAGGGAAGGCAAGTCCTAAACATCTATCCTAGCACACTCAGTCCAATAGCGGCTTGTAAGGCTCACTACTACCTAGAGTTCATCATCTTCGGTACCTAAGAGCAAAAATCACCGGGTAGGTCTCTTCTCACACTTAGTTGGTAACAATAAGTCACCCTAGGATAGATCTAGCTCAACAAACACTAGGGTTTCAAAAATCTAACATCCTAGCATTCAGATTTATAAATACAAGCAAGTCAGAAAAAATCACGGGCAGTTCATCTCATTCCACGGCCGTGGTCGTGTTAGAACGAACCGTGGTTTTCAACAGCAGCTAGGCTCGAGCAAGCAATTCATCCAAAGATACGTTTAAGTCTATTCTATCATAGTCCAAACCATAACCATCACTCCCTTATCCTAGAATCTCAACTATTTAGCCAATAATATACATCTCAACAATCAAACTCAACAAGCAAACATTCATGGCTTCCATAGCAAGAAAATGAAATGAAAGAGTAATGAAACAAGTAGAACAAGAAAACCAAGGTGAATGTATGCTAAGAAAGACTTATAATCCTTCAAAAGAAGGTTCAAATTCGTTCCTTACAAAGCCTTGCAAATGTCTTCAACCCAAAATCACTCAAAAGCTCTAAAAATTCTAAGACTAGTGTTCTCCTTCTTCTTCTCCAAAATGAGAGTGTTTCTTCTCCTCCTTGAGTAGCTCCCAATGGATTGTTGTGTAATTGAGAGAGTGTGGGAGAGGATGGAATTCAGAATGTCTTTTCTACAGCCTGCAGGACTACCTTTTATTCTCCATCAAGGGCAAGAGTCGGTTATGGAGATCGTGGGACACCTGTCACAGCTGTCCAGAGAGAACCACGGCCTAGTTCTATGCCCGTGGAAGTCCCAGTGACCGTGATTTCTCTTGTTCAGCCTTCATTGGATCATTTAGCCACTAGTTGGTGCAAGACATGCACGAACAAGGTCCTATATGTTCTTCTTTGCTCCTTTATGTGCTTGTGTAGTACAAAAGGAGTATCGAGGTATGATCGGTTCATTGTTGTATCTAACTGGTAGTCGTCCTGACATTATGTTTAGCGTGTGCATGTGTGAAAGATTTCAAGTTGATCCTAAAGAGTCACACTTGATAGATGTGAAAAGAATTTTTCGGTATCTCAATGGCACTAAGGATCTAGGGATATGGTACCCACGTCAAAGCTCGTTTCATCTTGTTGGCTATTTAGATGCAGACTTTGCAGGTTATAAGGTCGATAGAAAAAGTACTTCTGGATGTTGCCAATTCTTAGGGTCATCCTTTATCAGTTGGCACTCCAAGAAGCAAAATTCTGTTGCCCTATCCACAGCTGAAGTTGAATACATAGCTGTAGGAGCTTGTTGTCCTCAAATTCTCTAGATTGCTCAACAACTTCGTGAACTTGGTTTTGACTTGAGAGGTATTCCTATAAAATGTGATAATACTAGTGCTATTTCTATAACCAAAAATCCTGTGCAACATTCAAGGACTAAGCATATTGATGTACGGCATCACTTCATACGTGATCATGTTGAGAAAGGTGATATTTCGATTTCTTTTATCTCAACTAACTTGCAGTTTGAAGATATCTTTACCAAGCCTCTTCCTCAGGAACAATTTAATTTTATTCGATTAGAGATTGGTATGTTGAACAAGGAAGCATTAACGTAGGGGGAGTAAACGAGTTTTGATCGTCCTACGCATGCAGCCCAATTGATATTTTCAAGGGTCTTGAAATAAAATTCAAGGGGCCTTGAAACATATTTTAAAGGGTAAATTGACTTTACGGATCCTTTAAGAGTTAATATCTTTTAGATATTTTAATTCTTAAAATATTTTTTTAAATCTTTTGTTTGAAATAGTTTTGATTTCGGTTTTAAAAGCCTGATTTTCTCAAAGATTTTGTTATATCCCTGATAAAAAGGATCTACCTTCTCATCTTTTTATCCTTTCACAAGAAACCTATTCCTTTGATTTTTCTCTCAAACTTTCCTCATGGCACCCAGAAGCAAGAGATCTGCTCCTCTATCATCCAAAAAGAAAATTGTTCAGAATTCTTCAATTGCTAAAGAAGAAAAACCTTCTGAAGATCTGGATACATCTCAGATTACCGGTCTTCCCTCATCATGGTTCATTAATTTTCAAGCTTCTGGATCTTAGCTTGATAGTTTTCACAATCGACCACTCTGTATGTGTGATTTGGTGGATACTGATTTTCTCGATACCCTCAAGATACCCTGCATAGACAAGCGGAAGAGTTCGATTATTTGGAAGGTTCTAAACCCTGGAGATTTTGCTTTTCCATGACTCACGAGACTATTCTATGTTAATCTCACCACAAAAAGGGACATGATGTATTACTCTTGAATCTTAAGTCAAAGGTACTCCAATTTCACTCACTCCTTCGATTATAAGTGAAATTTTAGGAATTCCTACAAATGTTGTATTCAACTATCCTTCAAGATCAAAGAGTGTTCGTATTGCTAAGGAGAATTTTCTGGTTGCAAATTCAAACTCACGTCAACTTACTCATACATCTCTAACCTTAGAGGCTAAAATAGTGTTTACCATACTGGTTCAATGTGTAGTTCCTCGTGCAAACTCAAGAGAGCTGTTGACTGTTCAATCTCTGGAATTAATTCATTTGCTTATGTCTGATGTGGCCATAGATGTGCCTAATCTGATTCTCAACCATATGCTGCATTCTGTCAACTCTAAGAGATCTATTCCCTTGCCTTATGGAAATTTTTTTCCTAAGGTCTTTGATTATTACAGAATTGATACATCCTCTGAGGAAAGACAGTCTATTAACAACAAAATTGATGAGAATTGCTTCAAATGTCTGGGGATTGAGAAAACTCTTGCATGAACATGGACTTTAAAAGGAAAAGGAGTTACTCAAAATCCAAATGAAGAAGTCAAACCTTCTCCTACTCTAGAAATTAGGTTAGAGGGATGTAAAAAAGAAATAGCTTGTCTCAATCGTGAATTGTCTGATTTTCAGTTTGACACCAAGAGGAGAATGGATACAAATTTTGAGTTGTTGGCTACCATAAATGCTAAAGTCAATGAAATGTATTTGATGAATGCTCTTACACTAACTACAATGGGAAGCATTTTGCCCATACCCGAAGATATAGCTCAACATACTCAAGAGCAGGTTGAGAATATATGCGGATGAATTGTAAAAGACGTGTATAGAATAAATCAATTTTGTATCCAACTCATGAAGAGCCAATGTTCTTGCCCAATGTTGAGTATGAAGTAGTTAAACAGAGAAGAGTTGAAGAAAAGAGAAGACGTTTGGCAGCTGAAATGGATGATTGGCGTTATAAGAAAACTTCATCTAAAGGAAAGAGGAAATTCTATGAGAAGTTTTAAGCTGACTGGTTTTTCTATATGGATTGAAAATACTTTGGTTTTGGGTCTGCAATCGTATTTTAAGACTTCCTGATTTGACTACTTTTCCCCCCTTGTTGAAAAACAAAGGGGGAGAAATATGATCCGACATTTTGATATACTGCATGCTGCATTTTTTGTTTTGAGATTTTGAAATGTATTGCTAAACTAACAAATGCAGGTACGAGAATTTGTGTTGTCTTCCATCAAGGGGGAGATTGAAAACTCCACCTTGATTAAAATGGTTTACAGGTGTTGATGATGGAAGACTTCACACAAAAATAGCAGTTGGATATAATAACAATATATTGATTATATTCTCTAGATATTTGGTTGGTTGGAATTCAGTGCAGACTTTATATCTAAATTTCAAGGGCCTTGAAGTTGGATTCAAGAACAAAGGAACAAAACAAGATCAAAAGGACAAAATCAAGGGCCTTGGAATTATAGATGCACGGAACAAGGAT
The DNA here is from genome assembly GCA_033239125.1 of Fagopyrum homotropicum. Classification (NCBI taxonomy): domain Eukaryota; kingdom Viridiplantae; phylum Streptophyta; class Magnoliopsida; order Caryophyllales; family Polygonaceae; genus Fagopyrum; species Fagopyrum homotropicum. Next base: position 103,330,084 of record BSWB01000002.1, read on the forward strand.
TCAAAAGGAGTTGAAGATTTTATTTGAAGATTTTGTAACGGAAAGATCTCATCAACCAAAGATCTTATCAACCAAAGGAAGATCTCAACCGAAGAATAGAGAATCTTTTTTAGAAGATTTTCAAAACAACAAACGGAAAAAATATCTTCTCTCTCGATTCAACTGAAGACGAGAAGATCAAGGAGTAAAGGACTCGACGTGTTCGTAGGGGCTAAAGACTTGCGACGTCTACCTTATCTCCAAACAAGAAACGATCTTCATGGAAAAGAAGATTCATCTTCAAACGGTCATCTCTACAACGGCTAGAAGACCTTTCCATAGAAGAGTATAAATGAAGTTGATGATCGAAGTAGAAAAATACACAAGCTTACACAGGAAAACATCTTTACATCCTCAAGCAACCTAATCATCTTCATTCGTTGTTTTTCTTTCTCTCATTCACGCAAAAGCTTTATCCCCTTAGAGAGAGAAAACACTAGAGCTCCATTGGAAGAACTAAATAGTGTTATACGAGTGTGTGTTACTCTGCAAAGTAACTAGGTTATTATAGCTAGGTTAAGAGTTGGAGCTAGATCGTAGCATTGGCTACAGTGAGAGAAGAAGGGGATTTCTTCTAATTTATATCTAGCACTCTTTGAAGCTGATAATAGATAGTTAGATCCTACGGATATACCCTGGGACGGAGAGTAGGCTATTTAGAGCCGAACTTCGTAAACATATCCTCGTGACAATCTTTTCAATTCCGCACCATACATACTTTATTGTGACTAACTTTGTTATGCAGGGGAGGAACCTTACTTGATGCAACTCCACCCTGCCTACAGAAGGCAGCTCTATGACTTGGTCTTCCACAAGTGAAGCAAGTCACTAGTGGCCTCATACACTCTAGTCGTTGATGACCAGGATCACCACAGTTGAAACACTATCGTCCCTTTTCTGCAGATAGTGCAGATGAGGGGTAACTCTGGCATCTCAGACTCCGCCCAAAACCTGAAGCTCCACCAACGCCACTGGTTTGCCTAGTTTATTGTCTCTTCTCAGACCGTCCCGTCTGAGAAGTCCTCCTCTAAATGGCCCACTCACGCTCATAAGCTGAGGCCCGGTCCTGATAATCTGTCAAGGACTCACAGTGAAAACCCGCCATGTAGGAACGTGTACTCTCGCTTAATCGACGGGAGTACATATAGATGTGCTAGTCCTTAGAAGGTGCAGTTGGACCCAGTAATGTCAGCTTTGTCTTGAAGCGTTTGATAGAATCTGCTATCGGCACATCCTCAAAGCATGCCTTCATAAAGTCCTGCAGTTTCTCCCTCCTCAATGAGGCAGGGCAAAAACACTGTCTAATCATGCTCCTCGTCTGATCGTAGCTAGTGGCTCGACCCTGCATGGTCCTCCTCCACTAATTAGCTAGGTCATAGAATAGAGTTTGAACTAACTCTATCCGTCTGTCCTCTAGACATCTGATGAACTCAAGAGCTAAGTTCACATGTCCAATCCAAACCTCTGTCTCTAATCCCACCTTCCCAGAGAAAGGTGGTATTCCCAACTGATGGAACACCTTCAACCAAGTGTATGGTCGAGGCCCTCTATACTCCTCTAGAGCTCTAACAGTCTCAATAGCAAGTGCCGGCATTATTGGCACCTGAGTAGCTCCCTGGGAGCCTCTTCTACTGGTTTACCCGCTCTAGGGCACGTCTTCCTGTGTTGGCAGATCCGGGGCATGTCTACCCGCTCTAGCAGCCTCCTCCACTCGTTTGATGTAAGCACGGAACTCTGGTCCCCTCATAGAGACACGATCCGAGTCATCTGATTGGACCCACTATGATCGCTGTCTCCCAGATCCACCGCTTCTCGTCTCAAGGATGACACTCTCAGCAATATCCTCATGCACCTCCTCCACCACTGGTGGATCAGCAGCGGGAATTGGTCCCTGTCCTATCACTCCCGGAGGAAGAGGTGGTGTGCCTCTACCTTGGCCCACAACAGAAGCTGCTCTAGTCCGAGCCATCTACGAGGTATGCACACCTAACTTATTGTAACACCCAGACTCCGCGGGACTCGGAATGCTACATTGGGCTAGGATCTCACAATGGATCCTGACCCTAGCCTGACAACAAGTTCACTGGATCTTACAACAAGGCACAAGTAGAGTAAAAACAAATACATAAAAGTTGTATGATATAACAAAAGAGTTTACAAACTCAAAGTCGAGTACAAAACCATAACAACAACAACATCTGATACAAAAGATCCCAACCCACGTATCCTAATGTACATAAGTCCTGGGCTGATCACACCATTTGGATCACTCTGTAGTCTTCCTAACCTGCAGATCATCTACAACACGGTATACACCGTTAGCTACAGCAATAGATAAACATGATGTAATAGCACCAACACATATCAACATCTCATACATACAATGTCACACACATTCATTTATTATCTTAATTACTTTATTCCATTACTAATTCAACTTCTTTTGTAACACGGGGAGCCTCAAGAACCCTGTCCCATCCAACGTAACACAGGAGTTTTGCATGGGGGTGACCTTCACTCGTCCCCTCCTGTGAGATCATCTTTAGGGCACCACCTCCTAACCAACAGGCGGAGACCGGTTGTTACCGCCCGTTATAATACACTTGGGCCATATAAATGTAATAAATTGTCATCCTAGTCCAGTTTAGGTTATAAATGCACAACCATATGATCATTCACACAACCATTACAATCATACAATCCACAACCGTAGACTAAGTAAGTCCTATGGACTTACCTAATACACTTGTATCCTCTACCACGTCACAGCTTCCCCTTTGGGAAGAAACCAACGCCTGCAAGAGCAAGGCACACAACATCACAACTTGAAAGGGTTAGGAGACTCGTCTCCATAACCAAAACCAACCTACAACCTAAAGATCATAACAAGATCAGATATGCCTATAGCATAACCCCAACATCAACACAAGTGCCTAAGGCACATCTCTATCATACAACTCATCCTAACTATTCTAACCTAGCCAACAACTAAGCCAAGGCTAAAGGAAAGGAAGGAAGGAATACATACCAACAGCACCAACAAAAGCAAGAACACACCAGCCGGTCCAGTGAGGCGCAGGGGCGGCTCACCAGAGGCGCAGGAGCGGCTCCACACCTGGTGCAGGTGCGGATCTAGACAGGCGCAAGGGCGGCCAACTGTGCAGGGAGTTGGTTCCGACTTCTGTTTGACCCCTTTCTCGACTCTCTTCACTTCTTCGACACACCACAACAACATATATGCACATACACACATATATGATCATCAAAAGGCTGGGAAAGATCCAACACAAGTCTAAACTTGTGCTTCTTAAGCTAAAGAGGAAGATAAGAAGCAAGAAGAAGGAAAGAAGAGAGAAGAAGAGAAAGAGCTTACCACACCAACCTAGGCTGCAACTATGGAGCATCCACACCTCTCACCACTTCAACACATCCACAACAACACACAACAACATCATCAAAGTCCTCCAAGGCCAAAGCCACACTCAAACTCTCAAAACTCTTTCACAAGATCAAGAAGAAGCAAAGAAGATCAAAAGAGAAGAAAGGAGAAGAGGAAGAACGTGAGGATGAAGAAGAAGCTGAAAAGAGGTAAGGAAACCCCTCTTCTGAAGTCTAAGGAGGCTTATAAGAGAAACCAGCCGCAAAGCATAAGTCAAGAGTCAACGAAAGCGGCTGCACACAGCCAGAGCCGCAGGGGCGGCTAGCCTGAGGCGCAAGGGCGCACAGACGCAGGGACGGCCAAGGTAGTGCGCAGGGGCGGCTGATTGGGTCAAGGTAAGACACACTCCAGCTCAACTAGGCTCCAAAGACTAAGGCTCTTACATCTCACCCCCTAAAAACAAGTTTCATCCCGAAACTTGCAAAATCCCAAAGCCTCTCGGACTTGTAAGCCGAGGTAAAACACTCTCCTCAAGAACATCAGGTCATAACCTATAACATTATATATCCTCAACACAACATGGAGGTATCACAACTCCAGCATAACAACTCTACATAAGGCCTAGAGGAAGATCATCTCTAGCCAAACACTAACCACATCACACTGGCATGGAGGAAAGCCGTCTCCAGCCACAACGTATACATAACACTATTACATGGAGGAAAACCATCTTCACTCACACTATGTCCATAAGAGATAGCATGGAGGAAATAACCATTTCCAACTAATCCTAACACACACCAAGCATGGAGGAAAGAACCATCTCCAGCTATATCTATCTCGTGGATCCTATGGGTGCATCTAACTCAGCATAAAACTCTGGATAGTTCTTCTAGATACTATCCTCTGTCTCCCAGGTAGCCTCATCTGGTCCTCGTCAAGACCACTGTATCCTCAACATAGGAATGTCCTTCGAACGCAGGCGTCTCACACCTCACTCTAGGACTGCGATAGGGTGCTCTGCAAACGTGTGGTCCGGCTCAACTACCAGATCATCATAACTCACAATGTGCCTCGGATCTGGTATGTACTCCCACAGCTGAGACACATGAAATACGGGGTGAACACCCTCTAGCCTCGGAGGCAAAGCTAATTTGTAAGCTGCTCGTCCAACTCTATCAAGTATCTCGAAACGACCGACAGATCGGGGACTCAACTTCGCCTTTATGCCAAAACGTCAGACGCATTGCGTCGGAGATACTCTCAATCAGACATGAGCTCCTACCCTAAACTCTAGAGGTCGACGCCTCTTGTCTGCATACGACTTCTGGCGACTCTGTGCAGCCAACATCCTCTCTGATCAGCGCTACTTGAGCCATATCATCCTGAATCTGCTCTGGCGCTATCCCACTGACACTGCTAGGCTCGTCCCAACATAACGTTGTAAGACATCTACGTCCATACAGTGCCTCATAAGGAGCCATCCCTATAGATGCATGCCAACTGTTGTTGTATGAGAACTCAACGAGTGGGAGGTAATCAAACCATCCCTGTCCCCAATCCAACACAAAGGCTCGTAGCATGTCCTCTAATCCGGATGGTCCTCTCTGACTGACTATCTGTCTGGGGGTGAAACGCAGTTGTGAAGTGTAAACTCGTCCCCAAAGCAGTCTAAATCTGCTGCTAGAATCTCGATGTAAATCGTCCGTCACGATCAGAAACAATCTTCCTCGGTACACCATGGAGTCTCACTATCTGTCTAGTGTACTCCTCAGCCAGTCTGCTCACAGGCCACGTCTCTCTGATGGGGATGAAGCGTGCCATCTTCGCCAATATATCAACGACCACCCAGATGGCATCAAAGCTCCTACTGGTCTTCAATCCAATCACAAAATCCATGGAGACGTCCTCCCATTTCCATTATGGTACTGGGAGTGGATGGAGCTCACCTCCAGGTCTGATATGCTCTATCTTGACCCGCTGACAGGTCGCACACTGAGCCACTAATCTGGCTACGTCGGGCTTCAACCCTCTCCACCAATATGAGCGTCTCACATCATGGTACATCTTACTCGTACCAAGGTGTATTGAGTAAGGTGTATAGTGAGCTTCTTGTAATATCCGCTGTCTCAACTCTGTATCTGCAGGAACACAAATACGATCATGTCACCTCATAACTCCATTTGCCCTAATAGTGAACTGGGGTGCCTCTCCACGAGACATCCTATCTTTGATCCTTGCCAAAGTCGGGCAGGACCACTATTTCTGTTGGATCTCATCCAATAGAGCAGGTAGAACCTCTAAAGTAAACAACTGGGCATCCTCATCAGGAAACTGGATGACCATCTCTACCCAGGCTAGATCCCTCTAAAGCTGAGGCTGTACGGTAAGTCTAGCAATCGCCTTCTCTCGGGGCGTCTTCCTGCTCAAGGCGTCGGCTACCACATTTGCCTTGCCAGGATGATTCAAAATCTCAAGGTCAAAGTCCTTGATCAGCTCAAGCCATCGACGCTGGCGGTTATTCAATTCCCGCTGTGTGAAAATATACTTTAGACTCTTATGGTCTGTGAAGATCTGGCATGTAGCACCGTACAGGTAATGTCTCCAAATCTTCAAAGCATGAACTACCGCTGCCAACTCTAGATCATGAGTCGGGTAGTTCTCATCATACGTCTTCAGCTGTCGAGACACATATGCAATCACTCTGCCCCTCTGCATCAGCACACATCCCAAGCCTAGCTTGGATACATCACTGTAGACTACAAAATCATCAGAACCCTCTGGCTGTGCCAAGACAGGAGCAGAAGTCAAACGCCTCTTCAACTCCTCAAAATTCTGAGCACACTAGTCGGTCCATACAAATCTAGTAGTCTTCCTAAGAAGACTCGTCAGTGGACGGACAATCACAGAGAATCTCTCCACAGAGCGTCTGTAATAACCGGCTAAGCCAAGAAAGCGACGCACTTCCTTGACGTTCGTCGGTGTCGTCCATGTAGCAACAGACTCGATCTTCACCGGGTCAACCATGATTCCATCGGTGGAGACTATATGTCCGAGAAATGCAACCTCAGACATCCAAAACTCATACTTAGAGAGCTTGGCATAAAGTTCTCTATCCCTCAAAATCTGCAAAACTGTCGTCAAGTGTCCCGCATGCTCCTCTCTGCTACGAGAGTATACCAAAATGTCGTCAATGAAGACCACCACAAACTGGTCCAGGAAGTCGATGAAGATATTGTTCATCAACTCCATGAATACTGCTGGGGCATTTGTCATCCCAAATGGCATCACTACAAACTCGTAGTGTCCATAACGGGTACGAAATGCCGTCCTGTGCACATCCTGCTCTCTCACCATCAACTGGTGATATCCTGAACGCAAGTCAATCCTAGAGAAGACCGTCGCTCCCTACAGCTGATCAAGTAGATCATCAATACGAGGTAATGGATACCTGTTCCTGATGGTCACCTTGTTCAGCTCTGTGTAATCTATGCACAGTCTCAACGATCCGTCTTTCTTCTGCACGAAGAGGACCGGTACACCCCATGGTGAAACGCTAGGGCGTATGAAGCCCTTCTCAGCCAACTCCTCTAGTTGCTTTTTTAGGTCCAATATTTTGACAGGTGCCATACGTTATGGGGCCTTCGAGATGGGTCTCGTGCCAAGCTCTAAATCAATACCAAAATCTACACTCCTCTGAGGTGGCAAGCTAGATGGATCTACAAATACGTCTGTGAACTCACAGACCAAGGGTATGTCCTCCAAAGCTGGACTCTCTCCATCCTTCATGGCGTAGCACTAGAAGGCATCACATCCCTGTGCAATCAGTCTAGCTGCTCGTACCGCACTGATGACATATCCTGTCTTCCCAAGGTCCCAACCCCGAAAGACCTCTATCGGACCTAAGTCGGTAGAGACTGTAACAGTTCTCTTACCCACATCTAACACCGCACGGTGTCTACGCATCCAATCCATACCTAATATGACTTCTTCATGCATCAAAGGCATGACTAAGAAGTCAACAAGTAGTACACAAGTCCCTAAACATAGGGGACAACTACGTATCTCCTAGGTACCTCAGACCCTACTACCATCAGGTAACCCTATAGTAAAGGGTGCCCCCTCTATGGTAGAAATAAATGAATGAATACGTAACACCCATATCAAATAAAACACTAACAAGTAAACCATATAATAAAATGGTACCTGTAGCAGCTAGTGCTGGCAACCCCTCAACACTCCTTAACTCAAAAGCACGGCCTCGAACTCCTCGGGCATCACTAGTGCTAGCCTCTCTACCTCTACCCTTACTCGGTCCAAGAGCTGAACCTTGAGTAGTAGGTGTCCCTAGGACCCTCTATTGTCCCTAATGCTGAGGCGGTCTCTGCCCACCTCCCGCTGCACCTGCAGGGGAAGAACCCTGCTGTGATGGCGCCTTGTCCTGACGGCAAAATGTAGCTATATGTCCAGACTTCCCGCACGAGAAGCAAATCAGTGGTGCTCTAGGGCAATCAACCCTTATATGCCCATAGGCCTTACAGTTGTAACAGTGCCGGCCTCTATTAGTAGTCTGTGTAGACACTGGAATACTCGAGCGGCCCTGAGTCTGGCCTCGCCCGAATCTAGATGCTCCTGCACCAGTCGGTGTTGTACACTGTCTCTTCTCAAACCGTCCGGTCTGAGAAGTCCTCCTCTAGCTGGCCCTCTCTCTCTCATAAGCAAAGGCCCGATCCTAGTAATCCGCCAAAGAGTCATAATGAAATCCCGCCATGTATGAACGTGTGCTCTCTCTCTCAAACGTCGGGAGAATAGGTACATGTGTTGGTCCTCAAAAGTTGCAGCTGGACCCAATAAAGCTAACTCAGTCCGGAAGCGGCGAATAACATATTTAATGGGTACATCCTCAAAGCCTGCTTCCGCAAAATCCTGCAGCTTCTCCCTCCTCAATGAGGCAGGGCAGAACTGCTCCCTCAGCAGAGTCCTCATCTGCTCATAGTTGGTAACTCGTGATCTAACTGTCCTCCACCACTGATGTGCCAAGTCACGGAATAGAGATTGTACTAGCTCTATCCGTCTGTCCTCCGGGCAACGAATAGACTCCAACGCTGAGTCTACATGCCCAATCCACACCTCAGTCTCTAGGCCGATCTCCCCAAAGAAGTGTGGTACTCCCTGATGATGGAATGCCTTCAACCAGGTATCTAGTCGAGGCCCTATGGTCTCCTCTACAACTCGAGCAACCTCAGCAGCACGTGCCGGCATAGCTGGCACCTGAGTAGCTCCATGGGATTCCTCAGATAATCCCTCTTTCCTTGGTAGGACTGGGGCTCGTCGACCCGCTCTGATGGCCTCCTTAAACTGCCTGAGATACTCTCTAAACTCAGGTCCTCCCATAGAAACACGATATGAATCATTTGACGGAGCTCGATGTGACTTATGTCTCCTGGATCCATCACTCATCGTTGCTAGAACAAAGCTCTCAACAACCTCCTCATGAGCCTCCTCCAACACTGGCGGATCTGCAGCGGGAGCTAGTTCCTTTCTCCTCCCTCCTGGAGGAAGAGGTGGTCTACCTATACCACTGCCTACAGCAGTAGCTCTAGTCCGAGCCATCTGCGGGGTATGCACTCCTAACGTATAAGGCTCTATATAGGCCATATGTATAGATATATATAATACTTAATAACACATGCATACATATCATCGCATAAGAGGTATATATATATATATATATATATATATATATATATATATATATATATATATCTATACTGTCGAGGTCCTCAGATGGGTGACGACTTCTGTACACACTATCCCAAAACATCTGTACTCTCTTTAAAACCAAAACCCTTTTAAATGTCAGACCCCATGTGGGTTCTGTTTATTTATCCACCCTACCTTTATTGCAGATAGCAAGTGCCATTGTTGTCAACCTAAGGCTATGATACCAACTTTGTAACACCCCGAATCCGCGGGACTCGGAATGCTACATTGGGCTAGGATCTCACAATGGATCTTGACCCAAGCCTGACAACAAGTTCACTTGATCTTACAACAAGGCACAAGTAGAGTAAAAACAAATACATAAAAGCTATATGATATAACAAAAGAGTTTACAAACTCAAAGCCGAGTACAAAACCTTAACAACAACAACATCTGATACAAAAGATCCCAACGCACGTATCCTAATGTATAGAAGTCCTCAGTTGGTCACACCATTTGGCTCACTCTGCAGTCTTCCTAACCTGCAGATCATCTACAACACGGTATACACCGTTTTGCATGGGGTGACCTTCACTCGTCCCCTCCTGTGAGATCATCTTCAGGACACCTCTTCCTAACCAGCAGGCGGAGACCGGTGGTTACCGCCCGTTTTAATACACTAGGGCCATATAAATGTAATAACTGGTCATCCTAGTCCGGTTTAGGTTATAAATGCACAACCATATGATCACACACAAAACTATTACAATCATAAAATCCATAACCAAATGCTAAGTAAGTCCTATGGACTTACCTGATACACTTGTATCCTCTACCACGTCATAGCTTCCCCTTGGGGAAGAAACCAACGCCTGCAAGAGCAAGGCACACAACATCACAACCTGAAAGGGTTACGAGACTCGTCTCCATAACCAGAACCAACCTACAACCTAAAGATCATAACAAGATCACATATGCCTATAGCATAACCCCAACATCAACACAAGTGCCTAAGGCACATCTCTATCATACAACTCATCCAAACCATTCTAACCTAGCCAACAACTAAGCCAAGGCTAAAGGAAAGGAAGGAAGGAAGACATACCAACAGGGTATGCACCAACAGAAGCAAGAACACACCAGCTGGTCCAGTGAGGCGCAGGGGCGGCTCACTAGAGGCGCAAGGGCGGCTCCACACCAGGCGCATGTAAGGCTCAAGACGGGCGCAGGGGCGGCCAACTATGCAGAGAGTTGTGTTCGCCCGAAAACGTGCGTGCAAATAAGCTTTATATTTATAAAACTAGAATAAAGGCAAGTGAACCCGCATTGTACGGATTGGCGTAGATTAGCAAATATTTCAGAGTATCGATCACAGGGATTTGGTGAAACAAAATCCAATCTCAATTGTCAAGCAAGTAAAAGATGTAAAGCTTTGCAAATATTGGGAAAACAGCAACCCTAAAGATCCAGGTATCTAATTATGGCATTCGATTCAAGATATACTAAGGAATTAAGGACAGAGTCAAGAGCTGCAAAAGTATACTAAAGTAAGGCAATGTACGGTGAAGTTCCAAAACCTTATATGACTCACCCTAAGACACTCTCTATAAAGGTCATTGAGGCTGCAGTATAGAAAGGATCTAAGGACAACAATTAATCTGAAATACCCAAACTTGTAACCCAAGGATCAAGATAAACTCAAACGGTTAAGGTTGTGGCACTCTAAACCGAAATAGAGGATGTTGAGTCTCACTACTACCTAGAAAAGGGCAAGCCAAGACTAGATTAAAGCTAATCTTTAACCTTGGATCAAAGTAAAAGCAAAGTTCGTAAACTGAGGTAAATCACAGTTAGATCTTGAGAACCACGGCCGTGGAAACCTAATAACAGGCCATGATTTAGATTCGTCGACGATCGATCTATCATCATCTAAGCCACAACTATTAACCCTTCACCTTAGAATTGCTAAAGGGTTTTAGCCAATAACCATTGTCATGATATCAATATTTAGATTAAAGAGAACGAAAGATGAAAACCCTCGAATACCTAATAAAACTTTAAAACCAATTCTTAAATCCGAAACACAAGAAGCAATGTTTAATGGATTCAGAATGTATAACACAAAACCTCACAATGATCTAAGGTAAGTATGAAGAACAGGTTGTCAATCCTTCTTAAATATCAAAACCTAAGAAAAAGGCTAAACCTTTGCGTTTCCGCAACCTTCGGCGATCTCCAATCAACCCTAGGCGAAGTCCTTGCGGAATGTATGCGGCATGTATGCGAGCTCCAAGTGGGGATCCGTAAGCAATCCCCTCGAATCTCTCTTTTCCAGCCTTTTTATAAGACGGGAAATAATTGCCGTCCAGGCCCATTACGTAAATGACGTGGTAAATAATTGTACGTCAAAAGATCGCCTAAATCACGGTCTCAGGGCTTTTCACGACCGTGGTTTAGAGCTTGGAAAAGGATTACGGTGTCTTGTGACTTCCACGACCGTAATTTAGGCCGTGTAACTCACTGGAGTGCTCGAGACTCAAATGCATGTTCATGATGCCAAGTCCACGGCCGTGGTTTAGAGCGTGGACTTCTCCACAACCGTAATTAAGGGCGTGGAAGTGTATATTGCTTGTTGTTTCCTTTGTGTCGTGACATTCTTCATCCTAGCACCTTCCTTAGCTTCCTTGATGTGTCTCCTAATTCTTAAACATGGTCGATCACTCCCTTTTCTCTCTCAATTGCTCCGATTTAGCTCCTATTCACCTATAATCAACACAAAGCTAGTGTAGACTTTCATATCGACAAAATAGATGAACAAGATAGCATTTGCTTCTAAACTTTGTCCATGTACGTAATAATGAAGGAAAAACAACCAAAATAAGTGCCTAGAATATCGCAATATTTCATGATAACAAAATACCCCATACTTGTCACTTGCTTGTCCTCAAGCAAGGTTTTTAAAAGCTTAGAATACAAGTTAGAATGAAATATGCATGCAAACTCAAAACAAAACCATCTTTGGTAAATGTGCTTCTAGTCAATAGATCATCCTCAAACCTTGCTTCATTCATCCTTTAAAACGCTCACATACGTAAACCAAAGAATGTAAAGTAAAGAAACATCATAAATCGCTTAAACTTAAAGACAAACATCATACCCTTCAAGTGTTGTCAAAATCAAGCATGTGAAACTTCAATTTAGATCACCAAGTCAAATAACATTCTTTTGATCTTAAGGACTTTCAAGTAAGGTCTAGAATGCGGAAGGGAGGGAAACTTATAAGGATTGTGGTGCATGAATCCAGGAAAATGAATAACCCAACTCTTTTTTCTTTTTACTTTGAATTACAACACCATCAACTTAGAGCTTTGCTCTCTTCTTTTTCACATTATTTTTTGACTTTACTTTTGGAAAGATGGACAGAGGTGCACAAAAACAGAAGCCTAGGAGATTGCCGTTTCTCAATTTCGAGATGCCTCAAACCCTTGATGCACATACCATAATCCGTTAGGAATATCGCTCAATCCGACTTTGGCAAGACACATACGCCCGGCTATGTGAATGGTGCCAAGTTACTCATCGTCATGATTGACTTCCCCAAACCTATTAATTCTATTCTTTGAATGCAAAATTTTGCTTTCATGGCCCTCCCACATTAAACATGCCATATATCAACTCCTCCAAATTCCCGGATAGGTAAGGGAGGCTATTACTTTTATTGAGGGGCTAAGTGATCAAAGATAGAAGTAAGAAAATCGAATTGCCTTAATCATTTCATAAATAAGTATAAGAACTCATCATGTGATTACAACATTAATTTCTCAATATGATTTAGATCAAACTTTCACATTATGAAATTTGCAAGAAAGGGTAAACAAAACATTCAATTTCTTTTCAATTTATTGTTCCGTTTAAGCATACAATTGTCATCAAGAATTTATTCCACAAGTGAGAGCTATCATAGGAGTCGTCTCTAAACTTAGAAGCACAAGAACATTTTCAAAATTTTCCAAAATTTTCAAATATGGGTTTTTCAAACTTTTTCATGCAATGCAATAATGAAACGTGTGACTATGGAAATGAAACATGCATAGTGTTATGGATAGAAGCAAGCAAATGTAGTAGAGTTATTACACATAATAGTCATACCCCACCCCATACTTAGAACATACATTGTCCTCAATGCTCGAAAAGAAATAAAGAAAAGAAGAAAAAGAAAAATGAACTCACTAAACGGCGGTGGGGCGGCTGAAACTGTCAATCAACAAAGGTCATCACTGCGGAGGAGGCGGTGGTGGAAACGGATGGAAGTCATGGCTATAGTACCGCCTGAACTGCTGGCGGTAAATATCACTCATCATCTCATCGTGCTCCCTGCTCCGAGTCTTCTACGTCTCCCGGTGGATCTTCATGTCACCAACTCGCCTGGAAAGGTCGGTAGCCCACTCCGGTAGCTGCTGGTACCAAGCTGGTGGCTGACCGTACCATGCCGGTGCGTCCTGTGGAGTCGGTGCTGCTGGTGCCTGATCATACCAAGGAGGCGGAGCTCCCAACCATGAAGGTTGCCCTCCATACCAAGCGGGAGGAGCGTCCATCCAGGTGGGCCTCTCACTTATGCTAGCACGGCGAGAGGAAGAGGCTCCAAAAGGTCCGGTGGCTCGTGGTGAACGTCTAGGAAGGTCAGGGAAGTGTGCTGCTTATCCGGAAAAGTGCCAAAGTCCTGCTAATCACCTCCTTCCTCAAAACCATCACCTCCTCCTATCTCCTCCTCAACATCTGCAGCCGGGACCTCATCGGGTACATAGGGAGGTGCCACTAACCTATTCGCATGCATAGCAGCGAAAGTCTGCTTCCAATTATGGCGTCCGGCCATAATGGAATACTCAGGGAGCCATGGGATGCCTCTACCTCCTCTCTCTTCCCAAGGCATACCGGCGGTAGGTGGACCGTGGTGCCTAGGGAAGATGATACCTCTCGTCATCAGGCTATTCAGACCTAAAGGTCTCGCTGCTATCCTAGTATAGGAAAAAAGTCTATCCCAAGCTCCCTAGCAATGTGTGTAACCATACCACCGTATCCTATGTTACCAGCTCTCTTGTTCTTGAGCTTACTCATGGTGGAGGCTAGGAGTGTAGCACAATCACCAGGTCTACCATGAAGCATAGAATAAAGAAGGAAAAGCTCATCCGTCTTGATCTTCTGAGGGGTCTCGGTCCTAGGGAAAAGGAACTCGGAAAGGACCCTATGGGATATCTTCAAAGCTAAGTGGTAGATGAGCTTAGCTTTGGTGTCGGCCGGTTGCCAACGATCCTCACTAGCATATATCATCGCTATGTCCTCCCAAAAGTCCTTAGCGTATACACCACTAGGAAAACGACCATTGAAGGTCTCTTGGATCCCAAAGAAGGCTCGAAACTGCAAGATTGAGAACTCATAGTTCTCCTCCATCAACCTAAAAGAAACCGTTCTCTCGACGGCGTTGTGCTCAAAGGAAATGACGAATTCCCTAGTAATCTTCTCATAAGCGTCTTCTTGAATAGCGGAGAAGGCAATCAAACCGGCTCTATCTAAAATCCATGTGAAGTCATTAACTACATTTAGCGGTTCTAGCTCCTCAAGCACTAAGTAGCGCGGTCCTATCACCGCTCTCTTCTCAATCATTTCCAAGGCATCGAGGTAATCCTCATGGATGGTTGGAATCATAGGAGGTGGGGGTGATGATGGCTCATTACGGGGGTTTTGGGAGGAAGAGGAAGTGTCTCCTTTCCTCTTCTTGTTCCTATTCGACTTCCTCCTAAACAAATCCATTGCAGAGGGAAAATCACGGTTTGTGCTAAAGAAACCACGGCCGTGGAACCTACAGTGATCGTGGTTTGTTTCTGTTTTGCTCAAATCTCAACCAAATCACACCAAATTCAACAGACATAGTCCTAGACTAATTCCAATCCAATTCCAATCAGTTATCCTAAAAAAATCTTGCAAGAATTGAGCCAAATCGACAAAGTAGAAAAAGAGAAGAAAAACCTAGGTTTTGGATTCTGAAAATCCAAATTCCCTCTTTTGCAGGGATTGTTCACTTGATTTGTTGATTGCATGTTGTAGATGATCGAATTTGCTTCACATTAGGCTCAAGAATCGTTCGAATCGGACTCCGAACGAAGATTTGAGAGAGGGGGAGTGGTTTCGGCGTTCCGGTGGTGGAATAGGGTTGTGGAGTGGAGTTTTTGTGTTGTTTTTGTGAAGAAGGTGGTTTATATAGTGACCGTAAATTTTATGGAAAATCACAGTCTTTCGGGGTGTTCCACGGCCGTGGTTTTGTACGGAACCGTGGTTTTGGTGATTTTTCTCAGATTTTGGAAAATTACGGTCTCTGTAGCTTCCACGACCGTGGTTTAGGGCGTGAAACTCTGTGTAATGTGCCAAAATCCAAGTTTCGTCAATTCCTTCTAACCTTTTCACTTCCCCTTGCCTATTCCATTGTTCCTACATCCAAAAACACGACATACCGGGAGGTATCGAGGGAAAAACAAAGCAAAAACGACTAAACTAATCTATTCTAAGAATGAAAAACAAAAGCATAAGTGCAATACCTTGGGTTGCCTCCCAAGAAGCGCTAGTTTAAGGTCCGTAGCTAGACCGTACTTGCATCTATTCGAGTGTGGTAGGTGCAAACTCCTCAACTTGGAGCTCCGGTGAATACTTCTTTTGTCGTTGACCGTTCACCTTAAAACTTCCGCTCTTTTCACCCCATACTTCAACTGCACCACGGGGAAACATGTTTGATTAGATAAGGTCCAGTCCAACGAGATTTAAGCTTACTTGGAAAGAGCCAAAGTCTCGAATTGAAGAGGAGAACTTGATCTCATTCTTTGAGGTCCTTCGGAATGATATGCTTTCATGCCAACGCTTCGCTCTCTCCTTATAGATTTTGGCGTTCTCATAACCGTTTAAGCGGAGTTCTTCAAGCTCGTTGAGGTCTAGAAGGCGCTTCTCGCCCACTTCATTCACGTTGAAGTTCAACCACTTAACCGCCCAATACGCTTTATGTTCCAGCTCCACCGGTAAGTGACAAGACTTCCCATACACAAGGTTGTATGGTGTTGTTCCTATGGGTGTCTTGTATGCAGTCCTATACGCCCACAATGCATCATCTAGTTTCAAAGACAATCCTTCCTTGTCTTCGGAACTTTTTTCTCCAGGATTCCCTTGATCTTCCTATTCAAAATCTCCACTTGTCCACTCGTTTGTGGATGATAAGGGGTGGCGATCTTGTGAGTCACCCCATACTTAGCTAGTAGAGCTTCGAATCATCGGGCAATGAAGTGAGAGCCTCCATCACTAATGATGGTCCGCGGTGTCCCAAACCTTGGGAATATAGTTCTATTAAAGAACTTAACCACAACCATGGCATCATTAGTTGGAGAGGCAATTGCTTCAACTCATCTCGAAACATAGTCTACATCTAGAAGTATGTATTGGTTTCCACAAGATGATGGGAAAGGTCCCGTGAAGTCTATTCCCCAAACGTCAAAGATCTCTACCTCCTGAATGTTGTTAAGAGCCATCTCGTTCTTCCTAGATATATTTCCTGTTCTTTGACAAGCATCGTAACAGGAAACAAAGGTTTGCACATCTTTAAATAAAGTAGGCCAAAAAAATCCAGATTGCAATACCTTAGCGCTAGTCTTGTTTGAGCTAGCGTGTCCTCCACAAGGTAGTGAATGACAATGACGGATGACGCTTTGCATCTCGTCTTCTGGCACACATCTTCGAATGATGCCGTCAGGACCTCTCTTGAAGAGTTGAGGTTCATTCCAAAAGTATTCGCGGATGTCCTTAAAGAACTTCTTTCATGAGCATAGGATAGTCCGGGTGGTATTTCCTGACAAACTAAATAGTTAAAAAAATCAGCAAACCTTGGTTCGTTACCTTTAGTTATCTTGTCGATAAACTCCTCTATGATGTGTAAATGTTCGTCCGGAAAGGAGTCATCTATAGGTAAGCTGTCGTCTTCTAGATGTGGTAGACGACTCAAATGATCCGAGACATAACTTTCCGAGCCTTTCTTGTCACGGATCTCTAGATCGAATTCTTGTAGGAGAAGAATCCATCTAATCAGCCTTGGTTGCGCATCCTTCTTTGCAAGTAAGTACCGGATCGCAGCATGATCCGTGTATACAATAACCTTTGCACCTACAAGATAAGAACGAAACTTTTCAAAGGCATAAAAAATAGCTAGAAATTCTTTTTCAGTTGTGGCGTAGTTAAGCTGCGCTTCATCTAGCATCTTGTTAGCGTAATAGATAGCATGGGTTCGGCCTTCCTTCTTTTGCCCAAGTACAGCTCCTATAGCTACGTCGCTTACATCACACATAACCTCGAATGGAAGATTCCAGTCCGGAGGTTGGATGATCGGGGCTGAGATTAGAGCTTCCCAAATCTTATGAAACGCATCTAAACAATCCTGCGAGAAATCAAAAACTGCATCCTTCATCAATAGATTAGTATGCTGTTTTGATATTTTAGAAAAATCCTTGATAAAACGTCTATAAAATCCAGCATGTCCTAGAAAGCTTCTTATCCCCTTCACCGAAGATGGAGGAGGGAGTTTTCTATGGTCTCTATCTTAGCCTTATCTACTTCAATCCCTCTATTAGAGATCAAGTGTCCGAGTACAATGCCTTCCTTCACCATAAATTGACACTTTTCCCAATTAAGAACTAGGTTAGTGTCTTCACACCTTTGTAGTACAAGAGAAAGGTTAGAGAGACAATCATCAAAAGAGGAACCATAAACAGAAAAGTCATCCATGAAAACTTCCAAGATTTCCTCTATGTACTCCGAGAAGATAGCCATCATGCACCTTTGAAAGGTGGCTGGGGCGTTGCAAAGGCCAAACGGCATACTCCTATAAGTGAACGTACCCTACGGGCACGTGAATGTGGTCTTCTCTTGATCATCCGGATGGATCGGAATCTGAAAGAAGCCACTATAACCGTCAAGATAGCAAAAATGAGAATGTTGTGCTAACCTTCACGCATTTGATCAATGAAGGGTAATGGGAAATGATCCTTCCTAGTTGCATTGTTTAGCTTCCGATAATCAATGCACATCCTCCATCAAGTCACGGTCCTTGTAGGAATGAGTTCATTGTTCTTATTAGTGATAACCGTCATTCCTCCCTTCTTTGGAACAACCTGTACGGGACTCACCCACTTGCTATCGGAGATAGGGTAGATGATACCTACATCAAGTAGCTTAAGAATCTCCATCTTTATAACCTTCTTCATGATCGGATTTAACCGTCGTTGAGGCTGTCGCGAAGGTCTAAAATCTTCTTCCATTAGGATCTTATGCATACATAATGAAGGTTTAATTCCTACAAGATCCTCTATAGTGTAACCTAAGGCTTTCCTATGTTTCCTTATAATAATCATAAGTTTACTATGTTCATCTTCACTTAGATCGGAACTAACATTTACCGGAAAAGTAGAATTAGTTCCTAGAAATGCGTACCTTAGATGTGTGGGAAGTGGCTTCAAATCCATCACCATTGGAGTCTCTAATGGCTCTTGAGGAGTGTCAAATGCTTTCTTAGAAGTCTCTAAGGATGTAGGAGTGGTTGAAGAAGATTCAAGAACATTGGTGGAAATAACGTAATTTTTCTCGGAATTTCCCAAAATTACGGCACCACTGTTACTTCCACGGCCGTGGTTTAGGGCGTGGAAGTCAATTACGGCACCTCTGGTAGTTCCACGGCCGTGGTTTTGGCCGTGTAACTCTCTGGAGTCCTCCGAATAGCTGATTACGGTCATGTTGGTGGAAACCACGGCTGTGAAATAGCACGACTGACCGTGATTCCTCACATCCTCTGACCTATCGTAGAGTTTTTCAAACTCTTCTTCATGCACTTCCTTTAGCTCCTCCAAGGCTTCAATTTCCTCACTGCAATCCTCTTCTTCTCCTTTCTCCATAATGCTCATGGTGATAACCTTTAACAAGGGATCCTTGAATAGAATCGAGCTTACTTCCTCTCTAAATGTCTCTTCGTCATAGGTGTTGAACATATGTTCTCCAAGAGTTGGCGCTTTCACCAAAGTGGAAAGAACAAACTCTACTTTCTCTTCTCCTATGTCGAAGGCAAGCCTAGCAATTTTGCAATCCACCATACAACCGGATGTTGCAAGAAACGGTCTCCCGAGTATGATCGGGACCGGACTATCTGCAGGAATGTAAAGCACAACAAAATTTATTGGAACATAGAACTTACCAAGCTTGATTGGGACGTCCTCAATGATACCGACGGGACGAGTTATAGATCGATCCGCCATGTATAACGTCATCTTCACCGGTTTAGGCTCACCTAAACCAATCTTCCTGCATAAGGAAAGCGGAATGATGCTAACGCTTGCTCCTAAGTCACATAATGCATCATATGTGGCTTCTCCCACTCCAATTGGAACACAAAATGACCCCGGATCCTTCAACTTTGGGGGCATCTTTTCCTTCATTGTTTTGATGAGATCAGATGATTCCTAACTCATCTTGACTTCTCCAAAGTCTTCAAGCTTCCTCTTGTTAGAGAGGATCTCCTTTAAGAACTTCCCATAAGCGGGCATACTTACAATTGCATCAATGAAAGGTATATTAATATGCAGTTTGCTCATGAGTTCAATAAACTTACCGAACTACTTGTCTAGATGAGCTCTTGCTCTAGATTGTGGCAACGGTAGGGGAGGTTTGTAAGATGGAGGAGGAATGTAGATGTCTTCCTTCTCCTTCCCCTTTTCCTTCTCCTTGTCGACGGGAACTTCAACAAACTTAGGCTGCGGGTCGGTAGTTGTTGCTCCGCTCCTAGTTGTAATAGCCATCACCCTTCCTTTCGGGTTGTCCTCCGTCTTTCCTGGAAGCTTTCCTTGGTTTCTAGGAACTTCCTCAGCATTGGTGAACATTTGGCTTTCTAAAACTTTTTGAGCTTTATCAACCTTGGTGATGTGATTCTCCAGCCCTTGAAGCTTTCCCAAGATCATTTCCATCATCGGATCGGGCTTCTCTTTCCCTGAAGTGCTTCCGCTATTGGATGTTTGTCTCTGGCTTTTCAAAGGAATGGTAGAAGAAGATGGTGGAGTTAGTGAATTTCCTGAATTGGGATAAGAATTACCGGAATTTTGTTGTTGGTTGGAATGCCAATTGTTGTTTGAATTCCGATTGTTGATCCAATTATTGTTCCGGTTGTTGTTGTTCCAATTGTTCCGGTTGTTGTTCCGGCTGTTGCGGTTGGTATTCTCATTCCCATGATGGTTATTGTTTCCTAAGTATCCAACATCTTGCTCCTTAGGCTTTTGAAAGCCAGCTTTAATAACTTCCTTCAATTCTTTAATCTCGGTGTTGAGAGAAAAGAATTGAGTTTGCGCAGCTTGTGTTAGCTCCGCTCCTTGCTCTACTCGGTTAGCTTCCGCCTTCCGGTGAGAGTACTTCTCAATGACTCGGCCTTGCTTCTCAATGAAGTCCCAAGCGTCATCTTCGCTCATGTCCATGAATGTGCCACATGAAAGGGATTGGAGCTTGAATTGTGTTTCCATATCCAGCCCCTTGTAATATATCTCTAACAACTCTAACTTGGAAATGCCATGATGTGGGCAATCCAATAATAGATCCTGAAATCTTTCCCAAGACTGAAACAAACATTCATTATATTTCATTGAAAAAGCATTGATTTTACCTCTCAACTCCTCTGTCTTGGATGGCGGAAAGAACTTGGTTAGGAACTCCGAAGATAGATCCTCCCATGTGTTGAGTCTTCCATTTGGAAGAGCTTGGTACCAAGATAAAGCCTTCCCTTTCAAAGAGAAGAAGATTGGCTTGATCTTGTAGTTGTTGGTGGTTGCATTCTTTGGCTTCATTGTCTCCATTAGAATCTCAAAATTCTGTAAATGTTGATGTGGAGATTCAGCACTCGTTCCTCCAAATTGGCTTTGACGAACGATGGTAATAACTTGTGGGTTAAAGCTATACCCCAGAATATCGTTAGCATCAAAATTCACACCTAGACGGCGTGGTTGTTGAATTGGATCCATCCTTTGGCCAAGAGCTTTTCCTAAGAGAACCTGTAAATAGCACTCACAAGAGATATCAAATAACAAGAGAAAGCTCCCAAGCTCGAGAACCGAAAACCGAAGTTTGGTCTTGACCAAATCCCCGGCAACGGCGCCAAAAACTTGTTCGCCCTAAAACGTGCGAGCAAATAAGTTTTAATTTAAAAAACTAGAATAAAAGCAAGCGAACCCGCAGTGTACGGATCGACGTAGATTAGCAAGTATTCCAGAGTATCGAACTCAGGGAATTGGTGAAACAAAACCAGTTTCAAGTAATCGAGCAAGTAAGAATGTAGAAGCTTTGCAAATAATTAGGGAAAACAACAACCCTAAAGATCCAAGTATCAAATTGTGGCAATCGATTCAAGATATACTATATATATAAGGACAGAGTTGAGAATTACAAAGGTATAGTAAAGCAAGGTAATGTACGGTGAAGTTCCATAACCCTATATGTCTAACCAAAAGACTCTCTCTGTAAAGGTTGTTGAGGCTGCAGTATAGAAAGGATCTAAAGGTAAGAATTAATCTCAAATACCCATGCCCAAACCAAAGGAATCAAAGATAAGCTAAAATGGTTAAGGTTATGACACTCGAAACCGAAATAGAGGATGTTGAGTCTCACTACCACCTAGAAAAGGCAAGCCAATGCTAGGTTAAAGCAAATCTTTAACTTTAGATTAAAGCAAAAGCAAAGTTCGTAAACCAGGGAAAATCACGGCTAGATGTTAAGAACCACGGCCATGGAACTCACGAACAGACCGTGATTTACGGTGTTGACGAGGTTTCTCTAACTCTCAGGGTCCAATCAAACTACGATCGATCTATTATCATCTAAGCCACAACTATCAACCCTTCACCTTAGAATTGCTAAAGGGTTTTTAGCCAATAATCATCATTATGATATCAAGATTTAAATTCAGAAGAATGAAAGATGAAAACCCTCGAAAACTCAAATAAAACTCCAAGTCAATCTCGAAATCCAAACACAAAGTAATATGTTTATGAATTCAGAAGAATAGGAATAGAAATCCTCACAAATATCTAGAGAAATCACAAAGAACATGATGTCAATCCGTCCTTCAATGAAAACCCTAAGATAATCTCCAAAAGCACACAATCTCCGAAAATACGTCATTCACGAATCTTCAATCCTTAAGGTCAAAATGAAACCTTAAGTCCGTCTCCAAACTCTTAATCGAACTCTAAACAACGGTAAGCGGGGATCCCTCTCAACTTCTCCCTAACGTCGGGGCTCCAAGTCCTGGGGCTATCACCGTCCCAAGTCTTTTGGAGATTTTGGCTCCCTTTCAACGTTGAAGGCTCTCAAATATTTGTAGGGGTAAAACTAGGGTTTAACGATGAAATCCTAAATATTTGGGCTGAAAAGAGTCGAGCCGCTGGTATCAGAAAATACTCTGGGCCGTGTCAGATGGAATCAAAGAATATTTTTGGCGCGTCTGACGGTATCAGAAGATACTTTGGCGCGTCTGACGGTATCAGAAGATACTTTGGGCACATCCTAACTTCCTTTTATTGATCCTTTTTGTCCGCTTCAAGGCTTAATCCTTAAATATGCTATTTCGCTCCATAATTCGTCAAATTACCTACAAATGTAATAAAACTCTGTGTAGACCTCTATTCTTGCAAAGTAGGTGAATATAACCATAAATGCCATGAATGTATGTCTATGGATGCAAAATAAAGGGAAAATATATATAAATTCATGTCTACAAATAGGTCATAATTCATGTCATCAATCTTCTTCATGGCCGCAAGGGCGGCTAGGCAATTCCGCAGGGGCGGATCTTTAATGCTCTTCAAACGTCTGACTCTTCAACTTTCTGTCGGTTCAGATGCTGACCACAGGGGCATCTCAGTGTCAACACAGGGGCGGTGCTCTTACTTCTGTTGGTGTGTGAGCCGCCCCTGTGCCTCACTGGATCAGCCTTGTGCTCTTACTTTTGTTGGTGCACACCTTGTTGGTATGTCTTCCTTCCTTCCTTTCCTTTGGCGTTTGCTTAGTTGGTAGCTAGGCTAGTGGGGTTAGGATGTGTTGTATGTTAGAGATGTGCCTTAGGCACTCGTGTTGATGTTGAGGTTATGCTATAGGCCTTTGTGAGCTTGTTGTGATCTTGAGGTTGTAGGTTGGTTTTGGTTATGGAGACGAGTCTCCTAACCCTTGCAGAGTATGATGTTGTGTGCCTTGCTATTGCAGGCGCTGGTTTCTTCTCCTAGGGAAGTTGTGATGTGGTATTGGATACGAGTGCATGAGGTAAGTCCATAGGACTTACTTAGCGTTTAGTTATGGATTTGTATGATTGTGATGGTTGTGTGTGTTCATATGATTGTGCATTTACAACCTAAACTGGTCTAGGATGACCATTTATTACATTTAAATGGCCCAACTGTATTATAAAAGGGCGGTAACCACCGGTCTCCGCCTGTGGGTTAGGAGGAGTTGCTTGGAAGCCAGTCATACAGGGGGGACGAGTGATGATCACCCCCATGCAAAACCCCTGTGTTAATGGGGAAAGGGACGAGGTTCTTTAGGCTCCTCATGTTACAAAAGAAGTTGAATTAGTAATGGAATAACGTAATGAAAAATAATAAATGAATGTGTGTGGCATTGCATGTATGAGGTGTTGGTATGTGTTTGTGCTATTACCTTCATGCTTATCTATTGCTCTAGCTAATGGTGTATACCGTGTTGTAGATGATCTGCAGGTGAGGAAGACTGCAGAGTGAGCTAGATGGTGTGACCAGCCGAGGATTTCTGTACATTAGGATGTGTGGGTTGGGATCTTTTGTATCAGATGTTTATGTTTGATGTTTTGTACTCGGCTTTGAGTTTGTAAACTCTTTTGATGTATCATACAGCTTTTTTGTATTTGGTTTTACTCTACTTGAGTCTTGTTGTAAGATCTAGTGAACTTGTTGTCAGGCTAGGGTCAGGATCCATTGTTAGATCCTAGCCCAATGTAGCATCCCAAGTCATGTGGATTTGGGGTGTTACAGAGCTGGTATCAGAGCCTTAGGTTGACAACAATGGCACTTGAAATCTGCAATAAAGGTAGAGTGGATAAATAAACAAAAACCACATGGGGTTTGACTTTTCAAAAGGTTTTGGTTTTAAAGCGAGTACATATGTTTTGGGATAGTATGTACTAAGCCGTCACCCATCTGAGGATCTCGATAGTATATATATATATAGATATCTCTTATGTGATGATGTGTATGCATGTATTATTAAGTATTATATATATATATATATATATATATATATATATATATATCTATAGATATGGTCTATATATAGCCTTATACGTTAGGTGTGCATACCCCGCAGATGGCTTGGACTAGAGCTACTATTGCTGCAGGCAAAGGTAGAGGTAGACCACCTCTTCCTCTAGGAGGGATAAGACAGGGACCACTTCCCGCTGCAGATCCACTAATGGTGGAGGAGGCTCCTGAGGAGGTTGTTGAGAGCGTAGTTCCAGCTACGAGGAGTGGTGGGTCCAAGAGGCATCAGACCCATCCAGGCTAGTCTGATGGCTCAAACCGTGTCTCTATGGGTGGATCAAGGTTCAGAGAGTATCTCAGGCATTTTGAGGAGGCCATTAGAGCGGGCAGATGAGCCCCAGATCTACTTGGGCATGAGGGATCATTTGAGAGATCCCATGGAGCTACTCAGGTGCCCGTTGCACCGGTTCGTGTTGTGGAGCCAGCTTGAGTTGTGGAGGAGACTAGAGGGCCTCGACGAGATACCTATTTGAAGGCATTCTACCAACAGGGAGTACCACACTTCTCTGGGGAGATCGGCCTAGAGATTAAGGTGTGGATTGGGCATGTAGACTTTGCTTTAGAGTTTATTCGCTGCCTAGAGGATAGACGGATAGAGCTAGTACAATCTCTATTCCGTGACTTGGCACACCAGTGGTGGAGGACAGTTAGAGCACGAGTCACCACCTATGAGCAGATGAGGACTATGTTGAGAGAGCAGTTCTGTTCTGCCTCATTGAGGAGGGAGAAACTACAGGACTTCGTGGAGGCGGGTTTTGAGGACGTACCTATTATAGACGCTATTCGCCGCTTCTAGACTAAACTAGCATTGCTCGGTCCAACTGCACCATCTGAGGACCAACATGTGTACCTTTTCGCCCGTCGTCTGAGGGAGAGTTCACGCTCATACATGGCGGGATTTCATTGTGTTTCATTGGCAAACTACCAGGATCGGGCCTTTGCCTATGAGGGAGAGAGAGCTAGCCAGAGGAGGACTTTTCAGACAAGACGGTCTGAAAAGAGATAGCGTACCGCACCGCCTGGTGCAGGAGCATCTAGATACGGGCGAGATCAGACTCAGGGCCGCTCGAGTGTTCTAGTGTCTGCATAGGCAGTTGAGAGAGGCCGACAGTGTTACAACTGCGGGGCCTATGGGCATGTGAGGACTGGTTGTCCTAGAGCACCACTGACTTGCTTCTCCTGTGGGAAGCCAGGACATAGAGCTACTATTTGCCGTCAGGGGAAGGCGTCATCACAATAGGGTTCTTCCCCTGTAGGTGCAGCAGGAGTTGGACAGAGACCGCCTCAGCATCAGACACAAGGACAACAGAGAGTCCCAGGCATGACTGCTACTTAGGGGTCAGCTCCAAGACTGAGTAGAGGTAGAGGTAGGGAGGCTGGTACCAGTGATAGCCGAGGAGCTCGGGGCAGAGTTTTTGAGTCGAGGAGTGCTGAGGAGCGGCCAGCACCAGCTGCTACAAGTACCATTCTGTTACATGGTTTACCTATTTGAGTTTTATTTGATACGGGTTCTACGCATTCATTTATTTCTACTGCTTGTGTTGAGCGTTTGAGTTTGTCTACCATAGAGGGGGCACCCTTTACTATAGGGTTACCTGATGGTAGTAGGGTCAGAGGTACCTAGGAGATACGTAGTTGTCCCCTACGCTTAAGGACTCGTGTACTACTTATTGACTTCTTAGTCATGCCTTTGATGCATAAAGAAGTCATATTAGGTATGGATTGGATGCGTAGACACCGTGCGGTGCTGGATGAGGGTAAGAGGACTATTACAATCTCTACCGACTTAGGTCCGGTAGAGGTCTTCCGGGGTTGGGACCTTGTGAAGACAGGATCTGTCATTAGTGCAGTACGAGCCGCTAGACTGATTGCACAGGGATGCGATGCCTTTTGGTGCTACGCCATGAAGGATGAAGAGAGTCCAGCTTTGGAGGACATACCAATGGTCTGTGAGTTTACAGACGTATTTGCAGAGCCGTCTAGTCTGCCACCTCAGAGGAGCGTAGATTTTGGTTTTGACTTGGAGCCTGGCACGAGACCCATCTCGAAGGCCCCATACTGTATGGCACCTGTCGAGATGTTGGAGCTGAAGAAGCAACTCGAGGAGTTGGCTGAGAAGGGCTTCATACGCCCTAGCATTTCACCATGGGGTGCACCTATCCTATTCGTGCGGAAGAAGGACGGATTGTTGAGACTGTGTATAGATTACAGAGAGTTGAACAACGTGACCATGAAGAACAGGTATCCACTACCTCGTATTGATGATCTACTTGATCAGCTGTAGGGAGCGACAATCTTCTCCAAGATCTACTTGCGTTCTGGATATCACCAGTTAAGAGTGAGAGAGCAGGATGTGCACAAGACGGCATTTCGTACCCATTATGGACACTACGAGTTTGTAGTGATGCCATTTGGGGTGACGAATGCCCCAACAGTTTTCATGGAGTTGATGAACAACATCTTCATCGACATCCTGGATCAGTTTGTGGTGGTCTTTATTGACGACATTCTAGTGTACTCTCGTAGCAGAGAGGAGCATGCTGGACACTTGAGCACAGTTTTGTAGATTTTGAGGGATAGAGAGTTGTACGCCAAGCTCTCTAAGTGTGAGTTCTGGATGTCTAAGGTTGCTTTCCTTGGACATATCGTTTCCGTCGACGGGATTATGGTAGACCCGGCAAAGATTGAGTCTTTTGCTTCATGGACGACACCGACGAACGTCAAGGAAGTGCGTAGCTTTCTTGGCTTAGCCTGTTATTACAGACGCTTTGTGGAGGGATTCTTCTATGTTTGCCCGTCCACTGACGAGTCTTTTGAGGAAGACTACCAGATTTGTATGGACTGACCAGTTCGCTCGGAGTTTTGAGGAGTTGAAGAGGCGTTTGACATCTGCTCCTGTCTTCGCACAACCAGAGGGTTCTGATGATTTTGTGGTCTACAGTGATGCATCCAAGCTAGGCTTGGGATGTGTGCTGATGTAGAGAGGTAATAGCATGAATTATAGTCTATATTTTGGGACTCGTTTAGACGTTTTATCTTCAATAATGTGCATGTTTGGATGTATATTATGTGATTATATTGTCGTTTCATCTACCTTTGCGGGAATCGAGGTCTACACCATGTTTCGTTGTAATCGTAGGTAAAATGGCACGTTTTGCATCAAAATGGAGCTAAAGGAGATAAGGAGTCATTGGAGCTACATTCAGGAGCTTAAGGAAGAATCCAGGAAGCATGGAATTGAATTAAAGATTTATTTTGCACTAGATTTAAGAGATTTCACCTTCAGCTGAGAGTCGCCTCGGTTGACCACATAGTCACCTCGACCGAGATGATCTAAGGGAGCGTCTCGACCGAGGCGAATATCCTGACGCGGCGAGATATATTTTATTTGGCTGAGATCTTTTATTTTTGGAAGGAGAAATCTTATATTTTTGGGCTGGATTTCTGGAAGGAAGATCATATATTTAGAAGATTTATTTTAGGAGATAAGATATATTTTAATAGGAAATTATCTTTTTAAGATATTTTTTGTCTTTGGAAGATAATTCTCCTATATAAAGGGTTGGATTTTTCACAAGTTCAAGCATGCTTAGAGGGCTAATAGCATCCAGCAATTAAGGAATTTTCTCCAGAGTTTTGAAGGAAGGAAGATTGAAGATCAATCTAGGAGGATTGATAGTTTATTATAGCTTTTGTGAAGGGTTTTGTAAGACTTTCTTAGATTCTCTTTTGTTTGATTGTCTTGTTGGGTTTGTGATCCAAGGAACGCTTATTTGTTTGATATTTGATTCAGTTATTGAAGCCCTGTTCTTAAGGTTTTTGTGTTCAAAAATTCATTCCCTTCCCATATATTTGATTATTGCTTTCATGATGATGAGTGGCTAAGTTCTTTGTGCGGTTCTAGGGTGATTGGTTGAAGGTTGTGGGAAAATAATGATAGAATAATCTTAAATTCCAGTAGGACCCTGAAAGCTCGAGTTTTTATCCTTAACCTTAGAACATCTCGTTCAGTCGACGAACATCTCAGCCGGGGTGGAACTTGACTGACCGAGGTGACCTTTTCTAATCCGCAACTGAGAGTTAAGTGTTAGAGTTTGCCAAATCCTATTCTTATTACACCTTTCCTGGTTCAATGCAAGCATAGGATGAGACTTACCCGGTAATTCCTTTGTTTGTTTACCCAAGATCATAACTGTAGCTAATAAAGGTTTATCCTTTATTGGGGTTTCAGTGTGCCTTCATCCCATCTTTGTGAGTTAGCCTGAGACTTACCCGGTAAAGGTTGATTCTATTCCCTTAGTTGGTTTGTTGGTTTGAGATTATAGTTCCTTTCCTTAGGACCTTGAGACTTACCCGGTAATAGGAGCTTTTGGTTTGGAGTTTGTGAGTAGTGAGACTTACCCGGTGATCTATTCCACTTTAGTAACACCTTCCCTTTGCAAAATTTCAGCTTTGTCCGCTTATCTTGAGATCTTGAGTTGGAATCACAACTAGATGCTTTAATCCCTAGAATTTGCATATTTCCTTAATTGACTATATTATCAACTTTGATTGCTTTAATTGCTTTTGTGGTTAGTTGTAATACTGACAACCTATACTTGCTTGTGTTTCACCTAAGTCCCTAAGATCGACACCCCGGAATTCTTGCTTTTACTACGATTGACCCGTACACTGCGGGTTCGCATCCTGGTTTTAAGCATACATCTAGGGTTACAAATTTAAAGCTTGCACACACCATTTGGAGCGAACAAGAGGCAGAGTGATTGCATATGCGTCTCGATAGTGGAAGACGTATGAGGAGAACTACCCGACTCATGATCTGGAGTTGGCAGCGGTAGTTCATGCTTTGAAGATCTGGAGATATTACCTGTATGGTGCTACATGTCAGATCTTCACAGACCATAAGAGTCTGAAGTATATTTTCACGCAGCGGGAATTGAATAACCACCAGCGTTGATGGCTTGAGTTGATCAAAGACTTTGACCTTGAGATTTTGTACCATCCTGGCAAGGCGAATGTGGTAGCTGACGCCTTGAGTAGGAAGATGCCTTGAGAGAAGGCGATTGCCAGACTTACTGTACAACCTCAACTTTTGAGGGATCTAGCCTAGCTAGAGATGGACATCCAGTTTCCTGATGAGGATGCCCAGTTGTTTGCTTTAGAGGTTCTACTTGGTCTGTTGGATGAGATCCAACAGAAGCAAGGGACCTGCCCGACCTTGACGAGGATCAAACATAGGATGCCTCGTGGAGAGGCACCCCAGTTCACTATTGGGGAATATGGAGTTATGAGGCGGCATGATCGTATCTGTGTTCCTGCAAATGTAGAGCTGAGACAACGAATAATACAAGAGGCTCACTGTACGCCTTACTCAGTACACCCGTGTACGAGTAAGATGTACCATGATGTGAGATGCTCATATTGGTGGGGAGGGATGAAGCCCGATGTAGCCAGATTTGTAGCTTAGTGTGCGACCTGTTAGCAGGTCAAGATAGAGCATTTCAGGCCTGGAGGTGAGCTCCATCCACAGTTAGTGCCGTAGTGGAAGTGGGAGGACGTCTCCATGGATTTTGTGTCTGGGTTGAGCACCAGTAGGAGCTTTGATGCTATTTGAGTGATTGTTGATAGATTGACGAAGACGGCAATGTTTCATTCCCATCAGAGAGACGTGGCTAGTGAGCAGATTATCCGAGAAGTACACTAGACAGATAGTGAGACTCCATGGGGTACCGAGGATGATCGTTTCTGATTACCTCCCACTCATTGAGTTCTCATACAACAACAACTAGCATGCATCTATAGGGATGGCTCCTTATGAGGCACTATATGGACGTAGATGCCGTACACAGTTATGCTGGGATGAGCCTAGCAGTATCAGTGGGTTAGTACCAAAGCATATTCACGATGATATGGCTCGAGTAGCGCTGATCAGAGAGAGGATGTTGGGTGCACAGAGTCGCCAGAATTCGTATGAAGACAAGAGGCATCGACCTCTAGAGTTCAGGGTAGGAGCTCATGTCTGGTTGAGAGTATCTCCGACGCGAGACGTCAAACGTTTTGGCATAAAGGGGAAGCTGAGTCCCCGATACGTCGGTCATTTCGAGATACTGGATAGAGTCGGGAGGGAAACCTACATATTAGCATTGCCTCCGAGGTTAGAGCGTGTTCATCCTGTATTTCATGTGTCACAACTGAGGGAGTATATACCAGATCCGAGGCACATCATGAGTTATGATAATCTGGTGGTTGAGCCGGACCACACGTTTGTAGAGCACCCTATTGAAGTCCTAGAATGAGGTGTGAGACACCTGTATTCGAAGGACAATGCTATGATGAGGATACACGAGTAAATTTTATGCTAAGCTAGATGCACCAGTAGGATCTATGCTGAGCTAGATGCACTAGTAGGATCCACGAGTAAATTTTAATACCTTCTTGGTGAGTGCATGTTATGTGCTTATGTGATATGTTGTGTTTTCGTGCTAGATGTGATACGATCTGTGAGATCTTGTTTGCTAGTACGAGATAGGTATAGCTGGAGATGGTTCTTTCCTCCATGCTATGGTATGTGTATTAGGATTAGCTGGAGACGGTT
This sequence comes from Fagopyrum homotropicum, assembly GCA_033239125.1. Taxonomy (NCBI): domain Eukaryota; kingdom Viridiplantae; phylum Streptophyta; class Magnoliopsida; order Caryophyllales; family Polygonaceae; genus Fagopyrum; species Fagopyrum homotropicum. The sequence goes on from BSWB01000002.1 coordinate 103,361,199, forward strand.
CTTTCCTCCATGCTACCAATGATGGACATAGTGTGAGTGGAGATGGTTTTCCTTCACATAGTAGTGATATGTGTACGTTGTGGCTGGAGACGGCTTTCCTCCATGCCAGTGTGATGTGGTTAGTGTTTGGCTAGAGATGATCTTCCTCTAGGCCTTGTGTAGAGTTGTTATGCTTGAGTTGTGATTCCTCCATGTTGTGTTGAGGATATAGAATGTTATAGGTTGTGACCTGACGTTCTTGAGGAGAGTGTTTACCTCTGCTTATGGGTCCGGGAGGCTGTGGGATTTTGCAAGTTTCGGGACGAAACTTGTTTTTAGGGAGGTGCGATGTAAGAGCCTTAGTCTTTGGGAGTCTAGGAGTCTTGCTGAGCCTTAGATGAGTCCTTGCTAAGCTTACCTTGGACTCTGGCAGCCGCACCTGCGCACCACCTGGGCCGCCCCAGCGGCTAGCCGCCCCTCAGCCTCTGTGTTTGAGCAGCCACATTCGTTGACTCTTTGACTCGTGCTTTGCGGCTGTCTTCTCCTATAAGTTTCCCTATCCTTCAGATGAGAGGTTTCTTCACCTCATTCCAGTCTCTTCATCCTCCTCTACATTCTCCATCTTCTCCTCTCTTCTTCCTTGATCTTCTTTGATTCTCTTGATCTTCTGTGAGTGAGTTCTTATGAGTTTTAGTGTGGCTTTTGCCTTGGATGCTCTTGAGGATATTGCTGAAGGTTATTGACGTTGTGTTGAGGTGATAGACGTGCTGATGCTCCATAGTTGCAGCTTAGGGCTTGTTGTGGTAAGCTCTTCTCTTTCATCTCTCTTCTTTTCTTCTTTCTTGCTTCTTTCTTCCTTTCTAGCTTAGGATCACAAGCTAGGCTTGTGTGGATCCTTTCCTGGATGATTGATGATCATATATGTGTATATATCTGTATATGTTGTTGTGGTATATTGAAGAAGTGAAGAAAGTCGAGAAAGGGATCGAAGAGAAGTTGGGACCAACTCTCTGCACAGTTGACCGCCCCTGCGTCTGATTCCAGCCGCCCCTGTGCCTGGTGTATGAGCCACCCCTGCGGATTTGGTGAGCCGCCCCTGCGCCTCACTGGATCAGCCTTGCACTCTTACTTCTGTTGGTGCATACCTTGTTGGTATGTCTTCCTTCCTTCCTTTCCTTTGGCATTGGCTTAGTTGGTAGCTAGGCTAGTGGGGTTAGGATGTGCTATATGTTAGAGATGTGCCTTAGGCATTCGTGTTGATGTTGAGGTTCTGTCATAGGCCTTCGTGAGCTTGTTGTGATCTTGAGATTGTAGGTTGGTTTTGGTTATGGAGACGAGTCTCATAACCCTTGCAAAGTATGATGTTGTGTGCCTTGCTATTGCAGGCGTTGGTTTCTTCCCCAAGGGGAAGTTGTGACGTGGTATTGGATACGAGTGTATGAGGTAAGTCCATAGGACTTACTTAGCGTTCAGTTATGGATTTGTATGATTGTGATGGTTGTGTGTGTTCATGTGATTGTGTATTTACAACCTAAACCGGACTAGGATGACCATTTATTACATTTAAATGGCCTAAGTGTATTATAATAGGGCGGTTGTAATGACCAGTTTTTTTTTTTCGTTACGCTTTGATAGGGTTGGAGAAGTTTAGGAAACAAATAAAATTTTAGTGAGACTAGGACATACCAGTTTATTTATGGAAATCGTTTAATTAAGTACCTTGTTCTAAGTTTCGGGACGAAACTTATTTTAAGGGGGTACTGATGTAATATCCGGAATTTTTATTCCGTTTAATTCCGAATCAATTCGGACTTCGAGCCGTTAACGGTTCCCATTCTATCTAATATTTCTTTATTCACAAATTTTATCATTTTATGTAGAATTTAATTCACATAAAATGATAGAATTATATCAAACCCTAATTCTTATAATTATTTATAATTTTATGTAGAATTTAATTCACATAAAATGGTAGTTGGGGAAATGCGTTTTGATTAGAACAATCATGAGATGGGCTATGCGGAGCGACTATAATTTGGTGGAAGAATTTTATCACCATCAAGATAGACGGGAAAGTATGTGCATGTAAGAGGTTATAGAAGGAGATTAGTACCCTAATGTGGATTCAAGTGAATAAGGACGGCTTGTGAGATGTGGTCAGATAACTAGTTCGGAATCGAATACGTAACGGACTATGCTAGAGTGAGTTTTCTAGATGGATTGAGGAAAGAATTAACGATTTAATAAAAGTATTGTGCATGGCCTGCACTAGAAAGCTCAAAGTGAGTAACTACCATCCTGAATCGAAGATACATAAGAAAGAGAAGCGACAGGAGCATACTTGCAACCTAGTAACTGTGCTTAAGAAAGCATAATTTCGGAGTAGATTTTATGTGTAATATTATATCGGAACAGAGCCTAGTAGCGTTTTGAGTCAGAGGGATATTATCGGTCTGATAACCATGGTGGAGAAAAGAGTGCTCTGGTGATGGTATGTTAACAATTATTGAGTAGTCATGATCAAATAACGGTGATAGGAGATCACTTTGTGTCTAATTCCGTCATTCGGGACGTATTCTAGGTCACTTAAGATCTTGGAAAATGCGTGATAAACCTAATTTTGAGGAAACGATATATGAGAGATTTGTAAATAATATAATAATGCCAAGTGAACAAAAAGGATGACCACTAGATTTGATTTTTAGTTGTCTCGAGTGTTAGACCTGAAAAGGGTAAAGGTGGCGATTCCTTACTTGAGGAGTAAGATGACTGAGTAATATTAAAAGACAAGACCAAGTGGGTCGTGATATGAAGAGCATTGAGCACTTGGTAAATGTTGGTGGATGTCCAAGACCTTTGACCTGATTGTGTAGTTAGAACCTTTTCAGAAGGCCGGAAGCAGTGGTCATAACAAAGGAAAGAATGTTGAATGGATCATTTTGCCGTAGGGTCATCAAAGGATCTAGAAGTGAGTTGTGTAAGGCAACCATTGGAAGTTTTAAAGCGGTTTAAAAGTGACTGATGGACTAGTATTCCTCACCCTATTGGAGAGTGCAGCTTCGGTTTTCCACGGAGACTAAGTTTGGGAACTGAGTTTGAAAATTTCAGTTGGAGAGATACCTACCAGACACTAGTTAGGTCATCAGATTAGAGGGTCAAACAGTTGAGCCGGATAATACCGGTGAGATATCCGCTAACCACTCTAGAACGTGGTAGTAGGCGCTTGTGATCTAAGTACCTGAAAAGATTTAAGATTTAGTGGTTTTATGAGAAGCCGATAAGACCACCTAAGATATGGGGGTTAGTAAAAGACGTAACCTTTCAAAGACCTATGTAGCGATAGTTGTAACCTCAGAAGTGACGAGTTAGGGCTTGACCTTGTATGTGTGATATTGTTTGACTACTTGTTTATTTCATGATTGAGTGCTTAGTCAGTGGTGTGTGCCTTTGATAACCTTGATGTGCGGGATACATAGATGTGGAAACGACGAGACTTTGGTGTAGTGATAAAACACACCCATTTGGTGCCTTAAAGGCCGATCAGGATTGTCTTACCCTAAGTTTCGGGACGAAACTTATTTTGAGGGGGATCTAATGTAATGACCAGTTTTTTTTGTTACGCTTTGATAAGGTTGGAGAAGTTTAGGAAACAAATAAAAATTTAGTGAGACTAGGACATACCAGTTTATTTATGGAAGTCGTTTAATTAAGTACCTTGTTCTAAGTTTCGGGACGAAACTTATTTTAAGGGGGTACCGATGTAATATCCGGAATTTTTATTCCGTTTAATTCCGAATCAATTCGGACTTCGAGCCGTTAACGGTTCCCATTCTATCTAATATTTCTTTATTCACAAATTTTATCATTTTATGTAGAATTTAATTCACATAAAATGATAGAATTATATCAAACCCTAATTCTTATAATTATTTATCATTTTATGTAGAATTTCATTCACATAAAATGATAGAATTATATCAAGCCCTAATTCTTATAATTAATCCTCAACGACGACTTTAGACGAGATCATGACAAGGCTGAGACGAGACTGTGACAAAGCTGTGACGAGACCATGACAGAGCTGTGACGAGTTATGACGAGGCCATGACAAATGCGTGACAAGACCATGCATGGGCTTGAAGAAGTCATGACGAGTTTTAACAAGTTGTGACAACTCAGCCCACGTTTGTTTTTAATACCACTTCAGCCCACTTTCTCTCTTATTGCAGCCCAACCTTTACCTTGTTTTTCAGCCTACCCTTGCCCTATTTCAGCCGCCTGTTCTGTTGGTGTTCTGGCCCAGTAGCTGTCCAGCCCAGTAAATCGAAGAGAAGAGCCAGCCATTGCCTCCAGCTAGCCCAGGATGCAGCAGCCGTCGTGATTCAGTAGCCCAGATCCGTGCCAGCCCGCACGCTGCTCTCCTTCCTCGCCAGCCCAGGAAGCCCAACTCTCTTCTCCTTCGTAGCCCAGCCCACGTATCTCTCCCCAAAACAACCCGGGCTGCTTCAGCAAGACGGATCTGCTGAACTTCCCAAAACCTTCAGCCGTTACGTTCAACACCTCCCTATCTTCAAGCCTTACTCAATTCCGTAGAAACCAGTAACCCCTTTCCACATTGAATATCTCGTGCCAAACCAGAACAAGACAGTAGTGGCAACACCACTGCATACCGAGGCTTCACCACAACAACAACAACAAGAACAAGAGCTCCTTGTGCGTTGACAGTGAAGGACAACCGGTCTCCCCAAGACCTTGTACATCACATCAGTTGTAGCAGGGTGAGTCCTTCCTTCTCCTCTCCTACTTCCCTTCTTCATCAGGTCCTGATCGAGATTCAAACCTCCCTTAACCTGACTTGGAGTTACTATCTGCAGATCTGTGAAGTTTCAGCCTTTTTTTGAATTTTCGAAACTGTGTCGAGGATCCAACTTCTGGGCCAGATTTAGGTATGCTAAACTCATTCTTTTTGGCTGGTTTTCGGATATTTCGTAGACGATGTTGCATAGTAAAGCATACTAAAATTTTAGAGGAATCGGAGTTACGTTGGAGAGTTATGATGTTGCAAAGTTGATTCCTCATGCAATTTTTATAACTGTGCTGAGTGTTGGGAAAAACAGCATGCGATGCTGTTTTGTGAGATGGTTTTGAATAAGCTCTTGATCTCCGTTGGGATTGAATTTTGGATATGATATAGTTGACATATGATTGTAGAACATATTAAAATTTGGGAGGAATCCAGTGAGTGGTTTGGGATTTATGATTTTTCAAAGATTGGGTCGTAAGCAGTTTTTCTATTGTGCTGAAATTTTTTTAAGTGTTGAGGAAAGGTGCTTGTGATGCAGTTTTCTGAGATAGTTTTAAATAGGCTTTTGATCTCCTTTGCTGATGAATTTTGGATATATTATAGATAAGATTTCATAGTAGAACATACTGAAATTTGAGAGGAATCCGAGTTGCAGTTTAAGAGTTTTTCCTGCATTGATTTTGACTAAGTATAGGAACATTGTAGTGTAGTAGCCAACTTTAAGGAGTTTTGTAGAAGGGATGGTTGAACAGTTTTCGGAAATTCTTGCTGCTATGAGTAGATTAGATATCATAGATAATTAGAGATTTATTTTAGAATTTAATAAATTTATTTTAATTTCATATTTGAAGCTGTAGTTGGACCTTAGTGACTTTTCGGGAAATAGAAAAGTGGGTAATTTCTCTAGTCGTTACCTAAAATCATCCTAGGGAGTACAATATGGTTAGTTAGCATCAAATAAGAATTTAAGTATGTATTCTGGGTTTTGGAAGTTCTGGGACTAAGGGTAAAATAGTCATTTTACCATAAATTGGTATTGTATTAAATTCCGTTCTAATTGGATCTACTACCTTAGAAGTCTTAGACTTCTAATTACCTAGAAAGTGTGCTGACAATGTTGTCTCCTTTGACAGTCAACCGAGTTATACAGTTACAGATTGAGTTGTGATTAAGAGAGTCGAGATCTGATTCTGGTAAGTCCACGGACTTACTTAGCTAGCTTCTTGTATCAGTGTAATGTGTATGAGTGGTGTTTGTTAATTATGATAAACAACGAAACTGGATTAGGCCGACTTTATTATTTACGTAATTGACCCAAGTGTATGATAACGGGTCGTGACATCATCTGCCTAGCTCTTGCGAGAGTCTAGGAGGTTCCCTGCGACCAGCCCAGTCCGGTAGACGGTCAGATGCATTAGTACCATTCCGCGTTGGTAAACGGGGACAAGGGTGAGGTTTGGGAATCCCTCGTGTCACAAAATAAGTATCATTAGTAATAACCTATCACCTAATTAAAGATAATAAAATGATTGAGTGTTGCATGTTGATTGTGTATGTTGTGTGTTTGTGCTTTTACCTTTATCCTTATGTATAGAATGTTAGCTCACGGTTTTATACCGCTTGTAAATGCCTTGCAGGTTAAGACAGTTGTAGAGAGATCCGGAGGAAATGGTCAGCCGGGTCCACATACTCATTTAGTTGGGGACGGGAATGTCTTCTGTTCTTCATATGCATCGTTTTAGTATCTTTTCTTGTAAGGATGATACATATTCCTCATGTATATATTGTTTAAAGTTTTCAAATGTTTAAAATACTTTTGTGCCTTGTTGTAAGATCCAAGTAAAATTGTTGTCAAACTAAGGTCGGGACCCATTGTGAGGTCCTAACCACTAGCTCCCCGAGTTCTCAAAATTTGGGGTGTTACAGCTGTAACCACCGGTCTCCGCCTGCGGGTTAGGAGGAGTTGCCTAGAAGCCAGTAACATAGGGGGGACGAGTGATGATCACCCCCATGCAAAACCCCCGTGTTAACGGGGAAAGGGACGAGGTTCTTTAGGCTCCTCGTGTTACAAAAGAAGTTGAATTAGTAATGGAATAACGTAATGAAAGATAATAAATGACTGTGTGTGGCATTGCATGTATGAGATGTTGGTGTGTGTTTGTGCTATTACCTTCATGCTTATCTATTGTTGTAGCTAACGATGTATACCGTGTTGTAGATGATCTGCAGGTGAGGAAGACTACAGAGTGAGCCAGATGGTGTGACCAGCCGAGGATTTCTGTACATTTGGATGCGTGGGTTGGGATCTTTTGTATCAGATGTTTATGTTTGATATTTGTACCCGGCTTTGAGTTTGTAAACTCTTTTGATGTATCATACAACTTTTATGTATTTAGTTTTACTCTACTTGTGCCTTGTTGTAAGATCTAGTGAACTTGTTGTCAGGCTAGGGTCAAGATCCATTGTGAGATCCTAGCCCAATGTAGCATCCCAAAACATGTGGATTTGGGGTGCTACACAAAGACACAAGACATACCGGAAGATATTGACGAAAAACAAACAAAAACAATCTACACTAATCTAAACTAAGAAAAACGAGAAAGAAAAATAAGATTGCATAGCCTTGGGTTGCCTCTCAAGTAGCGCTTTGTTTTAGGTTCGTAGCTAGATCAATCCTTTGTGCTTAAGTAAGGAGAATCGGTGGGACTTCCTCAATTTGGAGTTCCGGCGAGTACTTCTTGAGTCGTTGAACGTTTACTTTGAACTGCACCATGGGGAAAAATGTGTTTAATAACATAAGGTCCTGTCCAACAAGATTTAAGCTCACCGGGAAAGAGTCGAAGTCTAGAATTGAAGAGAAGGACAAGGTCTCCTTCTTTGAAGTCTTTTAGAATGATGTGCTTATCATGCCAACGCTTCGCTCTCTCCTTGTAGATCTTCGCGTTCTCATAGGCGTTCAAGCGGAGTTCTTCTAGCTAATTAAGATCCAAGAGACGTTTCCCTCCCGCTTCCTTCATGCCAAAATTCAACCACTTAAAAACCCAATACGCCTTGTGCTCCATCTCCTCCGAAAGATGACAAGACTTCCCATACATAAGATTGTGTGGTGTTGTGCCAATGGGAGTCTTGTATGCCGTTCTATACGCTAATAATGCGTCATCAAGCTTTAACGCCCAATCTTTCCTTGTCCTAGACACTGTTTTCTCCAGAATTCCTTTGATCTCCCTATTAGAAATCTCCACTTGCCCACTTGTTTGTGGATGGTAGGGTGTGGCGATCTTTTGAGTCACCCCATACTTAGCTAGTAGAGCTTCAAATCGACGGGCAATAAAGTGTGATCCTCCGTCACTAATGATGGTTCGGGGTGTCCCAAACCTTGGGAAAATAGTTCGATTAAAGAAATTAACAACCACCATTGCATCATTAGTTGGAGAAGCAATATCAACAAAGGTTCGCACATCCTTAAATAACGTAGGCCAAAAGAATCCGGATTGCAATACCTTAGCGCTAGTCTTATGAGAGCTAGCGTGTCCTCCATAAGGAAGAGAATGACAATGACGAATGACACTTTGCATTTCATCTTCAGGCACACATCTTCTAATGATGCCATCTGGACCTCTCGTGGAAATAGAGGTTCATTCCAATAGTATTGGTGGACATCCTTACAAAACTTCTTTCTTTGAGCGTAGGATAGTCCGGGGGGTATTTCCTGACAAACCAAATAATTTCACAAAGTCAGCAAATCAAGGTTCGTTACCTCTAGAAATATGATCGATGCACTATTCCATTAGATGCAATTGTTCGTCCGGGAAAGAGTCATCAATAGGTAAGTCGTCATTGGTGACATGTGGTAGACGACTTAAGTGATCCGCAACAGAATTTTCGGATCCTTTCTTGTCATGAATCTCAAGATCAAACTCTTCGAGGAGGAGAATCCATCTAATCAACCTTGACTTTGCATCTTTCTTGGCAAGCAAGTACCGAATGGCAGAATTATCCGTGTTTACAATCTTTGCTCGTACAAGATAAGAACAAAAGTTTTCAAATGTGCATACAACGGCAAGAAATTCCTTTTCCGTTGTGGCGTACTTGAGCTGAGCTTCATTTAGGGTTTTGCTAGCATAATAGATGTCATGAGTGTGTCCATCTTTGTTTTGTCCAAGAACCACTCCCACCGCTACGTCAATTGTGTCACACATGACCTCAAATTGAAGACTCCAAACCGGAGGCTGAATCATTAGGGCTGAGATTAGAGCTTCTCGAATCTTGTAAAAAGCATCTAAACACTCTTTCTAAAATTCAAAAACAGCATCCTTCATCAATAGATTAGTCAATGGTTTAGTGATTTTTGAAAAGTCCTTAATGAATCTCCTATAGAATCCAGCATTTCCTAGAAAAGCTCTAATCCCCTTCACCGAAGATGGAGGAGGAAGCTTTTCTATTGTCTCAATCCTAGCCTTGTCAACCTCAATCCCTCTATTAGAGATCAAGTGTCCTAAAACAATGCCTTTTCGAACCATAAAATGACACTTCTCCCAATTTAGAACTAGGTTAGTGTCTTCATACCTTTGTAGAACAAGAGAAAGGTTAGCAAGACAATTATCAAATGAGGAACCATAAACAGAATAGTCATCCATAAAAACCTCCATGATTTTCTCAATGTAATCCGAGAAGTTGGCCATCATACATATTTGAAAGGTGGTTTGAGCTTTGCACAATCTGAATGACATCCTCCTATAATCAAACGTACCCCATGGGCACGTGAATGTGGTATATTCTTGGTAGTCCGGATGAATCGGAATCTGAAAGAAACCACTATAACCGTCAAGATAGAAAAATTAAGAATGTTGCGCTAGCCTCTCAAGCATTTGATCAATGAAGGGCAGCGGGAAGTGATCCTTCCTCGTCGCATTGTTCAGCTTGCGATAGTCTATACACATCCTCCATCATGTCACCGTTCTCGTTGGTATGAGTTTGTTGTTCTTGTTAGCCACAATGGTCATTCCTCCCTTCTTTAGGACAACTTGAACATGACTCACCCACTTGCTATCGGAAATCGGGAATATGATACATGCATCAAGCAATTTAGGGATCTCCTTCTTCACGACCTCTTTCATGATCGAGTTTAACTGTCGTTGAGGTTGACGTGAAGGTTTATAATCCTCTTTCATTAGTATCTTGTGCATACATAAAGATGGTTTAATTTCTACAAGATCCTCTATGGTGTATCCTAAAGCTTTCCTATGTTTTTTCAGAACAATCATAAGCCTACCATGTTCATCCTCACTTAAACTTCAACTAACTATGACCGGAAACGTAGAGTTAGATCCAAGAAAAGCACACCTTAGATGTGCGGGAAGTGGCTTCAATTCCAAAGTTGTAGATGCCTTTAGAGTGTTGTGAGGGCCGTCCGAGGTCTCCTTGGATGTCTCCAAGGGTGTGGAAGTGGTGGAAGAAGACGCAAGAACGTTTGTAGAAAGAACGGAGTTTTCCTCAACATTTTCAAGTTCCACGGTGTCACTGTTACTTCCACGGCCGTGGAAAGTGTATTTTTAGCCGTGATTTTGTTTGTCATTCGAGTGGTTGCTCTCGACATACTTTTCCACGGGTGGAATTGGTAAACCACACCCGTGGAAAACACCGACTGACCGTGATTTCTGGTGTTTTCCGAACCATGCTACAATTTTTCGAATTCTTCAATATGTAGTTCTTCTAACTCTTCTAAAGCCTCAATCTCAAAGTTACAGTCCTCTTCCGCTCCCTTTTCCATGATGCTCATAGTTATAACCTTTTGTAACGGATCTTTGGACAAGATGGAACTCACTTCCTCTCTAGATACCTCTTCATCATATATGTTGAACATATCCTCTCCAAGTGCTGGTTCTTTTGTCAAAGTTGAGAGAACAAATTCAAATTTCTCTTCTCCAATATTGAAGGCTAATCTAGCGTTCTTGCAATCAACCATACAGTCGGAAGTTGCAAGAAAAGGTCTCCCAAGTATGATCGGGACCGGATAATCTGCAGGAATGTCAAGCACAACAAAGTCTATAGGGATATAGAATTTACCGAGCTTAACCGGGACGTCTTCAATGATTCCAACGGGTTGAGTAATGGATCGATCTGCCATATACAACATCATCTTCACCGGTTTAGGTTCACCTAAACCGACTTTCTCACACAAAGCAAGTGGAATGATGCTCAAACTTGCTCCCAAGTCACAAAGTGCATCATATGTGACTTCTCCCACTCCTATTGGTATGCAAAACGACCCCGGATCTCGCAGCTTTGGGTGCATCTTTTCCATCATCGTTTTAATGAGTTCCGAAGACTCCGAACTCATCTTAACTTCACCAAAGTCTTCAAGCATCCTCTTGTTAGAGAGGATCGCTTTCAAAAACTTCCCATAAGCGGGAATACCTAAAATCGCGTCAAGAAAAGGTATGTTAATGTGCAGTTTACTCATGAGATCAACAATCTTACCGAAATGCTTGTCTAGACGGGCTCTCGCTCTAGATTGCGGGAACGACAAAGGAGGTTTATAAGATGGAGGAGGAACATAGACATCTTCCTTCTCCTTCTCAACGGGAACCTCAACGAATGTGGCTTGTGGGTCAGTGGTTGTTACACCACTTCTTGTTGTAATTGCCATCACCATCCCTTTCGGGTTGTCTTCCGTTTTTCCAGAAAGCTTCCCTTGATCTCTAGGAACTTCTCCAGCCTTGCTGAACACCTGATTTTCCAAAGCTTTTTGTGCTTTAGAAATTGAAGTAATGTGACTCTCCATTCCTTGTATCTTCCCCAAGATCGTTTCCATCATCGCATCAAATTTGTCCTTCTCCGGCTGGTTTGAATTATTTGAAGTTTGTCCCTGACTTTTCAAAGGAGTAGAAGAAGAAGGAGATGTTAGTGCATTTTCAGCATGGGAATAAAGATCACCGGGATTTTGTTGGTTGGATCTCCAATTTTTGTTGAAGTTTCTGTTGTTTTTGTTGTTCCAATTATTGTTCCGGTTGTTATTCTTATTCCCTTGATTGTTCTCCCTTCCTAGATAGCCAACATTCTTCGCCTTTTTCGATTGAATGCTAGACTTCAAAACTTCTTTCAGCTCCTTAATTTCATTGTTGAGGGAGAAAATTTGTGCTTGGATTGTTGGATTCAATCTTACTCCTGGCTCTCCGGAATCTCGATTCCCACTATCATCCTTCCTATGGGAATACTTCTCAATCACTAGAGCTTGCTTCTCAAAAATATCCCAAGCATCGTCTTCTCTCATATCCATAAAAGTTCCACAAGAAAGGGATTAAAGTTTGAATGGCGTTTCCACATCCAATGCCATGTAGTAAATCTCCAATAATTTCAGCTTGAAATGCCATGGCGCGGCCAATCCAATAGATGATCTTGAAATTTAAACAAACTTTCATTAGGTTTCATAGAAAAGGCATTTATTTTACCTCTCAACTCCGCTATTTTGGATGGCGGAAAGAACTTGGTGAGGAATTCAGAAGTCAACTCCTCCCATGTATTAAATCTTCCAGTTGGAAGAGCTTGATACCAAGCTAAGGCTTTCTCCTTCAAAGAAAAGAAGAACGGTCTCAACTTGTAGTTGTTGTTGATAGCCTTTGGAGGCTTCAAAGTCTCCATAAGAATCTCATAATTCTGCAAATGTTGATGTAGAGATTCAGCTTCCATTCCACCAAACTGCCTTTGGCGGATCATAATAATGACTTGAGGGTGAAACCCATAGTCATGCTCATCCGGGATCTCCAAGATTCACACCTAAACGGAGCGGTTGCTGAATCGGATCCATATGTTGCCCAAGAGTTCGTGGTTCAGCCACGACTTCAGAAGCTCTTGCATCTCTAACATGAACGCGAGGATCGACATAGACACGAGGATTAAATGGTGGTATTTCCTCCAGCTCAGGCATATCATCATCATCGGATGATTCATCTTTCTTACTCTTGGCGCCTTAATCCAATTTTGATTGTAAAACCATCGCCTTAATTTCATCCATTTGAATATGCATTCGCTCCCTATCAGCACGAGCTACAACTTGTTCCTCAATACGTCTTCTTTCACTTGTATTAAGAAGAGCTCGAGTTTCATCTTACTCCTGTTTAAGACTCTTTTCATTGTGTTCAGACATCTTTTTCTCCCTTAACCATTTCTTGAGAGTTTTCTACGGTTCAGGATCAAAAGGAACGAGGTCTTTTGCGGATTTAGAACTTCACATATACCTAAAGAGAAATATGTAAAATCACTAAGGTAGATAGTTCAAATAACAAGAGCAAAAGCTCCCAAGCCTGACAACCGAAAACCGAATTTGGCCTAAAACAAATACCCGGAAACGGCGCCAAAAACTTGTTCGCTCGAAAGTGTGCGTCACTAAGTCTTAAATTAATAAAAACTAAAATCAAGCAAAGCGAACCCGCAGTGTACGGATCGGTATTGTAAAGCAGGAATTCCAGAGTATCGAACTCAAGGATTTGGGGGATCAAATTCAATTTATATAATCGTCTCGCAAGATAATCAAAGCTTTTGTAAAGATAATTGGGAAAACAACGATTCTAAAGATTCAGGTATTCCATTGTGGCAATCGATTCAAGATATTCTAAAGAGATAAGGAAAGAGTTAGGATTGCAAAGGTATAGATCTAAGGTAGGGTGTTGTATGATGAAGTTCCAAAATCCATAAGTCTCACTCAAACGCTCTCTCAATAAAGGATGTTGAGTCTCGTTATAAAGGGAATCAATGGATAAGATTAAACTCTCAAATACCCATGCTCAAACCCAAGGGAATCAAAGATGAGCCAAAAAGGTTAAGGTTATGACAATCGAAACCAAAGTAGACGATGTTGAGTCTCACTACTACCTAGAAAAGGTAAGCCAAGGCTAGGTTAGGGCCAATCTTTAACTTTGTATCAAAGCAAAAGCAAAGAACGTACGACAGAGGAAAACCACGTTCAGATCTTGAAGAACTACGGCCGTGGAACTCAAGACCAGACCATGGAAAGCGTCGACGATGAGGTTTCTCGCAACACTCAGGGTTTAATCTGTTTTGGTTCAATCTATCCTCAAAAACATCAACTCCATGAAGACTGCGGGCATGTTCGTATGCCCGAATGACATCACTACAAACTCGTAGTAGCCATACCTAGTCCAAAATGCCGTCTTGGCTATGTCATGCTCTCTCACCGTCAACTGATGATATCCTGATCTCGGATCGATCCTCGAAAACACTGAAGCTCAATGCAGTTGATCCAAAAGATCGTCGATACGGGGCAATGGGTACTTATTCTTGATCGTCACCTTGTTAATCTCTCGATAGTTGATACATAACCTTATCGGCCCGTCTTTCTTCCTGACGAAGAAAACTGATGCGCCCCAAGGAGATACGCTATAGTGGATGAAGCCCTTCTTTACTAACTTCTCGAGCTGCTTCTTCAACTCAAGCATCTCGATAGGCACTATACGATAAGGAGCCTTAGAGATTGGTCTCGTATCGGGCTCTAGATCAATGTCAAAGTCTACACTCTTCCGTGGAGGTAAACCTGATGGCTCTTCGAAAACATCGGAATACTCGCAAGCTACTAGAATCTCCTCCAAAGCCGGACTCGTACTATCCTTCATGGAATAGCACCAAAATGCCACGCATCCCTGACTGATAAGTCTCGCAGCTCGCATTGCACTGATTACTGTACTAGTCTTTCCTAGATCTCATGCTTTACAGATCTCAACATGGCTTGCGTTTGTAGTTACCGTCACTTTCCTCTTGCCGATGTCCAGAACTGCTCGATGTTGATCCATCCAATCCATACCCAGAATAACTTCTTCATGTACTAAGTACATGACGAAGAAGTCAGTTGGCCAATCGCGACCTCCCAATCTAAAAGGGTAATCGCGAACCTCTCGTGTACCTCGAATCTTACCCCCATCGGGTAATCCTATAAAGAAGGGTACACCTTCTACGGTAACTAAGGTCAATCTATCTACACATGCATCAGATATAAAAGAATGTGTAGCACCAGTATCGAAAAATGTAACACCCCAAATTCTAAGAACTCGAGGAGCTACTGGTTAGGACCTCACAATGGGTCCCGACCTTAGTTTGACAACAATTTCACTAGGATGATACAACAAGGCACCAAGGTATTAAAAACATTTGAAAACTTTAAACAATATATACATGAAGAATAAGTATCAGCCTTACAAAGCAAAGGGACCAAAACGACACATAAGAAGAACAGAAGACATCCCCGTCCCCAACTATATAAGTACGTGGACCCGGATGACCATTCCCTCCGGATTTCTCTACAACTGTCTTAACCTGCAAGGCATCTACAAGCGGTATAAAACCGTTAGCTAACATTCTATGCAT
Organism: Fagopyrum homotropicum; assembly: GCA_033239125.1. Classification (NCBI taxonomy): domain Eukaryota; kingdom Viridiplantae; phylum Streptophyta; class Magnoliopsida; order Caryophyllales; family Polygonaceae; genus Fagopyrum; species Fagopyrum homotropicum. The sequence goes on from BSWB01000002.1 coordinate 103,376,359, forward strand.
AAATATAAAGGTAAAAGCACAAACACACAACATGCACAATCAACATGCAACAGTCAATTCTTTTATTATCTTTAATTAGATGATATGTCATTACTAATGATACTTATTTTGTGACACGAGGGATTCCCAAACCTCGCCCATGTCCCCGTTTACCAACGCAGAATGGTACTAATGCATTTTACCGTCTACCTGACTGGGCTGGTCGTAGGGAACCTCCTAGACTCTCACAAGAGCTAGGCAGATGATGTCACGACCCGTTATCATACACTTGGGTCAATTACGTAAATAATAAAGTCGGCCCAATCATGTTTCATTGTTTATCATAACTAACAAACACCCATCATACACATTACACTTATACAAGAAGCCAGTTAAGTAAGTCTGTGGACTTACCTGGATCAGATCTCGACTTTCTAATTCGCAAATCGATTTGTACAGTAGGAATTCAGTGGCCTGTCAAAGGAGGCAAGTGTGTCAGCACACTTTCTGCGTGATTAGAAGTCTAATACTTCTAAGATAGTAGGTCTTAATAGAACGGAATTGATTACAGTATTAATTTATGGTAAAATGACTATTTTACCCTTGGTCTCGAAACTTCCAAAAATTCCCTAATTCATGCCTAAACTCTTATTTGAGACTAAAGAATCATATTCTAACTCCTAAAGACGAGTTTGGTTACAAACTGGCAATTTACCCATTTCCCTATTTTCGGAAAGATTGTTAAGGTCCAACTTCGGCTTCAAATATAAAATTTGAATAATCTTATAAAAATATCGAGATAATTCCCTAGATCATCTATGATATCTCATCTACTCCTATAGGAGCAAGAATTTCTTAAAACTGTTCAACCATCACTTCTACAAAAATATCCAAAGTTGGTTACAACACTTAACAAACAGCACATTGTCTTAACTTTGAAAAAAAAATCATAACTCCTAACCGTTCGCTGGATTTATCCCAAATTATGATATGTTCTACTATAAAGTCTAATCTATACAATATCCAAAATTCAGAAGCAAAGGAGATCAAAAGCCTATTCAAAACCATCCCACAAAACTGCATCACATGCAGATTTTATTAACACTCAACACACTTATAAAAATTGTATGAGGAGTCAACTTTGCAACATCATAACTCTTAAACCGTAACTCCGATTCTTCCCAAATTTTAGTATGATCTACTATGTACTACTGACTACAAAATATCCAAAATTCAGCAGCAACGGAGGAGTATAACTTACTCAAATCGTGACCCGAAGTTGACTGCTTTTTCACTTCCTAAAACTCAGAAAACGGCTCAGCTGTACAAGTAAATCTTCCGGGGCTGTTAGGGATGGCTTGGAAACATAACAGGTGCTCACATCAGCATATATATATTAAGGGTAAAGCAAAGCGAAGGACAAGGAAGGACGGCTATGGATCTTACTCGATTCCGTGTCTCAAAGGCCGAAGGACGAGGACCCAAGGGTTGTTGCTGCTTGTTGTCGATGGGCGCCTCTACTGCAAGGAGGACAAACCCCCGCGTCCAGGGCAAGGCGCTCCCGCAGTATGGGTTCACGGCCACCCCAACGGCTAGAGCCAAAACGCCTCAGTTGCTTGTGTTGCGCTCGCGGTCCTGCGACAGTGTGGCTGGAGTCTCCGGCTACCTGTGCGGCTGCCTGCGAGGCTCCACCGAGGGCCTAGCCTCACCGGACCCATGGAAGCTTGTTGGGACCGAGGATGAGAAGGCGGCCTCCATAGCTGCTGTCGTCAGGGTTGTGCTATAGGGCGGAACGCTGCTACTCCATCGAAGACGGGGATGGCCTGCCGGCTGGGCGCACAAGGACGGAGAAGACGGTGACAGTCGACCTGCATGTGCAAGAGAGTGGAGATGCGGAAATGTGATGAGTGTTGACGACGAGGATAGGGTAGTTGTATTGGCCTCGGCTAGGGAAGGAGGAGCGTAAGTTTTTTTTTTTTTTAGGTTTAACGTGAGAGAGAGTACCGAGTCAGGAGAGAAGAGTTCTCTCAATGGCCCAGCTGACAGTCCTTGACTGGCCTAGATGGTGTGCTTCACATGGGCTGAAACAAGGGAATCAAATGTGGGTTGAGGTTGTCAAGAAGAGTGGGCTGAGGTTGTCAAAACTTGTCAAACCTTGTCAACAGCTTGTCATAGCCATGTATGGTTTTGTCACGAATTTGTCATGGCTTCGTCTTGGGCTCGTCTTGATCTCGTCATTAGGACGTTATGACTTTGTCAAAGACAAGTCATGATATACACTAGGGTTTGGATTAGGGTTTGCTACTACTAAAATCTTATCATTTTATGTGAAGTGATATTGCATAAAATGATAAAATTTTGAGATATAGTGTCCAACTACGTAGATAGCTAAGGATCAAAAGATCGAAATCCGGTTTGCTACGGAATTAAAAGGAATAAAAATTCCGGATATTACAAAAAGAACTCTGACAAGATAACTATTAATATGAATGGTACCTGTGGTCGCTGGCGTTGTAGGCTCTACAACACTCCTCAACTCATACACTCTAGCTAATGCATCTTTGGTGTCTACTGAACCACCAATTCGTCCTCTACCTGTCCTCTGTCCTGGAGTTGAACCCTGAGGAGCAGTAGAACCAGGAACTTTCTACTGCTGCTGTTGCTGCTGATATTGAGACCTCTGTCCTCCTCCTGTAATACAAGCACATGAATAACCCTGCTGAGATAGCGCCTTGCCCTGACGACAAAACGCAGCTTTGTGTCCCGGCTTGCCACAAAAAAAGCAAGTCACTGCAGGCTTCTTGCAATCACCTCGGATGTGACCAGCTTCTCCGTAGTTGTGACACTGCCGTCCATTGTCAAAACTCTGTTGGAAACCAGAATGTCCCGGCGTCTGACTACACCCAAACCCAGCTGCTCCAGTTCCAGCACTGGCTGATCCAGCCTTTTGCCTCTTCTTAGGACCTCCTGTCTGAGAAGCTCTCCGCTGACCCGGTCAGTCTCTCTCATATTGTTCGCTCAAAAGTGTGCGGGAAAAGTCTTAAATTTATAAAATATGAAATCAAGCAAAGCGAACCCGCAGTGTACGGATCGGTATAGTAAAGCAAGAAATCCAAAGTCTAACTCAGGGATTTTGGGGATCAAATTCAGTTCGTAAAATCGTCTGACAAGTAAATATGCTTTTGTAAAGATTAATGAGAAAACAACGATTCTAAAGATTCAGGTATCCAATTGTGGAAATCGATTCAAGATGTTCTAAAGGTATAAGGACATAGTTAGGATTGCAATGGTAAATATGTAAGGAAGGGTATTGTACGGTGAAGTTCCAAACCCATAAGTCTCACCCAAAGGAAATAAAGGATGTTGAGTCTCGTTATAAAGAGGATCTAAGGACAAGATTAAACTCTCAAGTACACATGCCCAAACACAAGGGAATCAAAGATAAGCCAAAAAGGTTAAGGCTATGACACTCAAAACCTAAGTAGAGGGTGTTGAGTCTCACTATTACCTAGAAAAGGTAAGTCAAGGCTAGGTAAGGCCAGTCTTTAAAGTTTGATCAAACAAAAGCAAAACACATCAAACAGGGAAAACTATGGTCAGATCTTGAGGAACCACGGCCGTGGAACTCAAGAATTGGTCGTAGAAAGGTGCGACGGCGAGGTTTCTCGCAACTCTCAGGGTCCAATCTGTTTTGGTTCAATCTATCATCATCTATGCCACAACTATTAACCCTTCACCTTAGAATAACTTAAGGGTTTTTGCCAACAATCGGTGTCATTAAATCAATAATCATGTTTAGAAGAAAGAAAAGATAGAACCTTGGAAACTCAATAATGAATGCAAAACCAATCTTAAATAATTCAAAATCCGTGCTTTTGTCCAATGAATACAGAATATAATCAGAAATTTCTAACAAATCTTGAAGAACAAGAAGAACGGGATGTCAATCTGCCTTCAAAGTGCAACCCTAAGATCTTCCAACTCCAAATAGGAAAGTGGGTCTTTCCCCAAATCTTCCTTCAAAATCTTTTGTTACGATATGTAAGTGAAAATCCAAATGCGTAATCTAGCAAATGATCTAGCGTATATAGAACGTCCTCTTTCTCTCTTTCTTCCGCCTTCTTATAGGAAAATATAGGGTCACGAGAAGCCCGTCACAGATGTTGATGTGGCAAAAGTTTCATGTGGCAGTCGTTAGAAACACCAAGGTCATATCAGATTTCCACGGCTGTAGAATTGACCGTGGGTGCTTACGACATGGTTCTCCACGGCCTTAATTATATTAATTTCAAAAACCAGGGCCGTGGTTTTATGTACTTAGCCGTGGAACTCCTAAAAATGGCGTGCAATCCTTTGTTCTCCAAAGCTTTCCAATTATGCTCCTTCCTTAGCTGCTCCAATGCATCCCCTTGATGTCTACTATGATAAATCACGCCCACATGCTCCATTTATGCTCTAATCCAAGCCTTTATTCACCTATAATCACAACAATGCTTGTGTAGATCTCTATAGCAACATAATAGGTGAATGTGCTCATATATGCTTGAAACTCATATCCATGTATACAAAAGAAGGGGAAAATCTACCTAAAAATGTGCCTAAAGTAATGTCATATTTCATGCTATAAAAATACCCAATACTTGTCTCTTGCTTGTCCCCAAGCAAGTTTTTCAAAATCTAGAACACAAGGTAGGATGAAATATGAATGCAAAACAAGGGAAAAACAAATATTTTTGGTATTGTACTTATTCAATAGATCACTCTCAAATCTTGTTTCATGTTTCCTTGAAAACCTCTATACACACAAAATAAATCATGTCATACAAAATAAACATCATACATCGCAACATCTCTAAGACAGACATCATAACCCAAAGCAATGTAAAAATCAATCATGTGGAAATCTGATTTAGATCACTAAGTCAAACAACATCCTAAACATCTTAAGGACTTTCAAGCAAAGGCCAAGAAACATGAATGGGTCGGACTTTTGTAAGGTAATGTGGTGTGATATCCGGGAAAAAGGAGCTACACAACACAAGCAAGAAGAACATTGCTTCCCAAACATGCTTTGCATGCAAATTTTATTTTAATTTACTTTTTGGAAATATGGACAGCGGTGTACATAAACCGAAGTCTAGGGAATCAACTGTTCTCATGTTTTTCGAGATGCCTCAAACCCTTGGTACACATACCATATTCCATTAGGACTATCGTTCATTCAGACTTTGGCAAGACACAAACACCCGGCTATGTGAATGGTGTCGAGTTACTCATCCTCATGTTCGATGTCCCCAAACCTATTTTTCTATAATTTGAATTAACACTTTCCAAGGCCCTCCCAAATTAATTATTCCATACATTACACAATTCCTAATTCCCGTATAGGTAAAGGAGGCAAAAATTTATTGAGCTAAATGGACTAAGAAGAAACAAGAAAAATCAATGTACCTTAATCATTTCAAAGAGAAGTGCAAGAACTCTTAATGCGATTTCAACTTTCATTCCTCAACATGATTTAGACAAGAATTTTTACATTATGAAACTTTGAAGAAGGTCAAACAATATACTCAATTTCCCCACAATTCACAACTCATCCCAATCACATAAATGTCATCAAAATTTCAATCCACAAGAAATATTATCATTGAGGTCTTTTCAAATCCTAGAAGCACAATATTTTTCAAAATTTTTCAAATTTTTATGGGTTTTTCAAAGCTTATAAATGCAAGACAAATAAGAAATGTGTGAAAAGAAATAAAAGGTGCAAATGTTCATGGATAAGAAACGAAGCATAATGTCAAGTTATTACAATACATTGAGAATCATAATCCACCCCATACTTGAATTACACATTGTCCCTAATGTGCGATAAATGAAAAAGGAAAAGAACAAAGAAACTCACATAGTCTATGAAGCAACTCAAACAAGCCAACTCATGACATGGACGGTGGTGGTGGGAATGTGAAGAAATTCGGGTCGTATCGACGCCCAAACTGCTGCTTGTAGAATATGGAAGGATCCTTGCATTGTCGCGGCGTTCGTCATCAGCTGCATCAAAACGGAGCTTAAGTTCCTTCACCTGATCGTCGAGTCCGGTGACCTGTCCAAGCTACTAATCCATCCACGCCGGCCTCTGTGCCATCCACTCCGGAGGGGCTCCCATCCAAGCTGGTGGTGCATCAATCCAAGCTGGCGGCGCGTCCATCCATGTCGGTCTCTCAATAATACGCACACCGGGAAGAAGAGGAAGCAAAAGGTTGCTGCTGATAAGCAAACTTCCTAGGTGGCTCCAGGAAGTCCGCCGGGTGATCCAGAAAACCTCCAACAGACTTCTCAGCAGCTGCAGCATCCTGGTACTCATCTCAGCCCATCTCATGATCACCCTCCTCCTCAGCCGTTGCAGGCTCATCCTTGGGATAATAGTTAGGAGCTCCAAGGAGATTAGTATGCATCGGGATAAAAACTACTTTCCAATTCTGCCGGTCCCGGATGGTGTAATCAGCGGTCCAAGGAATGCCCCGTCCTCCCTTGCCTTCTCAAGGCATAGAGACGTATGGAGGACCTCGTGCGGGGAGGCCTCGCAGATGCCGCTAACTCACAAGCTGAAAAGTCAATCCCAAACTTCCGTGCCACGTGTGTAACCATCCCTCCATATCCAATATTCCCTTTATCCTTGCTCTTGATCTTACTAAGGGTAGCAGTAAGTATGGTTGCGCAATCCGGATTGATACCGGCCGCCATGTAGTAGAGAATATAAAGCTTGTCAGCCTTGAGCTTTTGTGGGGTTTCGGATCTAGGAAATAAGCACTCAGATAGGATCCTATGAGCTATCTTAAAGGATAGGTTGTTAATCAGCTTAGCCTTTGAATCTGCGGGTTGCCAACGGTCCTTGGAACCCATCACCATGGCTATCTCTTCCCAAAACTCGCGAGCGCGAGCGCTCCTTGGAAATGCCCCATTATAAGTCCCCGCAAACCAAACAAAGCTTCAAACTGAACTATGGATAAGTGATGGGTGTGGTTCATCAAACGGAAAAAAACTATTCGATTCACGGCACTATGATCAAACGAAGTCAAGAACTCCATAGTTATCTCCTCAAAAGCATCCTCCCTAATATCCACGAATGTGGTATGTCCAGCCCTAGCAATCATCATCCTAAGGTCATCGACAACATGTAGATCTTAAATTCCTCAAAGAAAATGTACCTAGGGGCTATAACATTGCATCTTTGGATCCTTAGGTAGTCTTTTTTGTGGTCCTCATGGCATGTAGGGATCCTAGGGACCGGTTGAGGAGCGGGAGAAGGTTGGGAAGAGGAGCTAGCGCTTCTTGTTGTTTTCTTTCGGCTAGATATACGAGTTCCAAACATTTCCACAAAAACCACGGCATGTTATTCGCAAACCACGCCCGTGGAAAAGTATGTCAGGCTGTGGAATCTCACGATTTTTCGCAAATCACCAAAAAATCTCACAGCAATCTCAGCAACAACTGCCCTAGACTATTTCTATGTTCAAATCCGTTCAGTTCTCTTATATATCTTTCAAGAAATCGAAAGTAATCAACCAAAGATAGAGTTAGAGAAAAACCTAGGTTTTGGATTTGAAAAAAAATCCAAAATCTCGCTTGATCGTTGATTGTCTACGTTGTTTGTGGTCACAATTTGCAATAGGATGAAGTTTTCTTCAACTTGGGATGAAGAATCGTGTGAAACGGTTACCGAATAAAGATTGGGGTTGAGGGATTTGGGCATGGGGAGAGAGGTGTGGAAAGGGGGAAAATCTTGTGGGTTTTTGAAGAAGAAGGCTTTATATTGCCTTAGCCAAATGTTAAAAACCACGGCCGCCTGTTACTTCCAGTGCCGTGGTTTTGGCCGTGGCTGCTCTTGACATGGTTCTCCACGGCCAAAAATTAAGAAACCACGGCCCTGGTTTCCTATTTAAACCCGTGGAATTCTGAATTTCTACAATGTTTCTCTATTGGAAATCTCCACTTGCCCACTTGTTTGCGGATGGAAAGGGGTGGCGATCTTATGAGTTACCCCATACTTAGCTAGTAGAGCCTCAAATCGACGGGCAATGAAGTGTGATCCTCCATCACTAATAATGGTTCGGGGTGTCCCAAACATTGGGAAAATAGTTCGATTAAAGAACTTTACAACCACCATTGCATCATTAGTTGGAGAAGCAATAGCTTAAACCCATCTTGAAACGTAATCTACAACTAGAAGTATGTATTGGTTACCACAAGATGATGGCAATGGTTCCATGAAGTCAACTCCCCAAATGTCAAAGATCTCCACTTCTTGGATGTTGTTTAGAGGCATTTCATTCCTCCTAGATACGTTCCTTGTTCTTTGACAAGCATCGCAACAAGCAACAAAGGTTTGCACATCCTTAAATAATGTAGGCCAAAAGAATCCGGATTGGAATACCTTAACATAAGTCTTGTGAGAACTAGCATGTCCTCCACAAGGAAGAGAATGACATTGACGAATGACAATTTGTATTTCATCTGCAGGTACACATCTTCTAATGATGCCATCTAGACCTCTCTTGAAGAGTAGAGGTTCATTCCAATAGTATAGACGGACATCCTTAAAGAACTTCTTCCTTTGAGCGTAGGATAGTCCGGGAGGTATTTCTTGACAAACCAAATAATTTACAAAATCAGCAAACCATGGTTTGTTACCTCTAGATATATGATCAATACACTCTTCCATTAGATGTAATTGTTCGTCCGAGAAAGAGCCATCAATAGGAAGGTCATCATGGGTGACGTGTGGTTGATGGCTTAAATGATCCGCAACTGAATTTTCGGATCCTTTCTTGTCAAGAATATCAGGATCGAACTCTTCAAGGAGAAGAATCCATCTATTCAGCCTTGGTTTTGCATCTTTATTGGCAAGCAAATATTGAATGGTTGAATGATCCGTGTATACAATCACCTTTGCTCCTACAAGATAAGAACGAAACTTTTCAAATGCATACACAATAGCAAGATTTTCCTTCTCTGTTGTGGTGTTGTTGAGCTGAGCTTCATCTAGCGTTTTACTAGCATAATAGATGGCATGAGTGCGTCCATCTTTCTTTTGTCCAAGCACCGCTCCCTCTGCTACGTCACTTGCATCGCACATGATCTCAAGTGAAAGACTCCAATTTGGAGGTTGAATTATTAGGGCTAAGATTAAGGCTTCTTTGATCCTGTAGAAAACATCTAAACACTCTTTTGAAAATTCAAAAATTGTATCCTTCATCAATAGATTAGTCAACGGTTTAGAAATTTTCGAAAAATCCTTAATAAATGATAGCATGAATTATAGTCTATATTTTGAGACTTGTTTATACGATTTATCTTCAATAATCTGCATGTTTGGATGTATATTATGTGATTATATTGTCATTTCATCTACCTTTCCGGGAATCGAGGTCTACACCAAGTTTGGTTGTAATCGTAGGTAAAATGGCACGTTTTGCATCAAAATGGAGCTAAAGGAGTGAAGGAGTCACTGGAGCTACATTCAGGAGCTTAAAGAAGAAACCAGGAAGCATGGAAAAGGATTAAAGATTTACTTTGGACCAGATTTGAGAGATTTCATATTCAGTTCAGAGTCATCTCAGTTGACTACAGATCACCTCGAACGAGGTGATCTTGAGGAGCGTCTCGACCGAGGCGAATACCCTGACGCGGCGAGATCGTTTATTCTTGGCTGAGATCTTTTATATTTGGATAGAGAAATCTTATATTTTTGGGCTGGATTTATAGAAGGAAAATTATATATTTTTGAGATCTATTTTAGAGATATGGATATATTTTATTAGGAAAATATCTTTTCAAGATAATTTATCTTTGGAAGTTAGTTTTCCTATATAAAGGGTTGGATTTTCCACAAGTTCAACCATGCTTATACATGCTTAGAGGGCTGATAGCATCCAGCAATTAAGGGATTTTCTTCAGGGTTTTGAAGGAAGGAAAATTGAAGGAATGATTGATAGCTTGTTATAGCTATTGTGAAGGGTTTTGTAAGACTTTCTTAGATTCCCTTCTTGTTGATTGTCTTGTTGGATTTGTGATCCAAAGAACGCTTACTTGTTTGATATTTGATTCAGTTATTGAAGCCTTTTTCTTAAGGTTTTTGTGTTCAAATATTCATTCTCTTCCCATATATTTTATTATTGCTTTCATGATGATGAGTGGCTAATTTCTTTGTTTGATTCTAGGGTGATTGGCTGAAGGTTGAAGGAAAAACAATGATAGAACAAAATTAAATTCTAGTAGGACCCTGAAAGCTCGAGTCTTTAATCTTAACCTTAGAACATCTCGTTCAGTCGATGAACATCTCGGCCGGGGGGGAATTTGTTTGACCGAGGTGACTTATCTGATCCGTAACTGAGAGTTAAGTGTTAGAGTTTGCCAAATCCTATTCTTATTACACCTTTCCTGGTTCAATGCAAGCTTAGGATGAGACTTACCCGGTAATTCCTTTGTTTGTTTACCCAAGATCATAAGTGTAGGTAATAAAGGTTTATCCTTTATTGGGGTTTGAGTGTGCCTTCATCCCATCTTTGTGAGTTAGCCTGAGACTTACCCGGTAAAGGTTGATTCTATTCCCTTAGTTGGAGTGTTAGTTTGGGATTATAATTTCCTTTCCTTAGTACCTTGAGACTTACCCGGTTATAGGTTCTTTGGCTTGGGATTGTAAGTAGTGAGACTTACCCAGTGATCTATTCCACTTTAGTAACACCTTCCCTTTGCAAAATCTCAGCTTTGTCCACTTATCCTGAGATCTTGAGTTGGAACCACAACTAGATGTTTTAATCCCTAGAATTGCATATTCCTCTAATTGACTTTTTATCATCTTTGATTGCTTTAATTGCTTTTATGGTTAGTTGCAATATTGACTACCTATATTGGTTTTGTTTCACATAAGTCCCTGAGATCGACACCCCGGAATTCTTGCTTTTACTACGATTGACCCGTACACTGCGGGTTTGCATCCTTGTTTTAGGCATATATCTAGGGTTATAAATTTAAAGCTTGCACACACCATTAGGAGCGAACAAGTTTTTGGCGCCGTTGCCGGGGACTTGGTCTAAACCGAGCCGGTTGCGGTAGTCTTTCGGGGCACTTGCCCCTGTTTCTACTAACCACTCTACTTGAGTGACTTTCGTAGCTTCTTTCTTGTAGGTTTATCCGAAGAACCCGCGCTGGGAAGGAAATCGTTCCTTACGATCACGAACCAGTAAAGACATACAAAAGACGCTTAAAAGAAGCTAAGATGGCCAATCAAGAGAATCGCGATCTTGAGGCCGAATTGAAGGAGGCGTTGGAACAACTACGCCTCACTAAAGAAGAACTACGACTCGAAAAGGAAGAAACTCGCGCAAGGACAGAAGCGATCGAAGCAGATATGTCGACTTTACGGGACCAATATCTACCTCGACCAGTTCCAGATCCTAGACCGAGGCAGGACCCAACTCCAGTTGCCCCGGCCGAGATAGTTCCACCTCGGATGCTAGTCCGAGATGTTCTTTTTGCAGGTATTCCACAGACCCTACGGCAGAGGATGGACCCCAACCAGCAACTGAGGCGTCCAGGAGTCAACCTAGGTGATCCAGCGGACCATGACTATGAACTTTGACCGCAAGTTCTTTCCATGATTCGCCAATGCCAGTTTAGAGGGCTGGAGAGGGAGTCTCCGCATCAACATCTGCAAAACTATGAGATCTTGATGGAGACCTTGAGACCTTCAAGGCTGGAAAACAACAATTACAAGCTAAGGTCTTTCTACTTCTCTTTGAAAGATAGGGCGCTTACTTGGTATCAATCTCTCCCTCCAGGAAAAATCAACACTTGGGAGGAGATGACGACGGAGTTCTTAACTAAATTCTTTCCCCCCTCTAAGACCGTTGAAATGAGAGGAAAGATCAATACATTCATCATGAAGGACAAGGAGATTTTGTCCAAGTCATGGGAGAGATTTAAAGACATCCTTTTGGATTGCCCACATTATGGGATGGCAAAGATAGAGTTGTTGGAGATATACTTCAAGGGACTTGATGGAAATACCCAGTTCAACCTTCAACTACTATCCGCCGGCACATTCATGGATATGCCGATTGACGAAGCTTGGGAGTTCATAGAGAAGCAAGCTTTGCACATGGAGAAATACTCCCACCAAGGAGCTGAAGGTGGAGTTAAAAGAGTCAACTTCCAAGAAGCTCCATTAAAAAAATGATCAACTCACCTCTTTGAAGAATGATGTGAAGCAATTGAACGACCTTTTGGTTGCTCAAACCCAAAAGGAAGAGGGAGGATATCAAGGGTCAAGGAACAATAACAACGGTTCTCGAAACAATAAGTACAATAACAATAGAGAATCCAACAGCAACAATTGGAGATCCAACAATCAAAAATCGGGTAACTCTTACTCTAACTCAAATTCAAACAATTCTTCTAATCCTTTCCTCTCTTCTTCTTCTTCTTCTTCTTCTTCTTCTACTCCATTGAAGAGTCAGGAACAAGGATCAAGTTCTTCCCAACCAGAAAAGAAAGATGTAGTGTTGAAGGCCATCTTAATCAAACTAAACTCGATGGAGACGTCCATGACTTCATTTTCAAAGGCACAAAAAGCCTTAGAACAACAATTCTTTAACAAGGCAAATGAAGCGCCAAGAGATCCAGGGAAGCTTCCAGCAAGGACTGAAAGCAACCCTAAAGGACAAATCATGGCAATAACAACGAGAAGTGGACTGAGAACTGTAGATCCAGTGCCTTGGTCAATGCCAGTATAGACGAAGAACACCTCGGTCCAGGTACTGTCGAAGAACACTTCGGCCGAGGTGCCAACCGAGGTCGAGCCTCAAAGAGCGTCGGACAAAACTGAAGTTTATGTTCCACCTCCTGCATATAAACCACCACTTCCATTCCCCCAGTCAAGGGCTAGAGCACATCTAGACAAGCATTTTGGTAAGTTCCTTGACTTGATGAATAAACTACATATTAACATACCTTTCCTTGATGCTATTCTACGGATGCCCGCCTATGGGAAGTTCTTGAAAGAAATTCTACCAAGGAAGAGGAAGTTAGAAGACTTTGGTGAAGTAAGGATGACATCTAAATCCTCGGAACTCATTCAAATCATGAAGGAGAAGATGCCACCCAAATTACGGGATCCCGGCTCATTTTGCATTCCCATTCAAGTTGGGGATATAACTTGTGAAGCCTTGTGTGATCTAGGGGTCAGCGTGAGCATCATCCCGCTGGAGCTATGTGTGAGGATCGGACTTGGAGAACCCAAACCGGTGAAGATACGGTTGTACATGGCGGACCGCTCCATTACCCATTCCGTGGGCATTTTGGAAGACGTTCTGGTTAAGTTAGGTAACTTCTATTTACCTATAGACTTTGTTGTGCTTGATATTCTCGCAGATTATCCCGTTCCTATCATTCTCGGGAGACCATTTCTAGCAACTTCGGGTTGCAATGTGGATTGTAAGAACGCCAAGTTACAATTCAACATTGGCGGTGATCAAGTTGAGTTTGCATTGCTTACGGCAATGAAAGGAGAGCCGCTAGGAGATGATATCTTCAACATCTACGATGAAGAAGAATCAAGAGAATTGGTGAGCTCTATCCTTATTAACGATCCACTTGAAAAAGTTATTAGCTTTAGCTTAATGGAGGAAGGTATAGATGCTTCTTGTGATGACGATATACGGAGCTTAAAGGCACTGGAAGAAGATCCAGGAGCTAAATTTGAAAAACTAATCCAGGAGAAGAAAATCTCCAGTTTCGGTTCCAGTTGCAGTACCTCGACCGAGGCACTTTCTGGACCAAGCGAGGTGTTCTTGACTGAAGAACATCTCGGTCACCAACTCTGGACCTCGACCGATGTCGAAAGCGGGATGATGTCAATTGAGACTTCTGAAAGTCCAGTTCTTCGATCTACTCCACTGGAAGGAGGAAGCAAAGATCCGCATCAGAAAACACCCCGAGTTGTGGAGCTTAAACAACTCCCGAGTCACTTGAGGTACGTTTTTCTTGGACAGGAATCTACTTATCCCGTCATCGTTAGTGCTTCCCTCTCCGAATCTGAATTATCTAAACTAATGCATGTCCGGAGGAAGCATCAAAAGGCTTTGGGTTATACTATTGATGATCTTATTGGCATTAAGCCTTCTTTCTGCATGCATAGAATACTATTGGATGACGATCATAAACTTCACGGGAACCTCAAAGACGGTTAAATCCGATCATGAAAGAGGTTGTGAAGAAAGAAATTCTTAAGTTGTTGGATGCAGGTATCATATTTCCTATCTCGGACAACAAGTGGGTGAGCCCAGTTTACATAGTTCCGAAGAAAGGAGGGATGACCATTGTGACAAACAAGAACTACGAGTTAATCCCAACTAGGACCGTCACGGGCTGGAGGGTGTGCATCGATTATAGGAAGCTGAACGTGGCCACTCGGAAGGACCATTTTCCACTTCCCTTCATCGATCAAATGCTCTAACGGTTGGCCCAACATTCACACTTTTTGCTATATAGATGGCTATAGTGGCTTCTTTTAGATTCCTATCCATCTGGATGATCAAGAGAAGACCACTTTCACTTGTCCATGGGGGACATTCGTTTATAGGAGGATGCAATTTGGATTATGTATTGCACCCGCCACCTTCCAGCGATGCATGATGGCTATCTTTTCCGAATATGTAGAGGAGATCATGGAGGTATTTATGGATGCTTTTTCAGTATATGGTTCCTCTTTTGATGAAGGCATTGTGCTAGGACACCTCATTTCCAGTTGAGGTATTAAAGTTGATCGAGCTAAGATCGAGACTATTGAGAAACTTCCTCCCCCTTGTTCTGTTAAGGGAGTGCGGAGTTTTCTCGGGCATGCATGTTTCTATAGGAGATTCAGCCAGGACTTCTCGAAGATCCCTAAACCACTCACTAAACTCTTGAATAAAGATGTTGTTCTTGAGTTTTCGCAGGAGTGTCTCGATGCATTCTACAGGATGAAGGAGGCATTGATCTCCGCTCCCATTATCCAACCTCCGGATTAGACCTTGCCCTTTGAGATGATGTGTGATGGGAGTGATGTGGCGGTAGGAGCGGTGCTTGGACAAAAGAAGGATGGCCGGACCACCACCATTTACTATGCTAGCAAGACGCTAGACGAAGCCCAGCGTAACTACGCCACCACCGAAAAGGAGCTATTGGCGGTTGTATATGCTTTTGAGAAATTTCGTTCTTACTTAGTAGGGGCGATAGTTATTGTTTACACCGGCCATGTTGCTATTTGTTACTTGCTTGCTAAGAAGGATGCCATACCACGTCTTATTCGATGGATTCTCTTGCTTCAAGAGTTTGACCTAGAGATCCGCGATAAGAAGGGATCTGAAAATTCTGTTGCGGATCACCTCAGCCGGCTACCTCCATCTTCATGCGAGAAGGACAAACCACTCATAGATGATTCATTCCCCGATGAGCGCTTGCACTTGTTGGAACGTTTGATAGACTTCCTTATCTCAACCCATGTTGAAGGTGAAGTATGGGGTGAGGATACTTTCCAGCATGTTTAGGGACACCGTACGGTACAGCTAGCGACCTTAAATCAAGCGCTTCTTGGGAGGCAACCCAAGGTATTGCTTTCTTTTCCTTTCCTAGTCTAGCTTTAGATAGTTTGCTTTTGCTTTGCTTTGCTTTGTTTTTGGCATCCTAGACAAACAACAGGTACTCTCTAAGGAAGGAATACAACTCAGGAGCAACACTGGAAGGACTGAAGTTCGAGAATTTGAGAAGACGGAGTTCGACTGAGACACATCTCTGTTGCTGTCACAACACCTCGACCGAGATGATTCTTGAGCAACCGAGGCGACTAGGGTTACTGAAGATCCACCTCGGTCCGTATCACCTTGGTCCAATCGAGACCATCTCGACCGAGGGGACATCAGTTTCAGAAAAGGGTATAAAAGGGGGTTCGAATTCTCTCTCTTCCCTCTCTCACCTTCTCAACCGCGGCATCCCAATTCATCTCGCTCCCCGATTCTCGATCGTTTTCGACAATTCTTGCTTCCAAACTGCAAGGAAAGAGTAGAGGATCAGTTTGCATGCGACAATCTACAACAAAAACGCTCCTAATCGACCAAATCTGGGGTAAATCAAAGAAACCCTAACTCGTTCTTCTTCCACTGTTTCGATCAAATTGGGCTTTGGTTGCCCCTGAATTGTGTTGAAAAAGGCTTAAGTACCCCATAGGAACAATTGGTAGTGATATTGGGGGAAAATAACTGGATTTTTGAGAGTTACGATCGAATAGCCTTCTAACTCGGTCCAATCGACCTGCGTCTCGACCGAGGTGTTCTTGAGATCTGACAACCGAACGAGGTGGTCTGATAGAGAGAGGAAAAATGAGTTCTGATAGACAGCTGGTTTTGAGGGATAGGTCTTCCCCTTCTCCTTCTTCTTCTTCTCGCCGCTCCATCTCGGTGATCCATGAGTGTCACCGGGTAGATTATGACCGCATTGCTGCACGTCCAGTGGTTGCACCGCGATTCCATGATATCGCTGCTTTTGATTGCCTCTAAATAGATGATGATTTGAGGCAGATGATTGCTATGGTAGGGGCTACAGCAGTTTACTGAGATTAGAGCTCCAGCCTACCTTGAGCCCACTTTGGAGTTTGTTAGCTCTGTGACTTACTTGCCTACAGAGCGTGCCATCAAGTACCTGTCGTTGAACTGTAACTACTTAGTTCCGATGGACCATTGGAGGGAGATCTTCGGCTTCCCGACCCCCACAGTTTCTGATTTTCCTTCTCGAGCCGTGGCTCGATAGTTCTGGGGCTAGATAGCTCATGTAGTTGAGCATGTTGATAGGTGGAGACCTTGAGACTCCAGGGAGCGCATCATCTTCCACCTCGCCTTCAAATTAGCCCACCGGATCTTTAGCGAGACACTTCTGGCACGTACTGAGATGCCCCAGAAGATTAGACAGGGGGAGTTGCTGAGTCTATATTGTATGGTTACTGGAGAAGTTCCCGACTTTGGAGTGATGCTGGCTGAGGATTTACAGATGATAAAGGCGAAGGCAAAGGGAGATATCTGCTGTGGAGGGCTAGTGACTCACATCGCGAGTTACATGGACCTTGATCTGAGTGCTTGTACTATGGTGGCGACTGCCAAGCCGCTTGGTCTGCAGGATATGATCACGAGGAGGATTCTGGTTCCTCGTGGACTTACTACGCCATATGTGGCGATGCCCTGGGAGCAGACTGTCCCTCAGGGTATTAGATGATCATCTCAGTTCTCAGTATTTGACCCTCAATAGTGGTACACTGCGTGGATTCCTGTTATTGAGGACGCTAGAGATGCAACAGCAGCAGCCCAAGAGCAGGATGAGAAGGAGAAGGATGGTGGAGTTGCTATGGAGACAGGGACGGATACAACCGCTCCCAGTATACCAGTCGTCGATCTAGACGACGAGGAGACAGAGGATGAGCCAGCTGCTGCACCTACATGTCGTGCCAGGCGTAGAGTACGCAAGCGAGGGATCCCGTAGCTCACTGCCGGATCGACGATCTGACAGCTCAGATGATTGACTCCTACGCAGCCATGACCGTCGATCTAGGGGGACGTTTGGATGACCTTCACAAAGAGTTGGATAGCCGGACTCATCAGATACTGGAGAGTCAGCACTATCAGCACCGGATGATGGAGATCCAGTTCCAGCATATGATGGGACATCCATTCGACCCGTCCCAGCATCCGTACATACCATATCCTCCACCACCGCCCGCAGATCAGGATTAGAGCTTGCAGGATTTCTTTTCTTTATTTATTATGCAGCTCAGCTTTGTCCGGTGAGTATTTTGTTCTTATGACTTATTTGACCCATTGGGACAATGTATCCCAAGTATGGGGTATTCGGATATGTGTTATTTGACTTATGTGGATGATTGTATGACTCTTGATGGATATTTATGATTTTATCCTGCTCTATATGCTTATGTGAGACTACATGCATGCATACAGGTTAATTGATTGAGAAAAACGTCAAAAACTGGTTAAAGAAAAAAATTTATGACCTCGACCTAAGTGATTCCGACCAATCGAGGTGCAGTACCTCGGTTGACTTATAACATCTCGACTGAGGTGGTTTAACTGAGACAGTTTTCAAAACGATTTTTGTGCTTCTTATATGGATATGACCTCAGTGAAGATTTTGTTTGCAGACTGGTTTTGAAATCTTTATATGTTTGAAAGGTGTTATAATATGTTTAAGTTGCTAAATGCTTTGTTTGAAATTTGTGGCTTGTTTAATACTTTGTTTTTATCCAAATTATGTTGAATTTGAAGGTTGACACCACGTGATATGTTCTCTCACTTTCTTCTTGGAAAGACCAAGGCAATTCATTCTCTTCTCTTCTTCTTCTTGATCATGCTTAGCCCCTCATATACATATTTGCCTCCCTTTACCTACCCGGGAATTTGGAAGCAAGAAAGTGAAAAGCAAGTGAAAGAAAAGTTGATATGTTGGCTGAAAGTTAGAAAGAAACAAATAGGTTTGGGGAAGTCAATCATGATGATGAGTAACTCGGCACCATTCACATAGCCAGGTGTTTGCGTTATGCCAAAGTCGGATTGAGCGATATTCCTAACGGGTCATGGTATGTGCATCAAGGGTTTGAGGAATCTCGAGAAATTGATGATTGCTAATCTCCCACGCTTCGGTTATTGTGCACCTCTGTCCATGCATCCCAAAAAGTAAAGTAAAAAGCAAATAAGCAAAGCTTATTGGTGGAAGAGGTTGAAGTTTAAAAGGAAGTGAAGTAAAAATCTCTTTTTTCTGGATTCAAGCACCACATTCCCTAAATACATCACACCCTCACACGTTTCTTGACCTTCTCTTGAAAAGCCCTTGAGACCTCAAGCTTGTTGATTGACTTGGTGGTTTAAACTGGATTATACATGATTAATTTCGATGATTATGATTTATTATGCATTCTATGATTTTGTGCAAAGATGAACAACTTTCTAATATTTATAAAATGTTTTGAGCATGTTTTGATTTTAAATTCCATGAAGCATTCTCTTAGAGTGATCTATGGTTGGAGCACACCACTAAAAATTTTTTGAAACACTTTTCATTGATCTTTATGACTTATAATCCATTCTATCTTGTACTTAAGATTTGGAACTCGCTTGGGGACAAGCAAGGACAAGTATGGGGTATTTTGATAGCATGAATTATAGTCTATATTTTGAGACTTGTTTAGACGTTTTTATCTTCAATAATCTCCATGTTTGGATGTATATTATGTGATTATATTGTCATTTCATCTACCTTTGTGGGAATCGAGGTCTACACCAAGTTTCGTTGTAACCATAGGTAAAATGGCACGTTTTGCATCAAAATGGAGCTAAAGGAGTGAAGGAGTCATTGGAGCTACATTCAGGAGCTTAAGGAAGAAACCAGGAAGCATGGAAAAGGATTAAAGATTTACTTTGGACCAGATTTGAGAGATTTCACATTCAGTTCAGAGTCATCTCGGTTGACTACAGATCACCTCGACCAAGGTGATCTTGAGGAGCGTCTCGACCGAGGCGAATACCCTGACGCGGCGAGATCGTTTATTCTTGGATGAGATCTTCTATATTTGGATAGAGAAATCTTATATTTTTGGGCTGGATTTCTAGAAGGAGGATTATATATTTTTGAGATCTATTTTAGAGATATGGATATATTTTATTAGGAAAATATCTTTTCAAGATATTTTATCTTTGGAAGTTAGTTTTCCTATATAAAGGGTTGGATTTTCAACAACTTCAACCATGCATATACATGCTTAGATGGCTGATAGCATCCAGTAATTAAGGGAGTTTCGACAGGGTTTGGAAGGAAGGAAGATTGAAGGAAGGATTGATAGCTTGTTATAGCTTTTGTGAAGGGTTTTGTAAGACTTTCTTAGATTCCCTTCTTGTTGATTGTCTTGTTGGATTTGTGATCCAAAGAACGCTTATTTGTTTGATATTTGATTCAGTTATTGAAGTCTTGTTCTTAAGGTTTTTGTGTTCAAATATTCATTCTCTTCACATATATTTGATTATTTCTTTCATGATGATGAGTAGCTAATTTCTTTGTGTGATTCTAGGGTGATTGGCTGAAGGTTGTGGGAAAAACAAAGATAGAATAATCTTAAATTCCAGTAGTACCCTGAAAGCTCGAGTCTTTAACCTTAACCTTAGAACATCTCGTTCAGTCGATGAACATCTCAACCGGGGAGGAATTCGTCTAACGGAGGTGACTTATCTGATCCGTAACTGAGAGTTAAATGTTAGAGTTTGCCAAATCCTATTCTTATTACACCTTTCCTGGTTCAATGCAAGCTTAGGATGAGACTTACCAGGTAATTCCTTTCTTTGTTTACCCAAGATCATAAGTGTAGGTAATAAAGGTTTATCCTTTATTGGGGTTTGAGTGTGCCTTCATCCCATCTTTCTGAGTTAGCCTAAGACTTACCCGGTAAAGGTTGATTCTATTCCCTTAGTTGGAGTGTTAGTTTGAGATTATAATTCCTTTCCTTAGTACCTTGAGACTTACCCGGTTATAGGTTCTTTGGCTTGGGATTGTGAGTAGTGAGACTTACCCGGTGATCTATTCCACTTTAGTAACACCTTCCCTTTGCAAAATCTCAGCTTTGTCCACTTATCTTGAGATCTTGAGTTGAAACCACAACTAGATGCTTTAATCCCTAGAATTGCATATTCCTCTAATTGACTTTTTATCATCTTTGATTGCTTTAATTGCTTTTGTGGTTAGTTGCAATATTGACTACCTATATTGGTTTTGTTTCACCTAAGTCCCTGAGATCGACACCCCGAAATTCTTGCTTTTACTACGATTGACCCGTACACTGCGGGTTCGCATCCTTGTTTTAGGCATACATCTAGGGTTATAAATTTAAAGCTTGTACACACCATTTGGAGCAAACAATGAACCTCTTATTGAATCCAACATGCCCTAGAAAACTTCTAATCCCCTTCACCGAAGATGGAGGAGGAAGCTTTTATATTGTTTCAATCTTAGCTTTATCAACTTCAATTCCTCTATTAGAGATCAAATGTCCTAATACTATGCCCTCACTAACCATAAAATGACACTTCTCCCAATTTAAAATAGGTTCGTGTCTTCACATCTTTGTAGAAAAAGAGATAGGTTAGCAAGACAGCTATCGAATGAGTAACCATAAATAGAAAAGTCATGCATAAAAACCTTCATGATTTCCTCAATGTACTCCGAGAAGATGACCATCATACACCTTTGAAAGGTGGCCGGAGCGTTTCACAATCCGAATGGCATCCTCCTATAAGCAAACGTACCCCATGGGCATGTGAATGTGGTCTTCTCTTGATCATCCGGATGGATCGGAATCTGAAAGAAGCCACTAAAACCATCAAGATTTCAAAAATAAGAATGTTGTGCTAACCTCTCAAGAATTTGATCAATAAAGGGCAGCAGGAAGTGATCCTTCCTCGTCACATTATTCATCTTACGATAGTCTATACACATTCTCCATCCCGTCACTATTCTTGTTGGAATGAGTTCGTTGTTCTTGTTAGCCACAACGGTCATTCCTCCTTTCTTTGGGACTACTTGGACTGGGCTCACCCACTTGCTATCAGAAATTGGAAATATGATACCAGCATGAAGCAATTTAAGGATTTCCTTCTTCACAACCTCTTTCATGATCGGGTTTAACCGTCGTTGAGGTTGACGTGAAGCCTTATAATCCTCTTCCATTAGTATCTTTTGCATACATAGTGATGTTTAATCCCTACAAGATCCTTTATACTGTAACCTAAGGCTTTCTTATGTTTCTTCAGGACAATCACAAGCCTATCATGTTCATCTTCACTTAAACTAGAACTAACTATAACAGGAAACGTAGAGTTAGATCCAAGAAAAGCGTACCTTAGATGTGCGGGAAGAGGCTTCAATTCCAAAGTTGTAGATACCTTTCGTGTGTTGTGAGGGCTGTCCGGAGTCTTCTTGGATGTTTTTAACGGTGTGGAAGTGGTAGAAGAAGGAGCAAGAATTTTTGTAGAAGGAACGGAACCTTCCTTAGAATTTTCAGGAACCACGACCCCTCTGATACTTCCACGGCTGTGGTATCTTAATCTTTGGTTGTGGCTGCTCTCGACATAGGTTTCCACGGGTAGAATTAATGAAACCACACCCAAGGAAAACACCGATGACCCGTGGTTTCGGGTATTTTCCGAACTATCGTGCAATTATTCGAATTTTTCAATTTTCACTTCTTCTAACTCTTCCAAAGCCTCAACTTCAAGGTTACAATCCTCTTCCGCTTCCTTTTCCATGATGCTCATACTTATAACCTTTTGTAAGGGATCTTTGAACAAGATCGAACTTACTTCTTCTCTAGAATCCTCTTCATCATAAATGTTGAAAATGTCCTCTCCAAGTGATGGTTCTTTTGTCAAAGCTGAGAGTACAAATTCAACTTTCTCATCTCTAATATCAAAGGCCAATTTAGCTTTCTTGCAATCAACCATGCAGCCAGAAGTTGCAAGAAAAGGTCTCCCAAGTATGACTGTGACCGGACAATCAACAGGAATGTCAAGCACAACAAAGTCTATATGAATATAGAAATTTCCAAGCTTAGCGGGACGTCTTCAATGATACCAACGGGTCGCGTAATGGATCAATCCACCATGTACAACGTCATCTTCACTGATTTAGGTTCACCATAACCAAACTTTCAACACAAAGCAAGTGGAATGATGCTCACACTTGCTCCCAAGTCGCAAAGTGCATCATATGTGACTTCTCCCACTCCTATCGGTATGCAAAATGACCCCGGATCTCGCAGCTTTGGGGGCATCTTTTCCGTCATTGTTTTGATGTGTTCCGATGACTCCGAATTCATCTTAAATTCACCAAAATCTTCAAGTTTCCTCTTGTTAGAGAGGATCTCCTTCAAGAACTTCCCATAACTAGGGATGCCTAATACTGAATCAAGAAAAGGTATGTTAATGTGCAGTTTACTCATGAGATCAACGAACATACCAAAATGTTTGTCTAGACGCACTCTTGCTCTTGACTGTGAGAATGGCAAGGGAGGTTTATAAGCTGAAGGAGGTATGTAGGCATGTTCTTTCTCCTTCTCAATGGGAACCTCTACGAATGTGGGCTGTGGATCGGTGGTTGTTACACCACTTCTTATAGTAATTGCCATCACCCTCCCTTTCGGATTGTCCTCCGTCCTTCCGGGAAGCTTCCCTTGTTCTCTAGGAACTTCTCCGGCTTTGCAAAACACTTGATTTTCCAAAGCTTTTTGTGCTTTAGAAATCGAAGTGATGGAATTCTCCATTCCTTGCAAATTCCCCGTGATTATTTCCATCATCGCTTAAAGCTTGTCCTTCTCCGGCTGGCTTGAACTCGATGAATTTGCCCTTGACTTTTCAAAGGTGTAGAAGAAGAAGAAGGAGGTGTTAGTGAATTTTAAGCATTTGAATAAGGATTACCGGGATTATGTTGATTGGATTTCCAATTGTTGTTGAAGTTCCTGTTGTTGTTGTTGTTGTTATTTTTCCAATGGTTGTTATTCTTATTCCCTTGATTGTTATCTCTTCCTAGATAGCTAACATCTTGCTCCTTTTTCGATTGAATGTTGTGCTTTAAGAGTTCCTTCAACTACTTAATCTCATTGCTGAGAGAGAAAATTTGAGCTTTACTCGCTTGATTCAAATTCAATCCCGGATCTCCGGAATCTGGGTTCACACCTTCAATCTTTCTATGAGAGGACTTCTCAATCACTAGATCTTGTTTTTCAATGAACTCCCAAGCATCATCATCTCTCATCTCCATAAAAGTTCCACACGAATGAGATTGAAGTTTGAATTGAGTTTCCACATCCAATCTCTTGTAGTATATCTCCAACAACTCAAGCTTTGAAATGTCATGGTGAGGGCAATCCAATAGAAGGTCCTTGAACCTTTTCCAAGATTTAAACAAGGTTTCATTAGGTTTCATAGCAAAGGCATTGATTTTACCTCTCAATTCCGCCGTCTTTGTAATACCCGGTAAATTTTAATTTCCGTTTAATACCGATCAAATCAGATTCCGATCCGCCAACCTTTATTCCTTTTAAATGAAGAAAAAAATTGTAAATTCTATCATTTTATGTGACCTTAATACACATAAAATGTTAAATTATGTAATCCGTATAATAATTCCGTTTTTTTTAAAAAACCGAAGAGCGGTTCCGGGTGAATAACGTTTTATTCATTTAACACTTCTTTTTAACTAGATGAGCAGGCCCATCGGAGTAGACCCACTAAGATTACCCATCCGGCCCAACACTTAACTTCTAAACCAATTAACTTCTAACCTAATTAGCGTCTAACCTAATCACCCTTAACCCTAAACTAAACGGTAATCTTACGCTTCCTTTACGCCTTCCTTTGTGGGACGACTTGCAGCAGCACCAACTCAATAGCAACACAAGACGTCCAAAACAGCGACCCACAACGAGCCCCACCGCAACACCGCAGCCACCGGGATCCCTTCAACCGGCTCTGTCGACCACCAACAGCGGTGCCAACCTCACAATCGGAACCCGTCACCATTCCTTCGACCGCTTGACCGGCTGCACAGCCCGCCGTCGACCACAACCACACATCCTTGGCACCTCCACCGCTGCTACACACCAAACACAATACAACACACCCTCGCAGCCAGTCCAAGCCACTGCACACGTCTTCGATCGTCCCCAGGAGCAGATCACTTGCCAGGCTGCTACAACAGAAGACTGAGTACGTGTTCACACCTACTGTCCACTCTTTTCTTGTAAGACCCCGAATCCGCGGGACTTGGGGCGCTACGGGCGGGGACCTCAACATGGGTCCCGACCCTTAGCTTGACAACAACTTCACCGGATCTTACAACAAGACACAAATAAAGGGAAAACCGAAATTCATTTTAATGCAATGATGTGAACCCCAAAAGAAAACAACGTAAGACTCCAGCCGAGATACAACTCCAAAGGCAAACACCCTACACGCGACATACATAATACCATAAACAATACATTAAAACAACCCCCAAACCCATCCTAAAAATGTACGGACCCCGGCTGCCCACTCTTCCGGATCCCTCGGCCGCGTCCTAACCTGCAAGGCAACTACAACAATATCGGTATAAAACCGTTAGCTAGCATTCAAGGCATTAGAATCATGGTATTGGCACACAGAGGGCACAATTGCCACAATCAAGAAATATGGGTCAAAGTTGTAATTACAAAATATTGGGTAAAATCTGTAATTAATCACAAATACAGGGGCCCGTTTTAATTAGATAAAGAAGGTTTTCTGAACCTTGGAGATGGCAGCAGCAAGGAAAGGCGGCTCCTGGTGAGGCGAGGGCAAAAATGTTGGCGGCTCCCTGCCTTGGCGCTAGGGCAGGTGAGGCAAGCTTCTCCGGCGGGATTTTCCGGCGAAGGAGGTGGCGGTGCAGGGAGGCTCACCCGGTGACAAGGACGGCTCACAACTTCTAATGACGGCTGAACAAAAGCAGGGGAAAATAGAGTAGAGTAGTGGTGAGGCGAGGCAGGCACAGCGCAGGCACAAGCTGGCGTTCCCTAGAGGTGAAGGTGAGGGAAAGGTACTGGATTCTCGGCGTCATCTGGCAGGTTCACTTCCCCGGAGGTGGTAGTGGCGGCGACCTCCATTGACGACGATAGTAGGGGGGCTCTCCGGTGTGGCTCGATCTAGAGGAAGGATGAGGAAGGCAGAGGTGAGGTGGTAGTCATTCCAGCAAGGGCAACAAGAGTCTCTGGCGAGGGACCCCTTTGACTCGGGTGGTTCGTAGGCGGCAGCAATGCCCCTTCCCAAAGGCTCGGAGAGTTACAAGGAACAGAGAAGAAGAATAGGGTGGAATTGGTGAGGAGGCACACAATCACAAAAGGGAGTGTTGCTTGTGCAGACCATCGAGTGGGGTGAGGGGTAGAATACTTCATAGGGGGGGTTGTAGGGCAAAGGCGGTAGCAGCGAAGGGTCACTGGTCTGCAAGGGGGTAGGGCCGTAGGGGACCTGCAAGGGAAAGGCTATTTGACCCTCTAGGTTGGGCGGTAGAGGAAAAAAAACAGAACGAAGAGAAGAGGTGGGAAGGGAAAAACAAAAATAAGAAAAACAATAAAAATAAAGGAATTGGGAATTAACAACTCGATTGAATTAATCGGAGCGAAATTTCTGGATCTGAAAATATTTCCGAACTTTTCCGTTAATAATTTGCTGAAAATATATGAATAAAAAATTTGTAAATATAATTGTAATAGTATGATTTCCAATATAGAAATCGTTCTCGTAAAATATGTACGAGATTAAAAATAATAATTTAAAACTGATTATATATGAATATTGAATATACTAATGCATGTTGTATACTCGTAAAATTTAATTTACGACGTAATAATACTCGTAAAAATATTTAGGCTATTAAAATATCAATAAATATACGGAAATATAAATAACGAGAACAAGCCTAAATTTGGGGCGTTACATTTCTCCTCACGATCGAAGCTGTAAACCCTTCATTGCTCCAGTGCAGCCCTCTGTGACACTCAGAAGTCGATCATGTAACTACTCAGAAGCCAAGTCGATCCTGCAACTATTCAAAACCAGGAGAGTCACACTCGGAAGTCGATCTTGCTTCAGTGCAGCCCTCTGAAGCACAGGATCGCAATCCTTGTAGCCTAGACCCCAGACCACCTCGCTCTTGTTTGTCGGCAGCCAAACAAACATCAACCGTCCACGCTACCCCTATTCTTGCCCTTTGATTTGCACGCAGTACTAGCAGCTTTGTGCCTCCCTTACTATGCATACATAGTGATGGTTTAATCCCTACAAGATCCTCTATAGTGTAACCTAAGGCTTTCTTATGTTTCTTCAGGACAATCACAAGCCTATCATGTTCATCTTCACTTAAACTAGAACCAACTATAACAAGAAACGTAGAGTTAGATCCAAGAAAAGCGTACCTTAGATGTGCGGGAAGAGGCTTCAATTCCAAAGTTATAGATACCTTTCGTGTGTTGTGAGGGCTGTCCGGAGTCTCCTTGGATGTTTTTAAGGGTGTTGAAGTGGTAGAAGAAGGAGCAAGAACGTTTGTAGAAGGAACGGAACATTCCTTAGAATTTTCGGGAACCACGACCCCTCTAATACTTCCACGATCGTGGTTTCTTAATCTTTGGTTGTGGCTGCTCACGACATAGGTTTCCACGGGTAGAATTAATGAAACCACACCCGTGGAAAACACCAATGACCCGTGGTTTCGGGTATTTTCCGAACTATCGTGCAATTATTCGAAATTTTCAATTTGCACTTCTTCTAACTCTTCCAAAGCCTCAACTTCAAGGTTACAATCCTCTTCCGCTTCCTTTTCCATGATGCTCATACTTATAACCTTTTGTAAGGGATCTTTGAACAAGATCGAACTTACTTCTTCTCTAGAATCCTCTTCATCATAAATGTTGTAAATTTCCTCTCCAAGTGATGGTTCTTTTGTCAAAGCTGAGAGTGCGAATTCAACTTTCTCATCTCCGATGTCAAAGGCCAGTTTAGCTTTCTTGCAATCAACCATGCAGCCGGAAGTTGTAAGAAAAGGTCTCCCAAGTATGACTGGGACCGGACAATCAACAGGAATGTCAAGCACAACAAAGTCTATATGAATATAGAAATTTCCAAGCTTAACAGGACGTCTTCAATGATACCAACGGGTCGCGTAATGGATCGATCCGCCATGTACAACGTCATCTTCACCGGTTTAGGTTCACCAAAACCAAACTTTTCACACAAAGCAAGTGGAATGATGCTCAAACTTGCTCCCAAGTCACAAAGTTCATCATATGTGACTTCTCCCACTCCTATCGGTATGCAAAATGACCCCGGATCTCGCAGCTTTGGGGGCATCTTTTCCGTCATTGTTTTGATGAGTTCCGATGACTCCGAATTCATCTTAAATTCACCAAAATCTTCAAGTTTCCTCTTGTTAGAGAGGATCTCCTTCAAGAACTTCCCATAAATGGGGATGCCTAAAACTGAATCAAGAAAAGGTATGTTAATGTGCAGTTTACTCATGAGATCAACGAACTTACCAAAATGTTTGTCTAGACGCGCTCTTGCTCTAGACTGGGAGAATGGCAAGGGAGGTTTATAAGCTGAAGGAGGTATGTAGGCATCTTCTTTCTCCTTCTGAATGGGAACCTCTACGAATGTGGGTTGTGGATCGGTGGTTGTTACACCACTTCTTATAGTAATTGCCATTACTCTCCCTTTCGGATTGTCCTCCCTCCGTCCGGGAAGCTTCCCTTGATCTCTAGGAACTTTTCCGGCTTTGCAAAACACTTGATTTTCCAAAGCTTTTTGTGCTTTAGAAATCGAAGTGATGGAATTCTCCATTCCTTGCAAATTCCCCATGATTATTTCCATCATCGCTTCAAGCTTGTCCTTCTCCGGCTGGCATGAACTCGATGAAGTTTGCCCCCGACTTTTCAAAAGTGTAGAAGAAGAAGAAGGAGGTGTTAGTGAATTTTAAGCATGTGAATAAGGATTACCGGGATTATGTTGATTGGATTTCCAATTGTTGTTGAAGTTCCTGCTGTTGTTATTATTCCAATGGTTGTTATTCTTATTCCCTTGATTGTTATCTCTTCCTAAATAGTCAACGTCTTGCTCCTTTTTCGATTGAATGTTGTGCTTCAAGAGTTCCTTCAACTCCTTAATCTCATTGCTGAGAGAGAAAATTTGAGCTTTACTCGCTTGATTCAAATTCAATCCTGGATCTCCGGAATCTCGGTTCCCACCTTCAATCTTCCTATGAGAGGACTTCTCAATCACTAGATCTTGTTTTTCAATGAACTCCCAAGCATCATCATCTCTCATCTCCATAAAAGTTCCGCACGAATGAGATTGATGTTTGAATTGTGTTTTCACATCCAATCTCTTGTAGTATATCTCCAACAACTCAAGCTTTGAAATGCCATGGTGAGGGCAATCCAATAGAAGGTCCTTGAACCTTTCCCAAGATTTAAACAAGCTTTCATTAGATTTCATAGCAAAGGCATTGATTTTACCTCTCAATTCCGCCGTCTTTGTAATACCCGGTAAATTTTAATTTCCGTTTAATACCGATGAAATCAGATTCCGATCCGCCAACCTTTATTCTTTTTAAATAAATAAAACAAATTGTAAATTCTATCATTTTATGTGACCTTAATACACATAAAATGATAAATTATGTAACCCGTATAATAATTCCGTTTTTTTTTTTAAAATCGAAGAGCGGTTCCGGGTGAATAACGTTTTATTCATTTAACTCTTCTTTTTAACTAGATGAGTAGGCCCATCGGAGTAGACCCACTAAGATTACCCAGCCGGCCCAATACTTACCTTCTAACCTAATTAACTTCTAACCTAATTAGCGTCTAACCTAATCACCCTTAACCCTAAACTAAACGGCAATCTTACGCTTCCTTTACGCCTTCCTCTGTGGGACGACTTGCAGTAGCACCAACTCAACAGCAACACAAGACGTCCGAAACAGCGACCCACAACGAGCCCTGCCGCAACACCGCAGTCACCGGGATCCCTTCCGCCAGCTCTGTTGACCACCAACAGCGGTGCCAACCTCACAGTCGGACCCCGCCACCATTCCGTCGACCGCTTGACCGGCTGCACAGCCCGCCGTCGATCACCGCCACACATCCTTGACACCTCCACCGCTGCTACAGACCGAACACAGGACAACATACCGTCGCAGCCAATCCAAGCCACTGCACGCGTCTTCAATCGTCCCCAGGAGCAGATCGCTTGCCAGGCTGCTACAACAGAAGATTGAGTAAGTGTTCACACCTACTGTCCACTCTTTTCTTGTAACAACCTGAATCCGCGGTACTCGGGGCGCTACGGGTGGGGACCTCACCATGGGTCCCGACCCTTAGCTTGACAACAACTTCACCGGATCTTACAACAAGACACAAATAAAGGGAAAACCGAAATTCATTTTAATGCAATAATGTGAACCCCAAAAGAAAACAACGTAAGACTCCAGCCGAGATACAACTCCAAAGGCAAACACCCTACACGCGACATACATAATACCATAAACAATACATAAAAACAACCCCCAAACCCATCCTAAAAATGTACGGACCCCGGCTGCCCACTCTTCCGGATCCCTCGGCCGCGTCCTAACCTGCAAGGCCACTACAACAATATCGGTATAAAACCGTTAGCTAGCATTCAAGGCATTAGAATCATGGTATTGGCACACAGAGGGCACAATTGCCACAATCAAGAAATATGGGTCAAAGCTGTAATTACAAAATATTGGGTAAAATCTGTAATTAATCACAAATACAGGGGCCCGTTTTAATTAGATAAAGAAGGTTTTCTGAACCTTGGAGATGGCAGCAGCAAGGAAAGGCGGCTCCTGGTGAGGTGAGGGCAAGAATGTTGGCGGCTCCCTGCCTTGGCGCTAAGGCAGGTGAGGCAAGCTTCTCCGGCGGGATTTTCCGGCGAAGGAGGTGGCGGTGCAGGGAGGCTCACCCGGTGACAAGGACGGCTCACAACTTCTAATGACGGCTGAACAAAAGAAGGGGAAAATAGAGAAGAGTAGTGGTGAGGCGAGGCAGGTGCAGCGAAGGCACAAGCTGGCGTTCCCTAGAGGTGAAGGTGAGGGAAAGGTACTGGACTCTCGGCGTCATCTGGCGGGTTCACTTCCCCGGAGGTGGTAGTGGCGGCGACCTCTAGTGACGACGATAGTAGGGGGGCTCTCCGGTGTGGCTCGATCTAGAGGAAGGATGAGGAAGGCAGAGGTGAGGTGGGAGTCGTTCCAGCGAGGGCAGCAAGAGTCTCCGGCGAGGGACCCCTTTGACTCGGGTGGTTCGTAGGACGCAACAATGCCCCTTCCTGGAGGCTCGGAGAGTTACAAAGAATAGAGAAGAAGAATAGGGTGGAAGTGGTGAGGAGGCATACAATCACAATAGGGAGTGTTGCTTGTGCAGGCCATCGAGTGGGGCGAGGGGTAGATTACTTTACAGGGGGGCGCTGCAGGGCAAAGGCGGTAGCAGCGAAGGGTCACTGGTCTGCAAGGGGGTAGGGCCGTAGGGGAACTGCAAGGGAAAGGCTATCTGCCCATCTAGGTTGGGCGGGAGAGAAAAAAAAACAGAACCAAGAGTAGAGATGGGAAGGGAAAAACAAAAATAAGAAAAACAATAAAAATAAAGGAATTGGCAATTAACAACTCAATTGAATTAATGGGAGCGAAATTTCCGGATCTGAAAATATTTCCGAACTTTTCCGTTAATAATTTGCGGGAAATATATGAATAAAAAATATGTAAATATAGTTGTAATAGTATGATTTCCAATATAGAATATTTAGGCTATTACATAATGTATACTCGTAAAATTTAATTTACGACGTAATAATACTCGTAAAAATATTTAGGCTATTAAAATATCAATAAATATACGGAAATATAAATATCGAGAACAAGCCTAAATTTGGGGCGTTACATTTCTCCTCACGATCGAAGCTGTAAACCCTTCCTTGATCCAGTGCAACCCTCTACGACACTCGGAAGTCGATCTTGTAACTACTCAGAAGCCAAGTTGATCCTGCAACTATTCAGAACCAAGAGAGTCACACTCGGAAGTCGATCTTGCTTCAATGCAGCCCTCTGAAGCACAGGATCGCAATCCTTGTAGCCCAGACCCCGGACCACCTCGCTCTTCTTTGTCGGCAGCCAGACGAACATCAACCATCCACGCTACCCCTATTCTTGCCTTCTGATTTGCACGCAGTACCAGCAGCTTTGCGCCTCCCTTATTGTTGTGAGTAGACACATCTTTCAATTATAATATCTTGTTGAATTAGAAGAGTGGGTTGTAGTGTTGAGCAAAAGTTGATAGGAATGTAGAGGTTGGTATAGGCTAGAATCAGGGCCCGCTTGTTTCCAACTCCGGAAACAGAAACGGAATGGAAACGAATTTAGTCCATATCTATATCCTTATTCATAATATTGTATGGAATCATTCCTTATTGTTTAAGGCAAAATGCACTTGATTCCCCACATTTTATTACCCTACAGGGTATCAAAAGTAACCAAACTCTACTCCAATTACTTCAAACCACAAGGAATGATTCCAAAAATTTTCATGAATAAGGGTATACGTATGGACTAGATTCGTTTCCATTCCGTTTCCGATTTCGAAGTTGAAACCAAACGGGCCCTTAGAGTACACTAAAGCAGTTCAGTAGGGGAGAAAATTCCACATAAAATGATTGAATAAGGTCTTGCATAGTTGGGTGCTGTGGGTTTTGAAACGGAGACCTCTAGGTAGAATTAAAGGAAGCTTATGCAGTCAAGGAGAATCAAAGTTAGGACCTTCTAGACACCTTATATCTCAGCTTCAACCTGCTGATTTTAGGGCCTAATTTCTATAGCTTAGATCGAGAATCCACCGTTGAGTTTTTGATATTTTGCAGATTGAATTATGTAGTTTACTGTGTTAAAATTTGGGAGAAAGTTAACGGTCGGATTATGTAGTTTACTGTGTTAAAAACGGTGACCTCTAAGTATGGAATTTTTTTAGCTTTCTTTCCAACTTTGGAGATTTATGGGAGAGTTATGATTGAGTATTTGTGAGAGATATTTACCCCTATGTTTAGTATGCATATCATAGATGATCTAGGATTTTATTTCAGAGTTTTTATATCTTTATCCAAGCCGTCTATAGTAACCCAAAGTCGGACTTTAACGACTTTTGTAATAACTAAGAATTTTGGGTAACTCTTATAAATCCTTACCAAACCTTTCAATAAGAACTATATTCTAGAAATGAGTTCCAAGGAAGAGTTTTGAAAATAAGAATAGGAAAATCTTAGGGTTTTCGGAACCAGTGGTAAAATAGTCTTTTACCTTAAGAGAGCCTTTTCTGTAATTTCTCTTCATGAGATTGTGCATCTTAGAAGTTTATAACTTCTAAGAATTTAGGGATGTGATTTTGATCCACATGCCTTGTTTGACAGGCGTTTGAGTACCACGAGGACGGACCGAGTTGAGATTAGATAGAGCGTGATTTGATTCCGGTAAGTCCTTGCGACTTACTTAGCTAGTTTTTGGATGTTGGTTGAGTGATAATAGTGGTGTGTGTGATGTGTGTTTATAATAGTACCTTGATAGGACGACTATTATTATTATATTTTAAGACCCAAGTGTATGTATAACGGGCCGTGACATCACTGCCCAACTCTACCTGGAGACTGGGAGGTTCTCTATACCCAGACAATACAGGTACAAGGTGAGATGCATCGGATTCATTCCTAATGGTTACACGGGGGCGGAGGCGAGGTTCGGGAATCCCTTGTGTCACAAAAATAAGTATCATTAATAAGAGTGAATGACCTAAGTAAAGATAATAAATGGATTGTTTGAAAGCGTGATGAGTGTTTACTTTGATGTGTGTGTGCGCTATTATTATTCTTCTAATGTTTAGATAACTAGCTAATGGTTGTTCTGTTGTGTTTTTATATTCACCGCAGGTTAGAGCAGTAGCTGAGGGATCCGGAAGTAGTGGTCAGTCGGGTCTCCGTACTCCTCAGAGTGGGGTTGGGTGTTATCTTGTTGTTTCTTTCTTCTTGTTAAAGATAGTTAGACTCTTCTATTGTTTAAGTACTATAGGTTGTTAGACGTTGTTGCATTCATTCCTTTAACAATACATTTTGATGAATTTCGGTTTTTCTTATTTATGTCTTGTTGCAAGATCCTAATATTGTTGTCAAACTGAGGTCGGGACCCATTGTGAGGTCCTAACCAGTAATGTCCCGAGTTCTGGGAATTCGGGGTGTTACAACATGGTATCAAAGCTCTAGGTTGGCAACAATGGAACTTGAAATCTTCTGAAAGACCGAATAAGTACTTGAGTAGAACCCGAAAAGGGATATGAGTTTTAAAAAGGACTTTTGGTTTTCAAATGCATGCATAGCTTGGTTGGGGATAGAAAAGTACGGCTGACCACCACTACTATTGTGGATATCAGTATGCTTAGTATGGACTTTGGGTTTTACTTTAGTTGGAATTTTTTTTTATCTTGATTATAAAGATATGTGATATAAATAAGTTTATGCCGAAGATTAGTAGAAATTATAGTTATGTTATCTCCTTAATAGAGATAACATAATGAGTTTCTTACCCCGTTGACACATCTAAGTAGATTTTGAAGGGTGTCAACATGAGGATTAGTATGCACCTCTTATGTGCATTAGGGTAGACGAACGGTGGACAACCCCTTGGAGCATGTTGAGGAACATCGAGACGGAAAAGTGAAGACTAAAAGGCAACACCAACTACGATGACAAGAAGGGAATCCCGAGTCAACTCAATACGATCAAATGAAGAATATACATGAGGGTAGTTCCGGCTACGCGTTGGATGACCGACAAGTATAAAATTTGGAAGAGACAACCCATAGGTTCTTTCAAGATGGTGTAAAGCAATGTTACAAACAAAGGGGATGCCTTCAGAAACACAAAAAGGCATGAAGGTCAAGGTGAAATATAGTAGCGAACTAGACAAGAGGCATTGAATCTAAGCTTAATGACGGACCAGAAGGTGAAAGTTTGATGCTAGAAGCATAGCGGAATATGATCACTCCCGACAAGCTACTTTCCACCACAATCAAGATGGGAAACCGAGACAATCATAAGCGTAGGAGTCAAGATAAAATACATTGTCCATCCCGGTATGAAAAATTAAAGAGCCGTAAAATGAAAGCTTATAGGTTGCCAGAAAGGGGAAGGCCGATTTCACCAACATGGAAGTGGTGTGACCTCCTAGAACACACAAGAATTATAACAAGGATCGGTATACAACAAGGACCAGATTTCAATAAAGGCAAAAGTACAAGCAGCCCCAAGGAAGGAGGGTGAAGAAGAATAGTCTTGGGAAAAAAGAGGGTCTCTAATAACTTCGCAATCACGAAGGGATTTAAGTTAATAAAACTAGCGGGTCATAATAGAGGACCGGAAGTGGACAATAACTCGAGTGAAAAGAATCATGGAGAAATGCCTACAAGTTATCGTAGAAGAATTGATAAGTACGTTGACGGGAGACGAAGATACAACTAGACTCGTAAGAGTATAGTACTCTTACAAGAAGGTAATTTGTAGAAGGAGCTAAAGGAAAATAAATGGAAGAGATATATTTCCACCTTGTTTATCTAAACTCAAAAGAAATAGAAGAAAAGTTAGTCTACGATCTTATAGAAGGTCATTACAGACTAATTGGTAACAACCGAGAATTTACACGTGCTGGCTAACTAGCGATGGTTGGTTGACAGATAAGAAGAATAACCACAAGGTTATAAAGAAATTTTACCGACATCTGGTGAATTTTTTCCAGAGATCAACGACGACAAGGGTGAAGTTAAATCAATACAAGTACTAGTAGCCTTCATGGTAACATTGTATGAGTCCAATATGATAACTCTAATAAAGAAATTTAAGAGAAGCTCTTAACGGTCGGTAATGACCATTGATGATAGTAATGGTGTAAACGGAATTGTTGGGAGAAGTTACTTACTACTGACTAAGAAAGATACATGTCAAAGTCAGTATGAAGGGATTCCTGTAAGAAGAACTAGAAGACTAAGAAGAAGTAGATGATTGTGAACATGTCCTATATCTTAGCATTCCACACAAGTAGGACTGATGGTGCTCCTCCGAGAAAAAGAGAGGTCAAACTGTGTAGATTGATAGGGGAAACCCTTGTGATTAAAGATGTGACACAGAATAATTGGAATTTCAGAGGCGGCACAAACATAGGGAGTATGATTTAAAGCCTTAGTGAAATGTGTGGTCGAGTTGTGAGGTGATTGTAGATGGAATCTACAAGATGGCTAGAACAGACATGAGAAGGAGTAAAGTTGAATCACTAAAGGCTGATATGGATCCGGTATTACCCCAATAAGATGATTACTGAAAGGTATATATATAAAAGTTTAATGAGGAATGGAGGTACTCCATTGAAAATTCAAGCTGGACTGATGACATAAGAGTTGATGAAAGTAATAAGACCAACCAACGTGGTTCGTAAAGCGAGTACGAAAAAACTCAAAGGGGTAACTATCCTACTGGGGGTAAAGATTTATAGAAGGTAAAGCGACACGAGCATAAGGACAACATAATAAATGCGAGTCAAGAACTTTGATTTTTGAGGAAATCATATACAATTGAGGTTTCTTATGCAAATGGCACCGATAGGTGTTTGATAAAAGTCATACACATCGGACTGATAACGCTAGGATGGATAAGGTGTAAACCAAAAGAATAACTTAACCAGTAAGAAGGAAAGTCATGTATCAAAAGGCGGGGCTTGCTAAATTGGAATAAAGTGTTGAGATGAGGATGCCTTTGTAGAATCTATGCAAGAGTACAACGTAACCGAGGTTCCAAAACGAAATGGGCAATAATGATCAATTGAAAGTTGAGACCATTCAGGGGAGGAAATTGTTATAAGACGACTCACCTAGTAGAAGAGTTCACAAGACAAGCTTGAGAGACCAAAAGAGATAAAATGTTGACCCAGATATGAGGGTCTAAGGCGCATGGAAGGGATACCTACAATGGAGTGTAGAAGCAAAATGTAGACTTTTGAC
Organism: Fagopyrum homotropicum; assembly: GCA_033239125.1. NCBI lineage: Eukaryota > Viridiplantae > Streptophyta > Magnoliopsida > Caryophyllales > Polygonaceae > Fagopyrum > Fagopyrum homotropicum. Next base: position 103,413,083 of record BSWB01000002.1, read on the forward strand.
TGATGGTATTTCTATGCTCGTCTATACTCAATCAAAAGTAAATCCTGACTTAGCACTAAAGACAAGTATAGTGGTTATGTAAGGGCCGAACCCAAGAGAGTTAAGGTGTTTTAGATGCAATTATCGATTATAGTAACAAGTAAAAAAGGGGAGGGGGGTTTTGGTTGAATTGATGCACACAAAAACTTATGAAAACGATTAGTGCGACAAGTAAGACAAATGATGGGTGAATCTACACTAGGTTGATTCTAAGCATGCAATTGCTACTTTGGTGAGTTCCTTTTACAAGTTTTCAAGTAATCTCCCGTCTCGATCATTGATAGGTGATGGAATCACTATCATTTAGGGTAGTTTTTAGAGTCTTTTTATTGCATTAGTGTCGGTTTATTCTACTAACTCCTTGGTCCAGAAGAAGAAGATCAAAGGAACCTAAAGAAGGAGTTATAAGCACTTAGGAGTGAAGATCGATCACGAAGCAAAGTTTTTGTTGCCTCACCGCCCCAGCGGGTCCTTGTAGCCGCCCCTGCGGATGACGTTTCAACTGGAGCGCTCCCTGCGCCTTCACCAGCGCCGGCCATGAAGTGTGTCACCGCCCTTACGCCACACCTTGGCGCCCCTGCGGTGACCTGCCTTGAAGAAATGAAGACCAGCTCCCCTGCGTCTCCCACAGCGCCCCTGCCTGCGCCCCAGCCTAGGAGCTGGAAGACGAAGAGGCTATGTCACTGCCCCTGCGTCGACATAGGGACGCCCAGGCGGCTTGGCATCAGAAACGTCAGGAAGGCAAAAGGTCAGACGTTGAAGTGCATTAAAGATCCGCCCCAGCGGAATTGTGTAGCCGCCCCAGCGGCTCTGAAGAAGATCAACCGATTCTGCCTAAACCGCCCATGCGGTTCCTGAAGGCCGCCCATGCGGTTTAACGCCAGAAGCTTTACTTCGGCTGTTTACACCACCTTTATGACATTTAAGGTGACTGTTTTGGGCCGGCCATTTACTCCTAATTAGTGTCTTTTGTAGTATAAATAGGCTTTGGTTGATTGCTAGATTCATCCATCTTATCATCTTGTTAATCATCAAATTATCCACTTAGATTGTCTTCCTACCTTGTAATGAGTTGCTAACTCCCTTGCTACATTGGGTTGGTTTGAAGCTGCTTTGTTGCTTTGGTTGTAAGTACTTTATAATATAAGATTTTATTCAATAATACTTTGTGTTTCCTTGATCTCCATTGTCTAATTGCATGTTTACTATTGCTTGAGATTGATCACCTTATGTTCTAAAGTGCATGCAAACAACTAGGATTAATAGGTTCCGGGTTCGGGTCTTTAATCTAGTACCAACTTTAAGTAATAACGGGTTGTGATTACTTAAAGAAAAGGAACACAAATATAAAGATAAGTTTAACGGTTTTAATCTTCTCTTTATATCCCTTAGTCTTTGTTAGAAAGCTAACCTATTATTTGTTCTTGTAGATTTACGGAACTTTAACCTGTTAAGTTGTGTTGATGCCTGTTGGCTCAACACATATATACGATTGAGACGGGAGATTACTTGAAAACTTGTAAAAAGGAACTCACCAAAGTAGCAAGTGCATGCTTAGAATCAACCTAGTGTAGATTCATCCATTATTGTCTTACTTGTCGCATTAATCGTTATCATAAGTATTTGTGGATCAATTTAACCAACCCCCCCCCCCTTGTGTCACTTGTCGTTATAATCGATAATTGCATCTAAAACACCTTAACTCTCTTGGGTTCGACCCTTACTTAATCACTATACTTGTTCTTAGTGCTAAGTCGGGATTTACTTTTGATTGGGTATAGACAACCATAGAAATACCTTCAGTCAAATTTTGGCGCTGTTGCCGGGGAGTTTTAGTGTTTTATTGTTATTATTGATTATTGGTTTGAACCATTTTTATGGTTCAAACCCGTGCTACTAATTCCGGCTTTGCTTCTTTTGATCCAGAAATTGAGAGGACGCACATCCCGCATCGAAGACAACAACAATTTCAACAAGAGATGGCTGACCGTACTCTTCGTCAACTTACGTAGCCCACCTTGGCTCAAAACCGTCTTGCGGTCACTATACCGGCACTAGGGGAAGGAGTCAACATTGAGCTCAAGCCGGGCCTTATTCACTTGCTCCCATCCTTCCATGGGCTAAGTGGTGAAGACCCCATCAAGCACCTTGGGAAGTTCCATACCGTGTGTATGAGCATGAATCCGGCCAACATTACCGAAGAACAAATCAAGATAAGGGCATTCGGCTTCACAAAGATTCCGCGGATGATTGGTATTACCACCTTCCATCCGGGAGTATTGACACTTGGGAGAACCTTCACAAAGCATTCTTGGAGAAATACTTTCCAACTAAGAAGGCCAATAGCTTGAAGAAAGCTATAAGCAACATCGAGCAAGAGGCAACCGAAACTCTCAACGATTATTTCGAAAGATTTGCACGCCTCCGATCCAGCTGTCCTTTTCACGGATATTCAACTCAAGATCTAGTCTTGTACTTGTACAATGGCTTGCTAGACAATGAAAGGAGGATCGTCGATGCAGCTTGCGGAGGTAATATTCTTAACTCTACTCCTGACCTTGCTTTGAAAAAAATACAGGAACTAGCGGAAGGAACTAGGAACTTTTGAAGGACCCCAGCTAAGAAAGGAGTTCATGCTGTGAGTTCCGGGAAGAGTGAGATTTCCACCGAGCTCGCGGAATTGAAGGAAATAGTGAAGAGACTAACACTTATGGGAACACCGCAACAGCTCAAAGCTTGTGGAGTTTGTGCAGACCCGTATCATCCAACGGACATGTGTCCACAAGTTCAAGATGACGATGCTGAAGTAAACGCAATGGGTTCTGGACAACCACAACATCAAAGACCTAGGAACGATCCCTATGCACAGAATTTCATTCCAAATTGGCATGACCAACAGAATTTTCGTTGGAGGGATCAACAAAACCAACAACAGCAGCCCCGCCAAAGTAAGTATCACTCAACTGAAGATATGTTGCATGTTTTGACTAAACACTTTGCTACTCATGTCCAAACAACAGAATCTAGCATCAAGAACCTTGAGAAACAGGTTAGTCAAATGGCGGAAGCTATTTCAAGGACTGAATCAAGGCTTGCCGGAGGATTGCCTTCCCAGAAGTTTATAAACCCCGAGGAGAATGTTATTGCCCTAACATTAAGGAGCGGGAAGCAAATCCTACAAGAACCAACAAAAGAATCACAAAGCGAACCTTCTATCGTTTTTTCCGCACCCACAGCCGCCCCTGCGGCTGTCGCTGCGCCCAGCCCAGAACGAACGACGTCCCTGCCGCTGCCTGCCCCCGCCCCTGCAGTGACAACCCCTGAGCCGCCCCTACGCCTGCAAGCTGACGCCTCTGCGGAAAACACAACAGAGGGTCTTGCTGAAAAGGATACTTGCGTCCAGCCTAACTTTCCGCCATTGTACTCCGAGAAACCACCGGCTCCTTTTCCTGAAGCCTTGAAGGAGCGAAGAATCATAGAGGACAAGGACCTCTTTGAGACTTTCTCAAATGCGAGGTAAACATTCCCCTCCTTAAGTTGGTGAAAAGTATCCCTAAGTATGCTCGTTTTTTGAAGGAACTTTGCAGTATCAAGAGAAATCAAAAGCTAAAGGGGAAATAGAAAGTGCAAGTGAGTGAACATATGTCAGTAGTCTTCCAACGGAGAATGCCCAAGAAGTGCATCGATTCGGGCATGGTAAGCATACCTTGTGTTATAGGGTTAACCCACTTTGACAAAGCAATGCTTGATCTCGGTGCTTCTATTAATGTCTTGCCATATTCGATTTACAAATCACTTGGCCTTGGGCCACTAATGGAAACTAGGATTGTAGTACCACTTGCTGATAGATCTAATGTGCACCCGAAAGGGATAATTGAAGATGTATTTGTGATGGTAGACAACCTAATTTTTCCTACTGATTTCTTTGTAATGGATATGGAAAATGATTCGCATGCTGCACCCATTCTGTTAGGTAGGCTATTTCTCAAAACAGCTAGGACTAAAATTGATTATGTTAGTGGTAAATTGACCATGGAGTTTGATGGAGAAGTAGTGGAATTTGACATCTATGATGAAATGAGATTTCCTAGCGATGATCATTCTCTATGTGCTATTGACATTGTTGAACCTTTTGTGCAAGATGTTTTTGATAACTCTGACGTGGATGAATTAAGAAATGTGATTGAGCATGACATTGATGGTTTCAAATCAGATTATGTGGTAACATCTAGCTTGAAAGAGGTCCTAGCCCAATTAGATGGGCATAAAGGCTACCTATCTCCAATTTGGCCATTGGGCCCACTTTACTAGCCCCAAGCGAGAAGCTTGTTCCGTCCATAGTGCAGGCACCTAAAATAGAATTGAAGGACCTTCCGTCACATCTCAAGTACGTTTTCCTTGGAGCACACAATACCTGGCCGGCGATTATCTCCAACAAATTGACCACTGGACAAGAAGACAAGTTGGTGAAAGTACTAAAGGAGCACAAGACGGCACTTGGATGGACTATTGCGGACATCAAAGGAATAAGCCCTTCCACTTGCATGCATAGAATGATGGATGTGGTCAAAAAGGAAGTGTTGAAACTCCTCCAAGCGGATATGATCTTTCCTATTTCGGATAGTACTTGGGTTAGCCCGACCCAAGTAGTTCCAAAGAAGGGAGGCATCACTATGGTGGAAAATCAACACGGAGAGATGGTCCCAAGCAAAACACAAACCGGATGGAGGGTTTGCATTGACTACTGCAAGCTCAATAAGGTAACACGAAAAGACCATTTCCCATTACCTTTTATTAATAAAATGTTAGAACGTCTTGCAGGTCATCAATACTACTGTTTTCTGGATGGATATTCGGGATATTTCTAGAAGATCAAGAGAAGACAACATACACTTGCCCATTTGGCACTTTTGCATATCGCAGAATGCCATTTGGACTTTGCAACGCACCAGGCACTTTCCAACGGTGCATGATAAGTATTTTCTCCGAATACATAGAAAATTTGATTGAAGTCTTCATGGATGATTTTACCGTCCATGGAGACAGTTTTGACGCATGTTTAAGACATTTAAAACTTGTTCTTGAAAAAAGTGTTGAAACCAATTTAGTTCTTAATTCGGAAAAATGTCATTTCATGGTTGAACAAGGAATCGTGCTAGGACATGAAATATCCTCAAAAGGGATAGAGGTAGATAAGGCAAAGGTTAATGTCATTCAAAATTTACCTTATCTTACTAATGTTCGGGAAATCCGATCTTTTCTTGGTCATGCAGGTTTCTACCGACGGTTCATCAAAGATTTCTGAAAGATCTCAGCACCCTTGTGTGAATTGCTCAAGAAAGATGTCACCTTCATAATGGATGAGGATTGCAAGAAGGCTTTCGACACTTTGAAGGCATGTCTTACCACCGCACAAATCATCCGTTCCCCGGATTGGGAGAAACCTTTTGAAATCATGTGTGACGCCAATGACAACGCCGTCGGAGCTGTCTTAGGACAAAAAGACGGACGGGCCTCCCATGTGATCCATTATGCGTCTATGACACACAATGGAGGACAAAGGAATTACTCTACCACCGAGAAGGAGATGTTAGCTGTGGTTTTTCCCCTTGAGAAATTCCTGTAGTACCTACTTGGGGTAAAGGTATCTTCACTGACCATGCAGCCCTTAGGTACCTCATGGCAAAGAAAGAGGCAAAGCCACGATTGATCCGTTGGGTGCTTCTTCTAAGCGACTTTAACCTAGAAATAAGGGACAAGAAGGGAGCTGAGAACTTGGTGGCCGATCATCTGAGCAGACTAGTGCAAGAGGAAGAAGATCCAGAAAAAAGAGAGATAGCCGGAAGTTTTCCAAACGATACCTTCCACACAACTCTCTGTTGTGTAACTGCCCCCACGCCTCACACCAGCCGCCACTACGGCCAGCCGCCCCTGTGGCCAGCCGCCCCTGCGGCTCAGTCTAGGCGCCCCTGCGGAATTGTCGACAGAAGTTTGTCTTAAGCTTCAATCTTTTAAGCCTTGGTTTGCTGACATTGTGAATTTCATTGTTAGGAAGGAGTACCCTCCAGACTTCACCAAGGCACAACGAGAGAAGGTAAAAGTTGAAGCTCGACACTACGTTTGGGACGATCCTTACCTTTGGAAGCATTGTAGTGACCAAGTGATCCGGCGTTGCATTCCGGACAGTGGGATACAATTCGTCTGAAGTTTCTGTTATTCTAAAGCATGTGGGGGGCACTTTGGGGAAAACAAAATCAAGAAAAGTTTTGGATGCCGGTCTCTTTTGTCCATACATTTTTCGAGACGCTTTTGCATTTTGTAAAGTGTGCGATAGATGCCAAAGGGTAGGAAATCTTTCAAGGATACATGAAATGCCTCAATCCTCTCTTATATTTTGTGAAATATTTGATGTTTGGGGAATTGATTTCATGGGGCCGTTTCCTACTTCATTCGGGAACACATATATTTTTCTTGAGGTGGACTATGTTTCCAAGTGGGTGGAAGCAAAGGCCACCAAAACTGATAATTTAAAAATAGTTGCAGCTTTTCTGAAGAAAAATATCTTCACAAGATTTGGAATCCCAAAAGCCTTAATCAGTGATAGGGGGACCCATTTTTGCAACAAGACGATCACGGCTCTCCTTAAGAAGTACCACGTTCACCAAAGAGTATCAACAGCTTATCATCCACAAACAAACGGCCAAGCTGAGGTGTCCAACCGGGAAATAAAAATCATCCTTGAAAAAACGGTTTCTCCCGGGCGGAAGGATTGGAGTGCAAGGCTAAATAACGCCCTATGGGCATATCGGACAGCCTACAAAACTCCTATCGGGATGTCCACTTTTAGGCTCGTGTTTGGGAAACCTTGCCACCTACCGGTGGAGTTAGAGCACAAAGCTTGGTGGGCGGTAAAGAAGTGCAACATGGACATAGAAGAAGTGGGAGAATTCCGGAAGCTCCAATTGCAAGAGTTAGAGGAACTACGGCTAGATGCATATGACCATGCTACCACATACAAAGGAACGACCAAAGCATGACATGACCGGAACATTCTCCGGAAGGACTTCAAGGTAGGTAACAAGGTACTTCTCTTTCAATCCCGTTTGAAACTCTTTGCAGGAAAGCTGCGTTCAAGATAGATAGGGCCGTTCATAGTAACTGAAGTATACCCTCACGGGGCTGTGGATCTCTATGATCCCCAAACGCACAAGGTGTTTAAAGTGAACGGACAAAGGCTAAAGCTTTATCTTGAAGGAGTCAAGAACGATCCGATTGACGAGATGGTGCTGGAGGAAGCACAATCAGAGAAGTAGAGATCCTACGTCGAGCCAACGACGTAAAACAAAAGCGCTTCTCGGGAGGCAACCCAAAGGAATAAGAAGAGGAGCTTCTGTCAAGGAACTGCCCCTGCGGTGACACTCATGGCCCGCGCCGCCCCCGGCGCTGGGCCTGCGCCTGCAACACGCTTGTCACCGCCCCTGCGGTGACATCCCCACGCCCCTGTTGCGGCCATCCTTGACACGAATTCCCAGCGCTGCCCCTGGCGCAGGGCCTGCGTGCCCCTCTCCTTTGTTGCCGCCCCAACGGCGACACTATCCCGCCCCCTGCGGGTTTACTCAAAAAAGAAAAAAAAGAGGATCTTGAAAAAACGCCTATACTTACCACACACCGCCCAATAACCTTCTTCACGAAACACAAACCATCCAAACTCCTCTCCATCATAAACACTCTCGCGCACCTGCGCCCTCTGCCCACCAATAATCTCGCCGACGCCCCTGCGCCACCTCCGACAACCAGCCACCAGTCGATACGCGCATGCGCCACCTTCTCCCACTGCCCGCTTACGCTCTCACAGTCCTACGGCCTTCCTCCTCAACCACTTCACACATTCCACTCCGGCTACACTACCGGCGAGCCTATACCACCAAGGACGTCACTGGAGAAACCTCGGCAACACCCTCTCCATCGCTCCCCAGAAATCGCTTCTGCACTTCTCCCGCACCTGCGGCAGCAAGCATCCGCCCATGCGCCTCACCGCCCCTGCGCCTACACAGCCGCCCCTACGGAAATCACAACAGAGAGGTCGTTTTCTTTTCCTTATTTTGACATTTGCTAATCCTTTGCATCAAATTACTTTCAAGAAAGGAAGCCCCAAGGAAATACAAGATGATCGACGCATAGAAGGAGCGTCATAGGATTGTGCAGGATCGAGTTGTGTATGCAACTCGATTTTTGCACATTCCGACTTTGGAGAAACTAGGCATGCTAGAGAGCATGCAAGTGTTTTTCGCGAATGCCGGGCTCGGAGACTTCCTCCAGAAAAGTGCTCCAACATATCCCGAGCTCAGCAGACAGTTTATCTCCACTTTCACAATGGAGAAGGAGGTCCACGTGTGTACCGGCCTCACCTTCAAGTTCAACAAGGTGAAATACACCCTTGACTACACCGATCTACCGGAGGCCTTTGGCATGACTCTAAACCCCTCTGCAAACTGGTGGGATCCAATCCCGGCCCCGGACCTATGTGAGTTTTGGCAAGCAGCTACCGGGTCCGAATTCCATGCTGGGGGTGAGTACTCCAACAAACTCACTCACCCCAGCTTGAGGCTGATTTCAAAGATCCTCATGAGTATCTTCTATGGACACAAAGAGGAAAACAAGGTCGCTTTCAAGGACCTCCCACTACTCTACTCCTGCCTTCCACAAAGCGAGAAGCTGATGGATTGGCCCTCTCTCTTCTTTTCCCCTTTGAAGCGGATCAGTAGGAATGAGCCGAGAGATATTGTCGGCGGTGGGGTGATCTCTTTGATCGCCTCATAAGTAATGGACTTGTCCGAGTTAGAGGATGGGATGGCGGCTCCTCTCTACGTTGAGGGGATGCTTAGGAGATGCAAGTTCCTCCGGCGGGATGGGGAGAACCTATTTTGGATCTCCCTTGTAGATGGGAGTCACCTCACCTACCTCCCCCGGCCTTTACCATTAGGAGGTAAGCTCTCTAAGATCTACATTCCGGAAGATCCTTTAGTGCCGAGGAGGCCACTAGTGGCCATTGTGGAGAGGCATGCTGCCAGCTCCAGCCGGGCTCATCAGGAGGAGCACCTGCCCATTTCAGATGACGAGAAGATTCCCACGGCGGCACTAGAGGAGGACCCGGCCCTTGCGAGCCTTCGGGCTCAGATGGCGGCTATGACAACCCAGCACTGGACATGGCAGTCCGATTACCAGCGGGCTATGCTGGAGCAGCAGCAGAGTTGGCAGACTAGTTTTGCCACCTCCATGACCTCTTTTGGTCGCCGGATGTCTACCCAACAGGACCGCATTGATGACATCTACCACCGGCAGGAGCACTTTTTCCGCCACTTCCCTTACCCATCGGAGGAGGGTCCAGGTGGTCCATCCGGACCACCCTAGTGAGGGGTACATTTCTTTCCTTTCTCCCACATTTATCTTTGACTCATTTCCACTTTGAAGAAAAAGTGTACTTCAAGTATGGGGGAGGGATATATCATTGCTTGTACAGTTCATTGAGTTGTTTTTTGGCATTGGTTTCTGCATTGTTGAATTCAGTTTCATTCAAAAAAAAAAAAAAAAAAGAGAAAAAGCCAAAGAAGTGAAAAAGGCATGGAAATCCTTGGATAAACCGAAAACCCGAAAGGGCGGTTTAGGTAAAAAGAAGGTAGTCCGACCAACCTTAGGTTGGTGCAAAATTGGACTTGAGGGATGTGAGTTTAAGTGCGAAAAGAAGAACAGTGGCAAGGTAAAAACCCGAAAGGGTGCCTTGGCAAAATGAGCGACACCGAGTATAGGTTTCCCTTCCGGCGTTTTGGCGACATAAGAAGGGGAGTCATAAGGAGGTTGTCCGGGTAGGCCACTCTTGGAGAGATAAGGATAGTAGTGACTTTTTTTCTAACATTTCCTCTCTTTTCCTTCTTTCTTTCTTGGCTTTTCTCTTGTTTTCCATTATCTTTCTGCTTACTCATGCTTCCTGAGGCCTTTGAGTCTAGTTGATGTCATTTGTTTTTACTCGGGACGAGTAAAAGGTCTAAGTATGGGGGAGTTTGATAGACGATGGAATCACTATCATTTAGGGTAGTTTTTAGAGTCTTTTTATTGCATTAGTGTCAGTTTATGCTACTAACTCCTTGGTCCAGAAGATCAAAAGAAGCTAAAGAAGGAGTTATAAGCACTTAGGATTGAAGATCAATCACGAAGTAAAGTTTTTGTTGCCTCACCGCCCCAGCGGGTCCTTGCAGCCGCCCGTGCGGATGACGCTTCCACTGGAGCGCTCCCTGCGCCTTCACTAGCGCCGGCCATGAAGTGTGTCACCGCCCTTGCGCCACTCCTTGGCGCCCCTGCGGAGACCTGCCCTGAAGAAATGAAGACCAGCGGAAGACGAAGAGGCTATGTCACCACCCCTGCGTCGACATAGGGACGCCCCAGCGGCTTGGCATCAGAAACGTCAAGAAGGCGAAAGGTCAGATGTTGAAGTACATTAAAGATCCGCCCCAGCGGAATTGTGTAGCCGCCCCAGCGGCTCTGAAGAAGATCAACCGATTCTGCTTAAACCGCGCCTGCGGTCCTTGAAGGCCGCCCCTGCGGTTTAACTCCAGAAGCTTTACTCCGGCTGTTTACACCACTTTTATGGCATTTCAGGTGGTTGTTTTGGGCCGGCCGTTTACTCCTATTTAGTGTCTTTTGTAGTATAAATAGGCTTTGGTTGATTGCTAGAATCATCCATCTTATCAACTTGTTAATCATCAAATTATCCACTTAGATTGTCTTGCTACCTGTTAATGAGTTGCTAACTCACTTGCTACTAGATTAAAGACCCGAACCCGTTATTAACACAACTAACAAGTTATCTTTCAAACAAGGACTAAGGGATATAAAGAGAAGATTAAAACCGTTAAACTTATCTTTATATTTGTGTTCCTTTTCTTTAAGTAATTACAACCCGTTATTACTTAAATTTTCTACTAGATTAAAGACCTGAACCCGGAACCTATTAATCCTAGTTATTTGCATGCACTTTAGAACCTAAGGTGATCAATCTCAAGCAATAGTAAACATGCAATTAGACAATGGAGATCAAGGAAACACAAAGCATTACTGAATAAAAACTTATATTAGAAAAAACTTACAACCAAAGTAACAACGCAGCTTCAAACCAACCCAATGTAGCAAGGGAGTTAGCAAATCATTACAAAGGAAGTAAGATAATCTAAGTGGATAATTTGTTGACTAACAAGATGGATGATTCTAGCAATCAACAAAGGACTATTTATACTACAGAAGACACTAAATGGGAGTAAATGACTAGCCTAAAACAACAACCTTTAATGCCATAAAGGTGGTGTAAACAGCCGGAGTAAAGCTTCTGACGTTAAAGCGCAGGGGCGGCCTTCAGTTCCGCACGGGCGGTGAAGGCAAAAACGCTTGATCTTCTTCATGGCCGCAGAGGCGGCTAGGCAATTCCACTGGGGCGGATCTTCAATGCTCTTCAAACGTTTGACCTTTCAACTTCCTGACGTTTCTGATGCCAAGCCGCCGGGGTCGTCCCTATGTCAACGCAGGGGCGGTGACACAGCCTCTTCGTCTTCCAGCTCCCAGGTTGAGGCGCAGGCAGGGGCACAGTGGAAGGCGCATGGAGCGCTCCGGTGTAAGGCGTTACCCGCAGAGGCGGGGACAAGGGTCCGCTTGGGCGGTGAGGAAACAGAAGCTTTGCTTCGTGAACGATCTTCACTCCTAAGTGCTTATAACTCCTTCCTTAGCTTCTTTTAGACTTCTTCTTCTAGACCAAGGAGTTAGTAGCATAAACCGACACAATTGCAATAAAAATACTCTAAAAACTATCCTAAATGATAGTGATTCCATCACCTATCAAACTCCCCTGTACTTAGACCTTTTACTCGTCCCGTGTAAAAACAAATGACAGTAATTAGACTCAAAGGCCTCAGGAAGCATGGGTAAGCAAGAAAGACAATGAAAACAAGAGAAAAGCCAAGAAAGAAAGAAGGAAAATAGAGGAAATATGAGAGAAAGGGAGAAACTACCGTCCTTATTGCTCCAAGAGTGGCCTACCCGGACAACCTCCTTATGACTCCCCTTCTTATGTCGCCAAACGCCGGAAGGGAAACCTACACTCGGTGTCGCAAATTTTTCCAAGGCGCCCTTTCGGGTTTTCACCTTTCCACTATTCTTCTTTCGATGATCCCACTTTAACACACATCCCTCAAGTCCAATTTTGCACCAACCTAAGGTTGGTCGGACCACCTTCTTTTTGCTAAAGCGCCCTTTCGGGTTTTCGGTTTGTCGAAGGATTTTCATGCCTTTTTTTCATTTTCTTTGGCTCTTTTTTTTATATTTTTTTTTACTGAATATGAAACTGAATTCAAAACAACTTAAACTCAAAACGAAACAACTCAAAACAAGTAGAAATGACACTGTACAAGCAATGATATGTCCCTCCCCCATACTTGAAGTACACTTTGTCCTAAAAGTGGAAATGAGGCAAAGATAAATGTGGGAGAAAGGAAGAGAAATGTACCCCTCAGTGGGATGGTCCGGATGGACCACCTGGACCCTCCTCCGGTGGGTAAGGGAAGTGGCGGAAGAAGTGCTCCTGCCGGCGGTAAAGCGTGTCGATGCGGCCCGCCTGAGCCTCCATCCTCTCTCTAAATGAAGTCTCGTAGCTAGCTTGCCAAGCAGTTGCTGAGTCTCCAACTGCTGCTGATGAGTTGCCTGCCAAGCATCATGAAGTGAGTGGTCATGGAGGAGGCGAAGGTGGACTGCCATGCCTGCTGCTGCTTAAGCATGGACCGCTGGAACTCGGTATGCCATGCTTGATGTTGTGTAGTCAAGGCTGCCATCTGAGCCTGTCTCCATTGCGTGACTGTCGTCGTGTGCTGCAGTTGACATCTCCTCATCAGTGGCAGGGGTCCGGCTAGAGTCTGCTGCGTATCTCCCAACAGAAGTCGTCGGGGGAGGTATGTGATGTGACTCCCATCTGCTAAAGAGAGCCAAAAGCGGTGCTCCTCGTCTCTCCTGAGGAGCCTACACCTCCTCAACATACCCTCCGTATATAGTGGGCCTCTAATCCGTCCTCAAAGGCAGAGAGATCCATCACCCGTTCAGCTAACAAGGAAATGATCCCTCCTCCCATAATATCCCGTGGCTCATTCTTCCTATTCCGCTTCAAATCGGTAAGGAAGAGGTATGGCCAATCCGGTACCCAGTCGCCTATAGAGAGGCAGGCGTATAGTAGTGGAAGTTCCTTAAGAGAAACCTTATTCTCCTCTTTGTGTCCACAAAAGACACTCATGAATATCTTCGAGATGAGCCTCAGACAAGGGTGAGTGAATTTGTTACAGTACTCACCCCCTGCATGAAACTCACACCTGTTGGCGGCTTGCCAAAACTCCATCAAATCAGGTGTCGGGATGGGTTCCTACCAGTCGCCGGAAGCGGCTATAGTCACCCCTAATGCCTCCTGCAGCTGGGTGTAGTCCAATGTGTACTTTCTTTTGTTGAACTTAAATGTAAGTCCAACACACCCATGGTCCACCGTTTCCATCTTCAAGGTGGCAATGGATTGGCGGCTGAGCTCGGGGTACGTTGGGGCGCTCGTTATCAGAAAATCCCCGAGCCCAACGTTGTTAGAGAATTCCTGCATGCTCTCAAACATGCCCAAACGTTCGAAAGTAGGAACGTCCAGAAATCGGGTTGCATACACATCCCGACCTTGTGCAATCCTATACCGATCCGTCTCGGCTTCTAACAACTTATATTTCTTCTGATTCTCCATCTCTTGCCGTTTGAACAATCATAGGAATTAGAAATTTCAGAAAATTGAGTAAGAAACGAACCCTCTGTTGTGTTTTCCGCATGGGCGGATGAAGCAGGCGCAGGGGCGGCACGGCAAAGGGACGGGTGCTTGCAGGCGCAGGGGCAGTCGAAGAATAGAGGGCGATTTTGGGAGTGGAGGGCGAGAGTGAGAGGGTTGAGGGGCTGTTCCGGCGAAGGTTTTGGTGATGGGGCTGTTCCGGCGTCTTCTTTGCTGTTGCAGACGTCGCCGGAGGTGGGGCAGTGGAGGGCGAGAGTGAGAGGGTTGAGGGGATGTTTGTGTGTGGTGGTGGTGAGAGCTGGCGTCGCAAAGGGCCGGTAGTCATCGGAGCCGGCGCAAGAGTGTTTGGACTGGGTGGTGCGAGGGCTTCCGGAGGGCGCAGGGGCGTATGGAGGCGAGGTGGCTAGGTTTCGAAGGGTGAATGGAGGGGGAATGTAAAGGGCGGTAGATGCAGGTTATTTTTGGGAAGTGTATTTTTTTTCTTTCCTTAATAAAACCGTAGGGGCGACGGTTGTCACCAAGGGGGCGGTGACAAGGAAGAGGGGTACGGAACCTCAACGCCGGGGGTGGCACTAAGGATGCGTGTCAAGGATGGCCGCCGCAGGGGCGTGGGATGCCCCCGCGGGGGCGGTGGCCGGTATGTTGCAGACGCTGGCCCAGCGCCGAGGGCGGCGCTGGGCAAGGTTGTCACCGCGGGGGCGGGGTCACCCAGCCGCAGGGGCGGTTTTCTTGAAAGAATATCCTCTTCTTTATTCCTTCGGGTTGCCTCCCGAATCAGCGCCTTTGTTTTACATCGTTGGATCGACGTAAGGACTCTACCTCTATGATTGAGCCTCCTCCAGCATCACCTTTGGGTTTTTAACCGTCTATGAAGGTAATCCTCCGGAGGACCTAGTTTCAATTCTTGTAATGGCTTTCGCCATTTGACCAACCTATTTTTTCAAAGTTCTTGATGCTAGATTCTGTTGTTTGGACATTAGTAGCAAAGTGCTTAGTCAAAACTGCAACATATCTTCAGTTGATTGTTACTTACCTTGACGGGCTGCTGTTGTTGGTTTTGTTGATCCCTCCAACGAAAGTTCTGTAGGTCACGCCAGCTTGGCATGAAATTCTATGTGTAGGGATCGTTCCTAGGCCTTTGCTGTTGTGGCTGTCCATAACCCATTGCGTTCACCTCAGCATCGTCATCTTGGACTTGTGGACACATGTCCGTTGGATGGTATCGGCCAGCACATACTCCACAAGCTTTGAGCTGCTGTGGGGTTCCCATAAGTGTTAGCCTCGTCACCAATTCCTTCAACTCAGCGAGTTCAGTGGAGATCTCGCTCTTCTCGGAACTCACAACATGAACTCCTTTCTTGGACGGTGTCCTTCCAAAGATCAAAGTACCTTCCGCTAGTTCCTGTATCTTTTCCAAAGCAAGGTCAGGAGTAGAGTTAAGAATATTACCTCCACAAGATGCATTGACGATCCTCCTTTCATTGTCTAGCAATCCATTGTACAAGTACAAGACTAGATCTTGATTTGAATATCCGTGAAAAGGACAGCTGGATCGGAGGCGTGCAAACCTTTTGAAGTACTCGTAGAGAGTTTCGTTCGCCTCTTCCTCGATGTTGCTTATAGCTTTCTTCAAGATATTGGCCTTCTTGGCTAGAAAGTATTTCTCCAAAAGCGCCTTGTGAAGGTTCTCCCAAGTTTCGATGCTCCCGGATGGGAGGTGGTAATACCAATCATCCGCTGAATCTTTGAGTGTGAAGCCGAATTCCCTCATCTTGATTTGTTCTTCGGTAATGTTGGCCGGCTTCATGCTCATACACACGGTATGGAACTTTCCAAGGTATTTGACGGGGTCTTCACCACTTAGCCCATGGAAGGATGGAAGCAAGTGAATGAGGTCTGGCTTGAGCTCAAAACTGACTCCTTCTCCTAATGCCGGTATAGTGACCGGAAGGGGGTTTTGAGCCAAGGTGGGCTGCGTGAGTTGACGAAGTGTACGGTCAGCCATCGCTTGTTGAAGTTGTTGTTGTCTTCGTTGCCGGATATGCGTCCTCTCAATTTCTGGATCAAAAGAAGCAAAACCAGAGTTAGTAGCACGGGTTTGAACCATAAAAATAGTTCAAACCAATAATCAATTATAACAAAAAAACACTAGAACTCCCCGGCAACGGCGCCAAAATTTGAGTGACGGTATTTCTATGTGTAATATCCGGAATTTTTATTCCGTTTAATTCCGAATCAATTCGGACTTCGAGCCGTTGACGATTTCCCATTCTATCTAGTATTTGTTTCTTCACAAATTTTATCATTTTATGTAGAATTTAATTCATATAAAATGATAAAATTATATCAAACCCTAATTCTTATAATTATTTATTATTTTATGTAGAATTTAATTCACATAAAAGAATAGAATTATATCAAACCCTAATTCTTATAATTAATCCTTAACGACGAATTTAGACGAGATCATGACAAGGTTGAGACGAGACTGTGACAAAGCTGTGACGAGACCATGACAGAGCTGAGACGAGGTCATGACAAGGTCCAGACAAGCAGTTGACAAGGCCCAGACAAGCAGTTGACAAGGCCCAGACAAGCAGCTGACAAGGCCCAGCCGTGCAGTAGTCAGCCCGCTCCAGCCAGCCTTGCCTTTGCTCTAGCCCAGCAGTGGCTTTATGTCCGTCCAGCCCAACAGTGGCTTTGTGTCCGCCTAGCCCAGTAGTAGCCTTGTGTCCGTCCAGCCCAGCAGTAGCCTTGTGTCCGTCCAGCCCAGCCAGCCTTGCATTGCTCTTCAGCAACCCTAGAAGACAGCAGCCCATGGAGTAGCATACGTTCAACCGGCCTTTTGTCCCTCTGTTGCCCACGTAACAGCTGATGAGTTAAGAGAGAAGATCTTCTGTAACGGCTTATGAAATCATGCAACAAAGGGAGCAGGTCCAGCAACTGACCACGTTTCCTATCTTCCGTCTACATTCAACGCTCCACTCTTCCTCAGCTTGCCTTCTGCAGAAGAACCGTCTCCCTCCTGCACACACGCCATTGCAACAAACGCATATTTCTCTCAGAAGAAGCCCAGGTAGTAGCAATGGATCTGTAGCCGGACATCTCCCCTCGTTTTTGTCGAACAACCACACAGCAGCACAGCCATCTGCGTACACACTGAAACCCTGGAGTCGTGCACAGCAACCTTCCATTGGACCTCTTCAGCTTCCGACAAGGCTATGAACGTGAGAGCCATCCTCGTCCTTCATGCTTTCGAGTTTGGAGCCGGGTAAGACCCACATCTACCTCCTTACTTCCCCTCCATGTGTATGTGTCAATGAGTGCCTCTAAACCATCTTTAAACCCATACATTTTTTCAGTCAAGAAAACAACCGCAGAGAGCTGTTACGTTTTTCTCAGTTTTCGGAAGTGACGAGCAGTCAACTTCGGGTCCAGGTTTGGGTAAGTTAGACTTCTTCTTTTTGGCTGAATTTTGGATATGTTGTAGTCAGTAGTACATAGTAGATCATACTAAAATTTGGGAAGAATCGGAGCTACGGTTTGAGAGTTATTGTGTTCCAAAGGCAGTTTTTATATATGTGATGAGTGTTGGGGAACCGTTGGGCTTGAATTTTGGATATGATATGTTTGACATATGTTTGTAGAACATATTAAAATTTGAGAGAAATCCAGCGAGTGGTTTGGGATTTATGATTTTTCAAAGATGGAGTCGTAAGCAGTTTTTCTGTTGTGCTGAAATTCGGTTTTGTGAAATAGTTTTAAATAGGATTTTGATCTCCTTTGCGGCTGAATTTTGGATATATTATAGATAAGATTTTATAGTAGAACATATCAAAATTTGGGATAAATCCAGCGAGTAGTTTAGGAGTTATGATTTTTCAAAGTTAAGACAGTGTGTTGTTTGTTAAGTGTTGTAACCAACTTTAGAAATTTTTGGTAGAAGTGATGCTTTAACAGTTTTAAGAAATTCTTTCTCCTATGAGTAGATTGGATATCATAGATGATCTAGATAATTATTTCGGAATTTTTATAAGTTTATTCGAATTTTATATTTGAAGCCGAAGTTGGACCTTAACGATCTTTCCGAAAATAAGGAAATGGGTAAATTGTTAGTTTGTAACCAAACTCATCTTTAGGAGTTAGAATATGACTCTTTAGTCTCAAATAAGAGTTTAGGCATGAATTAGGGAATTTTTGGAAGTTTCGAGACCAAGGGTAAAATAGTCATTTTACCATAAATTAATACTGTAATCAATTCCGTTTATTAAGACCTACTATCTTAGAAGTCTTAGACTTCTAATCACCTAGAAAGTGTGCTGACACACTTGCCTCCTTTGACAGGCCACTGAATTCCTACCGTACAGATCGATTTGCGAATTAGAAAGTTGAGATCTGATTCAGGTAAGTCCACGGACTTACTTAGCTGGCTTCTTAATTGTATGAGTGTAATGTGTATGAGTGGTGTTTGTTAGTTATGATAAACAACGAAACCGGATTAGGCCGACTTTATTATTTACGTAATTGACCCAAGTGTATGATAACGGGTCGTGACATCATCTGCCTAGCTCTTGCGAGAGTCTAGGAGGTTCCCTGCGACCAGCCCAGTCCGGTAGACGGTCAGATGCATTAGTACCATTCCGCGTTGGTAAACGGGGACAGGGGCGAGGTTTGGGAATCCCTCGTGTCACAAAATAAGTATCATTAGTAATGACCTATCACCTAATTAAAGATAATAAAAGGATTGAGTGTTGCATGTTGATTGTGTATGATGTGTGATTGTGCTTTTACCTTTATACTTATGCATAGAATGTTAGCTAACGGTTTTATACCGCTTGTAGATGCCTTGCAGGTTAAGACAGTTGTAGAGAGATCCGGAGGAAATGGTCAGCCGGGTCCACGTACTTATTTAGTTGGGGACGGGATGTCTTCTGTTCTTCTTATGTGTCGTTTTGGTACTTTTGCTTTGTAAGGCTGATACATATTCTTCATGTATATATTGTTTAAAGTTTTCAAATGTTTTAAATACTTTTGTGCCTTGTTGTAAGATCCAAGTTAAATTGTTGTCAAACTAAGGTCGGGACCCATTGTGAGGTCCTAACCAGTAGCTCCCCGAGTTCTCAGAATTTGGGGTGTTACACTATGGTCGTCTATACCCAATCAAAAGTAAATCCCGACTTAGCACCAAAGACAAGTATAGTGGTTAAGTAAGGGTCGAACCCAAGAGAGTTAAGGTGTTTTAGATGCAATTATCAATTATAATAACAAGTAACAAAGGGGGGGGGTTTGGTTGCATTGATGCACACAAAAACTTATGAAAACGATTAGTGCGAGAACTAAGACAAATGATGGGTGAATCTACACTAGGTTGATTCCAAGCATGCAATTGCTACTTTGGTGAGTTCGTTTTACAAGTTTTCAAGTAATCTCCCGTCTCGATCATATATATGTGTTGAGCCAACCGGCATCAACACAACTTAACAGGT
Source organism: Fagopyrum homotropicum (assembly GCA_033239125.1). Lineage (NCBI taxonomy): Eukaryota > Viridiplantae > Streptophyta > Magnoliopsida > Caryophyllales > Polygonaceae > Fagopyrum > Fagopyrum homotropicum. Next base: position 103,432,451 of record BSWB01000002.1, read on the forward strand.
TAGTGTTCCGTAAACTTACAAGAACAAATAACAAGTTAGATTTCAAAAAAAGACTAAGGGATATAAAGAGAAGATTAAAACCGTTAAACATATCTTTATATTTGTGTTCCTTTTCTTTAAGTAATTACAACCCGTTATTTCTTAAAGTTGCTACTAGATTAAAGACCCAAACACGGAACCTATTAATCCTAGTTATTTGCATGCACTTTAGAACCTAAGGTGATCAATCTCAAGCAATAGTAAACATGCAATTAGACAATGGAGATCAAGGAAACACAAAGAATTACTGAATGAAAACTTATATTAAAATGAACTTACAACCAAAGTAACAACGCAGCTTCAAACCAACCCAATGTAGCAAGGGAGTTAGCAACTCATTACAAAGGAAGTAAGATAATCTAAGTGGATAATTTGTTCACTAACAAGATGGATGATTCTAGCAATCAACCAAGGACTATTTATACTACAAAAGACACTAAATGGGAGTAAATGACCGGCCTAAAACAACAACCTTTAATGCCATAAAGGTGTTGTAAACAGCCGGAGTAAAGCTTTTGACGTTAAACCACAGGGGCGGCCTTCAGTTCCGGAGGGGCGGTGAAGGCAAAAACGCTTGATCTTCTTCATGGCCGCAGGGGCGGCTAGGCAATTCCACTAGGGCGGATCTTCAATGCTCTTCAAAAGTCTGACCCTTCAACTTCCTGACGTTTCTGATGCCAAGCCGCCGGGGCGTCCCTATGTCAATGCAGGGGCGGTGACACAACCTCTTCGTCTTCCAGCTCCTAGGTTGAGGTGCATGCAGGGGCGCAGTGGAAGGCGCAGGGGAGCTGGTCTTTGTTTCTTCCAGGTAACTCACCGCAGGGGCGCCAAGGAGTGGCGCAGGGGCGGTGACACACTTCATGGCCGGCAAAGGCGAAGGCGCAAGGAGCGCTCCAGTGTAAGGCGTCACCCGCAGGGGCGGGGACAAGGGTCCGTTGGGGCAGTGAGGTAACAGAAGTTTTGCTACGTGAACGATCTTCACTCCTAAGTGTTTATAACTCCTTCCTAAGCTTCTTTTAGACTTCTTCTTCTGGACCAAGGAGTTAGTAGCATAAACCGACACAATTGCAATAAAAAGACTCTAAAAACTATCCTAAATGATAGTGATTCCATCACCTATCAACTTTACAAGTGGGGAGAGGTTTTGACCTCCTCAAAGATATAGGAATTTGAAAGAAATTACACTGCCGGTATCAAAGAGTTGAAGCCCTGTAGCGGAAACAACGGAGTTTCATGAAGGGAATATTGCTGGTAACACTAGTGAAGGAATGTATATATGAGAACGGCCTTAGTGGACTTGAAAGTTCAAGTAACCCCAATTATCAGGGGACCTAAGTCATCAACACCGATGGTCCATGCAAGGGGAACTACAAGGGGATGATAACTAAAGTCATCAGAACTACCAAGACATTTACCAGCTATCGTTGAAGACTTGGAATGACTATTTATGTCAAGATGAATGATCCAGTTGGGCTTGAGAAGCAGAGTTAGCCTAAGGAAAACAGAAGTGTGGAAGATATAATGAATTAGCAAAGCATGAAAGGATTAATCGAGCAGATGATGCTCACCAAGAAATTTAACGCTAGTATAGGTATGAGAAGAGTAAGTCCGGGATATGGAGATAAGTCAATTATAGACTGACCGACGTCGATTGAGGACGTGTAAGGGTTGGTTGGTATTGACGAGTAGGTACCGTTAAGAAGAGACATTAGTGACTGCGGATTTAAGAGGTAACTTTACCGATGCCTTGGAGGATTCCCCAAGTTGGCAACGACAACCTTCTGGGATGATCTAAGGATATGGAGAGAATCGGGTTAGAGGTTGCTTTCTAGTTGGTTAAGAACAGACTACAATTGAGTAAGAGAGTAAGGGTCTGTTTGAAGAGGATCTTGCTAGTAGTAGGAGGGAAGTATAGGCGGGAGTTGGGTAAATCATGTTGACCCTCAAAAAAACGCCATTGTGACTAATGGGTGTTACACCAGAAGCGTGGTACCCCCATAACGCACAGATGAAGAAAATCAATGTTAGGTGAACTACGATTTCAAGTTAAGGAATTAGAGATCTATAAGGTCCACTTGGGTGTGTGATTTGTTTTGAGTTATATAAATTTGAAAGCTTGACAAGAAGTAGGTGAAAACCCATTAATTAAAGAACAATCCGATTAGGTCAGATTGAGAAAACCGGGCCAAGCGGTTTGTATTACAAAGAGCATTAGGCACTTAGTAAAGTGCCGACAGAAGTTTAAGATCATTATTTCAAAATCGATAGTCGGGAAATTTCGAAAGGAAAAAGCAAGTTAGCCCAGTGGAAGGAAATTTGGTAGAGTCATCAAAAGAGCTGGAAGTAAGTTTAGAAAACCAAACCGTTGAGAGGGTACCTACCGAATCCGAGACACGTCATCAGCTATGAAGATCGTAAAATTTATCCGGTTCATGCTTTTGTAGAGTTCCAGTGGTTTGGACGAGGAGTTGATGAGGCCACTTGGGAGAAAGTGGAGAGTATTAGACGTAATTATTCCGAGTTTTATGCGGGTTAGCTACTACTTTTGTACCGACGAGTTAGTACTCGGATGCTGTGTGGTTTGAATTTTCATGTTTTTATTTTGGATTGAGTAAATGTGTTTTCTTTGATGTGTGCCTGATTCTGATGATTGAGTAGTTACATATTAGAAAACGAGACTTAATGAAACCAAGTTATACAAAGAAAGTCGTTTGATTAGATTCATGATTCTAAGTTTATGGACGAAACTTATTTTAAGGGGGCACTGATGTAATACCCGGTAAATTTTAATTTCCGTTTCATACCGATCAAATCAGATTCCGATCCGCCAACCTTTATTCTTTTTAAATAAATAAAACAAATTGTAAATTCTATCATTTTATGTGACCTTTATACACATAAAATGATAAATTATGTAACCCGAATAATAATTACATTTTTTTTTAACTAGATGAGTAGGCCCATCGGAGTAGACCCACTAAGATTACCCAGCCGGCCCAACACTTACCTTCTAACCTAAATAACTTCTAACCTAATTAGCGTCTAACCTAATCACCCTTAACCCTAAACTAAACGGCAATCATACGCTTCCTTTTCTTTCTTTTTCATTTCCTTTTTCTTTCACTTATTTTTGAGACAATGGAATTGGTGTACAAAAGCCGAAACCTTGGTGATTAGCTGACCCCGGTATTTTTCCGAGGTGCCTCACACCGGGCACACATACCAAGGCTCGTTAGGGAATTCGGTTTATCCAACTTTGGCAAGGCACAAACACCCGATTATGTGAATGGTGCCGAGTTACTCGTCATCAAAACCAAAGTCCCAAAACCTATATTTTTTTCTACACTTTTCACACAAATTCAGCACTTCATTCACAACATTCATTCATCAACAACTTCACCCCACACTTGTTTTTCACACACTAGCATGCTCCTATTCCCGAATGGGTCAAAAGAGGTCAAATTTTTATATCAAGTGAGGTGCTCAAACAACATGATCAAGATGAAAAGTAGAGAGATGAATTGCCTTAATCATTCCTAAATGATGTGCAAGAACTAGCATGTAATTTCGACCATCAATTCTCAATCCAATCAAGGCAAGCATCATAACCACAATTCATAGATAGGATTCAAGAGAAGTATTTCAAGTCCACATATGCATGAATCCATTCAACACACAAGGCCATCCATAGCCAATTCACAAAACAATCTCATCATAAGGGTCATATCCAAACTAGGAAGCACAAAATTTATTTTTTTTAAAATTTTCTAATTTTTTGGAATTTTTGCTATAAATATGTACAATGCAAAACATAATAAAACATGTGACAATAATATGAAACTATCCTAGATCCAATCATGCAAATGATTATGAAAACCCCACCCCATACTTAAAAACACATTGTCCCCAATGTGAAAATTAAATAAAGAAGTGAAAGAGAGTCCTCACAATGTAAAAGTGGTGTTTTCGGTATTTTGGTTCACTCATGTGAAGTGATGGTGGATGATCAATCAAAGGTGCTAGAGAGCTCTTGATGTTCATTATGGCGTCGGGACCCGCGCTAAGCACCGCAAGCCGTCCAAGTCCCACGTCCGCTCCACCCACATTTGATGCGGGATCATCATCAACATCCTCATGCCTTGCAAGACTTCCATGTTTCCTAGACTCTAGCACACAAACACCAAACACACACAAACACACCAAAACAAAGAACAAAAACAACAACAAAAAAAATCAAAAACGAAAATAAAAAACAAAAAGAGAAAAATATGTACCAATGGGTTGCCTCCCATTAAGCGCTACTTTAAGGTCATTAGCTTGACCAAATTCGGGAGCGTTTCACTCAAGGTGAAGTGGGGCAATCATGTCCACCGGAGCTTCCGGGATATACTTCTTCAAACGGTGCCCATTCACCTTAAAATCTCCACAATGCTCCCCACCTATCTCAACCGCTCCATGGGGAAAGACCTTCCGCACCACATAAGGACCCGTCCATCTTGACTTTAGCTTTCCGGGAAAGAGCCGCAGCCTTGAATTGAAGAGAAGAACTAAGTCACCTTTACTCAACTCCTTTGGGATGAGACATTTGTCATGCCAACGCTTGGTCATTTCATTTTAAATCCGGGCATTTACATAAGCATCCAACCGAATCTCCTCAAGAGAATTAATGTCCAGCAACCTCTTCTCACCGGCTTCCTTGAGGTCAAAATTCAGCCACCTTATGGCCCAATACGCCCTATGCTCCATCTCCACCGGAAGGTGGCAAGACTTTCCATAAACTAGCTTGTAGGGAGTGGTGCCAATTGGTGTCTTGAAGGCGGTTCTATAAGCCTATAAGGCATCATCAAGCTTCATATCCCAATATTTTCTTGTCCTAGAAACCGTCTTCTCAAGTATCCCCTTTATCTCCCGGTTGGAGATCTCCACTTGGCCACTAGTTTGGGGATGGTAAGGTGTGATCACGTTATGAGTCACCCCATAATTAGCAAAAAGTGTCCCAAAGTTCCTACTGGTAAAATGCTTCCCTCCATCACTTATGATCACTCTTGGTGTTCCAAATCTAGGGAAGATGACTCGATTGAAGAACCGCACCACAAGTTTGGCATCATTTGTTGGAGAGGCGATTGCCTCCACCCATCTCGACACATAATCCACCGCCAATAAAATGTAGAGGTTTCCACATGAAGCGGGGAATGGCCCCATGAATTCCACACCCCAAACATCAAAGACTTCAACCTCTTGGATATTATTCAAGGGCATCTCATTCCTTCGTGAGATATTGCCCGTCCTTTGGCAAGCGTCACAAGCCACTACAAAATTCTGCACATCCTTAAACAAGTTAGGCCAATAAAAACTGGAATGTAATACCTTTGCACACATTTTGTGTGAGCTAGAATGGCCTCCACATGGCAAGGAGTGGCAATGACGGATCACACTCTCCACTTCATCCTCCGGAATGCACCTCCTAAAGACTCCATCCGGTCCTCTTTTGAACAAGAGAGGTTCACTCCAATAGTAATGCCTCACATCCCTGAAAAACTTTTTCCTTTGGCATATGACAAACCGAGTGGCACCTCATCACACACAAGGTAGTTCATTATATCCGCATACCATGGCTCGCTCCCTCTAGACACTTGAAGTAAGCACTCCTCCATCATTTGCAATTGCTCATCCCGGAATGAGTCCTCAATCGGGATGTCATCTCTTCCAATCTCCAATGGTGGTAGCCTACTAAGATGGTCTGATACCGAATTTTCGGAACCATTCTTGTTCCGAATCTCCAAGTCAAATTCTTGGAGGATAAGGATCCACCGAATGTGGCAAGGCTTGGCATCTTTTTTTCTGACGAGATAACGGATCACAGCATGATCCGTGTACACAATAACCTTTGCTCCAACAAGATATGACCGGAACTTCTCGAAGGCATACACTACCGCCAGGAACTACTTCTCGGTTGCTAGCATAGTAGATGGCATGTGTAAGCCCATCCTTCTTTTGTCCTAAAACATCCCCAACGGCCACATCACTTGCATCACACATTATTTCAAAAGGTAAGCTCCAATCCGGAACCGAGCTAAGTGGATTCCGGTGAGAACTAAACCGTACAAGCTTGTACGTGGGAGATCTTACCATTTGCCGGTGACATTAGGAACCGGAACCCTTTTGGAAGAGTTTTATGATGGATGTGATGAGCACTCTAAGGTGTTCGAGGTACATTGAGTAATTCTATGGAGAAAGGTGCAGCTAGCGACCTTAAACCAAGCGCTTCTTGGGAGGCAACCCAAGGTATTGCTTTCTTTTCCCTTTTCTAGCTTATTTTTAGATAGTTTGCTTTGCTTTGTTTTTGCCGTCCTCTAGACAAAAATCAGGTACTCTTTAAGGAAGGATTACAGCTCAGGAGCTACACTAGAAGGACATAAGTTCGAGAAATTAAGAGGACAGAGCTTGACTGAGACACATCTCGGGTGCAGTTATAGGACCTCGACCGAGATGTTCTTTGCCAACCGAGATGATCTTATCTAGGAGATGTTTCTTATTTGTTTATGCAGTTCAGCTAGGTCCGGTGAGTATTCTGATTTCCTTAGACTTATATTTGACCCATTGGGACAATGTGTCCAAAGTATGGGGTATGTGGGTTTGTATTTATTTGACTTATGTGGATGTATGACTTGACTCTTGATGGATATCTACTGTTTTATTTTGCTCTATGTGTTTATGTGAGACTACATGCATGCATACAAGTTATTTGATTGAGAAAAACGTCAAAAACTGGTTTGAAATAAAAAATTTATGACCTCGACCGATGTGACTCTGACCAATCGAGGTGCAGTTCTCGGTTGACTTAGATCATTTCGACCAAGGTGGTTTAACTGAGACAGTTTTCGAAACGATTTTTTGTGCTTCTTATCTTGATATGACCTCAGTGATGATTTTGTTTGCTGACTGGTTTTGAAATCTTTATATGTTCGAAAGGTTTTATGATAAGTTTAAGTTGCTAAATGCTTTGTTTGAAATTTTGGCATGTTTAATACTTTGTTTTTATTTAAATTATGTTGAATTTGAAGGTTGACACCACATGATGAGTTCTCTCACTCTCTTCTTGGAAAGACCAAGGCAATTCATTCTCTTCTCTTCTTCTTCTTGATCATGCTTAGCCCTTCATATACATATTTGCCTCCCTTTACCTATCCGGGAATTTGGAAGCAAGCAAGTGCAAAGCAAGTGAAAGAAAAGTTGAGATGTTGGCTGAAAGTTAGAAAGAAACAAATAGGTTTGGGGAAGTCAATCATGATCATGAGTAACTCGGCACCATTCACATATCTGGGTGTTTGTGTCTTGCCAAAGTCGGATTGAGCGATATTTCTAGCGGGTCATGGTATGTGCATCAAGGGTTTGAGGCATCTCGAGAAATTGATGATTGCTGATTTCCTATGCTTCGGTTATTGTGCACCTCTGTCCATGCATCCCAAAAAGTAAAGTAAAAAGTAAATAGGCAAAGCTTATTGGTGGAAGATGTTGAAGTTCAAAGGAAGTGAAGTAAAAATCCTTTTCCCGGATTCTAGCACCACATTCCCTATATACATCCCACCCTCACACGTTTCTTGACCTTCTCTTGGAAAGCCCTTGAGACCTCGAGCTTGTTGATTGACTTAGTGGTTTAAACTGGATTATACATGATTAATTTCAATAATTATGATTTATTATGCATTCTATGATTTTATGCAAAGATGAACAACTTTCTTATATTTATAAAATGTTTTGAGCATGTATTGATTTTAAATCTCATGAAGCATTCTCTTAGAGTGATCTATGATTGTAGCACACCACCAAAAATGTTTTTGAAAGACTTTTCATTGATCTTTATGACTTATAATCCATTCTATCTTGTATCTAAGATTTGGAGCTTGCTTGGGGACAAGCAAGGGCTAAGTATGGGGTATTTTGATAGCATGAATTATAGTTTATATTTTGGGGCCTGTTTAGACGTTTTATCTTCAATAATCTGCATGTTTGGATGTATATTATGTGATTATATTGTTGTTTTATCTACCCTTGCGGGAATCGAGGTCTACACCAAGTTTCGTTGTAAACGTAGGTAAAATGGCACGTTTTGCATCAAAATGGAGCTAAAGGAGCTAAAAAGTCATTGGAGCTACATTCAGGAGCTTAAGGAAGAATCCAGGAATCATGAAAATGGATTAAAGATTCACTTTGGACCAGATTTGAGAGATTTCACATTCAGTTTAGAGTCACCTCGGTCAGCTACAGTGTCATCTCGACCGAGGTGATCCAGAGGAGCTGCTCGACCGAGGCGAACACCTTGGACGCGGCGAGAGATATTTTATTCTTGGCTGAGATCTTTTATTTTTGGTAAGAGGATCTTATATTTTCAGGCTGGGTTCCTGGAAGGAAAAAGATAATTTAGCCCATATATTTTACCTATTTTATGGGAAAATATCTTTCTTAGATCTTTTATCTTTGGGAGGTAATTTTCCTATAAAAAGGGTTGGATTTTCCACAAATCCGAGGATCCCGTTAGGAGCCCGCAAGCATCCTCTAACGGCTGGAAAACACCCACTACAACTAGGAGATTTGAAGAACCTTTTTGAAGGTTCAAGGAAGATTGAAGGAAGGAAGTTGATAGCTTTTATAGCTTTTGTGAAGGGGTTTTGTAAGACTTTCTTAGATTCCCTTCTTTGTTGATTGTCTTGTTGGATTTGTAATCTAAGGAACGCTTATTTGTGATATTTGATTCAGTTATTGAAGCCTTGTTCTTAAGGTTCTTGTGTTTAATTATTCACTTTATTCCCATATATTTGATTATTGCTTTCATGATGATGAGTGGCTAATTTCCTTGTATGATTCTAGATTGATTGGCTAAAGGTTGTGGGAAAAACAATGATAGAATAATCTTAATCACAGTAGGACCCTGAAAGCTTGAGTCTTTATGCTTAACCCTAGAACATCTCGCTCAGTCGATAAACATCTCGGCCGGGGTGGAATTCGTCTGACCGAGGTGACCTTTCTGATCCGAAACTTAGAGTTAAGTTTTAGAGTTTGCCAAATCCTATTCTTATTACACCTTTCCTAGTTCAATGCAAGCCTAGGATGAGACTTACCCGGTAATTCCTTTGTTTGTTTACCAAAGATCATAAGTGTAGGTAATAAAGGTTTATCCTTTATTGGGGTTCGAGTGTGCTTTCATCCCATCTTTGTGAGTTAGCCTGAGACTTACCCGGTAAAGGTTGATTTTATTCCCTTAGTTGGTTTGTTGGTTTGAGATTATAGTTCCATTCCTTAGTACCTTGAGACTTACCCGGTGGTAGGTTCTTTGGCTTGGGATTGTGAGTAGTGAGACTTACCCGGTGATCTATTCCACTTTAGAAACACTTTCCCTTTGCAAAATCTCAGCTTTGTCCGCTTATCTTTAGATCTTGAGTTGGAACCACAACTAGATGCTTTAATCCCTAGAATTGCATATTCCTTTAATTGAATTTTTATCATCTTCGATTACTTTAATCGCTTTTGTGGTTAGTAATTACATAGACAACCTACACCTGCTTTGTTTCACCAAGTCCTTGAGATCGACACCCCAGAATTCTTGTTTTTTACTACGATTGACCCGTACCCTGCGGGTTCGCATCCTTGTTTTTAGCATACATCTTGGGTTATAAATTTAAAGCTTACACACACCATTTGGAGCGAACAAGGTGCCACATATGTTGGCTCATCATCTTTGCTCTAGCCTCCTTCTTCTTGCAATGGTTCTTCCTCCACTACTACTTGCTTCCCTTTGTCATTCTCCCTTGGCGAGGGATCTTTCATGCTCAGCCCACTCCTTGTTGTAATGACCAACACTTGGCCTCTTGGATTGTTCTCGGTCCTTCTTGGAAGCTTTCCCGGATCCCTTTGTGCTTCACCCGCCTTTTGGAACAAGCAAACATTCATGGCTTCCATAGCAAGTAAATGAAATGAAAATGAAAAGAAACCAGTAGTCTTAGCTTAATATAAGATGAAACAAGACTTACAACCCTTCAAACACAGCTCCAAAACGTTCCTTACAAATCCTTCAAATGTTCTCAACAAAAGTCACTAAAAAATCACTCAAAATTTCACTCTAAATATCTATCTTGTTGTGTTGTTCTTCCTCCAAAATAAGAGTGTTTCTCGTCTGCTCCAAGAATTTCCAATGTGGATGATGATAATGTATGAGACAATTTGGGAGACTCCCCTACCAACAACCTGCAGGGCCACACTACAAAAAAAAATTCAATTAGCGACGGGTATTTGCGACGGCAGGAAAGCCATTTGCCGTCGCCAATAATCAACGGCGACGGCTTGGCGACGGCAAAAAGGGGCGTAGCCAGAACAGGCGACGCAAAAGTTTTTTGCGACGGCTAATTGCCGTCGCAAATATTTGGCGTCGCCTGGTGGCGACAGAAGTAGCCGTCGCAAAATTATCGCGTCGGATAAAGCCGTCGCCGTCCAATGTGTCGCAACTTTGAAATTTGGTGCGAAATTTAAAATTTTGCGTCAGCAGTAGCCGTCGCAAATTTTAGATTTGGTGGAAAATTGTGTTTTTTGGCAACTGCAAGGTCCGTCGCAAATTGTATATTTGGTAAAAAAGTTTGTATTGACGACGGCTAAAAGTGTTTAGAATATTAATTTTTAGCAACGGTTACCTGCCGTGACAAATTGTAAATTTTGTGGGAAAATTCAACCACATCCTGTAAAACTATACCACAACCTGTATTATTTGAAAAGATTTAAATGGTTGCATCAAGTTGCAACAACAATTTTCATAAACTAAAAGAGTATTTAACATTCAAAACAATCAAAATAGCACGATTCGAAGTGTAAATAAGTTGACAATCTGAAAGTACAAAACCTAGATGTCCTTCATCTTTAACAAAGTGGTAATGAGGTTCACAATCACACACTTCCACAATTAAACATCTTTTACTTGGACAAATTCATCATCAACTGCATCATTTTCGCTAATTGGTTCCTTTTCTGATGCTGCATGATCTCCATCTCCAATAGACTCTTCTCGATGTGCACTAGTTACAACCTATAAAAAGTATGAAATAATAACAATAGTTTAGATGAAGAAAATATACGGTAACGAAGTCTTATGCACATAGATGAGCATTTATTTAATGGTCCTCAATACATTATTTTCAGTGAGGATGTATCTGGCAAGATATGCTGAAAATGTAAATTGATAACGTCTAAAACAGTAGTTGATAAGGCCTAAGAAGATGACAACGTGCTAATCCAGAAGCCTTAAATGTAAACTGCACGTTTCCAACAAAGTACACCACTACTCCCTTAAAAGGGAAAATCTAGGACCATTTATATCCATTGCAAGAGGCCTATAATAGCATTAATAGGAAACAAGCATAATCACTGTCGTAAAAGTCTTACGAAATAAATTTGTCAACGATTTGCCACTTCACTAGAACAAACATCCAGAAAATCTTACTACTTTACTAGTATACCATAAAACACGAAATAAAACAGTCAAAGACTTATAAATTTACCACAACAAACAACTAGAAATTCTTACTATGTCATGATACACACAATTCCAAGACCTCCGTTGAACAAGCAATAAATAGAAGTCGCATTCATATTCTTATTGACCACCATATTAATATAAAACAATTGATGAAAATAAGATATATTATTGGTATAGTTACTGGCCCATATTCTGCAATAGTATTTAATATGACCAGTCGAGAAACCCTATATGTTGACATAGAAATAAAAGTTATGAGCTTATCGAGCTATCTTACCTGTTTCAAAGAGATGGGAAATGTTAACTTGGATGAAACCTCCGGAGTTTTAACGATCTCCTTGGTGATCTCTATCCAACTACGACACACCCCAGCACAAGCCACCACATTGCTCCTTTGGGGCCAAGTAACCTCCGAATCCTCAACTCTCATGAGGACATCTTTGAGGGACCACTGAACTATCTTGCACAACCCGGTGAGACCTCGATCTAAACCCTCTCCTAGATGTACTCCCAATCTCATCCCTCATGTCTTGAAAAATGCTCTTAATCGACATAGTTCTTACTCCAAATCACCTTAATTCCCACACAAAGCAAATATATTAGGAGCACATTTGGTGACCAAATGCTGAGAAATGAACTTAAAACCCCCAATTACAAGCTCTTAGGACCCATAAAATTAGCAATGGACTAAAAAATCAAGTCCCGTTTTCTTCTCTTTGGAATTTCAACATCAAAATACCACAAATTAGCAACAGATTACTGCTGGCATAACCCCCAAATACCATGGGGATAAGATTAAAACAGGCATGCAAACTTTCTTTGGGTTATTTCACATCACATAAATAAGAGGGGGGGGGGGGAGGGAATCATAATCAACTTGAGCAATGTGCTTCACAAATGTCATGCTGGCAGTATAACAGATCCATGACTCCAACTTTCCGTATCATAAAAATAGATTTCTTGATGAATCTGAGTGAAAAGACAAAGCATGTACCTCTTAAATAGATAATTCCAACATCCATAACCTCACAGCATGATATCTGCAATCCTTTCAAATTTGAAAGCCCTGAAATGCTAATGAATAAGTATAAGTACCGTATAAACTAAGTGTGCTACATTTAAAAAAATAACAGATAGTACTAAAATTTAAAGCAGATTCTTAATCAAATAGCTACTAGATATACCGCGCTCGTGCTTCGCACGCGCCTAGTTTGATCAGCTAATTTAGGTTCAGAATTTAGAATGACATTTTTGTGTAACAATCAAATATTTTCAGATATTCAATATTATCAAATCTGAACAAAAGGATAAAATTTAATTCGATTAAACTAAATATAATCAATCAATTTAATTGGAATGAAGTATTCTTTAGCATATAATATAGATTATATACCCACGTAAGTTTCTGATTCTCTTCCCCAATCTTTTATTTACATGAACAAGCAAAGAATAATTGCCAAGTTCAAACCGCAGAAGCAAAAAATTAAGGCCTAGTGGTTGGTCTCTCTTATTTGCCAATAACTCAAACCACTTTCAATCTGCAATTTGGTTGATCTAATAACTTTAAAAAGCTGCAGCAAAATCAAACACTCAACACCCAACTTTCGGGAACAAGAATGAGCACCACCAAGAATGCTCTCATGTTCTTCTTCATCCTTTCCCTTCTCTTTCTTTTCAACCATTATTTCTTCTCGTCCTCTTCCAAACACTGCTGAAAATACTGCAAGCAAAAGTGTTTAAAACAGTTAACTGAGAACTTGTAAATCCTTATATGCCTAAATTGATCCATGAATAAAGAAATTCAGCCAACCAGAAATAGCAGGTGTTAGATACCATCTCCAATGTCCATACAGGTCCCAATCATCAAGGATAAAACCAACAAGAACTTTTGAAGAACCCTATGCTTTTCAAGTGGTGACTTTAATCTTGAAGCAAAAAGTTCCAACCACATCAACTTCTGATGAACAATTGAGTATATATAATCAAACTAATCAAGTAGAACTCTTAGTAAGGGATAAGCACACCTTAGCAGTTGCAGAAAACAATCAACATATGTGAACCCTACCCAATATTAAGCTACATTGAGGCAACTGTTGAGGAGAAACTGAAGACCAATTAGTGCACACCTGCAGACTTGTGCTACTCCTTGCAAGTAAGGACACAAGCTTATATTCAGGCACAAAATGTAGATTTTTTTATACTAAAGTGCATTTGTCAATTCAGATAACAATACTGAGAGTACAAAGAAATAAAAAATACTCAGGTAATTTTCAGAAAGGAAAATTCAGCAACGAACCATAAAGCTCCCCAATTGCATATCTTGGGGTAAGCCTACCTAAAGAGTGGGCAATAATGGATATTTTCTGAATGTAGCACCAAAAGAGAGAGACATTCACTATCCATCCAGACAAAGCCAAAAAGATTGTTTATTAGATGATAATAAGATCCAGCAAGGAGAACATTACATGAAAGGTGCAGTAGAACTGCTCCAATAAAAATGGATGAATCAGTACACTAATATATGCTTGACGCAACTCCTTGAACTGATACAAAATCATTGGTAATAATTTACCTGAACAAATCAATTCGCAGGTATAAAAAAGATGCAAAGAGAGTTGATGTTAAAAAATAAATACGAGCAACTAAACCAAGAGGCTGCATCAATTATCATAAAGCGGTACAAAGCAAGCATAGCAGATGCTTGAAGGTCGGGTACTATTAATTGGAAGGGTAAGATCACAATATTAAAGGTGCAAATCAGGTGCTTTGTACAAATAGGTACCTCCTGCTGCTATGCACCGCTATAGTCACTATTCAGAACCCAAATTCAGATTCAGCACCAACAGTATGTACATGTATTTTTCATGGATTATCTACCTAATCAGTAACAGTAAAGCAGTAAAAGAGATGCATCTTTTGAAGAATAACTAAATAAGCAAAATTACGCGGAAACTAACACTTGTCTACAGCCTGAAGTCATCATATTATAGCAAACCATTGTTTTATAATAACTACAACTTGATTCATCTGACATACGCTAAGCTACCATCAATTAAGTCAGATAATTTCTGTAATTTCTGCTGGTTTCTCACCTATTATACATTCTTTTCCAATGATTTTTTTTTCTTTAATTCTTTTCGAACCCTAACTTCAGTTTAGAATAATTTCAACCTTTTTATTTCCATAATCTTAAACAAACAAAGATTACTGATGATTGAGAATACTCATTGTGCGGGCACAACTCTCCAAAGCATTGAACTCTAATTAAGAGCTTAATTCCAATTGCTAGCTGTCTTATTATTTTTCAACCTAGTAAGTACTAATTAATGAAGATGAAGAAGAACATAATCTCTTCCATTTAAGTTTAATATATGTAAAAATTGCCTATTCTAAAGGTGCCCGTGGTTATTCAGATGTTGACACAAGCACAACTCTTCAAAATAAATCAATCTAACTGACCTGTAGAAAACAACTCTACCAATCCAACTACCAACTATGCAGCATTCAAAGAAATACAGACGAATATAGGAATAGTTTTACATACTCAGCAAATCAGGAGAAGATGACTCACATAGATACAGAGTAGAGGATACCAGAGACTCTGAGAAAGAGAGGCAGAGAACGTACCTGAGACTAAGAGAGAGACCGGAGACTGCTCGGAGTCAGAGGCGTGTCTTGTTGCCAGTCTTTGTCAGCTACTCGAGACTGCCATAGTCGAGCCCTATAATCAAAGAAATACAAACGAATATAAGAATATAGGATGGTATGATACTCGAGACTGCGAGAGAGGGAGTCGTAGGCGTCGTCTTCGTCGGCCGACCGCTAATCGCCGCTAGTTCTCGCCAAACATTATTCGCCGTCTTGCCGAAGTATCATCGTGTTCCCATTTAACAAATTCCAAAACCTAATATGAGAGGTCGAGTGGGCTTTTTTTCAATTATTATTTTTATTTTTATTATTATTATTATTATTATTATTATTATTATTATTAGTAGTAGTAGTAGTAAATGAGCTTTTGCAAGCCGCTCGTATTCGGCTCGGGCTCGTTACGAGCTCAATACCAGACTCGTATTCAGGTCGTTTTATAATATGAGCGAGCCGAATACGAGCTTTTGGCGAGCCGAGTCCGAGCCGAGAAGAACAAGATGGACAAGTATGATGAAAAACAAATAAAAAAAGGTTGTTAAAGAGAACATCAAGTTAAAGGAGATTAAGTCGGAAATCAAACTGGAATTCCCGAGAAATGATTGTCGGCTTCTTTGTAATGACGACTGAGAATAAAAACAACACGGAGGAGAGTAGAAGATGGTGGCGAGTAGAGGGCGGTGTCAATCGATTCCAACTATAATTTCGTAATCGATACTTTGGGCGAGGGTTTTTGGAGAAGAGTAGAGTACGGTTTCAATTGATTCCAACTATAATTCCGTAATCGATACTTTGGGCGAGGGTTCTTGGAGACAAACAAGGAAGAGAGTTCATCGTCTCTTCGATGAGATGAATTTGGTTTGGGTTTTCTTAAAGTATTTTTAACAATCTCTCATTAATAGGATAAAGTTTTAAATTTTATTGATGGAAGGTCTTTTGAGATAAAATTTTAAATTTTATAGGGATTTTTAACTATTTTGAAAGAAAAAGAAAATTAATTATATTATTTTTTAATGTTTTTTACCCCAATATTTCGTATGGCGCCAAATAATATGGTTGTTGGCGTCGGCAACATAGCCGTCGCCAATGGTACCTTTTATTAGCCACGGTAAAGATTAGCCGACGCCAATTACAAGACTATTAGCGACGGTCGTATACCGCCGACGCAAATAATTGGAATTTTGGCCACCCTGATGTTGCCGTCACTATGCCGTCGCCAAATAAAGACCAATGGCTACGGCAGACCCTTGCCGTCGCCAACAAGCGTGGCCAATTGAATTATTTTTTGTAGTGCCATTAATATTCTCCACCAAGAGCAAAGGTCAGGCAAGGAGATCGTGGGACAGCTGTCCAGAGAAAACCACGACCAAAATTACGGGTGTGGTTTTGGCTTCTGGACCGTGGAAATCCCTGTTCAGCTCTCTTTGGATCATTAAGCCATGAGTTGGTGCAAGGCATGCACCAACAAGGTCCTATGTGTTCTCCTTTGCTCCTAGCTTGCTCCTTAATGAGTCCGGATGTGTGCCATCACGAGGAATGATCCTCGAATGTATCGATTAGGCTCCAAAAGTTCCCCAAAATACCTATAAAACTGACAAGAGTTCGTGTAGACGTCTATTTTGACAATATGCATGAATTAAGCATAAACGTCATGAACTAATGTCAAACCATGCACGAATAACGGGAAAAACTATCTAAATGGATGCCTAAACTAACGTCATAAATCGTGTCATCAATGATTGACAATGCCGGGCTTAGAGAGTTCATCGGCATTAGAGAGCATGCTTATGAGGAGCTCACCATGGAGTTTATTCGCTCCTTTGATCATGATGCTAGGGAGAGGAAGCTTAAGTTCAAAATGATGAATCCGAACTACAACATGCCCATTGTGAGGTTTGCTAAGATTTTCGGTTTTAGTGAGACTGCTAACCGGACCTTCCCTAGGAACACTAGGCCGTATGCTTTTAGGGAGTCTATTGCTATGTTAGTTGGTTCGGATGATAGGTGGCGCCCGGCCGATTCTAAGGAGAGCTTGATTTACAATTTGTGTTTCAAGCTAGCACACTAGATCATGTCCGAGTGCCTTTTTCCTACGACCGTGACACCGTAGCGGCTTAAGGCCGATGAGTTGTTCATCTTGTTATGCATGGCCACCGGTACCGCTCCTGATTGTGCCACTCTACTAGCCGACAACTTAAAGAAGATCAAAAACAAGGAGAAAGGGGACATTTGTGTGGGAGGTATTGTGACTTACATCGCTCACCGTCTAAAGGTAGACTTCTCAGCTTGTGAGCTTGCTACAGAGGCTAGGCCTCTTGATCTTGTATGTTTTATTCATAGGGGTATTCTGATTCCCCGACACAAAGGCCCACCACATGCAGCTATGCCTTGGGAGGGCAAGGGAGGGAGAAAGATTCCGTGAAAGGCGGAATACACCATTAGGAACAACGTCAACTGAAAGTTGACGTTTGAGGAGATGCATTCTGACATGATGGATCCAGATTATGAGGAGGAGGATGCCGTAGCTGAGGCGGCAGGAGGACAGAGCCAGGATTACATGGACACGAGGACGGACACCGGCCCTAGCGACTATAGGGCTGACAGAGAATTGGGTAGTTCTCAGGAGCTGCCATCTTCTTTTCCATCCATGGGAGGGTAGCACGAGCCTCCTAGGAGATCCACCGCCCTCCGTTCTCGTGTCAGCCCTTCCCAGAGCCGTGCCAGTACTTCAAAGCGTTCTTCCTGGTACGATGAGCAGCCTCCATGGCTTCCCGCACTACAGCAGAGGATGGATAGCATTGATGACCACCTTGGCTCAGTCGAGTAGGGGTAGCAGATGATCCGAGAGTTTACCATGCTCAGTTTAGCCGCCCCTACGACCAGGCATGGCATGGCATCCATTCCCGCCTCCACTTTGATGATGACATTTGCTTTTTAGCTTCTCCACCAAACTTGTGAGTTTCTTGTAGTTTTACCTCTACTTCTATTACACATTGGGGACAACATGTGGTTCAAGTATGGGGTGGTTGAATACCTTTGGTCTGTAATAACTTTGAGATAGTTGCTTGCTTGTATGATCATCGTACCTTTGCATTTTTCATTACCTTAGTCACACGTTTCATTGTTGCATTGCATTTGATAGTTTTGAATATCAAAAAAAAAATCTGAAAATTTTAAAATTTTTGTGCTTCTAGGATTTGAGATGACCTTGATGAAGAAAACTACTTATGAATTTGATTTTTGATGATTTTTATGTGTTTGAAATGAATTGTAATTTGTGAAGAATTTGAATGTTTTGTTGAGCTTTCTTGCAAGTTTTATAATTTGGAAATTTATATAAATCATGTTGAGAATTTGAAGGTTGAAACCGCTTTTATAAGTTCTTGCACTTCTTATTGATATGACTTAGACGCTTCGTTTCGATTCCTTTCTTCTTCTTGATCACCTTTAGCCCCTCATGTATATCTATATTTTGCCCCTTCTTACCTAGCCGGGAATTAGGATGCAATTGTGTGAAAGTGTGCAGTTTGAAGTTGAAAGTGATGATGTTTGTTAGAAAAATAGGTTTGGGGAAGTCAATCATGATGATGAGTAGCTCGGCACCATTCACATAGCCGGGTGTTTGTGTCTTGCCAAAGTCGGATTGAGCGATATTCCTAACGAGTCATTGTATGTGCATTACGGTTTCAGGCGACTCTAGAAATTGAGTTAATGTTGATTTCCTAGGCTTCGGTTATTGTGCACCTCTTATTTAATCTCAAAAGTAAAGTCGAAAAATTATGCTGAAAAAGAAGAGCAAAGCTCCATTGGTGGAAGTTAAAGTTTGCTTAAAGAAGTTGTGATGTTATTTTCCTTTTTCCCGGATTTTGCACCACATATCCTATACATACCCCACCCTAACACGTTTCTTGACCATATTTGAAAGACCTTAAGATCTTTGAGATTGATGTTTGGCTTTGTGGTCTAAATTGGATTTTTCCCATGAGTTATTTTGATTTTGCTTCATGTTATAATGCTTGTTTTGAAACTTTTGCAAGATGTGATTGCTCTTTTCAAGGCATGAATCCTTTTGTTCACATAACGATTCTAGGAAAACCATGAAACAAGTGAAGAGAGAGATATTTGAATAGAAGCGCTAATAAAAAAATATTGTGTTTTTTCCTTGTCTTTGCATTCATATTTCATACATCTTTGTATTCTAGATTGAACCTTGCTTGGGGACAAGCAAGAGGCAAGTATGGGGTATTTTGATTACATGAAATATGACTTAGTTTAGATGTGCATATAGGTAGTTTTTCCCTTTCTTTTGAGTACATGGACATGCATTTGAAGCATTTATTGAGTATTTACACCTATTATCCTAGAATCTAGATCTACACAAGCTTTATTGTGATTTTAGATGTGCATATAGGTAGTTTTCATTGGAACGTCATTGGAAAAAGTATGAAGTGAAGCAAGGGTGAAAAATGTCGAAAAGGAAGAGCCATGGTCAAGAAAGGGTTTCCACGGCCGGGGTTTTGATAATTAATTAAATTTCACACGTGGAAACGAAGGTCGAGAGTCACCACGGGGTAAACCACGGCAGTGGTTTTGTGACGTTAACCGTGGTTTTCTTCGGAAAAGTCCTTACGTTAATTGTCACGTCATCATGAATGAAATGAGCCTTTTAACCTAGTTTTATTTTGTAAAGGGGTGTTGACGGCTGCATTTTGGATATCTCGCAATAGACGAAGATCACGCCCTAAGCCGGAAGGAAGGCTCTTGGATTCCATTTTGCTCATATCAGAAAGATTGCTTCACCGTTGGAGGAGATTGAACAAGTTCTTGGTTCTACTTTAGAGATTTGTGAGATTGTTTTATTCTTTAAATTGTTGTCTTTGAGAACACATTCTTGGATTATATTGTTTGATTGATTGAGTTATTGAAGATTGCGTTTATTCTTCCTTGTGTTCTCGATTGCATATCTTTCTTGATTTTTGTTCCTAATCTTGAATTGATTATGATGATGATTGTTGGCTAAACCCCCCTGCAATTCTAGGGTTAAGGGTAGATGGTTGTGGTATAATGATGATATATTGAGCCTTTACAGATCGGACCCAGAGAGTTGTTAGACGAAACCCTCGATCGAGGATTTCCACGGGCTGTTCTTAAGGAACTACGACCGTGGTTTCAAAAGAGTTGGCCGTGGTTTCCTCTATTTGCACGTTTCGCTTTTGCCTTTATTCAAAGTTCAAGATTGCATCAATCCTACCTTTTTTTAACCTTTTCTGATCTTAGCTTTGTTGATTGTGAGTGTTACAAGCTCTAGGTGATAGAGGATTCAAACCCCTCTATTAGGTGAAGAGGAGTGCCATGCCCTCAATCCTTTATCTTTCTTTTCTTGGGTTTTGGTTGGTGTGAGAGTTTAATCCTATCCTCGTAACCTCTTCATAACGAGACTAAACATCCGTTAAGTAGAATCCTTTGGGTGGGACAAAAGGGAAGTCGGATCTTAAACCGGACGACATTCCTATCGAAGATATACACAACATCTTGAATCAAATACCGCAACCGGATACTTGGATGTTTAGAATCTGCATTCCCCTTATTCTTGCTTCTATGTTCTTTATAGTTATCATTGCATTGCTTGCTACCCAAGTTAGATTACGTTTATTGATTTGTTCCCACCGATTGCCTTAGATTGACTCCTGAATACTAGCACATACTACGCATGATCCGTACACTGCGGGTTCGCTACGTTAGGCTTCTTTCTTGGATATAAATTTAAATCTTATTTGCACACACACCTTTTCGAGCAAAAAATTATCCTTATAAATCTTGAGCCGGAACCACAACTGGATGGTTTGACCTCTAGAATGTGCATTCCCTTACCTGATTGATATATTATCTTTGTTATCTTTGCTTTATTGCTTGCTTTTGATTGACAACTTGATTATTACCGTGTTTGATTTCACCATTGTCCCTATATTCGACCCTGGAGTATTTTCCGTTATTACAATTGATCCGTACACTGCGGGTTCGCATATTGTTTCAGGCTTTTATTTTAGGTTATAAATTTAAAGCTATTTCCTTCACTATTACACACACGTCTGAGAGCGTACAATGAACCACGGCCTTGAGGGATCAAAATCTGTCGAGTGGTGAACTCCTGCATCCCTAAAAGTTTGGCCTCACCGGCGAACATGCATGTGAAAAGATCAAGGTCCATCGCCCTTGCAATGTAAGCCACCTATCCCCCAAAGAAGATATCACCCTTTTTCTTGCTCTTGACCTTGTCAAGCTTTTCCACTAGCATGGTGCAATGTCTGGAACGCCACCTGTAGTCATACAAAAGAGAGAAAGAAGCTCACCGTGTCGGACTTTCTAGGCAGTCTTTGTCCTGGCCAGCAGCATCTCGCTCAAAATCCTATGAGCGATCCGGAAGGACACATGGTAGATGAGCTTCTCCTTGGAGTCATCTAGATGCCAATAGTTAGCACTCGATGTGACATGAGCAATGCTGTTCCAAAAGGCATTCGCCTCTCTCCTAGAGGGAAAGTCTTTGATGATCGGCTTAGGGAAACCAAAAAGCATCCCAAAGTCTTCTATTGTAACGGCATACCCCTTGTTCATCAACCTGAACATCACTCCCTTATGCTCTGGCACATGGGTGATGGAAGTGGGAAACTCCAGAGTCGGCTCTACGTAAGTAGGTGAACGGATGGCCATAAACTCCTCCAGGCCAACAAAAAAAAACATCCGCTGCAGATCCTCGACGACGTGGAGGCAATTGAAGTCCTCAACATCGACATAGCGGGGTGAGATGATCGGTCAGGAGTAAATACGATCATACTCCCTCAAGAACCATCCGAGAATGATCGGCACTTGTGGTGGTGCAGAAAGGGAGGGTGAGTGGTTTCCTTCATCTGTACGTGTTCACTCGAAAAGGTGTGTGTGCAAATAAGCTTTAAATTTATATCCAAGAATAATGCCTAACGATAGCGAACCCGCAGTGTAGGGATCAATCGTAGTATGGGATAATATTCCGGACTCGATCTCAGGGAATCGGTGAGAACAAAGCAATAAAGGGAATCCAACTTGGGTAGCAAGCAAAGCAATGACAAAAATAAAGAATATAGAAGCAAGAATAATGGGAATGCAGATTCTAAAGATCCAAGTATCCGGTTGCGGTATTCGATTCAAGATGTCTACGGATGTGTACGGACAGAGGTGGATGGCAAGGTTTGTATATCTTCGGTAGGAATGTCGTCCGGTTTAAGATCCGACTTCCCTTTTTTCCCACCAAAAGGATTCTACTTAATGGATGTTTAGTCTCGTCAAGAAGAAGTTATGTGGATAGGATTAAACTCTCACACCAACCAAAACCCAAGGAATAGAAAGATAAAGGATTGAGGGCATGACACTCCTCTTCACCTAATAGAGGGGTTTGAATCCTCTATCACCTAGACCGTGTAACACTTATAATCTGCAAATCTAAGGCCTGAAAAAGTTAAAAACGGTAGGATTTTTACAATCTTGAACTTTGGATAAAGGAAAAAGCGAAACGTGCAAAAAAGAGGAAACCACGGCCAGATCTCGGGAAACCATGGTCGTGGTTCCTTAAGAACAACCCGTGGAAATCCTCGTTCGAGGGTTTTGTCTCACAACTCTCAAGGTCCGATCTGTTAAGGCTCAATCTATCATCATCTATATTACAACCATCAACCCTTCACCCTAGAATCGCAGGGGGTTTAGCCAAAAATCATCATCATAATGAATTTAAGATTAAGAATAGAAATGAAGAAAAATATGCAATCAAGAACACAAAGAAGAATAATACCAATCTTCAAAGAATCGATAAGTCAATCAATCAAACAATATAATCCCAAAATGTGTTCTCAAAGACAAAATCAAAGACTAAAACAATCTCACAAATCTCTAAGGAGAATCAATGACTTCTTCAATCTCCTCCAATGGTGAAGCAATCCTTTTCGATATGCAGAAAATGGAATCCAAGAGCCTTCCTTCCGGCCTAAAGCGTGATCTTCATCCAAAGCGAGATATCCAGAATGCAGCCATCAACCCCTTTTATAAAATAAAATTAGGTTTAAAAGGCTCTTCTCTTTCATGTTGTCGTTGCAATTAACGTAACGGACTTTTTCGAAGAAAACCACGGGTGAAGTCACAAAACCACGCCCATGGTTTACCTATGATGACTCTCGACCTTCGTTTGCATGTATGAAATTCAATTAATTATCAAAACCCCGGCCGTAGAACTCCTTTCTTGACCGTGGTTCTTCCTTTTCGATGGTTTTCACCCTTCCTTCACTTCATACTTCTTCCAATGACGTTCCAATGCATCCCAATGAAATTCTTATTGGCCAATGCTTAGTGAATGACTCCTTTCCACTCCATTTCAGCTCCAAATCACCTAAAACCACAGCAAAGCTTGTGTAGATCTTGATTCTAAGATAATAGGTGAATTTACTCGATAAATGCTACAAATGGATGTCTATGTATTCAAAAGTAAGGGAAAAACTACCTATATGCATATCTAAACTTGGTCATATTTCATGTCATTAAAATACCCCATACTTGCCTCTTGCTTGCCCCAACCAAGGTTCAATCTAGAATACAAAGATGTATGAAATATGAATGCAATGACAAGGAAAAGCAGAATATTTTTGGATTAGTGATTCTATTCAAAGATCTCTTTATACACTTGTTTAATGGCTTTCCGAAAATCGTTATGTGAACAAAAGGATTCATGCCATGAAAAGAACAATCACATCTTGCAAAAGTTTCAAAACAAGCATTATAACATGAAGCAAAACCAAAATCACTCATGGAAAAAATCCAATTTGGACCACAAAGCGAAACATCAATCTCAAAGATCTTAAGGTCTTTCAAATAAGGTCAAGAAACGTGTTAAGGTGGGATTTGTATACGATATGTGGTGCAAAATCCGGGAAAGTGGACAATAGCATCACAAACTTTTCAAGCATACTTCAACTTCCACCAATAGGAGCTTTGCTCTTCTTTTTCAGCATAATTTTTTTTCGACTTTACTTTTGAGATCAAAAACAGAGGTGCACAATAACCGAAGCCTAGGAAATCATCATTTACTGAGTTTTTCGAGTTGCCTCAAACCGTAATGCACATACAATGACTTGTTAGGAATATCACTCAATCCGACTTTGGCAAGACACAAACACCCGGCTATGTGAATGGTGCCGAGTTACTCATCATCATTATTGACTTTCCCAAACCTATTTTTCTAACACACTTCATCACTTTCAACTTTAAACTTCACAACTTTCGCACAATTGCATCTTAATTCCAAGATAGGTAAGAAGGGGCTAAACATATACATGAGGAGCTAAAAGCGTGATCAAGAAGAAGAAAGGAAATCAAAACGAAGCGCCTTAATCATATCAATAGGAAGTGCAAGAACTTATAAAAGCGGTTTCAACCTTCAAATGCTCAACATGATTTAGATTAATTTCCAAATTATAAAACTTGCAAGAAAACTCAACAAAACATTTAAATTCTTCACAAATCACAATTCATTTAAACACATAAAAATCATCAAAAATCCAATTCACAAGTAGTTTTCTTCATCAAGGTCATCTCCAATCCTACAAGGACAAAAATTTAAAATTTTCAAAATTTTTTTGGATTTTTCAAAACTATCGAATGCAATGAACAATGAAACGTGTGACAAAGGTAATGAAAAATGCAAAGATACGATGGTCATACAAGCAAGAAAAAAATCTCAAAGTTATTACAGACCAAAGGTACCACCCCATACTTGAACCACACATTGTCCCCAATGTGTAATAGAAATAGAGTTAAAAGTACAAGAAACTCACAAGTTTGGTAGAGAAGCTAAAAAGCGAATGTCATCATCAAAGTGGAGGCGGGAATGGATGTCATGCCGGGTCGTAGGGGCGGCTAAACTCGTAGTAAAGGTCTCGGATCATCTGCTGCCCCTTCTCGACAGTGCCAAGGTGGTCATCAATTCTATCAATCCTCTGATGTAGTGCGGGATGCCATGGAGGCTGCTCATCAAACCAAGATGGACGCTCTAAAGTACTAGCATGGCGCCAGGAAGGACTGGCTCGAGGACAGCGGACGGTGGATCTCCTTGGAAGTTCATGCTCCCCTCCCACGGATGGAAAAGAAGATGGCAGCTCTTGAGAACTACCCAACTGTCTATCAGCCCTGTAGTCGCTGGGGCCGGTGTCCGTCCCTGTGTCCATGTAATCCTTGCTCTGTCCTCCTGTCGCCTTAGCTGCAGCCTCATCCTCCTCATAATCTGGACACATCATCTCATCATGCATCTCCTCAAATGTCAACTTCCAGTTGATGTTGTTCCTAATGGTGTACTCCGCCTTCCACGGAACTATGGAGCATTGTTTAGAGCTAGATTCACATATATTGATTTAACCATTAGTGAGACTAATCATGAATCTTGTAGGTGATGGTGGATTTGCTCAAGGGAGATCCTTATCTCGACTACCACTCTTCAGTGGCAACAACTTTGCTCATTGGAGAGCACTTATACGTATGTTCATTACTGATCAGGACATGGAACTATGGAGCATTGTTCAGAATGGCCCCAAAGTCCCTACTACAAATGTTGAAGGTGTCCAAGTGCCAAAGAAAGAAGCTGACTTCACATAAGCTGACCTGGAGAATGTGTCAAAGAACTACAAAGCAATGAACCTACTATACTATGAATTAGATGCAAATGAATTCAACCGCATCTCATCATGCAAGAGTGCCAAAGAAATATGGGACAAGCTTGTTGACAATTAAGAAGGAACAAGTCAAGTCAAGGAAACAAAGATTAACATCTTCCTCAGATAATACGAGCTATTCAAGATGATTCCAAATGAACAGTCAAGGAAATGTTCACAAGATTCACTGAGATTGTAAACAACTTGGACTCACTAGAAAAAATCTTCACAAATGAAGAGAAAGTTAGGAAGGTTCTAAGGAGCTTACGTAAAGCTAAGTGGGGACCAAAGATGACTGCTATCGAAGAAGCTCAGAATCTCTCAACCCTTCCTCTTGATGACCTCCTTGGAAAACTCATCACACATGAAATGGTTCTTGGTGAAGAAGATGGAAAGCTCCCATCCAACTCCAAGAATTTGACATTAAAATCAAGAAAGGATGAATTATCATCAGACAAGGAAGATAGTGATGATGAAGAAAAAGATGCAATTGCCATGATCTCTAAGGGCCTCGCGAGAATTCTCAAGTTAAAGAAATAATCTTCTAACAATAGACAATAGCCACGAATATCAAAACCCCGAGGTAAGTTTTCTAACTCTAACAAGAAAACTAGAGTACTGACTTATTTTGAATGTGGTGAAACACATCATCTAGTGAAGGATTGTCCACAAAAGAAGAGGACCAACTTCAAGAAAAATGATCGAAAGAAGAAAGCTATGGTAGCTTCATGGAGTGATTGAGAATCATCAAATGAATCTGAAGACGAAAAAGGACAAGCAAACTTGCGTCTCATGGCCGATCATGTAGAAGATTCAAATCTATATCTTGACAATATGGTAAGTACAATTATGTCTCAACCTGAATCTGACCTGAAACAATTCCTTAAAGATATTATCATATGTGGCAAGGAACATAGAATAAGGATAAATTCTTTAAAAGAAAAGCTGCTTGAACACGAAAACAAACTAAGTGAGATGTCTTTGGAGATTGAAAATCTTAACACAGAAAAAGTAGACCCTGATGACAATATCAAGGCCTTGGAATCAGAAAACATGATTATCAAGGACAACCTCTCCTCTCTTCATCGAAACTATATCGATCTAGAGAAAGAGAAAGTTGATCTAACTTTGATGTGTCAAGACCAAAAGGTTGCACTTGTTAAGTTTACTCGTTCAAAAGCTAATCTTGAGAGAATGATGGATGAACAACAGTCGTCCCTTAACAAAAATGGTATAGGTTATCATAGAAGCTTTCCTAGAAAACCTACCACCACTTTTGTCAAAGCCAAATGAAGTATTCATATGCCTACTTTCTTTTACTGTTGTAAAAAGGGTCATGTTAAATCTACATGTCTTTATAGAAGAAATGATCCTTATATTATTAGAAACACCTATCCTTTATGTTTAAGGAAACATGTCAAACAAATCTGGGTTCCTAAAGCTACTAGACCACCAAACATGATCGAACCTGAATATGGACCAAAATATGTCATTTGGTCGACCCGGAAAGGTTGATGTTTGTTGTTTTGCAGGATATTACCAAGGTAAAGGAGCATAAATGGATATTAGATAGTGGTTGCTCAAGACACATGATTGGATAAAGCTCTTTATTCTCAGATTCAAAGAAGCAATCATGTGGAACCATTACGCTTGGTGATAAAGGAAAGTGTGACATTATTGGCATTGGTAAAATATGTTATAATTCATCTAACTTTATTGATGATGTTTATTTGGTTGACGGTTTGAAGTATAATTTGCTTAGTATCTCTCAAATATGTGATAAAGGCAACAAAGTTTTATTTGATTCAGAAAAATGTGAGGTTCAAGACAAAAAGACGGGTGAAGTTGTGCTTACTGCCCCTAGATGTAACAATGTTTATTCCATGAGTACTAACCAAGTTTCAGAAACTAAGCTAAAATGTCTAAAGGCCTTGACTGATGATCCAAGGCTTTGGCATAGAAGACTTGGTCACGTAAGCATGCACACAATGTAGAAGCTACTTACAAAGGATTTGGTACGTGGTTTGCCAAACCTAAGTTTCAAGGTAGATGAAACATGTAAGGCTTGTACACAAGGTAAACAAACAAGAGGTTCCTTCAACCCTAAGAAAGTTGTAAGTTGTTCTCGACCCATCGAACTTTTACATATGGATCTTTGTGGACCTATGCGTGTCAAATCTCCCGAAGGCAAGCAGTACATCCTTGTTATTGTGGATGATTTCTCTCGTTTCACATAAATTTCTTTTCTACAAGAAAAACCTGAAGCATTATTTGAGTTTTTAAAATTATGTAAGGAGTTACAAACTTTGAAAAACCTACGAATTATTTCTATAAGAAGTGATCATGGTAGAGAATTTGATCAATTAAAGTTTGATTTATTTTGTGAAAAATATGGTATTCCACATAACTTTTCAGCTCCTAGAACTCCTCAACAAAATGGAGTTGTGGAACGTAAGAACCGCACACTTGAGGATATGTCTAGGACGATGCTTTTAGAAAACAATTTGCCAAAAAGTTTTTGGGTTGAAGCAGTGAACACTGCAAATTATATTTTGAATAGATGTTTAATTCACCCTATCTTGAAAAAGACTCCTTATGAACTCTTTAAGGAAGGAAACCAAATATTTCATATTTCAAACCCTTTGTATGTACTTGTTTTTTCATAACAATGGCAAAGATAACCTTGGGAAATTTGATACACGTAGTGATGAAGCAATATTCATTGGATATGCTTCAAGTAGCAAAGCTTATCGTGTCTATAACAAACGTACCAAAATTGTTGAGGAAAGCATTCATATTATTTTTGATGAAAGCAATGATAGTACTTTGAGTGAGAGTTTTGCAGATCTAAATATGAATCAACGAGAAAGATCGTAATTCGGATGAAGAGGAAGATCCTAAAGATCAAGAAAAGAATATGCAGGAAAAGATTCAAGATACCGAAGAAAACCCTCAACACCTTGAAACACATCTTCAAGACCTTGAAACAGAAAACTGTGATGACAGAACTCCGTTTCAAGGGCTTGAAACTCAACCTGAAGGCTTTGAGATTGGATCCAAGGGAAATATATCAACGGTACCTGAATCTAGTTAAACATATGAGGCTCAACCTTTTGGATCTGTTCCATCTGTCAAACGAGGAAAAGTTCAACACTCTTCATATCATCCACAAGAGAATGTGATCTCACATCCAAACGTTGGAGTTCAAACTCAATCTAAAGTGAACAATCTATGTGCTTGCTTTGCCTTTGTGTCTCTTGTAGAGCCAAAGAACTACGTCCAAGCTCTTCAAGAACCTGATTGGATTATTGCCATGCAAAATGAACTAAATGAATTTGAGAGAAATAACGTCTAGACTCTTACTTCAAGGCCAAAACACCGATCCGTCATTGACACGAAATGGGTCTTTTGAAATAAGTTGTATGAAAGTGGCAAAGTCATACAAAATAAAGCACGACTTGTAGCACAAGGCGATAACCAAGAAGAAGTCATTGATTATGAGGAGACTTTTGCTCCAGTTGCCAGGTTAGAAGCCATATGTATGCGACTTGCATTTCCATCTTTTATGAACATAAAACTTTTTCAAATGGATGTAAAATGTTCTTTTCTAAATGGCTTTTTAGAAGAAGAAGTCTACGTTGCTCAACCTCCTGGTTTTGGAAATGATGAATTTCCAGATCACGTTTTTAAATTAGACACAACTCTTTTTGGTCTTAAACAAGCTCCTAGAGCTTGGTATGAAAGAATGTCTAAATATCTTCTTGAAAACATATTCAAAAGAGGTTTGATTGATGAAACATTATTTATCAAAACCAGAGCGAATGACATTCTAGTAGTACTAATCTACGTTGATGATATTTTATTCGGTGCAACTAATGATTCCCTTTGCAAGGATTTTTCAGACATTATGTGGAGGGAATTTGAAATGAGCCTAATGGGAGAGCTTAATTTCTTTCTTGGACTTCAAGTTTCACAGGCAAAGAATGGAATTTTTTTCAATCAAAGCAAGTACACTAAAGCTTGCTTAAAAAGTACAAAATGGATTGATCTAAGGATGGAAAAAGTGTAGTACTAAAGGATGGAAAAAGTGTAGTACTAAAGGAGTATCGAGGTATGATAGGTTCATTGTTGTATCTAACTGCTATTCGTCCTGACATTATGTTTAGCGTGTGCATGTTTGCAAGATTTCAAGCTGATCCTAAAGAGTCACACTTGATAGATGTGAAAAGAATCTTTCGGTATCTCAATGGCACTAAGGATCTAGGGTTATGGTATCCACGTCAAAGCTTGTTTCCCCTTGTTGTCTATTCAAATGCAGACTTTGCAGGTTATAAGGTCGATAGAGAAAGTACTTTTGGATGTTGCCAATTCTTAGGGTCATCCCTAATTAGTTGGCACTCCAAGAAGCAAAATTCTGGCGCCCTATCCACAGCCGAAGCTGAATATATAACTGCGAGAACCTATTGTGCATAAATTCTATGGATTGCTCAACAACCTCGTGATCTTGGCTTTGATTTAAAAGGTATTCTTATAAAATGTGATAATACTAGTGCTATTTCGATAACCAAAAATCCAGTCCAGCATTCAAGGACTAAGCATATTGATGTAAGGCATCACTTCATATGTGATCATGTTGAGAAAGGTGATGTTTCGATTTCTTTTATATCTACTAACTTGCAGCTTTCAGAATATCATTATCAAGCCGCTTCCTGAGGAACAATTTAATTTTATTAGATTGGAGCTTGGTATGTTGAACAAGGAAGCATTAACGTAGGGGGAGTAAAAGAATTTATTTGTTCCTACGTATGCAGCCCAATTAAATTTTTCAAGGGCTTTGAAAGGCAATTCAAAGGCCTTGAAACACATTTCAAAAGGTAAATTAAAAACGGATCATTTAGAAATTCATATCTTTTAGATATGCAATTATCTAACTTTTTTAAGAGTTTTTTTTAAAATGGATTTCAAAAGGCCTTACTTTCAGATTCAAAGAATTTTGAAAAGTGGTTACTAAAGTTTATGGAAAGAATTTTAATCAACAATGATTCTTCCAAGATCTTGAATTTTTCAATATCTTAGTGATCTTACGTTGATGTGACTTCTTCCCTTAAATACCACCTCTCTTCTTTCTTTATCTCTTCCGCTTCATTTTCC
Organism: Fagopyrum homotropicum; assembly: GCA_033239125.1. Lineage (NCBI taxonomy): Eukaryota > Viridiplantae > Streptophyta > Magnoliopsida > Caryophyllales > Polygonaceae > Fagopyrum > Fagopyrum homotropicum. The sequence goes on from BSWB01000002.1 coordinate 103,463,528, forward strand.
CTTTGAAAACACGTTGCTTTACTCTTTTGTTTTTCACAAACCCTCATCATCTTTCTCTAAAAAATTGTCATGGCATCTAAGAGATCCTCAGTGGATGAAGCAACATCATCTGCTTCCAAAAGACAAAGAGTAGTTCAGATTTCATCCGACTCGAACTGAGATTCAAGATCAGGGTCTGATTCAAGCTCAAGTTCTTCAGGTTATCTAAACGACACAAAAATTCTTGTCAAGACAGGGCTTCCATCACACTGGTTTGGAAGTCAAACAGCCGTCAAGAAATGGATGACTGAGCTCTATCTGAATAATGCTTAATCCAGGAGAAGCCTCCTTCCCACGATTAACCAAGCTATTCTACGCAAACTTAACTGCCAGAAGAGAAAGGGGAGAATGGGTTCTGGATTCAGTTGTCAAAGGTAAGAAAATCACCGTTACTACTAAAATTATTGCTGATATTTTTGGTCTTCCTCGATACGATATCTTTGATCATCCTACCCCTACCAAAACCATTCAATTAGCCAGAGAATAGTTTCTTCTACCCATTAATTTACCACAACCCACTACAACTTGTTTAACCCTTGAAGCCAGAATTATTTGTGCTATTTTGGATAGATGTGTGGTACCAAGGTTTACTAACAGGGATGTGGTGACCAACACATTGTTGGCATTTGTGTATCATGTGATAAATGGGTTGAAAGTAAATCTTCCTGAAATTATATTGTCTCATATGGTCAATGTGTTAAATTCTCCTAGTGATTATCACGTGCCTTATGGAAATTTGCTTCCAAAGATCTTTCAGCATTTTTCTATTGACTATTCTAATGAGGTGCAACACATTGTGTGTGGAGAACTGGATGAGATATTCTTTGACAGTTTAAGAATTAAGAGGACATAAGTTGACTATAGAATAGTCTAGGTTCTAAAAGAGCAACAAACTTGGAATTATACCACAATGCATCATTTGGAAGCTGTAGAGAGTGCAGTGGACTCACTAAGAACCGATCTTGTCTTTTTCCGAGCTTCAGTGACCGACAAGATGGATGAAACACAAGATTTACTAGGTATTCTTAACCAGAAAATAAATAAGATGTTTCATGTTAATGCCCTTTCTCTTACATCTGCCAGTAGCATCAAGCCTTTTTCAATAGAAGATGGGCAAGTGACCACGAAGAATGCTGAAAAGGTCATGACACTGTAATAGCTAGGATTTCCGAATTCTAATTAATGTTGATTAACTTAATCGTTGATAGTAATTGTCATATAACTCGCGAAGATTTCGCAAGTGATGAGTAAGAGTCCCACCGTTATATTTCTCGCGTAATTTTGGACGTTTGGGGAAATTTTTACTTTTTCCCCCGGGTAATTATTTTTACCCTCCGGTGATATTTGGAGCATTTGGGAGCTCCAATTAATAAAAATCCAGTTGAGAGAAATGATCAGGACATCGGATATGTCCTAGATATGAAATAACATGGAGAGGCAAAACGGCCAAAAGAGTCGCTATTTCGTTTCTTAACGGGTAAGAAAGACGGCTTAGGAATACACGTTTTCCGAGGCAGTTGTGGAATAATTATCCCTACAATATTCCAGATTTATTATTCCAATCTCGAGAAGTTTGGAGAAGGAGGTTCGACCCGCCTTTGGATCGGTTAAAGGATAATTATCGACTTTGCTAAAGGATAAACATCGTCTTCACTATAAATAGCGGGAAATCATTTATTAATTCATTTCCTTTCACGTTTTCTCGTAAAACCTCTGATTTCTCTCAACCTTCAAACTCAGATCTACTCTCCGTTTCTAATCCGATTTCAAATCCGTTTGACTTTCTGGATTCCTCTCTTCATTCTCTTCATATCGGTGCCGAGTTTCTGCAATTCCGAGTAGAAGAAGGGTTGGTCGAGCATATATGTCACTAGGCAGGTTCCGTCGCTCAGATTCCGGTGAATTTGATGTTGTCCATGCGTAGCCTACGTCGCTGTGATTCCGAATCTTCTTTCAGATCGTCAATCGGGTTAGTAACGAATAAGTTATGAATTTATTCGTTTTTTGTACTGCGATTTGGCCTAAATTGACTTTAGGCTTGTCAAAATGGATAATTAGAAATTCCATTATGGTCGTTATATTATTCTGGTGATTATGGATAGTTTGTTTGATGAAATCTGATGACAGGAGGTTTAGAAATTGTCTGCGGGCAAAACGTTATTCTGGCGAAATCTAATTAATTAATTAAAGGTTAATTAATTAAATTAGGATTAGAATTGAGATTGAGGAATGTCGATTAGATACTACCTCGAGATTTGAGGAATTGTGAGTTATGTTGAGATATTGAGGTTTAGTTGGTTGTAAGGCTTATAGATTGAGTATGATCCTTATTGATCCCTTTGGGTCTAGGTGTGACCCCTTTGATGAATAGAGGTTGATATATCTCTTTATGCCTTGTTTATAGGCCGTGTTGTCCCTCCAGTGTAGAGGTGATCGTGGTTGAGTTTGTACGAGGTTGAGGTAAGTCCGTAGGACTTACTTAGCTACCATCCCTATATTGGGTGTTTGCATGAGTGGTGTGTGCTTTATATGTTTGCTATGATAGCATGAGTTGTCGTTTTTATCGACCTATGTTCTATTGACTGCCCCACTGCGTGGCTGTGATAACCTTTCCCTTTCATCCCGCCGTGGAGTCTGGGAGGTTCTCTAATGTCGGGCCAGACTGGTTTACAGGAAGGGCGCAATTCACTCCCATAGGGTACACGGATTGTGTGACCGATACTCGTACAGCTGGACATTGCACTCAGAGGCGGGGATGTATCGGTCCTCGTGTCACATACTTTCATCTATCTATATATATATACGGTTTTTGAGTGAAGGGTTATTATATAAAGATAATAAATGGGTAAATGTGTGATAGCATGCTGATGTGTTTATCTTTCATGATTGTGCTTGTGCTTATGCATTACCTCATATATGTATGGTTAGCTAACGGTTTCATACCGTGTTGTAGATGTTTACAGGTTAGGCGATACTGGGTGATCTGGCAGGGTGACAGGCCGAGGACTCTCGTACATTATGTGGTTGGTTTGGGGTTGTTGTGTTTCCCCTCCTGCGTGAGGATGATCTTTTGTACCTCCTATGTGAGGATGTCGTTTTATATACTCGGCTATGTTGTTGTTTACTTTGGGTCGTACAGTTTATACTGTTTTATGTATTTGTTTTATATCTGTCAGTGCCATGTTGTAAGGTCCAGTGAACTTGTTGTCAGGCTAGGGTCAGGATCCATTGTGAGATCCTAGCCCAATGTGACATTCCGAGTCCCGCGGATTCGGGGTGTTACAGACACAATGTCATAAGATTATCAAAGATAAACCTATTCGCCAACCTTCATCAGAGGATCTAGACATTCTAACTATTGAAGAATTTGGAGTGGTCAAAAAGTATGATAAAAATTCTGATCATAGAAGAATAGATCTTTCTCGCAAAGAACTTGACCTCATCAATGCTTAGAATCGATGGGGGAATATGTGTTTGAAGGAGCATTAAGGGAAAGGAAGTTCATCCAGATGGTACAAAGAAAACTGAAGCTCTCAGGATGTCATGACTGTCAAGGCCCTTGATATTGATATCAAAGGCTTGCTTTTGAAAAATTGACTTATTTGTTGGTTTTTGTAGAAACTCTCTTGGGTTGTAATGGTTTTACAACTCTCGTGCTTAAACTATTTTTCTCCCTTGTAGGAATGAATGTGATCAGACATTCGATATTCTGCATTCTGCATTTTAGGTTTTGATATTCATATATATGCATTGCTAAACTAACAAAATGCAGGTACAAAAAACATTTGTGTTGTCTTCCATCAAGAGAGAGATTGAAAACTCCAACTAGATTTTAATGGTTTTACAGGCGCTGCTGATGAAAGACTTAAACAAAAATGAAGTAGTTTGATACACTAACCAATGAATTATTATATTTCGAGATGCTTGGATGGTTTGGATTTAGTGCAGGTTTTGTCAAAGAATTCAAAGGCCTTGAAATGGATTTCAAGGGCACAAAGAAGACAAGGATGCATAACGAAAATATCTCAAAAGCCTTGAAGTAGATTCCAAAGAAACAAGGAAGACAAGGCTGCACAACTAAAAGATTTCAAATCACAAAGAAGATCTTTCACGAGAGATTTGCTAAAACAAGAATATTTGAGAAGATATGAAGATTTGAGAAGATATGATCGGGTGAAGATCTCAACCAACCAACAAAGAAGATCTTACAAAGATCCATAACCAAAAAGCACAAAGATTCTCTCATCTGGATTTGAAGATTGTTACAACAATTAACGAGAAGATTAAGGAGCCGAGAGATCAACGTGTTCTCAGGAGATGAAGATCTACAACGTCTATCTCATCTTAACCAGGAAGCGATCTTCATGGAGAAGAAGAATTATCTTCGAACGGTCATCTCTTCAACGACTAGAAGACCTCTCCATTGAAGATTATAAATGAAGATGACAATTGAAGAACAAAAAAGAAGCCTGCACAAAAATATATATAGTCTTCAAGCGATCCAAAGTAATCTTCATTTCGAAACATAGTTTTTCTTTCTCTCCTTCTAAAAAGCTTTATCTCCTAGAGAGAGATAAAACTCGAGAGCTCTATTGGCATATCTAAAGAGTCTTATACTCGAGTGTGTGTTACTCTGTGAAGTAACTAGGCTATTATAGCAAAGTGAAGAGTTGGAGCTAGATCGTATCATTGGCTACAGTGAGAGAAGAAGGGGATTTCTTCTAGTTTGTATCTAGGACTCTTTGAAGCTGATAATAGATAGTTAGATCCTAAGGCTATACCCTGGGATGGAGAGTATGCTATTTAGAGCCGAACTTCGTAAACATATCCATGTGTCGATCTTTTGCATTCCGCACCATATCTTGTTTATTGTGACTAACTTTGTTTTGCAGGAGTTCAGAGTCAAGGCCCTTGAAAGTTATATCAAAGCCCTTGGAATGAAAATTTTCACAACGGACTGAGATCGACATCAAGGCCCTTGAAATTGATTTCAAGGCCTTGAGATTAGTTTTGCGAAAAGTTCCCATACTCTTTTCAACCCCCCTTCTAGAGTATCTTTAACATTTTTTTTCACCTACCGGTTCTTCAAACAACAAACAGAAAACTCACAAGCAACAATCCTAGGCTATTTCTAATTCTGTCCAGTTCTCTATCAAATCATCATCAAAATCGTCAAAATTGAACCAAGATTAAGTATGAGAGAAGAACCTAGGATTTTGGATTGAAATATCCAAATGCTTGCTAATTTCTTGTTTGTTTGTGCTGTTTGGACTCGGAATATTCAATGGGGCGTTGAGAGCTTTGATTTGGGAAGAAGAATCTCTTCAAATGCTTGCCGGATGTGAAGATCGGTATCGGGGTTTGGGTCGACGTTTTCGCGAGTGGAGCGTGGTTTTGGGGGTTTTGTTTTAGCTTTGGTGTAAAGTGTGGCCTTTTATACCTTTCGTGGAACATTGGAAAACCAGGGCCCCTACAGGCAAAACCACGGGCGTGGTTTCAACCGTGAAGCCTCTCGAATAGATTTTCCACGGTCAAAATAGAAAACCACGGTCGTGGAAATCTATTTTAGACCGTGGAATCCATGATTATGTCCAAAATTCCAAGTTTGACGGTGTTTTGCTTTCCTTCACTTCTTTTTAGAGACTTCCTAGTTCTTGTCATCCAAAGACACAAGACAAACCGGGAACGGACCAACGAAAACAACAAAAACAAACTAACTAAGCTAATCTAAGAAAAAAAAAGGGAAAAGAAACGATACCTTGGGTTTCCTCCTAAGAAGTGCTTTGTTTAAGGTCCGTAGCTAGACCGTTCCCTCTTCCCTTTTTCAAGTGAGAATAGTGGATGCAAACTCAATTTGAACATCCGGTACATACTTCTTCAGTCGTTGACCGTTGAGTTTGAAAGTTCCCCATTGTTCACCCCATACTTCAACTGCACCATGTGAAAAATACGCTTAATCACAAATGGTCCGGTCAAACGAGATGTCAAATTACCTGGAAACAAATGAAGGTGGGAGTTTAAAAGAAGGGCAAGATCGCCTTCTTTCAAATCCTTCGGAACGATGTGCTTGTTGTGTCATCTCTTTGTCCTTTCTTTGGAAGCTTGAACGCTATTTGATGTGCTATTCACTTTGTTATGCCTTCTAAAGCTATCTCTAGATGTCTGTAAAGATGAAGAGAAGGTAAAACAGTTTTTTATAATGGTTTTGAGAGGGGAGGAAAAAACATCGGAATTTTTTAATTCCACAGAGTCACTATTGCTTCCGTGGTCGTGGATCCTACCGTGGCTGCTCTCGACTTGCCTTTCCACGGGGTAATTGTTGGAAACCACGCCCTTGGAACTTTGATTTTTGCCGTGGTTTTGGCCATCTTTCGAGTCTTTCCGTATAGGAAAGTCTACATCTTCCCCGCCGATATTGAAAGATAGCTTGGCATGTTTGCAATCAACTTGACAGCCTGAAGTTGCTAGGAAAGGCTTCCCAAGGATGATTGGCGTCGGATAATCTGCAAGAATGTCCAAGACCACGAAATCAATAGGAAGGTAGAAGTTACCAAGTTTTACGGGAATGTCCTCTACTATGCCAACGGGTAAGGTGGTGGAACGGTAGGCCATATGGACTCTTATTTTCACCGGTTTAGGTTCTCCCAAACCCATTTTCTTACATAGTGCGTTGTACATGCCATCGCCAATCACAAGGGGAACACAAAACGAACCCGGATCTCTCAGCTTGGGTGGGATCCTCTCCGTCATTGTTTTGATGAGTTCAAATGACTCGAAAGTCATCTTAATTTCACTAAAATCTTGTAGCTTCCTCTTGTTGGAGAGGATTGTAACACCCCAAATTCTATGAACTCGGGGAGCTACTGGTTAAGACCTCACAATGGGTCCCGACCTTAGTTTGACAACAATTTAACTTGGATCTTACAACAAGGCACAAATGTATTTAAAACAATTTCAAAACATTTATTTTTAATGTATGAATGTACACATGTGACAGCCTTACAAAACATATATATAGATACATAACATGCATGTCGTATGGGAGACCCCCTGTCCCCATCTAATGAATACGTGGACCCGGCTGACCATCCGTTCATGATCTCTTTGCAACTGTCTATCTCTACAAATATACAACACGGATAAAACCGTTAGCTAACATTCTATGCATAAGTATAAAGGTAAAAGTACAAACACACAACATACACAATCAACATGCAACACTCAATCCTTTTTATTATCTTTTAATTAGGTGATATGTCATTACTAATGATACTTATTTTGTGACACGAGGGATTCCCAAACCTCGCCCCTGTCCCCGTTTACCTACGCGGAATGGTACTAATGCATCTGACCGTCTACCGGACTGGGCTGGTCGCAGGGAACCTCCTAGACTCTCGCAAGAGCTAGGCAGATGATGTCACGACCCGTTATCATACACTTGGGTCAATTACGTAAATAATAAAGTCGGCCTAATCCGGTTTTGTTGTTTATCATAACCAACAAACACCACTCATACACATTACACTCATACAAGAAGCTAGCTAAGTAAGTCCGTGGACTTACCTGAATCAGATCTCGACTCTCTTAATCACAACTCAATCTGTAACTGTATAACTCGGTTGTCTGTCCAAGGAGGCAAGTGTGTCAGCACACTTTCTTGGTAATTAGAAGTCTAAGACTTCTAAGGTAGTAGGTCCTATTAGAACAGAATTTAATACAATACCAATTTATGGTAAAATGACTATTTTACCCTTGGTCCCGAAACTTTCAAAAATTCCATAATTCAACCCTAAACTCTTATTTGAGACTAACAAGTCATATTTTAACTCCTAAAGATGATTTTGGTTACAAACTGGCAACTTACCCATTTTTCCTATTTTTCGAAAGATCGTTAAGGTCCAACTTCGGCATCAAATAAGAAATACGAATAAACTTATAAAAATTCCGAAATAATTCCCTAGATCATCTATGATATCCCATCTACTCATAGGAGAAATAATTTCTTAAAACTGTTAAAGCATCACTTCTACAAAAATTTCTAAAGTTGGTTACAACACTTAACAAACAGTACACTGTCTAAACTTTGAAAAAATCATAACTCCTAAACTACTCGCTGGATTTATCCCAAAATTTGATATGTTCTACTATAAAATCTTATCTATAATATATCCTAAATTCATCCGTAAAGGAGATCAAAATCCTATTTAAAACTATCTCACAAAACCGAGTTTTAGCACAACAGAAAAACTGCTTACAACTCAATCTTTGAAAAATCATAAATCCCAAACTACTCGCTGGATTCCTCTCAAATTTTAATATGTTCTACAACAATGTGTCAACCATATCATATCCAAAATTCAAGCCCAATGGAGATCAAGATCTTATTGAAAACCATCTCACAAAACAGCATCACTTACTGTTTTCCCCAACACTCAGCACATATATAAAAACTGCATGAGGCGTCAACTTTGGAACACAATAACTCTCAAACCGAACTCCGATTCTTCCCAAATTTTAACACGGTAAACTATGTATATCTATCTATGATCTATCAAAATTTCAACGGTGGATCTTCACTGTAACTCCTTAACATTGGTCGACAAGATGGGCAGTTTCTAACTTCAAAACTGAAGGAAAAAGAGATGTATTTATAGCAGTCCTTGTTTCTACCATTTTGTCAATATAACTCAGCAGCTACCCTTTGCCTACACACTTCATGACTCCACCATGATAAACTTCAACAATAGCTATACATCCCAACTCATCATCCATAAAATCAAAGGGTGTAAACTATGTATTACCATCTCTTCTACATAACATAACAGCAAGCTAGTAAGGGTGGTTCACTTACTCAGAAATGATACCAGAAGACTCCTAGGGATGTTACGTCTGGGAGGACCAAAGTTCGAGAGAGACGGGGCAAGCAGTGTGGTGTGGATTTGAGGCGACAAAGAAGTCCCCAGTGAACGTTAATACAACCAGCGGGAGAGGATCTGTCTACTCGATAGATGGTCTAGGGCGCTACAGCATGAAACCCAGTGGTCGATCAGAAACAGAAGTAAGGAAAGGTAAGGGAAGAGAGTAACTGGAACTCACCTAGGCACCAAGCGATCTGTACGTATGCAGAAGGGGGATGTCTGGCTAGAGATCCACTGCTACGACCTGGGCTTCTTCTGAGAGAAATATGCGTCTGTTGCAATGGCATGTGTGTAGGAGAAATACGAGCAGGCCTTGGTTGTTCAGCACCCGCTGCACGAGAGGGAAGGGAGGTGTTACCCTTGGCGTCCCCTTGAACTTCTATTGGCGACTCGAGTGTGGCGTGGCCGCTTCAAGGCTCTACTCCGGAAGTGATCGAGGCAAGGCGGAACAGATGGCTAGGCTGCGAGATTGAGAGCGGGGCAGGCGATCGCTTGTTGTGAGAAGATCCGATGTAGAAGGAAGGTAAGGAGATCTGGCTTGCGTGATTTGCAGCAGTGGTTACTGAGATCTTCTCAGCCGTTACGTGAAGCAAGGAGAGGAGAGGGGTGTGCGTCGTTTGCGTGGACTGAAGAGAAGGTGAGCTTCACTGTTGGGTTGGCGGCTCTTAGGGCAGCGTGGGCTGCTAGACTGGCGTGCTATCAAGGCAGACTAGGTTGCTGGCTGGCGTGCAATCAATCCGGAAATGGGTCACACGCAATGAAGGAGGAGAAGGTGGGTTGTGGTTTTGTGGGCTGAAGATCATAAGCAAAATGTTGGGCTGAAGCAAGGTAAGAAAGAAAGATGGGCTGAAATAAGAGTAAAAATTGTGTGGGCTGAGTTTGTCAAAACTTGTCAAAAACTCGTCATGGCTTTGTCAGGCTCATGCATGATTTCGTCACAGAGTTGTCGGGCTTCGTCATGACCTCGTCTCAGCTCTGTCATGGTCTCGTCACAGCTTTGTCACATTCTCATCTAAAGTCGTCGTTAAAGATTAATTATAAGTATTAGGGTTTGATATAATTCTATCATTTTATGTGAATTAAATTCTACATAAAATGATAAATAATTATAAGAATTAGGGTTTGATATAATTCTACCATTTTATATGAATTAACTTCTACATAAAATGATAAAATTTGTGAAGAAAGAAATACTAGATAGAATGGGAAACCGTCAACGGTTCGAAGTCCGATATTATTTGGAATTAAATGGAATAAAAATTCCGGATATTACATCAGTACCCCCTTAAAATAAGTTTCGTCCCGAAACTTAGAACAAGGTACTTAATTAAACAACTTCCATAAATAAACTGGTACGTCGTAGTCTTACTAAATTTTATTCGTTTCCTAAACTTCTCTAACCCTATCAAAGCATAACGAAAAAAACTGGTCGTTACATCAGATCCTCCTCAAAATAAGTTTCGTCCCGAAACTTAGGGTAAGACAATCCTGATCGGTCTTTAAGGCACCAAATGGGTGTGTTTGGTCACTACACAAAAGTCTCGTCGTTTCCACATCTAAGTTTCCCGCACATCAAGATTACCAAAAAAAAACACACATCAGTGACTAAACACTCAATCATGAAATAAACAAGCAATCAAATAATATCACACATACAAGGTCAAGCCCTAACTCGCCACTCCCAAGGTTACAACCATCGCTACATAGGTCTTTGAAATGTTACGTCTCTTACTATCCCCAATATCTTAAGTAGCCTTATCAGCTTTTTCGTAAAACCCCAAAATCTTAAATCTTTTCAAGATATCTCACCGGTATTATCCGGCTCAACTGTCTGATCCTCTAATCTGATGACCTAACTCGTGTCTGGTAGGTATCTCTCCAACTGAAATTTTCAAACTCAGTTCCCAAACTTAGTCTCCGTGAAAAACTGAAGCTACACTCTCCAATAGGGTGAGAAATACTAGTCCATCAGTCACTTCTAACCCGCTTTAAAACTTCAAATGGTTGCCTTACACAACTCACTTCCAAATCCTTTGATGACCCTACGGAAACTAATCTATTCAACTTTCTTCCCTTCGTTATGACTATTTGCTTCCGGCCTTCTGAAAAGGTTCTGACTACTCACTCAGGCCAAAGGTCTTTGACATCCACCAACACTTACCAAGTGCCCAATGCTCTTCGTATCACGACCCACTTGGTCTTGTCTTTTAATATTACTCAATCATCATGTTCCTCAGGTACGGAATCGTCACCGTTACCCTTTTCAGGTCTAACACTCGAGACAACTAAATATCAAATCTAGTGGTCATCCTCTTTGTTCACCTGGCATTATTATATTATTTACAGATCTCTAATATATCGTTTGCTCAAACTTAGGTTTATCACGTATTTTCTAAGATCTTAAGTGACCTAGAATACGTCCGGAATGACGGTATTAGACACAAAGTGATCTCCTATCACCCTTTATTTGATCATAACTACTCAATAATTGTTAACATACCATCAGCAGTGCACCCTTTTATCCACCATGGTTATCAGGCCAATAATATCCCGTTGACAGAAAAGCTACTCGGATCCGTTCTGACATAACATTACCCATAAAATCTACTCCGAGATTATGCTTTCTTTAAGCACGGTTACTAGGTTGCAAGTATACTCCTGTCGCTTCTCTTTCTTATGTATCTTTGCCTCAAAATGGTAATTACACACTTTGAGCTTTCTAGTGCAGACCATGCACAATACTTTTATTACATCGTTAATTCTTCTCTCAATTCATCAAGAATTCACTCTAACGTACTCCGTTAGGTATAAAATTCCAAAACTACTTGCCTGGCAAAATGTAACAAAGCCATCACTCTTCACTCGGATCCATAATAGGGTACCAGGCTCCTTCTTTTACCTCTACATGCACATAAGTTTCCGTACAATATTTTCAGTAACTCCACATAGCCTATCTCACGTTCCTTCCAACTAGAATACATTTCACCAACTATGACCATCTTAAACTCGACACAACATCCATCAACACCCTTGAGCTTCTTGCTCTGTGGGTTAGGACCCACCACGCTTCCACTGCGCTACTCTGGTTATTTTGTTGTCACCCCGTAATCATGAGGACGTGTTCTGTCAGTCCAAAATGATTAACCGGATGAAGTGCCAAGTACTTTCCTTAATTGTCTTCTTGAAATAAAATCCTGATTGGAAAACAACCATCTTCCGTTTACCTCCTTATTTCTTTTAACACGGATCTAAACTACTAGACTCGACCGGAGTTTGATCTTAACCAACCAAGAAGTAACCTCTAACACGGTTCTCTTTACCTTTAGTTGTCTAAGAAGATTGTTGTTGCATACTTGAGGAAATCCGCCCAGGCGTTGGTAAAACTACCCCATAAATCCACAGTCGCAATTATCTTTTCTTAACGGTATATAACTCGTTAGTACCAAACAACACTTGCACATCCTCAATTGACGTCAGTCAGTCTATAGTTGACTTATCCTAGTATCCCGAACTTACTCTTCTCATATCCCATCTGGCATTAAAATTCTTTGGTAAGCATAACCTACTCAATTAATCCTTTTATACTTTAGTTTGTTCTGTCTTTCACCCTTCCGCTTCCTTTGGGCTAACTCCATTTCTCTAGTCCGATTGGATCATCCATCTGACATAAATAGTCGTTTCAAGTTTTCCACGATAGCTTGCAAGCGTCTTTGTAATTCTTATGGCCGTAATGATCATCCACTTGCAGTTCCTCTTGCATGGGCCGTCTGTGTTGATGGCTTAGGACCCGTGATAATTGGGGTTACCCTGGACTCTCGAGTCCAGCAAGGCCGTTCTACCATACACATTTCTTCACTAGAGTTGGTGGTAATATCGCCTTCATGAAGCTCCGTTGACCTGCTACAAGCTTCCATCCTTTGGATATTCGCGTTGCGGTTTCTTTCAACTTATTATATCTCTGAAGGGTCAAAACCTCCCCACGCTTGTGGGGTCTTCTCTTTTTTTTTTTTTGCTTTTACACACCATTGTAGGTCTTCATTCCGTGCTCCTTAGATTCTCACACCCGGATTGACACTCTGCCTCTTCTGGTTTCTCATGCCCATAATGGTCTATGGGGCATCCGCCTTGATTGTAATGTCCTTGATTCCGCAATCTTGGTTTTACTCAGTTCTACTTGTCTTGTTCCCATATTGTTATCTCTACTCCGCACTCTTGTAGTCTATTGCATGATTCTTCTAATTCCGTCTCTCGGCCTCGTATCCCCGAGTTCCTTGTACGACCTTCTTTTTCTTCTAACTGAACTGACTCAGGGATTTCTTCCTCATCTGATTGTGCTTGTGGTAAAATTTATCTTCACAACTTTACTTCTTTGCTCACTTGTTCTTTGGATGATTTGTAAGGATCACCAAGCAGCCTACCCGAGTATAAAATTCAATTCAAGGTCCGATTCCATTGCCTCGTATTGGAGATTCTTCAAGTCCGCAGTTGATTTATCATAAGGAGATAATCGCTTCGTGATATCACGACTAAGGGTATAAAATATCCTTTAGGATACTAACAAGCTAAGCAAACACATGTATATAACATATTATAATAAACATCATAAAAAGTCTATAAGCTAACTCCTATCGATCCAAGCTGCAGAGATCCACGGAAAACGATGGTGGTCCGACGTACTACTAACCCAACAACCCGACTATGCGTGTGTGTAAAAACAAAAATCCGTTTTGAAAATTTTAGACCCCTTTCGGGTTCTAGTTATTTTATACAATCGGTCTTTCAGAAGATTTCAAGTGCCATTGTTGCCAACTCAGAGCTCTGATACCACATTGTAACACCCCAAATTCTATGAACTCGGGGAGCTATTGGTTAGGACCTCACAATGGGTCCCGACCTTAGTTTGGGAACAATTTAACATGGATCTTACAACAAGGCCCAAATGTATTTAGAACAATTTCAAAACATTTATTTTTAATGTATTAATGTACACATGTGACAGCCTTACAAAACATATATATAGATACATAACATGCATGTCGTATGGGAGACCCCCTGTCCCCATCTAATGAATACGTGGACCCGGCTGACCATCCGTTCATGATCTCTTTACAACTGTCTATCTCTACAAATATACAACACGGATAAAACCGTTAGCTAACATTCTAAGTATAAAGGTAAAAATACAAACACACAACATACACAATCAACATGCAACACTCAATCCTTTTTATTATCTTTTAATTAGGTGATATGTCATTACTAATGATACTTATTTTGTGACACGAGGGATTCCCTAACCTTGCCCCTGTCCCCGTTTACCAACGCGGAATGGTACTAATGCATCTGACCGTCTACCGGACTGGGCTGGTCGCAGGGAACCTCCTAGACTCTCGCAAGAGCTAGGCAGATGATGTCACGACCCGTTATCATACACTTGGGTCAATTAAGTAAATAATAAAGTCGGCCTAATCCGGTTTCATTGTTTATCATAACTAACAAACACCACTCATACATATTACACTCATACAAGAAGCCAGCTAAGTAAGTCCGTGGACTTACCTGAATCAAATCTCGACTCTCTTAATCACAACTCAATCTGTAACTGTATAACTCGGTTGCCTGTCAAAGGAGGCAAGTGTGTCAGCACACTTTCTTGGTAATTAAAAGTCTAAGACTTCTAAGGTAGTAGGTCCTATTAGAACAGAATTTAATACAATACCAATTTATGGTAAAGTGACTATTTTACCCTTGGTCCCGAAACTTCCAAAAATTCCATAATTCAACCCTAAACTCTTATTTGAGACTAACAAGTCATATTCTAACTCCTAAAGATGATTTTGGTTACAAACTGGCAACTTACGCATTTTTCCTATTTTTCGAAAGATCGTTAAGGTCCAACTTCGGCATCAAATAAGAAATTCGAATAAACTTATAAAAATTCCGAAATAATTCCCTTGATTATTTATGATATCTCATCTACTCATAGGAGAAAGAATTTCTTAAAACTGTTAAAGCATCACTTCTACAAAAATTTCTAAAGTTGGTTACAACACTTAACAAATAGCACACTGTCTTAACTTTGAAAAAATCATAACTCCTAAACTACTCGCTGGATTTATCCCAAAATTTGATATGTTCTACTATAAAATCTTATCTATAATATATCCAAAATTCAGCCATAAAGGAGATCAAAATCCTATTTAAAACTATCTCACAAAACCGAATTTCAGCACAACAGAAAAACTGCTTACAACTCAATCTTTGAAAAATCATAAATCCCAAACTACTCGTTGGATTCCTCTCAAATTTTAATATGTTCTACAACAATGTGTCAACCATATCATATCCAAAATTCAAGCCCAACGGAGATCAAGAGCTTATTCAAAACAATCTCACAAAACAGCATCACTTGCTGTTTTCCCCAACACTCAGCACATATATAAAAACTACATGAGGCGTCAACTTTGGAACACAATAACTCTCAAACCGTAACTCCGATTCTTCCCAAATTTTAACACGGTAAACTATGTATATCTATCTATGATCTATCAAAATTTCAACGGTGGATCTTCACTGTAACTCCTTAACATTGGTCGACAAGATGGGCAGTTTCTAACTTCAAAACTGAAGGAAAAAGAGATGTATTTACAGCAGTCCTTGTTTCTACCATTTTGTCAATATAACTCAGCAGCTACCCTTTACCTACACACTTCATGACTCCACCATGATAAACCTCAACAGTAGCTATACATCCCAACTCATTATCCATAAAATCAAAGGGTCTAAACTATGTATTACCATCTCTTCTACATAACATAACAGCAAGCTAGTAAGGGTGGTTCACTTACTCAGAAATGATGCCAGAAGACTCCTAGGGATGTTACGTCTGGGAGGACCAAAGTTCGAGAGAGACGGGGCAAGCAGTGTGGTGTGTATTTGAGGCGACAGAGAAGTCCCCAGTGAACGTTAATACAACCAGCGGGAGAGGATCTGTCTACTCGATAGGTAGTCTAGGGCGCTACAGCATGAAACCCAGTGGTCGATCAGAAGTAGAAGCAAGGAAAGGTAAGGTAAGAGAGTAACTGGAACTCACCTAGGCACCAAGCGATCTGTACGTATGCAGAAGGGGGATGTTCGGCTACAGGTCCACTGTTACGACCTGGGCTTCTTCTGAGAGAAATATCCGTCTGTTGCAATGGCGTGTGTGTAGGAGAAATACGAGCAGGCATTGGTTGTTCAGCACCCGCTGCACGAGACGGAAGGGAGGTGTTACCCCTGGCGTCCCCTTGATTTTCTGTTGAGGACTCGAGTGTGGCGTGGCGGCTTCAGGGCTCTACTCCAGAAGTGATCGAGGCAAGGCGGAACAGACGGCTAGGCTGCGAGATTGAGAGCGGGGCAGGCGATCGCTTGTTGTGAGAAGATCCGATGTAGAAGGAAGGTAAGGAGATCTGGCTTGCGTGATTTGCAGCAGCGGTTACTGAGATCTTCTCAGCCGTTACGTGAAGCAAGGAGAGGAGAGGGGAGTGCGTCGTTTGCGTGGACTGAAGAGAAGGTGAGCTTCACTATTGGGTTGGCGGCTCTCAGGGCAGCGTGGGCTGCTAGACTTGCGTGCTATCAAGGCAGACTAGGCTGCTGGCTGGCGTGCAATCAATCCGGAAATGGGTCACACGCAATGAAGGAGGAGAAGGTGGGTTGTGGTTTTGTGGGCTGAAGATCATAAGCAAAATGTTGGGCTGAAGCAAGGTAAGAAAGATAGATGGGCTAAAATAAGAGTCAAAATTGTGTGGGCTGAGTTTGTCAAAACTTGTCAAAAACTCATCATGGCTTTGTCAGGGTCATGCATGACTTCGTCTCAGAGTTGTCGGGTTTCGTCATGACCTCGTCTCAGCTCTGTCATGGTCTCGTCACAGCTTTGTCACATACTCATCTAAAGTCGTCATTAAAGATTAATTATAAGAATTAGGGTTTGATTTAATTCTATCATTTTATGTGAATTAAATTCTACATAAAATGATAAATAATATAAGAATTAGGGTTTGATATAATTCTACCATTTTATGTGAATTAACTTCTACATAAAATGATAAAATTTGTGAAGAAAGAAATACTAGATAGAATGGGAAACCGTCAACGGTTCGAAGTCCGATTTGATTTGGAATTAAACGGAATAAAAATTCCGGATATTACAAGGATTTCCTTCAAGAACTTTCCATAGGATGGCATACCTAAAAATTGCATCAATAAAAGGTATGTTAATATGCAGTTTGCTCATTAGTTCAACGAACTTACCAAACTGTTTATCAAGATGTGCTCTCGCTCTTTTTTATAGAAATGGGAGCGGAGGTTAATAGGCCAGAGGAGGAACATAAACGGGAACCTTCTCCTTTTCTTTCTCAGCTGGAACCTCAATTTCTACGGGCTTCTCGCCCTTATCTTTCCCCTTTGGTGAAGGATCGGCGGTTTTCACGCCGCTCCTCGTAGTGATCGACATCACTCGCTCTTTCGGTTTGTCTTCAGTTTTTCCGGGAAGTCTTCCTTGATCTCTAGGAGCTTCTTCGGCCTTGCTAAACACTTGATTTTCAAAGGCTTTTTATGCCTTATAAATTGAAGTGACATGGTTCTCTAACCCTTGCATCTTCCCCATCAATGTTTCTATTATTGCATCAAACTTGTCCTTCGCCGGCTGGCTTGAAATTGATGAAGCTTGTCCTTGGCTTTTCAAAGGAATAGAAGAAGAAGAAGAAGAAGAAGGAGGACGAGTTAGTGAATTTTCAGCATGGGAATAAGGGTTGCCGGAATTTTGTTGATTGGATCTCCAATGGTTGTTAGAGTTCTTGTTGTTGTTGTTGTTGTTGTTGTTATTGTTCCCATTGTTGTTCCTATTCTCTTGTTGGTTTCCTCTTCCAAAATAGCCCACATGTTGCTCCTTGGGTTCCTTCACATGAGCTATCAAAATATCCTTCAAGGCCTTCTTTTCGCTATTTAAAGTGTTCAGCTCCTTAACACTAGAGGCGGTAAGGTTCAGCACCAGAGCTCTTGAGCTTTGGTTCCCCGCTTCTTCACCTCTATGTGAGTGCTTCTCCATGGCGAGAGTTTGCTTCTCAACAAATTTCCATGCCTCATCTACCGGCTTGTCCATAACAATTCCAGTTGAAAGTGATTGTAGCTTGAATTGTGATTCACCATCCAACCCCTTAAAGTAGATCACAAGCAAATCAATCTTTGGAATCCCATGATATGGGCAATCCAATAAGAGCTCCTAGAACCTTTCCCATGAGGTGAAAAGACTTTCTCCATTCGTCATCACAAATGCGTTAATCTTAGCTATAAACTCTGCCGTCTTCGATGGTGGAAAGAACTCGTTAGGAACTTCGTGGTCATTTCCTCCTACGTGTTTACTCTTCTGGCGGGATGTGATTGATACCAAGCCAACGCTTTGCCCTTCAAAGAGAAAATTAAAGCATGCATCTTATAGTTATTATTTTTGCACCTTAAGGGTCTCAATGTCTCCATCAAGATCTCATAGTTCTGAAGATGTTGGTGCGGTGGCTCTCTTTCTATTCCTCCGAAGCGACTTTGCTAGATCATAGTAATCACCAGAGGTCTTAACTCGAAGTCACGATTAGTTGTGTCTACCAAATGCACGCCCTGAGGGCGGGTTCGTTGGGCTGGGTCCATATGTTGCCCAAGTGTTTGTGGAATGCCCACAAACGGATCAGTTGGCTCCACTCTTGGTGGAGGTGGTGGCGGCGCATAAACTGGTGATGGTAAGATGTTAATGGGTGCTGGTGGATGTGGATTTATCACAAGTCTAGCTTTCCCGTTTCTCTCTCGGCGTCCCAGTTCTGCTTGTGCTATCATGTCGGACATATTGGCTCAAAGTCGGTCTTCTAGAGTAGCTTGATCAGCTCTCTCTTTCCTCAAGGCTTCTTCTTGTTGCGTTATCGGATCTCGAGCTGCAGCTAATTCAGCTCTAAGATCCTCCATCTCTTGATCGTTGTTAGCCGCCATTTTCTTAGCCTCTCTCAACTTCTATTTGTAGGTCTTTTCCGGTTCAGGATCGTAAGGAATGATATCTTTACCGGCTCTCGTTCTTCGCATAAACCTATCAAAGATCTACAAGAACACTCAACAAGAGTAATAAGTAGCAAAGGTAGAATCTACCAAGCTAGACAACCGTGCAATGGATTGGTCTTGACCAATTCTCGGGCAACAACGCCAAAAACTTGTTCCCTCGAAAAGGTGTGTGCGCAAATAAGCTTTAAATATATATCCAAGAATAATGCCTAGCGATAGTAAACTCGCAGTGTACGGATCAATCGTAGTATGGACTAATATTCCGGAGTCGATCTTTGGGAATCGGTGAGAACAAAGCAATAAAAGTAATCCAACTTGGGTAGCAAGCAATGCAATGACAACAATAAAGAATATAGAAGCAAGAATAATGGGAATGCATATTCTAATGATCAAAGTATCCGGTTGCGGTATTCAATTCAAGATGTCTACGGATGTGTACGGATACAGCTGGATGACAAGGTATGTATATCTTTAGTAGAAATGTCGTCCGCTTTAACATCCGACTTCCCTTTTGTCCCACCCAAAGGATTCTACTTAACGGATATTTCGTCTCGCTCAAGAAGTTACAAGGATATGATTAAACTCTCACACCAACCAAAACCCAAGGAAAACAATGATAAAGGATTGAGGGCATGACACTCCTATTCACCTAATAGAGGGGTTTGAATATTCTATCACCTAGAGCTTGTAACACTTACAATCAGCAAAGCTAAGGCCGTAAAGGTTAAAAAAGGTAGGTTTTTATGCAATCTTGAACTTTGGATAAAGGCAAAAGTGAAACGTGCAAAACAGAGGAAACCACGGCTACATCTCGGGAAACCAAGGTCGTGGTTCCTTAAGAACAACCTGTGGAAATCCTCGCTCGAGGGTTTTGTCTCACAACTCTCAGGATCCGATCTGTTAAGGCTCAATCTATCATCATCTATATCACAACCATCAACCCTTAACCCTAGAATTGCAAGGCTTTAGCCAACAATCATCATCATAATCAATTCAAGATTAAGAATAGAAATCAAAAAAACATGCAACCAAAAACACAAAGAAGAATAAAACCGATATTTAAAGAATCAATAAGTCAATCAATCAAACAATATAATCCCAGAATGTGTTCTCAAAGACAAAATCAAAGAGTAGAACAATCTCACAAATCTCTAAGGTAGAATCAATGACTTCTTCAATCTCCTCCAATGGTGAAACAATCATTTTCGATGTACGGAAAATGGAATCCAAGAACCTTCCTTCCGGCCTAAAGCGTGATCATCGTCAAAAGCGAGATATCCAGAATGCAACTATCAACCCCCTTTTATAAAATAAAATTAGCAGATTTCGGAAGCTTGAAGTGTAGATTGATGTTGGAGAAGTTGTTGTTGTAAAACCCCGAATCTGCGGGACTCGGGGCGCTACGGGTTGGGACCTCACAATGGGTCCCCACCCTTAGCCTGACAACAATTTCACTGGATCTTACAACAGGACACAAACAAAGGCCAAAATAAATTACATTTTTATGCAATGCAATGAAACCCGAAACCGAACAAACAAAAGACTTCAGCCGAAATACAAAACAAAGACTAAATGTCATACACGCGGCATAAAAAACACCATAGCCGAAGAACAAAACAGAACACGACTTCAACCAAAACCCCACTTAAAATGTACGGAACCCAAGCTACCCACTCTTCCGGATCTCTCGGTCGCATTCCTAACCTGCAAGTCAATCTACAACAATCGGTATAAAACCGTTAGCTCATATTCGAAGCATTATAATCAAGGTGAAAGGCACAAACACAAGTCAATCAACATAACACACAATATACTTCAAATCACACAAGTCCAGTTTATTATCTTTTTATTATTAAGTCATATCCCGTTCTAATTTAACTTCCTTTGTGACACGAGAATCTCCCAAAACTCGCCTCGGTCCCCATTTCCGGCATGGAACAGTACGGATGCCTCCGACCATCTAACCAGCACGGCTAGTCGCCAAGAACCTCCTAGCTCTACGCAAGAGCTAGGCAGTGATGTCACCGCCCGTTATCATACACTTCAGCCAAATAATATGAGGGTCGGTGGTCCTATTTCCGGTTTAGTTGTTATAAATAATAAAGAATAAACACACACCACCAAACACACATCAATGCTAATACAAGGAATACGAGCTAAGTAAGTCCGGAGACTTACCTCGTCACCACACTCAACTCACAACACTTTCGCTTCCTTAGGGAGGAAGCCCATAACCTGCTCACAAGAAGATAACTATATCAACAACAACCCACTCACAATAGAAGTTTTAGACTTCTATACTAATGATTTACGCAAGGCCATTTGACTCTCAATTCTAGGACCGCATCCTAGAATCCCTCATGCTCACATCACACTCAACAGAAGCTAGAAGTCCTAAGACATCCAAACCCTCAGATCTCGCAAGATCATAACTCACAACACCACCAAGATAACATGCCTAGCCCAAACAATCTCAATGGTCATAACAACATGTTAGGATACGCATATCCTAGCTCATAAACTCAACAACCAAATATCTCAATTCTCAAACCTCACAAGCCTCACAAAGTGACATCAACACCTTAAGTCACAAAACATTTCACAATCCTCAAACACTCACCTAAGGTCTATAACCACTACTTGGTATTTACTCTAAGTTATGTTATATCCAACCTAGCATGATACTACTAAACATAACTAGATCGAGGGAAAGGATACTCACACGACGTCAAAAGACGGAAATCGATCAACGGATGTCGACTTGGACTTGTTAGGTCTTTATCGGGACGCTTTCGAACCTAACACCAAATTATACAAATTTAGCTTATACGCTAAATTTGAACGGAATAATTAACATATAAATCTAAGTAAAATCGCACATTTAAAACCCAAGTTAAAACAGTAAATGTATATTCTTGGCTAATTGTATAACATCATAAACCCAAGGTAAAACTCGTTTTCAAAGCCAACGTTAAAATCCCGTAATTTAATCTTTGAGTCATAACCCGGAATTATTCCAACATGAGCATAATATATATGGTATATATAATTAAGAATATAATTCAAGTAAATCCCAAATTTAAAACCCATAAAAACACTTTATGGGCAAATATGACAATTTCATAAAGCTTAGGTAATTTCCATTGTTAAAACTTTGGTCTTTTTTTATAATTATTACAACATAGGGCAATTTTGCAATATTCCGAAATTAGGGTCATAAACACAAATATATAAAACTGGGTATATTATGTAATTAAACATAAATAGAGGGGTCCCGATTTTAAATAATGAAAATTGTCTCTCTTCAAACTTTGAATCAGGCGCAGCAGGAGAAGGGTTTTGAGAGGGCGGCTTGGTGGCGGCTCCAGTTGCGCATGGACTCCGGTAGCGGCGAGGCAACAACAACAGCCGCCGGCGTACAGCAAGTTCAACACGGTGGGAGGAGAGCGGCGCCGATTGCTCCAGATCCAGTGGAGTTGGTTCGATTTGGCTCGAGATAGGGCAAACTAGAACAACTGGGCGGACTCGGGTACGACGACCAGGTCGGCGGCTTAAGTTCTCCTCTTCAGTGGTTGCGGCAGGGAGAAGGAGGGCATTCCGGCGGCAGAAGGGGCGATGTTGGTACTCCTCAACGGCCCATGGCAAGGCTGCTGTGCACGTTCTTCGGTGGGGATGGCTCCGACGACTCGACGGGAAGAGACAGGAGGGATGGTGGTGTTAACTGACAGAGAGTGAAAAGGATGCAGGCAAGTTGCACGACATTGTTGGAGGAGAGGTTGCAGGTGGGAGAGGGAGATAGGCGAGACGAGTGTGAGGATGAGAGTGATATATTGAGAGGCTGCAGCTGCTGAGAGAGGGACAAAGGGGAAGGTGACAAACTAGGTGCAGATGCTAGGGAGGCTCAGGGGTTGACTGGCAAGCAAGGAGGAAGCCAGATGGGCTGCTCCTTCAAGAGGTCGGGGATGGAATTAATAGGTCGAGAAAGAGAAAAAAATAAAGGGGAAGGAATAAACAATAAAAAAGGAATAAAAATAAATAAATAAAGTAGTAAACGGAAATATAATAAACTCGATCAAAAGGCACTCGGAACGGGATTTCCGAATCAGAAAACTTCCCTACTTTTTCCGCAATTAAAAGTACGGATATGGAAGAACGTATCCAAAATAATAATATACTTGGAATACGTATTTTACGCCGTAAAATACTTTTAATAAAATATTTAAGCTAATAAATTATCGATAAAAGTCGAAAAAATAAAACCGAAAACGCGCAAAAAAATTGGGGCGTTACATCAGATGCCCCTAAAAACAAGTTTCGTCCCGAAACTTGCTATGCGTCGAACTTCTCGGTCCCTAAGACCGATGTATGAACTCTCAAACTAAGAAGGCTTAAACCTTCTAATCTAAACACATCATCCATTCAAACTACCACTACAAGATATATCAAGTCATAATGCACATTTCAACACATGGCACAAACTAGACATACATAACACATGCACATAACTCTACCAAAGAAAGAACTATGTCTAACCCGTCGATTCTATCGATGTTATACTATCCTCCATCTTTCAGTAGCCTCATTGGTTCTTCGTTTGCCACTAGATCATCATGTCTGACAACATGTCTCGAGTCATGTATGTACTTCCTCGATGGATACACCTGAAACCCCGGGTGGCAACGCCAACTTGTAAGCCACTTCTCCAACTCACGCTAAGATCTTAGAGAGGTCCGATATATCGGAACTAAACTTCCTTCTCGGGTCTTTCTCAATGCGGCATTTCCATTATGTTTCACTTTGATTTCCTCTAAAACAAAAGATCGAACTTCCAAGTTACACCGTTGGCTTTGGTCCTTCTCAAACCAAACTTTGATGTTACGTTTCCTCAGTTCTTGTTGCAAGGTCTAAGTAATGAAGGAAATATTATACTTCACACCGCTTGACCTGGCACATATGTATTTACTTCTCCCTTTGCATCAATACTTAACCAAGGCATTGTCTTGGATGATTGGTTGTAATCTCCAAATCCATCACACCACGAGGCAAAAGTCAAAACACGTTCCCAAGTACTCTCCTCTTAACTCTTACAACTCTTCTAACACTAGTCCCGTTCAAAACCCTTTCTCCCGGAGTAGATTAGTCGTATATGGTGTTACTTTGGAGAATCTATCCACAAATCCGGGAATGACCAGCACATCCAAGAAAACTTGTAACTTCTTTCATATCTTTCGGGGGTTGCCATCCCCCGATAACTGGTCATACAACTTCTCTCTTCTTCGAGAGCAGCCCAAAATGTCTTATTCAGGCATGAATAGCCCATATGGAATCACTAAAACTCGTAGTGACCATAGTTGTCCGGAATGTCGTATTTGGAATATCCGAGTCTCGAATTCTCAAACGGTAACAATCAAATCTTAGAAGAAACTACCGACACTTGCAACTGATCGAGTAGGTCCCCCATTCGTGGTAAGGGATACTTGTCCTTCATTATCATCTTGCTCAACTTATAGTAATTAATGTACGACGGAGATAGCCATCTCTCTCTTCGCAGACTGGTATCCTCTATAATAACTTCGAATCAATAATTCAAGATATATCCCAACCTGAACTTCAAATCAAGAGTTCAAGATACACTTCCAACATGAATTTCAAATCTTCTTAATGGTATATCCACCTTCCGATGCATTGGAATCCGTTCTATCTCGGGTTCCAGCTTTTCTTCTCCCCTCACATATCGTAAGATATCGACACAATCTTGTCTTAACATTGGTCAAGTGGTCCACCCCGATCTGTTGGGGTGACGTGCATCGAACATGTGGTTTAATAATTCTTTAGCTGCAATGTCCACTGTCCTCTTCCAAAGATCCTTCATCTCTAGAACTCGGGAGACTTTCTCTAATAATCTTTTTAAAGTTTCACACTTATGTGAAGTCATGAAGGTCCTAACTGCAGGACTTAATCACGCCTTATAATATATTGGTATTACCTTCTTCGTATTCTACCAAAGCTTGCATCATTCCTTCGAGTAGGTGTAGAACTTACTCCCTTTCCTATTTTTTTTGTAACATCCAATCGACTGTAGAGGTTCTATCCTCAATCTTGTATTTACTTCTTTTACATCTCATATCGACTTCAAACTTCAAAACTCCAGTCTTCCCTTAATATTGTTGGTCACCTTATGTATTTCTCTTGGTATCCCATGAACAATCTTCACAACCGTACTAGTATGTCCCGTGGAGAATGCTAAGAGAAATTCCCCAACCACAATCACTGAAAGATCCACATATTACTTCACCAAGGACTAACATCATAACTCTAAGCTTGCAGCGTTGCCCTAATCTAGGTCCTCCCTTTCACGCAATGGCCACCATGGTTCTTCCGTGTGAGTGTGAAACAACTGACTCAGCTTTTGCTTGCGAAAACATACCATTCACTTCGTTAGAACAAACATATTATGAATCCTCCTTTTATACTCTCGTCTACGTACCACAAACAATGAAAATCACACCTTCCTCTTGATCTACTAGTTCCCTTTACCATTATCAAACCATAAAACTTCTACTCTGGGTTGTCCTTCCATATGCCGTTCTTATGACCTAAGAAGATCGCAAAGGGTCATCTCCATCCTTCCCCTAGGAGGTCTGTAACATCTACTTTCTCGAACTCCTTCAACATCATTTGATTAAGACAATTGTGCTTCTGTTGATGTACTTCCTTACCATTGTCTAAGATCTTTGTTGCCGATCCTCTATTTTCCCATAGTCTTGTTTACACATCCCCTCTACACTCATCAATAGACAACCCGCACCTTTGCGTTCTTTGTTGTGGTTGATTAGCTCATAAATGACCTTCTCCAAGGTCAAAACTTACCATTCTTCTATACTTCCATGTTACCATTCTCATGAAAGCTACCCTTCTTGGGGTACTCCACCTCAACTCCGTTAGCTCTTTCCCCGTTCCCTGCTTTCTTCTTCTTCCATATGGTAGCCCTACACTTCTCAACCTCTCACGCCATATAACAGCCTTCATAAGCTTAACCACGCCTCATGCTATCTTGTAAGCGTATCTCCTCAAAATCCTTAACGTTACTCAATAGCCGCTCGCGTTTCTCTTGATTGTTGTCTTAAGTCTTTTCATAACTCAAGCTCCTTATTGCGTCACTCATCTTCTCGGGATCATGTCTACTCACAGTTCTTCCTTCTTGGCCTTTCTTAGCCTTATCATAATAACAAAATCCGGCCAACTCCACGTGAATTCCCACCATGCCCTTCTTCTCATAACTCTCGGAATGTGGACACTTCACTTATTGGTACTTCGTAAGCTCAACTTACGGTATCTTAAATCTTTTGTGATTGGTTCATCCACGCCTCTCATCTCGACTCCCATGCGTAGGAGCGCCTAGGGAAAACTTTTACTTCTTAATGGAATACCACCTTTAACCTTGCTAGAACATACACATCTTCTCCTCGATTCGCATCTTTATTTGTCCTTAAGTTCGTTATCTCAATTGGTCACGTTGTCGTACAATCACAGTTTCTTTATAACCACTTATACACCTTAGCGTTCCTCTCTTTACTTGTATTGCTTCCAACTCGAATTCTCTTAAGTTGACTCAAAGTTCCCTTCTATTTGTTCGTCCTTGCCGCTAATGTCCTCTTTGTCCTTCAAATTGTTTCTTTGACGCCCCCAAAAGGAGTCCGATGAATCGCCAGGGTGTTCACCAGAACGTGATGCTCAACTCGGTACTTGATCATACTCATCATCACTTATATACTATCCTAATCCCTAAAAGACGTCTATCCAAGGTCGATGATAGATTCTTATCATCTTAACTATAAGGTCCACTACTACTAATATAATACTAGCATACCATATGTGTAGGTATATATATATATATATAAGTCCTATGGTCACATTACTAATAATATATCACATCCGGTAATCCAATAAAACAATACAAGGTCCAAACATGTACTATAGTCCACATATATAACTACAATCTACATATACTATACATATCTATATATAATACATATAAAAAATCCAATAAACTAAGCTGCCGAGATTCTCGGAAGGAGTGGTGGTCCGTACATTCTACCCCGACTCATGCATGTTATTTGAAAACGAAAAATCACTTTAACTTAGAACCCTTGAGGGTTCTATTTCCCTCTATTTGGCCTTTTGAAGATTGCGACTGCCATTGTTGTCAACCTAGAGCTCTGATACCACTTTTGTAACACATCGAATCCGCGGGACTCGGGGCGCTACGGGTTGAGACCTCACAATGGGTCCCGACCCTTAGCCTAAAAGGACACTAATAAATGCCAAAATGAATTACATTTTTATGCAATACAATGAAACCCGAAACCGAACAAAGAAAAGACTTCAGCCGAAATACAAAACAAAGACTAAACGCCAAACACGCAGCATAAAAAACGCCATAGCTGAAGAACAAAACACAACACGACTTCAACCAAAACCCCTACTAAAATGTACGGAACCCCGGCTGTCCACTCTTCCGGATCTCTCGGTCGCATTCCTAACCTGCAAGGCAATCTACAACAATCGGTATAAAACCGTTAGCTCATATACGAAGAATTAGAATCAAGGTGAAAGGCACAAGCACAAGTCAATCAACATAACACACAATATACACCAAATCACACAAGTCTAGTTTATTATCTATTTCTTATTAAGTCATACCCCGTTCTAATTCAACTTCTTTTGTGACACGAGAATCTCCCGAAACTCGCCTCGGTCCCCATTTCCGGCATGGAACGGTACAGATGCCTCCGACCGTCTAACCAACACGGCTAGTCGTCAAGAACCTCCTAGATCTACGCAAGAGCTAGACAGTAATGTCACTGCCCGTTATCATACACTTGGGCCAAATAATATAAGGGTCGGTGGTCCTATTTCTGGTTTAGGTGTTATAAATAATAAAGAATAAACACTCACCACCAAACACACATCAATGCTAATACAAGGAATACGAGCTAAGTAAGTCCGGAGACTTACCTCTCCACCACACTGAACTCACAACACTCTCGCTTCTTTAGGGAGGAAACCCATAACCTACTCACAAGAAGATAACTATATCAACAACAACAAACTCACAATAGAAGTCTTAGACTTCTGTACAAATGATCTACGAAGGCCATTTGACTCTCAATTCTAGGACCGCATCCTAGAATCCCTCATGCTCACATCACACTCAACAGAAGCTAGAAGTCCTAAGACTTCCAAACCCTCGGATCTCGCAAGATCATAACTCACAACACCACTAGGATAACATGCCTAGTTCAAACAATCTCAATGGTCATAACACCATGTTAGGATACGCATATCCTAGCTCATAAACTCAACAACCATATATCCCAATTCTCAAACCTCACAAGCCTCACAAAGTGGCATCAACACCATAAGTCACAAAACATTTCACAATCCTCAAACACTCACCTAAGGTCTATAACCACTACTTGGTATTCACTCTAAATTATTTTATCTCCAACCTAACATGATACTACTAAACATAACTAGATCGAGGGAAAGGATACTCACACGACATCAAAAGACAAAAATCGATCAATGGATGTCGACTTGGACTTGTTATGTCTTTATCGGGACGCTTCCGAACCTAACACCAAAACTATACAAATTTAGCTTATACGCTAAATTTGAACGAATAATTAACAAATATAAATCTAAGTAAAATCCCACATTTAAAACCCAAGTTAAAACCGTAAGTATATATTCCTGACAAATTGTATAACATCATAAACCCAAGGTAAAACTCGTTTTCAAAGCCAACATTAAAATCCCGTAGTTTAATCTTTGAGTCATAATCCGGAATTATTCCAACATGAGCATAATATATATGGTATATATAATTAAGAATATAATTCAAGTAAATCCTAAATTTAAAACCCATAAAAACACTTTATGGGCAAATATGACAATTTCATAAAGCTTGGGTAATTTCCATAGTTAAAACTTTGGTCCTTTATTATAATTATTTCAACATAGGGCAATTTTGCAATATTCCGAAACTAGGGATAAACACAAATATATAAAACTAGGTATATTATGTAATTAAACATAAACAGAGGGGTCCCGATTTTAAATTATGAAAAATGTCTCTCTTTAACCTTTGAATCAGGAGCAGTAGGAGAAGGGTTCTGAGAGGGCGGCTTGGTGGCGGCTCCAGTTGCGCAGGGACTCCGGTAGCGGCGAGGCAACAATAACAGCCGCCGGCATACAGCAAGTTCAACATGGTGGGAGGAGAGCGGTGCCGATTGCTCCAGATCCGGTGGAGCTGTATCGATTTGGCTCGAGATAGGGCAAACTGGAACAACTGGGACGGTCCTATCCTATTTGTTGCGAGGGCGGCGGACTCGGGTACGACGGCCAGGTCGGCGGCTTCAGTTCTCCTCCTCAGTGGTTGCAGCAGGGAGAAGGAGGTCATTCCGGCGGCAGCAAGGGCGATGTCGGTGCTCCTCGACGGACCAGGGCTAGGCTGCTGTGCACGTTCTTCGGTGGGGATGGCTCCGGCAACTCGACGGGAAGAGACAGGAGGGATGGTGGTGTTAACTGACAAAGAGTGAAAAGGATGGAGGCAAGTTGCACGACATTGTTGGAGGAGAGGTTGCAGGTGGGAGAGGGAGATATGAGAGACGAGTGAGAGGATGAGGGTGACAGATTGAGAGGCTGCAGCTGTTGAGTGAAGGACAAAGGGAAAGGTGACAAACCAGGTGCAGATGCTAGGGAGGCTCAGGGGTCGACTGGCAAGCAGGGAGGAAACCAGACGGGCTGCTCCTTCAAGAGGTCGGGGATGGAACAGGTCGAGAAAGAGAAAAAAATAAAGGGGAAGGAATAAATAATGAAAAAAAAGAATAAAATTAAATAAATAAAGTAGTAAACGGAAATATAATAAACTCGATCAACAGGCACTCGGAACGGGATTTCCGAATCAGAAAGCTTCCCGACTTTTTCCGCAATTAAAAGTACGGATATGGAAGAACGTATCCAAAATAATAATATACTCGCAATACGTATTTTACGCCGTAAAATCCTTTTAATAAAATATTTAAGCTAATAAGTTATCGATAAAAGTCAAAAAATAAAACCGATAACGCGCGAAAAAATTGGGCCGTTACAGTTTTACTGCCGTTTCCATTAGTTTAGATTGAAGAATCGTTGAAAACGGGCGAGAAACAAGATTTTTGTGGATTAAGGCATGGTTTGGTCGAGATGGCATCGGGAGGGTGAAGTGGGGAAGAAAGAGAAAAACCGTTTCTCCTTTTATTCCCTTCAAAAAATTTAACTTTATTTCGGTCAAGATGATTGTCAGTGACCGAGGTGTGCAGCCGAGGTCAATCCCTGTTGCCTTCATCTCGGTTGCTTGAATGTGTTTCGGTCGAGATGAACTGATGCATGGTGTCCGAAATGGCTCTAGCAATTGTAGCTTTCCTAGATTCTCGAACTGTAACTCCGTCCTTATGTTTTCCCTATGTTGTTTTCCTTAGGTGGTGCCAAGATCCTGTTACCATGGACACAAAAACACAAACAACACTAATCTAAACTAGAAAGCAAGAAAGAATGCAATACCTTGGGTTGCCTCCAAAGAAGCGCTTGTTTTAAGGTCACTAGTTGGACCAAACATTTGCATGTTCAATTGTGACGCGTTGATGTAATCTCCTTGACCAACGGTCTTGGTTTATACTTCTTCAGCCGACAACTATCGACTTGAAAGGTTCCACAATGTTCACCCCATACTTTAACTTCACCATGAGAATAAATATTCTTTATAATAAAAGGTCCTGTCCATTTTGATTGTGGTTTATTAGGAAGAGAATGAGAATGATACTCGTAAAGAAGAATAGTTTCTCGTTAATTCCTCTCTGGATGATGTGCTTTTTGTGCCAATTCTTCGTCTCTTCTTTGTAGATCTTTGCAACTTTAGCTATCATTATGTGTAGTGGTGGTTTCACCTTCTTATCCTTGTCTCGCAATGCATCGGAAGAGTAACGACGAGTGCTTGCATTACTTGATGTTGATGAATCAATCACTTCGGTCGCCCTATATGTATCTTGACTGAGGTCTGGTCCGAGGTGAGTCCATGTTGCCTTCATCTCAACCATTCCGAAAGTTGCCTTGGTCAAAACGACTTGCTTTCTGTTGAGGCAGTTTGCTGGTCCTTCTTCAAATTTCTCGAACACGGCAAACGAATCTTCCTCCAATGTTTCCAAGTTGTGTATATCTGCATAACTTGAAACATCTACACCTTTCTCTATCATACTAAAGCTTAGAACTCTTTAATGAGGATCTTTAGTAAGGATAGAGCTAACCAATTCTTGAGATTCCTCTTCATCATAGATGTTGTAGATGTCTTCTTCCAGTCCCTGGCCTTCCATCAAGGTTGACAATATGAATTCAACCTGCTCTTCTCCAATGTTAAAGGACAACTTGGCGTTCTTGCAATCCACATAGCAACCGGGTGTTGCAAGAAATGGTCTCCCAAGGATCATAAGAACTCGATAATCTGCAAGAATATCGAAAACCGCAAAGTCTATGAGAATATAGAATT
This sequence comes from Fagopyrum homotropicum, assembly GCA_033239125.1. Taxonomy (NCBI): domain Eukaryota; kingdom Viridiplantae; phylum Streptophyta; class Magnoliopsida; order Caryophyllales; family Polygonaceae; genus Fagopyrum; species Fagopyrum homotropicum. Next base: position 103,495,148 of record BSWB01000002.1, read on the forward strand.
TACCTAGTCTTACAGGAATGTCTTCCAACACGCCTACGGGTCGAGTGATTGATCGATCCTTCATGTTAACTGGTTTAGGTTCCCCTAAACCAGTACTCTTAGACAATGCAAGTGGAATGATGCTCACACTTGCTCCTAAGTCACACAATGCATCATAGGTGACGTTTCCAACTCCGATGGGAATATAGAACAATCCCGGATCTCTTAGTTTGGGTGGCATCTTTTCTCTCATGATCTTGATGAGTTCCGATGACCTTGAGGACATCTTTACTTCACCAAAGTCTTCAAGCTTCCCCTTTTTTGAGAGGATTTCTTTTAAGAACTTTCTCGTATGCGGTCATACCTAGTATGACATCAATGAAAGGTATGTTAATATGGAGCTTACTCATGAGGTCTAGAAACTTACCAAAGTGCTTGTCTAGGCGTGCTATTGCTCTACACTGCGGGAATGGTAGCGGCGGCTTGTACGCAGGAGGCAATATGTAAATTTCTTCTTTCTCCTTCGTTTTAGTTGACCCAAAAGCATTTCGGTCGAGGTCTCTTCCGAGGTGACTCCCTGTTGTGGTCTCCTCGGTTGGCCTAGATTTCACCTCGGTCGAGGTGTTCTGCTGCATAGCTTCACTCCATCGAGGTTGTGAGTCAGCGGTCTTCACGCAACTCCTTGTTGTAATTGACATGATTTGGCCTTTTGGGTTGTTCTATGTACGTCCTGGAAGTTTCCCTTCATCTCTATAAACTTCTCCGGATTTGCTAAACACTTGATTTTCCAAGGCTTTTTATGCCTTAGAAATCAAAGTGATGGTGCTTTCTAGTCTACTCATATTTCCAGCCAGCGCTTCAATCATAGCTTCCAACTTAGAACTTGGTGGTTGGCTTGAGCTTAGTGATTGTTTCTGGCTCTTTAATTGAGTAGAAGAAGAAGATTGTGGTGTTAGAGCATTTTCAGCATGGGATACAGGATTACCAGATTTATTTTAATTGGATCTCCAATTGTTGTAGTTCCGGTTGTTCTTGTTGTTGTAGTTGTTGTTCTTGTTTCCTTGGTAGTTTCCTCTTCCAACATACCCAGCATCTTGCTCTTTGGTTTGTTGGGTTTTTGCCTTTATGAGCTCCTTCAAAGCCTTCATCTCATTGTTGAGGGCGTTGATTTTTTCCACACTAGAAGAGGTGACATTCAGCTCATGAGGTCTAGAAGTTTGGCCTCCCGTCTCTGTACTCTAGTGGGAGTATTACTCCATAGTGAGAGTTTACTTCTCAACAAAGTCCCACGCCTCATCAATTGGCTTGTCCATGAACGTCCCAGCTGAGAGTGATTGTAACTTGAACTGCACTTCAGCATCCAAACCCTTGAAATATATCACGAGCAAATCAATCTTTGGAATCCCATGATGTGGTCAATCCAACAAAAGGTCTTTAAACCTTTCCCATGAGTTGAAGAGGTTTTCACCGTTCTTCATCACAAAAGCATTTATTTTGGCCCTCAATTCTTTCGTCTTCGATGACGGGACGAATTTGGTGAGAAACTATGCAGTAATCTCCTCCCATGTGTTTACACTTCCAGTTGGAAGCAAATGATACCATGCAAGTGCTTTATCCTTGAACGAAAAAAATAAAACATGCAATTTATAGTCATTATTATCACACCTAGAAGGTCTTAAAGTTTCCATCAAAATGTCATAGTTTTGCAAGTGCTGGTGTGGTGATTCTCTCTCCATTAGGGGTGTACATTCCGAATATATGAAATCGGATATCCGGAAAAATAATTTTGTAAATATTGTATCTGGATCCGATCCGAAAATTCCCGGATATCCGATCCGAGAAGGCAAAATGAATCGGATATGCAAAATCGGATATCCGGTGATCCGCATACAAAAAAAATTGTAATACTAATGAACCATACTTTCTGTACTAAAAATTATAAATTAGATTGCCAAAACTTCATACTCACTACTGTAAAGATCACAAAACTCGCAAAACTAAATCCAATGTGCACTGTAAATTCGGCAAACTAGGATAAATTTGAAGATTCTAAACTATAAAATATGTATCTGCTGAAACATTTAATCTTCAATAACATTGCTAAACATAAGAAAACTAAAAACAATATGAACACAACAAGTCGTGACAACAACAAGTCAAGTTGTCGAAGAAGGGTCCCCTATCACCAAACGGCACAACAACTCAGTAACTCAGCGACAAGAATTCAGTAAGTTCCCACTATCAAAATCAGCAAGAGATGCAAAAAATTCAGTAAGACACTAAGATAAAATCGTTTTAGGAATTATAAGGTAGAAGAGAGAGAAGTCGAGCGGCGGAGAAGATACTAGATTGAGGGTGTCACTCACCATAGACTAGAACGAGCGCGGCGTGAGGGGGAGAAGAGCGCCGGAGCGAGGCATGCTGTGGTGCTGGTGTTGGTGTGGTGTCGCTATGAATGAGAGAGAGAGAGAGTCGATAACAAAGCGGCGTGGTGAGGGGATTTATATTAGTCATTAAGGTCTGCGCTTACAATTCATTTTAGCCATTAGGATTTTTTTTTATTAAAAAATCACAAAAGAAAAGTTGGAGTCAAGAGGCTTAAACTTGGGACGTAGAGAATGTACCAACTCTCCAGCTATCCCTCCCACCAGCTGGGCTATTGAGACTGAAGTGATATATTTTGGTAAATAGTTTCTATATACTCGGATAACGGATATCCGGGTAAAAAAAACTAGCTCCGTATCCGATCCGAATATCCGAAAGCTATTGCCGGATTGGAGCGGATACAGATAGCTTTCCGTCAGATAGTGTAAAATTCGGATATTTCAGAATCGGATTGTCGGATTATTGGCGGATCGGATTATTTGTGAACACCCCTACTCTCCATTCCTCAAAAACGATTTTGCTGAATCATTGTGATTACTTCACATCTAAACTAATAATCCATGTTAGCTGGATCACCTAGGTTGACGCCGGGACAACGTGTTTGCTGAATGTGATCCATACGTTGACCTAGTGTTTGTGGAATGCCCACAAATTGATCAACTAGTTCCACCCTTGGTGGTGACAGTGGTGGTACATAAGCGGGTGCTGGTGGAGGTGCGTCGATCACAACCCTAACACCTCTCTCCGCTTCCAGATGCACTAGTCGCATCTGCTCTCTCATAGCGGCCAAGTCGGCTGATAGCATGAAATATGACGATATTTTAGGCACATGTTTTGGTTGTTAATCCCCTTCTTTTGTGTATATGGATATGGGTTTGAAGCATTTATAAGCACATTCACCTCTTATGTTGGTATAGAGATCTACACAAGCTTTGTTGTGATTTTAGGTGAATAAAGGCTTGGATTGGAGCATAAATGGAGTATGTAGGAGTATTTGATCATGCTAGACATCATGAGGATGCAAAGGAGTAGCTGAGGAAGGATCATGAGTAATAAGCTTTGCGAAACAAAGGCTTTTACGAAGATTTTGAAAATTCCATGGTAAAACACAAGGAACCACAGCCGTGGTTTTGGGAATTAAATTAATTAAGACCGTGGGAATGTATGTCGAGAGCAAGAAAATCAATCCACGGTGTATTCCACGGGCGTGGAAATATGCTCTTGGCCGCGATTCTTCTGACGGCTGCCATGTGTCATATTTGCCACGTCAGCAGCGGTTATGGGCTTTTTGTAACCCTATTTTCTCCTATAAGAAGGATGAAGGAAGAGAGAAAATACACACCACGCTAGAGAGAAGTTGAGATCATTGCAAAAGATTTTATTGCAAGAAGATTTTGGAAGGAAGATTTGGAGAAGTACGCACTTTGATATTGCGAAGTTGGAAGATCATAGGGTTTCACTTTGAAGGCGGATTGACATCCCGTTCTTCTTTGTTCTTTAAGATTTGTGAGAGATTTCTTACTCTATTTCTATATTCATTGAACACAAGTACGGATTTTGAGCTTGATTGAGATTGGTTTTACGTTTGTTATTGAGATTTCAAGGTTCTATTTCTTTCAATCTTGATTATTGATTTGTTGAGAATGATTGTTGGCTAAAGCCCTTAAGCGATTCTAAGGTGATGGGCTGATAGTTGTGGCATAGATGATGATAGATTGAACCAAAATAGATTGGACCCTGAGAGTTGCGAGAAACCTCGTCGTCGAGGCTTTCCACGACCTGTTCTTGAGTTCCACGGCTGTGGTTCTTCAAGATCCGACCATGGTTTTCCTCTGTCGTATGTTCTTTGCTTTTTCTTTGATCCAAAGTTAAATATTTGCTTTAACCTAAACTTGAGTTACCTTTTCTAGGTAGTAGTGAGACTCAACATCCTCTACTTCGGTTTCGAGTGTCACAACCTTAACAGTTTTGGCTTATCTTTGATCCCATTGGGTTTGGGCATGGGTATTTGTGAGTTTAATCTTGTCCTTTGATTCTCTTTATCATGAGACTCAACATCTTTATTTAGAGAACCTTTGGGTGAGACTTATGGGTTTGGAACTTCACCCTTCAACACCCTACCTTAGATTTATATCTTTGCAATCTTAACTTTGTCCTTAAACGTTTAGAACATCTTGAATTGATTGTCACAATTGGATACCAGAATCTTTACAATCGTTGTTTTCCCAATTATATTTACAAAAACTTTTTATCTTTCCGGACAATTTACGAACTGAATTTGATCCTCCAAATCCTTGAGTCCGATACTTTAGAATTCTTGCTTTACTATATCGATACGTACACTGCGGGTTCGCTTTGTTGGATTTCAGTTTTTATAAATTTAAGACTTAGTGACACACTTTCGAGCAAACAAGTTTTTGGCCGTAGCCGGGGATTTGGTTTAGGCCAAATTCGGTTTTCGGTTGTCGGGCTTGGGAGCTTTTGCTCTTGTTATTTGATCTATCTACCTTATTGATATTGTAGATTTCTCTTTAGGTATAAACGAAGGTCTCAAACTGCGAAAGACCTCGTTCTGTTTGATCTTGAGCCGGATAAAACTCTCAAGAAACGGTTAAGGGAGAAAAAGATGTCCGAACACAATGAAAAGAGTCTTCAAGAGGAGTTGGATGAAACTCGAGCTCTTCTTAATACAAGTGAAAGAAGATGTATTGAGGAACAACCTATAGCTTATGCTGATAGGGAGCGAGTACAAATTCAAATGGATGAGCTTATAGAAATGTTTTTACAATCAAAAATGGATAAAGGCGCCAAGAGCAAGAAAGATGAATCATCCGATGATGATTCTATGCCCGAGATGGAGGAAATACCACCATTTAATCCTCGTGTCTATGTCAATCCTCGCGCTCATATTAGAGATGCAAGAGCTGCTAATGTCGTTGCTGAACCACGAACTCTTGGGCAACGTATGGATCCAATTCAGCAAGCACGCCGTTTAGCTGTGAATCTTGGAGATCTGGATGAGCAAGACTATGGAAGTTGAATCTCCGCATCAACATTTGTAGAATTATGAGATTCTTATGGAGATTTTGAAGCCTCCAAGAGCTGTCAACAACAACTACAAGTTGAGACCGTTCTTCTTCTCTTTGAAGGTCAAGGCCTTAGCTTGGTATCAAGCTCTTCCAACTGGAAGATTTAATACATGGGAGGAGTTGACTTCGGAATTCCTCACCAAGTTTTTTCCGCCATCCAAAACAGCGGAGTTGAGAAGTAAAATAAATGCTTTTTCTACGAAACCTAATGAAAGTTTGTTTAAATCTTGGGAAATGTTTCAAGATCTTCTACTGGATTGCCCGCACCATGGCATTTCAAAGCTGACATTAATGGAGATTTACTACAAGGGATTGGATGTGGAAACGCAATTCAAACTTCAATCCTTTTCTTGTGGAACTTTTATTTATATGAGAGAAGATGATGCTTGAGATTTTATTGAGAAGCAAACTCTAGTGATTAAGAAGTATTCCCATAGGAAGGCTGATAGTGGGAATCGAGATTCCGGAGAGCTAGGAGCGATATTGAATCCAACAGCCCAAGCTCAAATTTTCTCCCTCAACAATGAGATCAAGGAGCTGAAAGAAGTTTTGAAGTCTAGCACTCAATCGAAGAAGGAGCAAGATGTTGGCTATCTAGGAAGGGAGAACAATCAAGGGAATAGGAATAACAACCGGAACAATAATTGGAACAACAACAACAACAGGAACTTCAACAACAATTGGAGATCCAGCCAATAAAATACTAGTAATCCTTATTCCCACGCTGAAAATTCTCTAACACTTCCTTCTTCTTCTACTCCTTTGAAACGTCAGGGAAAAACATCAAATAGTTCGAACCAGCCGGAGAAGGACAAATTTGATGCGATGATGGAAATGATCTTGGGGAAGATACAAGGAATGGAGAGTCACATTGCTTTGATTTCTAAAGCACAAAAAGCTTTGAAAAATCAAGTATTCAGCAAGGACGGAGAAGTTCCTAGAGATCAAGGGAAGCTTCCCAGAAAAACGGAGGACAACAAGAAAGGGAGGGAAGATTTCTATGCTCCTCCTCTACCTTATAAACCTCCTTTGCCGTTCCTGTAATCTAGAGCGAGAGCGCGTCTAGACAAGCATTTTAGTAAGTTTGTTGATCTCATGAGTAAACTGCACATTAACATACCTTTTCTTGATGCGATATTACGTATGCCCGCTTATGGGAAATTATTGAAAGATATCCTCTCTAACAAGAGGAAACTTTAAGACTTTGGTGAAGTTAAGATGAGTTCGGAATCTTCGGAACTCATTAAAATGATGACGGAAAAGATGCCCCCTAAGATGCGAGATCCGGGGTCGTTTTGCATACCAATAGGAGTGGGAAAAGTCATGTATGATGCACTTTGTGACTTGGGAGAAAGTGTGAGCATTATTCCACTTTCTTTGTACGACAAAGTCGGTTTAGGTGAACCTAAAACGGTGAAGATGACGTTGTATATGGTGGATCAATCCATTACTCGACCCGTTGGAATAATTGAAGATGTCCCGGTTAAGCTCGGTAAATTCTATATCCCTATAGACTTTGTTGTGCTTGACATTCGTGTACATTGTCCAGTCCCGATCATACTTGGGAGACCTTTTCTTGCAACTTCCGGTTGTATGGTTGATTGCAAGAACGCTAGATTAGCCTTCGATATTGGAGAAGAGAAGGTTGAATTTGTTCTCTCAACTTTGACAAAAGAACCAACACTTGGAGAGTATATGTTCAACATATATGATGAAGAGGTATCTAGAGAGGAAATGAGTTCGATATTGTTCAAAGATCCGTTATAAAAGGTTATAACTATGAGCATCAAGGAAAAGGGAGCGAAAGAGGATTGTAATGCTGAGATTGATGCTTTGGAAGAGTTAGAAGAAGTGCAAGTTGAAGAATTCGAAAAATTGTACGATGGTTCAGAAAACACTAGAAATCACGGTCGATCGGTGTTTTCCACGGGCGTGGTTTCACCAATTCGACCCGTGGAAAAGTATGTCAAGAGCAATCACTCAATTGGCACACAAAATCACGGCAAAAAATGCATCTTCCACGGCCGTGGAAGTAACAGTGTCACCGTGGAAGTTGAAAATACTGAGGAAAATTCCGTTCTTTCTACAAACGTTCTTGCTTCTTCTTCCACCACTTCCACACCCTTAGAGACATCCAAGGAGACCTCGGAAAACCCTCACAACACTCCAACGGCATCTAAAACTTTGGAGTTGAAGCCACTTCCCGCACATCTAAGGTATACTTTTCTTGGATCTAACTTTACATTTCCCGTAATAGTTAGCTCTAGTTTAAGTGAAGATGAACATGATAGGCTTATGATTGTTCGGAAGAAACATAGGAAAGCTTTAGGCTACACCATAGAGGATCTTGTAGGAATTAAACCATCTTTATCTATGCACAAGATAGTAATGGAAGAGGATTATAAGCTTTCATGTCAAGCTCAATGACGGTTAAACCCGGTCATGAAAGAGGTCGTGAAGAAGGAGATCTTTAAATTGCTTGATGTAGATATCATATTCCCGATTTTCGATAGCAAGTGGGTGAGTCTTGTTCATGTTTTCGCAAAGAAGGGAGGGATGACCGTTGTGGCTAACAAGAACAACGAACTCATTCCAACGAGAACGGTGACAGGATGGAGGATGTGTACAGACTATCGCAAGCTGAACAATGCGACGAGGAAAGATCACTTTCCGCTGCCCTTCATTGATCAAATGCTTGAGTGGTTAGTGCAACCTTCTTACTTTTGCTGTCTTGACGGTTATAGTGGTTTCTTTCAGATTCCGATTCATCCGGATGATCAAGAAAAGACCACATTCACGTGCCCGTGGGTTACGTTTTCTTATAGGAGGATGCCATTCGGATTGTGCAACGCTCCAGCCACCTTTTAAAGGTGTATGATGGCCATATTCTCGGAGTACATTGAGGAAATCATGGAAGTTTTTATGGATGACTTTTCCTGTTTATAGTTCCTCATTTGATAATTGTCTTGCTAATCTATCTCTTGTTTTACAAAGGTGTGAAGACACGAACCTAGTTCTAAATTGGGAGAAGTGTCATTTTATTGTCATGGAAGGCATTGTTTTAGGACACTTGATCTCTAATAGAGGGATTGAGATTGACAAGGCTAAGATTGAGACAATAGAAAAGCTCTCTCCTCCATCTTCGGTGAAGAGGGTTAGAAGTTTTCTAGGACATGCTGGATTCTATAGAAGATTCATTAAGGACTTTTCGAAAATCTCTAAACCGGTAACTAATCTATTGATGAAGGATGCTATTATTGAATTTTCGAAAGAGTGGTTGGATTCTTTTTAGAGGATTCGAGAAGCTCTAATCTCAGGCCCAATAATTCAGCCTCCGGATTGGTGTCTCCATTTGAGGTCATGTGCGATGCAAGTGACGTAACGGTAGGAGCGGTTCTTGGACAAAAGAAAGTTGGGCGCACTCATGACATCTATTATGCTAACAAGACGCTAGATGTAGCTCAACTCAACTACGCCACAACGGAAAAGGAATTTTTTGTTGTTGTATATGCATTTGAAAATATTCGTTCTTATTTTATAGGAGGGAAGGTGATTGTATACACGGATCATTCAGCCATTCGGTATTTTCTTGCCAAGAAAGATGCAAAGCCAAGGTTTATTAGATGGATTCTACTCCTTCAAGAGTTCGATCTTGAGATTCGTGACAAGAAAGGATCCGAATTTTCTATTGTGGACCACTTAGGTCGTCTACCACATGTCACCAATGACGACTTACCTATTGATGACTCTTTCCCGGACAAAAAATTGCATCTAATGGAAGAGTGCATCAATCATATTTCTAGAGGTAACGAACCTTGGTTTGATGACTTTGTGAATTATTTTGTTTATCAGGAAATACCTCCTAGACTATCCTACGATCAAAGAAAGAAGTTATTTAAGGATGTCCACCAATACTATTGGAATGAACCTCTACTCTTCAAGAGAGGTCCGGATGACATCATTAGAAGATGTGTGCCTGAAGACGAAATGCAAAGTGTCATTCGTCATTGCCATTCTCTTCCTTGTGGAGGACACACTAGCTCTCACAAGACTAGCGGTAAGGTATTTCAATCCGGATTATTTTAGCCTACGTTATTTAAGGATGTGCAAACCTTTATTTCTTGTTGCGATGCTTGTCAAAGAACATGGAACGTATCTAGTAGGAATAAAATGCCTCTCAACAACATTACATTTGCGGAGTTGACTTCATGGGACCATTCCCATCATCTTGCGGTAACCAATACATACTTCTAGTTGTAGACTATGTTTCAAGATGGATTGAAGGTATTGCTTCTCCAACTAATGATTCAATGGTGGTCGTCAAGTTCTTTAATCGAACTATTTTCACAAGGTTTGGGACACCCCGAACCGTCATTAGTGACGGAGGATCTCACTTCATTGCCCGTCGATTTGAAGCTCTACTAGCTAAGTATGGGGTAACTCACAAGATCGCCACACCCTATCATCCACAAACAAGTGGACAAGTGGAGATTTCCAATAGGGAGATCAAATGAATTCTTGAGGAAACGGTGTCTAGGACAAGGAAAGATTGGGTGTTAAAGCTTGATGACACATTATGGGCGTATAGAATGGCACACAAGACTCGCATTGGCACAAAACCATACAATCTAGTGTATGGGAAGTCTTGTCATTTTCCGGTGGACCTGGAACACAAGGTGTATTGGGCTGTTAAGCGGCTGAACTTTAGCATGAAGGAAGCGGGAGAGAAACATCTCTTAGAGCTTAATAAGCTAGAAGAACTCCGATTACACGCCTATGAGAACGCCAAGATCTACAAGGAGAGAGCGAAGCGTTGGCATGATAAGCACATCATTCCGAAAGACTTCAAAGAAGGAGACCTTGTTCTTCTCTTCAATTCCAGACTTCGACTCTTTCCTGGTAAGCTTAAATCTCGTTTGACAAGACCTTATGTTATTAAACACGTTTTTCCCCATGGTGCAGTTGAAGTATGGGGTGGGAAGTGCGGAAATTTAAAAGTAAATGGCCAACGACTCAAGAAGTACTCATTGGAAGTCCAAACTGAGAAAGTCGCACCGATTCTCCTCACTTAAGCACAAAGGAATGTTCTAGCTACGGACCTAAAACAAAGCGCTACTTGGGTGGCAACCAAAGATAATGCATTCTTGTTTTCCTTTTAGTTTTTTTAGATTAGATTAATGTATAGTATTTTTTATTGTTGTTTGTCGATATCTCCCGGTATGTCTTGTGTCTTTGGATGCCACGGTTGAAGAACGATCAAAAGAAGTGAAGAAAGCCAAAGGAACAACGAAATTTGGGTTTTTGGCGGAAAAAAGGAAAATCACGGGTTTAATTGTGATTCCACGGCCGTGGTTTCGAAAATTTAGCCCGTGGAAAAGTTTATCGAGAGCAACCAAAGAAGAGGACGCAAAATCACGGTCTGTCATCCAATTCCACGGCCGTGGAAGTAGCAGTGAGGCCGTGATTTTCGAAAATTCGACGGGGCTATATAAGTTCTTCTTCTTCACAAACCACACAACACCAAACCTCCCATCCACGTCCTAAATCACGCCCACAACCCTCATCCCACATTCCTTTGTTTGGTGATCGTTTTGCACGATTCTTCGCTCCAAACTGAAGCAAATTTGATTCTATTGTGGATTGTTGCAACAAACAACACAAACATTCAGCGATCAGGCGAGATTTTGGATTTCTTCAAATCTAAATCCTAGATTTTTCTCAACTGTTTCCTTGGTTTATTTCCTTCGTTTTCTTTGAAGACTTTTGGGATAACGGAATGGAATTGAACCTAGAAATAGTTTAGGGTTGTTGTTGTTGTAATTGTTGTGGAATTTCTGAATTTTTGAGCAAAATCGTGCAGTTCCACAAGTTGCCGTACAAAACCACGGGCGTGGTTTCTTCAAGAACAGGCCGTGATTTTTTGAAAAATGTTTGGGACTCGCAAATCCAACCGAAACAAAAAGCAAAGAGGCGAAGGCTCCTCTTCCCAACCCCTTCCCATTGCTCCGCCCATCCCTAGGATCCCAACCATCCATGAGAACCCCAAGAGGGCTTATGATAAGATTCAACAATATAACGTTATCGCTCCTAGGTACATTGTGCTTGAGGAGTTTAAGGATTTGTTTGTAGTGAATGATCTTAGCTGGATGCTTGATAGGGCTAGGCTAACTACATTTGCTAGTATTAGAGAGGATGCCGATGACGAAATCACAATGGAGTTCATAAGTTCTTTTGACCATAGTGCCGTGAACCGAACGGTCTCCTTCCGGTTGATGGACCACACCCACCATATGTAACACCCCGAATGCGCGGGACTCGGGATGCCACATTGGGCTAGGATCTCACAGTGGATCCTGACCCTAGCCTGACAACAAGTTCACTGGACCATACAACATGGCACTGACAGATATAAAAACAAATGCATAAAACTGTATAAATTGTACAACCAAAAGGTAACATCAACAAAACCGAATATAAACAACAACATCCTTACACAAGAGGTAACAATAGATCATCCTCACGTAGGAGGGAAAAGTAAACAACCCTTTTCGACCGAAGATTAGAAGATTTTTCCAGAAGATTCTCTAAAAACCAAAAAGCATCAAGATTTCTTCTCGTTCGGTTCAATAGAAAATGAGAAGATTAAGGAGGTGAGGAATCAACGTGTTCTCAGGAGATGAAGATCTATAACGTATACCTTATCTCAAAATAGGAAGCGATCTTCATGGAGAACAAGATTCATCTTCAAACGGTCATCTCTCCAACGGCTAGAAGACCTTTGTATAGAAGAGTATAAATGAAGATGATGATCGAAGAAGGAAATGCAACAGCTTACACAGAAATATCTTTACGTCTTCAAACAATCCAAACAAATCTGGGTTCCTAAAGTTACTAGACCACAAACATGATCGAACTTGAATATGAACCAAAATATGCCATTTGGTCGACCCGGAAAGGTTGATGTTTGTTGTTTTGCAGGATATCACCAAGGTAAATGTAACACCCCAAATTTTGAGAACTCGGGGAGCTACAGGTTAGGACCTCACAATGAGTCCCGACCATTGTTTGACAACAATTTCACTAGGATCTTACAACGAGGCACAAAAGTATTTAAAACATTTGAAAACTATAAACAATATATACATGAATAATATATATCAGCCTTACAAAGTAAAGGTACCAAAACGACACATATGAAGAACAAACGACATCCCCGTCCCCAACTAAATAAGTACGTGGACCCGGCTGACCATTCCCTCCGGATCTCTCTACAACTGTATTAACCTACAAGACATCGATAAGCGGTATAAAACCGTTAGCTAACATTCTATGCATAAGTATAAAGGTAAAAGCACAAACACACAACATACACAATCAACATGCAACACTCAATCCTTTTATTATCTTTAATTATGTGATAGGTCATTACTAATGGTACTTATTTTGTGACACGAGGGATTCCCAAACCTCGCCCCTGTCCCCGTTTACCAACGCGGAATGGTACTAATACATCTGACCGTCTACCGGACTGGGCTGGTCGCAGGGAACCTCCTAGACTCTCGCAAGAGCTAGGCAGATCATGTCACGACCCGTTATCATACACTTGGGTCAATTACGTAAATAAAAAAGTCGGCCTAATCCGGTTTCGTTGTTTATCATAACTAACAAATACCACTCATACACATTACACTCATACAAGAAGCCAGCTAAGTAAGTCCGTGGACTTACCAGAATCAAATCTCAACTCTCTTAATCACAACTCAATCGGTAACTGTAGGAATTCAACAGCCTGTCAAAGGAGGCAAGTGTGTCAGCACACATTCTAGGTAATTATAAGTCTAAGACTTCTAAGATAGTAGATCCTATTAGAACAGAATTTAATACAGTACCAATTTATGGTAAAATGACTATTTTACCCTTGGTCCCGAAACTTCCAAAAATTATATAGATCATTCCTAAACTCTTATTTGAGACTAAAAAGTCATATTCTAACTCCTAAAAATGAGTTTGGTTACAAACTGGCAATTTACCCCTTTTCCTATTTTCCGAAAGATCGTTAAGGTCCAACTTTGGCTTCAAATATGAAATTCGAATAAACATATAAAAATTCCAAAATAATTCTCTAAATTATCTATGATATCCAATCTACTCATAGAAGCAAAAATTTCTTAAAACTGTTAACTATCACTTCTACAAAAATCTTTAAAGTTGGTTACAACACTTAAAATGTTCTATACTTGGTCAAAATTTCACTGCTGGAAAACAACCCAACTACCCTACTTTGGAACCTTATAACTTTCAATCCGACCGTTCATTTATTCTCAAATTTTAACACATTAAACTATATATATCCATCTATGATCTATCAAAATTTCAACGGTGGATCTTCAACCTAACTCTTAAACATTGATCTACAACAGTGACCATTTCTAACTTACAAAGCTGAATTCAAAAAAGGAGTTCCTCACTTCCATTTCTATGATAATCTGATTTACTCACAAAGACATCTAGTGATCATAAGTTGGACACTCTATAAAGGTTCAACAAAGCTCACTTACTACCCCTCCACTTCTCTGGCTTGATCTCTATTCACAGCAAAACCAAAAACATTTATAATCGATATTAACATAACATCTAGAAGACAAAAAAAACTGGACTACAGAAGAGTTATGGCTCACCTCCTTCAGCAGCTACTGGACAGAGGTGTTTTTGATTGATTTCAGAGGGTTGATAGCTCGAAGGGACTGCACAGAGGAGGATACTTTAAACGCCATCCAACCACGCTCTCACTTGACTGAGATAGAAGAGAAAGAATAAAGGGATAGGAGGGCTCGCCACTAGCTAAGGATTCTTCTGCAGTTCCTGGTGTACTTGCGTCGTTTGGAAGGAGGCAGCAGACGGACGTCCCCTGGTTGCTTCAACTCATGTCGTCGGCTGAGTTGCAGAATGGCCAAGGTGAGAGACGTAACCTTTCACCTTGACGCTTGCAAGCTATCGTGGAAAACTTGAAATGACCACTTGCTTCGGGCCTTCTGAAAATGTTTTGTCTACACAATCAGGTCAAAGGTCTTGGACATCCACCAACACTTACCAAGTGCTCAATGCTCTTCGTATCACGACCCACTTGGTCTTGTCTTTTAATATGACTCAATCATCTTATTCCTCAGGTAAGGAATTGTCACCTTTACCCTTTTCAGGTCTAACACTCGAGACAATAAAAAAAATCGAATCTAGTGGTCATCTTCTCTGTTCACTTGGCATTATTATATTATTTATAGATCTCTAATATATCGTTAACTCGAACCTAGGCTTCTCACGCATTTTCCAAGATCTTAAGTGACATAGAATATGTCCGGAATGACGGTATTAGAAACAAAATGATCTCATATCACCGTTATTTGATCATAACTACTCGATTAATGCTAGCACATCATCAACATTGCACTTCTTATATCCTCCCCTTTTATCGGACTAGTAATAGCCCTCTAACTCAAAACGCAACTAGGCTTTGTTCCGACATAACATTACACATAAAATCTACTCCGAGATTATGCTATCTTTAAGCACAGTTACTAGGTTACAAGAATGCTCCTATCGCTTCTCTTTCTTATGTATCTTTGATTCAGGATGGTAGTTACTCACTTTGAGCTTCCTAGTGAAGACCATGCATAATACTTTTATTATGTCGTCAATTCTTTTCTCAATCCATCGGGAAGACGACTCTATAGTCCTTCATTCGGTACCCACATTACTTATCTGTCGACATGTGACGAAGTCGTCATGTTTCACTTGGATCCATAAAGGGTACCACTCTTTTTCTATAACCTCTATATGCACATATTTCCACACGTCTACCTTGTGGTGATACTGTTCTTCCACAAAATTTTTAGTCACTCAGCGTAGCCTAGCTCGTGTTCCTTCCAAACGGAATACCTCTCACAATCTATCATTCTTTGAAACTTGACACGTTATTTCTCTGTACCATTGAGCTTCCTGCTTTGTGGGTTAGGACCCACCACGCTTCCGCTGCGCTACTCTGCTTATCCTGTTGTCACTCATTAATCCTAAGGACCTTTTCTGTAAGTATAAAATGATTGACCCCAAAACACTTTCTTTCAATTACACCATGAGTCTTATACGGATGAAGTACCATGGACCTTCTTTACTTGCCTTAAGAAAATAAAACAACGATTGAAAAACAACTTCTTCCGCTTATTTTCTTAATTTTGCTACCCTGGATCCAACTACTAGACTCGACCGGTGTTTGATCTTAACCAACCAAGAAGTAACCTCTAACACGATTTTCTATACCTTTAGTTGTCTAAGAAGATTGTTGTTCCATACTTGAGGAAATCCTTCCAGGCGTCGGTAGAACTACCCCATAAATCCACAGTCGCAATTATCTTTTCTTAGCGGTACATAACTCGTCAATACCAAACAACACTTGCACATCCTCAGTTGACGTCGTTCAGTCTATATTTGACTCATCTTTGTATCCCGAACTTACTCTTCTCATACCCCGTCTAGTATCAAAATTCTTTGGTAAGCATCACCTACTCAATTAATGCTTTTATATTTCTTTAGTTTGTTCTATCTTTCACCCTCCCGCTTCCTTTGGGCTAACTCCATCCCTCTAGTCCGATTGGGTCATCCATCTGACATAAATAGTCGTTTCAAGTTTTCCACGATAGCTTGCAAGCGTCTTTGTAATTCTTATGGCCGTAATGATCATCCACCTGCAGTTCCTCTTGCATGGGCCGTCTGTGTTGATGGCTTAGGACCGTGATAATTGGGGTTACCCTGGACTCTCGAGTCCAGCAAGGCCGTTCTCCCATACATATTTCTTCACTGGAGTTGGTGGTAATATCGCCTTTATGAAGCTCCGTTGACCCTGCTACAGGCTTCCATTCTTTGGATATTCGCGTTGCGGTTTCTTTCAACTTCTTATATCTCTGAGGAGGTCAAAACCTTCCCACGCTTGTGGGGTCTTCCTTTTCCCTTTTACACACAATTGTAGGTCTTCATTCCGTGCTCCTTAGATTCTCACACCCGGATTGACACTCTGCCTCTTCTAGTTTCTCATGCCCATAAGGGTCTATGGGCATCCGCCTCGATTGTAATGTCCTTGATCCCGCAATGTTTTTTGTACTCAATTCTACTTGCCTTGTTCCAATATTGTTATCTCTACTCCGCACTCTTGTAGTCTCTTGCATGGTTCTTCTAATTCCGTCTCTCGGCCTCGTATGCCCGAGTTCCTTCTTCGACCTTCTATTCCTTCTAACTGAACTGACTCAGGGATTTCTTCCTCATCTGATTGTGCTTGTTGTAAAAATTTATATTCACAACTTTACTACCTTGATCACTTGTTCTTTGGATGATTTGTAAGGATCACCAAGAAGCCTACCCGAGTATAATACTCAATTCAAGGTCCGATTTCATTGCCTCATGTTGGAGATTCTTCGAGTCCGCAGTAGATTTATCATGAGGCGATAATCGCTTCGTGATATCACGACTAAAGGATATAAAATATCCTTTAGGATACTAACAAACTAAGCATACACATGTATATAACATATAATAAGAAACATCATAAACAGTCTATATAATAACTCCTATCAATCCAAGTTGCAGAGATCCACGGAGAGCGATGGTGGTCCGACGTACTACTAACCCAACAACCCGACTATGCGTGTGTAAAACAGAAATCCATTTTGAAAATTTTAGACCCCTTTCGGGTTCTAGTTATTTTATACATTCGGTCTTTCAGAAGATTTCAAGTGTCCTTGTTGCCAGCCTAGAGCTCTGATAGCATATTGTAACACCCCAAATTTTGAGAACTCGGGGAGCTACTAGTTAGGACCTTACAATGGGTCCCGACCTCAGTTTGACAACAATTTCACTAGGATCTTACAACAAGGCACAAAAGTATTTAAAACATTTGAAAACTTACAACAATATATACATGAAGAATATATATCAGCCTTACAAAGTAAAGGTACCACAACGACACATATGAAGAACAAAAGACATCCCCGTCCCCAACTAAATGAGTACGTGGACCCGGCTGACCATTCCCTCCGGATCTCTCTACAACTGTATTAACCTACAAGACATCTACAAGCGGTATAAAACCGTTAGCTAACATTCTATGCATAAGTATAAAGGTAAAAGCACAAACACACAACATACACAATCAACATGCAACACTCAATCCTTTTATTATCTTTAATTATGTGATAGGTCATTACTAATGATACTTATTTTGTGACACGAGGGATTCCCAAACCTCGCCCCTGTCCCCGTTTACAAACACGGAATGGTACTAATGCATCTGACCGTCTACCGGACTGGGCTGGTCGCAGGGAACCTCCTAGACTCTCGCAAGAGCTAGGCAGATGATGTTACGACCCGTTATCATACACTTGGGTCAATTACGTAAATAATAAAGTCGTCCTAATCCGGTTTCGTTGTTTATCATAACTAACAAACACCACTGATACACATTACACTCATACAAGAAGCCAGTTAAGTAAGTCTGTGGACTTACCAGAATCAAATCTCGACTCTCTTAATCACAACTCAATCGGTAACTGTAGGAATTCAGTAGCCTGTCAAAGGAGGCAAGTGTGTCAGCACACTTTCTAGGTAATTAGAAGTCTAAGACTTCTAAGATAGTAGATCCTATTAGAACAGAATTTAGTACAGTACCAATTTATGGTAAAATGACTATTTTACCCTTGGTCCCGAAACTTCCAAAAATTCCATAATTCATTCCTAAACTCTTATTTGAGACTAAAAAGTCATATTCTAACTCTTAAAAATGAGTTTGGTTACAAACTGGCAATTTACCCATTTTTCTATTTTCCGAAAGATCGTTAAGGTCCAACTTCGGCTTCAAATATGAAATTCGAATAAACATAAAAAAATTTCAAAATAATTCTCTAAATTATCTATGATATCCAATCTATTCATAGGAGCAAGAATTTCTTAAAACTGTTCAACTATCACTTCTACAAAAATCTCTAAAGTTGGTTACAACACTTAAAATGTTCTATACTTAGTCAAAATTTCACTGTTGGAAAACAGCCCAACTATCCTACTTTGGAACCTTATAACTTTCAATCCGACCGTTCATTTATTCTCAAATTTTAACACATTAAACTATATATATCCATCTATGATCTATCAAAATTTCAACGGTGGATCTTCAACCTAACTCTTAAACATTGATCTACAACAGTGACCATTTCTAACTTACAAAGCTGAATTTAAAAAAGGAGTTCCTCACTTCCATTTCTATGATAATCTGATTTACTCACAAAGTCATCTAGTGATCATAAATTAGACACTTTATAAATCTTCAACAAAGCTCACTTACTACCCCTCCACTTTTGTGGCTTGATCTCTATTCACAACAAAACCAAAAACATTTATAATCTATATTAACATAACATCTAGAAGACAAAAAAAACTGGACTGCAGAAGAGTTCTGGCTCACCTCCTTCAGCAGCTATTGGACAGAGGTGTTTTTGATTGATTTTAGAGGGTTAATAGCTCAAAGGGACTGCACAGAGGAGGATACGTTAAACGTCATCCAACCACGCTCTCACTTGACTGAGATAGAAGAGAAAGAATGAACGGATAGGAGGGCTCACCACTGGCTAAGGATTCTTCTGCAGTTCCTGGTGTACTTGCGACGTTTGGAAGGAGGCAGCAGACGGACGTCCCCTGGTTACTTCAACTCATGTCGTCGGCTGAGTTGCATAATGGCCAAGGTGAGAGCGTAGGTGTGAGCGTGGTAGGGGGGAACTCGATCTGTTGTGCGAATGAGGAACCCGATCTGGCTGAGGAGGAACGAAATGGTTGCTCTTTTGTACGTGAATCCGGACGCAAAAGTGGGAGGCGATTTGTTGTGCGAATGAAGGATGGGGAGTGAATGTGGCGTTGCTGATTCTTTACACTCTTTTGTGTGAAATCAGGGAGCGTTACAAGATATGGGGAGAGAGGGAGCTGACGGTTTCTTCTTCACATCAAGCGGCTAGGCTTCCTGGACAACAGGAGTGGGGTGAACTAGGTTGCTTCTATATGGGCTTCCTGGGCTGCGAGATGCAGCTGAAGACATGAGCTGCTGAAGGCTTGGCTGGCTGGGCAACAGTAGGTCCGGTGTGGGCTGGAGCAAGGCAAAAGAGGTGGGCTGAATCAAGGGAAGAATGTGGGCTGAATCAAGGGAAGAATGTGGGCTGAATTTGTCAAAGCTTTGTCACAGCCTTGTCAAAACGTGTCATGGCTTTGTCAAGCCCATGCATGGCCTTGTCATGATCTCGTCATGGTCTCGTCATATCTCGTCATGGTCTCGTCATATCTCGTCATGGTCTCGTCTTGGTCTCGTCAAAAGACGTCATGACTTTGTCGAGGACATGTCATGATATAAACTAGGGTTTGATATATTAGGGTTTGATATAAAATTCTATCATTTTATGTGAATTAAATTCTACATAAAATGATAAAATTTGTGGAGGATGAAATACTAGGTCGAATGGAAAACAGTCAACGGATCAAAATCTGATTTGATACGGAATTAAACGGAACGAAAATTCCGGATATTACAGTAAAGGAGAACAAATGGATATTAGATAGTGATTGCTCAAGACACATGAGTGAAAAAAGTTCTTTATTCTCAGATTTAAAGAAGCAATCATCTGGAACCATTACTCTTGGTGATAAAGGAAAGTGTGACATTATTGGCATTGGTAAATTTGTTATAATTCATCTAACTATATTGATGATGTTTATTTGGTTGATGATTTGAAATATAATCTACTAAGTATTTCTCAAATATGTGATAAAGGCAATAAAGTTATGGTTGATTCAGATAAATGTGAGGGTCAAGACAAAAACACGGGTGAAGTGGTGCTTACTACTCCTAGATGTAATAATGTTTATTCCATGAGTACTAACCAAGTTTCATGAACTAAACTAAAATGTCTAAAGGCCTTAACTAATGATCCAAGGCTTTGGCATAGATAACTTGGTCACGTAAGCATGCACACCATGCAGAAGCTACTTACAAAAGATTTGGTACGTGGATTGCCAAACCTAAATTTCAAGGTTAATGATCTATGTAAGGCTTGTATACAAGGTAAACAAACAAGATGCTCATTCAAATCTAAGAAAGATGTAAGTTCTTCTCGACCCATTGAACTCTTACACATGGATCTTTGTGGACCTATGCATGTCAAATCTCCCAGAGGCAAGCAGTGCATCCTTGTTATAGTGGATGATTTTTCTCTCGTTTCACATGGATTTCTTTTCTACGAGAAAAATCTGAAGCATTATTTGAATTTTTCAAAATTATGTAAGGAGTTACAAACGTTGAAAAACCTACCAATTGTTTCTATAAGAAGTGATCATGGTAGAGAATTTGATCAACTAAAGTTTGATTTGTTTTGTGCAAAATATGGTATTTCACATAACTTTTCAGCTCCTAGAACTCCTCAACAAAACGGAGTTGTGGAACGTAAGAACCGCACTCTTGAGGATATGTCTAGGACGATGCTTTTAGAAAACAATTTGCCAAAAAGTTTTCGGGCTGAAGTAGTGAACACTGCAAATTATATTTTGAATAAATGTTTAATTCGCCCTATCTTGAAATAGACTCCTTATGACCTCTTTAAAGGAAGAAAACCAAATATTTCATACTTCAAACCCTTTGGATGTAATTGTTTTGTTCATAACAATGGCAAAGATAATCTTGGGAAATTTGATGCACGTAGTGATGAAGCAATATTCATTGGATATGCTTCAAATAGCAAAGCTTATTGCGTCTATAACAAACGAACCAAAATTGTTGAGGAAAGCATTCATATTATTTTTGATGAAAGCAATGATGATACTTTGAGTGAAAATTTTGCAGATCTAAATCTGAATCAACAAGAAGATCATAATTCGGATGAAGAGGAAGATCCTAAAGATTGAGAAAAGAATATGCAGGAAAAGATTCAAGATACCGTAGAAAACCCTCAAGACCATGAAACACATCTTCAAGACCTTGAAACAGAAAACTGTGATAACAGAACTCCGCTTCAAGGGCTTGAAACCCAACTTCAAGGCCTTGAGATTGGATCAATGGGTAATATATCAATGGTACCTGAATCTAGTCAAACATATGAGGCTCAACCTTCTGGATCTGTTCCATCTGTCAAAAGAAGAAAAGTTCAACACTCCTCATATCATCCACAAGAGAATGTGATCTCAGATCCAATTGCTGGAGTTCAAACTAGATCTAAAGTGAACAATCTATGTGCCTTCTCCGCTTTTGTATCCCTTGTCGAGCCAAAGAACTACGTTCAAGCTCTTCAAGAACCTGATTGGATCATTACCATGAAAAATGAATTGAACTAATTTGAGAGAAACAAGGTATGAACTCTTACTTTAAGACCAAAACATCAATCAGTCATTGACACGAAATGGGTCTTTTGAAACAAATTGAATGAAAGTGGCAAAGTCATATGAAATAAAGCACGACTTGTAGCACATGGCTATAACCAAGAAGAAGGTATTTGTAATAGTTAGGATTTCCGAATTCTAATTAATGTTGATTAACTTAATCGTTTATAGTAATTGACATATAACTCGCGAAGATTTCGCAAGTGATGAGTATGAGTCCCACTGTTATGTTCCTAGCGTAATTTTGGACGTTTGGGAAAATTTTTACTTTTTCCCCCGGATAATTATTTTTACCCTACGGTGTTATTTGGAGCATTTGGGAGCTCCAACTAATAAAAATGCAGTTGAGAGAAATGATCAGGACATCGGATATGTCCTAGATATGAAATAATATGGAAAGGCATAACTGTCAAAAGAGTCGCTATTCCGATTCTTAGCGGTTAAGAAACGCGGCTTAGGGATGCCCCTTTTACGAGATAGTTATGGATTAATTATCCCGATAATATTCCGCATTTTCTATTCCAATTTGATAAAATTTGGAGACCGAAAATTATAACCGCGTTTTAATTAAATATTTTAGATTAACATTTTATATATATATATATATATATATATATATATATATATATATATATATATATAATATGTCGGCTGCAGTACTTCCATTTCAATTTCACTTTACAATTGATATTGTAAAGAATTGAAGTGGTGTACATCTATTATATATTATATATATAGATATATGAGAGGAGGTTGCTGCATATTCATCTCCCATTCACTTTCATGTTCGAGTTTCAAAGGATGCGAGCGAGAGAATGCCGACTTACTTACGATCACTCACCATCCTTCCGTCTTCGATCCATTTTCAAATCCGCTTGTACCAACGAGTCCCTTATCTTGTCATCTACATCGTGGTACAAATCTATTTTCCGTTTGTTTGCTTTTTGGTAAAGCTTCCGTTTACCGCTATCGGAACGCCGACGGACCACCGCAAGTCATCAAATGTAAGGTTTCATACCGTGCTCTTACTCCCCGTATCGCCAGGAGTCCGTACCTTCTTCCGGATCGTATATCGGGTTAGTAACGAATAAGTTATGAATTTATTCGTTTTCCGTATTGCGGGTTAGTATAAATTGACCTTAAGTTGGTTAAAATGGATAATTGGAAATTCCATTATGCTCGTTACATTATTCTGGTAATTATGGGATTTTTAGTTTGATGATCATGTCATGAGTTGGATATATGCTCTGATGTGGCTTTAAGGTGTAGCGTATTATACGAGGTTATAGGATGTATATGATCCCTATGGATCCCTTTGGGTCTAGGTGTGACCCTTTGCTTGATAAAAGATGTGACATCTCTTTATACCTTGTTTATAGGTTGTGTTGTCCCTCCAGTGTAGAGGTGATCGTGGTTGAGTTTTTACGAGGTTGAGGTAAGTCCGTAGGACTTACTTAGCTACCATCCCTATATTGGGTGTTTGCATGAGTGGTGTGTGCTTTATATGTTTGCTATGATATCATGAGTTGTCGTTTTTATCGACCTATGTTCTATTGACTGCCCCACTGCGTGGCTGTGATAACCTTTCCCTTTCATCCCGCCGTGGAGTCTGGGAGGTTCTCTGATGTCGGGCCAGACTGGTTTACAGGAAGGGCGCAATCCACTCCCATATGGTACACGGATTGTGTGACCGATACTCGTACAGCTGGACATTGTACTCAGAGGCGGGGATGTATCGGTCCTCGTGTCACATACTTTCATCTATCTATATATATACGGTTTTTGAGTGAATGGTTATTATATAAAGATAATAGATGGGTAAATGTGTGATAGCATGCTGATGTGTTTATCTTTCATGATTGTGCTTGTGCTTATGCATTACCTCATATATGTATGGTTAGCTAACGGTTTCATACCGTGTTGTAGATGTTTACAAGTTAGGCGCTACTGGGTGATCTGGCAGGGTGACAGGCCGAGGACTCTCGTACATTAGGTGGTTGGTTTGGGGTTGTTGTGTTTCCCCTCCTGTGTGAGGATGATCTTTTGTACCTCCTATGTGAGGATGTCGTTTTATATACTCGGCTATGTTGTTGTTTACTTTGGGTCGTACAGTTTATACTGTTTTATGTATTTGTTTTATATCTGTCAGTGCCATGTTGTAAGGTCCAGTGAACTTGTTGTCAGGCTAGGGTCAGGATCCATTGTGAGATCCTAGCCCAATGTGACATCCCGAGTCCCACGGATTCTGGGTGTTACAGAGTTGGTATCAGAGCCCAGGTTGACAACAATGGCACTTGCTACCTGCAATGAGGTTTGATAGGTAAAATAAACAGAGCCCACATGGGATCTGACGTTTTCAAAGGTTTTGGTTTTAAGTGTGGTTGTGGGATAGAATGTACGAGAAGTCGTCACCTCTGCCATGGATCTCTGCAGCGTAGATATGTATATATATTTGTGTGTACTATGGATTATGTGGATGTATTATATACATATCGATACCTATGGCATATATATAGCCTTATAAGATTAGGTGCGTATACCCTACAGATGACTCAGACTAGAGCAGTATCTGTAGTGGGATGAGGTAGGGGTACACCCCCTCTTCCTCCAGTGGTGATAAGTTAGGGACCAGTTTCCGCTGTTGTTTCGCCTATGGCAGAGAACGAGTTTGAAGAGGCTGATCGTGTCTCCATGAGTAGATCCGAGTTTCAAGAATATATGTAACAAGTATATGAAGCGGTGATAGCGGGTAGATCGACACCAGATTTACCAACATCTGTGAGATCAACTGAATCTTCTGGATCAGAGAAGAAGCAACGGATTGAATCAGTTAGTGGAGAAGCAAAGATGATGAATGGTGAACCAAGTCCAATATTAGGACAATCTAGTGATCCTTTGGCCATGAAGATGACTAGCAAGGAACTACAATGTTTTAATTGCGTGGAAGTTGGGACACTGGCGAGTTGTGTGCCCAAAGGCGCCCATCATATGCTTTACGTGTGGTAAAGTAGGGCATAGAGCGAAGTTTTGTCGACAGGGCAAGGCATTGTCTTTACAGATTCCCTTCAAGAGTGAGATCATTCCAAGTGGACGACGAAAGTCGAGTTACCCTTCAGTTGCACAGGTTGCAAGGATGGGATGATTATGTTTCAGTTGTGGCTATCCAGATCATTTGCGTTCTGTGTGCCCTTTGGCACTGATAGCTTGTTTCACTTGTGGTGATTTTGGCCATCTGGCCCTTTCTGTCAGCACGGTGGTGTTTCTTTCCAGCAAGACCTTCCTCTTTCCGGTGCAGAAAGAGTGGAAGTGGAGGCTATAGTAATGACCTCAGTGATACCTGAGGAGCATGGATCTGACATTGAGTGATGATATGTAGTGGAGCTACGAGTGTTAGCTGTTATAGGTTCCATTCTCGTTAATGGTTTACCTAGTGGAGTTTTGCTTGTTGTGAGTGCTATGCACTTCATGTCTTTCGATGCATGCGTTAATGGTTGACTTTTTGTATATAGTAGAAGGTGGATTTTCCTTTACAAGATTACCTTTTTGGGTCTGAGATACCCGTGAGATGCGTGTTTGTTCCCTTATTTCAGGGACCCGTGTATGGTTGTAGACTTCTTTGTCATGTCATAGGTGCATGAGGAAGTCATTATGTGTATGGTTTGGATGAATAGATATCATGTGGTGTTAGCTTTTAATAGTAAGACTATTATAGTCTTTACTGAGTTGAGTTAAATAGAGGTCTTTTGAGGTTAAGACCTTTGAAGAGACGGGTTTGTCATCAGGACTGTACGAGCAGCGAGCTGATAGCACAGGGATGTGACGTCTTCTAGTGTTATACCATGAAGGAGCGAGATAGTCCAACATTGGAAGGTATTCTAGTTGTTTATGAGTTTATAGACGTGTTACTGAACCGTCTAGTTGCCACCTCAGCGGAGTGTGGACATTGTTATCTAGTTGAAGTATGATACAAGATTGAATGGGAAAGCCACACTATATGGTGCTTGTTGAGATATTGTACTGATAACTTGAAAAGTTACTGAAACGGGTTTACCCTAGTGGGTTCCATGTTCCGTATTGACGACCTGACGAGTTAACTTCAAGAAGCAATTGTGTTTTCGGGATTCCTTTATGCTCAAGATATCCCTAGTCATGCATGAGAGAGCTTCATGTGTATGAGATAGCATCCCATACCCGCTATGGACACTACGAGTTTGTAGTGATGTCATTTGGGTTGACAAATGTTTTAATTAGTAGTTTTTATGTAGTTGATGAATAGTATCTTCATCGACTTCCTTGATTAGTTGGTGGTGGACTTCATGGATGACATGTCGGTATACTCTCATAGCAGAGAATAGTAGACCGATCGTTTGAGGACCGTTCTGCAGATTTCGAGAGATAGAGAGTTGTATGCTACGCTCTCTAAGTGTAAGTTGAGATGCCAGTGGTAGCCTTTTTAGGCCATGTTGTCTCCGCCAGTGGGATCATGGTTGACCAGGCGATAATTTAGTATGTTGTACCATGGGAGATATTGATGAACATTAAGGAATACGTAGTTTTCTCGGCTCAGCCGATTGCTACCAATGCTTTGAGGAAGGATTTTATATGATTACATATTCATTTGCGAGTCTTTTGAGAAGACCACCATAACTACGTGATGAAAGCAGTGTGTCTATGTTCTGAAGAGTTAAGGAGGCATTTGACCTCTGCTTCCATTCTGTTGTAGTTAGAAGATTTTTTGGGATCCCGTGATTTACGGTGATACATCCCAGCTAACTCTGAGATGTGTATTACTACAGAGGAGTAGGGTTATTGATATGTGTATTTACAGCTGAGAACGTATGATGAGAACTACCCGATTCACGATTTAGAGTTAGTAGTGGTAGTTCAAGCCTTTAAGTTTTGAAGACCGTACCGGTGTGATCTTCATGTCAGATTTCTATAGATCATAGAAATCTGAAGTATATTTTATGCAACAGGGGTTGAATAACCGCTAGTTTTAAGAGCTTAAATTGATCAAGACTTTCACTTGAAGATTCCATATCATTTAGAGAAGTTGAATATTGTCGCCGATAACTTGAATGGAAAGACGCTCCAAGAGAAGATGATTGTGAGACTGATAGTTCAGCCTCAACTTCAGATAGATCTAGCTTGGTTAGAGTTGGACAATTAGTTCCTTGATGAGGATACCTAGTTACCTCAGAGGTTCTACCTGGTCTGTTGGATGAGGTCCAACAGAAGCAGGAGACCTACCCGGCCTTGACAAGGTTTAGAGAAAGGATGTCTCGTACTGAGGCACCATAGTTCTCCATGGGAGTAGATGGACTGATGAAGAGTCATGACCACTTTGTGTTCCTGCTGATGCAGATGGAGACAGAATATTACGTATACCCATTGTACGCCTTATTCAGTACATTCAGGTACGAGTAAGATGTACCACGAGATGAGACGATTATATTGTATGAAACCGATATAACCAGATTTGTGATACAGTGTGTGACCTGTTAGTAGGTCCAGATAGAGTATTTCCGATCTAGAGATAAGCCCCACCCACTACCAGTGCAGTAGTAGAATTTGGGAGGACATCTCTATGGACTTTTTTATGGGATTGTGACACAGTAGAAGATTTATGTTATCTGGATTGTGGGTAACAAATTAATAAAACCGGCACGTTTCATTTCTATCAGAAGGACGTGACAAGTGAATGAATTGGCTGAGGAGTACACTAGACAGATAGTGAGACTCCATGGTATATCGAGAACGATCATTTCTGATCGAGATGGATGTTTTTACTTTGAGATTTTGGGCAGCAGATTCAGACTGCTTTGGGGACGAGTATGTACCTCATGACTACACTTCACCCCCTCACAAATGCTTAGTTAGAGAGGATCATCTAGATCTTAAAGATCTATTATAAGTTGTAAGTTGAATGGGAAACGTGGAGGGTTATATTACCTTCCATTAATGAGTTTATTATATAACAATGAAGGACGTGCATCTTTTTGGGATGACCCTATGAGTCAATATATAGACATAGATGTCGTATATCCTTATACTAGAAGTGATCTAGCAGTAGAGTGGAATAACACCTGACCAGACTCAGGATTTTATAGTTCAAGTAACGTTGATTGAAGGAAGAATGCTGGATGTACAGAGTCACCATATATTATATGTAGACAAGAGGTGTTAACCTCTAAAGTTCAAGCGATAGTTCATGTCCGGCTGAAAGTATCTCAGTTGTGAGACGTTAGACGTGTTAATATGGAAAGCGAAGTGAGTTTCCAATATGATGGTTTATTTGAGATTGACCAGTACGGAGAAGGCAGCATGATGTTTAGCTTTGCCTTTGAGATTAGAGGATATCCACCCAGTGTTTCTTATGTCTCAACTAAGGAAGTATATACCAGACTTGAGACACCTTGTGAGTTACGATGATTTAGTGGTTTAGTCCAACCACACTTTTGTTGAGCATTTGATTACATTCTTGGAATGAGATATGAAACGCTTGCATTCGAAAGACATTTCCATATCGAGGATATAATGGTCGAGATGAAGACCTGAAGAGGCTATGTGAGAGACTGAGGATAGTGTCCTGAGGAACTATCCAGAGTTTATGTTGGGACAAACCCATTTGTGGGAGCACGAGTATATCTTAGTGCTATCTTGATGAATGTTGTGCTTATGTGCTTATATGCTTATATGCCTTGATGTGTTATTCCATGCTAGTTGTGATGTGATTTATGATCTTAGTAGATCTTGATGTGCTAGCGTGATGTATGTTATAGCTGGAGATGATTACTTTCTCCACGCTACCCGAGTATGATCATATTTATAGCTAGAGATGGGTTTTTTCCTCCATGCTATTTGAGTGTGATTAGGATTCAGCTGGAGATGGTTCTTTCCTCCATGCTACCTTGATGGACATAGTTTTAGTGGAGATGTGATTCCTCCATACGATATATATGATTATGGTTTGCTAGAGACGTATTTCCTCTATGTTTGTGATATGTTTTTGCTAGAGATGTGCTTCCTCTATGCCTTGTGATGTGGTATGGCGAGAGACGTGATTCCTCTACGCCTTTGGGTAGCGTTATGGCCCTGTTTCCTGGAGTGATGATTCCTCCATGTTTATACTTGAGGTTATAGATTGTTATAGGTAGTGATCTTTTGAACGGAGATGTGATACCTCCGATAGAAAGAGTGAGAGTTATACCTCGGCGTATGGGTCCGAGAGGATTTGGGAATTTTAAAGTTTCGGGACGAAACTTTTTTTTAGGGGTGTGTGATGTAATAGTTAGGATTTCCGAATTCTAATTAATGTTGATTAACTTAATCGTTTATAGTAATTGACATATAACTCGCGAAGATTTCGCAAGTGATGAGTATGAGTCCCACTGTTATGTTCCTAGCGTAATTTTGGACGTTTGGGAAAATTTTTACTTTTTCCCCCGGATAATTATTTTTACCCTACGGTGTTATTTGGAGCATTTGGGAGCTCCAACTAATAAAAATGCAGTTGAGAGAAATGATCAGGACATCGGATATGTCCTAGATATGAAATAATATGGAAAGGCATAACTGTCAAAAGAGTCGCTATTCCGATTCTTAGCGGTTAAGAAACGCGGCTTAGGGATGCCCCTTTTACGAGATAGTTATGGATTAATTATCCCGATAATATTCCGCATTTTCTATTCCAATTTGATAAAATTTGGAGACCGAAAATTATAACCGCGTTTTAATTAAATATTTTAGATTAACATTTTATATATATATATATATATATATATATATATATATATATATATATATATATATATATATATATATATATATAATATGTCGGCTGCAGTACTTCCATTTCAATTTCACTTTACAATTGATATTGTAAAGAATTGAAGTGGTGTACATCAATTATATATTATATATATAGATATATGAGAGGAGGCTGCTGCATATTCATCTCCCATTCACTTTCATGTTCGAGTTTCAGAGGATGCGAGCGAGAGAATGCCGACTTACTTACGATCACTCACCATCCTTCCGTCTTCGATCCATTTTCAAATCCGCTTGTACCAACGAGTCCCTTATCTTGTCATCTACATCGTGGTACAAATCTATTTTCCGTTTGTTTGCTTTTTGGTAAAGCTTCCGTTTACCGCTATCGGAACGCCGACGGACCACCGCAAGTCATCAAATGTAAGGTTTCATACCGTGCTCTTACTCCCCGTATCGCCAGGAGTCCGTACCTTCTTCCGGATCGTATATCGGGTTAGTAACGAATAAGTTATGAATTTATTCGTTTTCCGTATTGCGGGTTAGTATAAATTGACCTTAAGTTGGTTAAAATGGATAATTGGAAATTCCATTATGCTCGTTACATTATTCTGGTAATTATGGGATTTTTAGTTTGATGATCATGTCATGAGTTGGATATATGCTCTGATGTGGCTTTAAGGTGTAGCGTATTATTCGAGGTTATAGGATGTATATGATCCCTATGGATCCCTTTGGGTCTAGGTGTGACCCTTTGCTTGATAAAAGATGTGACATCTCTTTATACCTTGTTTATAGGTTGTGTTGTCCCTCCAGTGTAGAGGTGATCGTGGTTTAGTTTGTACGAGGTTGAGGTAAGTCCGTAGGACTTACTTAGCTACCATCCCTATATTGGGTGTTTGCATGAGTGGTGTGTGCTTTATATGTTTGCTATGATATCATGAGTTGTCGTTTTTATCGACCTATGTTCTATTGACTGCCCCACTGCGTGGCTGTGATAACCTTTCCCTTTCATCCCGCCGTGGAGTCTGGGAGGTTCTCTGATGTCGGGCCAGACTGGTTTACAGGAAGGGCGCAATCCACTCCCATAGGGTACACGGATTGTGTGACCGATACTCGTACAGCTGGACATTGTACTCAGAGGCGGGGATGTATCGGTCCTCGTGTCACATACTTTCATCTATCTATATATATACGGTTTTTGAGTGAATGGTTATTATATAAAGATAATAGATGGGTAAATGTGTGATAGCATGCTGATGTGTTTATCTTTCATGATTGTGCTTGTGCTTATGCATTACCTCATATATGTATGGTTAGCTAACGGTTTCATACCGTGTTGTAGATGTTTACAAGTTAGGCGCTACTGGGTGATCTGGCAGGGTGACAGGCCGAGGACTCTCGTACATTAGGTGGTTGGTTTGGGGTTGTTGTGTTTCCCCTCCTGTGTGAGGATGATCTTTTGTACCTCCTATGTGAGGATGTCGTTTTATATACTCGGCTATGTTGTTGTTTACTTTGGGTCGTACAGTTTATACTGTTTTATGTATTTGTTTTATATCTGTCAGTGCCATGTTGTAAGGTCCAGTGAACTTGTTGTCAGGCTAGGGTCAGGATCCATTGTGAGATCCTAGCCCAATGTGACATCCCGAGTCCCGCGGATTCGGGGTGTTACAGTATTGATTATGAGGAGACTTTTGCTCCAGTTGCCAGGTTAGAAGCTGTAACACCCCAAATTCTGAGAGCTCGGGGAGCTACTGGTAAGGACCTCACAATGGGTCCCGACCTTAGTTTGACAACAATTTTTACTAGGATCTTACAACAAGGCACAACAATATTAAAAACATTTGAAAACTTTAAACAATATATACATGAAAGATATGCATCAGCCTTACAAAACAACGGTACTAAAATGACGGAAATGAAGAACATAAGACAACCTCATCCCCAACTAAAAGAGTACGTGGACCCGACTGACCATTCCCTCCGGATCTCTCTACAAATGTCTTAACCTGCAAGGCATCTACAAAGAGGTATAATACCATTAGCAAACATTCTATGCATAAGTATGAAGGTAAAAGCACAAACACACAACATACACAATCAACATGCAACACTCAATCATTTTATTATCTTTAATTAGGTGATATGTTATTACTAATGATACTTATTTTGTGACACGAGGGATTCCCAAACCTCGCCCCTGTCCCCGTTTACCGACGCGGAATGGTACTGATGCATTTGACCGTCTACCTGACTGAGCTGGTCGCAGGGAACCTCCTAGACTCTCGCAAGAGCTAGGCAGATGATGTCACGACCCGTTATCATACACTTGGGTCAATTACACAATATACTAAAGTCGGCCTATTCCGGTTTCGTTATTTATCTTAACTAACAAACACCACTCATACACATCACACTCATACAAGAAGCCAGCTACGTAAGTCCGTGGACTTACCATTCTCCAAGAGCAACCGATCAACACACTCTCAAATTCCCCTCGGGAAAACGCACAATGCCTGTTCAAGACAAGGCACACGAATCAAACAACGCTCTAGTCAACTAGAAGTCCTTAGACTTCTAGGCTCAACATCCTCACAAGAACATAAACGTATAAGATAGATCGACACTTAAAACCTAACACAACCCTTCTAAACCAAACTATACTTCTACCCAACTTCGGAACATAATAAATCAGGATTAACCCAACATATCGTTCTCAACTTTTACCACATGCTCCTATATATATCCATCAACAACATATCCAAAAATCACGTCCAACAGAGGTCAATAACCCCTCCAAATCTACCTCACAAAACTGCATCACAAGCACTTTTTCTAACACTTAAAATATTTCAGCAACCATCCAGAAAACTGCTTACAACCTCGACTTTGAAAATCATAACTCCTAAACCTCTTGATGGAATCCTCTCAAATTTTGATATATTCTACTATGAAGTCTTAACTAAGACATATTCAAAATTCAAGTCTAACCGAGAAATATAACCCAATCAAATCTATATTACAAAACTGGATCACAAGCAATTTTCGAAAAATTCAGCCCAGCTTATAAACTACTCAAGGTGTCTACTTTGGGACGTCATAACTCTTAAACTGTAACTCGGATTCCTCTCAACTTTCAGTATGTTCTACTATGAAATATCAACTATAACATATCTGAAAATCAGCAATAAAGGAGGAGTCTAACTTACATAAATCTTGATCACAAAACTGTATCGACATGCAGTTTTCTACACTTAGGAAATTCAGCAAACACTTAACGAAATAGCACATTGTCTTAACTTTGAAAAATCATAACTCGTAAACCACTCGCTGGATTTATCCCAAATTTTGAAATGTTCTACTATAAAATCTTATCTATAATGTATCCAAAATTCAGCAGCAAAGAAGATCAAAAGCCTATTCAAAACCATCTCACAAAACTGCATCACATGCTGTTTTAATCAACACTCACCACACTTATAAAAACTGCATGAGGAGTCAACTTTGCAACATCATAACCCTCAAACCGTAACTCTGATTCTTCCCAAATTTTAGTATGATCTACTATGTACTACTAAATACAACATATCCAAAATTCAGCAACAAAGGAGGAGTATAACTTACTCAAATCTTGACCCGAAGTTAACTGTTTTTCACCTCCGAAAACTCAGAAAAATGCATGAATCTGTACAGCTCTCCTATAGTTGTTCTGAGTAGGTTTAAAGACGAAATTTGGTCCATGTTAGGCAAGGAAAGGTGGACTGAAGTATAGTGTAGCAAGGGGTACAAGCCTTACCCGATTCGGAGACTCGAAGGCACGGGAAAGACAACACCAAGGCTGATGCGGATCAGATCTGGGCTGCTCGGTATCCAAGGTATGCAGGATCAACAAAAGAGAAGCATCCCGCTGGTGTTGCGTTTGAGGTCGCTAGAAGGAGGAGCCGCCATTCCTGGGTGCCTGTTTGGGTCGACAGAAGGAGGAGCCGCCATAGATATCCTGGTTGTTGTTCGTGAGTAGGTAGAACATGCTGCTTCTATTGTCGATGAAGACGACCCCTGCACCACTGTCTATGCCGAAGAGGAGAAGTGTTGGCACGCTCCGTGTCTACAGATGGCTTGAACGGTTGATGTGTGCAAGGCGTGCAGAGGGAAGCAGTGAGCGAGGTGAACATCGGCCTGTTGAGCGCCGGCTGCGAGTCCTAGTGCTCCCCGGTTTCGCGCATGAAAGGAGAGGCGGACAAGCGTGTGAGGAGAGGCGTGATCTGGTGAGAATGGAAGGTATCAGAAGAGGGAGCACGAGGAGGCGTGATCTGCGGGGAGTTACGACCTTTGAGATGTCCAGAATGTGTGTGCTCTTGGTCTGGAGGAGAATGCTGCACGGCCTGCAGGAAGGGAGAGTTACGGATGGGAATGTAAGCAGGGTTGTCATGGGCTGCGGTTGGGCCTGTACAAGCAGTCCGGAAATGGGTCACAAGCAAGGAAGGAGGAGAAGGTGGGATGTGGTGGTGTGGGCTGAAGATCATAGGCAAAAGGTTGGGCTGAAGCTGTTTTAAACCGGCCAGCAAGAGTTAAGGTAAAGGCTGGAAAAAAGAATCCAATTAAGAAACAATGGGCTGAAACAAGGCAAGAATTAAGTGGGCTGAAAGTTTGTCAAAACTTGTCAAAAACTCGCCATGGCTTTGTCAAGCCCATGCATGACTTCGTCAAAGAGTTGTCGGGCTTCGTCATGACCTCGTCTCAGCTCTGTCATGGTCTCGTCACGGCTTTATCACAGTCTCGTCTCAGCCTTGTCATGATCTCGTCTAACGTCATCGTTAAGGATTAATTATAAGAATTAGGGTTTGATATAATTCTATAATTTTATGTGAATTAAATTCTACATAAAATGATAAAATTTGTGAAGAAAGCAATACTAGATAGAATGGGAACCGTCAACGGCTCGAAATCCGAATTGATTCGGAATTAAACGGAATAAATATTCCGGATATTACAGAAGGCATACGTATGCTACTTGCATTTGCATCTTTTATGAGCATACAAAATTTTCAAATGGATGTAAAATGTGATTTTCTAAACGGCTTCTTAGAAGAATAAGTCTGCGTTGCTCAACCTCCTGGTTTTGAAAATGATGAATATCCAGATCATGTTTTTAAACTAGACAAAGCTCTTTATGGTCTTAAGCAAGCTCCTCGAGCTTAGTATGAAAGATTGTATAAATATCTTCTTGAAAACAAATTCAAAAGAGGTTTGATTGATAAAACATTATCTATCAAAACCAGAGGCAACAACATTCTAGTAGTGCAAATCTATGTTGATGATATATTACTCGGTGCTACTAATGATTCCCTTTGCAAGGAATTTTCAGATATTATGTGTAGGGAATTTGAAAGGAGCTTAATGGGAGAGCTAAATTTCTTTCTTGGACTTAAAGTTTCACAAGCAAAGAAAGCAATTTTTCTCAATCAAAGCAAGTATACTAAAGACCTGCTTAAGAAGTACAAAATGGATCAATCTAAGGTTGCAAAGACTCCTATGAGTTCAACACTTTTGCTAGATCATGACAAGAATGGCAAAAGTGTAGTACAAAAGGAGTATCGAGGTATGATCGGTTCATTTTGTATCTAACTGCTAGTCGTCTTGATATTATGTTTAGCGTGTGCATGTGTGCAAGATTTCAAGCTGATCCTAAAGAGTCACACTTGATAGCTACGAAAAGAATCTTTAGGTATCTAAATGGCACTAAGGATATAGGGTTATGACATCCACGTCAAAGCTCCTTTCATCTTGTTGGCTATTCAGATGCAGACTTTGCAGGTTATAAGGTCGACAGAAAAAGTACTTCTGGATGTTGTCAATTCTTAGGGTCATCCCTAATTAGTTGGCACTCCAATAAGCAAAACTCTATTGCCCTATCCACAGCTGAAGGTGAATATATAGCTGCAGGAGCTTGTTGTGCACAAATTCTTTGGATTGCTCAACAACTTCGTGACCTTGGCTTTGACTTGAAAGGTATTCCTATAAAATGTAATAATCCTAGTGCTATTTCAATAACCAAAAATCTTGTGCAGCATTCAAGGACTAAGCATATTGATGTAAGGCATCACTTCATACATGATCATGTTGAGAAAGGTGATGTTTCAATCTCTTTTATATCAACTAACTTGCAGCTTGCAGATATCATTACCAAGCCTCTTCCTGAGGAACAATTTAATTTTATTAGATTGAAGCTTGGTATGTTGAACAAGGAAGCATTAACGTAGGGGGAGTGAACAAGTTTTATTGTTCTTACGCATGTAGCCCAATTGATGTTTTTAAGGGCCTTGAAATAAAACTCAAGGGCCTTGAAACATTTTTCACAGGGTATATTAACTTTACGGATCTTTTAAGAATTAAAATCTTTTAGATATTTTAATTCTTAAAATGTTTTTATTAATATTTTGTTTGAAATTTTGAAAGAGATATGTTGTTGTTTTATTGGTATTTAAATTGGACTTTTAAAACCTTGATTTTCTCAAGATCTTGTTATTTCAATGTTAAAAAGGACCTACTTTTCCTATCTTTTTCATTTTTTCACATAAACCCTATTTCAAAATCTCTTGCTTTCTCTCTCAAAATTCTCATGATGGCACCCAGAAGCAAGAAATCCGCTCCTCAAGCTCCCAAAAAGAAATAGCATGTCTGAATTGTGAATTATCTGATATTCAGTTTGACATTAAGAGACGAATGGATGCAAATTTGGAGCTGCTATCTACCATAAATGCTAAAGTCAGTGAAATGTATTTCATGAATGCTCTTACACTAACTACAATGGGAAATATTCTGCCCGTGCCTTAAAATGTAGCTAAACATATTCAAGAGAAAGTTGAGAATGTGTTGATGAATTGTAAAAGGCGTGTACAGAATAAATCCATCCTGTATCCAGCTCATGTTGAGCCAATGTTTGTACCAGCAGTTGAGTATGAATTAGTTAACTAGAGAAGAGTTGAAGAAAAACGACGACGTTTAGCAGCTGAAATGGATGATTGGCGCTACAAGAAATCTTAATCCAAAGGAAAAAGGAAGTTCTATGAGAAAAATTGAGCCTGCTGTTTGAAAAACTCTGTGTGGTTTTTGAAAATACTTTTGGGTCTGTAATCGTTTTTAAAACCTCCGTGCTTTAACTATTTTTCTCCCTTGTTGAAAGACAAAGGGGGAGAAATGAATGTGAATCCGAAATTCGATATTCTGCATTTTGCATTTTAGTTTTGATTTTCATATGCATTGCTAAACTAACAAATGCAGGTACGATAAAACATTTGTGTTGTCTTCCATCAAGGGGGAGATTAAAAACTCCACCTTGTTTATAATGTTTTACAGGTGTTGATGATGAAAGATTTAACACAAATGTAGTAGTTTGATACACTAACAATGTATTGATTATATTCTCTTGATACTTGGTAGGTTTGAATTCAGTGCAAGACTTATCGAAGATTTAAAAGGCCTTGATATGGAATTCAAGGGCCTTAAAATATTACTCAAGGACATAAGAAAGATAGTATTATACAAAGGGACAATCTCAAAGGCCTTGAAGAAATATAGTTGCACGAAACAAGGATTCAAATCACAAAGAAGATTTTCCAGGAACGATTTGCTCAACAAAAAGATTTCAGTGAAGATCCTTTTCAACCGAAGATTAGAAGATCTTTTCCAGAAGATTCTCTAAAAACCGAAAAGCATCAAGATTTCTTCTCGTTCGATTCAACAAAAAATGAGAAGATTAAGGAGCTGAGGAATCAACGTGTTTTCAAAAGATGAAGATCTATAACGTATACCTTATCTCAAAACAGGAAGCGATCTTCATGGAGAAGAAGATTCATCTTCAAATGGTCATCTCTCCAACGGCTAGAAGACCTCTTCATAGAAGAGTACAAATGAAGATGATGATCGAAGAAGGAAATACAACGGCATACACGGAAACATCTTTACGTCTTCAAACAACCCAAACATTTTCATTTATTCATTGTTTTTCTTTCTCTCTTTTTCTAAAAGCTTTATCCCCTTAGAGAGAGATAAAACACAAGAGCTCCATTGGAAGATCTAAATAGTGTTATATTAGAGTGTGTGTTACTCTGCGAAGTAACTAGGCTATTATAGCTAGGTGAAGAGTTGGTGCTAGATCGTAGCATTGGCTACAGTGAGAGAAGAAGGGAATTTCTTTTAGTTTGATCTAGGACTCTTTAAAGCTGATAATAGATAGTTAGATCCTAAGGCTATACCCTGGGACGGAGAGTAGGCTATTTAGAGCCGAACTTCGTAAACATATCCTCGTGTCGATCTTTTACATTTATCATTGAAAGTTCTTTCAAAGCCCTTGAAATCGAAGTTTCACAAAGAGCTCAGATCGACATCAAGACCCTTTAAAGATGGAGTTTCAAGGCCTTGAGATTGGGTTTGCGAAAAGTTTTCATACTCTATTCAAGCCCCCTTTTAGAGTATCTTTTAACTTATTTATTTCACCTACCGGTTCTTCAACTTCATTTGCTCTTGATAAGGTAGGACATCAAAATGATCCATTCATGTTGGCGTCACAAGCAAGACACGTATTCTATGTACCCGACCTTCTTCAACTGGGCTGGTCGGTGGTATTGTCTACGTCGAAGAGAGCTATTGGGGAAGAAATTGATGAGTTTTGTTAAGAGACTAGTAACACAAAAATTATGCTCCCACCAATTTATGATACAGATGACGAGGAGATCTATGTACAAGAAGATCATCGAGAAGGCATTTGGCTCAATAAAGAAACTACAATAGAACATGAGTCTACGGATGTACATTCAAGCAAAAAGAGAAAAGATAATTAGTATAATGAAATAGTCACATATTCTTTTGAGTATATATTTTCGGAACTTGCATCTTTTGATGTTCATATTTTGTTTTATGATATTTTTTTTTTGTTCTAGGATCTTTAATTTTGTTTTAATGAAATAGTTACACATATTTGGTTTAGTAACACAACACTTATTCTTTTGGTACATTAAGGAATAATATAATACGTCTTTACTTTAGAATTTTGATGAGATTAATTTAAGAAAATACCAAGATTTTCTGTCAGTACACTATGTTGACACTTCTTTCATGATATTTCTTACGGTATTACCTATATATATTTGTGTTGGCTCCAACTAAATGAGGGACCAATATCCTAATGGTTCTCGATATAAATGTCATGTTGAGCAAATCGAATAGCCTTCACAAATGTTGAATGTATGCGCATATCACAAAAGTCATACCTTTCTATTAGCTTCCTTCTGATTTTTTCTTTCTTACTTATCACGTACACCTTGAAACAGTTAATAGAATATATCTCATTACTAATATATTGAAGTACTGTTTTTCATTATGGAAACATATGGCTAGAAAGCGTAAGAATCTGGCCACACAACCATCTGAGCCTGTTGAAGAAGCTTCTACTGATGTTCCTTCCAAAAAGACCATTAGGACGAGAGGATCTACATTGGCCACACAACCGTTTGAGCGTGCTGAAGAAGCTCTTGCTGATGTTTCTTCCAAAAAGACCAAGAGGACAAGGGGAGCAAATCTGGCCACGCAACTGTCTGAGCCTGCTGAAGAAACTTCTAACCCCTTGTCCTTCCAAAAAGACCATTAGGAGGAGAGGAGCTTCATTGCTAAAGGGTTTTACCAAGACCATTGAAGAAGGAATGTGATTTGAGATAAGTTTTAATAACAAGGGTCAACCAGTTGGAGAAAATGCATCTAAATTCTCAACCTTAATTGGTACCGTAGCAAAGATAATAGTGCCAATCACCATTGATACTTGGAAACTGGTACCGGACGAGGACTTGAATCATATTTGGGATAATGTTACGGTAAAAATACTTTTTTATATACATACTATTACGCTAAGATTGTGACACACAAAAGTCTTAAATTTTTAACTCGATATATTTTTCCTAACTCCTAGCGAACCCATAGTGTATGAGTCATTTTGTAGTAAGGATAGTATTCCGAGGTCGAACACAAAGACTAAGGTGAAATTGAATCAAGTAGTGACTAAGGATAGTCTAAATCTAGGCTAAGAAAAGAGAAAGAAATAAAGAAATGAAAATCTCAATGTTTTTGGTTTGGTTTTGTGGTGATCAATCAAGGATCACAAATCATGCAAGATTATCAAACAACTAAGCTAGAAACTCAAATAAATAAACACAAACACGAGATGGATAATCAAAGAGAGAAAGGCGGATTCTAGGGGTTAGAATTTCCGGTTATGGCCTTGGACTCAAGCTATCTAGTCATTCCTTGGATCAACTATAGTATGTTGGGAGTGGGTGTTTCTAAATCGGGATCAATTACCGGGTTGGTCTCATGGTCCAATAGTCCGTTCCTAAGGTCTCATCACCGGGTAAGTCTCAAAGAGCCCAAGGTTAGGAATTCTACACAAACCGGATTGCTATCTAGGGATCTAGCCTCTCCTTACCGGGTAAGTCTTGGGAAGGTAAGTCCTAAACATCAATCCTAGCACACTCGATCAAATAGCGGCTTATGAGGCTCACTACTACCTAGAGTTTATCATCTTCGGTACTTAAGATCGGAAATTACCGGGTAGGTCTCTTTCCTCACTTAGATTTCTAACACTAGGTCACCCTAGGATAGATGTAGCTCAACAAACACTAGGATTTCAACAAAATAACAACCTAACATTCAGATTCATCAATACAAGCAAGTCAGACAAAATCACGGGTAGTTTATTACTTCCACGGCCGTGGATATACAAGAACAAGCCGTGATTTACAACAGTAGCTAGGTTCGAGCAAATAATTCATCCAAAGGTACGTTTAAGTCTATCCTATCATAGTCCAAGCCATAACCATCATTTCATTACCCTAGAATCGCATCTATTTAGCCAACAATATGCATCTTTGCAATCAAACTCATCAAGCATAGATTCATGGAGTCCATATCAAGAGGATGAAATGAAGGAGAAATGAAACAAGTAGAACCAGAAAAACAAGCTGAATAAATGTTGAAAGAGAGACTTACAACCCTTCAAAAAAAGGTTCGATTCGTTTCTTACAACCCTAGCAAATGTCTTCAACAAAACACACTCAAAACTCTCAAAAAATATGAAAACTATGAAAATAGTGTGGTTCTTCTTCTTCTTCTCCAAATGAGAGTGTTCCTTCTCCTCCAAGAGTAGCTCCAATCCAAAATGAGAGAATATGGAAGAGGGTGTGTGGAGAGGTGGAGAGAGGTCCCTTTTAGAATCGGCCTGCAAGAGTACTTATAGCCTTCACCATTTGCAAGAGTCGGTTATGGAGATCGTGGGACAGCTGTCCTAGCTGTGCAGAGGGAATCACGGTCCATTCCATGGCCGTGAAAGTCCCAGTGACCGTGATTTTGGTGTTTCAGCCCTCTTTTGATCGTTGAGCCATGAGTTGGTGCAAGGCATGCACCAACATGGTCCTATGTGTTCTCCTTTGCTCCTAACTTGCTTCCCAATGAGTCATAAAGTGTGTCATTACGAGGAACGAATCCCGGATGTATCGATTAAGCTCTAAAGGTTCCCAAAATACCTACAAAACATGCAAAAGTCTGTGTAGACGTCTATCTCAACAACATATATGAATTAAGTGCAAATCGTCACGAACTAATGCCAAACTATGCATGATTAGCGGGAAAAACTATCTAACTTGATATCTAAACTAACGTCATAAATCGTGTTATCAAAATACCCCATACTTAAGGTTTGCTCGTCCCCGAGCAAGTCCCAACTATAGACTAAGAGATGACATGGTTTATGCATGCAAAAAACAACAAAATCTGTTTGGAATTGTGCTTCTAATATTGAATCACCTTCATAGTCATGTTTCATGGCAAATGGACAAGCAATCATACATCAAATGAATGAAGGCATGGAAAGACAATTATACTTAACTCAAAAGCATGCATGCAAGGTGAAAATGAAGAGGCCAAGATGATCATGAGTATATCCAATCTAGATCACTAAGTCTTACACACATGCAAATAGGTCACAAGGACTTAAGAAAGTAGAGGCTAAGAAACGTTGTGATTAGGTGGGAATTTTAAGGTTATGTGATGCTAATCCGGGAAAGGAACTAACTCCACAATTTCATTTTTGATCAACTTCACCACAAGTGTATATTTTCTCCATCTTTTCTTTGTTTTCTTTTCTTTTTTAGTTTCTTTTTCTTTCACTTATTTTTGAGACAATGGCATTGGTGTACAAAAGCCGAAACCTTGGTGATTAGCGGACCTCGGGATTTTTCCGAGGTGCCTCACACCGGGCACACATACCAAGGCTCGTTAGGACATTCGGTTTATCCGACTTTGGCAAGACACAAACACCCGATTATGTGAATGGTGCCGAGTTACTCGTCATCAAAACTAAAGTCCCCAAACCTATATTTTTTTCTACACTTTTCACAACAAATTCAGCACTTCATTCATCACATTCTTTCCTCAACGACTTCACCCCACACTTGTTTTTCACACACATCAACACACTAGCATGCTCCTATTCCTGGATGGGTCAAAAGAGGTCAAATTTTATATTAATTTGAGGTGCTCAAACAACATGATCAAGATGAGAAGTAGAAAAAGATGAATTGCCTTAATCACTCCTAAATGATGTGCAAGAACTAGGATGTAATTTTGACATTCAATCCTCAATCCAATCAAGGCAAACATTCATGATCACAATTCACACATGGGATTCAAGATAAGTACTTCAAGTCCACATATGCATACATAAATTCAACACATAAGGCCATCCATAGCCAATTCGTAAGACAATCTCATCATAACTGTCATTCCAAGCTTAGAAGCACTAAATTTTTTTTTAATTTTCTGATTTTTTTTTGGGTTTTTCGAAATATATATGTACAATGCAAGACATGTGGCAAAAAGAAACTATCCTAGATGCTAATCATGCAAGTGATCATGAAAACCCCACCCCATACTTAGAAACGCATTGTCCCCAATGTGTAAATGAAGTAAAGAAGAGTGAAAGTGGGTTCTCACAATGTAAAAATGGATTGCTTCGGTATTTGGGTTCACTCATGTGGATTGATGACGGATGGTCTATCAAAGATGGTAGAGAGTTCAAGGTGTTCATTATGGTGTCGGGACTCGCGCTAGGCACCGCTAGCCGTCCAAGTTCCGCGTCCGCTCCACCCGCAATTAATGAGGGACTCATCATCATCATCCACGTGCCATGCAAGGCTTCCATGCTACTTAGACTCTAGCACACAAACTCCAAACACACACAAAAACACAAAAACAAAAAGATGAAAACAAAAACAAAAACGAAAAGGGAAAGATGTCTACCAATGGGTTGCCTCCCACCAAGTGCTTCTTTAAGGTCATTAGCTTGACCAAGTTCGGGGGTGTCTCACTCAAGGTGAAGTGGGGAAATCATGTCCACCGGAGCTCCCGGGATATACTTCTTCAACCGGTGTCTATTCACCTTAAAAACTCCAGAATGCTCCCCTCCTATCTCAACCGCTCCATGGGAAAGATCTTCTTCACCACATAAGGACCTGTCCATCGTGACTTTAGCTTTCCTGGGAAGAGCCGCAGCCTTGAGTTGAAGAGAAGGGCCAACTCTCCTTCACTCAACTCCTTCGGGACGAGACGCTTGTCATTCCAACGTTTGGTCCTTTCTTTGTAGATCTGGGCGTTTTCATAGGCATCTAACCGGATCTCCTCAAGAGCGTTCATGTCTAGCAACCTCTTCTCACCGACCTCCTTGAGTTTAAAATTCAGCCACCTTATAGCCTAATACGCTCTATGTTCCATCTCCACCGGAAGGTGGCAAGACTTGCCATAAACTAGCTTGTAGGGAGTGGTGTCAATCGGTGTTTTGAAGGCGGTTCTATAAGCCAACAAAGCATCATCGAGCTTCATAGCCCAATCCTTTCTCGTTCTAGAAACCTTCTTCTCAAGTATCCCCTTTATCTCCCGGTTAAAGATCTCCACTTGGCCACTAGTTTGGGGATGGTAAGGTGTTGCCCCCTTGTGAGTCACCCCATACTTAGCCAAAAGTGTCCCAAAGTTCCTATTGGTGAAATGCTTCCCTCCATCACTTATGATCACCCTTGGTGTTCCAAACCTAGGGAAGATCACTCGGTTAAAGAACCGCACCACAACTATGGCATCATTTGTGGGAGAGGCGATTGCCTCCACCCATCTCGATACATAGTCCACCGCCAATAGGATGTAGAGGTTGTCACATGAAGAGGGGAATGGCCCCATAAAGTCCACACCCCAAACATCAAATATCTGTACCTCTTGTATGTTGTTCAAGGGCATCTCATTCCTCCTTGAGATGTTGCCCGTCCTTTGGCAAGCATCACATGCTACCACAAAATTCTGCACATCCTTGAACAAACTTGGCCAATAAAACCCGGATTACAACACATTTGCACATGTCTTGTGTGAGCTAGCATGGCCTCCATATGGCAAGGAATGATAATGGCGGATCACACTCTACACCTCATCCTCCGGTATACATCTCCTAAAGACCCCATCCGGCCCTCTCTTAAACAAAAGTGGTTCACTCCAATAGTAATGCCTCACATCCTTGAAGAACTTTTTCCTTTGGGCATACGATAGTTCAGGTGGCACCTCTTCACAAACGAGATAGTACACTATGTCGGCATACCATGGCTCATTACCCCTTGATACTTGAAACAAGCACTCCTCCACCACTTGCAATTGCTTATCCCGGAATGAGTCATCAATCGGGATGTCATCTTTCTCAATCTCCAATGGTAGGAGTCTACTTAGGTGGTCCGCCACTGAATTTCCGGACCCTTTCTTATCCGGGATCTCCAAATCAAACTCTTGAAGAAGAAGGATCCACCAAATCAAACGAGGCTTGACATCCTTCTTTGTAAGGAGATAACGGATCGCATCATGATCCGTATACACAATGACCATCGCTCCAACAAGATACGAGCGGAACTTCTCAAATACATACACAACCACTAGCAACTCCTTCTCGGTGGTAGCATAATTGAGTTGGGCATCATCTAGCGTCTTGCTAGCATAATAGATGGCATGTGTAAGCCCATCTTTCCTTTGTCCTAAAACGGTAAACTCCAATCCAGAGGTTGCATGATAGGTGCGGAGATCAAAGCATTCTTCAACCTACAAAAAGCCTCAAGGCCATCCTTGGAGAAAACAAACTCAACATCTTTCATTAGTAGGTTAGTAAGAGGCTTAGAAATTTTAGAGAAATCTTTAATAGATCTCCGGTAAAAACCGGCATGCCCTAAGA
This sequence comes from Fagopyrum homotropicum, assembly GCA_033239125.1. NCBI lineage: Eukaryota > Viridiplantae > Streptophyta > Magnoliopsida > Caryophyllales > Polygonaceae > Fagopyrum > Fagopyrum homotropicum. The sequence goes on from BSWB01000002.1 coordinate 103,540,118, forward strand.
AACTCCTTACCCCCTTCACCGAGGTAGGTGGTGGCAACTTCTCTATTGTCTCTATCTTAGCCCTATCAACCTCAATGCCTCGGTCGGATACCAAGTGTCCCAACACAATGCCTTCACTTACCATGAAGTGGCATTTCTCCCAATTCAAGACTAGATTAGTCTCCTCACATCTCTTAAGCACCAAAGACAAGTTAACTAAACAATCATCAAATGAAGATCCATAAACAGAGAAATCATCCATAAACACTTCCATGATGTTTTCAATATATTCATAAAAGATATTCATCATACACCTTTGAAAGGTGGCGGGTGCATTACACAACCCAAACGGCATTCTCCTATATGCAAATGTACCCCAAGGACATGTGAATGTAGTTTTCTCTTGGTCATCCGGGTGGATAGGGATTTGGAAGAATCCACTATAGCCATCTAAATAGCAAAAGTGTGAATGTTGAGCTAATCTCTCTAGCATTTGTTCAATGAAAGGAAGAGGGAAGTGATCTTTCCTAGAGGCCACATTTAGTTTCCTATAGTCTATACACATCCTCCATCCCGTGACCGTCCTAGTAGGGATTATTTCATTATTCTCATTAGTCACTACGGTCATCCCACCCTTCTTAGGAACCACATGCACGGGACTAACCCATTTACTATCCGAAATCGGGAAAATGATTCCCGCATCTATCAATTTAAGGATCTCTTTCTTTACTACTTTCATGATAGGGTTTAGTCTTCTTTGAGGTTCAATCGAAGGTTTATGATTATCTTCTATTAAGATCTTATTCATGCATAAAGAAGGTTTAATGCCGAATAAGTCATCAATGGTATAGTCAATAGCCTTCCTATGCAATCTCAACTCATGCAACAATCTATTCAACTCATTATCATTCAAGCATGCATTAACAATCACCGGATAAGTAGAATCTTCACCAAGAAAAGCATACTTAAGATGAGAGGGGAGGGGTTTAAGTTCAAGTTTAGGAGGAACTTTATCGATTGGAGACGCTCCATACAATGTAGGTTGAGATGAATCAAAAGCTAATGAAGACTCCTCAAGGCTCCTTGAAGCTTGATCCACCACTAAGGCTCTTTCTGGAGAAACCACGGGCAAAATTACAGTCTCTAGCATAACCACGGCCATGGAACTTGCTAAGATAGCACTTTTGAGCATTCTAGAGAGTTCCACGGGACAAATCACGGCCGTGGTTCTGGGTGAAAGACCGTGATTCCTGCAGTAATTCAGCATACTTTCGTGCACTTCAAATTCAGCACTTGTCTCCTTTGCCAATGCATCCAAGGCCTTGATTTCTTCATTACAATCATCTTCAAACCCTTCCTCCATCAAACTTAAGCTAAGAACCTTCTCCAGGGGGTCCATGATCAAGATCGAGGTCACAACTTCTCTACATTCCTCTTGCTCGATAATGTTGAACATATCTTCATCAAGGGCTGGCCCCTTCATCATTGTGGATAATTTGAACTTGATATTCTCTTCTTCAATGTTCAAAGAGAGAATTCCATTTTTTCAATCCACCAAACATCCGGATGTGTCTAAGAAAGGCCTCCTTAAGATGATAGGAACCGGATAGTCCGACGGGATGTCCAAAACAACAAAGTCTATTGGCACAAAGACCTTCCCGAGTTGCATTGGTATGTCCTCCAAGATTCCAACGGGTGAGTAATTGAACGGTCCACCATGTAAAGGGTCATCTTGACCGGCTTTGCCTCTCCTAGCCCAACCTTGTTGCAAAGTGCAAGTGGGATGATGCTTACACTCGCTCCAAGATCACAAAGGGCTTCATACTTCACTTTTCCCAATCCAATTGGCACACAAAAAGATCCCGGATCTCTTAGCTTAGGAGGCATCTCCTCCTTCATAGTTTGGATAAATTCCAAGGACCTCTTTGTCATCCTCACTTCTCCATACTCCTCCAACTTCCTTTTGTTGGAGAGTATTTCCTTCAAAAACTTTCCATAGGCCGGCATACCTAGAATAGCATCCATGAACGGAATGTTAATATTCAATTTAGACATAAGTTCAATGAATTTACCGAAGTGTTTGTCCAAGCGAGCTCTTGCTCGTGATTGTGGGAATGGTAGTGGTGGCTTGTATGGAGGTGGTGCCACATATGTTGGCTCATCATCCTTGCTCTTGCCTCCATCTTCTTGCAATGTCTCTTCTTCTATCACCACTTGCTTCCCCTTATCATTTCCCTTAGGTAAAGGATCCTTCATGCTCAACCCACTCTTTGTTGTGATGGCCAACACTTGGCCTCTTGGGTTATCTTCGGTTCTTCCGGGAAGTTTTCCCGGGTCTATATGAGCTTCACCCGCATTTTGGAACATTTGTGCTTCCAACACCTTTTGAGCTTTAGAAATGGAAGTCACCGTGCTCTCAAGACCGCTCAACCTTCCAAGCAATTGCTCAAACATCATCTCGGTTCTATCCTTTGGAGGTTGAGTAAATCCGGGTGGAGGCTCATCTTCAAATGGTCATCTTTCCAACGGCTAGAAGACCTCTTCATAGAAGAGTACAAATGAAAATGATGATCGAAGAAGGAAATACAACAGCATACACGGAAACATCTTTACGTCTTCAAACAACCCAAACATTTTCATTTATTCATTGTTTTTCTTTCTCTCTTTTTCTCTAAGCTTTATCCCCTTAGAGAGAGATAAAACACAAGAGCTCCATTGGAAGATCTAAATAGTGTTATATTAGAGTGTGTGTTACTCTCCGAAGTAACTAGGCTATTATAGCTAGGTGAAGAGTTGGAGCTAGATCGTAGCATTGGCTACAGTGAGAGAAGAAGAGAATTTCTTTTAGTTTGTATCTAGGACTCTTTGAAGCTGATAATAGATAGTTAGATCCTAAGGCTATACCCTGGGACGGAGAGTAGGCTATTTAAAGCCGAACTTCGTAAACATATCCTCGTGTTGATCTTTTACATTTATCATTGAAAGTTGTTTCAAAGTCCTTGAAATCAAAGTTTCACAAAGAGCTCAGATCGACATCAAGGCCCTTGAAAGATGGAGTTTTAAGGCCTTGAGATTGGGTTTGCAAAAAGTTTTCATACTCTATTCAAGCCCCCTTCTAGAGTATCTTTTAACTTATTTATTTCACCTACTGGTTCTTCAACTTCAGTTGATCTTGATAAGGTAGGACATCGAAATGATTCATTCATGTTGGCGTCACAAGCAAGACACGTATTCTATGTACCCGACCTTCTTCAACTGGGATGGTCGGTGGTATTGTCTACGTCGAAGAGAGCTATTGGGGAAGAAATTGATGAGTTTTGTTAAGAGACTAGTAACACAACAATTATGCTCCCACCGATTGATGATACAGATGACGAGGAGATTTATGTACAAGAAGATCATCGAGAAGGCATTTGGCTCAATAAAGAAACTACAATAGAACATGAGTCTACGGATGTACATTCAAGCAAAAAAAGAAAAGATAATTAGTATAATGAAATAGTCACATATTCTTTTGAGTATATATTTTAGGAACTTGCATCTTTTGATGTTCATATTTTGTTTTATGATATTTTTTTTCTTCTAGGATCTTTAATTTTGTTTTAATGAAATAGTCACATATTCTTTTGAGTATAAATTTTAGGAACTTGCATCTTTTGATGTTCATATTTTGTTTTATGATATTTTTTTTTCTTCTAGGATCTTTAATTTTGTTTTAATGAAATAGTCACACATATTTGGTTTAGTAACACAACACTTATTCTTTTGGTACATTAAGGAATAATATAATACGTCTTTACTTTAGAATTTTGATAAGATTAATTTAAGAAAATACCAAGATTTTCTGTCAGTAAACTATGTTGACACTTCTTTCATGATATTTCTTACGGTATTACCTATATATATTTGTGTTGGCTCCAACTAAATGAGGGCCCAATATCCTAATGGTTCTCGATATAAATGTCATGTTGAGCAGATCGAATAGCCTTCACAAATGTTGAATGTATGCGCATATCACAAAAGTCATACCTTTCTAGTAGCTTCCTTCTGAATTTTTCTTTCTTACTTATCACGTATACCTTGAAACCGTTAATAGAATATATCTCATTACTAATATATTGAATTACTGTTTTTCATTATGCAAACATATGGCTAGAAAGCGTAAGAATCTGGCCACACAACCATCTGAGCCTGTTGAAGAAGCTTCTACTAATGTTCCTTCCAAAAAGACCATTAGGACGAGAGGAGCTACATTGGCCACACAACCGTCTGAGCCTGCTGAAGAAGCTCCTGCTGATGTTTCTTCCAAAAAGACCAAGAGGACAAGGGGAGCAAATCTGGCCACGCAACTGTCTGAGCCTGCTGAAGAAACTCCAACCCCTTTTCCTTCCAAAAAGACCATTAGGAGGAGAGGAACTTCATTGCTAAAGGGTTTTACCAAGACCATTGGAGAAGGAAAGTGATTTGAGATAAGTTTTAATAACAAGGGTCAACCAGTTGGTGAAAATGCATCTAAATTATCAACCTTAATTGGTACCGTAGCAAAGATAATAGTGCCAATCACCATTGATACTTGGAAACTGGTACCAGACGAGGACTTGGATCATATTTGGGATAATGTTACGGTAAAAATACTTTTTTATATACATACTGTTACGCTAAGATTGTGACACACAAAAGTATTAAATTTTTAACTCGATATATTTTTCCTAACTCCTAGCGAACCCATAGTGTATGAGTCGTTTTGTAGTAAGGATAGTATTCCGAGGTCGAACACAAAGACTAAGGTGAAATTGAATCAAGTAGTGACTAAGGATAGTCTAAATCTAGGCTAAGAAAAGAGAAAGAAATAAAGAAATGAAAATCTCAATGTTTTTGGTTTGGTTTTCTGGTGATCAATCAAGGATCACAAATCATGCAAGATTATCAAACAACTAAGCTAGAAACTCAAATAAACAAACACAAACACGAGATGGATAATCAAAGAGAGAAAAGCGGATTCTAGGGGTTAGAAATTCCGGTTATGGCATTGGTCTCAAGCTATCTAGTTATTCCTTGGATCAACTATAGTATGTTGGGAGTGGGTGTGTCTAAATCGGGATCAATTACCGGGTAGGTCTCATGGTCCACTAGTCCGTTCCTAAGGTCTCATCACCGGGTAAGTCTCAAAAAGCCCAAGGATAGGAATTCTACACAAACCGGATTGTTATCTAGGGATCTAGCCTCTCCTTACCGGGTAAGTCTCGGGAAGGTAAGTCCTAAACATCAATCCTAGAACACTCGATCCAATAGCGGCTTATGAGGCTCACTACTACCTAGAGTTTATCATCTTCGGTACTTAATATCGGAAATTACCGGTAGGTCTCTTTCCTCACTTAGATTGCTAACACTAGGTCACCCTAGGATAGATCTAGCTCAACAAACACTAGGATTTCAACAATCTAACAACCTAACATTCAGATTCATCAATACAAGCAAGTCAGACAAAATCACGGGTAGTTCATTACTTCCACGGCCGTGGATATACAGTAACAGGCCGTGATTTACAACAGTAGCTAGGTTCGAGCAAATAAGTCATCCAAAGGTACGTTTAAGTCTATCCTATCATAGTCCAAGCCATAACCATCATTTCCTTACCCTAGAATCGCATCTATTTAGCCAACAATATGCATCTTTGCAATCAAACTCATCAAGCATAGATTCATGGAGTCCATATCAAGAGGATGAAATGAAGGAGAAATGAAACAAGTAGAACAAGAAAAACAAGCTGAATAAATGTTGAAAGAGAGACTTACAATCCTTCAAAAGAAGGTTCGATTCGTTTCATACAACCCTAGCAAATGTCTTCAACAAAACTCACTCAAAACTCTCAAAAACTATGAAAACTATGAAATTAGTGTGCTTTTTCTTCTTCTCCAAATGAGAGTGTTCCTTCTCCTGCAAGAGTAGCTCCAATCCAAAATGAGAGAATGTGGAAGAGGGTGTGTGGAGAGGTGGAGAGAGGTCCCTTTTAGAATCCGCCTGCAAGAGGACTTATAGCGTTCACCATTTGCAAGAGTCGGTTATGGAGATTGTGGGACAGCTGTCCCAGCTGTGCAGAGGGAATCACGGTCCATTCCACGGCCGTGGAAGTCCCAGTGACCGTGATTCTGGTGTTTCAGCCCTCTTTTGATCATTGAGCCATGAGTTGGTGCAAGGCATGCACCAACATGGTCCTATGTGTTCTCTTTTACTTCTAACTTGCTTCCCAATGAGTCCTAAAGTGTGTCATTACGAGGAACGATCCCCGGATGTATCGATTAAGCTCTAAAGGTTCCTAAAATACCTATTAAACCTGCAAAAGTCCGTGTAGACGTCTATCTCGACAACATATATGAATTAAGTGCAAATCGTCACGAACTAATGCCAAACTATGTATGATTAGCGGGAAAAAGTATCTAAATGGATGCCTAAACTAACGTCATAAATCGTGTTATCAAAATACCCCATACTTAAGGTTTGCTCGTCCCCGAGCAAGTCCCAACTATAGACTAAGAGATGACATGATTTATGCATGCAGAAAAACAACAAAATCTTTTTGGAATTGTGCTTCTAATATTGGATCACCTTCATAGTCATGTTTCATGGTAAATGAACAAGCAATCATGCATCAAATGAATGAAGGCATGGAAAGACAATTATACTTAACTCAAAAGCATGCATGCAAGGTGAAAATGAAGAGGCCAAGATGATCATGAGTATATCCAATCTAGATCACTAAGTCTTACACACATGCAAATAGGTCACAAGGACTTACGAAAGAAGAGGCTAAGCAACGTTGTGATTAGGTGGTAATTTTTAGGTTTTGTGATGCTAATCCAGGAAAGGAACTAACTCCACAATTTCATTTTTGATCAACTTCACCACAAGTGTATATTTTCTCCATCTTTTCTTTGTTTTCTTTTCTTTTTCACTTTCTTTTTCTTTCACTTATTTTTGAGACAATGTCATTGGTGTACAAAAGCCGAAACCTTGGTGATTAGTGGACCTCGAGATTTTTCCGAGGTGCCTCACACCGGGCACACATACCAAGGCTCGTTAGGACATTCGGTTTATCCGAGTTTGGCAAGGCACAAACACCCGATTATGTGAATGGTGCCGAGTTACTCGTCATCAAAACTAAAGTCCCCAAACCTATATTTTTTCTACACTTTTCACAACAAATTCAGCACTTCATTCATCACATTCTTTCCTCAACGACTTCACCCCACACTTGTTTTTGACACACATCAACACACTAGCATGCTCCTATTCCTGGATGGGTCAAAAGAGGTCAAATTTTATATTAATTTGAGGTGCTCAAATAACATGATCAAGATGAGAAGTAGAGAAAGATGAATTGCCTTAATCACTCCTAAATGATGTGCAAGAACTAGCATGTAATTTTGACATTCAATCCTCAATCCAATCAAGGAAAACATTCATGATCACAATTCACACATGGAATTCAAGATAAGTACTTCAAGTCCACATATGCATACATAAATTCAACGCATAAGGCCATCCATAGCCAATTCGCAAGACAATCTCATCATAAGGGTCATTCCCAAACTTAGAAGCACTAAATTTTTTTTTAATTTTCTGATTTTTTTTGGGCTTTTTAGAAATATATATATACAATGCAAGACATGTGACAAAAAGAAACTATCCTAGATGCTAATTATTCAAGTGATCATGAAAACCCCACCCCATACTTAGAAACACATTGTCCCCAGTGTGTATATGAAGTAAAGAAGAGTGAAAGAGGGTTCTCACAATGTAAAAATGGAATGCTTCGGTATTTGGGTTCACTCATGTGGATTGATGGCGGATGGTCTATCAAAGATGGTAGAGAGCTCAAGGTGTTCATTATGGCGTCGGGACCCGCGTTAGGCACCGCTAGCCGTCCAAGTTCTGCGTCCGCTCCACCCACAATTGATGAGGGACTCATCATCATCATCCACATGCCATGCAAGGCTTCCATGCTACTTAGACTCTAGCACACAAACTCCAAACACACACAAAAACACAAAAACAAAAAAATGAAAACAAAAACAAAAACGAAAAGGGAAAGATGTCCACCAATGGGTTGCCTCCCACCAAGCGCTTCTTTAAGGTCATTAGCTTGACCAAGTTCGGGGGTGTCTCACTCAAGGTGAAGTGGGGAAATCATGTCCACCGGAGCTCCCGGGATATACTTCTTCAACCGGTGCCCATTCACCTTAAAATCTCCACAATGCTCCCCTCCTATCTCAACCGCTCCATGGGGGAAGATCTTCTTCACCACATAAGGACCCGTCCATCTTGACTTTAGCTTTCCGGGGAAGATCCGCAGCCTTGAGTTGAAGAGAAGGGCCAAGTCTCCTTCACTCAACTCCTTCGGGATGAGACGCTTGTCATGCCAACGTTTGGTCCTTTCTTTGTAGATCTGCGCGTTTTCATAGGCATCCAACCGGATCTCCTCTTCTCACCGGCCTCCTTGAGGTCAAAATTCAGCCACCTTATAGCCCGATACGCTCTATGTTCCATCTCCACCGGAAGGTGGCAAGACTTACCATAAACTAGGTTGTAGGGAGTTGTGCCAATCGGTGTCTTGAAGGCGGTTCTATAAGCCCACAAAACATCATCGAGCTTCATAGCCCAATCCTTTCTCGTTCTATAAACCATCTTCTCAAGTATCCCCATTATCTCCCGGTTGGAGATCTCCACTTGGCCACTAGTTTGTGGATGGTAAGGTGTTGCCACCTTGTGAGTCACCCCATACTTAGCCAAAAGTGTCCCAAAATTCCTATTGGTGAAATGCTTCCCTCCATCACTTATGATCACCCTTGGTGAAATGCTTCCCTCCATCACTTATGATCACCCGGTTGGAGATCTCCACTTGGCCACTAGTTTGTGGATGGTATGGTGTTGCCACCTTGTGAGTCACCCCATACTTAGCCAAAAGTGTCCCAAATTTCCTATTGGTGAAATGCTTCCCTCCATCACTTATGATCACCCTTGGTGTTCTAAACCTAGGGAAGATCACTCGGTTGAAGAACCGCACCACACCTTTGGCATCATTTATGGGAGAGGCAATTGCCTCCACCCATCTCGATACATAGTCCACCGCCAATAGGATGTAGAGGTTGCCACATGAAGAGGGGAATTGCCCCATAAAGTCCACACCCCAAACATCAAATATCTGCACCTCTTGTATGTTGTTCAAGGACATCTCTTTCCCCCTTGAGATATTGCCCATCCTTTGGCAAGCATCACATGCTACCACAAAATTCTGCACATCCTTGAACAAACTTGGCCAATAAAACCCATATTCCAACACCTTTGCACACGTTTTGTGTGAGCTAGCATGGCCTCCACATGGCAAGGAATGACAATGGCGGATCACACTCTCCACCTCATCCTCCGGTATGCATCTCCTAAAGACCCCATCCGGCCCTCTCTTAAACAAAAGTGGTTCACTCCAATAGTAATGCCTCACATCCTTGAAGAACTTTTTCCTTTGGGCATACAATAGGCCAGGTGGCACCTCTTCACAAACGAGATAGTTCACTATGTCGGCATACCATGGCTCATTACCCCTTGATACTTGAAACAAGCACTCCTCCACCATTTGCAATTGCTAATCCCGGAATGAGTCATCAATCGGGATGTCATCTTTCTCAATCTCCAATGGTGGGAGTCTACTAAGGTGGTCCGCCACTGAATTTTCGGACCCTTTCTTATCCCGAAACTCCAAATCAAACTCTTGAAGAAGAAGGATCCACCGAATCAAACGAGGCTTGGCATCCTTCTTTGTAAGGAGATAACGGATCGCATCATGATCCGTATACACAATGACCTTCGATCCAACAAGATACGAGCGGAACTTCTCAAATAAATACACAACCGCTAGCAACTCCATCTCGGTGGTAGCATAATTGAGTTGGGCATCATCTAGCGTCTTGCTAGCATAATAGATGGCATGTGTAAGCCCATCTTTCCTTTGTCCCAAAATGGTAAACTCCAATCTGGAGGTTGCATGATTGGTACGGAGATCAAAGCATTCTTCAACCTACAAAAAGCCTCAAGGCAATCCTTGGAGAAAACAAACTCAACATCTTTCATTAGTAGGTTAGTAAGAGGATTAGAAATTTTATAGAAATCTTTAATAAATCTCCGGTAAAAACCGGCATGCCCTAAGAAACTCCTTAGCCCCTTCACCGAGGTAGGTGGTGGCAACTTCTCTATTGTCTCTATCTTAGCCCTATCAACCTCAATGCCTCGGTTGGACACCAAGTGTCCCAACATAATGTCTTCACTTACCATGAAGTGGCATTTCTCCCAATTCAAGACTAGATTAGTCTCCTCACATCTCTTAAGCACCGAAGACAAGTTAGCTAAACAATCATCAAATGAAGATCCATAAACAGAGAAATCATCCATAAACACTTCCATGATGTTTTCAATATATTCATAAAAGATAGCCATCATACACCTTTGAAAGGTGGCGGGTGCATTACACAACCCAAACGGCATTCTCATATATGCAAATGTACTCCAAGGACATGTGAATGTAGTTTTCTCTTGGTCATCCGGGTGGATAGGGATTTGAAAGAATCCACTATAGCCATCTAAATAGAAAAAGTGTGAATGTTGAGCTAATCTCTCTAGCATTTGGTCAATGAAAGGAAGAGGGAAGTGATCTTTCCTAGAGGCCACATTTAGTTTCCTATAGTCTATACACATCCTCCATCCCGTGACCGTCCTAGTAGGGATTATTTCATTATTCTCATTAGTCACTACGGTCATCCCACCCTTCTTAGGAACCACATGCACGGGACTAACCCATTTATTATCCGAAATCGGGAAAATGATTCCCGCATCTAGCAATTTAAGGATCTCTTTCTTTACTACTTCTTTCATGATAGGGTTTAGTCTTCTTTGAGGTTCAATTGAAGGTTTATGATTATCTTCCATTAAGATCTTATGCATGCATAAAGAAGGTTTAATGCCGACTAACTCATCAATGGTATAGCCAATAGCCTTCCTATGCAATCTCAACTCATGCAACAATCTATTCAACTGATCATCATTCAAGCATGCATTAACAATCACCGGATAAGTAGAATCTTCACCAAGAAAAGCATACTTAAGATGAGAGGGGCGGGGTTTAAGTTCAAGTTTAGGAGGACCTTTATCGATTGGAGACGCTCCATACAATGTAGGTTGAGATGATCCAAAGCTAATGAAGACTCCTCAAGGCTCCTTGATGCTTGATCAACCACTAAGGCTCTTTCTGGAGAAACCACGGGCAAAATTACAGTCTCTGGCATAACCACGGCCATGCAACTTGCTAAACTAGCACTTTTGAGCATTCCAGAGAGTTCCACGGGACAAATCACGGCCGTGGTTCTGGGTGAAAGACCGTGATTCCTACAGTGATTCAGCATACTTTCGTGCACTTTAAATTCAACACTTGTCTCCTTTTCCAATGCATCCAAGGCCTTGATTTCTTCATTGCAATCATCTTCAAATCCTTCCTCCATCAAACTTAAGCTAAGAACCTTCTCCAGGGGGTCCTAAATCAAGATCAAGCTTACAACTTCTCTACATTCCTCTTGCTCGATAATGTTGAACACATCTTCATCAAGGACTGGCCCCTTCATCATTGTGGATAATTTGAACTTGATATTCTCTTCTTCAATGTTGAAAGAGAGAGTTCCATTTTTGCAATCCACCAAACATCCGGATATGTTTAAGAAAGGCCTAGGAACCGGCTAGTCCAACGGGATGTCCAAAACAACGAAGTCTATTGGCACATAGAACTTCCCGAGTTACATCGGTATGTCCTCCAAGATTCCAACGGGGTTAGTGATTGAACGGTCCGCCATGTAAAGGGTCATCTTGACCGGCTTTGGCTCTCCTAGCCCAACCTTGTTGCAAAGTGCAAGCGGGATGATGCTTACACTCGCTGCAAGATCACAAAGGGCTTCATACTTCACTTCTCCCACTCCAATTGGCACACAAAAAGATCCTGGATCTCTTAGCTTAGGAGGTATCTCCTCCTTCATAGTTTGGATCAATTCCAAGGACCTCTTTGTCATCCTCACTTCTCCATACTCCTGCAACTTCCTTTTGTTGGAGAGTATTTCCTTCAAAAACTTTCCATAGGCCGGCATACCTAGAATAGCATCCATGAACGGAATGTTAATATTCAATTTAGACATAAGTTCAAGGAATATACCGAAGTGTTTGTCCAAGCGAGCTCTTGCTCGTGATTGTGGGAATGGTAGTGGTGGCTTGTATGGAGGTGGTGCCACATATGTTGGCTCATCATCCTTGCTCTTGCCTCCATCTTCTTGCAATGTCTCTTCTTCTATCAGCACTTGCTTCCCCTTATCATTTCCCTTAGGTAAGGGATCCTTCATGCTCAACCCACTCCTTATTGTGATGGCCAACACTTGGCCTCTTGGGTTATCTTCGGTTCTTCCGGGAAGTTTTCCCGGGTCTCTATGAGCTTCACCCGCCTTTTGGAAAATTTGTGCTTCCAACACCTTTTGAGCTTTATAAATGGAAGTCACCGTGCTCTCAAGACCGCTCAACCTTCCAAGCAATTGCTCAAACATCATCTCAGTTCTATCCTTTGGAGGTTGAGTAAATCTGGGTGGAGGCTCTTGTGAAGCCTTAGGTGGTGGAGTTGCGCTTGTGGAAGCGGGAGGGTTCAAGGCTCCATCCAGGTTAGAATAGGAAAACCCGGGATGGTTGTAGTTAGGCCGGTAATTTTTGAATTGTCGGTTGTTGTTGAAGTTCCTTGGGTCTTGATAGTTGTTGTAGTTTTCCCTTCCCATGTAGTTCACATCTTTCTCCCTCGAAGACAAGTTTTCTTGCACTTGCACTTGAGAGCTTGCTTGACTCTTCAAAGTTGTAGCACACAACTCCCTCAAAGACTTAAGCTCATTGCTGATTGCATCAAGCTTGAAATTACTCATGGTGACTTCACTCACCTCATATGCTCCCGCTTTCCTCCCATCACTCTTTCTATGGGAGTACTTTTCAATCACCAAATCTTGTTTCTCTACAAACTCCCAAGCTTCATCGATATTCTTTTCCATGAAAGTCCCACCGGAAAGGGATTGAAGCTTGAATTGGCTATCTTCATCATGTCCCTTGAAGTAGATCTCCAAAAGCTCTATTTTCGGTATACCATGGTGTGGACAATCTAGGAGGAGGTCTTTGAATCTCTCCCAAGACTTTAATAGGCTTTCTCTATCCTTCATTACGAAGGCATTGATCTTCCCTCTTAGCTCGGTTGTCTTGGAAGGTGGGAAGAACTTAGTCAAGAACTCGGTTGTCATTTCCTCCCAAGTACTCACACGCCCTAGTGGAATCGATTGGTACCAAGCCAAGGCTTTATCCTTAAGTGAGAAGGGAAAAGCCCTAAGCTTAGGGTTGTTGTTCTCCAACCTAGGTGGCCTAAGAGTCTCCATCAATATCTCGTAGTTCATCAAATGTTGATTAGGGGATTCTCCTTCCATCCCTCCAAATTGATTATGCCGGATCATTTGTAGAACTTGAGGGCGGAGCTCATAATCATGGGTTGCGGGATCTCCTAAGTTCACACCCGGACGGTGCACTCTTTGAGCCGGATCCATACGTTGCCCTAACGTTTGTGGCTCCTCAATAGCAATGGGCAGAACCCAAATATTAACCGCCGGCTGCGGTTGTGGTGGAGGTGGAGGTTGTTGATGATTAGGCTCTCTTTGCACAAGAACTTGCCTAATCTCTTCAATCTTCCTCCTAATTGCTTCTTGCCTTTCATTGGCAAGTCTCCTCTCATTCTCCAAGGCTTCATCTAGTGGTGGGTCACAAACCTAAACCGCCGGTTTAGGTTTGCGAACCGCAGGTTTAGGTTTGGCCTTTGGCCAAACCTAAACCTAAACCGTCAAAATCCAAACCGGCGGTTTAGCCGATTTATAAAAAAATAAAATAAAAATTGAAAAACTGGACCAAACCGGACCAAACCGGGGGTTTGGTCCATTTTTTTTAAAAAAATAAAATAACCAAACCGGCGGTTAAACTGCCGGTTTGGGGTAAACCACCGGTTTAGGTTTGGCCAAAGGCCAAACCTAAACCTAAACCATAAACCCACGGTTTGGCCAAACCGGCAAACCTAAACCGCCGGTTTGGGCCGGTTCACAAACCGCCGGTTTGGCGGTTTGGTTCAAACCGGACCCAACTCTAGCTTCATCCCTTATCCTAATTTTCTCTAAAGCTTCATCTAACTAAGCTTGGAGATCCCTTCCGGCCATCCTCTTTCCTTTTCTAATGCTCTTGGACCTAGCTTTAAGGGTTTTCTCCGGTTCGGGATCGAAAGGAGCTAAATCCTTGCCACGAGATCTTTGCATACACCTAAGGGGTAAGAGATGTCCTGAAAATGCAAAGACACAAACCAAAGAAGATCAAAAGCAACAAGAAAGACCTACAATATAAACAATCACAAAAATGACTCAAGCTAGACCTAGTCCCCGGCAACGGCGCCAAAAACTTGTTACGCTAAGATTGTGACACACAAAAGTCTTAAATTTATAACTCGATATAATTTTCCTAACTCCTAGCGAACCCACAATGTATGGTTCGTTTTGTAGTAATGATAGTATTCCAAGGTCGAACACAAAGACTAAGGTGAAATTGAATTAAGAAGTGACTAAGGATAGTGTAAATCTAGGCTAAGAAAAGAGAAAGAAATAAAGAAAAGAAAATCTCAATGTTTTTGGTTTGGTTTTGTGGTGATCAATCAAGGATCACAAATCATGCAAGATTATCAAACAACTAAGCTAGAAACTTAAATAAACAAACACAAACACGAGATGGATAATCAAAGAGAGAAAAGCGGATTCTAGGGGTTAGAAATTCCGGTTATGGAATTGGACTCAAGATATCTAGTCATTCCTTTGATCAACTATAGTATGTTGGGAGTGGGTGTTTCTAAATCGGGATCAATTACCGGGTAGGTCTCATTGTCCACTAGTCCGTTCCTAAGGTCTCATCACCGGGTAAGTCTCAAAGAGACCAAGGATAGGAATTCTACACAAACCGGATTGCTATCTAGGGATCTAACCTCTCCTTACCGGGTAAGTCTCGGAAAGGTAAGTCCTAAACATCAATCCTAGCACACTCGATCCAATAGCGTCTTATGAGCCTCACTACTACCTAGAGTTTATCATCTTCGCTACTTAATATCGGAAATTACCGGGTAGGTCTCTTTCCTCACTTAGATTGCTAATACTAGGTCACCCTAGGATAGATCTAGCTCAACAAACACTAGGATTTCAACAATCTAACAACCTAACATTCAGATTCATCAATACAAGCAAGTCAAACAAAATCACGGGTAGTTCATTACTTCCACGGCCGTGGATATACAGGAACAGGCCGTGATTTGCAACAGTAGCTTGCTTCAAGCAAATAAGTCATCCAAATGTACGTTTAAGTCTATCCTATCATAGTCCAAGCCATAACCATCATTTCCTTACCCTAGAATCGCATCTATTTAGCCAACAACATGCATCTTAACAATCAAACTCATCAAGCATAGATTCATGGAGTCCATATCAAGAGGATAAAATGAAGGAGAAATGAAACAAGTAGAACAAGAAAAACAAGCAGAATGTTAAAAGAGAGACTTACAATCCTTCAAAAGAAGGTTCGATTCGTTTCTTTCAACCCTAGCAAATGTCTTCAACAAAACTCACTCAAAACTCTTAAAAACTATGAAAACTATGAAAATAGTGTGCTTCTTCTTCTTCTCCAAATGAGAGTGTTCCTTCTCCTCCAAGAGTAGCTCCAATCCAAAATGAGAGAATGTGGAAGAGGGTGTGAGGAGAGGTGGAGAGAGGTCCCTTTTAGAATCAGCCTGCAAGAGTACTTATAGCCTTCACCATTTGCAAGAGTCGGTTATGGAGATCGTGGGACAGCTGTCCCAGCTGTGCAAAGGGAATCACGGTCCATTCCACGGCCGTGGAAGTCCTAGTGACCGTGATTCTGGTGTTTCAGCCCTCTTTTGATCGTTGAGCCATGAGTTGGTGCAAGGCATGCACCAACATGGGCCTATGTGTTCTCCTTTACTCCTAACTTGCTTCCCAATGAGTCCTAAAGTTTGTCATTACGAGGAACGATCCCCGGATGTATTGATTAAGCTCTAAAGGTTCCGAAAATACCTTCAAAACATGCAAAAGTCCGTGTAGACGTCTATCTCGACAACATATATGAATTAAGTGCAAATCGTCACGAACTAATGCCAAACTATGCATGATTAGCAGGAAAAACTATCTAAATGGATGCCTAATCTAACGTCATAAATCGTGTTATCACATACAATGTGTATTTTTTCCATTTCTACTTTTATCCTAACACACTGATTTTTCTTATATGTAGGATGTCTTTATATTTCCTGAAATGTATAAAGAATGGGTTTGGAAAAAAGCAAATGCTTTGTGGAATACCTTCAAAAAGGACTTGAGAAAGAAGTATTTGAAAGACAAGGCCCCTACTGATATTCCGGTTACCCCTCCTCCAATTTATGACTCATACATCAGTCAAAAATAGTGGACATAATTTATTAGAATAACTCATTCTGCAAAGTTTCAAGTATATAAAATTTCATCTTACATTATGATATTTGTTGTCAATGAATATAATGCTAATGGAATTTGCTATTTTCAAAATAGGCTAAAAGTGAAAAATATAGAGAACTCTCAAAACTGAATGACAATACATACAGGGGGTCTAAAGTTGGGTATGCTTGATTGGAAGATAAATATGTAAGTACAAAGCTTTAACCTTGTAAAAGTACTCGTTCCATATTTTCGTTTATATTAGAATATATCTCATTATATAAGCTTTGACCTTGTCTTATATTGATTATTTAGAAGCGTGCACATAACATGGATGTCTCTTCCAATTTACCCCGAGCAATCCTGTACAAAGAGGCCATGAAAAAAAGAAGATGGATCCTATGTTGAGAAATCACAAGAAGTAATTGGAAAAATAGTAAGTGTACTTGTGATTAAAATTTTAAACATATTGTTCATCGATACACTAAACATTGTTGATATTAGTACGAACATAATTTATTTTTGCCTTATGGAAAGCATATTAGCATAACTAGTTATTTTGGCATGAAAATCTGCATGAATCATGCATGTACTAATTTCTGAATTCAAGTGCAACTGCACTTCTTGATGCAATTCTATTTTCTGTATTAATGTGCAAATCTAATGAACTTGGATTGTTTTCAAATTGGATGGAAACAAAGTCCTCATAAATTAATTGGTTGGATGAAGATGAGAATTGAATTCATGATATTTATGCTACTATGTCTTTCTATATAAATTGTAGGATGACTATCTCGAGAAAGAAAGCACTAGAGAGTTTATTAGTGTTGGACGCAAATATGTTTTAGCAATGGCCTTGGGTAAGGTAGATCACCATGACGTATTATAGGGGTCGGTCAATACGTACATGTTAGTAGATACTTTGGCCACGCATCTCGTCATGCATCTTCATCATCTGTAGTGAATGTCGGAGCGGCTGCAATAATAGAGGCAACAAAAAGAATTAAGCAAGCATGAAGGTTGTAATTGAATCGGTATTTGGTGAAATAAAACGATTTACCGAGGCTTTGTTAGAGGAGAGAAAACAATATTGTCCACATAAACCACTCCCAAAAATGCCTTCAATCTCTATTTTCCTAGATGTTGATCCTACTCCTGAAACTGGTAAAACATCTTGCACTACCATTAAGGATACTACACCACCTCAAGATGTAATTGTTTCTTCAAATAAGGTAGAGGTAAGTCTCAGCCCTTAATAATTATGTTATATGTTTTACTTCTTTAATTCTAAACATTAGTTTTTTATGATTCTAATCATTCTAAAATGTAGGGATGGAGTCAATGCAAGTTATTAGTGTATCATTCCTCTTCAAGCACCATAAACTTGCACAATCGACCATTAAAGAAAGGTCAAGTGAAGGTCGAAATAGTGATGATTATACAAGGTCAAGGTGGGGTGATAGTTCCATTCCCTACTGAAGAAGTTTCTTCCCTCTCAGAAGTTGTAGGACAGCATATTGCATGGCACGACCATCTAGTGTTTCCCATCACGATAATCTATCAAATTTCTTCATCTTATGTGCTTAGTAAAAGTACAATATCCTACTGTATTGCTTTACAAATTTATAAGGACGAAAGGACATTGTTTAATTGAGTAGGAACCAAAGAGCTCCGCAAAAATATTGAGCAACAAGCAAAAGGCAGATAAACCACACCAGAAAATGCCGTCAATTTCTATGTCCCTAAATGCTGATCCTACTCCTGAAAGTGGTAAAAAAATCATGCACTTCCATTAAGGATATTGCACCAAACCAAGATGAAGTGTTTTTCTATATATGGTAGAGGTAAGTCTCAGTCCTTCATAAATATGTTATATATTTTACTTCTTTAATTCTAAACATTAGTTTTTTATGATTCTAATCATTCTAAAATGTAGGGATGGAGTCAATGCAAGTTATTTGTGGCCGGCTGTGACATGGAGGTTGTAAAGCCCAAAATTTTAGGCATGTTCTCGATATTTAACTTTCCGTATAGTTATTGATATTTTAATAGCCTAAATAATAATACGAGTATATAGGTATGTATCAATATATTTCATAATCATATATTATCCGTTTAAAATTATTTTGAAATCTCGTACATATTTTTAGGAGAACGTTTTCTATATCGAAAATCATACTATTCCAAATATATTTATATATAATTGATTTATATATTTTGCGCAAATTATTTAACGGAAAAGTTCGGAAATATTTTCTTATCCGGAAATTTCACTTCGATTAATTCGATCGAGTTTGTTAATTTCCCGGTTTCCTTTATTTTAGTTGTTTTCTTTATTTTTTCCTCATTCCTTTTACTCTTTTTTTCATGTATCTTCCTTGCCCCTTTCTCTCTCATCGTTGGCTGATGAGCGTCTCTCTCCCCGACAGTGACTTCTCACCTTCTACGCTACCAGCCTGACTGTTGCCCTCTACTCATCCGACCCCTGTCTTCCCACACAATCGACCCCTCAACCCCTCTTTTTCCTCATGTCCCAATCCAATGACACAGTAGTGGACCAGCCTGCCTTGCCTATTCACGCCAATTTCTCTACCCATCTCCCTTCTTCTCTGTATCTTCTGAGAAACAAAATTTGCAGGAAATTTGCTTCTTTTGGGCACCACCGGAGACCGCCTTCCACCGGGGATGCCAGCGCCACACTCCCACCGCCACACTCCCGCCGCCACACTCCTCTCCCCCTTCCATCTCGACGGCCGCATTGGAGCCCTTGGATCTGGATACACCTACCGTCGCAGCGACGAATCCCCACCGGAGGCCGCCCTTGCCGCCGCCAGGAAGGAAGCCCCGCGTCTTCCCTTGCCTTCGCTGTCGTAGCACCGTGCTGCGCCTCCTGGAAGAGCGCCGCCTCTCAACTCTCATCCCCTTTCTTGCGCGTTTCAAGGTTGAACAAGACACCTTTCTTTTATTATAAAATCAGCCTAGCCAATTACAGTTATTACAATTTGGAACCCCTCACTTATGTATTCCGGTTTTGACCCCGCCTTTCTTGGAAATTGCTGTGTATACTCTGCTGAATTGTATTATTGAAATCTTGACATTATATTCTTAAAATGTGCAGCTTTTGCCCTTGGGTATAAATTATCATTTTGACCCAAAGCTTATTTCGGAAATGGCCGAGTTTTGTTAGTTTCTTTGTTGCCAGAAAAGTTAACTTCGGAATTTATCCATTTTTATAAATTTTGTATGGATCGTTTCGGAAATAATTTTTGCAAGTTCTAATCCTTGTTTTAAAAAGGGACTTTCCTTATATTTTACGCCCTAGTTGGATTAATTTCGAGTAATGACTCAAGGGTTTAATTGCGGGTTTTGGCGTTTGCTTTTGGAAATGAGTTTACCTTAGAATATTATATTTTATATATTACGATCAAATTTAGCGTATTAGCTAAATTTGTGTAGCTTTGATTTTAGGTCCGGAAGCGCCCCGATAAAGGCCTAACGAGCCCAAGCTCGATATCCGTCTCTTTGACGTCGTGTGAGTATTTTCTTCCTCAATCTAGTTATGTTTAGTAGTATCATGCTAGGTTGGATATAGCATAACTTAGAGTGAATGCCAAGTAGTGACTTTGAACCTTAGGAGAATTGATTAAGCATGTTGGACCTTCTAGGCTAGATTGTCTTTCCTTAGGTTGTGGTTTATGATCTTGTGAGGTATATGTTGTTACTAGTTCCAGCATGTGTTTGAGAGAGTGGGTTGTGGGTAGATCTCCTCATGCGTTGAGTGAGAGGGGAGTGTAGGAATTCTAGGATGCGGTCCTAGAATTGAGAGTCAAATGGTCTTGCGTAGATTATTTGTATAGAAGTCTAAGACTTCTTGTGTGAGTGGGTTGTTGACAGTTATCCTGTTGTGAGCAGGTTGTGAGCTTCTTCCCAAAGGAAACGAGAGTGTTGTGAGTTGAGAGTGGAGACGAGGTAAGTCTCCGGACTTACTTAGCTCATATTCGTCGTATTAATTTCGATGTGTGTTTGGTGGTGTTTGTTTATCATTATTGTATAACAACTAAACCGGAATTAGGATTACTGATAGCATGAATTATAGTCTATATTTTGGGGTTTGTTTGGACGTTTTATCTTTCATAATCTGCATGTTTGTATGTACATTATGTAATTTTGCTACCATTTCATCTACCTTTACGAGAATCGAGGTCTACACCTAGTTTCGTTGTAATTGCAGGTAATATGGTACGTTTTGCATCAGAAAGGAGCAAAAGGAGTCATGAGTCATTTGGAGCTACATCCAGGGAGCATAGCCATGGATTAAAGATTTACTTTGGAACCAGTTTTGAGAGATCTCGCATTCAGTTGTGACTCACCTCGGCTGACCACAGATTCACCTCGACCGAGGTGATCCAGAGAAGCCGACTCGACCGAGGCGAAAACCTAGGACGCGGCGAGAATATTTTATTCTTGGAAGAGATCTTTTAAATTTGGAAAGTGATCTTATATTTTTGGGCTTGGCTCCTGGAAGGAAGGAGATATGCAGAATCATATATTTTACCTATATTTATGGGAAAATATCTTTCTAAGATTTATTATCTTTGGAGGGTTATTTTCCTATAAAAAGGGTTGGATTTTCTACAAATCCAACATCCGCTATCAGCGCAAGAATCCACCTACACCGAAAAATACGCAGCAACCGCATACCCCAATTTGGGAGAGAATTGAAGAACCTTTTTGAAGGTTGAAGGAAGATTGAAGTCCATAGCTTTTATAGCTTTATTGAAGGGTTTTGTAAGATTGTCTTCAATTCCCTCAATTGTTGTCTTGTCTTCTTGGATTGCTATCCAAGAAACGCTTTGTTGTGATATTTGATTCAGTTATTGAAGTCTTTTCATTAAATTCTTCTTTGTTCAAATATTCATCTTCTTCCCATATATTTAATACTTTCATAATGATGATGAGTGGCTAATTTCCTTGTGTGATTCTAGGGTGAATGGCTGAAGGTTGTGGGAAAAACAATGATAGAATAATCATAGATTCCAGTAGGATCCTGAAAGTTCGAGTCTTTAACCTTAACCCTAAGCATCTCGTTCGGTTGATGAACATCTCGGCCGGGGTGGAATTCTTCTGACCGAGGTGACTTATTTGACCCGTAACTGAGAGTTAAGTGTTAGAGTTTGCCAAATCCTATTCTTATTTCACCTTACTGGTTCAATGCAAGCTTAGGATGAGACTTACCCGGTAATTCCTTAGTTTGTGTACTAACGATCATAAGTGTAGGTAATAAAGGTTTATCCTTTATTGGGGTTTGAGTGTGCTTTCATCCCATCTTTGTGAGTTAGCCTGAGACTTACCCGGTAAAGGTTGATTCTATTCCCTTAGATGGTATGTTAGTTTGAGGTTATAGTTCTTTATCTTGATTCCTTGAGACTTACCCGGTAATAGGAGTTGCGGTTTAGGATTAGTGAGTAGTGAGACTTACCCGGTGATCTACCCCACTTAGTAACACCTTCCCCACGCAAAAATCTCAGCTTTGTCCACTTATCTATAGATCTTGAGTTGGAACCACAACTAGATGCTTTAATCCCTAGAATTACATGCTTTCTTTATTTGACATCTTATTCATCTTTGATTGTGTTAATCGCTCTTGTGGTTAGAACTAACGTAGCATACTGTGTTGACTTTGTTTCACCGAGTCCCTGTGATCGACCCCTGGAATTTTCTTGCTTTTACTACGATTGACCTGTACACTGCGGGTTCGCATCCTTGTTTTAAGCTTAAGTCTAGGGTTACAAATTTAAAGCTTGCACACACCGTTTGGAGCGAACAAGTTTTTGGCGCCGTTGCCGAGGACTTGGTCTAGACCGAGCCGGTACGGTTTGCTCTTGGGGCATTTGCCCCGTTTTGTCTAACCACTCTACTTGAGTGACTTTTGCAGGTTCTTTCTTAGGTATATGCGAAGAACCCGCGCTGGGAAGGAAATCGTTCCTTACGATCCCGAACCAGAAAAGACATACAAGAGACGCTTGAGAGAAGCGAAGATGGCCCAACAAGACGATCGCGATCTTGCGGCCCAATTAAGAGAGACGCAGGAGCTGCTGCGCCTCAGCAAGGAAGAACTCATGCAAGAGAAAGAGGAGAATCGCACCAAGACTACAGCAATCGAAGCTGAGATTGCTGCCATTCGGAACAAGATTCTACTTCGACCGATGCAGGATCCAGTAGTTGATCCTCGACCGAGGCAGATTCCAGTACCCGACGCCCCGGCCGATGTACTTCCACCTCGGATGCCAGTCCGAGATGTTCTTCTTGCAGGAATTCCAGAAACCCTAGGTCAAAGGATGGACCCTAACCAACAACTGAGGCGTCCAGGAGTGAACCTAGGAGATCCAGCAGATCATGACTACGAACTTCGACCGCAAGTTCTAGCCATGATTCGCCAGTGCCAATTCGGAGGGCTAGAGAAGGAGTCGCCGCACCAACATCTTCAAAACTACGAGATCTTGATGGAAACCTTGCGACCTCCCAGAATTGAGAACAACAACTACAAGCTAAGACCTTTTTACTTTTCTTTAAAAGATAGAGCTCTTACTTGGTATCAATCTCTTCCCCCAGGAAAAATTAGCACATGGGAGGAGATGACTACGGAATTCTTGACCAAATTCTTTCCACCCTCAAAGACCGCTGAAATGAGAGGGAAGATCAACGCTTTCATCATGAAGGACAAGGAGAGCTTGTCCAAATCTTGGGAGCGGTTCAAGGATATCCTTTTGGATTGCCCACATCATGGGATTCCAAAGATCGAGTTGTTGGAGATCTACTTCAAAGGGCTGGACGGAAGCACCCAGTTCAATCTCCAACTACTCTCCGCCGGTACATTCATGGACATGGCGGTTGACGAGGCTTGGGACTTCATTGAGAAGCAAGCCTTGCACATGGAGAAGTACACCCACCAAGGAGCTGAAGGTGGAGTTAAAAGAGTCAACTTTCAAGAGACTCAACCCAACAACAATCAACTCACGTCCTTGAAGAACGACGTGAAGCAATTGAAGGAGCTCTTGATGGCTCAAACTAAGAAGGAAGAGCAAGGACAAAGGAACAACAACAACAATAACGGGTACCGTAACAACAACAACGGACCCCGAAACAACTACAACAACAACAATAGAGGATCCAATAGCAACAACTGGAGGGCGAATAACCAAAACCACGGTAACAACCATTCAAACTCCAACTCTAATGATTCCTCTAACCCTTTCCTCTCTTCTCCTTCTTCTTCTTCTACTCCATTGAAGAGCCAAGGGCAAGGATCAAGTTCGTCTCAGCCGGAAAAGAAGGACGCAGTCCTGGAGGCAATCTTGATCAAGCTTAGTGCTATGGAGAATTCTATGACTTCATTTTCGAGGGCCCAAAAGTCCTTCGAACAACAACTTGCTAATAGGGCGAATGAAGCGCCAAGAGATCCAGGGAAGCTTCCAGCAAAGACGGAAACTAACCCTAAGGGCCAGTGCATGGCCATAACGACGAGGAGTGGACTCAAAACTGCAGATCCAGTACCTCGCTCGATGCAGACCACCTCGGTCCAGACCCAGTCGAAGAACACCTCGACCGAGATGCCAACCGAGGCGGCGCAACAGAAAGCAGGAGGAACGACAGAAACTTATGTACCACCTCCTGCATATAAACCACCACTTCCATTCCCCCAGTCCAGAGCCAGAGCACATCTAGACAAGCACTTTGGTAAGTTTCTTGACTTGATGAATAAGCTACATATTAACATTCCCTTCCTTGATGCCATTCTAGGTATGCCCGCCTATGGGAAGTTCTTAAAAGAAATCTTATCAAGGAAGAGGAAGCTGGAGGAAGTTGGTGAAGTTAGGATGACATCTAAATCTTCGGAGCTTATCAAGATCATGAAGGAAAAGATGCCACCTTAGTTAAGAGATCCCGGCTCATTTTGCATTCCCATTCAAGTTGGGGATGTCACTTGTGAAGCCCTATGTGATCTAGGAGCCAGCGCGAGCATCATCCCGCTAGAGCTATGCACGAAGATCGGTCTTGGAGAGCCCAAGCCGGTCAAGATTCGACTCTACATGGCGGATCGCTCCATTACCCATCCCGTGGGCATCTTGGAGGACGTTCCGGTCAAGTTAGGTAACTTCTATCTACCTATAGATTTTGTTGTACTTGACATTCCCGCAGATTATCCAGTACCTATTATTCTCGGGAGGCCATTTCTAGCAACTTCGGGTTGCAACGTGGATTGCAAGAACGCCAAGTTGAAATTCAACATTGGTGGCGATGAGGTGGAATTCGCACTACTTGCAGCCATGAAAGGGGAGCAACTAACTGATGATATCTTCAACATCTACGATGAAGAAGAATCAAGAGAATTGGTGAGCTCTATCCTTATTAACGATCCGCTCGAAAGAGTTATAAGCTTCAGTTTAATGGAGGAAGGTATAGATGCTTCTTGTGATGCAGATATACGGAGCTTGAAGGCACTGGAAGAGGATCCAGGAGCTATAACAGAGAAGCTGATCCAGGAGACGAAGATCTCCAGCCTCGGACCCAGTAGCAGTACCTCGACCGAGGCACTTTCTGGACAGAGCGAGGCGACTGAAGAACACCTCGGTCAACGCATTTGCGCCTCGACCGAGGTCGATAGTGAGACGATGTCAACTGAGATTGCTGAGAATAACAATTTTCTTACTCCTTTCTCTGACATTCACCCACTGTTGGCGGACCATTCCCTCCACCAACTTTCTACTAATAAAGGTCCTTGGTATGCTGATATTGTGAATTATCTTGTTTGCCAGGAAATACCGCCCGGATTGACGTACTCTCAAAAGAAGAGATTCTTCAAGGAAGTACGACATTATTACTGGGATGAGCCGCTGCTATTCAAGCGCGGACCAGACGGGATGCTTCGAAGGTGCATTCCGGAAGATGAAGTTAATAGCGTCATAAGGCATTGTCATTCACTTCCTTGTGGAGGACATGCTAGCACCGATAAAACATGCGCTAAGGTATTGCGTTCCGGTTTCTTTTGGCCTACATTATTTAAGGATGTGCAATCTTTTGTTGTTCTTGTGATGCATGCCAAAGAACAGGGAACTTGTCAAGGAGGAACGAGATGCCACTTAATAACATCCAAGAAGTGGAAATCTTTGATGTATGGGGGATTGACTTCATGGGACCTTTCCCATCCTCCGGAGGAAACCTCTACATTCTCCTTGCAGTTGATTACGTCTCTAGATGGGTTGAAGCCATTGCTTCTCCCACTAACGACGCCAAGGTGGTTGTAAAGTTCTTGAATAGAACTATCTTTCCACGATTTGGAACTCCCCGCATCATCATCAGCGATGGAGGAACGCATTTCATCAACCGGAAGTTTAAGGCACTTCTATCAAAGTATGGGGTAACCCACAAAGTATCAACCGCTTATCACCCTCAAACTAGTGGACAGGTCGAGATCTCAAATAGAGAAATCAAGGCAATTTTGGAGAAGACCGTCTCTAGAACGAGGAAGGATTGGTCCATGAAATTGGACGATGCTCTTTGGGCGTACAGGACAGCATTCAAGACTCCCATAGGTACCACCCCTTATAATTTGGTATACGGGAAGTCTTGCCATTTGCCCGTTGAGTTGGAGCACAAGGCGTATTGGGCTATCAAATGGTTGAACTTTGACATCAAGGAGGCTGGTGAGAAACGACTATTGGAGCTTAACGAGCTGGAAGAGCTGCGGTTGAACGCCTATGAGAATGCCAAAATCTACAAGGAAAGAACGAAGAGATGGCATGACAAGCGTATCGTTCCAAAGGAGCTTAACGAGGGAGATTTAGTTCTACTCTTCAACTCCCGCCTCCGTCTTTCTCCAGGTAAGTTGAAATCTAGATGGACCGGGCCTTACGTTGTGAAACATGTTTTCCCTCATGGTGCAGTTGAGATATGGGGACAAACTAGCGGAAATTTCAAGGTCAACGGTCATAGACTTAAGAAGTACCAACCGGAAACGCCGGTTGAGGAGGTTGCACCAATCTACCTCGTTTAAAGCGCACCATGGTCCAGCTAGCGACCTTAAATCAAGCGCTTCTTGGGAGGCAACCCAAGGTATTGCTCTTCCTTCCCGTTTTCTAGTCTAGCTTAGATAGTTTTCGTTTTTGCTTTGCTTTGCTTTGTTTTTGGCGTTCTGGACAGACAACAGGGAATATCAGGAAAGAGCACATCTGGAAGGACAGAAGTTCGAGATTCTGAGAATACAGAAACACCTCGGTCACTGTCAGAGCACCTCGACCGAGTTGATTCTTGAGCAACCGAGGCGACTAGGGTTTCTGCAGAACCGCCTCGGTCCGTACCACCTCGGGCCAGTCGAGACCATCTCGACCGAGGTGACAGCAGATCCAGTAACAGTATAAAAAGGGGGAAAATTACTTTTTCACATTTTTACCCATTTCGACCGCGGCGACAGATCCACTTCGCTCACTCTCGATTCTTGCTCGTTTTCGACGTTTTCTACTTCCAAACCGAGATTGAAGGATAGAGGAGTCGATTGCAACTACAGATCTGCGAGAAATTTGAGCGACTCGGCCGGAAAGAGGTAAAAACGATCGAAACCCTAAACTCGTTCGTTTACTGCGATTTGGGCTTTGGTTGCCCTTGATTCTGTTGAGGAAAGCCTTAAGTACCCCTTAGGAAGCATCGGTAGTGATTTTTGGGGGAAAAGAACTGAAAATCAGAGAGTTGAAATCGCGACTGTCTTCGCCTCGGTCCAGTCGATCTGCACCTCGGTCGAGGTGATTCTTGGAGTTTGTCAGTCGACCGAGGTAGTCTGACAGTACAGTTTGAAGATGAGTTCTGACAGATTGTTAGCCCTTAGAGATAGATCCTCTCCTTCCCCTTCTTCTTCCTCATCCCGACCTTCTATCCCGGTGATCCACGAGAGACACCGGGTAGATTATGATCGTATAGCTAGTCGTCCAGTTATCGCTCCTAGATTTCTGGACGTTTCTGCCTTTGATTGTCTCCACGTAGATGGAGAGCTTAGGAGGATGATCACCACCGTCGGGCTGGATCAGTTTACTGAGATCCGAGCCCCAGCCTACCTTGAGCCGACCCTCGAGTTTGTCAGTTCCTTCACTTACCTCCCCACAGAGAGGGCTGTGAAGTACCGGTTGATGAACCGGAACTACTTAGTACCTCTTGACCACTGGAGAGACATTTTTGGCTTCCCTGCCCCCACTGCTGTAGACTTCCCGACCCGAGCTGTAGCTAGAGAGTTCTGGGGTCAGATCGCCCACATTACGAGGCATGCAGACAGGTGGCGCCCTGGTAATTCCAAGGCGAAGCTTATCTATCATCTAGCTTTTCGGTTGGTACACAGGATCTTCAGCGAGACGCTTCTGGCGCGTACTGAGACGCCCCAGAAGGTCCGACAGGGGGAGCTCTTCTCTTTATACTGCATGGTCACAGGTGGATACCCTGACTTTGGATTGATGCTGGCAGAGGATCTGCACAGGATCAAGGCCAAAGGGAAGGGAGATATATGCTGCGGAGGGATAGTGACCCATATCGCTAGGTATCAGGATATGGATCTGAGTAGGTGTACCATGGTGGCGGCTGCCAAGCCGCTCGGACTTCAGGAGATGATTACTCGGAGGATTCTGGTTCCCCGAGGACTGACTACACCCTACGTCGCTATGCCATGGGAGCTGACTGCACCTCAGGGCATCAGATGGTCTGCACAGTTCTCTGTCTTTGATCCACATTTCTGGCAGACTGCTTGGGGTCCACTTATGGAGGATTACAGAGAGGGAGCAACTGCCCCTGCTGAGGCTGAGGAGGAGGCTGTGGAGGAGGACGACGATGATGATGACACAGTCGATGAGAGAGGAGGTGGCGTCCCGATGGACACAGGTACAGATACAGCTGGGACGAGCGCACCACCTATTATTGATTTGGATGATGACGAGGAGGACACTGAGCCGGCGCCAGCTGAGGCGTCTCCAGTCAGACCTGCTGGACGCAGGAGGCGTGGAGTTAGGGACAGAGCTGCACACCGACGGATCGATGACCTGACGGATCAGGTTATCGACTCATATGC
The DNA here is from genome assembly GCA_033239125.1 of Fagopyrum homotropicum. NCBI lineage: Eukaryota > Viridiplantae > Streptophyta > Magnoliopsida > Caryophyllales > Polygonaceae > Fagopyrum > Fagopyrum homotropicum. The sequence goes on from BSWB01000002.1 coordinate 103,568,813, forward strand.
TGCACTTTCGCTGGATATCCGCGAGATGCAGGAGCGGCAGCATCATCAGCACATGATGGCTCAGCTACAGTTTGAGCGTATCATGGGCTATCCCTATGACCCGACTCAGTACCCCTACATACCACCACCACCACCGGATCGAGACTACTGAGGAGCTGCAGGATTTTATTATTATATCTTTTTTATGCAGTTCGGCTTTTATTCGGTGAGTTCTCTTGATTAGACTTTTCTTATACCCACTGGGACAGTGTGTCTCAAGTATGGGGTGTTTGTTATTTGACTATTTGACTACATGATGTATTCGACTACTTTTGATGTATTATATTTATCGGATATTTTCATATTTATGCTTCATTTGCCTTCATATGATTATCTGATATTACATGCATACATACAGGTGATTTGATTAAGAGAAACGTCGAAACTGAAAAAAAAAATGGCTTTAAAAAAAAAAAAAAAATTTTTTGACCTCGACCGGGGAGATTCTGGCCGAACGAGGTGATTCACCTCGGTTGAACCAAGAACACCTCGACCGAGGTGGGTTATCTGAGAGTTTTCGAAAACGATTTTTGTGCTTCTTATCTGGATGTGATCTCAGTGAAGATCTTGCTTACTGACTGGTTCTGAAATCTTTATGTGTTTGAAAGGTTTTATAATATGTTTAAGTTGCTAAATGCTTTGTTTGAAATTATCAGCATGTTTAATACTTTGTTTTTATCAAAATTATGTTGAATTTGAAGGTTGACACCGCAGGTTAAGTTCTCTCACTTTCTTCTTGGAAAGACCAAGGCAATTCATTCTCTTCTTCTTCTTCTCCTTGATCATGCTTAGCCCCTCATATACATTTTGCCTCCCTTTACCTATCCGGGAATTTGGAAGCAAACAAAGTGGTGAAAGCAAGTCAAAATTGAGAAGTGGGCTGGAAGTGAAAGTATTAGAAAGCAATAATAGGTATGGGGAAGTCAATCATGAAGATGAGTAACTCGGCACCATTCACATAGCCGGGTGTTTGTGTCTTGCCAAAGTCGGATTGAGCGATATTCCTATCGGGTCATGGTATGTGCATCAAGGGTTTGATGCATCTCGAGAAATTGATGATTGCGGATCTCCTAGGCTTCGGTTATTGTGCACCTCTGTCCATGCATCCCAAAAAGTAAAGTAAAAGAGAAAAAGGTGTGAAATAAGCAAAGCTTATTGGTGGAAGGTGTTGCAAGTCAAAGTAAAAGTGAAGTTCATCCTTTTCCCGGATTCTAGCACCACATTACCTTACATACATCCCTACCCTACACGTTTCTTGACCTTTTCTTTTGGGAAGCCCTTGAGACCTTGAGCTTGTTGATTGACTTAGCGGTTTAAACTGGATTATACATGATTAATTTTGATAATTATGATTTATTATGCATTCTATGATTTTGTGCAAAGATGAACAACTTTCCTATATTTATAAAATGTTTTGAGCATATTGAGTTTTTAAATTCCAGGAAGTATTCTCTTAGAGTGATCTATGATAGTTGCACACCATAAAATGTTTTTGAAAAGCTTTTTCATTGATTTTTTTTTGACTTATAATCCATTCTGTCTTGTCTTCTATATGAGGAACTTGCTTGGGGACAAGCAAGGGCTAAGTATGGGGTATTTTGATAGCATGAATTATAGTCTATATTTTGAGGTTTGTTTGGACGTTTTATCTTTCATAATCTGCATGTTTGTATGTACATTATGTAATTTTTCTACCATTTCATCTACCTTTACGAGAATCGAGGTCTACACCTAGTTTCGTTGTAATTGCAGGTAATATGGTACGTTTTGCATCAAAAAGGAGCAAAAGGAGTCATGAGTCATTTGGAGCTACATCCAGGGAGCATAGCCATGGATTAAAGATTTACTTTGGAACCAGTTTTGAGAGATCTCGCATTCAGTTGTGACTCACCTCGGCTGACCACAGATTCACCTCGACCGAGGTGATCCAGAGAAGCCGACTCGACCGAGGCGAAAACCTAGGACGCGGCAAGAATATTTTATTCTTGGAAGAGATCTTTTAAATTTGGAAAGTGATCTTATATTTTTGGGCTTGGCTCCTGGAAGGAAGGAGATATGCAGAATCATATATTTTACCTATATTTATGGGAAAATATCTTTCTAAGATTTATTATCTTTGGAGGGTTATTTTCCTATAAAAAGGGTTGGATTTTCTACAAATCCAACATCCGCTATCAGCGCAAGAATCCACCTACACCGAAAAATACGCAGCAGCCGCATACCCCAATTTGGGAGAGAATTGAAGAACCTTTTTGAAGGTTGAAGGAAGATTGAAGTCCATAGCTTTTATAGCTTTATTGAAGGGTTTTGTAAGATTGTCTTCAATTCCCTCAATTGTTGTCTTGTCTTCTTGGATTGCTATCCAAGGAACGCTTTGTTGTGATATTTGATTCAGTTATTGAAGTCTTTTCATTAAATTCTTCTTTGTTCAAATATTCATCTTCTTCCCATATATTTAATACTTTCATAATGATGATGAGTGGCTAATTTCCTTGTGTGATTCTAGGGTGAATGGCTGAAGGTTGTGGGAAAAAACAATGATAGAATAATCATAGATTCCAGTAGGATCCTGAAAGTTCGAGTCTTTAACCTTAACCCTAAGCATCTCGTTCGGTTGATGAACATCTCGTTCGGTTGATGAACATCTCGGCCGGGGTGGAATTCTTCTGACCGAGGTGACTTATTTGACCCGTAACTGAGAGTTAAGTGTTAGAGTTTGCCAAATCCTATTCTTATTTCACCTTACTGGTTCAATGCAAGCTTAGGATGAGACTTACCCGGTAATTCCTTAGTTTGTGTACTAACGATCATAAGTGTAGGTAATAAAGGTTTATCCTTTATTGGGGTTTGAGTGTGCTTTCATCCCATCTTTGTGAGTTAGCCTGAGACTTACCCGGTAAAGGTTGATTCTATTCCCTTAGATGGTATGTTAGTTTGAGGTTATAGTTCTTTATCTTGATTCCTTGAGACTTACCCGGTAATAGGAGTTGCGGTTTAGGATTAGTGAGTAGTGAGACTTACCCGGTGATCTACCCCACTTAGTAACACCTTCCCCACGCAAAAATCTCAGCTTTGTCCACTTATCTATAGATCTTGAGTTGGAACCACAACTAGATGCTTTAATCCCTAGAATTACATGCTTTCTTTATTTGACATCTTATTCATCTTTGATGGTGTTAATCGCTCTTGTGGTTAGAACTAACGTAGCATACTGTGTTGACTTTGTTTCACCGAGTCCCTGTGATCGACCCCTGGAATTTTCTTGCTTTTACTACGATTGACCCGTACACTGCGGGTTCGCATCCTTGTTTTAAGCTTAAGTCTAGGGTTACAAATTTAAAGCTTGCACACACCGTTTGGAGCGAACAGTTACTGACTTTATATTATTATTTGCCCAAGTGTATGATAACGGGCGGTGACAACAATGCCTCGCTCTTGCGGAGAGCTAGAAGGTTCTCGGCGACTAGCCCGGGCAGGTAGACGGCTAGATGCATCAGTGTCATTCCTTGACGGTGAGTAGGGACCGAGGCGACATCTTGCAGTGATTCTTGTGTCACAAATGGAAATTGAATTAGTAACGGGATATGACTTAATAAATAAAAAGATAAATAACCGGACTTGTGTGTTTTGATCATGTTGAGTGTTTTGTTTATTTCCATGTGTTTGTGCCATCACCTTGTTTCTAATGCTTTGAATATTAGCTAACGGTTTTAAACGGATTGTGTAGATGCCTTGCATGATAGTGATGCCGCCGAGTGAGGCAAAGGAGTGGACAGCCGGGGTCTCCATACATTATAGGAGGGGATGGTTTTGTGTTGATGTTGTTTTTGGATTATCTTATACCTTATGGATTTATCTTTTGGAGTTGTGTTGTTTTGAGGATTCGGCTGAGTTTCCAAATTGTACCTTTCCTTACCATTTGTTTGCATTGCATTAAAACGATTTCGGTATTTTCCTTTATTTGTGTCATGTTGGAAAGATCCGATGAAATTGTTGTCAAGCTAAGGGTCGGGACCCATTGTGAGGTCTCAACCCGTAGCATCCCGAGTCCCGCGGGTTTCGGGGTGTTACAAAAGTGGTATCAGAGCCCTATGTTGACAACAATGGCACTCGCAATCTTCTAAAGGCGGAATGAGGAATAAACAGAACCCCACGGGTTTTGACTTTTCGTTTTTAAAATCATATGCATGAGTCGGGATGGGTATGTATGTACGGGACCACCACTCATCACGCAAACCTCGACGACGTAGATTTCTGAATTTGTTGTATGTATTACATATATATTTGGGATAGTTTTATATATTTATATACGGCCTTAGGATGTTTTTGGACTTGTATGTACTTAGCTATGCATGTGACCTTAGGGTGATTGGGCTTTTATGCCTTGGTTGTATCTTAGATTTTGGCTTCTTTTATGCTTTTATAAGTTTTCCTTTCTTATTAATATTACAAGTATTACGTATGTATCGATATGTATATATATAAATAAATGCGGAACGATATCAGATAGCACGTACGAGAGCTACCGCATATATAGGACCCGCAAGGGGTAGACACCCTCTTCCTCCTACCGCCCGAGGCGGGGACGAGTAGGGAGACCTCCAGGCACGAGAGGTCGGGGACGTATCCCCATTTCGGACCCACCAGATATGGATCCGCCAGTAGCTGAGATTCCCGTAGAGGGCGTGGCACAGAGCATCATTCCCGAGGCTAGGGATAGGACAGTTTTGAGGTCAGGGGCACGTAGTTCCCCATCTGCTAGGACCGGCAGAGAGCATCATTCCCGAGGCTAGGGATTTTGTCGTATATAGTGACACCTCCAAGCTCGGCTTGGGGTGCGTTTTGATGCAGAGGGGTAGGGTTATTGCATACGCTTCGCGGCAGCTGAAGCCGTACGAGGAGAACTATCCCACCCATGATCTCGAGCTAGCTGCAGTGATTCATGCCTTGAAGAGTTGGCGGCACTACGTGTACGGGGCTACGTGCCAGATCTTCACAGACCATAAGAGTCTGAAGTATATATTCACTCAGCGGGAATAACCGCTAGAGGAGATGGTCGGAGATGATTAAGGACTTTGACTTGGAGATTTTGTAACATCCGGGGAAGACGAACGTAGTCGCCGATGCCTTGAGTAGGAGGACTCCTCGAGAGGAGGCTATAGCACGGCTTACGGTCCAGCCTCAGTTGAGGAGGGATTTGACGGAGTTAGAGATGGATATTCGGTTCCCTGATGTGGACGGTCGGTTGTTCGAGTTGGAGGTACACCTTGACCTGTACGGAGAAATCCGGAAAAAGCAGGAGGGATGCCCGGTTTTGAGGAGGATAAGAGATAGGATTACCCGAGGTGAGGCACCGCAGTTTGCGGTAGGAGTCGACGGCTTGCTGAGACGCCAGGGGCGTATTTGTGTACCGTCAAACCCAGAGTTGAGAGAGCGGATTTTGTGTGAGGCACATTCGATACCTTACTCTGTGCATCCAGGCACGAGTAAGATGTATCAGGACTAGAGGAGATCTTATTTGTGGGGCGGGCTCAAGCCCGATATAGAGAGATATGTTGCCCGATGTGCGACCTGCCAGCAGGTAAAAATCGAGCATCAGAGACACGGAGGAGAGCTTCAGCCACTGCCCGTGCCGCAGTGGAAGTGGGAGGATATATCGATGGACTTCATTACTGGGTTGAGACGAGTAGGAGCTTCGACGCGATTTGGGTAGTAGTGGATCGGTTGACGAAGACCGCACGTTTCATCCCCATTCGGGAAACGTGGCCGGTGAGTCGTCTAGCCGAGGAGTTTACTGTTAGCATGAAATATTGTGATATTTTAGGCACGTTTTCTAAACGTATTTGATTCATATTGATAGTCTTTGATTGAACTTTGTGCATATGTGAGCTAGTATTACCTATATTGTCGATATGGATGTCTACACTAGTTCTATGTTGATTATAGGTGATTTGGAGCTATTTCCGAACGGAATCGAGCAAAGGAGAGTTGATTTGATATGTCCATAGATTGAGGACATTCTTTGGAAGCAAATTGGAGTTTTAGCTTGAGGAATGCAAGAGGCTAGGGAAGAATCACGTTCTTGCCCTAAACCACGCTCTAAAATACGGCCGTACTACAAATCACGTTCAGTTCCACGGCCGTGGAACTTTGCAAGAAAGGCGTGATGCATTCCAGAAACTATTACGGCCGTGGAATATATGGTACAAACCGTGACCTAATCCACGCCCTAAATTACGGTCGTGAAAACTTCCACGACCGTGATCTTGACGAATCTTTTCGCCACACTTTGAAGCCACGATCTTTTGAAGATTGGGCCGGGCCGATATTTTATCTTGCCCTATAAAAAGACGGACGAAGCAAGATTCCGTCATCTTCGCTTAGCGGCATTTATCGACGCTTAGGATCGTTCATCTCCGCTAGAGAATTTCAACGCCGTTTGGCCTTCGCTTGGAAGCATTGATCATCTCATTGGAGATTGAAGTTCGCATCGGGGAATTGCCCTAATCTCGCACTTTTGGTGGAGATTGCTGTTGAGATCTTCGGATTGGTGGAAGATCGAAGCTTTTGGAAGATTTTGCAAGAAGATCTCTCTTCTTGTTTAGGTTTGAGTTGGAAAACAGATTGACATCCCGTTTTCCCTTCTTTCCTAAGGTTGTGATTGTTTGTTTTATTCTGAATTCTTTGACAATACTTGTTCTCATTGTGACTTTGAGATTGGTTTGAAGATTATTGAAAGTTCTTGAAAGTTTTCATCTTTTTATATTTTTAATTCTTGAATTGATATCAACATGACTGTTATTGGCTAAAAACCCTTAACAATTCTAAGGTGAAGGGTTGATAGTTGTGGCTTAGATGATGATAGATCGATCGCAAACAGATTAGACCCCGAGAGTTAGAGAGAATCGCCGACAACCCTAAATTACGGCTTGTTCTTGAGTCCACGGCCGTGGAACCTCAAGAACTAACCGTGATTTCCCTTAAGTCCACGAACTTGCTTTTACTTTAATCCAAAGTTAAAGATTTGCTTTAACTTAGTTTAGACTTGTCTTTTCTAGGTGGTAGTGAAGCCTCAACAACCTCTACCTCGATTGTGAGTGTCACAACCTCAATCGGTTTAGTTAGTCTTGATCCTTGGGTTACAAGTTTGGGTATTTGATATAAATTCTCATCTCTAGAATCTTTCTATATTGAGCCTCAACAACCTGTATAGAGAGTGCCTTGTAGGTGAGTTACATAAGGTTTTTGGAACTTCACCGTACGATTACCTTACATTAGTATACCTTTGCATATCTCAACTCTGTCTTTATATCATTAAGTATATCTTGAATCGATTTCCACAGCTGGATACTTGGATCTTTAGGATTGTTGTTTTCCCAATATTTGCAAAACTCTCATATTTACTCGCTTGATAATCTACAATCGAATTTGTTCCCACCCAAATCCCTGTGTTCGATACTCTGGAATTCTTGCTTAGCTACGTCGATCCGTACACTGCGGGTTCGCTGCTTGATTCTAGTTTTATAAATTTAAAGCTTATTTGCACACACCTTTAGGGGCGAACAAGTTTTTGGCGCCGTTGCCGGGGATTTGGTTTCGGCCGAATCCGGTAGCCGGTTGTCAAGCTTGGGAGCTTGCTCTCGTTATTTAATATTACTTTGAGTGCATGCGCAGGTCTAGGAACACCGAAGATCTCTTACCTCTTGATCAAGAGCTAGAGAAAACCTTGAGGCAAAAGCGCAAGGAAAAGAAGATGGCCGAAGAACACGAACGTGATCTTCAAACGGAGTTCGCGGAGAAGGAAGCTCAACTCCAATGGAACGAGAACCTCCGCCAGGATGAAATGGATCGTCATCAATCTGAAGTTAGCAAACTGCAGGATGCGATGTTCCAAATGAGGATGGAGTTAAGCGACCTTAAGAATAAAGGAAGCAAGAAATCCTCAAGGAGGGGATCAAGAACTAGAAGAAGAAGCCACTCGTCCGCTGATGATAGTGACTCTTCCATGCCACCGTTAGAGGAGATTGATCCCACGATCAATATGAATCCTTTCCATCCACAAGGAGCTGCGAATCGCCGCATTCCGCCTAGGAATGTGAGGGTCGAACGTGTGGATAATGAGCCAAGAACTCTTGGCCAGCGGATGGATCCAACACAACAACCACGCCGCTTGGGCGTGAATTTTAATGCTGAAGATGTGCAAGGGTTTAGCTTTAACCCTCAAGTTATTACTCTTGTTCGCCAAAATCAATTTGGCGGGACAAGCGCTGAATCTCCACACCAACACTTGCAAAACTTTGAGTGTATGATGGAGACAATGAGACCGAAGAGTGCTACAACCAACAGCTAAAAGCTCAAGCCTTTCTTCTTCTCCTTGAAGGGGAAAGCGTTGTCTTGGTATCAAGCTCTTCCTAATGGGAAACTAGATACGTGGGAAGACCTTTCCGCGGAGTTCCTCACCAAATTCTTTCCGCCTTCCAAAACGGCGGAACTTAGAGGTAAGATTAATGCTTTTTCAATGAGACCTAACGAAAGTTTGTTTCAATCTTGGGAGAGGTTTCAGGATTTGCTCTTGGATTGCCCTCATCATGGCATATCCAAGCTTGCCTTGCTAGAGATCTATTATAAGGGGCTGGACGCGGGAACGCAATTCAACCTCCAATCCCTCTCATGTGGAACGTTCATGGACATGAGAGAATATGACGCTTGGGACTTCATCGAGAAGCAAGCAAGAGTCATTGAGAAGTATTCCCACCGGAAAGTGGAGGGAAATTGTGTGGAGCAAGGAGCGAAGCTCACACATGAAGCTCAAAATCAGATTTTCTCCCTCAACAATGAGATCAAGGAGTTGAAGGAGGCTATCAAGACCAACTTCCCAAAGCAACAAGGAAAGGATGTTGGTTATTTGGGCAACAACAATGGCGGTGATAACACCAACCGCAACAACAAAAACAACAATAACCGGAACAACAACCGGAATAATAATTGGAATGGAAACAACAACAACCGGAACAACAATATGGGTTCAAACAACAACAATTGGCGCTCCAATCAACAAAATTCCGGTAACTCTTATCCTTCCAATTCTAATTCACTAACTCCACCTTCCTCTTCCTCTACTCCTTTGAAAAGCCAGGGGCAATCATCTAATGGAGGAAACAATACGGGAAAGGAGAAGCCCGATCCCATGTTGGAAACAATTTTGGGAAAGCTTCAAGGGTTGGAGAACCGCCTCATCAAGGTTGATGATCAAGTTTCTAAGGTTGACAAAGCTCAAAAAGTTTTGGAAAACCAAATGTTCAACCACGCGGAGGAAGTTCCTAGAAATCAAGGGAAACTTCCAGGAAAGACGGAGGACAACCCTAAGGGAAGGGTGATGGCGATTACAACTAGGAGCGGAGTGACTACTACCGATCCGCAGCCTACGTTCGTTGAAGTCCCCGTAGAAAAGGACAATGAAAAGGGGAAGGAGAAGGAAGATGTCTATGTTCCTCCTCTAGCTTACAAACCTCCCCTACCATTTCCTCAATCTAGAGCGCGAGCGCGCCTAGACAAACAATTCGGTAAGTTCATAGAACTCATGAGTAAGCTGCATATTAATATACCCTTCATTGATGCTATTGTAGGTATGCCGGCTTATGGCAAGTTCTTGAAGGAGCTCCTCTCCAACAAGAGGAAACTAGAAGATTTTGGTGAGGTCAAGATGAGTTCGGATTCTTCGGATCTCATCAAGACCATGAAGGAGAAAATGCCCCCAAAGTTGAAGGATCCGGGGTCATTCTGCATTCCCATTGGAGTGGGAGATGTCACATATGACGCTTTATGTGACTTAGGAGCAAGTGTGAGCATCATACCACTTGCATTGTGCAGGAAGATCGGTTTAGGCGACCCTAAACCGGTGAAGATGACGTTGTACATGGCGGATCGATCCATCACTCGCCCCGTCGGTATTGTAGAAGACGTCCCGGTCAAGCTAGGTAAATTCTTTGTCCCCATTGATTTTGTCGTGCTTGACATTCCTGCAGATAGTCCGGTCCCGATCATACTCGGAAGACCGTTTCTTGCAACTTCCGGCTGCATGGTCGATTGCAAGAATGGTAGAGTCGCTTTTGATATTGGAGAAGAGAAAGTAGAATTCGTTCTTTCCACTCTAGTGAAGGAGCCAATCTTCGACGAGGATATTTACGATGTCCAAGATGAAGAAGGTTTATCTAGGGAAGAGGTAAGTGCGATTCTCTTTAACGATCCTTTACAAAAAGTCATTACCATGAGTCTAACAGATGTAGGGGAAGAAGGAGAGTGCAAAGAGGAAATTGAAGCCTTAGAAGCACAAGAAGAGATGCATGAAGTGGAGTTTGAGAAACTCCATGACGAGGCTGAGAATGTTAGAATCCACGGTCATACCCTGTATTCCACGACCGTGGATTTCACAACCAAAATCGACCTCCATTCCAGTGGATTACACGGCCGTGGAACATATGGAGAGCCCGTAATTCTGACCATGGACGAGGGTGATCGGCATACTTCTTCAACTTCTTTTGATTCTCCTCCAAACCACTCAACATCCTTAGAAACTTCTAAGGAAACGTCGGATGCTCCTCAAGGATCATTGGAAGCCCCGAAAGTGATGGAACTCAAACCACTTCCTACTCATCTAAGGTACGCTTTTCTTGGATCTAATTCTACCTTTCCGGTTATTGTTAGCTCCGAATTAAGCATAGAGGAAGATGAACAGCTCATGATTGTCCTTAGGAAACATAGAAAAGCCATAGGCTATACTATTGAGGACTTAGTAGGAATTAAACCCTCCCTATGCATACATAAGATACTAATGGAGGAGGACTTTAGAACTTCAAGACAACCTCAAAGGCGGTTGAATCCGACCATGAAAGAGGTTGTCAAGAAGGAAATTCTTAAACTTCTTGATGCAGGTATCATCTATCCTATCTCCGATAGCAAGTGGGTGAGTCCAGTTCAAGTAGTTCCGAATTAGGGAGGGATGACGGTCATCACCAACAAGAACAACGAACTCATTCCTACCCGAACCGTGACTGGATGGCGGATGTGCATAGACTACCGCAAGCTCAACAACGCAACGCGGAAGGATCACTTTCCATTGCCATTCATCGATCAAATGCTTGAATGGTTAGCACAACATTCACATTTTTGCTACCTTGACGGTTATAGTGGTTTCTTCCAGATTCCGATACATCCGGATGATCAAGAGAAGACCACATTCACGTGCCCTTGGGGTACGTTCGCCTATAGGAGAATGCCATTCGGGCTTTGCAACGCCCCAGCCACCTTTCAACGGTGCATGATGGCCATCTTCTCCGAATACGTAGAGGAAATCATGGAAGTCTTCATGGACGACTTCTCCGTATACGGTTCCTCTTTTAACAATTGCCTTTCTAACCTTTCTCTTGTTTTGCAAAGATGTGAAGACACTAACCTAGTTCTTAATTGGGAGAAGTGTCAATTCATGGTTAAGGAAGGAATCGTATTAGGTCACTTAATCTCTAGTAGAGGGATAGAGGTAGACAAGGCTAAGATAGAGACCATAGAGAAACTTCCTCCCCCAATTTCGGTGAAAGGGATAAGAAGTTTCCTAGGACATGCTGGATTTTATAGACGTTTCATTAAGGACTTTTCTAAGATATCAAAACCTCTCACTAATCTATTGATGAAGGATGCGGTTTTTGAGTTTTCGCAGGAATGTTTGGATGCGTTTAACACCATTCGGCAAGCTCTAATTTCAGCACCTATTATCCAACCTCCGGATTGGACTCTCCCCTTTGAGATTATGTGCGATGCTAGTGACGTGGCTATTGGAGCTGTTCTTCGACAACGAAAGGAAGGGCGAACCCATGCCATATATTATGCTAGCAAGACGCTAGATGAAGCGCAGCTCAACTACGCCACTACCGAGAAAGAATTTCTAGCCATTGTCTACACTATTGACAAGTTTTGCTCTTATCTTGTAGGTGCAAAGGTGATTGTCTACACAGATCATGCTGCAATCCGGTACCTCCTTGCGAAGAAAGATGCGAAACCAAGGCTAATTAGATGGATTCTTCTCCTACAAGAATTCGATCTTGAGATCCGCGACAAGAAAGGTTCAGAAAATTCTGTTGCGGATCATTTGAGTCGTCTAACACATCTAGGGGACGACCATCTACCCATTGACGACTCCTTTCCAGACGAACACTTACACATCATAGAGGAGTGCATCAACATGATCTCCAAAGGTAACGAACCGTGGTTTGCTGATTTTGTTAACTATTTGGTTTGCCAGGAGACACCGCCCGGACTATCCTACGCACAAAGGAAGAAGTTCTTTAAGGACGTCCGGGAATACTATTGGAACGAGCCTCTCCTCTTTAAGAGAGGTCCGGATGGCATCATCCGGCGATGTGTGCCGGAAGATGAGATGCAAAGTGTCATCCGCCATTGTCATTCACTACCTTGTGGAGGACACGCTAGTTCGAACAAGACTAGCGCAAAGGTATTGCAATCTGGATTCTATTGGCCTACTTTATTTAGAGATGTGCAATCCTTTGTTTCTTGCTGCGATGCTTGTCAAAGAACAGGCAATATTTCTAGAAGGAACGAGATGCCCCTCAACAACATCCAAGAGGTGGAGATTTTCGACGTTTGGGGAGTCGATTTCATGGGACCATTCCCATCTTCTTGTGGAAACCAATACATACTATTGGCGGTAGACTACGTTTCTAGATGGGTGGAAGCAATTGCCTCTCCCACAAATGATGCCATGGTGGTGGTTAAGTTCTTTAACAAGACCATCTTTCCGCGATTTGGAACACCAAGGACGATCATTAGTGATGGAGGTTCTCACTTCATAGCCCGTCGCTTTGAAGCTCTTCTAGCTAAGTATGGGGTTACTCACAAGATCGCTACCCCTTATCATCCACAAACTAGTGGACAAGTTGAGATCTCAAATAGGGAGATCAAAGGAATTCTAGAAAAGACGGTTTCAAGGACTAGGAAGGATTGGTCCTTGAAGCTAGATGATGCATTATGGGCGTACCAGACTGCGTACAAGACTCCCAAAGGAACCACACCATACAACCTTGTGTATGGGAAGTCTTGTCACTTGCCGGTGGAGCTGGAGCACAAAGCGTTTTGAGCTATCAAGTGGCTGAATTTTGGCATGAAGGAAGCGGGAGAGAAGCGTCTCCTAGACATCAATAAGCTGGATGAACTTCACTTGAACACCTATGAAAACGCCAAGATCTACAAGGAAAGAGAAAAGCGTTGACATGATAACCATATCATTCCAAAGGACTTCAAAGAAGGAGATCAAGTTCTCCTCTTCAATTCAAGACTTCGCCTCTTTCCAGGTAAGCTTAAATCCCGTTGGACCGGACCTTTTCTAATTAAACGTATTTTCCCCCATGGTGCAGTTGAAGTATGGGGTGAAGCTAGCGGAAGTTTTAAGGTGAACGGCCAACGACTCAAGAAGTATACGCCGGAACTCCAAGCTGAGGAGTTTGCGCCTACCGCACTCGAATAAGTGCGAGAATGGTCTAGCTACGGACCTTAAACAAAGAGCTTCTTGGGAGGCAACCCAAGGTATTGCATTTTCGTTTTTGTTTTCGATTCATAGTTTAGCTTAGAATAGACGTTTTCGCTTTATTTTGCCTCGATTTCTTCCGGTATGTTTGTGTTTTTGGTTGCAGGATCGATGGAAAAGGAAAAGGGGAGAGTAATGTTGAAGAAAAGCGACGAAATTCGGACTTTGGAGCTTTACAGGAGGTTCCACGGTCTAAATTACGGTCGTCATAGCTACAGTGGCCGTAATTTCCAAAAGCCTTTGAAAAATCACCAAAACCACGGTTCCGTACACTTCCACGGCCGTGGAACACCCCGACAGACCGTGATTTTCAAAATTTTTCCTGCAACTATATAAGCCACGTTCTTCACAAACTCATCCCAAAAACCCCTCTTTCCACGACCTAATTGCCGGAATTCCATGACCTCCTCAAAATCCTCGTTTCTTAATCGTTTCTAACGATTCTTCTTCCTAAACTGCAGCAAATTCAACCACAAACAATATCCAAGCGACGAATCGAACGGAAATTCATCAACAAACGCGCCTTTCGGATTTTTCAATCCGAAAAAGAGGTTTATTCTTTCTTCTTGATTCTCGCCAATTTGGTTCGTTTTTGCTATAGATTTTTAGGAAGAACTGATAGAGACTGGAAGGAATTAGACTAGGACTGCTTGTTGTGGTGATTGCTTGTGAATTTGCTGAGATTCGTGAAATTCTGGGACGAACCACGGCCTCTGGGTAAACCACGGCCGTAATTCTTGAAGAACAGACCGTAATTTTTCTGCAGAATGGATTTTGTAAGGAGAATGTCGGGAAGGATAAAAGAGAAGAAGGGTGAGCAAAATAAGAAAAGGAAAGGCAATCCCTCCACCTCCTCATCCTCTAGGGCACCACCACCCTCATCTCCTTCACCTCCATCTTCACCTTCACCTCCATCCTCACCTCCTCACCCTAGAATTCCGACCATACATGAGAACCATCTTGCTGCTTTTGAGAAGATCACGAAGAGGCTAGTGATTGGCCCTAGATATTTGTTGTTGGAGGATCTACATCCTCTCAACATAGTTGATGATCTTACTTGGCTCTTGGATAGAGTCGGATTAGTTATCTTCTCGGCTATCCGAGAAGACGCCTATGAGGAGATCACCCGGGAGGTTGTGACGTCTTTCGAGCACAACCACGTAGATAGGACCGTCTCTTTCCGTCTCATGGAAAGAGACTACCATTTGAGTATCGTTGAGTTTGGGACTATTTTTGGGTTTCATGAGACCTATAATGGTCGATTTCCGAGTGGTGTTTACCCCAAGGATTTTTGGGAGGAAGTTGCAATGATTTACGCCGACGAGGACCGTTGGCAACCCGCCGATACCAAGGCTAGATTGATGTACCATCTAGCCTTGAAGATAGCTCACCATGTTCTTTCGGAGTGTCTCTTTCCTAGGACGGAGACGCCCCAAAAGATCAAAACGGATGAGTTATTCTTGCTCTATTGTATGCTTTATGGGCGTCGTGCAGATTGTGCTACTCTCTTGGCTGCTACGATGAGCAAGCTCAAGAACAAGTCGAAGGGAAACATCGGTTATGGTGGGATAGTTACCCACATTGCTAGGAGTTTTGGTGTAGATTTTTCTACTTGCACCCGCATACCGGCCGTTCCTTTAGGGCTACATGCATTCATGGTTAGGGGTCTCATTTTCCCCACACATGGAGGTCCGCCTTATGCGGGCATGCCTTGGGAGACTAGGACAGGCAGGGGTATAGAGTGGCTGCCGGAGTATTCCATTATGGCGGGATGCCATAATTGGAAGTAGACGTTCGCTGCGATGCATGCGAACAGGATAGTAGCCCCCCCCTTACGTCCCACCACCGGTTGTCGAGGAGGAGGATATGGGAGATCAGTTTGAGAGTGGAGGAGGAGCGGAGGAGGAGTTTGGCACGTTTCCGGACCAGCCGGAGGCGGCCCCAGATGTACCTAGACGCTCTCCACGTCCAGCTAGAGCCTCAGGCTCGTCATCTCGCCACGCTAGCGTGAGTGAGAGGCCCACGTGGATGACCACACCTCCCACATGGTATGGCGTTCCCCCTCCTTGGTCCACGAAGCAGCCAGCAGTACCACCACATGCACCAGCACCATCCGACGCCCCAGCATGGTACAATCACGCCCCGGGATGGTACGAGCAGATGCCGGATTGGGCTACCGGACTTTCAGAGAGAGTTGGAGCGTTGGAGATCCGGGCCGACGCTAGAGACGGATGCCTCGACGACCTCGACCACATGATGAGGGACGTCTACCGCCAGCAGTTTGGGTGGCCCTACGACTCCAGCTTCTCCCCATTCTCGCCTCCGCCGGCGCCGCAGTGATTTGATGCATGACCGTTCGTTTTAGACATTCCCACCACCACTTTGTGAGTTTCTTTTTTTTCTTTTCTTTCTTTTCTTTCTTTCTTCTGAACATTAGGGACAATGTTCGTCCTAAGTATGGGGTGGGATGTACTAAAAAGTTTGTAATAACTCTACTTACTATGTTCGCTTTCATTTGAGACTATCGTTGCATGTTCATTATGTGTTGCACGTTTCCTTATTGCATTGCATGAAAAATAACTTGAAAAACCCATAAAAATTGAAAAATTTTGAAAATTTTGAGCTTCTAATGAATTGAGATGATTTCCATGATAATACTACTTGTGAATTGAGTTTGATGACAATTGCATGCTTAAAAGGATTGTGAATTGAAAGGAACTTGAATGAATGAATTTTACCTCTTTTGCAAGTTTTATAATGTGAAAATGTTACCTAAATCATGCTAGGAAATTGAAGTTGAAATCACATTATAAGTTCCTATACTTCTTGTTGAAATGATTAAGGCAATTCGATACTTTCTTTCTTCTTTCTTTGATCATCTAGCTCCTCATTGAAATATTAGCCTCCTTTACCTATCCGGGAATTTGGAGAAGTGAATGAGAAAAAGGCATGTTTGATGTGGGAGGGCCATGAGAGCAATTATTTGCAATCAAATGAATAGAAAGAAGTTATAGGTTTGGGGAAGTCAATCACGACGATGAGTAACTCGGCACCATTCACAAAGCCGGGTGTTTATGTCTTGCCAAAGTCGGATTGAGCGATATTCCTAGCGGATTATGGTATGTGCGCTAAGGGTTTGAGGCATCCCTTGAAAAATTGAGAAACGCCGATCTCCTAGGCTTCGGTTTTTGTGCACCTCTGTCCATAACTCCAAAAGTAAAGTCGAAAAATGAAAAGAAGAGAGCGAAGCTCTAAGTTGAAGTGTTGCAGGATCCGCATAAGAAGAAGAAGGTAGTTGTCCACTTTCCCGGATTTATGCACCACTTTCCCTTAAAGTTTTCCCTTCCCTTCCGTATTCTAACCCTTTTATTTGAAAGTCCTTAAGATCAAAAGAATGTTATATGACTTGTTGATTTAAATTGAAGTTTCTTGTGATTGATTTTGATAATGTTTGAAGGTTATAATGCTTGTTAGAAGTTAAATTGGTTCATGAATTTTCTTTGCTTTTTACTCTTTGAGTGGGTGTGTGAAAGTTTGATAAACGATTGAAGCAAGGTTTGAGAATGATCTATTCTTTAGAAGTCACATTCACCCAAAAATAAGGTACACATATTTCATCCTAACTCTTGTTTAAAGCTTTTTGAAAGACCTTGCTTAGGGACAAGCAAGTGTTAAGTATGGGGTTATTTGTTAGCATGAAATATTGTGATATTTTAGGCACGTGTGAGCTAGTATTACCTATATTGTCGATATGGATGTCTACACTAGTTCTATGTTGATTATAGGTGATTTGGAGCTATTTCCGAACGGAATCGAGCAAAGGAGAGTTGATTTGATATGTCCATAGATTGAGGACATTCTTTGGAAGCAAATTGGAGTTTTAGCTTGAGGAATGCACGAGGCTAGGGAAGAATCACGTTCTTGCCCTAAACCACACTCTAAAATATGGCCGTACTACAAATCACGTTCAATTCCACGGCCGTGGAACTTTGCAAGAAAGGCGTGATGCATTCCAGTAACTAATTACGGCCGTGGAATATATGGTACAAACCGTGACCTAATCCACGCCCTAAATTACGGTCGTGAAAACTTCCACGACCGTGATCTTGGCGAATCTTTTCGCCACACTTTGAAGCCACGATCTTTTGAAGATTGGGCCGGGCCGATATTTTATCTTGCCCTATAAAAAGACGGACGAAGCAAGATTCCGTCATCTTCGCTTAGCGGAATTTATCGACGCCTAGGATCGTTCATCTCCGCTAGAGAATTTCAACGCCGTTTGGCCTTCGCTTGGAAGCATTGATCATCTCATTGGAGATTGAAGTTCGCATCGGGGAATTGCCCTAATCTCGCACTTTTGGTGGAGATTGCTGTTGAGATCTTCGGATTGGTGGAAGATCAAAGCTTTTGGAAGATTTTGCAAGAAGATCTCTCTTCTTGTTTAGGTTTGAGTTGGAAAACGGATTGACATCCCGTTTTCCCTTCTTTCCTAAGGTTGTGATTGTTTGTTTTATTCTGAATCCTTTGACAATACTTGTTCTCATTGTGACTTTGAGATTGGTTTGAAGATTATTGAAAGTTCTTGAAAGTTTTCATCTTTTTATCTTTTAAATTCTTGAATTAATATCAACATGACTGTTATTGGCTAAAAACCCTTAACAATTCTAAGGTGAAGGGTTGATAGTTGTGGCTTAGATGATGATAGATCGATCGCAAACAGATTAGACCCTGAGAGTTAGAGAGAATCGCCGACAACCCTAAATTACGGCTTGTTCTTGAGTCCACGGCCGTGGAACCTCAAGAACTAACCGTGATTTCCCTTAAGTCCACGAACTTGCTTTTACTTTAATCCAAAGTTAAAGATTTGCTTTAACTTAGTTTAGACTTGTCTTTTCTAGGTGGTAGTGAAGCCTCAACAACCTCTACCTCGATTGTGAGTGTCACAACCTCAATCGGTTTAGTTAGTCTTGATCCTTGGGTTACAAGTTTGGGTATTTGATATAAATTTTCATCTCTAGAATCTTTCTATATTGAGCCTCAACAACCTGTATAGAGAGTGCCTTGTAGGTGAGTTACATAAGGTTTTTGGAACTTCACCGTACGATTACCTTACATTAGTATACCTTTGCATATCTCAACTCTGTCTTTATATCATTAAGTATATCTTGAATCGATTGCCACAACTGGATACTTGGATCTTTAGGATTGTTGTTTTCCCAATATTTGCAAAACTCTCATATTTACTCGCTTGATAATCTGCAATCGAATTTGTTCCCACCCAAATCCCTGTGTTCGATACTCTGGAATTCTTGCTTAGCTACATCGATCCGTACACTGCGGGTTCGCTGCTTGATTCTAGTTTTATAAATTTAAAGCTTATTTGCACACACCTTTAGGGGCGAACATTTACCCGTCAGATTGTGAGATTGCACGGAGTACCGAGGACCATTGTCTCGGATAGGGACGGGCATTTTACCTCGAGGTTTTTGCAGCAGGTACACGCAGGCCTAGGATGGAGTCTTCATTTTACCACCGCCTACCATCCACAGACCGACGGCTAGTCAGAGCGGACTATTCAGACATTAGAGGACATGTTGCGTGCTTGTGTATTAGACTGGGGGCAGGTGTGGCCAGACCACCTCCCATTGGTGGAGTTTTCGTTTAATAACAGTTGGCACGCATTGATTGGGATGGCACCATAAGAGGCATTGTATGGGAGGAGGTGCCGCACTCCCTTATGTTAGGATGAGCCTGGGAGTTCTAGTGTTGTAGCTCCGGATCAGGTGCAGGATGACATGTCTAGGGTTGCTTTGATACGAGAGAGGATGTTTACTGCCCAGAGTCGTCAAAGATCGTATGCGGATAGGAGGCGCATACCCCTTGAGTTCAAGATAGGAGCCCAGTTGTGGCTGAGGGTATCCTCGACACGGGGTGTCAGACGGTTTGGCATTAAGGGGAAGTTGAGCCCCCGATATGTTGGCCCATTTGATATCGTGGAGAGAGTCGGCGAGGTAGCGTACCGACTTGCACTACCACCACGGTTGGAGGGCATACATCCAGTATTTCATGTGTCTCAGCTGAGAGAGTACATCCATGACCTAAGGCACATCATTAGTCACGAGGACCTTGTGGTCGAGCTAGACCATACCTTTGCAGAGCACCCGATAGCGGTTTTAGAGCGGAGTACAAGACACCTTCGATCGAAAGAGATATCGATGTTGAGAGTCCAGTGGTCGAGGCGAGGAGCCGACGAGGCTACTTGGGAGACGGAGGATAGTATCCGGAAGAGCTATCCCGAGTTTTACGCGAGTCTAGAGACACCGATAGGGCAACCAGGTTAGTCCCGAGCTTCTTCCTTGACCCTTACTTATGTGCTTGTGTTGTGACATATTTTGTATGTATGTGTTTACCTCGTGAGGTGTTTTCATGTTTACGAGAGTGACGTTGGGCTTGAGATTTATAATAGCTTTGTGAGATCCTTACGTAGTGTGCTTCGTGACTTCCTCTTGCAAGTTTCGGGACGAAACTTGTGTTTAGGAGGGTTAGTTGTAACACCCGGAAATTTTATTTCCAGGAGTCGAGTTGTTTCCGACTTTCCGCGTCCGCGGCTCATTTCCCGCAAGCACGTTTTCTGAGTTTGGGTTTTAACGCGGGATGGGGACACCTTTTTAATTTTCCAGCCTTGGGAAGAGGAGTGAGGGGACAAGAGAGCTAACCCTTGGGATACCTCACCTCTTTTGTCAGCCTTTACTCTCTCCTCTTTTCCCACCTCCTTTTTTACGCTCTTCACTTCATCCCACTCTTTTCTTCCTGCTTGTTGCTCTCTTTTCCTTGGAGACTTGATAGAGATTGGTAAGAGCTACACCTTGAATCTTCTAGATCTGTTGTGATAGGTAAACTCTCTTCCCTTCCTCTTGCTGCTTATTATCTTTTCTTCCACTTCTCTTCAACTCCATAGCCATGGAGGAAGCTTTTGAAGAGAAATCTAGTAAACCCTTACATGTCCCTTTCCTTAGCTCGTTTAGGTCGTGGTGAGGAGGCTAAGACCCATGGTGAAGGTTTTGAGGAAGCCCAACAAGAGAAGAAGACAATAGGAACAAAGAACTAGTCGAAGAAATGAAGAAGACGGACCTTCTGCTGTTCGACCGCGGGGGCGGATTGCTTGAGGCGCGGGGGCGGATTGAGGCCACCGTAGGGGCGGCCAGAGCCACTGCAGGGGCGGCCACCAAAGGCGCAGGGGCGGCGCCAGGAATCCGCAAGGGCGGGGACAGGGTTCCGCCGGGGCGCCAGCTTGCTTCCGCGGCTGCGTTTTCTTCACCAGTAGGTTCCTTCCTCCTTTCCTCTTCGTTCCTTCCTTAGACCTTATGTTGTTGCTTAGCTAGAAGCATGTTTAGGTTGGACCTAGGACTTATGAGAATGCCATTTAGTGGCTTGAACTTAGGTGCCCTTGAACCTTTAGTGATCTTGTGTGTGAAGGCCTTGTGGTCTCTCTTTCTTCTTACCCTCTTAGTCCAGCTTGGTTGTGTACTTAATCTTTCTTGGGTTGTGGGATGTTGTTCCCCCTACCCTTGCTTATCTTGTCCTTGACTTCCTAAAGGCTCAAGAGAGTCTTCCTAGCTTCTAGTTGTTGAATCCCTTGCTTAGTTTTAGCTTTGGAGAGACTTGGAGTGTGTTGTGAGTTGTTGTTGACATCCATATCTTGTTGGTCAGGCTTTGGTTCTCCTTTCCAGAAAGTGTGATCGTTGGTTTGATTAGCTTGGGACGAGGTAAGTCCTCGGACTTACTTAACCGCTTTTATGCCTTATTTGGATGTATATGGTGGTGTGTGCTTACCGCTTTTAAGCATGAAAATGGATTAGGTTTACTTGACCTATTTTATTGGTCCATCGTTACTATTTTATTAATATCGGGTGGTGACATCACCGCTCAGTTTCCCAAGGGAGACTGGGGGGATCTGTGTGAACAGGCCATACACGGTATACGGGCGGGCTTCTTCATCACTCCCATAGGGTATAAGGGTTGGGCGCCGCCACACTCCTGTTGGTTACATGGGGATAGAGGCAAGAGTTATAAGACTCTCGTGTCACACTTGGAACAAATGAATTAGATATGGAACAACCTAAAAAGATATTACGTATGAATGGTCATGTAGTGTGCTTTGTGTTTTCATGTGTGTGTTTCTTCCATAATATACTTATAATGTATAGAATGTGAGCTAACTGTTTAAAACCATTTTGTGTAGATGCCTTGCAGGTTAGGGACACCGCCGAGTGAGGTGGAGGAGTGGACAACCGAGTGGTCTCCGTACATTATAGGACGGGGACATTTTTGGGGGTTTCTTGTTTTGACGGTTTATGTCTCGTTGCACGTTTGGATTCTTTTACGTTATGTCGTTTTGAGGACTCGGCTGAGTTTCCAACTTGTACCCCTTTTCCTTTCTTTCTTGCATACATCACAAACTACTTTTGAGTTTTATGCCTTTAATTTGTGCCTTGTTGGAAAGGTCCGATGAGATTGTTGTAAGGCTAAGGGTCGGGAGCCATTGTGTGGTCTCGCCCGTAGCATTCCGATATCCCGCGGATTCGGGGTGTTACATAATCAACATTTCTCAATCTCATATCTAATCCTATTTTAATTAATTAACCATTAATTAATTAATTAATAAAATTTCACTAAAATAACGTTTTGCTCGGAGTCAATTTTCAAACCCACGTGTCATCAGATTTCATTAAACAAAGAACCCATAAACACCAGAATAATATAACGACCATAATGGAATTTTGAATTATCCATTTCACAGGCCAAAGGTCAATTCAGGCCAAATCGAAGTACGCAAAACGAATAAATTCATAACTTATTCGTTACTAACCCGATTGACGATCTGAAAGAAGATTCGGAATCACAACGACACATACTACGCATGGACATCATCAAATTCCCCGGAATCTGAGCGACGGAACCGTCCTGGTGACATATATGCTCGACCAGGTCTTCATCTGCCCGGAAATGCAGAAAACCGGTACCGATATGAAGAGAATCAAGAGAGAAATCCAGAAACTCAAATGGAATTGAAATCGAATTAGCAACGAAGAGTAGTTCTGAGTTTGAAGGTTGAGAGAAATAGAGCTTTTACAAGGAAACATGAAAGGCAATGAATTAATAAACTATTTTCCGCTATTTATAGTGAAGACGATAATTATCCTTTAGCGAAGTCGATAATTATCCTTTAACCGATACAATGGCGGGTTGAACCCCCTTCTCCAATCTTCTCGAAATTGGAATAATAAATCTGGAATATTGTAGGGATAATTATTTAACAACTGCCTCGGAAAACGTGTTTTCCTAAGCCGTCTTTCTTACCCATTAAGAAATGAAATATCGACTCTTTTGGTCGTTTTGCCTTTCCATGTTATTCCATATCTAGGACATGTCCGATGTCCTGATCATTTCTCTCAACATCATTTTTATTAATTGGAGCTCCCAAATGCTCCAAATAACAGCAGAGAGTAAAAATAATTACCCAGGGGATAAAGTGAAATTTTCCGCACAAGTCCAAAATTACCACAGGAACATAACGGTGAGACTCATACTCATCACATACGCAATCTTCGCGAGTTATATGTCATTTACTATCAATGATTAAATTAATCAACATTAATCATAATTCGGAAATTCTGGCTGTTACATCACACACCCTTTAAGAAAAAGTTTCGTCCCGAAAATTGAACAATTCCCAAATCCTCTTGGACCCATACGCCGAGGTATAAACACTCTATCTATCGGAGGTATCACATCTCCGTTCAAAGGTATCAACCTATAACAATCTATAACCTCAAAAGACAGCATGGAGGAATCACCAACTTCAACAACAATATCATAACGCTATCCAAAGGCATAGTGGAAAACCATCTCTAGCCAACCTATAACCACATCACAAGGCATGGAGGAAAACCGTCTCCCGCCAAATAGCACATGTAACACAACCACGTGGAGGAAATCCGTCTCCACTAAAATATGTCCATAAACAATAGCATGGAGGAATAACCATCTCCAACTAAACCATAATCTCAACTCAATAGAATGGAGGAAGAACCATGTCCAGCTATAAGCACAACTCTCGCTAGCAAACAAGATCTAATAAGATCGTATCCATTCATCACAGCTAGCACGAAAACACATCAAAGCACATAATCATAACACTCACCAAAATAGCACTAATATCTACTCATCAATCCTACAAGTGCATCTATATCCGTATAGAACTCTGGATAGTTCCTCTGGATACTATCCTCTATCTCCCATGTAGCCTCATCAAGTGCTCGTCTCGACCACTGTATCCTCAATATAGGAATGTCCTTCGAACGCAGGCATCTCACACCTCGTTCTAGGACTGCAATCGGGTGCTCAACAAAAGTGTCGTCCGGATTAACAACTAAGTCATCATAGTTGACGATGTGTTTCGGATCTGGTATGTATTCCCTCAACTGAGATACATCAAACACAAGGTGAACACCCTCTAATCTCGGTGGTAAAGCCAATATGTATGCTGCTCTCCCAACTCTATCCAGTATCTCAAAAGGACCGACATATTGGGGACTCGGCTTCTCCTTTATGCCAAAACGTCTAACGCCTCGCGTCGGAGATACTCTCTGGCAAACACGAGGTCCTACCCTGAACTCTAGAGGTCGATGCCTCTTGCTACATACGAATTCTTGCGATTTTGTGCAGCCAGCATTCTCGCTTTGATCAACACTACTCGAGCCATATCATCCTGAATGTGCTTTGGCACTACACCACTGATGCATGTCAGCTGTTGTTGTACAAGAACTCAACCAATGGGAGGTGATCTGGCGATCCCTGTTCCTAGTCCAACACACAAGCTCGTTGCATATCCTCTAGTGTTTGGATGGTCCTCTCCGACCCACCATCTGTTTGATGATAAAACATAGGCGTAAAGTATAAACTTGTCCCCAAGGCAGTCTGAATCTGCTGTCAGAATCCTCGAGGTGAATCATCTACCTCGATCTAAGATGATTTTCCTCGGTACACCATGGAGTCTCACTAGTGAACTCCTCAACCAAATTTCTCATTGGCCGCGTTTCCCTAATAGGGATGAAACATTCAGTCTTCATTAGTCTGTCAACTACAACCCAAATAGCATCAAAACTCCTGATCGGCCTCAATCCCATCATAAAGTCCATCGAGACTTCCTCCTACTTCCACTACGGTACTGGCACTAGGTGGAGCTCTCCTCTTGGTCTGCAATGCTCTATCTTGACTTGTGGACAAGTCGTACCTCCTGATATATCTTACCAACATCTGGGTGTACTGAGTAAGGTGTGGAGTGAGCCTCCTACATAAACCTCTATCTCAGATTCGTATTAGTGGGTACACAGACACGGTTGCGACGTCTCAACACTCCATTTGCTCCTATGGGGAACTATGGTGCCTCACCTCAAAACATCCTATCTCGTATCGTCATCAGTGTCGGGCAGGTCCCTTGCTTCTATTGGATCACTCCCAACAAATCAGGTAGAACCTCTAAGGTACTCAACTGGGTATCCTTATCAGGAAACCGGATGTCCATCTCTAGCCACACTAGATCTCTTTGTAACGGAGGCTGAACTGTCAGTCTCGCAATCTCCTTCCCCCGAGACGTCTTTCTACTTAAGGCGTCGGTGGCAACGTTCGCCTTCCCTGGATGGTACAGAATCTCAAGGTCAAAACTCTTGATCAACACAAGCTACCTACGATAGCGGTTATTCAATTACCGTTGCGTGAGAATTTACTTCAGACTCTTATGGTCTGTGAAGATCTAGCATGTAACATCATACAAGTAATGTCTCCAGATCTTCAAAGCATGAACTACTATTGCCAACTCCAGATCATGAGTCGGGTAGTTTTCCTCATACGTCTTTAACTGTCAAGACGCATAAGCAATCACTCAGCCACGCTGCATCAGAACACATCCAAGCCTAGCTTGGATGCGTCACTGTAGACTATAAAGTCCTTTGTGCCCTCCGGTTGCGCTAAGATTGGAGCGGAAGTCAAACGTCTCTTCAGCTCCTCAAAACTGTGAGTACACGGCTTGGACCATACAAACCGGGTAGTCTTCGTCGACAGGTTGATAAGTGGACCAACAATCACGGAGAATCCCTCCACAACCGTCGGTAATAACCGAGTAAGGCAAGAAAGCTGCGCACTTCCTTGATGTTCGTCGGTGTCGTCCACAGTACTATAAACTCGATCTTTTCCGGATCAACCTTGATCCTATCGGTGGAGACAACCTGACCGAGAAATGCTACATCTGATATCTAGAACTCGCACTTATAGAACTTTGGCATACACTTCTCTATCTCGCAAAACCTACAAAATTGTCCTCAAATGTCCTGCATGTTCCTCTCTACTACGAGAGTACACCAGGATATCATCTATGAAGACCACCACAAACTGATCCATGAAGTCGATGAATATGCCATTCATCCACTTCATAAAGAAGACCGGCGCATTCGTGAGCCCGAATGCACATCCTGCTCTATCACCTTCAACTGGTGATAACCAGAGCGTAAGGCAATCCTGGAGAACACAGTCGCTCCTTGAAGTTGATCCAACAAGTCATCGATGCGAGGCAATGGATACTTGTTCTTGATGGTCACCTTGTTAAGCTCTTTGTAGTTGATGCATAATCTCAACGTTTTGTCTTTCTTCCGCACGAAGAGGGTAGTTGCTCCCCACGGGGAAACGCTAGGGCGGACAAAGCCCTTCTCAGCCAAATCCTCGAGTTGCTTCTTCAGTTCTAACAACTTGACAGGCGTCATATGGTATGGAACCTACGTTATCAGTGTCATCCCCAACTCCAACTCTATGCCAAAGTCCAAGCTCCTTTGAGGTGGCAAACTGGATGGTTCAACAAACACATCCAGAAACTCGCGAACCACGGGGATATCCTCTAATGTTGGACTCTCGCCCTCTTTCATGGCATAACACCAGAAGGCCTCGCAACCTTGTGCGATCAATCTCGCTACACAAACTACACTAATAACAAGACTTGTCTTTCGAAGGTCCCAACTGCAGAAAACCTCTATTCGATCCGACTCAGTATGGACTTTCATGGTCCTCCTACCTACATCTAACACAACACGATGTCTATCCATTAAATCCATACGTAGAATGACTTTCTCACGCACTAGCGGCATGGCAAAGAAGTCCACAAGAAATCACAAGTCCCTAATGAATAGGACAAACATGTATCTCGCGGGTACCTCTGAGCCTACTATGATCGGGTGACCCTATAATAAAGAGTATCCCTTCTATCATATCTGTAGGAGCTGGTGATGTCGGCTCTTCCGCTCCAACGCTCATAAGTGAATTTCTTAGGTATTCACGATACTATTTACACGTCTATTATCAGGACTTCGTCTCGGTACAGGATCCCACGAAGGAAGATATCATATAATGGAATAACTCATTCGTTTCTCTATTGAACCTCATCATTATCATAAGTTCCGCTCTTAATATTGGTATACTCTAATCTCTGCCACTTCTTTGGCTTATTAGACCGAACAACCCCTCCAATCAAGTTCATCTCAGCTCAATCATACATCTAGCGTTGGTATTCCAGGCTTTACTTAAGCCTTAACAACCTTATCCATCCTCTTTGGTGTAACTAACACCGAAATCACCTTTTGCAACACCTCAACGGAACTAGTGATGATGAAGGACATGGAACGCGTCTTTCTTTCTTCGCCACTTCTGTTACACGCTAGACGTCTTCTCAAGCTCGTTGCTTCATCAAGGTCCAACTTGAATCATCCACTTGGGTACTCCACAATATAAGTAGGGTAACTATTTCATTCCTTAATGTGATCCACACGTTGCTGACAGCCTTGCCAATTACATTCTTAACGTCTTTCATAACATGGTCTTCCCACTCTGGTGACTTCAACAATGGAGACTTAATCCCGACCTCTCACAACTGGAGGTCCACCAACTCGTTCACGAGTTACGATTACCGGAGATAGAGGTGGTCTACCTCTTCCCCGTCCTATTACTGGAGATAGAGGTGGTCTAACTCTTCCCCGTAAAAGGCTATATATATATATGTATATATATAATACTTAACTATTTCATTCCTTCTGAGGATCTCAGATCCTCAGAAGGGTGATGACTTTTGGTACACACTATCCCAAAATAACTATACTCGTTTAGAAACCAAAATCCTTTTCAAAAGTCAGACCCCTTTCGGGTTCTGTTTATGTGTCTACTCCACCTTTATTGCAGATTGCAAGTGCCATTGTTGTCAACCTAAGGCTTTGATACGAACTTTTTGACACCCCAAATCCGCGGGACTCGGGGTGCAATTGGGGTAGGATCTCACAATGGATCTTGACCCTAGCCTGACAACAAGTTCAGTGGATCTTACAACAAGACACAAATAGATTAAAACCAAATACATAAAACTATACAAAAGATACATCGTAAGGTTTATAAAATCACAGTTGAGTACAAAACAGCAACATCATATCCATGCAAGGATAAAATACCCCAAAACCCTCGCATATCCTAGTGTACAGAAGCCCTCGACTGATCACCTTATCTGGCTCACTTTGTAGTCCTCATTTCCTTTATAATATATACAACACGGTATAAACCGTTAGCTAACAAAAATGAATAAGAATGAAGTAATAGCATATACACACACCAACACATCACAATATACAATGCCACACACACATTACAGTCTCTGGCATAACCACGGCCGTGGAACTTGCTAAGCTAGCACTTTTGAGCATTCCAGAGAGTTCCACGGGATAAATCACGGCCGTGGTTCTGGGTGAAAGACCGTGATTCCTACAGTGATTCAGCATACTTTCGTGCACTTCAAATTCAGTACTTGTCTCCTTTTCCAATGCATCTAAGGCCTTGATTTCTTCATTGCAATCATCTTCAAACTCTTCCTCCATCAAACTTAAGCTAAGAACCTTCTCTAGGGGGTCCTTGATCAAGATCGAGGTCACAACTTCTCTACATTCCTCTTGCTCGATAATGTTGAACATATCTTCATCAAGGGCTCGCCCCTTCATCATTGTGGATAATTTGAATTTGATATTCTCTTCTTCAATATTCAAGGAGAGAATTCCATTTTTGCAATCCACCAAACATCCAGATGTGTCTAAGAAAGGCCTCCCTAAGATGATAGGAACCGGATAGTCTGACGGGATGTCCAAAACAACGAAGTCTATTGGCACAAAGACCTTCCCGGGTTGCATCGGTATGTCCTCCAAGATTCCATCGGGGTGAGTGATTGAACGGTCCGCCATGTAAAGGGTCATCTTGACCGGCTTTGCCTCTCCTAGCCCAACCTTGTTGCAAAGTGCAAGCGGAATGATGCTTACACTCGCTCTAAGATCACAAAGGGTTTCATACTTCACTTCTCCCACTCCAATTGACACACAAAAAGATCCCAGATCTCTTAGCTTAGAAGGCATCTCCTTCTTCATAGTTTGGATCAGTTCCAAGGACCTCTTTGTCATCCTCACTTCTCCATACTCCTCCAACTTCCTTTTGTTGGAGAGTATTTTCTTAAAAAACTTTCCATAGGCCGGCATACCTAGAATAGCATCCATGAACGGAATGTTAATATTCAATTTAGACATAAGTTCAAGGAATTTACCGAAGTGTTTGTCCAAGCGAGCTCTTGCTCGTGATTGTGGGAATGGTAGTGGTGGCTTATATGGAGGTGGTGCCACATATGTTGGCTCATCATCCTTGCTCTTGCCTCCATCTTCTTGCAATGTCTCTTCTTCTATCACCACTTGCTTCCCCTTATCATTTCCCTTAGGTAAGGGATCCTTCATGCTCAACCCACTCTTTGTTGTGATGGCCAACACTTGGCCTCTTGGGTTATCTTCTGTTCTTCCGGGAAGTTTTCCCGGGTCTCTATGAGCTTCACCCGCCTTTTGGAAAATTTGTGCTTCCAACACCTTTTGAGGTTTATAAATGGAAGTCACCGTGCTCTCAAGACCGCTCAACCTTCCAAGCAACTGCTCAAACATCATCTCGGTTCTATCCTTTGGAGGTTGAGTAAATCCGTGTGGAGGCTCATCTTCAAATGGTCATCTCTCCAACGGCTAGAAGACCTCTTCATAGAAGAGTACAAATGAAGATGATGATCGAAGAAGGAAATACAACAACATACAAGGAAACATCTTTACGTCTTCAAACAACCCAAACATTTTCATTTATTCATTGTTTTTCTTTCTCTCTTTTTCTAAAAGCTTTATCCCCTTAGAGAGAGATAAAACACAAGAGCTCCATTGGAAGATCTAAATAGTGTTATATTAGAGTGTGTGTTACTCTGCGAAGTAACTAGGCTATTATAGCTAGGTGAAGAGTTGGAGCTAGATCGTAGCATTGGCTATAGTGAGAGAAGAAGGGAATTTCTTTTAGTTTCTATTTAGGACTCTTTGAAGCTGATAATAGATAGTTGGATCCTAAGGCTATACCCTGGGACGGAGAGTAGGCTATTTAGAGCCGAACTTCGTAAACATATCCTCGTGTCGATCTTTTACATTTATCATTGAAAGTTGTTTCAAAGCCCTTGAAATCAAAGTTTCACAAAGAGCTCAGATCGACATCAAGGCCCTTGAAAGATGGAGTTTCAAGGTCTTGAGATTGGGTTTGCGAAAAGTTTTCATACTCTATTCAAGCCCCATTCTAGAGTATGTTTTAACTTATTTATTTGACCTATTGGTTCTTCAACTTCAGTTGCTCTTGATAAGGTAGGACATCGAAATGATCCATTCATGTTGGCGTCACAAGCAAGACACGTATTTTATGTACCCGACCTTCTTCAACTGGGCTGGTCGGTGGTATTGTCTACGTCGAAGAGAGCTATTAGGGAAGAAATTGATGAGTTTTGTTAAGAGACTAGTAACACAACAATTATGCTCCCACCGATTGATGATACAGATGACGAGGAGATTTATGTACAAGAAGATCATCGAGAAGGCATTTGGCTCAATAAAGAAACTACAATAGAACATGAGTCTACAGATGTACATTCAAGCAAAAAAAGAAAATATAATTAGTATAATGAAATAGTCACATATTCTATTGAGTATATATTTTAGGAACTTGCATATTTTGATGTTCATATTTTGTTTTATGATATTATTTTTTCTTCTAGGATCTTTAATTTTGTTTTAATGAAATAGTCACACATATTTTGTTTAGTAATACAACACTTATTCTTTTGGTACATTAAGGAATAATATAATACGTCTTTACTTTAGAATTTTGATGAAATTAATTTAAGAAAATACCAAGATTTTCTGTCAGTACACTATGTTGACACTTCTTTCATGATATTTCTTACGGTATTACCTATATATATTTGTGTTGGCTCCAACTAAATGAGGGCCCAATATCTTAATGGTTCTCGATATAAATGTCATGTTGAGCAGACCGAATAGCCTTCACGAATGTTGAATGTATGCGCATATCACAGAAGTCATACCTTTCTAGTAGCTTCCTTCTGGTTTTTTCTTTCTTACTTATCACGTACACCTTGAAACAGTTAATAGAATATATCTCATTACTAATATATTGAAGTACTGTTTTTCATTATGCAAACATATGGCTAGAACGCGTAAGAATCTGGCCACACAACCATCTGAGCCTGTTGAAGAAGCTTCCGCTGATGTTCCTTCCAAAAAGACCATTAGGACGAGAGGAGCTACATTGGCCACACAACCGTCTGAGCCTGCTGAAGAAGCTCTTGCTGATGTTTCTTCCAAAAAGACCAAGAGGACAAGGGGAGCAAATCTGGCCATGCAACTGTCTGAGCCTGCTGAAGAAACTCCAACCCCTTGTCCTTCCAAAAAGACCATTAGGAGGAGAGGAGCTTCATTGCTAAAGGGTTTACCAAGACCATTGGAGAAGGAAAGTGATTTGAGATAAGTTTGAATAATAAGGGTCAACCAGTTGGAGAAAATGCATCTAAATTCTCAACCTTAATTGGTAACGTAGCAAAGATAATAGTGTCAATCACCATTGATACTTGGAAACTGGTACCAGACGAGGACTTGGATCATATTTGGGATAATGTTACGGTAAAAATACTTTTTTATATACATACTGTTACGCTAAGATTGTGACACGCAAAAGTCTTAAATTTTTAACTCGATATATTTTTCCTAACTCCTAGCGAACCCATAGTGTATGGGTCGTTTTGTAGTAAGGATAGTATTCCGAGGTCGAACACAAAGAGTAAGGTGAAATTGAATCAAGTAGTGACTAAGGATAGTGTAAATCTAGGCTAAGAAAAGAGAAAGAAATAAAGAAAAGAAAATCTCAATGTTTTTGGTTTGGTTTTGTGGTGATCAATCAAGGTTCACAAATCATGCAAGATTAACAAACAACTAAGCTAGAAACTCAAATAAACAAACACAAACACGAGATGGATAATCAAAGAGAGAAAAACGGATTCCAGGGGTTAGAAATTCCGGTTATGGCATTGGAGTCAAGCTATCTAGTCATTCCTTGGATCAACTATAGTATGTTGGTCCACTAGTCCGTTCCTAAGGTCTCATCACCAGGTAAGTCTCAAAGAGCCCAAGGATAGGAATTCTACACAAACCGGATTGCTATCTAGGGATCTAGCCTCTCCTTACCGGGTAAGTCTCGGAAGGTAAGTCATAAACATCAATCCTAGAACACTCGATCCAATAGCGGCTTATGAGGCTCACTACTACCTAGAGTTTATCATCTTCGGTACTTAAGATTGGAAATTATCGGGTAGGTCTCTTTCCTCAGTTAGATTGCTAACACTAGGTCACCCTAGGATAGATCTAGCTCAACAAACACTAGGATTTCAACAATCTAACAACCTAACATTCAGATTCATCAATACAAGCAAGTCAGACAAAATCACGGGTAGTTCATTACTTCCATGGCCGTGGATTTACAGGAACAGGCCGCGATTTACAACAGTAGCTAGGTTCGAGCAAATAAGTCATCCAAAGGTACGTTTAAGTCTATCCTATCATAGTCCAAGCCATAACCATCATTTCCTTACCCTAGAATCGCATCTATTTAGCCCACAATATGCATCTTTGCAATCAAACTCATCAAGCATAAATTCATGGAGTGCATATCAAGAGGATGAAATGACGGAGAAATGAAACCAGTAGAACAAGAAAAACAAGCTGAATAAATGTTGAAAGATAGACTTACAACCCTTCAAAAGAAGGTTCGATTCGTTTCTTAAAACCCTAGCAAATGTCTTCAACAAAACTCACTCAAAACTCTCAAAAACTATGAAAACTATGAAAACTATGAAAATAGTGTGCTTCTTCTTCTTCTCCAAATGAGAGTGTTCCTTCTCCTCCAAGAGTAGCTCCAATCCAAAATGAGAGAATGTGGAAGAGGGTGTGTGGAGAGGTGGAGAGAGGTCCCTTTTAGAATCAGCCTACAAGAGTACTTATAACCTTCACCATTTGCAAGAGTCGGTTATGGAGATCGTGGGACAGCTGTCCCAGTTGTGCAGAGGGAATCACGGTCCATTCCATGGCCGTGGAAGTCCTAGTGACCGTGATTCTGGTATTTCAGCCCTCTTTTGATCGTTGAGCCATGAGTTGGTGCAAGGCATGCACCAACATGGTCTTATGTGTTCTCCTTTGCTCCTAACTTGCTTCCCAATGAGTCCTAAAGTGTGTCATTACGAAGAACGATCCCCGGATGTATCGATTAAGCTCTAAAGGTTCCCAAAATACCTACAAAACGTGAAAAAGTCCGTGTAGACGTCTATCTCGACAACATATATGTGTTAAGTGCAAATCGTCACGAACTAATGCCAAACTATGCATGATTAGCGGGAAAAACTATCTAAATGGATATCTAAACTAACGTCATAAATCGTGTTATCAAAATACCCCATACTTAAGGTTTGCTCGTCCCCGAGTAAGTCCCAACTATAGACTAAGGGATGACATGATTTATGCATGCAGAAAAACAACAAAATCTTTTTGGAATTGTGTTTCTAATATTAGATCACCTTCATAGTCATGTTTCATGGCAAATGGACAAGCAATCATACATCAAATGAATGAAGGCATGGAAAGACAATTATACTTAACTCAAAAGCATGCATGCAAGGTGAAAATGAAGAGGCCAAGATGATCATGAGTATATCAAAACTAGATCACTGAGTCTTACACACATGCAAATAGGTCACAAGGACTTAGGAAAGAAGAGGCTAAGAAACGTTGTGATTAGGTGGGAATTTTTAGGTTATGTGATGCTAATCCGGGAAAGGAACTAACTCCACAATTTCATTTTTGATCAACTTCACCACAAGTGTATATTTTCTCCATCTTTTCTTTGTTTTCTTCTTTTTCACTTTCTTTTTCTTTCACTTATTTTTGAGAAAATGGCATTGGTGTACAAAAGCCGAAACCTTGGTGATTAGCGGACCTCGGGATTTTTCCAAGGTGCCTCACACCGGGCACACATACCAAGGCTCGTTAGGACATTCGGTTTATCCGACTTTGGCAAGGCACAAACACCCGATTATTTGAATGTTGCCGAGTTACACGTCATCAAAACTAAAGTCCCCAAACCTATATTTCTTTCTACACTTTTCACAACAAATTCAGCACTTCATTCATCACATTCTTTCCTCAACGACTTCACCCCACACTTGTTTTTCACACACATCAACACACTAGCATGCTTCTATTCCTGGATGGGTCAAAAAAGGTCAAATTTTATATTAATTTGAGGTGCTCAAACAACATGATCAAGATGAGAAGTAGAGAAAGATGAATTACCTTAATCACTCCTAAATGATGTGCAAGAACTAGCATGTAATTTTGACATTCAATCCTCAATCCAATCAAGACAAACATTCATGATCACAATTCACACATGGGATTCAAGATAAGTACTTCAAGTCCACATATGCATACATAAATTCAACACATAAGGCCATCCATAGCAAATTCGCAAGACAATCTCATCATAAGATTCATTCTCAAGCTTAGAAGCACTAAAAAAAATTTTAATTTTCTGATTTTTTTTTGGGTTTTTCGAAATATATATGTACAATGCAAGACATGTGACAAAAAGAAACTATCCTAGATGCTAATCATGCAAGTGATCATGAAAACCCCACCCCATACTTAGAAACACATTGTCCCCAGTGTGTAAATGAAGTAAAGAAGAGTGAAAGTGGGTTCTTACAATGTAAAAATGGATTGCTTCGGTATTTGGGTTCACTCATGTGGATTGATGGCGGATGGTCTATCAAAGATGGTAGAGATCTCAAGGTGTTCATTATGGCATCGGTACCCGTGCTAGGCACCGCTAGCCGTCCAAGTTCTGCGTCCGCTCCACCCACAATTGATGAGGGACTCTTCATCATCATCCACATGCCATGCAAGGCTTCCACGCTACTTAGACTCTAGCACACAAACTCCAAACACACACAAAAACACAAAAAGAAAAAGATGAAAACAAAAACAAAAACGAAAAGGGAAAGATGTCTACCAATGGATTGCATCCCACCAAGCGCATCTTTAAGGTCATTAGCTTGACCAAGTTCGGGGGCTTCTCACTCAAGGTGAAGTGGGGCAATCATGTCCACCGGAGCTCCCGGGATATACTTCTTCAACCGGTGGCCATTCACCTTAAAATCTCCACAATGCTCCCCTCCTATCTCAACCGCTCAATGGGGAAAGATCTTCTTCACCACATAAGGACCCGTCCATCTTGACTTTAGCTTTCTGGGGAAGAGCCGCAACCTTGAGTTGAAGAGAAATGCCAAGTCTCCTTCACTCAAATCCTTCGGGATGAGACGCTTGTCATGCCAACGTTTGGTCCTTTCTTTCTAGATCTGGGCAGTTTTATAGGCATCCAACCGGATCTCCTCAAGAGCGTTCATGTCTAGCAACTTCTTCTCACCGGCCTCCATGAGTTTGAAATTCAGCCACCTTATAGCCCAATACGCTCTATGTTCCATCTCCACCGGAAGGTGGCAAGACTTGCCATAAACTAGCTTGTAGGGAGTGGTGCCAATCGGTGTCTTGAAGGCGGTTCTATAAGCCCACAAAGCATCATCGAGCTTCAAAGCCCAATCCTTTCTCGTTCTTGAAATCGTCTTCTCAAGTATCTCCTTTATCTCCTGGTTGGAGATCTCCACTTGGCCACTAGTTTGGGGATAGTAAGGTGTTGCCACCTTGTGAGTCACCCTATACTTAGCTAAAAGTGTCCCAAAGTTCCTATTGGTGAAATGTTTCCCTCCATCACTTATGATCACCCTTGGTGTTCCAAACCTAGGGAAGATCACTCGGTTGAAGAACCGCACCACAACTTTGGCATCATTTGTGTGAGAGGCGATTGCCTCCACCCATCTCGACACATAGTCCACCGCCAATAGGATGTAGAGGTTTCCACATGAAGAGGGGAATGGCCCCATAAAGTCCACACCCCAAACATCAAATATCTGCACCTCTTGTATGTTGTTCAAGGGCATCTCATTCCTCCTTGAGATGTTGCCCGTCCTTTGGCAAGCATCACATGCTACTACAAAATTCTGCACATCCTTGAACAAACTTGGCCAATAAAACCCGGATAATAACACCTTTGCACACGTCTTGTGTGAGCTAGCAGGGCCTCCTCATAGCAAGGAATGACAATGGCAGATCAAACTCTCCACCTCTTCCTCCAGTATGCATCTCCTAAAGACCCCATCCGGCCCTCTCTTAAACAAAAGTGGTTCACTCCAATAGTAATGCCTCACATCTTTGAAGAACTTTTTCCTTTGGGCATACGATAGGTCAGGTGGCACTTCACAAACGAGATAGTTCACTATGTCGGCATACCATGGCTCATTACCCCTTGATACTTGAAACAAGCACTCCTTCACCACTTGCAATGGCTCATCCCGGAATGAGTCATCAATCGGGATGTCATCTTTCTCAATCTCCAATGGTGGGAGTCTACTAAGGTGGTCCGCCACTGAATTTTCGGACCCTTTCTTATCCCGGATCTCCAAATCAAACTCTTGAAGAAGAAGGATCCACCGAATCAAACGAGGCTTGGCATCCTTCTTTGTAAGGAGATAACGGATTGCATCATGATCCGTATACACAATGACCTTCTCTCCAACAAGATACGAGCGGAACTTCTCAAATACATACACAACCATTAGCAACTCCTTCTCGGTGGTAGCATAATTGAGTTGGGCATCATCTAGCGTCTTGCTAGCATAATAGATGGCATGTGT
The DNA here is from genome assembly GCA_033239125.1 of Fagopyrum homotropicum. Classification (NCBI taxonomy): domain Eukaryota; kingdom Viridiplantae; phylum Streptophyta; class Magnoliopsida; order Caryophyllales; family Polygonaceae; genus Fagopyrum; species Fagopyrum homotropicum. Next base: position 103,605,733 of record BSWB01000002.1, read on the forward strand.
AAGCCCATCTTTCCATTGTCCCAAAACGGTAAACTCCAATCCGGAGGTTGCATGATAGGTTTGGAGATCAAAGCATTCTTCAACCTACAAAAAGCCTCAAGGCAATCATTGGAGAAAACAAACTCAACATCTTTCATTAGTAGGTTAGTAAGAGGCTTAGAAATTTTAGAGAAATCTTTAATAAATCTACTGTAAAAACCGGCATGCCCTAAGAAAGTCCTTACCCCCTTCACCGAGGTAGGTGGTGGCAACTTCTCTATTCTCTCTATCTTAGCCCTATCAACCTCAATGCCTCGGTTGGACACCAAGTGTCCCAACACAATGCCTTCACTTACCATGAAGTGGCATTTCTCCCAATTCAAGACTAGATTAGTCTCCTCACATCTCTTAAGCACCAAAGACAAGTTAGCTAAACAATCATCAAATGAAGATCCATAAACAGAGAAATCATCCATAAACACTTCCATGATGTTTTCAATATATTCATAAAAGATAGCCATCATACACCTTTGAAAGGTGGCGGGTGCATTACACAACCCAAACGGCATTCTCCTATATGCAAATGTACCCCAAGGACATGTGAATGTAGTTTTCTCTTGGTCATCCGGGTGGATAGGGATTTGGAAGAATCCACTATAGCCATCTAAATAGAAAAAGTGTGAATGTTGAGCTAATCTCTCTAGCATTTGGTCAATGAAAGGAAGAGGGAAGTGATCTTTCCTAGAGGCCACATTTAGTTTCCTATAGTCTATACACATCCTCCATCCCGTGACCGTCCTAGTAGGGATTAGTTCATTATTCTCATTAGTCACTACGGTCCTCCCACCCTTCTTAGGAACCACATGGACGGGACTAACCCATTTACTATCCGAAATAGGGAAAATGATTCCCGCATCTAGCAATTTAAAGATCTCTTTCTTTACTACTTCTTAGATGATAGGGTTTAGTCTTCTTTGAGGTTCAATTGAAGGTTTATGATTATCTTCCACTAAGATCTTATGCATGCATAAAGAAGGTTTAATGCCGACTAAGTCATCAATGGTATAGTCAATAGCCTTCCTATGCAATCTCAACTCATGCAACAATCTATTCAACTCATCATCATTCAAGCATGCATTAACAATCACCGGATGAGTAGAATCTTCACCAAGAAAAGCATACTTAAGATGAGAGGGGTGGGGTTTATGTTCAAATTTAGGAGGAAATTTATCGATTGGAGACGCTCCATACAATGTAGGTTGAGATGAATCAAAAGCTAATGAAGACTCCTCAAGGCTCCTTGAAGCTTGATCAACCACTAAGGCTCTTTCTGGAGAAACCAGGGGCAAAATTACAGTCTCTGGCATAACCACGGCCATGGAACTTGCTAAGCTAGCACTTTTGAGCATTCCAGAGAGTTCCATGGGACAAATTACGGCCGTGGTTCTGGGTGAAAGACCGTGATTCCTACAGTGATTCAACATATTTCGTGCACTTCAAATTCAGCACTTGTCTCCTTTTCCAATGCATCCAAGGCCTTGATTTCTTCATTGCAATCATTTCAAGCCCTTCCCCATCAAACTTAAGCTAAGAACCTTCTCCAGGGGGGTCTTGATCAAGATCGAGGTCACAACTTCTCTACATTCCTCTTGCTCGATAATTGTTACGCTAAGATTGTGTAGCACAAAAGTCTTACAATTTATAAATTCGATATAATTTCCTAACTCCTAGCGAACCCACAGTGTATGAGTCGTTTTGTTGCAAGGATAGTATTCCGAGGTCGAACACGAAGACTAAGGTGAAATCAAATCAAACAAGTGATCATGGATAGTGCGAATCTAGTCTAAGAAAGAGAAAGAAACAAAGAAATGAAAATCATGATATTTTTGGTTGGGTTTTTGTGGTGATCAAGCAAAGATCACAAATTAAGCAAGATAACAAATCAAACTAACAACTCAAGCTAGCAAAATAAACAAGCAACACAAACACAAGATATGTGATCAAAGAGAGAAAAGTGGATTCTAGAGGTCAAGATTTCCGGTTATGGCATTGGACTCAAGCTTCTAAAGATTCTAAGGGCAAAGCTGCGGTGTTGGGAAAGGGTGTTTCTCTAATGGAAGCAATTACCGGGTAAGTCTCTTGCTTCACTAATCCCGCATCAAACTCCTATTACCGGGTAGGTCTCAAGGGGTTAAAGTTGAGAATTCTACACAAACCGGACTCTACTTAAGGGGCAAATCTCTCCTTACCGGGTAAGTCTCGGAAAAGGGCAAGTCTCAAGCAACAATTCTAGCACACTCAATCCAATAGCGGCTTATGAGGCTCACTACTACCTAGAGTTCATCATCTTAGGTATCTAAGATCGGAAATCACCGGGTAGGTCTCTTCCCTAACTTAGTTTGCTAGCATTAGGTCACTCTAAGCTATATTATGCTTAATAAACACTAGGATTTAAACAACCTAACATCCTAACATACAGATTCAACAATTAAAGAGCAATAGAGAGAAAAATCGGATGGATCATAGCAAAAATTGGACGATCTAACCTATGAACAAATCGATTTTTCTATCTAGGTTAGGTTTTGTGCATACAAATCATCCTAAACTAACATACAAGTCCATTCTATCATCACCCAAGCCATAACCATCAATCCATCACTCCAGAATCACAATAAACTAGCCAATAACATGCATTTCAAGATCAAAAATCATCACACAAGCATACATGGTTTTCATAGGTAGATGATGAAAGATAAGCAAGTAAAAACAAGAAATCTCAGCTGAATATAAGTTTAAGCAAGACTTACAACCCTTCAAAAGAATTTCCAAAACGTTCCTGACAATCCTTCCAAGAGTTCTTCAACCAAAATCTGTGAAAATCACTCAAAAACTCACTTTCACTCTAAGTTTTGGTGTGCTTCTTCTTCCCCCAAAAATGAGAGAGTTTTTCTTCTTCTTCTCCAAGTCTATCCTTTTTGGAATGAGGTGTGTGTGAAAGAAATGTGGGAGAGATCCCTTAGCCACAGCCTGCAAGATCACTTATATTCTCCATCAAGAGCAAGGGCCGGACAAAGAGATCGTGGGACACGTGGCGAAAGCTGTCAAAGGCCAGAAAATCGACCCAGACAGAAAAATCGTCCGATTTTCCTGAGTGTTGGGTCGATTTTCTTCAACAGAGGCTTGTTATGATCGTCTAGCCATGAGTTGCTCCATTGGTTGCACCAATAAGGGTCCTTGTGTCCTTCATTGCTCCAATTATGTTCCTTCAAAGCCTTGGATGTGTACCACCATGAGGCTTGACCCTCGAATGTATCGATTAATGTCCAAAAGATCCCAGAAATACCTACAAAACCGACAAAAGCTCGTGTAGACGTCTTTTCTAGAAATATGCATGAATTAAGCGTAAACGTCATGAACTAATGCCAAACCGTGCATGAATAACGGGAAAAGCTATCTAAATGAATGCCTAAACTAACGTCATAAATCACGTTATCAAAATACCCCATACTTAAGATTTGCTCGTCCCCGAGCAAGACCAAACTATAGACTAAGAGATAACATGATTTATGCATGCAGAAAATCAACAAAATCTTTTTGGAATTGTGCTTCTAACATTGGATCACATTCATAGTCATGTTTCATGGCAATGGACAATCAATCATGTATCAAATGAATGAAGGCATGGAAAGACAATTATACTTAACTAGAAAGCATGCATGAGAGGTGAAAATGAAGAAGTCAAGATGATCATGAGTATATCCAATCTAGATCACTAAGTCTTACACACATGTAATTAGGTCACAAGGACTTAGAAAAGAAGAAGCTAAGAAACGTTGTGATTAGGTGGGAATTTTTAGGTCATGTGATGCTAATCCGGGAAAGAAACTAACTCCACAATTTCGTTTTTTCTCAACTTCCCAACAAGTGTATAATTTTCTCCATGTTTTCTTTATTTTCTTTTCTTTTTCACTTATTTTTTGGGACAATGGCATTGGTGTACAAAAGCCGAAACCTTGGTGATTAGCGGGCCTCGGGTTTTTTATTTATTTTTCAAGGTGCATCCACACCGGGCACACATACCAAAGCTCGTTAGGACTATCGGTTTATTTGACTTTGGCAAGGCACAAACACCCGATTATGTGAATGGTGCCGAGTTACTCGTCATTTAAACCAACGTCCCCAAACCTATATTTTTGTCTACACTTTCACAACAAATTCAACACTTCATTCACAACATTCTTTCATCAACAACTTCACTCAACACTTGCTTTTCACACACTCATCACACTAGCATGCTCCTATTCCCGGATGGGTCAAAAGAGGTCAAATTTATATCAATTGAGGTGCTCAAACAACATGATCAAGATGAGAAGTAGAGAAAAATGAATTGCTTTAATCACTCCTAAATGATGTGCAAGAACTAGCATGTAATTTCGACTATCAATCCTTAATCCAATCAAGGCAAACATTCATGATCACAATTCACACATGGGATTCAAGATAAGTACTTCAAGTCCACATATGCATACATCAATTAAACACATAAGGCCATCCATAGCCAATTCACAAGACAATTTCATCATAAGGGTCATTCCCAAGCTTAGAAGCAATAAATTTTTTTTAAAAGTTTCTGATTTTTTTGGATTTTTCGAAATATATATGTACAATGCAAGACATAATGAAACATGTGACAATATTTAACTATCCTAGATGCTATTCATGCAGGTGATCATGAAAACCCCACCCCATACTTAGAAACACATTGCCTCCAATGTGCAAACTAAATAAAGAAGTGAAAGAGAGTCCTCACAATGTAAAATTGGTGATGCTTTGGTATTTCGGTTCATATCGAATGCTGATGGTGGAGGATCGATCAAGGATGGTAGAGAGCTCTTGATGTTCATTATGGTGTCGGAACCCGCGCTTGGCACCGCAAGCCGTCCAAGTTCCACGTCCGCCCACCCATGCTTGATTGGAGATCATCACTTCCTTGACAGAAGGAAAAATCGGACCATCTACCCAGGAAAATCGGCCGATTTCTGTGCAAGTACGGTCCGATTTTCCTGGGTGCTTTCTTCCTCGTCCATGTGCTCGGATCTTGTACCTTCAACAGTTCCATGAGGTTTTCACATGACCTCCAGCATCTCATCACACACGACAATCAACAAGATCTAGAACCCAAAAACACAAAAGAAAAACAAAGCACACCAAGAGTAAGATCAAACAAAAACAAGAAAAACGAAAGGGAAAAATATGTACCAATGGGTTGCCTCCCATTACCACTTCTTTAAGGTCATTAGCTTGACCAAATTCAGGAGCGTTTCACTCAAGGTGAAGTGAGGCAATCACTTCCACCGGGGCTTCCGGGATGTACTTCTTAAAACGGTGCCCATTCACCTTAAAGTTACCACAATGATCTCCTCCTATCTCCACCGCTCCATGAGGAAAGACTTTCTTCACAACATAAGGACCCATCCATCTTGATTTGAGCTTTCCGGGGAAGAGCCGCAGCCTCGAGAGCGTTCATGTCTAGCAACCTCTTCTCACCGGCTTCTTTGAGGTCAAAATTCAGCCACCTTATGGCCCAATATGCCCTATGCTCCATCTCCACCAGAAGGTGGCAAGACTTGCCATAAACTAGCTTGTAGGGAGTGGTGCCAATCGGTGTCTTGAAAGCGGTTCTATAAGCCCACAAAGCATCATCGAGCTTCATTACCCAATCCTTTCTAGTTCTAGAAACCGTCTTCGCAAGTATCCCTTTTATCTCCCGGTTGGAGATCTCCACTTGGCCACTAGTTTAGGGATGGTAAGGTGTTGCCACCTTATGAGTCACCCAATACTTAGCCAAAAGTGACCCAAAGTTCCTATTAGTGAAGTGCTTTCCTCCATCACTTATGATCACCCTTGGTGTCCCAAACCTAGGAAATATCACTCGGTTGAAGAACCGCACCACAACCTTTGCATCATTTGTGGGAGAAGCGATTACTTCCACCCATCTCGACACATAGTCCACCGCCAATAGGATGTAGAGGTTGCCACATGAAGAAGGGAATGGTCCCATGAATTCCACACCCCAAACATCAAATATCTCCACCTCTTGTATGATGTTCAAGGGCATCTCATTCCTCCTAGAGATGTTGCCCGTCCTTTGGCAAGCATCATATGCCACTACAAAATTCTGCACATCTCTTAACAAGTTAGGCCAATAAAAACCGGATTGCAATACCTTTGCACACGTCTTGTGTGAGCTAGCATGGCCTCCACATGGCAAGGAGTGACAATGGCGGATCACACTCTCCATCTCATCCTCCGGAATGCACCTCCTAAAGACTCCATCCGGCCCTCTCTTGAACAAGAGAGGCTCACTCCAGTAGTAATGCCTCACATCCTTGAAGAACTTTTTCCTTTGGGCATAGGATAAACCGGGTGGCACCTCCTCACACACAAGGTAGTTCACAATGTCGGCATACCATGACTCATTTCCCTTAGACACTTGAAGGAAGCACTCTTCCACCATTTGCAATTGCTCATCCCGGAATGAGTCATCAATCGGGATGTCATCTCTCTCAATCTCCAACGGTGGGAGCCTACTAAGATGGTCCGCCACAGAATTTTCAGTCCCTTTCTTATCCCAGATTTCCAAATCAAACTCTTGAAGAAGAAGGATCCACCGAATCAAACGAGGCTTGGCATCCTTTTTTGTAAGGAGATAACGGATCACAGCATGATCCGTATACATAATGACCTTCTCTCCAACAAGATACAAGCGGAACTTCTCAAATGCATACACAACCGCTAGCAACTCCTTCTCGGTGGTAGCATAATTGAGTTGGGCATCATCTAGCGTCTTGCTAGGATAATAGATGGCATGTGTACGCGCATATTTCTTTTGTCCTAAAACAGCCCCAACGGCCACATCACTTGCATCACACATCACTTCAAATGGTAAGCTCCAATCTAGAGGTTGCATGATAGGGGCGGTGATCAAAGCATCCTTCAACCTACAAAAAGCCTCAAGGCAATCCTTGGAGAAAACAAACTCTACATCTTTCATTAGTAGGTTAGTAAGAGGCTTACAAATCTTAGAGAAATCTTTAATGAATCTCCGGTAAAAACCGGCATGCCCTAGAAAACTCCTTACCCCCTTCATCGAGGTAGGTGGTGGCAACTTCTCTATCGTCTCTATCTTAGCCCTATCAACCTCAATGCCACGGCTGGACACCAAGTGTCCCAACACAATGCCTTCACTTACCATGAAGTTGCATTTCTCCCAATTCAAGACAAGATTTGTCTCCTCACATCTCTTAAGCACCAAAGACAAGTTGGCTAAACAATCATCAAATGACGATCCATAAACAGAGAAATCATCCATAAACACTTCCATGATATTTTTAATATATTCAGAAAAGATAGTCATCATACACCTTTGAAAGGTGGCGGGTGCATTACACAACCCAAATGGCATTCTCCTATATGCAAATGTACCCCAAGGACATGTGAATGTAGTTTTCTCTTGGTCATCGGGGTGGATAGGGATTTGGAAGAATCCACTATAACCATCTAAGTAACAAAAATGGGAATGTTGAGCTAATCTTTCTAGCATTTGGTCAATGAAAGGAAGAGGGAAGTGATCTTTCCTAGAGGCCACATTTAGTTTCCTATAGTCTATACACATCCTCCATCCCGTAACCGTTCTAGTAGGGATTAGTTCATTATTCTCATTTGTCACTACGGTCATACCACCCTTCTTCAGAACCACATGTACGGGACTAACCCATTTACTATCGGAAATCGGGTAGATGATTCCCGCATCTAGCAACTTAATGATCTCTTTCTTGACTGTCTCTTTCATTATAGGATTCAATCTTCTTTGATGTTCAATAGAGGGTTTATGGTCATCTTCCATCAATATCTTATGCATGCACAAAGAGGGCTTAATGCCAACAAGGTCATCAATGGTGTATCCTATTGACTTTCTATGCAGTTTCAATTCAGTCAACAATCTATTAAGCTCATGATCATTCAAAGATGCATTCACAATCACCGGATAAGTAGAATTCGAACCAAGGAAAGCATACTTTAAATGAGAAGGAAGAGGTTTTAGATCAAGTTTAGGAGGACCTTTATCGGTTGGAGATGATCCATACAATGTAAGTTGAGATGATTCCAAAGCCATGGAAGCCTCACCTAAGTCCCTTGATGATTGCTCACAAACACTTGGATGATGCTCAAAAGACACAGGAAAATCGACCCTCTATGAAGAAAATCGGAAGATCTGGGGGTCGATTTCAGCTACGGCATTTGCAAAATCGGATGAAAATTCAGGATTTATGCAAAAATCGGCCGATTTTTGCCCCTCTGGTCCGATTTTTCTACAGGTATTTGTCCCTTCCTCTAGTACTTCAAATCCAACACTTGGTAGCTCATCCAATGCATTCAAGGCCTTGATCACTTCATTGCTACTCTTCTCAACTCCTTCCTCCATCAAACTCGAGCTAAGAACCTTCTCTAGTGGATCCTTGAGCAAGATTGAGCTCACAACTTCTCTAGACTCATCTTCCTCAACAATGTTCAAGACATCTTCACCTAGGGTTGGCCCCTTCACCATTGTGGACAAATTAAACTTGATGTTCTCTTCTCCAATGTTGAAAGAGAGAATTCCATTTTTGCAATCCACCAAACATCCGGAAGTATCTAGGAAAGGTCTCCCCAAGATGATAGGGACCGGATAGTCCGCCGGGATGTCCAAAACAACGAAGTGTATGGGCACATAGAACTTCCCTAGTTGCACCGGTATGTCTTCCAAGATTCCAACCGGGTGAGTGATTGAACGGTCCGCCATGTAAAGGGTCATCTTGACCGGCTTTGGCTCTCCTAGCCCAACCTTGTTGCAAAGTGCAAGCGGGATGATGCTTACACTTTCCCCAAGATCACATAGGGCGTCATACTTCACTTCTCCCACTCCAATCGGCACACAAAAGGATCCGGATCTCTTAGCTTAGGAGGCATCTCCTCCTTCATAGTTTGAATCAACTCCGAGGACCTCTTTGTCATTCTCACTACTCCATACTCCTCCAACTTCCTCTTGTTGGAGAGTATTTCCTTCAAGAATTTGCCATATGCCGGCATACCTAGAATAGCATCCATGAACGGAATGTTAATATGCAATTTAGACATAAGTTCAAGAAATTTACCGAAGTGTTTGTCCAAACGAGCTCTTGCTCGTGATTTTGGGAATGGTAGTGGTGACTTGTATGGATGTGGTGCCACATATGATGGCTCATCATCCTTGCTCTTGCCTCCATCTTCTTGCAATGGCTCTTCTTCTACCACTACTTGCTTTCCCTTAGCATTCTCCTTGGTTAAGGGGTCCTTCATGCTCAACCCACTCCTTGTTTTAATAGCCAACACTTGGCCTCTTGGGTTATCTTCGGTTCTTCCGGGAAGCTTTCCTGGATCTCTATGAGCTTCACCCGCCTTTTGGAACACTTGTACTTCCAACACCTTTTGAGCTTTAGAAATGGAAGTCACCGTGCTCTCAAGACCACTCAACCTTCCAAGCAATTGCTCAAACATCATTTCGGTTCTATCCTTTGGAGGTTGAGTAAATCCGGGTGGAGGCTCTTGTGAAGCTTTAGGCGGTGGAGTTGCGCTTGTGGAAGCGGGAGGGTTCAAGGCTCCATCCGAGTTAGAATAGGAAAACCCGGGATGGTTATGGTTAGGTCGGTAATTGTTGAATGGTGGGTTATTGTTGAAGTTCCTTGGGCCTTGATAGTTGTTGTAATTGCCCCTCCCTATGTAGTTCACATCTTCCTCCATGGAAGACAAGTTTGCTTGTACTTGCACTTGAGGGCTTGCTTGACTCTTCAAAGTTGTAGCACATAACTCCCTCAAAGACTTAAGCTCATTGTTGATTGCATCAAGCTTGAAATTACTCATGGTGACTTCACTCACCTCATATGCTCCCGCTTTCCTCCCATCACTCTTCCTATGGGAGTACTTTTCAATCACCAAAGCTTGTTTTTCTACAAATTCCCAAGCTTCATCCACATTCTTTTCCATGAAAGTCCCACCGGAAAGAGATTGAAGCTTGAACTGGCTATCTTCCTCAAGTCCCTTGAAGTAGATCTCCAAAAGCTCTATTTTCGGTATACCATGGTGCGGACAATCTAGGAGAAGGTTTTTGAACCTCTCTCAAGACTTGAATAAGCTTTCTCTATCCTTCATCACGAAGGCATTGATCTTCCCTCTTAGCTCGGTAGTCTTGGAAGGTGGGAAGAACTTAGTCAAGAACTCGGTTGTCATCTCCTCCCAAGTACTCACCCGCCCTTGTGGAATAGATTGATACCAAGCCAAGACTTTATCCTTAAGTGAGAAGGAGAAAGCCCTAAGCTTATGGTTGTTGCTCTCCAATCTAGGCGGTCTAAGAGTCTCCATCAAGATCTCATAGTTCATCAAGTGTTGATGGGGAGACTCTCCTTCCATCCCTCCAAATTGATTATGCCAGATCATTTGTAGAACTTGAGGGCGGAGCTCGTAATCATGGGCTGCGGGATCTCCTAAGTTCACACCCGGACGGTGTGCTCTTTGTGCCGGATCCATACGTTGCCCTAACGTTTGTGGCTCTTCAATAGCAATGGGCACAACCCGAATATTAACCGCCGTCGGCTATGGTTGTGGTGGAGGTGGAGGTTGTTGACGATTAAGCTCTCTTTACACAAGAGCTTGCCTAATCTCTTCAATCTCCCTCCTAGTTGCTTCTTGCCTCTCATTGGCAAGTCTCCTTTCATTCTCCAAGAGCTCATCTCTTAATCTAATTTGCTCTAAAGTCTCATCCAACTCAGCTTGGAGATCTCTTCCGGCCATCTCTTTTTCCTTTCTAATGCTCTTGGATCTAGATCTAAGGGTTTTCTCCGGTTCGGGATCGAATGGAGCTAAATCCTTGCCACGAGATCTTCGCATACACCTAAAGGATGAGAGATGTCCAAAAAATGCAAAGACACAAACCAAACAAGATCAAAAGCAACAAGAAAGATGTGCACTATAAACAATCACAAAAATGACTCAATCTAGACCTAGTCCCCGGCAACGGCGCCAAAAACTTGTTACGCTAAGATTGTGTAGCACAAAAGTCTTACAATTTATAAACTCGATATAATTTCCTAACTCCTAGCGAACCCACAATGTATGGGTCGTTTTGTAACAAGGATAGCATTCCGAGGTCGAACACGAAGACTAACGTGAAATCAAATCAAACAAGTGATCGTGGATAGTGCGAATCTAGTCTAAGAAAGAGAAAGAAACAAAGAAATAAAAATCATGATATTTTTGGTTGGGTTTTTGTGGTGATCAAGAAAAGATCACAACTCAAGCAAGACAACAAATCAAACTAACTACTCAAGCTAGCAAAATAAACAAGCAACACAAACACAAGATATGTGATCAAAGAGAGAAAAGTGGATTCTAGAGGTCAAGATTTCCGGTTATGGCATTGGACTCAAGCTTATAAAGATTCTAAGGACAAAGCTACGGTGTTGGGAAAGGATGTTTCTCTAATGGAAGCAATTACCGGGTAAGTCTCTTGCTTCACTAATCCCGCATCAAACTCCTATTACCGGGTAGGTCTCAAGGGGTTAAAGTTGGGAATTCTACACAAACCGGACTCTACTTAAGGGGCAAAACTCTCCTTACCGGGTAAGTCTCGGAAATGGGCAAGTCTCAAGCAACAATCCTAGCACACTCAATCCAATAGCGGCTTATGAGGCTCACTACTACCTAGAGTTCATCATCTTAGGTATCTAAGATCGGAAATCACCGGGTAGGTCTCTTCCCTAACTTAGTTTGCTAGCATTAGGTCACTCTAAGCTATATTATGCTTAATAAACACTAGGATTTAAACAACCTAACATCCTAACATACAGATTCAACAATTAAAGAGCAACAGAGAGAAAAATCGGATGGATCATAGCAAAAATCGGATGATCTAACCAATGAACAGGTCGATTTTTCTGTCTGGGTTAGGTTTTGTGCATACGAATCATCCTAAACTAACATACAAGTCCATTCTATCATCACCCAAGCCATAACCATCAATTCATCAATCCAGAATACAATTAACTAGCCAATAACATGCATTTCAAGATCCAAAATCATCACACAACCATACATGGTTTTCATAGGTAGATGATGAAAGATAAGCAAGTAAAAACAAGAAATCTCAACTGAATATAAGTTTAAGCAAGAGTTACAATCCTTCAAAAGAAGTTCCAAAACGTTCCTAACAATCCTTCCAAGAGTTCTTCAACCAAAATCACTGAAAATCACTCAAAAACTCACTTTCACTCTAAGTTTTGGTGTGCTTCTTCTTCCCCCAAAAATGAGAGAGTTTTTCTTCTTCTTCCCCAAGTCTATCCTTTTTGGAATGAGGTGTGTGTGAGAGAAATGTGGGAGAGATCCCTTAGCTACAGCCTGCAGGACCACTTATATTCTCCATCAAGAGCAAGGGCCGGACAAAGAGATCGTGGGACACGTGGCGAAAGCTGTCAAAGGCCAGAAAATCGACGCAGACAGAAAAATCGTCCGATTTTCCTGAGTACTGGGTCGATTTTCTTCAACAAAGGCTTGTTATGATCATCTAGCCATGAGTTGCTCCATTGCTAGCACCAATAAGGGTCCTTGTGTCCTTCATTGCTCCAATTATGTTCCTTCAAAGCCTTGGATGTGTACCACCATGAGGCTTGACCCTCGAATGTATCGATTAATGTCCAAAAGATCCCAGAAATACCTACAAAACCGACAAAAGCTCGTGTAGACGTCTTTTCTAGAAATATGCATGAATTAAGCGTAAACGTCATGAACTATTGCCAAACCGTGGATGAATAACGGGAAAAACTATCTAAATGAATGCCTAAACTAACGTCATAAATCACGTTATCAATAATGTTGAACATATCTTCATCCAGGGCTGGCCCCTTCATCATTGTGGATAATTTGAACTTGATATTCTCTTCTTCAATTTTCAAAGAGAGAATTCCATTTTTGCAATCCACCAAACATCCGGATGTGTCTAGGAAAGGCCTCCCTAAGATGATAGGAACCGGATAGTCCGACGGGATGTCCAAAACAATGATCCCAGGTTCTTGTACTCTAACCCGGATGGTGCCTTAAACCCTCTCGCTTCAACAAGCCAAACTTCACAAGAGCCTCCACCCGGTTTTGCTCAACCTTCAAAGGATAGGACCAAAATGATGTTTGAACAATTGCTAGGGAGGTTGAGTGGGCTTGAGAGGACGGTGACATCCATTTCCAAGGCTCGAAAGGTTCTAGAAGCACAAATGTACCAAAAAGCAGGTGAGGCGCAAAGGGATCCTTAAAAGCTTCCAGGAAGGACCGAGGACAATCCAAGAGGCCAAGTGTTGGCCATTACCATAAGGAGTGGACTGAGCATGAATGATCCCTTACCCAAGGAGAATGACAAGGGGAAGCAAGTAGTTGTGGAAGAAGAACCATTGCAAGAAGAAGGAGGCAAGAGCAAGGATGATGAGTTAACATATGTGGCACCTCCTCCATACAAGCCACCACTAGCATTTCCACAACCACGAGCAAGAGCTCGCTTGAATAAACATTTCGGTAAATTCCTTGAACATATGTCTAAATTACATATTAACATTCCGTTCATGGATGGAATTCTAGGTATGCCGGCCTATGGAAAGTTTTTGAAGGAGATACTCTCCAACAAGAGGAAGTTAGATGAGTATCGAGAAGTGAGGATGACAAACAGGTCTTCGGAGTTGATTCAAACCATGATGGAGGAGATGCCTCCTAAGATGGGAGATCCGGGGTCATTTTCTGTGCCAGTAGGAGTTGGAGAAGTGCAATATGAGGCCCTATGTGACCTTGGCGCAAGTGTAAGCATTATCCCGATTGCACTTTGCAGAAAGGTTTGGCTAGGAGAGCCAAAGCCGGTCAAGATGACCCTCTACATGGTGGACCGATCTATTACCCACCCCGTGGGGATCATAAAGGACATACCGGTTCAGCTTGCGAAGTTCTATGTGCCAATCGATTTCGTTGTTTTGGGCATCCCGGTGGACTACACGGTTCCTATCATTTTAGGAAGACAATTCTTAGCCACCTCGGGATGCTTAGTGGATTGCAAAAATGGAATCCTCCCCTTCAACATAGGAAAAGAAAATATCAAGTTCAAACTGCCACAATGATGAAGGGGCCAGCCCTTGGTGAAGACGTCTTCAATAATGTCGAGGAAGAAGTGTCTAGGTAAGTTGTGAGCTCAATCCTAGTCAAGGATCCATTAGAGAAGGTTCTTAGCATGAGTATCATGGAGGAAGGACTTGAGGAAGATTGCAATGAAGAAATTCAAGCTTTGGATGCACTAGAAGAGGAGACAAGTGCTGAATTTGAAGCTCACGAAGGAAGGCTGAAGATCTGTAAGAACCACGGCCTAGGGCCTCAAACCACGCACGTGGTTTCATTAAATGGACCCGTGGAAAACCATGTCGTAGCTAATCATGCAATAACCACGCACATGGTTTTTAGGGAACCCGTGATTCCTACAAGTTTACACGTGGTTTTTGATGAAAGTCCCTTAGTTGAAGGGGAAACTTCAAGGTTTATTGGAGAGTCTTCAATGGCTTTTGATACATCTAATAAGGAGCTATATGGATCACATCCAACTGAGAAAGGTCCTCCTAAACTTGATCTCAAACCTCTTCCTTCTCATTTAAAGTATGCTTTTGTTGGTTCAAATTCTACTTATCCCGTGATTGTGAATGCTTCTTTGAGTGATGATGAGGTTGATAGATTGTTGAATGAATTAAAATTGCATTAGGGAGATATAGGATACACCATTGATGACTTAGTTGGCATTAAACCATCCTTGTTCATTCATAAAGTTTTGATGGAACACAACCATAAACCCTCTATTGAACCTCAAAGAAGATTGAACCTTATTATGAAAGAGGTAGTCAAGAAAGAGATCTTAAAATTTCTAGATGCGGGAATCATTTTCCCGATTTCGGATAGTAAATGGGTTAGTGTCGTACATGTGGTTCTTAAAAAGGGTGGTATGACCTTAGTAACTAATGAGAAAAATGAATTAATCCCAACTAGGACGGTTAGTGGGTGGAGAATGTGTATTGACTATAGGAAGCTTAATGTTGCCTCTAGGAAGGATCATTTTCCTCTTCCCTTTATTGACCAAATGCTAGAAAGGTTGGCTCAACATTCACATTTTTGCTATCTTGACGGCTATAGTGGGTTTTTCCAAATTCCTATTCACCTGGATGACCAAGAGAAAACCACTTTTACTTGTCCTTGGGGAACATTTGCATATAGAAGGATGCCATTTGGGTTGTGTAATGCACCCGCCACCTTTTAATGGTGTATGATGGCTATTTTTTGTAATATATTGAGAATATTATGTGAGTGTTTATGGATGATTTCTCGGTATATGGCTCTTCATTTGTTGATTGTTTGGCCAATCTATCTTTGCTGTTGAAGAGATGTGTAGAAACTAACCTTTTGTTAAATTGGGAGAAACGCCACTTCATGGTGAGTGAAGGCATAGTATTGGGACACTGATGCGCCCTTGACCCCTATGTCCCAAGATGAGGAAGACGAAGCATTCCGGGTTTGCTTTGATGGAAAGCTCACCCCTTTCGTGTGCTAAGGAAATCGCCCAAGCTACCGGCTCCATCATTGCCCGCACCGTTACTTGTCACGGGCCCATTGGTTGCAAACCATGCCTCTAAGCCACCTTGGCATGAAGCTTGTCAAGCCGGCACCGTTCAGGCGCATTATCCGCATTTTCCACATTTTAGCGTTTTGTAATAATAAGTCTTTTTATTTTCGGAATATTAATTTCCGGGACTTTTTTTTCGGGTATTAATTTTGCGATTTTAAGATTAGACTTTTGGTTTCGGAATTTAATTCGGAAACTTAATTCCGAACTTAAGTTCCCAACCTTTCATATTTTTAGGCTTTTCATTTTCGGAACTATAATTCCGACTTTATTTCTATCATTTAAGTTCCGACCCTTTCTATGACCTTCATCCACTATATAAGGGGATGCTTGACTCATTTGTAAAGCATGTTCAATTTGATTAAGTATAAGAGACGTATTTTCCTCCTACTTACTTGAGCATCAAATCTCCCTTCCATCCTCTCAAAGTTCTTCTTTTGGATCGTCGATCCAAACTCATCCACATTCGAGGATTCTTCAAGAATCAACTCAACTGATCCACTTCAAAGCTTGATCGATCAATCTAGATCGACTCAACCATTTAACTTCCGCCTCCATCTCTAAGCTTCCGCAACCCACCTTTAAATGCATTCGCACTTCAACTAAGCAGTAGTTGAGCTTCAGCTTGATCTAGATCCGGAATCTTTCATTGATGTGTCCAAAGACGCATCAAATTGGCATCATAGCAAAGGGATCTAAGCGAAGTTATTTTTACTCTTGTTTTTGTGCGTTATCACATTCATCATTTTTACCTTTTGTTCTTCACCATCTTCATCTCGTTCTTCGCATTTTCATCCACGTTCTTGAAACATTTTTTCTCGATCCTTTTTGCAAAGAAAATTTAGGAGATTTTTGGTTTGCCATCAAACCATTAATCAAAAAACATTTTTCCTCACCTAATCCGACAACTTTGTTAATCAATTTCACCCATTTCTTGGGATTTTTTTGTTGACAAAATCGGATATCGTATCTTTTGATATTCCAAAAACAAAAAAGAAGCAAAAAATTTTCAAAAAACGGATTTGTTTCAAAAGAAAAAGTGAATTCATCTCTTTCATTCCAAAGGTTGCATTCAAAAGTTTCAAAAAGAAACAATTCCACAAAAACAAAGTTAAAAGACGTCCGGCAAACCGGTCCATCCGAAAAATCGGTTTTTTAAAAAAGGTCTAAGACAAAGCAAGTAAAACTTGCCGTTAAACATGGACCTCCATTTCCTATCTCTCCATTTTCTTATACGTTGAAAATTATCTCTTGATTTTATGTGCATTTTTGTTCAAATTTGTTGGATTTGCCTTCCTTGCCTAACCGCCACAGGGCCTTCCCAAAGGTAAAACCTTAACACACTTGAAATTGGGTAACATTGACTTAACATGTAACGTTGCTCATTTCATTGTTTGCAATTGTGTGTTTTCAATTGTAGTTATGACTAACGTCGAAATGGAATATTCTCAGGACTCTCACGAAAGGCAAGATCTCACTACCTTAACCGAAGAAAATGCATCTCTTCGGAAAGAAATTGAAGCTTTGAGGGCCCAACTGCTTACCCTTACAACCGCCCCACCGAATCCAAATGGAACCTTGGTCGATGCTTCCACATAGGATGGACGTCGCAAAGGTAAAGGTATATTGGGAACCGAACCATCTAACGGTCGACGGCTTCTCTCTGTCATTGAAAATCAAAGGCCCTTACAAGATGACGGTCGTGAGTCCCACAATGAAGGTGACATGAACCTTTACCCTTCTCCGAATCATTTTCTATATGTGGACACGGAGAATCGGCACAAACGTTATGAGCACAACCGATGTAGGTATGGCACTTCCCCTCCTCCATCTAGTGCCCAACTTACCAACGTCCGTCCCGGGTTGAGGATCGGTACCCGTGTTCGCCCGAAAATGTGCGTGAAAATAAGCTTCATATTTATAAAACTGAAATAAAAGCAAGCGAACCAACAGTGTACGGATTGGTATAGATTAGCAAGTATTCCAAAGTATCAAACTCAGGGATTTGGTGAGTCAAATTTCAGTCTCAAGTAATCAAGCAAGTAAAGTGTAAAGCTTTGCAAATATTGGGGAAAACAGCAACCCTAAAGATCCGGATATCAAATTGTGGAAATCGATTCAAGATATTCTATAAGTATAAAGACGGAGTCGAGAATTGCAAAGGTATACTAAAGCAAGGTAATGTACGATGAAGTTCCAAAACCTTATATGTCTCACCCAATGACACTCTCTATAAAGGTTGTTAAGGCTATAGTATAGAAAGGATCTAAGGACAAGAATTAAACTCAAATACCCCAGCCCAAACCCAAAGGATCAAGATAGTTCCAAAACCTTATATGTCTCACTCAATGACACTCTCTACAAAGGTTGTTAAGGCTATAGTATAGAAAGGATCTAAGGACAAGAATTAAACTCAAATACCCCAGCCCAAACCCAAAGGATCAAGATAAACTCAAACGGCTAAGGTTGTGACACTCGAAACCGAAATAGAGGATGTTGAGTCTCACTACTACCTAGGAAACGCAAACAAAAGCTAGGTTAAAGCAAATCTTTAATTTTGGACTAAAGCAAATGCAAAGGTCGTAGATCAGACAAAATTACGGGTAGTTCTTGAGGTTCGACGGCCATGGAACTCAAGAACAGGCCGTGATTTAGGTTCGTCAACGAGTTTCTCACACTCTCAAGGTCCAATCTGTTTACAATCGATCTATCATCATCTAAGCCACAACTATCAACCCTTCACCTTAGAATTGCTAAAGGGTTTTAGCCAACAATCATTGTCATTGATTCAATATTCAATTTAGAAAGAAAGAAATATGAAAACCCTCGAAAACTCAATAAAAACTTAAGATCAATGTCAAATCCAAATAACAAGCAATATGTTCAAATGGATTCAGAATACGGAACAAGAATCCTCACTATAATCTCAGGTAAACAATGGAAAACGGTTGTCAATCGTTTTCGGAATCAAAACCTAAGAAATCACCAAACTTCCGCCGTAAGTAAGCTTTGATCTTCAATCTTGGCCGTCGACTTCCAAACCCTAAGCGACGTCTAAAATAGCCTTAAGCGAGGATAAGCACGGGATAAGCGCGGATGCCGAAAACTCCTTTCTCTACTCCTTTTATAGAGCGAGGAAGGGTTACGATAAAAGCCCATTAACTTTGATGACGTGGCAAGTATGATACGTCATAATATTTGCCAAGATCACGGTCATGTAGAACTTTCCACGACTGTAATTTAGAGTGTGGAACCAAATTACGGTGCCATATAATTTCCATGGCCGTGGTTTAGACCCTGTAACTCTCTTGAGTGCTTCAAACTTTCTTCCATGTTCATGATGTCAAGTCCATGGCCGTGGATTAGAGTGTGGACTTCAATTTCCTTCTCCACGGCTGTAATTAAGGGCGTGGACTTGCATAACCTCTTTCTTTTCCTTTGATTCGTGCAATCCTGCATCCATACTCTTTCCTAAGCCTCATTAATTCATCTCCTTGTCCTCAAACATGATCAAATACTCCTTCTCTTCCATCATTTGCTCCAATTTAAGCTCTTATTCACCTATAAACAAAACAAAGCTAGTGTAGATCTCTATATCGACAAAATAGGTGAACAAGCTCATAATGACTTCAAAACTATATCCATGTACACAATAATAAGGTAAAAACAACTAAAACAAATGCCTAAAATATCGTAATATTTCATGCTAACAAAATACCCCATACTTGTCACTTGCTTGTCCCCAAGCATGGTTTTCAAAAGCTTGGAACACAAGTTAGAATGAAATATGGATGCAATTTAAAAAAAGAAACTCTTTGACAAATGTGCTTCTAGTCAATAGATCATCCTCATAATTTGCTTCATTCATTCTTGAAAAAGTTCATACACGTAAACCAAAGAATGTAGAGCAAAGAAACATCATAAATTGCTTTAACTTTAAGACAAACATCATAACCTTCAAGCATTGTCAAAATCAAGCATGTGAAACTTCAATTTAGATCACCAAGTCAAATAACACTCTTTTGATCTGAAGGACTTTTCAAGTAAGGTCGAGAATGCGGAAATGAGGGAAACTTGTAAGGGATGTGGTGCATGAATCCGGGAAAAGGAATACCGTACCTCTTTTTCTTTTTGTTTTACCTACATCATCCATCAACTTAGAGCTTTGCTCTTTTCTTTTTCACATTATTTTTAAACTTTAATTTTTGGAAATATGGACAGCAGTGCACAAAAAACGAAGCCTAGGAGATTGGCGTTTCTCAATTTTTGAGATGCCTCAAACCCTTGATGCACATACCATAATCCGTTAGGAATATCGCTCAATCCGACTTTGGCAAGACACAAACACCTGGCTATGTGAATGGTGCCGAGTTACTCATCGTCATGATTGACTTCCCCAAACCTATAATTTCTATTCTTTGAATGCAAACAATTGCTTTTATGGCCCACCCACATCAAGCGTGCCAAAACTCAACTCCTCCTAGTTCCCGGATAGGTAAGGGAGGCAATTATATCATTGAGGGGCTAAATGATCAAAGAAAGAAGTAAGAAAATCGAAGTGCCTTAGTCATTTCATAAAGAAGTATAAGAACTTATATTGTGATTTCAACCTTCGTTTCTCAATATGATTTAGATAAAACTCTTCACATTGTGAAACTTGCAAGAAAGGATAAACAACACACTTAATTTGTTTTCAATTCATTGTTCAATTTAAGCATATAATTGTCATCAAAAACTCATTCCGCAAGTGAGAATTATCATAGGAATCATCCCTAATCTTAGAAGCACAAAAACTTTTCAAAATTTTTCGAATTTTTATGGCTTTTTCAAAGCTTTTTCATGTAATGCAATAATGGAAACGTGTGACTATAAAATGAAACATGCAAGTGTTCATGGATTAAGCAAGCACACATAGTAGAGTTAACACAAGCATAGTCACACCCCATCCCATACTTGAAACATATATTGTCCTCAATGTTCAAAAGAAAAATAAAGACAAGAAAAGAAAACAAAGAACTCACTAAATGGTGGAGGGGCGGCTCAAACTGCAATCATCTCATGTCATCACTGGAAATGCGGTGGAGGAAATGGACGGAATTCGGAGCTGTAGTTCCACCCAAACTGCTGGCGGTAAATGTCTCTCATCATATCATCATGCTCCTGGCTCCGTGTATCCTGAGTCTCCTGGCGGATCTCTAGGTCTCCCACTCTCCTTGATAGATCGGTGGCCCACGCCGGTAGCTGCTCTTACCAAGCAGGTGGCTGTCCGTACCATGCTAGAGCGTCCTGAGGAGTCAGTGCCGCCGGTGCCTGCTCGTACCATGGAGGAGGAGCTCCCATCCATGATGGCTGCTCTCCATACCAGGATGGAGGGGCATCTGATAGCATGAATTATTGTCTATATTTTGGGGTTTGTTTAGACGTTTTATCTTCAATAATCTGCATGTTTGTATAGATATTATGTGATCATAATGTCATTTCATCTACCTTTGCGGGAATCGAGGTCTACACCTAGTTTTATTGTAAACGTAGGTAAAATGACACGTTTTGCATCAAAAAGGAGCAAAAGGAGCTATGGAGTCATTGGAGCTACATTCAGGAGCTTAAGGAATAATCCAGGAAGCATGGCCATGGATTAGAGATTCACTTTGGACCAGATTTGAGAGATTTCACATTAAGTTGTGATTCATCTCGGTTGACTACAAAGTCACCTCGACCGAGGTGATCCACAGGAGCCAACTTGACCGAGGCGAACACCTGGGACGCGGCGAGAATATTTATTCTTGGCTGAGATCTTTTATCTTTGGAAAGAGGATCTTATATTTTTGGGCTGGGTTCCTGGAAGGAAGAAGATAAGTTATACCATATATTTTACCTATTTTTATGGGAAGAGATCTTTCTAAGATATCTTATCTTTGGAGAGTAATTTTCGTATAAAAAGGGTTGGATTTTCCACAAATCCGGATCATGCTATACCACCGATTGTGTTTTAGACACCGCTACAGCCATACTCCAGTTGGGAGATTTGAAGAACCTTTTTGAAGGTTAAAGGAAGAAAGTCTATAACTTTTATAGCTTTTTGAAGGGTTTTTGTAAGATCATCTTAGATTCCCTTCTTTGTTGATTATCTTGTTGTATTTCTATCCAAGGAACGCTTGTTGGTTTGATAATTGATTCAGTTATTGAAGCCTTTCTCTTAAGGTTTTCTTGTTCAATTATTCTCTTTCTTCCCATATATTTGATTAATACTTTCATGATGATGAGTGGCTAATATCTTTGTGTGATTCTAGGGTGATTGGCTGAAGGTTGTGGGAAAAACAATGATAAAATGATCTTAATCACAGTAGGACCTTGAAAGTTCGAGTCTTTACCTTAAACCTAAGCATCTCGCTCAGTCGATGAACATCTCGGCCGGGGTGGAATTTGGCTGACCGAGGTGACTTATCTGATCCGAAACTGAGAGTTAAGTGTTAGAGTTTGCCAAATCCTATTCTTATTACACCTTTCCTGGTTCAATGCAAGCCTAGGATAAGACTTACCCGGTAATTCCTTTGTTTGTTTACCTAAGATCATAAGTATAAGTAATAAAGGTTTATCCTTTATTGGGGTTTGAGTGTGCTTTCATCCCATCTTTGTGAGTTAGCCTGAGACTTACCCGGTAAAGGTTGATTCGATTCCCTTAGGTGGTGTGTTAGTTTGAAGTTATAGTTCTTTATCTTAATTCCTTGAGACTTACCCGGTAATAGGAGTTACGGTTTGGGATTAGTGAGTAGGGAGACTTACCCGGTGATCTATTACACTTTAGAAACACCTTCCCTATGCAAAAATCTCAGCTTTGTCCGCTTATCTTTAGATCTTGAGTTGGAACCACAACTAGATCCTTTAATCCCTAGATCTTGAGTTGGAAACACAACTAGATGCTCAAATCTGGCCATCCTTGTTTTAAACTTATATCTATGGTTATAAATTTAAAGCTTGCACACACCGTTTGGAGCGAAAAAGTTTTTGGCGCCGTTGCCGGGGACTTGGTCTAGACCGAGCCGGTTGCGGTCTGCTTTTGGGGCACTTGCCCCTGTTGTTACTAACTACTCTTTCTATGAGTTTTGTAGTTTTTCAGGATTTCCGATGACTACATTTGATCCAGCATAGATAGCTAGACAAAGTGCTAGGGCGGACCATTTTGAATACTTGGAGGAGAAGTACTCCTTCTATTTGTTCAACAATGAATGGGACAGAGAAGAGGCCATTAAGCATGAACTTGCGATGTGGGATGAACTGAATGTCCCTAAAAAGATTTGTGAGCAACCCCTTGAAGATTCTCTTGAATCAAGATGGGAGAGGTTGATGAAGAAGGTGGAGGAGCTCAAGGAAAGCACCCTATCCTATGCTAAGCAAGAAGATGAACATAAGGAAGTGCTGCAAGTTCCAAGCACCCATCCAATCAAACCTGAAGTTTCTCATGAAGCTTTTGAGAGAGAAGAAGATTTGGAAGATTTTGATCTAACTATTGAGACCTCGGCCGAGGTGAAAGAGAGATCGGCCGAGGTGGAGGAAAAATCTGTAGAACTGGAAGATACGGAGAACCTTGGCCAAATTACTGAGACTGTGGTCAAGGTGGAAGAAGGACCAACTGAGTTGGGAGGGATTTCGTGTGTGGATTATCAACCTAACATGAAACTTGTCCCAAGCTTTGGAGAACTTTATAAGGTACATTCTCCTACTTCATTTGAAATCATTATTAAAATTTCTGAATTTTTTAGGGATGCACCGAAGAGTTAGAGGTCTCTTCGAAAGAACCTCCTAAGATCAAGATGAAACCTCCCTTGAAACTGTTGGAAGAAGATGCTCCTTGGATTATAAGGAGTGGAGTTTGCAAGCACTACACCCTTAAGGCGATGAAGTGTCTCTTGTTAAAGTATGGGGTCCCTCGCATGCTAAGGACCTTATACCATCCCCAAGCTAAAGATGGGGAAGCTACTAGGATTCTCAAGAAGTTGTTTTCTTGATCAAGGAAAGGATGGGACGAAAGACTAAGTTATGTCCCACGGAAAAAGAGGAAGACCGGTAGGATTCCGGTGAGGACCAAACCGTACAAGCTTGTACGTTGGAGCTCCTACCATTTGCCGGTGAAGTTAGGAACCGGAACCTTTTTGGGAGAGTTTCATTATGGATCCAATGAGCACTTGAACTTGTTGGAACGTTTGATAGACTTACTTACTTCACCCCATGATGGAGGTGAAGTATGGGGTGAGGGGACCTCCCATCACGCATAGAGACGCCGTACGGTCCAACTAGCGACCTTAAATCAAGCGCTTCTTGGGAGGCAACCCAAGGTATTGCTTTCTTTTCCCTTTTTCTAGTCTAGCTTAGATAGTTTGCTTTTGCTTTGCTTTGCTTTGTTTTTGGCGTCCTAGACAGAAACCAGGTACTGTCTAAGGAAGGAATACAACTCAGAAGCAGCATTGGAAGGACAAAAGTTCGAGAATTTGAGAAGACGGAGTTTAACTGAGGTATATCTCGGTTGCTGTCACAACACCTCGACCGAGATGATTTCTGAACAACCGAGGCAATTAGGGCTTTTGACAACTCACCTCGGTCCGTACACCTCGGTCTAGTCGAGACCATCTCGACCGAGGTAACAACAGTTCCAAAAAAGGGTATAAAAGGGGGGTCGAATTCTCTCTCTTCCCTCTCTCACCTTCTCGACCGCGGCACAGTTTCACCTCGTTATCCCGTTCTTCGATCGATTTTGACGATTCTTGCTTCCAAACTGCAAAGAAAGAGTAGAGGATCGGACTTCAAGCACTTCAGCTATGTCTGGTGAGTACTCTATTTTCCAGACTTATTTGACCCATTGGGACAATGTGTCCCAAGTATGGGGTATGCGGATATGTTATTTGACTATGGATGATTGTATGCTACTTTGATGGATATTTATGATCTTATTATGCTCTATTTGCTTATCTGAGATTACATGCATGCATACAGGTTATTTGATTGAGAAAAACGTCAAAAGCTGGAAAGAAAAAAAAAATTTTATGACCTCGACCGAAGTGATTTTGGCCAAACGAGGTGCTTCACCTCGGTTGACTTAGAACTTCTCGACCGAGGTGGTTTAACTGAAAGTTTTCGAAGACGATTTTTGTGATTCTTATCTGGATGTGATCTTAGTGAAGATCATGTTTGCTGACTGGTTTTGAAATCTTTATATGTTTGAAAGGTTTTATGATATGTTTAAGTTGCTAAATGCTTTGTTTGAAAATTTGGCATGTTTAATACTTTGTTTTTATCCAAATTATGTTAAATTTGAAGATTGACACCACGTTATGAGTTCTCTCACTTTCTTCCTGGAAAGACCAAGGCAATTCATTCTTCTCTCTTCTTCTTCTTGATCATGCTTAGCCCCTCATATACATTTTTGCCTCCCTTTACCTATCCGGGAATTTGGAAGCAAGCAAAGTGGTGAAAGCAAGTGAAGCAAAAGTTGAGAAGTTGGTTGGAAGTGAAAGTGTTAGAAAGCAATAAATAGGTTTGGGGAAGTCAATCATGATGATGAGTAACTCGGCGCCATTCACATAGCCGGGTGTTTGTGTCTTGCCAAAGTCGGATTGAGTGATATTCCTAACATGTCATGGTATGTGCATCAAGGGTTTGATGCATCTCAAGAAATTGATGATTGCTGATTTCCTAGGCTTCGGTTATTGTGCACCTTTGTCCATGCATCCGAAAAAGTAAAGTAAAAAAGAAAAAGTGTGAAATAAGCAAAGCTTATTGGTGGAAGATGTTGAAAGTCAAAGTGAAAGTGAAGTGATATCCTTTTCCCGGATTCTAGCACCACATTACCTTATATACATCCCTACCCTACACGTTTCTAGACCTTTCTTTTGGGAAGCCCTTGAGACCTCGAGCTTGTTGATTGACTTAGTGGTTTAAACTGGATTATACATGATTAATTTCGATGATTGCGATTTATTATGCATTCTATGATTTTATGCAAAGATGAACAACTTTCTTATATTTATAAAATGTTTTGATCATATTTTGATTTTAAATTCCATGAAGTATTCTCTTGGAGTGATCTATGATTGTAACACACCATTAAAATGTTTTGAAAGACTCTTTCATTAATCTTTATGACTTATAATCCATTTTATCTTATATTTTATATGCGGAACTTGCTTGGGGACAAGCAAGGGCTAAGTATGGGGTATTTTGATAGCATGAATTATTGTCTATATTTTGGGGTTTGTTTAGACGTTTTATCTTCAATAATCTGCATTTTTGTATGTATATTATGTGATTATATTGTCATTTCATCTACCTTTGCGGGAATCGAGGTCTACACCGAGTTTTGTTGTAATCGTAGGTAAAATGGCACGTTTTGCATCAAAAAGGAGCAAAAGGAGATATGGAGTCATTGGAGCTACATTCAGGAGCTTAAGGAATAATCCACGAAGCATGGCCATGGATTAGAGATTCACTTTGGACTAGATTTGAGAGATTTCACATTAAGTTGTGATTCATCTCGGTTGACTACAAAGTCACCTCGACCGAAGTGATCCAGAGGAGCCGACTCGACCGAGGCGAACACCTGGGACGCGGCGAGAATATTTTATTCTTGGCTGAGATCTTTTATCTTTGGAAGGAGGATCTTATGTTTTTGGGTTGGGTTCCTGGAACGAAGAAGATAAGTTAGACCATATATTTTACCTATTTTTATGGGAAGAGATCTTTCTAAGATATCTTATCTTTGGAGAGTAATTTTCGTATAAAAAGGGTTGGATCTTCCACAAATCCGGATCATGCTATACCACCGATTGTGTTTTAGACACCGCTGCAGCCATACTCCAGTTGGGAGATTTGAAGAACCTTTTTGAAGGTTGAAGGAAGAAAGTCTATAACTTTTATAGCTTTTTGAAGGGTTTTCGTAAGATCATCTTAGATTCCCTTCTTTGTTGATTATCTTGTTGGATTTCTATCCAAAGAACGCTTGTTGGTTTGATAATTGATTCAGATATTGAAGCCTTTCTCCTAAGGTTTTCTTGTTCAATTATTCTCTTTCTTCCCATATATTTGATTATTACTTTCATGATGATGAGTGGCTAATCTCTTTGTGTGATTCTAGGGTGATTGGCTGAAGGTTGTAGAAAAACAATGATAGAATGATCTTAATCACAGTAGGACCTTGAAAGTTTGAGTCTTTACCTTAACCCTAAGCATCTCGCTCAGTCGATGAACATCTCGGCCGGGGTGGAATTTGGCTGACCGAGGTGACTTATCTGATCCGAAACTGAGAGTTAAGTGTTAGAGTTTACCAAATCCTATTCTTATTACACCTTTCCTGGTTCAATGCAAGCCTAGGATAAGACTTACCCGGTAATTCCTTTGTTTGTTTACCAAAGATCATAAGTATAGGTAATAAAGGTTTATCCTTTATTGGGTTTGAGTGTGCTTTCATCCCATCTTTGTGAGTTAGCCTGAGACTTACCCGGTAAAGGTTGATTCGATTCCCTTAGGTGGTGTGTTAGTTTGAAGTTATAGTTCTTTATCTTAATTCCTTTAGACTTACCCGATAATAGGAGTTACGGTTTGGAATTAGTGAGTAGTGAGACTTACCCGGTGATCTATTACACTTTAGAAACACCGTCCCTATGCAAAAATCTCAGCTTTGTCCGCTTATCTTTAGATCTTGAGTTGGAACCACAACTAGATCCTTTAATCCCTAGATCTTGAGTTGGAAACACAACTAGATGCTCAAATCTGGCCATCCTTGTTTTAAACTTATATCTATGGTTATAAATTTAAAGCTTGCACACACCGTTTGGAGCGAAAAAGTTTTTGGCGCCGTTGCCGGGGACTTGGTCTAGACCGAGCCGGTTGCGGTCTGCTTTTGGGGCACTTGCCCTTGTTGTTACTAACTAATCTTTCTATGAGTTTTCTAGTTTTCAGGATTTCCGATGACTACATTTGATCCAGCATAGATAGCTAGACAAAGTGCTAGGGCGGACCATTATGAATACTTGGAGGAGAAGTACTCCTTCTATTTGTTCAACAATGAATGGGACAGAGAAGAGGCCATTAAGCATGAACTTGCGATGTGGGATGAACTGAATGTCCCTAAGAAGATTTGTGAGCAACCCCTTGAAGATTCTCTTGAATCAAGATGGGAGAGGTTGATGAAGAAGGTGGAGGAGCTCAAGGAAAGCACCCTATCCTATGCTAAGCAGGAAGAGGAACATAAGGAAGTGCTGCAAGTTCCAAGCACCCATCCAATCAAACCTGAAGTTTCTCCTGAAGCTTTTGAGAGAGAAGAAGATTTGGAAGATTTTGATCTAACTATTGAGACCTCGGCCGAGGTGAAAGAGAGATCGGCCGACGTGGAGGAAAAATCTGTAGAACTGGAAGATACGGAGAACCTTGGCCAAATTACTGAGACTGTGGTCAAGGTGGAAGAACGACCAGCTGAGTTGGGAGGGATTTCGTGTGTGGATTATCAACCTAACATGAAACTTGTCCCAAGCTTTGGAGAACTTTATAAGGTACATTCTCCTACTTCATTTGAAATCCCTATTAAAATTTCTGAATTTTTTGGGGGTGCACCGAAGAGTTGGAGGTCTCTTCGAAAGAACCTCCTAAGATCAAGATGAAACCTCCCTTGAAACTGTTGGAAGAAGATGCTCCTTGGATTATAAGGAGTGGAGTTTGCAAGCACTACACCCTTAAGGCGATGAAGTGTCTCTTGTTAAAGTATGGGGTCCCTCGCATGCTAAGGACCTTATACCATCCCCAAGCTAAAGATGGGGAAGCTACTAGGATTCTCGAGAAGTTGTTTTCTCGATCAAGGAAAGGATGGGACGAAAGACTAAGTTATGTCCCACGGAAAAAGAGGAAGACCGGTAGGATTCCGGTGAGGACCAAACCATACAAGCTTGTACGTAGGAGCTCCTACCATTTGCCGGTGAAGTTAGGAACCGGAACCTTTTTGGGAGAGTTTCATTATGGATCCAATGAGCACTTGAACTTGTTGGAACGTTTGATAGACTTACTTATTTCACCCCATGATGGAGGTGAAGTATGGGGTGAGGGGACCTCTCATCACGCATAGAGATGCCATACGGTCCAACTAGCGACCTTAAATCAAGCGCTTCTTGGGAGGCAACCCAAGGTATTGCTTTCTTTTCCCTTTTTCTAGTCTAGCTTAGATAGTTTGCTTTTGCTTTGCTTTGCTTTGTTTTTGGCGTCCTAGACAGAAACCAGGTACTGTCTAAGGAAGGAATACAACTCAGAAGCAGCACTGGAAGGACAAAAGTTCGAGAATTTGAGAAGACGGAGTTTAACTGAGGTATATCTCGGTTGCTGTCACAACACCTCGACCGAGATGATTTCTGAACAACCGAGGCAATTAGGGCTTTTGACAACTCACCTCGGTCCGTACACCTCGGTCTAGTCGAGACCATCTCGACCGAGGTAACAACAGTTCCAGAAAAGGGTATAAAAGGGGGATCGAATTCTCTCTCTTCCCTCTCTCACCTTCTCGACCGCGGCACAGTTTCACCTCGTTATCCCGTTCTTCGATCGATTTTGACGATTCTTGCTTCCAAACTGCAAAGAAAGAGTAGAGGATCGGACTTCAAGCACTTCAGCTATGTCCAGTGAGTACTCTATTTTCCAGACTTATTTGACCCATTGGGACAATGTGTCCCAAGTATGGGGTATGCGGATATGTTATTTGACTATGGATGATTGTATGCTACTTTGATGGATATTTATGATCTTATTATGCTCTATTTGCTTATCTGAGATTACATGCATGCATACAGGTTATTTGATTGAGAAAAACGTCAAAAGCTGGAAAGAAAAAAAAAATTTTATGACCTCGACCGAAGTGATTCTGGCCAAACGAGGTGCTTCACCTCGGTTGACTTAGAACTTCTCGACCGAGGTGGTTTAACTGAATGTTTTCGAAGACGATTTTTGTGCTTCTTATCTGGATATGAAACTCAGTGAAGATCATGTTTGCTGATTGGTTTTGAAATCTTTATATGTTTGAAAGGTTTTATGATATGTTTAAGTTGCTAAATGCTTTGTTTGAAAATTTGGCATGTTTAATACTTTGTTTTTATCCAAATTATGTTAAATTTGAAGATTGACACCACGTTATGAGTTCTCTTACTTTCTTCCTGGAAAGACCAAGGCAATTCATTCTTCTCTCTTCTTCTTCTTGATCATGCTTAGCCCCTCATATACATTTTTGCCTCCCTTTACCTATCCGGGAATTTGGAAGCAAGCAAAGTGGTGAAAGCAAGTGAAGCAAAAGTTGAGAAGTTGGTTGGAAGTGAAAGTGTTAGAAAGCGATAAATAGGTTTGGGGAAGTCAATCATGATGATGAGTAACTCGGCGCCATTCACATAGCTGGGTGTTTGTGTCTTGCCAAAGTCGGATTGAGCGATATTCCTAACATGTCATGGTATGTGCATCAAGGGTTTGATGCATCTCAAGAAATTGATGATTGCTGATTTCCTAGGCTTCGGTTATTGTGCACCTTTGTCCATGCATCCGAAAAAGTAAAGTAAAAACGAAAAAGTGTGAAATAAGCAAAGCTTATTGGTGGAAGATGTTGAAAGTCAAAGTGAAAGTGAAGTGATATCCTTTTCCCGGATTCTAGCACCACATTACCTTATATACATCCCTACCCTACACGTTTCTAGACCTTTCTTTTGGGAAGCCCTTGGACCTCGAGCTTGTTGATTGACTTAGTGGTTTAAACTGGATTATACATGATTAATTTCGATGATTGCGATTTATTATGCATTCTATGATTTTATGCAAAGATGAACAACTTTCTTATATTTATAAAATGTTTTGATCATATTTTGATTTTAAATTCCATGAAGTATTCTCTTGGAGTGATCTATGATTGTAGCACACCATTAAAATGTTTTGAAAGACTCTTTCATTGATCTTTATGACTTATAATCCATTTTATCTTGTATTTTATATGCGGAACTTGCTTGGGGACAAGCAAGGGCTAAGTATGGGGTATTTTGATAGCATGAAGTATTGTCTATATTTTGGGGTTTGTTTAGACGTTTTATCTTCAATAATCTGCATGTTTGTATGTATATTATGTGATTATATTGTCATTTCATCTACCTTTGTGGGAATCGAGGTCTATACCTAGTTTTGTTGTAATCGTAGGTAAAATGGCACGTTTTGCATCAAAAAGGGGCAAAAGGAGATATGGAGTCATTGGAGCTACATTCAGGAGCTTAAGGAATAATCCAGGAAGCATGGCCATGGATTAGAGATTCACTTTGGACTAGATTTGAGAGATTTCACATTCAGTTGTGATTCATCTCGGGTCACCTCGACCGAAGTGATCCAGAGGAGCCGACTCGACCGAGGCGAACACCTGGGACGCGGCGAGAATATTTTATTCTTGGCTGAGATCTTTTATCTTTGGAAGGAGGATCTTATATTTTTGGGCTGGGTTCCTGGAACGAAGAAGATAAGTTAGACCATATATTTTACCTATTTTTATAGGAAGAGATCTTTCTAAGATATCTTATCTTTGGAGAGTAATTTTCGTATAAAAAGGGTTGGATTTTCCACAAATCCGGATCATGCTATACCACCGATTGTGTTTTAGACACCGCTGCAGCCATACTCCAGTTGGGAGATTTGAAGAACCTTTTTTAAGCTTGAAGGAAGAAAGTCTATAACTTTTATAGCTTTTTGAAGGGTTTTTGTAAGATCATCTTAGATTCCCTTCTTTGTTGATTATCTTGTTGGATTTCTATCCAAGGAACGCTTGTTGGTTTGATATTTGATTCAGATATTGAAGCCTTTCTCCTAAGGTTTTCTTGTTCAATTATTCTCTTTCTTCCCATATATTTGATTATTACTTTCATGATGATGAGTGGCTAATCTCTTTGTGTCATTCTAGGGTGATTGGTTGAAGGTTGTGGAAAAACAATGATAGAATGATCTTAATCACAGTACGACCTTGAAAGTTTGAGTCTTTACCTAAACCCTAAGCATCTCGCTCAGTCGATGAACATCTCGGCCGGGGTGGAATTTGGCTGACCGAGGTGACTTATCTGATCCGAAACTGAGAGTAAAGTGTTAGAGTTTACCAAATCCTATTCTTATTACACCTTTCCTGGTTCAATGAAAGCCTAGGATAAGACTTACCCGGTAATTCCTTTGTTTGTTTACCTAAGATCATAAGTATAGGTAATAAAGGTTTATCCTTTATTGGGTTTGAGTGTGCTTTCATCCCATCTTTTTGAGTTAGCCTGAGACACACCCGGTAAAGGTTGATTCGATTCCCTTAGGTGGTGTGTTAGTTTGAGGTTATAGTTCTTTATCTTAATTTCTTGAGACTTACCCGGTAATAGGAGTTACGGTTTCTGATTAGTGAGTAGTGAGATTTACCCGGTGATCTATTACACTTTAGAAACACCTTCCCTATGCAAAAATCTCAGCTTTGTCCTCTTATCTTTAGATCTTGAGTTGGAACCACAACTAGATGCTTTAATCCCTAGAATTGCATATTTCCTTTATTGACTTTTTATCATCTTTGATTGTTTTAATTGCTTTTGTGGTTAGTAATTGCTAAAGCTTACCTATTCCGACTTTGTTTCACTAAGTCCCTGTGATCGACGCCTGGAATTCCTTTCTTTTTACTACGATTGACCCGTACACTGCGGGTTCGCATCCTTGTTTTAAACTTATATCTATTGTTACAAATTTAAAGCTTGCACACACCGTTTGGAGCGAACAAGTTTTTGGCGCCGTTGCCGGGGACTTGGTCTAGACCGAGCCGGTTGCAGTCTGCTTTCGGGGCACTTGCCCCTGTTGTTACTAACTACTCTTTCTATGAGTTTTGTAGTTTTCAGGATTTCCGATGACTACATTTGATCCAGCCTGGATAGCTAGACAAAGTGCTAGGGCGGACCATTATGAATACTTGGAGGAGAAGTACTCCTTCTATTTGTTTAACAATGAATGGGACAGAGAAGAGGCCATTAAGCATGAACTTGCGATGTGGGATGAACTGAATGTCCCTAAAAAGATTTGTGAGCAACCCCTTGAAGATTCTCTTGAATCAAGATGGGAGAGGTTGATGAAGAAGGTGGAGGAGCTCAAGGAAAGCACCCTATCCTTTGTTAAGCCGGAAGAGGAACATAAGGAAGTGGTGCAAGTTCCAAGCACCACTCCAATCAAACCAGAAGTTTCTCTTGAAGCTTTTGAGAGAGAAGAAGATTTGGAAGATTTCGATCTAACTGTTGAGAACTCGGCCGTGGTGAAAGAGAGATCGGCCGAGAAGGAGGAAAAATCTGTAGAACTGGAAGATACGGAGAACCTTGGCCAAATTACTGAGACTGTGGTCAAGGTGGAAGAAGGACCAGCTGAGTTGGGAGGGATTTCGTGTGTGGATTATCAACCTAACATGAAACTTGTCCCAAGCTTTGGAGAACTTTACAAGGTACATTCTCCTACTTCATTTGAAATCCCTATTAAAATTTCTGAATTTTTTAGGGATGCACCGAAGAGTTGGAGGTCTCTTCCGAAATAACCTCCTAAGATCAAGATGAAACCTCCCTTGCAACTGTTGCAAGAAGATGCTCCTTGGATTATAAGGAGTGGAGTTTGCAAGCACTACACCGTTAAGGCAATGAAGTGTCTCTTGTTAAAGTATGGGGTCCCTCGCATGCTAAGGACCTTATACCATCCCCAAGCTAAAGATGGGGAAGCTACTTGGATTCTCGAGAAGTTGTTTTTTCGATCAAGGAAAGGATGGGACGAAAGACTAAGTTATGTCCCACGGAAAAAGAGGAAGACCGGTAGGATTCCGGTGAGGACCAAACCGTACAAGCTTGTACGTAGGAGCTCCTACCATTTACCGGTGAAGTTAGGAACCGAAACCTTTTTGGGAGAGTTTCATTATGGATCCAATGAGCACTTGAACTTGTTGGAACGTTTGATAGACTTACTTACTTCACCCCATGATGGAGGTGAAGTATGGGGTGAGGGCACCTCCCATCACGCATAGAGACGCCGTACGGTCCAGCTAGCGACCTTAAATCAAGCGCTTCTTGGGAGACAACCCAAGGTATTGTTTTCTTTTCCCTTTTTCTAGTCTAGATTAGATAGTTTGCTTTTGCTTTGCTTTGCTTTGATTTTGGTGTCCTAGACAGAAACCAGGTACTCTCTAAGGAAGGAATACAACTCAGAAGCAACACTGGAAGGACAAAAGTTCGAGAATTTGAGAAGACGGAGTTTAACTGAGGTATATGTTGGTTGCTGTCACAGCACCTCGACCGAGATGATTTCTGAACAACCGAGGCAATTAGGGCTTCTAACAACTCACCTCGATCCGTACAACTCGGTCCAGTCGAGACCATCTCGACCGAGGTAACAGTAGTTCCAGACAAGGGTATAAAAGCGGGATCGAGTTCTCTCTCTTCCCTCTCTCACCTTCTCGACCGCGGCACAGTTTCACCTCGTTATCCCGTTCTTCGATCGATTTCGACGATTCTTGCTTCCAAACCGCAAAGAAAGAGTAGAGCTTCGGACTTCAAGCACTTCAGCTATGTCCGGTGAGTACTCTATTTTCCAGACTTATTTGACCCATTGGGATAATGTGTCCCAAGTATGGGGTATGCGGATATGTTATTTGACTATGGATGATTGTATGCTACTTTGATGGATATTTATGATCTTATTATGCTCTATTTGCTTATCTGAGATTACATGCATGCATACAGGTTATTTGATTGAGAAAAACGTCAAAAGCTGGAAAGAAAAAAAAAATTTTATGACCTCGACAGAAGTGATTCTGGCCAAACGAGGTGCTTCACCTCGGTTGACTTAGAACTTCTCGACCGAGGTGGTTTAACTGAAAGTTTTCGAAGACGATTTTTGTGTTTCTTATCTGGATATGATCTTAGTGAAGATCCTGTTTGCTGACTGGTTTTGAAATCTTTATATGTTTGAAAAGTTTTATGATATGTTTAAGTTGGTAAATGCTTTGTTTGAAATTTTGGCATGTTTAATACTTTGTTTTTATCCAAATTACGTTGAATTTGAAGGTTGACACCACGTTATGAGTTCTCTCACTTTCTTCCTGGAAAAACCAAGGCAATTCATTCTTCTCTCTTCTTCTTCTTGATCATGCTTAGCCCCTCATATACATTTTTGCATCCCTTTACCTATCCGGGAATTTGGAAGCAAGCAAAGTGGTGAAAGCAAGCGAAGCAAAAGTTGAGAAGTTGGTTGGAGGTGAAAGTGTTAGAAAGCAATAAATAGGTTTGGGGAAGTCAATCATGATGATGAGTAACTCGGCGCCATTCACATAGCCGGGTGTTTGTGTCTTGCCAAAGTCGGATTGAGCGATATTCCTAACAGGTCATGGTATGTGAATCAAGGTTTTGATGCATCTCAAGAAATTGATGATTGCTGATTTCCTAGGCTTCGGTTATTGTGCACCTCTGTCCATGCATCCCAAAAAGTAAAGTAAAAATGGAAAAGTGTGAAATAAGCAAAGCTTATTGGTGGAAGATGTTGAAAGTCAAAGTGAAAGTGAAGTGATATCCTTTTCCCGGATTCTAGCACCACATTACCTTATATAAATCCCTACCCTACACGTTTCTTGACCTTTCTTTTGGGAAGCCCTTGAGACCTCGAACTTGTTGATTGACTTAGTGGTTTAAACTGGATTATACATGATTATTTTCGATGATTGCGATTTATTATGCATTCTATGATTTTATGCAAAGATGAACAACTTTCTTATATTTATAAAATGTTTTGATCATATTTTGATTTTAAATTCGATGAAGTATTCTCTTGGAGTGATCTATGATTGTAGCACACCATTAAAGTGTTTTGAAGACTCTTTCATTGATCTTTATGACTTATAATCCATTCTATCTTGTATTTTATATACGGAACTTGCTTGGGGACAAGCAAGGGCTAAGTATGGGTATTTTGATAGCATGAATTATTGTCTATATTTTGGGGTTTGTTTAGACGTTTTATCTTCAATAATCTGCATGTTTGTATGTATATTATGTGATTATATTGTCATTTCATCTACCTTTGTGGGAATCGAGGTCTGCACCTAGTTTTGTTGTAATCGTAGGTAAAATGGCATGTTTTGCATCAAAAAGGAGCGAAAGGAGCTATGGAGTCATTGGAGCTACATTCAGGAGCTTAAGGAATAATCCAGGAAGCATGGCCATGGATTAGAGATTCACTTTGGACCAGATTTGAGAGATTTCACATTCAGTTGTGATTCACCTCGGTTGACTACAAAGTCACCTCGACCGAGGTGATCCAGAGGAGCTGCTCGACCGAGGCGAACACCTGGGACGCGGCGAGAATATTTTATTCTTGGCTGAGATCTTTTATCTTTGGAAAGAGGATCTTATATTTTTGGGCTGGGTTCCTGGAAGAAAGAAGATAAGTTAGACCATATATTTTACCTATTTTTATGGGAAGAGATCTTTCTAAGATATCTTATCTTTGGAGAGTAATTTTCGTATAAAAAGGGTTGGATTTTCCACAAATCCGGATCATGCTATACCACCGATTGTGTTTTAGACACCGCAGCAGCCATACTCCAGTTGGGATATTTGAAGAACCTTTTTGAAGGTTGAAGGAAAAAAGTCTATAACTTTTATAGCTTTTTGAAGGGTTTTTGTAAGATCATCTTAGATTCCCTTCTTTGTTGATTATCTTGTTGGATTTCTATCCAAGGAACGCTTGTTGGTTTGATAATTGATTCAGTTATTGAAGTCTTTCTCTTAAGGTTTTCTTGTTCAATTATTCTCTTTCTTCCCATATATTTGATTAATACTTTCATGATGATGAGTGTCTAATCTCTTTGTGTGATTCTAGGGTGATTGTGGGAAAAACAATGATAGAATGATCTTAATCACAGTAGGACCTTGAAAGGTCGAGTCTTTACCTTAACCCTAAGCATCTCGCTCAGTCGATGAACATCTCGGCCGGGGTGGAATTTGGTTGACCGAGGTGACTTATCTGATCCGAAACTGAGAGTTAAGTGTTAGAGTTTGCCAAATCCTATTCTTATTACACCTTTCCTGGTTCAGTGCAAGCCTAGGATAAGACTTACCCGGTAATTCCTTTGTTTGTTTACCTAAGATCATAAGTATAGGTAATAAAGGTTTATCCTTTATTGGGTTTGAGTGTGCTTTCATCCCATCTTTGTGAGTTAGCCTGAGACTGACCCGGTAAAGGTTGATTCGATTCCCTTAGGTGGTGTGTTAGTTTGAGGTTATAGTTCTTTATCTTAATTTCTTGAGACTTACCCGGTAATAGGAGTTACGGTTTCTGATTAGTGAGTAGTGAGATTTACCCGGTGATCTATTACACTTTAGAAACACCTTCCCTATGCAAAAATCTCAGCTTTGTCCGCTTATCTTTAGATCTTGAGTTGGAACCACAACTAGATGCTTTAATCCCTAGAATTGCATATTTCCTTTATTGACTTTTTATCATCTTTGATTGTTTTAATTGCTTTTGTGGTTAGTAATTGCTAAAGCTTACCTATTCCGACTTTGTTTCATTAAGTCCCTGTGATCGACCCCTGGAATTCCTTGCTTTTTACTACGATTGACCCGTACACTGCGGGTTCGCATCCTTGTTTTAAGCTTATATCTAGGGTTATAATTTAAAGCTTGCACACACCGTTTGAAGTGAACAGCATCCATCCAAGTCGGCCTCTCACTCACGCTAGCCCGGCGAGAGGAAGAGGAACCGGATGGACTAGAAGGGCGGGGAGAACGTCTAGGTGGGTCCGGGAAGGCGTCCGGCTGATCCGGGAATGTACCAAAGTCGTGCTCATTCCCTCCTCCCTCATGATCATCACCTCCTCCCATCTCCTCATCAACACCCGCAGCTGGGACCTCATCCGGGACATAAGGAGGGGCTACTAGTCTATTCGCATGCATAGCTGCGAATGTTGCCTTCCAGTTATGGCGTCCGGCCATAATGGAGTACTCGGGAAGCCATGGGATTCCTCTACCACCTCTCTCCTCCCATGACATGGTTGTGGTAGGTGGAGCTTGGTGGCGGGGAAAGATAAGACCTCTAGTCATGAGACTATTGAGACCCAAGGGTCTCGCCGCTTTCCTAGTGCAAGCAGAATAGTCTATCCCGAGCTGCGTGGCTATGTGGGTAACTATGCCTCCATATCCTATGTTCCCGGCTCTCTTATTTTTTAGTTTGCTAATGGTGGAGGCTAGGAGAGTGGCACAATCAGCGGATCTACCGGTAAGCATGCAATAGAGGAGGAAAAGCTCATCGGTCTTGATCTTTTGTGGGGTCTCGGTCCTTGGGAAGAGACACTCGGAAAGAACCCTATGAGCTATCTTCAAGGCTAGATGGTAGATAAGCTTAGCCTTGGTGTCAGCCGGTTGCCAACGATCTTCACTAGCATGTATCATAGCAATATCCTCCCAATAGTCCTTAGCGTATACTCCGCTAGGAAACCTCCCATTGAAACTCTCATGGAACCCAAAGAAGGCTCCAAACTGAATAATCGAGAACTCATAATCTTGCTCCATTAGCCTAAAAGAAACGGTTCGGTTCATGTAGCTATGCTCGAAGGAGGTGACAAACTCCCTAGTTATCTCCTCATAAGCATCCGCTCTAATAGCGGAGAAAACAATCAGTCCGGCTCTATCCAAGAGCCATGTCAAATCATTCACAACGTTTAGAGGCTCAAGCTCCTCTAAGAGAAGGTATCGAGGACCTATGACCGGCCTCTTCTCGATCCTTTCTAAAGCATCAAGGTGATCCTCATGAATGGATGAGATTCTAGGAGGTGGTGGTAATGGTGGTTGGTTGGGAGAAGGTTTGGAAGGGAAGGAGCTATCATCCTTTCTCTTCTTATTCCTGCTAGACTTTTTCCTAAACATTTTTCCTCTCGAGAGTAAGAATCACGGCTTGTTCTTGCTTTTCCACGGCCGTGGAACCTATTGGGACCGTGGTTTCTCTCTATTTTACTCAAATACCAACAAATTCACACCAAACTCAGCAATCTCAGTCCTAGACTATTTCTATTCCAATCAGTTCTTCTAAATTCTTGCGAAGAAATTGAACCGAATTGACAAAGTAAAGATAAGGGAGAAAAACCTAGGTTTTGGATCTTTCAAATCCAAATTCCTTCTGCTGAGTGGATTATTCACTTGATTCGTTTGTTGGATCTTGTATAGGATTGAAAATGCTTCACTTTCGGCTAAAGAATCGCTTGAAACGGACTTCAAACGAAGAATTGCGAGTTGGGGAAGATTTTCGGCATTTTTGAGCATGCAATAGGTTGTGGAATTTGGGTTTTGTGGTGTTTTTGTGAAGGAAGGTGGTTTATATAGTGTCTGTTATTTTTTGGAAAATCACGGTCACTCGGGGGTTTCCATGGCTGTGGAAACGTATGGACCCGTGGTTTTGCTTGATTTTTCTCAAATTTTTGAAAATTACGGTCATTGTAGCCTCCACGGCCGTGGTTTAAGGCGTGGAACTCTCTGTTTTGTGCCAAAATCTAAGTTTCGTTAATTCCTTCCAACTTTTTCTTCCTTTCCATGCCCATTCCTTATTCCTACATCCAAAAACATGACATATCGGGAGGTATCGAGGGGGAAACAAAAGAAAAAAAACAACTAAACTAAGCTAAACTAAGAAAAAAAACACAACGAAAGTGCAATACCTTGGGTTGCCTCCCAAGAAGCGCTTGTTTTAGGTCCGTAGCTAGACCGTACATCAGTCTATTCGAGTGTAGTCAGCACGAATTCCTCAGCTTGGAGCTCCGGCGAATACTTTTTAAGTCGTTGACCGTTCACCTTGAAACTTCCGCTCTTTTCACCCCATACTTCAACTACGCCATGGGGAAAAATACGTTTGATTAGATAAGGTCTAGTCCAACGAGATTGAAGCTTACTTGTAAAGAGTCGAAGTCTTGAATTGAAGAGGAGAACTTGATCTCCTTCTTTGAGGTCCTTTGGAATGATATGCTTATCATGCCAACGCTTCGCCCTTTCCTTGTAAATCTTGGTGTTCTCATAAGCGTTCAAGCGGAGTTCTTCAAGCTCATTGAGGTCTAAGAGGCGCTTCTCGCCTGCTTCCTTCATACCAAAGTTCAACCAGTTCACAGCCCAATATGCCATGTGTTCTAGCTCCACCGGTAAGTGACAAGACTTCCCATACACAAGGTTGTAGGGTGTTGTTCCTATGGGAGTCTTGTACGCAGTCCTATATCCCCATAATTCATCGTCTAGCTTCAAAGACCAATCCTTCCTTGCCTTCGAACCTGTTTTCTCTAAGATGCCCTTAATCTCTCTATTTGAATTCTCCACTTGTCCACTCGTTTGTGGATGGTAGGAAGTGGCGATCTTGTGAGTCACCCCATACTTAGCTAGTAGAGCCTTGAATCGTCGGGCAATGAAGTGTGAACCTCCGTCACTAATGATAGTGTCTGGTGTCCCGAACCTCGGGAAGATAGTTCTATTAAAGAACTTTACAACAACCATGGCATCATTAGTTGGAGAGGCAATGGCTTCAACGCATCTCGAAACATAATCTACAACTAGAAGTATGTATTGATTCTCACAAGATGATGGGAAGGGTCCCATGAAATCGACTCCCCAAACATCGAAGATCTCTACCTCCTGAATGTTGTTGAGAGGCATTTCATTTCTCCTAGATATGTTCCCTATTCTTTGACAAGTATCGCAGCAGGAAACAAAGGTTTGCACATCTTTAAATAAAGTAGGCCAAAAGAAACCGGATTGCAATACCTTAGCGCTAGTTTTATTGGAACTAGCGTGTCCTCCACAAGGTAGTGAATGACAATGACGAATGACACTTTGCATTTCGTCTTCCGGCACACATCTCCAAATGATGCCGTTTGTACCTTTATTAAAGAGTAGAGGTTCATTCCAATAGTATTGCCGGACGTCCTTAAACAAATTCTTCCTTTGAGCGTAGGATAGTCCTGGAGGTATTTCTTGACAAACCAAATAGTTAACAAAACCATCAAACCATGGTTCATTACATCTTGATATCTTGTCGATGCACTCCTCAATGATGTGTAAATGCTCGTCCGGAAAGGAGTCATCTATAGGTAGATCGTCGTCTTCTATGTGTGGAAGACGACTCAAATGATCCGCAACAGAATTTTCCGAACCTTTCTTGTCGCGGATCTCTAGATCGAATTTTTATAGAAGAAGAATCCATCTAATCAGCCTCAGTTTCGCATCCTTCTTGGCAAGTAGATACCGGATCGCAGAATGGTCCGTGTACACTATCACCTTTGCACCTACAAGATAAGAACGAAACTTTTCAAAGGCATATACAATAGCTAAGAATTATTTTTCAGTTGTGGCGTAGTTGAGCTGCGCTTCGTCTAGCGGCTTGCTAGCATAGTAGATAGCATGGGTTCGACCTTCCTTTTGTCCTAGCACAGCTCCGACAGCTACGTCACTTGCATCACACATAAGCTCGAACGGGAGATTCCAGTCCGGAGGTTGGATCATCGGGGTTGAGATTAGAGCTTCTCGGATTTTATGGAAAGCATCTAGGCAATCCTGCAAAACTTCAAAAACTGCATCCTTCATCAAGAGATTAGTTAGCGGTTTTGAAATCTTAGAAAAGTCTTTGATAGATCTCTTATAAAATCTATCATGTCCTAGAAAACATCGTGTCCCCTTCACCGAAGATGGAGGGGGAAGCTTTTCAATAGTCTTTATCTTTGCCTTATCAACTTTGATCCCTCTATTAGAGATCAAGTGTCCTAACACAATGCCTTCTCTAACCATGAATTGACACTTCTCCCTATTAAGAACTAGGTTAGTGTCTTCACACCTTTGAAACACAAGAGATAGATTAGAAAGACAATTATCGAAAGAGGAACCATAAACAGAAAAGTCATCCATAAAAACCTCCATGATTTCCTCAACGTACTCCGAGAAGATGGCCATCATATACCTTTGAAAGGTGGCTTGGGTGTTGCAAAGCCCGAATGGCATCCTTCTATATGCAAACGTACCCCATGGGTACGTGAATGTGGTCTTCTCTTGATCGTCCGGATGGATCGGAATCTGGAAGAAACCACTATAACCGTCAAGATAACAGAAATAGGAGTATTGTGCTAACCTCTCAAGCATTTGGTCTATGAATTGTAGCGGGAAGTGATCCTTCCTCGTCGCATTGTTTAGCTTGCGGTAGTAATTGCACATCCTCCATCCAGTCACGGTTCGTGTAGGAATGAGCTCATTGTTCTTGTTAGTGATAACCGTCATTCCTCCTTTCTTCGGGACCACTTGAACGGGGCTTACCCACTTGCTATCGGAGATAGGATAGATGATACCTGCGTCAAGTAACTTAAGAATGTGCTTCTTGACAACCTCCTTCATGATCGGATTTAAATGTCGTTGAGGTTGTCGCGAATGCTTAAAATCTTCCTCTATTAGGATCTTATGCATGCATAATGATGGTTTAATTCGTAAAAGATCCTCTATGGTGTATCCTAAAGCCTTTTTATGATTCCTTAGAACAGCCATTAGTTTATCATGCTCATCTTCACTTAAATCGGAACTAACAATTACGGGAAAAGTAGAATTAGTTCCAAGAAATGCATATCGAAGATGTGTGGGAAGTGGCTTTAATTCCATTGCTATTGGTGCCTTTGATGACTCTTGAGGAGTGTCCAATGCTTCCTTAGAAGTTTCTAAAGTTCTAGGAGTGGTTGTAGAAGACTCAAGAGTATTTGTGGAAAGAACGTAATTATTCTCAGAAATTCTTTGATTTACGGCACCACTTTTACTTCCACGGCCGTGGTTAGGGCGTGGAAGTCAATAACGGCATCACTGGTAGTTCCACGGCCGTGGTTTTGGCCGTGTAACTTACTGGAGCTCTCAAAATAACTGGTTACGGTCATCATGGGTGAAACCACGGCCGTGGAATAGCACGACTAGCCGTTGTTCCTCACGTTTTCTGACCCATCGTAGAGTTTTTCAAACTCTTCTTCTTGCACTTCCTTTAGCTCCTCCAACGCTTCAATCTCATCATTGCAATCCTCTTCCTCTCCTTTTTCCATGATGCTCATGGTTATAACCTTTTGCAACGGGTCCTTGAATATAATCGAGCTCACTTCCTCCCTAGACGCTTCTTCGTCATATGTATTGAACATATCCTCTTTAAGATCTAGCTCTTTCACCAATGTTAAAAGAACAAACTCAACCTTCTCTTTTCCTATTTCGAAGGCGAGTCTAGCATTCTTGCAATCCACCATACATCCGGATGTTACAAGAAACAGTCTTCCGAGTATAATCGGGACCGGAAAAGTTGCAGGAATGTCAAGCACAACGAAATCTATTGGAATGTAAAACTTACCGAGCTTGACTAGGATGTCTTCAATAATACCGACGGGACGAGTTATCGATCGATCCGCCATGTATAACGTCATCTTCACCGATTTAGGTTCACCTAACCCGACCTTCCTACATAAAGCGAGTGGGATAATGCTAATGCTACCATGTCACATAAAGCGTCATAAGTGACTTCTCCTACTCCAATTGGAATACAAAATGACCCGGGATCCTTCAGCTTTGGGCATCTTATCCTTCATTGTTTTGATGAGCTCCGATGATTCCGAACTCATCTTGACTTCTCCAAAGTCTTCTAGGTTCCTCTTATTAGAGAGGATCTCCTTTAAGAACTTCCCGTAAGCGGGCATACCTACAATTGCATCAATAAAAGGTATATTAATGTGTAGTTTACTCATGAGTTCAATGAACTTACCAAACTTCTTGTCTAGACGCGCTCTCGCTCTAGATTGTGGGAATGATAAGGGAGGTTTATAAGCTGGAGGAGGAATGTAGATGTCTTCCTTCTCCTTCCCCTTTTCCTTCTCCTTTTCAGCTAGGACTTCCACAAACTTGGGCTGCGGGTCGGTGTTTGTCACTCCGCTCCTAGTTGTGATAGCCATCACCCTTCCCTTTGGGTTATCCTCCGTCTTTCCGGGAAGCTTTCCTTGATCTCTAGGAGCTTACTCGGCCTTACTGAACATTTGGTTTTCTAAAGCCTTTTGAGCTTTATCAACCTTAGTAACGTAGCTCTACAGTCCTTGAAGCTTTCCCAAGATTGTTTCCAACATGGGATCGGGCTTCTCTTTTCCCGAGTTGCTTGCGCCATTTGATGATTGTCCCCGGCTTTTCAAAGGAGTAGAAAAAGAAGATGGTGGTGTTAGTGAATTTCCTGAATTGGAATAATGATTACCGGAATTTTGTTGTTGGTTGGAATGCCAATTGTTGTTTGAATTCCGATTGTTGTTCCAATTGTTGTTCCGGTTGTTGTTGTTGTTGTTGTTGTTCCAATTGTTCCGGTTGTTCCTGTTGCTATTCTCATTACTTTGATAGTTGTTGTTGTTTCCTAAGTATCCAATATCTTGCTCTTTTGG
The DNA here is from genome assembly GCA_033239125.1 of Fagopyrum homotropicum. Taxonomy (NCBI): domain Eukaryota; kingdom Viridiplantae; phylum Streptophyta; class Magnoliopsida; order Caryophyllales; family Polygonaceae; genus Fagopyrum; species Fagopyrum homotropicum. Next base: position 103,649,958 of record BSWB01000002.1, read on the forward strand.
CTTTTGAAGGCCAGCTCTAATGACTTCTTTCAACTCCTTGATTTCGGTATTGAGGGAAAAGATTTGAGTTTGCGCAGCTTGTGTCAACTTAGTTCCCGGATCTCCTCCATTTTGATGGCTAGGATCCACCTTCCTGTGAGAATACTTCTCAATCACTTGGGCTTGCTTCTCAATGAAGTCCCAAGCATCATCTTCCCTCATGTCCATGAATGTACCACATGAAAGGGATTGGAGCTTGAATTGTGTTTCCACATCCAACCCCTTATAATATATCTCCAACAATTCTAGCTTTGAAATGCCATGGTGTGGGCAATCCAACAACAAATCCTGAAACCTTTCCCAAGATTGAAACAAACTTTCGTTAGGTTTCATAATGAATGCATTGATCGTACCTCTCACCTCCGCATTCTTTGATGGCGGAAAAAACTTGGTGAAGAACTCCGAAGATTGATCATCCCATGTGTTAAGTCTTCCATTTGGGAGAGCTTGATACCAAGAAAAAGCTTTGTCCTTCAAAGAGAAGAAGAATGGCTTGATCTTGTAGTTGTTGGTGGTGGCCTTCTTCGGCTTCATTGTCTCCATTAGAATCTCAAAATTCTATAAATGTTGGTGTGGAGATTTAGCACTCGTTCCACCACATTGATTTTGGCAAACCATGGTGATCACTTGTGGACTAAAGCTAAATTCCTGGATATCCTCACCTTCAAAATTCACACCTAGGCGGAGTGGTTGCTGAATCAGATCCATCCTTTGTCCAAGAGTTCGTGGCTCCTTATCCACACGAGCAACTCTCACACCCCCAGCTGGGATACGAGGAATTACAGGTGGTCTTGGATCATTCCGGACTGGATTGATTAATGGATTGATTTCCTCTAGCGGTGGCATATCATTATCAACCTCATCGTCGGATGATTCAGCTCTAACGGATCTAGTTGGTTTGGCTTTCTTCTTCTTCTTGGATTCATTCATCTCCAACTTCATGTCCAGCATCATAGCTTTGAGCTGATCAATTTGGAATTGATGACGCTCCGCTTCTTCCATACGAGCCTTTTCACTCAACTTAAATTGAGCTTGAGATTCCTCCAATTCCGATTGGATATTTCTTTCTTTGTTTTCGGCCATCTTTCTTTCTTTAGCCTTTTTCCTTAGAGTCTTTTCATGTTCCGGATCAAAAGGTACGAGGTCTTTGATGGATCTAGACCTGCGTATATACCTAAAAGAACCTGCGAAGAACAATCAAAAGAGATATCAAATAACAAGAGCAAAGCTCCCAAGCTCGACAACCGAGAACCGAAGTTTGGTCTTGACCAAATACCCGGAAACGGCACTAAAAACTTATTCGCCCGAAAACGTGCATGCAAATAAGCTTTATATTTATAAAACTGAAATAAAAGCAAGTGAACCCGCAGTGTACGGATCGGCGTAGATTAGCAAGTATTCTAGTGTATCGAACTCATGGATTTGATGAGTCAAATTTCATTCTCAAGTAACCAAGCAAGTAAAAGTGTAAAGCTTTGCAAATATTGGGGAAAACAACAACCCTAAAGATCCGGATATCAAATTGTGGCAATCGATTCAAGATATTCTATAAGTATAAGGACAAAGTCGAGAATTGCAAAGGTATACTAAAGTAAGGTAATGTACGATGAAGTTCCAAAACCTTGTATGTCTCACCCAAGGACACTCTCTATAAAGGTTGTTGAGGCTACATTATAGAAAGGATCTAAGGACAAGAATTAAACTCAAATACCCCAGCCCAAACCCAAAGGATCAAGATACACTCAAACGGTTAAGGTTGTGATACTCGAATCCGAAATGTAGGATGTTGAGTTTCACTACTACCTAGGAAAGGCAAGCCAAAGCTAGGTTAAAGCAAATCTTTAACTTCGGATTAAAGCAAAAGCAAAGGTCGTAGATCAGGCAAAATTACGGGTAGTTCTTTAGGTTCCACGGCCGTGGAACTCAAGAACAGGCCGTGATTTAGGTTCGTCGACGAGTTTCTCACACTCTCAGGGTCCAATTTGTTTACGATCGATATATCATCATCTAAGCCACAACTATCAACCCTTCACCTTAGAACTGCTAAAGGGTTTTAGCCAACAATCATTGTCATTGATCAAATATTCAATTTAGAAAGAAAGAAATATGAAAACCCTCGAAAACTCAATAAAAACTTAAGATCAATGTCAAATCCAAATAACAAGCAATATGTTCAAATGGATTCAGAATACGGAACAAGAATCCTCACTATAATCTCAGGTAAACAGCAGAAAACGGTTGTCAATCGTTTCCGGAATCAAAACCTAGGAAATCACCAAACTTCCGCCGTAAGTAAGCTTCGATCTTCAATCCTGGCCGTCGACTTTGAAACCCTAAGCGACGTCTAAAACAGCCCTAAGCAAGGATAAGCACGGGATAAGCACGGATGCCAAAAACTCCTTTCTCTATTCCTTTTATAGAACGAGGAAGGGTTACGATAAAAGCCCATTGACTTTGATGACGTGGCAAGTATGATACGTTATAATATTTGCCAAGATCACGGTCATGTAGAACTTTCCACGGCCGTAATTTATAGCGTGAAACAAAGTTACGGTGCCATATAATTTCCACGGCCGTGGTTTAGACCGTATAACTCTCTTGAGTGCTTCAAACTTTCTTCCACGTTCATGATGCCAAGTCCACGGCCGTGGATTAGAGCGTGGACTTCAATTTCCTTCTCCACGGCCGTAATTCAGGGCGTGGACTTACATAACCTCTTTCTTTTCCTTTGTTTCGTGCAATCCTTCATCCATGCTCTTTCCTTAGCCGCACTAATGCATCTACTTGTCCTCAACATGATTAAATACTCCTTATCTTCCATCAATTGCTCCGATTCAAGCTCTTATTCACCTATAAACAAAACGAAGCTAGTGTAGATCTCTATATCGACAAAATAGGTGAACAAGCTCATAATGGCTTCAAAACTATATCCATGTACCCAATAATGAGGGAAAAACAAGTAAAACAAGTGCCTAAAATATCGTCATATTTCATGCTAACAACCCGCATCAAACAAACGATCACTCTATCGGTCTGGACACCGCCGCCAACGGCATAGCTGGCAAATGATATACCATGATTATGAAGTTGTCTACGGCTTTAATCCACACACCCCGATGAACTTCACTCCGCGCCCACTCAAAGACGGAGAACACATCACCGGAGCAAGTTGTGCCGCTCACATCATTCAGCTTCATGAGCGGACTAGGACATAACTCCAACGGCGTGCCGATCAACTTGCCTCACAACGCAACAAAGGCCGCCGTCCAATCTCATTCGAGCCCGGTGATCTTGTTTGGCTCCACTTAAGGAAGGAGCGTTTTCCATCTTACCGCAAAGGCAAGCTGTCGGACCGTGGTGATGGAGCATTCCGCATCTTATCCTTCCATGGCCCGAATGCATACATCTTGGAGCTTCCGGAAAACTATGGCGTGCACCCGATGTTCAATGTCAAGCATCTTGCACCATACATTGAACCCTTATTTGATGAAGGTTAAACGGGGATGTTTCACATCCTTTACTCCTATGTCCCAAGATGAGGAAGACGAGGCATTTCGGGTTCGCTCCGATGGACCGCTCACCAGTTCCCGTGCTAAGGCAATCGCCCAAGCCACCGGCTCCATCATTGGCCGTACGTTGCTTGTCACGGGCCCATTGGTTGCAAACCGTGCCTCTACGCCACCATGGCATGAAGCTTGTCAAGCCAGCACCATGCCTCTACGCCATCATTGGCCGCATTTTCCATATTTTAGCGTTTGGTAATAATAATTTTATTTATTTTCGGAATATTAATTTCCGGTACTTTGTTTCTGGGTATTAATTTTCCGAATTTAAGATTAGACTTTTGGTTTCGGAATTTAATTCGGAAACTTAATTCCGAACTTAAATTCCCAACCTTTTATATTTTTAGGCTTTTCATTTTCGGAACAATATTTCCGACTTTATTTCCATCATTTAAGTTCCGACCATTTGTATGGCCTTCATCCACTATATAAGGGGATGCTTGGCTCATTTGTAAAGCATGTTCAATTTGATTAAGTATAAGAGAAGTATTTTCCTTCTACTTACTTGAGCATCAAATCTCTCTTCCATCCTCTCAAAGTTCTTCTTTTGGATCTTCGATCCAAACTCATCCACATTCGTGGATTCTTCAAAAATTAACTCAACCGATCCACTTCAAAGCTTGATCGATCATTCTAGATCGACTCAACCATTCAACTTCTGCCTCCATCTCTAAGCTTCCGTAACCCACCTTCAAACGCATTCGCACTTCAACTAAGGAGTAGTTTAGCTTCAACTTGATCAAGATCCGGAATCTTTAATTGGCGTGTCCAAGGACGCATCAGACACTTAGTTTCCCACCGAGGGATTGAGGTTGATAGAGCCAAGATAGAGACGATAGATAAGTTGCCGCCACCTACCTTTGTGAAAGGGGTAAGTTGTTTCTTAGGGCATGCCGGTTTTTACCGGAGGTTTATAAAAGATTTCTCTAAAATTTATAAGCCTCTCACTAACCTACTAATGAAGATGTTGAGTTTGTTTTCTCCAAGGATTGTATTGAAGCATTTTGTAGGTTGAAGGATGTTTTGATCTCCGCCTCGATTATGAAACCTCCGGATTGGAGCTTACCATTTGAAATAATGTGTGATGTGAGTGACTTGGTTGTTGGGGCTGTTTTAGGACAAAAGAAGGATGGGCTTATACATGCCATCTACTACACTAGCAACACGCTAGATGATGCCCAACTCAACAAAGCCACAACCGAGAAGGAGTTGCTAGCGGTGGTGTATGCCTTTGAGAAGTTCCGCTCATATCTTGTTGGAGCAAATATTATTGTGTACACGGATCAAGAAACAACCGAGAAGGAGTTGCTAGCGGTGGTGTATGCCTTTGAGATGTCAAGCCTCGCTTGATTCGGTGGATCCTTCTCCTCCAAGAATTCGACTTGGAAATTCGAGACAAAAAAGGTTCCGAAAATTCAGTAGCGGACCACCTTAGTAGGCTACCACCGTTGGAGATTGAAAGAGATGACATCCGTATTGATGACTCATTCCGGGAGCAGCAATTTAGAGTAATAGAGGAGTGCTTACTTCAAGTGTCTAGAGGGAGTGAACCATGGTATGCGGACATAGTAAACTATCTTGTGTGTGAAGAGGTGCCTTCCGGTTTGTCATATGCCCAAAGGAAAAAGTTTTTCAAAGATGTGAGGCATTTTTATTGGAGTGAGCCTCTCTTATTCACGAGAGGACCGGATGGAGTCTTTAGGAGGTGCATTCTGGAGGATGAGATGGAGAGTGTGATCCGTCATTGCAACTCCTTGCCATATGGAGGCCACGCTAGCTCAAACAAAATGTGTGCAAACGTATTACAATCCGGTTTTTATTGGCCTAAATTGTTTAAGGATGCGTAGAATTTTGTAGTAGCTTGTGAGGCTTGGCAAAGGACGGGCAATATCTGAAGAAGGAAAGAGATGCCCTTGAACAATATCCAAGAGGTTGAGGTCTTTGACGTTTGGGGTGTGGACTTCATGGGGCCATTCCCCTCTTCATGTGGCACCCTCTATATTCTATTGGCGGTGGATTAAGTGTCAAGGTGGGTGGAAGCAATCGCCTCTCCACAAACGATGCCAAAGTACTGGTGCGGTTCTTCAACCGAGTCATCTTCCCTAGGTTTGGACCACCAAGAGTAATCATAAGTGATGGAGGGAAGCATTTCACCAATAGGAACTTTGAGACACTTTTGGCTAAGTATAGAGTGACTCATATGGTGGCCACACCTTACTATCCCCAAACTAGTGTCCAAGTGGAGATTTGCATCTGGGAGATAAAGGGGATACTTGAGAAGACGGTTTCTAGGACAAGAAAAGATTAGGCTATGAAGCTTGATGATGCCTTATGGGCTTATAGAACCGCCTTCAAGACACCAATTGGCATCACTCCTTACAATCTAGTTTATGGCAAGTCTTGCCACCTTCAGGTGGAGATGGAGCATATGACATATTAGGCCATAAAGTGGCTGAATTTTGACCTCAAGGAAGCTGGTGAGAAGAGGTTGCTAGAGATGAATGCTCTTGAGGAGATCCGGCTAGATGCTTACGAAAATGCCCGGATTTGTAAAGAAAGAACCAAGCGTTGGCATGACAAGCGTTTCATCCCATAGGAGTTGAGTGAAGGTGACTTAGTCCTTCTTTTCAATTCAAGGTTGCGACTCTTCCCCGGAAAGATCATGTCAAGATGGACGAGTCCTTATGTGATGAGGAAGGTTTTCCCCAATGGAGTGGTTGAGATAAGTGGGGAGCATTTGGAGATTTCAAGGTGAATGGGCACCGTTTGAAGAAGTATATCTTGGAAGCTCCAGTGGATATGATTTCCCCACTTCACCTTCAGTGAAACGCTCCCGGATTTTGTCCTAGCTAAAAACCTTAAAGAAGCGCTTAATGGGAGGCAACCAATTGGTACATATCTTTTCCTTTTATTTTTTCATTTTTGCTTTTGTTCTTGTTTTGGTGTTTTGTGTGTGTTTTGTGTTTGTGTGCTAGAGTCTAGGTAATAAAGAAGTCTTGCAAGGCATGAAGATGATGATGATCCCGCATCAAATGTGGTTGGAGTAGACGTTGGATTTTGACAGCTTGTGGTGCTTAGTGCGGGTCCTAACGCCATAATGAACATCAAGAGCTCTATGAAATCTTTGATTGATCGTCCACCATCACTCCACATGAGTGTACCAAAATACCGAAAACACCACCATTGTTTTACATTGTGAGGACTCTCTTTCACTTCTTTATTTAATTTGCACATTGGGGACAATATGATTTTAAGTATGGGGTGGGGTATTCTCAATATCATTGCATGATTGCATCTAGGATAGTTTCATATTATTGTCACATGTTTCATTTTGTTTTGCATTGTACATATATATCTCAAAAATTCCAAAAAAAATAAATCAGAAAATTTTAAAATTTGTGCTTCCTAGTTTGGATATGACCCTTATGATGAGTTTGTTTTTTGAATTGGCTATGGATGGCCTTGTCTGTTGAAAGAATTTATGCATATGTGGAATTGAATACTTCTCTTGAACTCAATGTATGAATTGTGATGAAGATTGTTGTCTAGGTTGGATTGAAAATTGATTATCAAAATCTCATGTTAGTTCTTACACATCACCTAGGAAAGATTAAGGCATTCATTTCTCTCTTCTTCTCATCTTGATCATGTTGTTTGAAGCACCTCACTTGATTAAAAATTTGACTTTTTTTTACCCATCCGGGAATAGGAGCATGATAGTGGGTTGTGTGTGAAAAGCAAGTGTGGGGTGTTGAAGGAAGTGTATGAATGTTATGAATGAAGTGCTGAATGTGTTGTGAAAATGTAGGAAAAAAAGGTTTGGGGACGTTTGTTATGACGATGAGTAACTCGGCACCATTCACATAATCGGGTGTTTGTGTCCTGCCAAAGTCGGATTAACCGATAGTCCTAACGATCCTTGCTATGTGTGCCCGGTGTGAGGAACCTCGGAAAAATCCCGAGGTCCGCTAATCACCAAGGTTTGGGCTTATGTATACCAATTCCACTGTTTCAAAAATAAATTAAAAAAAAAGAACAAAAAGAAAAGAAAGAAAAGTAAAAGATGGACAAAAATATACATTTATGATGGAGTTGAACAAAAATGAAGTTTTGGAGTTAGCTCCTTTCCCGGATTAGCATCACATTACCCAAAATTCTCACCTTTAACAACGTTTCTTGGCCTCTTCTTTCCTAAGTCCTTAAGACCTCTATGCACATGTGTTTTGACTTAAGTGATTTAGATTTGATATTTTCATGATCATCAAGACATTCCCGGTTTACTTTGCATATATGATTTCAAGTTAAGTGTGATTGTCTTTCCATGCATTTATTTTCTTGATACACATTTCCTCATCCTTTGCCATGAACATCACTATGAAGATGATGTATGACTAGAAGCACAATTGCAAACATATTTTCCGTTTTTCCGCATTCATAACTCATGCTATCCTGTAGGTTAGGTTTAAACCTTGCTTGGGGAGAAGCAAGTGGCAAGTATGGGGTATTTGATGACATGATTTATGGCATTAGTTTAGGCATTCATTTAGATAGTTTATCCACTTATTCATGCATTGTTTGGCATTAGTTGTGGCATTTATGCTTAATCGAGTCTTATTTGTAAAAAAGACGTCCACACGAGCTTTTGTCGGTTTTGTAGGTATTTTGGGGAGATTTTGGACTTAATCGATACATTCGAGGATCATTCCTCATGGTGGCACACATCCGGACTCCCTAAGGAGCAAGCAAGAAGCAAAAAAGAACACAAAAGACCTTGTTGGTGCATGCCTTGACTAACTAATGACTTGGTGACCCAACGAGGGCTTTTTGATGAAAACCACGGCCTACATCGCAATTCCATGCCCGTGGTTTTGGCCCGTGGTTTCTGTCAGCACAACCATGACACTTGTCACGCAATTTCTTTACACGACCTTTGCTTTCCTTGGTTGAGTGTGGTCTTGGAAAAGCCTGTAGATAGGATTTTGGACTCTCTCTCATCATCCATTATTTGAGAGACTTTAGAAAACAACAAAAACACTCTCATTTGGAGAGAAGAAGAACATCATCAATCTTAGATCTAGAGTGAGACTTTGAGTGGTTTTCAGTGGCTTTTGGTGAGAAGCTTTTGGAAGTGTTGTAAGGAACGATTTGAAGCTGCATTTGAATGGTTGTAAGTCTTGTTTAAACACATATTCCGCCAAGATTTCTTGTTTTTACTTGCTTTCATTCACCATAAGCTATGGAAACCATGTATTCTTGCATAATGATTTTAGATCTTAAAATGCATGTTATTGGCTAAGTAGTTGTGATTCTAGGGTGATGGACAGAAGGTTATGGCTTGGATAATGATAGAGTAGAGTTGAATGTACCTTTCGAGAACTTGCATGCTCAAATCCTAACCCCCTACCATAATCACGGCTTGTTCCTCCTAAACCACGGCCGTGGTTTTGTATGATCAGCCCGTGGTTTTGCTTTGTTGTGCTTACATTGATAAATCTGTATGCTATGGTGTTAGATTGTTGAAATCCTAGAGTTTGTTAAGCCTTATGTAGCTTAGGGTGACCTAATGCTAGCAAACTAAGTGAGCGAAGAGACTTGCCCGATAATTCCCGATGTTAGATACCAAAGATGATGAACTCTAGGTAGTAGTGAGCGTCGCAAGCCGCTATTGGATTGAGTGTGCTAGGATTGTTGCTTAGGACTGCCTTCCCGAGACATACCCGGTAAGGAGAGGTTTGACACCGAGATAGGAATCCGGTTTGTGTAGAATTCTCAATCTTAGGTTTCTAGAGACTTACCCGGTAATAGGACCATAGGTGCGGGATTAGTGGACTACGAGACCTACCCGGTGATTGATCTCATTAGAGAAACACCCTTTCCCAACATACCGCAGCTTGTCCAAGGTTGTTTAGAAGCTTGAGCCCAATGCCATAACCGGAAGTCCAAATCCCTAGAATCCGCATTTCTTACTTGATCACATATTTTGTTCTTGTATTGTTTGTTTGTGTTGCTAGATTGATTGATAAATCTTGCGTGATTTGTGATCCTTGTTTGATCACCTAAAAAATTCAACCAAAAACATTTATGATTTTCATTTCATTATTCCTTTCTCTTTTCTTAGACTAGATTTGCACCATCCATGATCACTTGCTTGATTTGATTTTACCTTAGTCTTCGTGTTCGACCTCGGAGTACTATCCTTACTACAAAACGACCCATACATTGTGGGTTCGCTAGGAGTTAGGAGAATATATTGAGTTATAAATTGTAAGGCTTTTGCGTGGTACATTTCTAGCGTAAGAGTACAGATCAATTATAGTATGACAAATACTTCAGGTTCGAACACAAGCACTATGGTGAAATCAAGCACGATAAATATCAGGTTGTCAAACAAGAACTAACCAGCAAAACAAAGATGATATATAAATTTGATAAAGGAATGCAGATTCTAGAGATCAAAGAATCCAGTTGTGGTTGCGACTCAAGATTTGTAAGAATGATGTGGACAAAGATGAGGTTTGCAAGAGAAGGTATTTCTAAGATGGGAATAGATCACCGGGTAAGTCTCATTACTCACTATCCCAAGCGTAAGATCCAATCACCGGGTAAGTCTCAAGGAACTAAGGAAAGGAACTATAATCTCAAAACAACACACCACCTAAGATTATAAAACAAACCATCACCGGTTAAGTCTAAGATTAACTCTCAAGGGTAGAATAAAGGCACACTCAAACCCTAATAAAGGATACACCTTTATTATCTAACACTCATCATCATAGGTATACAAGCAAAGGAATCATTGGTAAGTCTCATCCTAGGCATGCGTAAAAACCAGGAAAGGTACAACAAGGATAGGATTTGACAAACTATACCTAAACTCATGATAGGTCGAATAAGGTTTCCGTCTCGCCCAGTTCTTGTCGATCTCGGTCGAGATGCTCCACGAATTGACCGAGCCGAGTTCGGTTTGGTTAATGCTCAAGCTTTCACGGTCCACTAGGATAAAAGTCTTATCTTTCATCTTCTATACCACAACTTTCATCCAATCACCCTATAATCTCAAGATGTTTAGCCAATAATCATCATAATTATAATAATCTAATATATAATTGAAGAAACAATAAGGGAACAAGAAAACCTTCCTTCTTATAGGAAAATTATAGGCCAAAAATAAATAACTCATTGGGTTGTGGGTCGGACGGCTCGATCTAGGGCCAACTGGCCATCTCGACCGAGATACAAATGTGGTGTTCCAAGATAGTCGAGCTGTTACGTGCAAATCTCCATAACTAGTCCTACATCTAGTTTCTATGAATCTTCAATGGTTCTTGTGCCTTCTTTGTAGCTCCTTGATGCTCCATAATGCAGCTTCCATGACTCCTTAGATTCCTTGCCTTCATATCGATCCATAACGTGCCATATTCCCTACAATTACAACAAAACTAGGTGTAGACCTCGATTCTTGCAAAGTAAACAAAATGGCATAATCATCGAAAATATATAGCCATGCATGCAGATTTTATGATGATAAAACGTCCAAACGAATCCCAAAATATAGACTATAGTGCATGCTATCAAAATACCTCATACTTGTCCTTTGCTTGTTGATAGCATGTATTATAGTCTATATTTTGGGACTTGTTTAGACGTTTTATCTTTAATAATCTACATGTTTGGATGTATATTATGTGATTATGTTGTTGTTTCATCTACCTTTACGGGAATCGAGGTTTGCACCAAGTTTCGTTGTAATCGTAGGTAAAATGGCACATTTTGGATCGAAATGGAGCAAAGGAGTCATATGAGCTACATTCAGGAGCTTAAAAGAGAACTCAGGAAGCAAGGAATTAACAAAGAAGATTTAATTTGGATCAGATTTGAGAGATTTCACATTCAGCTGAGATTCACCTCGGTCAACTATAGTGTCACCTCGGCCGAGGTGATCTTGAGGAGCGTCCCGACCGAGGCGAACACCCTGGCGCGGAGAGATATATTTTATTTGGCTGAGATCTTTTATTTTTGGAAGGAAGATATCTTATATTTTTGGGCTGGATTTCTTGAAGGAAGATCATATGTTTAGGAGATCTATTTTAGAGATAAGATATATTTTATTAGGAAATTATCTTTTTAAGATATTATTATCTTTGGAAGATAATTCTCCTATATAAAGGGTTGGATTTTCCACAATTCAGCCATCCTTTACCCTCTTGGATCATTGAAGAAGCTGTAGTTAGGAAGGATTTCTTGGAAGTTTGAAGGAAGTTTGAAGATTGAAGGAAGGAAGTTCATAGCTTTGTGATAGCTTTTGAGGGGATTTGTAAGATTTTCTTAGATTCCCTTTGGTTTGTTGTCTTTATTGAATTTGTGATTCTAAGGAACACTAATTTGTTTGATAATTGATTCAGTTATTGATGCCTTGTTCTTAAGGTCTTTGTGTTCAATTATTTATTCTTTCCCCATACATTTGATTATTTCTTTCATGATGATGAGTGGCTAATTTCCTTGTGCGATTCTAGGGTAATTGGCTGAAAGTTGTGGGATAGACGATAATAGAATAATCTTAATCCTAGTAGGACCGTGAAAGCTCGAGTCTTTACCCTTAACCCTAGAACATCTCGTTCAGTCGATGAACATCTCGGCCGGGGTGGAACTTGACTGACCGAGGTAACCTTTTCTGATCCGTAATTGAGAGTTAAGTGTTAGAGTTGCCAAATCCTATTCTTATTACACCTTTCCTGGTTCAATGCAAGCCTAGGATAAGACTTGCCCGGTGATTCCTTTGTTTGTTTACCCAAGATCATAAATGTAGGTAATAAAGGTTTATCCTTTATTGGTGTTTGAGTGTGCCTTCATCCCATTTTTGTGAGTTATCCTGAGACTTACCCGGTAAATGTTGATTATATTCCCTTAGTTGGTGTATTGGTTTGAGATTATAATTCCTTACCTTAGTACCTTGAGACTTACCCGGTAATAGGAACTTTGGGTTGGGATTGTGAGTAGTGAGAATTACCCGTTGATCTATTCCACTTTAGAAACACCTTCCCTTTGCAAAATCTCAGCTTTGTCCGCTTATCTTGAGATCTTGAGCTGGAACCACAACTAGATGCTTTAATCACTAGAATTTGTATGTATCCTTTAATTGACCTTATTATCATATCTTTGATTGCATTAATCGCTTTTGTGGTTATTAGTACATTGACTACCTATACTTGCTTTGTTTCACCTAAGTTCCTGAGATCGACACCCCGGAATTCTTGATTTTACTATAATTGATCCGTACACTGCGGGTTCGCATCCTTGTTTTAAGCATATTTTGTGGGATATAAATTTAAAGCTTGCACACACCGTTTGGAGCGAACACTTGTCCCCAAGCATGATTCAAATCTTAGATACAAGATCGAGTGGATTACAAGTCATCAAAAGATCAATAAAAAATGTTTTTCAAAACGTTTGGTGGTGTGCTTCCACTCATAGATCACCCTAAGAGAATGCTTCGTAGCTAATAAAATCAACACATGTCCAAAACATATTATGAATATAAGAAAGTTGATCATTCTTTGCATAAAACCATAGAATGTGTGGTAAATCATATTTACCGAAATCAATCATGTATAATCCAGTTTAAACCACAAAGTCAATCAACATACTCAAGGTCTCAAGGGGTTTCAAATAGAGGTCAAGAAATATGTTAAGGTGGAACGTATATAGGGTAATGTGGTGCTGAAATCCGGGAATAGGATCTTTACTTCACACTCTTGAATTCCAAAAATCTTTCACCAATAAGCTTTGCTTACTTCTTTTTTGCATAATTTCATTTTTTTTCACTTTATTTTTGAAAACATGGACAAAGGTGTACAATAACCAAAGACTAGGGGATCAACAATTCTCAAATTCTCGAGATGCCTCAACCCTTGATGTCATACCATGACCCGTTAGGACTATCGATCAATCAGAATTTGGCAAGACACAAACACGCGGCTATGTGAATGGTTCCGAGTTATTCATCACCAAGATCAACGTCCCCAAACTTATTTTTCTAACACTTTCAACCATCATCTCAACTTTACTTCACACGCATTTCATCAACTATATCAATATTCCCGGATAGGTCAAGGGAGGTATATATATATATATATATATATATATATATATATATATATATATATATATATATATATATATATATATATATATATATATATATATGAAGGGCTAAAAGCATGATCAAGAAGAAGAAGAAGAGTAAGCGAAGTGCTTTAATCATCCCATGAAGAACGTAAGAAATCATATAAGGTTGTTTCAACCTTCAAATTCAACATAATTTGGATAAACCAAAATACCAAACATGCTAGAATTTCAAACAAAACATTCAGCAACTTAACCATATCATAAAATCCATTGAACACATAAAGATTTCAAACCTAATCTGCAAGCAAATATCATCATCGAGGTCATATCTGGATTTGAAGAACAAAACGTTTCGAAACTTTGTTTAGTTTCAACGTCATGTTGGTCGAGATAGTTTAACAATACTCGAGATGATTGACCGAAGTGAGCTCCAGTTCTCTGAATCTCGGTTGGTCAACTCATTTCGGTCGAGGTCAAAAAAAATATTTAAATCCAGTTTTGACATTTTTGTCAATCAAAATTCTTATGCAATGCATATAAAGAGACATATAAGCACATGTACGCATATAAGATCATTGGCAAAGTCATAAAGCCAAGCTAACATTTATTACAGACCCAAGTAATTCAGATACCCCATACTTGAGATACATTATCTCAATGGGTAAAAAATAAGTCAAAACAAAGGTACTCACCTAGTAAAAAAGCAGAACAACATATGAGAAACTAGTACATGGTCCGGATGAAGCTCAATCGTCAACAGGAGGTGGGATGTACAGATATTGAGTAGGTTCAATTGGATACCCCATTTGCTACTCAAACATCATCATCACCATCTAGCGTTGGTGGTGTTGGCTCTCCTGCATGTCCCGTGTCCAAGTCCAAATAGAACAAGCCTGAGCGGCGAAGCGCGAGGTCGTGTCAGTCCGTAGAGTCTGGAAAGATGACGTCATCTGTTGTGTGAGGTCATCTATCCTCCTATGCGCCTCGGGATCTCGGCGGCGGCGAGCTCACTGCTGTTGTGCTGTCTAGGGAACCTCCACCAGAATAGCTGGTGTCTCTCTCTCATCCTCAGCGCCGTCATCATCATCAGATCCAATCTCCTCATATACAACATCTTCTTGCAATATAGGATTCCAAATTGTCAACAAGTTTGAGGATTGAAAATGGTGATCTGGGGTGGCCATGGAATGCCTCTAGGAGCTTTCTTTCCCAAGGAATGACCACATAAGGAGGGCCACGACCTTGGGTACAAGAACTCTCCGTGTAATAAACCCATGAAGTCCAAGCGGCTTTGATGCCGCAACCAAGGTGCAAGCTGATAGATCCAGATCCATGACGGTGGGGAGATGAGTCACCAATCCTCCAAAGCAAATGTCGTCTTTCTTCTTGATCTTCACCTTGTGAAGCTCCTCAACAAGCATACAGAACTTGATTCTCTTCTTCTCCAACACATAAGTAACGGAGCTCAAAAACTCGTACGTCGGCTCAAGATAAGCCGGCGCACGAATGGACAGGAAAGACTCCAGCCCGACCATCGATATCATCTTCTACAAATCCTCAACAACATGCAAACAATGAAATTCACCAATATCCACATACTGCGGAGCGATGATGGTGCGGCCACAAATGCGATCATAATCCTCTTGGAACCTCTTGTGTATAACTGGCACCTGTGTCTACGGGGGAGGTGACGGAGAAGGCTGTCGAGCAGTAGGACGGTCTCAAAGAGCCAACTGACAATCAGAACAACGTAAATGTTCCATTGCAGGCAGTGATCTCGGTCTATTCTTGCTGTATCTCGTCCGAGATGAACACAATGGACCGAGGGGAAGTGCTTCGTCGATCGAAATTCCAAATCTGTAACTTTCCCCCTAATCTAACTACCACAAGTTTCCTAAGGGGTACTTAAACACTTTCCAACAACAAACAGCAACAAACGTTCTCCAATCTGAACCAATCGAACTGAAACCTTATGAGAAGGGTTTCTAACAAAATACCCGGATTTTTTGAAGCTCGAGACAGTTTTCAGCGAGATTTGATGTTGGAGATCTGTATGTCGTGCTTCCCCTGACGATTTAGGGCCAAGATTCGAGAAAAACTATTTTTGAGTGAATAGTTGCCGGCTCAGTCGAGGCGAGGAGAGAGAATAGGGTAAGGTTGAAGAGAGAGAAGGTCTTCCCTTTTTATACCAGTCGAAAATTTTGATTTTATCTCTGCCGAAATGGTCGCCTGACAAAGATGCTGGACAAAGGTGAGCTTCAGTTATCCTCATTTTGGTTGACCGAAATTAATCCATGTCGAGATGTTTTGACGGTATCCGAGATGTGTGTCACTCAAACTTCGTTCTCTCAAATTCTCGAACAACAATCAATCCATGTGTTTCCTAAATTGTTTTCTCTTTGGTAGTAGCTAATTCCTGTCTAAGAGGACCCACAAACACGAAGCGCTTGGTTTAAGATCCCTAGTTGGACCGTACGTCACTCTAAACAAGATGCAAGGGTGCAATCTCCTCAGCTGGAATTTCCGGTTGATATTTTTCAACCTATGACCGTTGACCTTAAAGCTTCAACTAGTTTCACCCCATACTTCAACTTAACCATGGGGAAAAACATTTTTCAAAACATAAGGTCCTGTCCATCTAGATTTTAACTTACGTGGAAAGAGACGGAGGCGAGAGTTAAAGAGTAGAACGAGATCCCCTTCTTTGAGCTCCTTAGGGATGATGTGCTTGTCATGCCATTTCTTAGTTCTCTCTTTATAGATCTTGATATTCTCATAGGCATTCAAGCGTAACTCCTTCAACTCATTGATATCCAAAAGCCTCTTCTCTCCAACTTCCTTGAGGTCGAAATTTATCCATCGCCCAATACGCCTTATGTTCCAACTCAACGGGAAGATGAGAGGACTTGCCATATACCAAATTATAAGGGGTGGTACCTATGGGGGTCTTGAATACTGTCTTGTACACCCAAAGAGTATCATCCAACTTCATAGACCAATATCTCCTTGTTCTTGGGACGGTTTTCTCCAATGTTGCGTTGATTTCTCCATTAGAGATCTCCAGTTGTCCATTAGTTTGAGGATGATAAGGGGTTGCTACCTTGTGGGTTACCCCATGCTTCGATAGAAGTGCCTTGAACTTCCGCGCTATAAAATGTGTTCCTCCGTCACTAATGATGATTCAAAGCGTTCCAAAGCATGGAAAGATGGTCATATTTAAGAACTGTACAACCACCATGGCGTCATTAGTGGGAGAAGCAATGGCTTCTACCCATCTAGAGACGTAATCAACTGTTAAGAGAATGTAGAGGTTTCTTGCAAATGATGGGAAGAGTCCCATAAAATCAACGCCCCACACATCGAAGATCTCGACTTCCTGAATATTGTTAAGAGGAATCTCATTCTGTCTAGATAAATTTCTTGTTCTTTGGCATGCATCACAAGAAGCAACAAACGTTTGCACATTCTTAAATAATGAAGGGCAAAAGAAACCAGAACGTAATACCTTACCGCATGTTTCGTGAGCGCTAGCATGTCCTCCACAAGGAAGTGAATAGCGATGCCTTATGACACTTGTAGTCTTGTCCTCCGGAACGCAGCGTCTAAGCATCCCATCCGGTCCTCTCTTGAAAAGTTGATGCTTGTTTTAATAGTAGTGACGTACGTCTTTGAAGAACTTCTTCCTTTGGGCGTATGTCAATGCTGGAGGTATTTCCAGACAAACAAGATAATTAACAATATCAACATACCAAGTCTCATTGCCGTTAGAAATTTGTTGAAACCAATGCTCCACCAAATGCAATTTCTCATCGGGAAAATAATCATCAATGGGGAGATCGTCCCTTTTGAAAGAGGTAGGTGGTAGCCGGCTAAGGTTATCCGCTACAGAATTCTCGGATCACTTCTTATCGCGAATCTCAAGTCAAATTCTTGAAGCAAGAGAATCTAATGAATAAGACACGGCTTTGCTTCCTTCTTAACTAGCAAGTACCGAATAGTTGCATGGTCAGTATAGACAATAACTTTCGCTCTCACCAAGTAAGAACGAAACTTCTCGAATGCGAAGACAACTGCCAAGAGCTCTTTCTCGGTAGTAGCGTAGTTCAGTTGAGCCTCTTCTAGCGTTTTGCTAGAAAATTAAATGGTGGTGGTCCGGCCATCTTTCTCCTGTCCAATAATTGCTCCTACAACCACATCGGTAGCGTCAGACATGACCTCAAAGGGCAAGAGGTTGAATGATTGGAGCGGAGATTAATCATTCCTTTATCCTGTAAAAAGCATAAAGGCATTCCTGCGAGAACTCAAAAACGACATCCTTATTCAATAAATTAGTAAGCGGTTTAGAGATCTTAGAGAAATCCTTGATGAACCTCCTGTAGAAACCTACATGTCCAAGGAAACTCCGCACACCTTTAACAGAACAAGGTAGGGGAAGTTTTTCTATAGTCTCGATCTTAGCTCGGTCGACTTCTATACCTCGGTTTGAAACGAGGTGCCCTAGAACAATTCCTTCACTAATCATGAAGTGACACTTCTCCCAATTCAAATCGAGGTTAGTGTCTTCACAACATTGTAACACTAGAGAATGGTTAGCCAAACTGTTATCAAAAGAGGATCCATATACAGAAAAATCATCCACGAATACCTCCATGATCTCCTCGATATACTCACAAAAGATAGCCATCATACATCGCAGGAAAGTGGTTGGTGCGTTACACAACCCGAATGGCATCCTCCGATAAGCAAATGTTCCCCATGGACAAGTGAAAGTGGTCTTCTCTTGATCATCCGGATGGATAGGAATTTGAAAGAAACCACTATAACCATCTAGGTAGCAAAAATAGGAGTGTTGTGCTAACCGTTCAAGCATTTGATCAATGAATGGAAGCGGAAAATGGTCCTTTATCGTTGCAAATTCAATCTTCGATAGTCGATGCACATTCTTCAGCCTGTAACTGTCCTCGTGGGAATCAACTCGTTGTTCTTATTGGTTACAACGGTCATACCACCCTTCTTAGGAACCACATGCACCGGACTCACCATTTTCTATCCGATATGGGAAACATAATTCCTGCATCAAGCAACTTAAGGATATTTTTCTTCACAACCTCTTTCATGATCGGATTTAACTGTCTTTGAGTTTCCCTTGAAGGCTTATGATATCATCCATTAGTATCTTATGCATGCAAAGAGAAGGCTTAACACCAACAAGATCATCAATAGTATAACCTAAAGCCTTTCTATGTGTTCTTTACTCAAGCATTAACCTAGACAGTTCATCTTTAGTAAGAGTAGCACTAACAATGACAAGATATGTAGAATCCGGACCAAGGAAAGCGTACCTTAAGTGATGTGGAAGAATTTTAAGTTCTAAGATAGGAGGTGTCTTAAGTGTTGGATTCGTACCTCCTTCCTCTATTGAAGAGGGTTTGAGAACTTCAGAAGAGATGGAAGAAATATTTGCTAAATCTTCGATTAATAAGAGAACGTCCTTTGAAGAAGTAGACGTGTCGTTTGCCTTAGATTGATCTCGGTCGAGGTGTTTTGACAGCAACCGAGATGATGGACCGAAATGAGCTCCAGTTAACCTTTTACCGTTTGCTTAAAAATCCATCTTGGTCGAGATGATGGGAGATGGACCAAAACCTAGTGTGCTTTTTGGCTCCTCGACGAGTTTTTCAAATCCAGCCCTAGGATCCTCTTTCAAAGCTTCCAATCTTCGTATATCTGCATCACATGAAACATCTATACCTTCCTCCATCATAATAAAACTAAAAAGATTCTCAAGAGGGTCTTTAATTAGGATAGAGCTCACCAATTTTCTAGAATCGTCCTTATCATAGATTTTGAAGATGTCTTCTTCTAAGGGTTGTCCCTTCATTGTGGCTGAACGTGTAAACTCCACATGATCTTCCCCAATATTGAATGACAATGTGGCGTTCCTACAATCAACCATGCATCCCAACATTACGAAGAATGGTCATCCAAGAATGATGGATATGGGACAATCTACAGGAATGTCTAACACCACAAAGTCTATAGGTATATAAAGCATACCTAGCTTGACGGGAATGTCCTCCAAGATTCCAAAGGGATGAGTAATGGAATGATCCGCCATGTATAGAGTCATCTTCACGGTCTTACCGATCTTTTTACAAAGGGCTAGAGGAATTATGCTCACGCTTGCCCCTACATCACAAAGTGCATCGTAAGTCACGTACCCAACTTCGATGGGAGTAGAACGAACCGGGATCTCTTAGCTTTGGTGGCATATTTTCTTTCATGATTGGAATGAGCTCCGAAGATCTAGAGGTCATTTGTACTTCGTCAAAGTCTACCAACGTTCTTTTCTTTGATAATATTTCTTTAAAAAACTTCACATAGCCAGGCATACCTAAGATTGCATCAATGAAGGGTATGTTAATTTGTAGCTTATTCATAAGGTCTAAAAACTTACCAAATTTTTTGTCTAGATGTGCACGCGCCCTAGACTAAGGAAATGGAAGTAGACGCTTGTGAGCATGTGGTGGGACATAGACATCGAATGTCTCTTTTGCTTTCTCAGCTTCCGTCTTGACCGGCATCTTGACAGAGGTGTTCTTCGACAAATCGTCGTCCGACCGAGGTACTGGTTCAGTTGTCTTCTCTCCACTTCGTGTGGTGATTGCCATGACTTGCCCTTTTGGATTGTTCTCCATCCTTCCTGAGAGATTACCTAGATCACTAGGTGCTCCATTAGCCTTGTTGAAAACTTTATGTTCCAAAGCTTTTTGTGCCTTTGAGAATGTATTCATAGAGTTTTCCATGGCATTGAGTTTTGTCATTATTGCTTCTAATAAAACATCCGTCTTTTCCTTAGGTTGTTGGGATGAGCTCGAAGATGGCTCTTGACTCTTCAATGGGATAGAGGAAGAAGAAGAAGATGGGGAAGTTAGATCATTTTCAGCATGAGAATAAGAGTTTTCCATGGCATTGTAGTTCCTGTTGTTGTTATTGTTGAAATTGTTAAGCCTTGGCCCTTGATAGCTTGCTCGCCCCAAGTACCCAACCTCTTGCTCCTTGGGTGCTCCTTTAGCTTGAGATAATAAAAGCTCTTTCAAAAGCCTTAACTTCATTGTTGAGAGTAGTAAGTTGAGCAACGCTCGAAGTGGTGAGATTCAATTCCGGAGGTCCAACTCGTTTTCCTCCGTCTTCAACCCTTCGATGGGAGTATTTCTCCATATGTAGAGCTTGCTTCATAACAACCTCCTAGGCTTCATCAACCGGTGTATCCATGAAAGTGCCCGCAAAAAGTGACTAGAGTTTGAACCTTTCCCATGACTTGAACAAGCTTTCTCTTTCTTTCATGACAAAAGCATTAATCTTACCCCTCAACTCCGAAGTTTTGAATGGTGGGATGAATTTAGTAAGAAATTCCATAGTCATTTCTTCCCATGTGTTAACTCGTCCAGACGGGAGAGATTGATACCAAGCAAGTGCTTTATCTCTTAAAGAGAAGTAGAAAGGCCTTATCTTGTAGTTGTTGTTCTCCGCCCTTGTAGGTCTTAAAGTCTCCATAAGAATCTCATAGTTTTGCAAGTGTTGATGTGGAGATTCTCTTTCTAATTCTCCAAACTGATATTTTCGGATCATTGAGATGACTTGAGGTCGAAACTCGTAGTCATGCTCAGCCTGATCTCCCAAGTTAATGCCCGGACGCCGCACTTGTTAATTCGGGTCCATCCTTTGACCTAGGGTTTGTGGTTCACCTACAAATGGGTCGACTCGGTCAACCCTAGCTGGAAACCAAGGTGGTGGAGGTTGCAGATCGACCGGTGCGGGTGGGTTTGGGTTAACCCCAGGCACGACAACCACGTCGGGTTGAGGTTGTATATGAGCTTGCAATTCAGCCATATTAGCTCGGATCTCCTCTGTTCTTGCACGAGCTTCCTCTCTTTCCCTTTGTAAAGCTTCATTACTAAGCCGAAGTTGTTCTACTGCGTCTTGCAATTCAGTTTCAAGATCTCGATTGTTTTGTGTTGCAATCTTAGCTTCTATCAATCTTCTTTTGTATATCTTTTCGGGTTCAGGATCGTAGGGAAAAATTTATTTCCCAACAAGAGTTCTTCGCATAAACCTAAAGAAGGATCCTACAAAACCACTCAAGTAAAGTGATCAGTAGTAACAAGGGCGGCAGCCGTGAAAGACAACCAAATAATGAACATGGTCTCGACCAAGTCCCCAACAAAGGCGCCACAAAATTGTTCGCTCTCAGACGTGTGTGAATAATGAACGAAATAAGCTTTAAATATATAAACTAAAATAAAAGCCAGAATGATATGCTAGCCTGTAGTATACGGATCAATCGTAATATGGCAAGTACTCCAAGGTCGAACACAAGGACTATGGTGAAATCAAGCACGATAATATCAGGTTGTTAAACAAGAACTAAGTAGCAAAAAAAATGATATATAAATCAGATAAAGGAATGCATATTCTAGAGATCAAGGAATCCATTTGTAGTTTCAAATCAAAATTTCGAAGAATAATGAGGACAAAGCTGAGGTTTGCAAGGGAAGGTATTTCTAAGATGGGAATAGATCATCGGGTAAGTCTCACTACTCACTATCCCAAGCCAAACATCCTATCACCGGGTAAGTCTCAAGGAACTACGGAAAGGAACTATAATCTCATACCAACATACCTAAGGGGATAGAACTAACCATCACCGGGTAAGTCCCTGATTAACTCTCAAGGGTAGGATGAAGGAACACTCAAAACCTAATAAAGGATAAACCTTTATTACCTAACACTAAAAGCAAAGGAATTACCGGGTAAGTCTCATCATAGGCTTGCGTAAAAACTAGGAAAGGTGCAATGTAACACCCCAAATTCACGGGACTTGGAGTGTCACATTGGGTTAGGATCTCACAATGGATCTGACCCTAGCCTGACAACAAGTTCACTGGATCATACAACAAGGCACTGGTAGATTAAAACCAAATACATAAAAGTTGTATATGATACATCGAAAGAGTTTAGAAACTCTAAGCCGAGTACAAAACAACATCATAAACCATAACAACAAAAGATACCCCATCCCACGCATCCTAATATACAGAAGTCCTCGGCTGGTCACACCATCTGGCTTACCCTGCAGTATTCCTAACCTGTAGAACACTACAACACGGTATAAAACTGTTAGCTACAGCAATGAAAAGGATGAAGGTAATACCACAACCAAACATCAACATCTCAAACATGCAATGCCACACATATTCATTTATTATCTTTCATTACGTTTTTCCATTACAAATTCAACTTCTTTTGTAACACGAGGAGCCTCAAGAACCCCGTCCCATCCAACGTAACACAGGAGTTTTGCATGGGGGTGACCTTCACTCGTCCCCTCTTGTGAGATCATCTTCAGGGCACCTCCTCCTAACCATCAAGCGGAGGCCGGCGGTTACCGTCCGTTATAATACACTTGGGCCAAATAAATGTAATGAATGGTCATCCCAGTCCGGTTTAGGTTATAAATGCACAATCATATGAACACACACAACAATCACAATCATAAAATCCACAATTGCACGCTAAGTAAGTCCTATGGACTTACCTCATATACTCGTAACCTGTACCACGTCACAGCTTCCCCTTGGGGAAGTTATCAACGCCTGCAATAGAAAGGCAGACACAATCACATACTGTAAAGGTTAGGAGACTCATCTCACTAACCACAACCAACCTATATCTCAAATCTAAACCTCAGATCCTCAACACATTCATAAATGCCTAAGGCATATCCTCAACATAACATCTCATGATCCTCAACTCATTCTGACACCTAACATGCATCTAATCAGTATTCCTCAATATCAAATTTAATCCTAATTTAATTAATTAACCTTTAATTAATTAATTAAATTTCGCCGGAATAACATTTTGCCCGCAAGCCATTTCTAAGCACACCTGTCATCAAATTTCATCAAACAAACAACCCATAACATCATAATAATATAACGATCATAATGGAAATCCTAATTATCCATTTTGAAAAGCCTAAGGTCAATTTAGGCTAAATCGCAGTACGGAAAACGAATAAATTCATAACTTATTCGTTACTAACTCGATTGACGATCTGAAAGAAGATTCCGAATCACAACGACGCAGGTTACGCATGTACAACATCAAATTCACCGGAATCTGAGCGACAAAACCTTCCTGGTGACACATATGCTCGACCAGGTCTTCATGTGCTCGGAAATGCAAAAACTCGGTACCGATATGAAGATAATGAAGAGAGGAATCCAGAAACTCAAACGGGATTGAAATCGGATTAGAAACGGAGAGTAGATCAGAGTTTGAAGTTTGAGAGAAATCAGAGCTTTTACGAGGAAACGTGAAAGGAAATGAATTAATAAACGATTTTCCGCTATTTATAGTGAAGTCGATAATTATCCTTTTGCAAAGTCGATAATTATCCTTTAACCGATCCAATGGCGGGTTGAACCCCCTTTTCCAAACTCCTCGAAATTGGAACAATAAATCTTGAATATTGTAGGGATAATTATTCCACAATTTCCTCGAAAAACGTGTATTCCTAAGCCGTCTTTCTTAGCCGTTAACAAACGAAATATCGACTCTTTTGGCCGTTTTGCCTTTCCATTTTATTTCATATCTAGGACATATCTGTTCGCCCTAAAACGTGCGTGCAGTCAAGCTTTAAATTTATAGAAAACTAGAATCGAGCAAGCGAACCCGCAGTGTACGGATCGGCGTAGTAAAGCAAGGATTCCAAAGTGTCGAACTCAGGGATTTGGGGGGAACAAATTCAGTTCGCAAATCGTCAAGCAAGTAAATCTTATAAGCTTTGCAAATATTGGGAAAACAGCAACCCTAAAGATCCAGGTATCTAATTGTGGCAATCGATTCAAGATATACTAAAGAACTAGGGACAGAGTTAAGAGTTGCAAAGGTATGCTAAGGTAAAGTAATGTACGATGAAGTTCCAAGACTTTATATGACTTATCTAAAGATACTCTCTATAAAGGTTGTTGAGGCTTCAGTATAGAAAGGATCTATGATTAAGAATTGATCTCAAATACCCAAACTTGTAACCCAAGGATCAAAACTAACTAAAACGATTAAGGTTGTGACACTCAAAATCGAAGTAGAGGGTGATGGGTCTCAATATTACCTAGAAAAGGGCAAGCCAAGACTAGATTAAAGCTAAATTTTAACCTTGGATCAAAGTAAAAGCAAGGTTCATAAACTAGGGTAAATCACGGGCAGATCTTGAGTTCCACGGCCGTGGAAGCTCAAGAACAGACCGTGATCTTGGTTCGTCGACGAGATCTCCCTAACTCTTAGGGTCTAATCAATTTACAATCGATCTATCATCATCTAACTCACAATTATTAACCCTTCACCTTAGAATTGCTAAAGGGTTTTAGCCAATAACCATTGTCATGATGTCACAAATCAATTTAAGAAGAATGAAAGATGAAAACATTCGAAAACTCAAATATAACTCAAAGTCAATCTCAAATCCGAAACACAAATCGAGGTATTCAATGGATTCGGAATGGACACAAAACCTCACAAAATCTAAGGTAAGTATGAAGAACGGGATGTCAATCCGTCTTCAATAACAAAACCTAGAAAAAGGGCGCAACTTCCGCCACACACAATCTTCCGAAATCCAAATTGCCGGCGCTTCCGCTAAGTCCTTCTCGAACTCTCTCCAAGCGATCCTAAGCAGGGCTAAGCGAGGATAAGCGGTAAGCGTGGACCTACGAGCCTATGCGAAGATGTTCAAAACTCTCTTTTTCTGACCTTTTTATAAGAAAGGATAAAATAACCGTTCGGGCCATTGCGTAAATGACGTGGCAATAATTGGTTCGTCAAAAGATCGCCTAAATCACAGTCTCAAGGGATTCCACGACCGTGGTTTAGGGTGTGGAAGTGGGTTACGGTCTCATATGACTTCCACGACCGTACTTTAGACCGTGTAACTCTCTGGAATGCTCCACGCTTATGATGCCAAGATCCACAACCGTGGTTTAGGGCATGGAAGTGTAAATTGCTTGTGAATTCCTTTGTGTCGTGCCATTCCTCATCCTAGCATCTCCTTTAGGTTCTTTGATGTGCTCCTAATCCTTGGATGTGCTCAAATCCTCTCCTATCTCTCTCAAATGGTCCGGTTTTAGCTCTTATTCACCTATAATCAACACAAAGCTAATGTAGACCTCCATATCGAAAATATAGATAAACTATATAACAAATGCTTCTATGCGTCATCAATGAACACTATAATGAACGAAAAACAACTAGAATAAGTGCCTAGAATATCGCAATATTTCATGCTAACAAAATACCCCATACTTGCCACTTGCATGTCCCCAAGCAAGGTCTTTTGAAAGCTTAGAACATAAGTTAGGATGAAATATGCATGCAAACTCAAAAACAAAAAATCTTTTAGGTTAATGTGCTTCTAGTCAATAGATCATTCTCAAACCTTGCTTCATTCACTCTTGAAATGCTTATATACATAACCAAAGAATGTAAAGGAAACAAACATCATGAATTGATTAAACTTCAATGTAAACATCATAACCTTCAAGCATTATCAAAATCAAGCATAAGAAACATCAATTTAGATCACCAAGCCAAATAACATTCTTTTGATCTTAAGGACTTCCATGTAAGGTCTAGAATGCGGAAGGGAGGGAAAACTTATAAGGAATGTGGTGCATGAATCCGGGAAAGTGGACAACTAATAATTTTCTTTTTATTTTGATTTGCAACACCATCAACTTGGAGCTTTGCTCTCTTCTTTTCACATCATTTTTTACTTTACTTTTGGAGTTATGGACATCGGTGCACAAAAACCGAAGCCTAGGAGATTGGCGTTTCTCAATTTCGAGATGCCTGAAACCTTTGATGCACATACCATAATCCGTTAGGAATATCGCTCAATCCGACTTTGGTAAGACACAAACACCCGGCTTTGTGAATGGTGCCGAGTTACTCATCGTCATGATTGACTTCCCCAAACCTATTATTTCTATTCTTTGAATGCAAACAATTGCTTTCATGGCCCTCCCACATCAAACATACCAAAATATAACTCCACCAAATTCCCGGATAGGTAAGGGAGGTAATTATTTCATTGAGGTGCTAAATGAACAAAGAAAGGAGAAAGAAATGTTGAATTGCCTTAATGATTTCATAAAGAAGTATACGAACTTATCATGTGATTTCAACCTCGATTTCTCAATGTGATTTAGATAAAACTCTTCACATTATGAAACTTGCAAGAAAGGATAATCAACACATTCAATTCCTTTTCAATTCATTATTCGTTTCGGCATACAATTTTCATCAAAAATTCAATTCACAAGTAGTAATTATCATAGAAATCATCTCAACTCTTAGAAGCACAAAAACCTTTTAGAATTTTCAAAATTTTTCAATTTTTAAGGGTTTTTCAAAAGCTTTTTCATGCAATGCAATAATGAAACATGTGACAATAAAATGAAACATGCAAAGTGTTCTTGAATCAAGGCAAGCAAAGTGAGTAGAGTTATTACAAACAATAGTCACACCCCACCCCATACTTGAGATAGACATTGTCCCTAATGTTCAAAAAGAAATAAAGAAAAGAAAGAAAGGAAAAAAGGAACTCACTAGAAGGCGGTGGAGCGGCTAATGCTGTCAATCATGCATGGGCATCACTGTGGGCGGTGGTGGAAACGGGAAGAAGTTGGAGTCGAAGTTCCACCCAAACTGCTGGCGGTAGATGTCGCTCATCATCCTATCGTGCTCATCAGCTCGTACGTCCCTAGCGTCCTGCCGGATCTCTAGATCTCCTACTCTCCTGGAGAGGTCGGTAGCCCAGTCCGGCAGCTGCTCATACCACCCCGGTGTGTGGCTGTACCAAGCTGGTGCATCCTGTGGGGCCGGTGCTAATGGCGGCTGTGCATACCATGTCGGCGGGGCTCCCATCCACTCTGGTTGTCCTCTATACCAAGTGGGCGGAGTGTCTATCCATGTCCGCCTTTTACTCAAGCTAGCACGGCGAGAGGAAGAGTCTCCTGAATGTCCAGCTGGTCGTGGTGAGCTCCTGGGAGGGTCAGGGAAATGTGCCAGCTGATCCGGGAAAGTGCCAAAGTCATGCTCCTCACCTCCTGCCTCAAAGCCATCACCTCCTCCTATCTCCTCCTCCTCATCTGCAGCCGGTACCTCATCGGGGACGTAGGGAGGTGCTACTAACCTATTCGCATGCATCGCAGCGAAGGTCTGCTTCCAAATATGGCGTCTAGCCATAATGGAGTACTCAGGGAGCCATGGAATGCCTCTACCTCCTCTCTCCTCCCAAGGCATACCAGCGGTGGGTGGACCGCATTGCCTAGTGAAGATGATACCCCTCGTCATCAAACTGTTGAGACCCAAGGGTCTCACTGCAATCCTAGTGCAAGCAGAAAAATCTATCCCCAACTGCCTAGCGATGTGGGTGACCATACCACCATATTCAATGTTCCCGGCTCTCTTATTCTTGAGCTTACTCATGGTGGAGGCTAACAGGGTAGCACAGTCAGCAGGTCTACCGTGCAACATAGCGTACAGAAGGAACAACTCATCTGTCTTAATCTTCTAAGGGGTCTCGGTGCTAGGGAAAAGACACTCAGAAAGTACTCTATGGGCTATCTTCAAGGCTAAGTGATAGATGAGTTTAGCATTGGTGTCAGCTGGATGCCAGCGGTCATCGCTGACATAGATCATAGCAATGTCATCCTAGAAATCCTTAGCGTATACACCGCTAGGAAAACGACCATTAAAGGTCTCTTGGAACCCAAAGAAGGCTCCGAACTCCAAGATCAAGAACTCGTAGTTCTCCTCCATCAGCCTAAAGGAAACTGTTCTATCCATAACACTATGCTCAAAAGAGATCACAAACTCTCTAGTAATCTCCTCATATGCGTCTTCCCTAATAGCGGAGAAGACGATCAAGCCGGTTCTATCTAGAAGCCATGTAAGGTCATTCACCACATTCAGCGGCTCTAACTCCTCAAGAACTAAGTAGCGCGGTCCTATGACTGCCCTCTTCTCGATCCTTTCTAAGGCATCGAGGTAAGCCTCATGGATTTTTGGAATTCTAGGGGGTGGGGGTGATGGTGGCTCACTAGGGGGTACTTGGGAGGAGGAGGAAGCATCACGTTTCCTCTTCTTGCTTCTAGTAGACGTTCTACTTATCAAATCCATTTCAGAGAGAAAATCACGGTCTATTCTACAAAAACCACGGCCGTGGAACCTACAAAGACCGTGGTTCGGCTCTGATTTGCTCAAAACTCAATCAATTTACACCAAATTCACCAGGCAACAGTCCTAGACTAATTCCAATCCAATTCCAATCAGTTATCCTAAAAATTCTTGCAAGAATTGAGCCAAATCGACAAAGTAGAGAAAGAGAAGAAAAACCTAGGTTTTTGGATCTTTGAATCCAAATTCCGTCTTTTGCAGGGATTGTCCACTTGTTTTGTTGATTGGATCTTGTAGATGATCGGAAATGCTTCATTTTAGCACCAAGAATCGTTCAAAACGATTACCGAACGAAGGTTTGCGAGTTGGAGAGTGGTTTCGGCGTTTAAGGCGTGGAAAGAGGGGTGTTTGTGAGGTTTTTGTGAAGGAAGGTGGTTTATATAGTGGCCGTGAAATTTTTTGAAAATCACGGTCACTCGGGGGTTTCCGCGGCCGTGGAAATGTACGGAACCGTGGTTTTTGGTGAATTTTCTCAGATTTTGAAGAATTACGGTCACTGTAGCCTCCACGACCGTGGTTTAGGGCGTGGAACTCTCTTTAATGTGCCAAAATCTAAGTTTCGTCAATTTCCTTCAACTTTTTCTTCTCCCTTGCCTATCCATTGCTCCTACATCCAAAAACACAACATACCGGAAGGTATCGAAGGCAAAACAAAACAAAAAACGTCTAAACTAATCTAATCTACGAATGACAAACAAAAACATAAGTGTAATACCTTGGGTTGCCTCCCAAGAAGCGCTTGTTTAAGGGCCGTAGCTAGACCGTACTTGCACTTATTCTAGTGCGGTAGGAGCGAACTCTTCAACTTGGAGTTCCGGTGAGTACTTCTTGAGTCGTTGACCGTTCACCTTGAAGCTTCCGCCCTTTTCACCCCATACTTCAACTGCACCATGGGGAAAAACACGTTTGATTAGATAAGGTCCGGTCCAACGAGATTTAGGCTTACTTGGAAAGAGACGAAGTCTTGAATTGAAGAGGAGAACTTGATCTACTTCTTTGAGGTCTTTTGGAATGATATGCTTATCATGCCAATGCTTCGCTCTTTCTTTATAGATTGTAACACCCCAAATTCTCAACACTCGGGGAGCTACTGGTTAGGACCTCACAATGGGTCCCGACCTTAGTTTGACAACAAATTTTACTAGGATCTTAAAACAAGGCACAAAAGTATTAAAACATTGAAAACTTTAAAGAATATATACATGAACGATATGTATCAGCCTTACAAAGCAACGGTACTAAAACGACGCATATAAAGAACATAAGATAACGTCGCCCCCAACTAAAAGAGTACATAGATCCGGCTGACCATTTCCTCCGGATCTCTCTACAATTGTCTTAACCTGCAAGGCATATACAAGCGGTATAAAACCGTTAGCTAACATTCTATGCATAAGTATAAAGTTAAAAGCACAAACACACAACATACACAATCAACATGCACAATCAATCCTTTTATTATCTTTAATTAGGTGATATGTCATTACTAATGATACTTATTTTGTGACACGAGAGATTCCCAAACCTCGCCCCTGT
Source organism: Fagopyrum homotropicum (assembly GCA_033239125.1). Classification (NCBI taxonomy): domain Eukaryota; kingdom Viridiplantae; phylum Streptophyta; class Magnoliopsida; order Caryophyllales; family Polygonaceae; genus Fagopyrum; species Fagopyrum homotropicum. The sequence continues at coordinate 103,680,524 of BSWB01000002.1, forward strand.
CCCCGTGTACCAACGCGGAATGGTACTAATGCATTTGACCGTCTACCTGACTGGGCTGGTCGCAGGGAACCTCCTAGACTCTCGCAAGAGCTAGGCAGATGATGTCACGACCCGTTATCATACACTTGGGTCAATTACACAATATACTAAAGTCGGCCTATTCCGGTTTCGTTATTTATCTTAACTAACAAGCACCACTCATACACATCACACACATGCAAGAAGCCAGTAAAGTAGGCAGATGGTAAAATGACTAATTTACCCTTGGTTCCGAAACTTCTAAAAATTCCATAATTTATGTCTAAACTCTTATTTGAGACTAAAATGTCATAGTCTAACTCATAAAGATGAGTTTGGTTACAAACTGGCAATTTACACATTTTTCTTATTTTCCGAAAGATCGTTAAGGTCCAACTTCGGCTTCAAATATGAAATTCGAATAGTCTTATAAAAATTCCGAAATAATTCCCTAGATCATCTATGATATCCCATCTACTCATAGGAGAAAGAATTTCTTAAAACTGTTAAAGCATCACTTCTACAAAAATTTCTAAAGTTGGTTACAACACTTAACAAACAGCACACTGTCTTAACTTTGAAAAAGTCATAACTCCTAAACTACTCGTTGGATTTATCCCAAAATTTGATATGTTCTACTATAAAATCTTATCTATAATATATCCAAAATTCAACCGTAAAGGAGATCAAAATCCTATTTAAAACTATCTCACAAACCCGAATTTCAGCACAACAGAAAAACTGCTTACAACTCAATCTTTGAAAAATCATAAATCCCAAACCAATCGCTGGATTCCTCTCAAATTTTAATATGTTCTACAACAATATGTCAACTATATCATATCCAAAATTCAAGCCCAACGGAGATCAAGAGTCTATTCAAAACCATCTCACAAAGCAGCATCACTTGCTGTTTTCCCAAACACTCAGCACATATATAAAAACTGCATGAGGCGTCAACTTTGGAACACCATAACTCTCAAACCGTAGCTCCGATTCCTCTGAAATTTTAGTATGTTAAACTATACAATATCGACTAAAACATATCCGAAAATCAGCAGTAAAGGTGGAGTCTAACCTACCCAAAACTTGAGCCGAAATTGACTGTTCTTCACAGTTTCCGGAATTCAAACTGAACGTGCAAATGGTCCAAGGTTCGGAACTCACCGATCATAATTTATGCATGAACCTTAACCCATCAGCTTATGTTCAAAACTCTCTTAGCCTATTATAGGTCTAGCTTAAACAATCATCTACATTACTCTCATCTTAAACTCATCAAACAACAGCAACACTCCCTAGACAACAATATGGTACTGAAGTTAAAGGTTCGCTTCTACTCACCCGCAACGGTGAAGGCCACAGTTTTCGGTTGATCAACGGACTAGCAACCCGTCGCTGAATCTCGGTTGGATGTAGGTTGCGACAGGGGCTGCATTAGATTACAGGAGGGGATGGTTACTGTCTAATCAGGAGGAGAGGGGAGTGGACAGCAAGAGAAGTGGCTTACCCGTTCTTCGATTGCAGCAGGCTGAGCAACCGGTCCGCTTCTGTCTCTTACCCGCTAGAGGCGCGCAGCCACTTGGAGCGCATAGGCAAAGATCCCACGTCGAGTGCAGAAGGTTGAGGTAAGGTCCCGGGGTGTTTGCGGTTTGTAAAGGGCTGGATGCGGCGTTGGGCGTGACAACACCAGGCGGGTGGTTGTTGTTTGCAGAAGGCTGCGTGATTCTCCTGGGTTCCCGGCGAAGGCGAGGTGGCATTCACTGCGACGTCCTCGACTCGGTGGTGGTGGCGGCTGAGCAAAAGAGAGGTGAGAGATGGTATCGGTTTACAGAAAGCATGAGGTGGTTGTGCGGTAGAGAGGATTTGACGAGAATACGCAGTAGCAAGGTTAGGGAAATTAGGTTTAGGTTAAATAATCGTGATTAGGGTAAAGGTTAAAGGTTGGGCCGAAAATTGATATCTACTAGGCCTTATCCGATGGGCCTGCTCATCCAACTAGATGTTGGGCTAGAAGTGAGTCATTAAATGGTACGGAACTACTCTTCGAGTTTTTTTAAACGCACGGAACTACTATTCGGGTTACATATTTATCATTTTATGTGAATTAAGGTTACATAAAATGATAGAATTTAGAATTGTGTAAATTCATCTAAAGTGAAGAAAGGTTAGCGGATCGGAATCCGGTTTAACCCGGTATTATGCGGAACAAAATTTTCCGGATATTACATAGATCTTGGCATTTTCGTAGACGTTTAAGCGAAGATCTTCAAGCTCGTTAAGGTCCAAGAGGCGCTTCTCGCCCGCTTCCTTTATGCTGAAGTTCAACCACTTTATTGCCCAATATGCCTTATGTTCCAGCTCTACCGGCAAGTGACATGACTTCCCATACGCAAGGTTGTATGGTGTCGTTCCTATGGGAGTCTTATATGCAGTCCGGTATGCTCACAATGCATCATCTAGCTTCAAAGACCAATCCTTCCTTGTCCTTGAAACCGTCTTCTCTAGGATTCCTTTAATCTCCCGGTTTGAAATCTCCACTTGTCCACTCGTTTGTGGATGGTAAGGGGTGGTAATCTTGTGAGTCACCCCATACTTAGCTAGTAGAGCTTCGAATCGTCGGGCAATGAAGTTAGAGCCTCCATCACTAATGATAGTCCGTGGTGTCCCAAATCGTGGGAAAATGGTCTTGTTAAAGAACTTGACCACAACCATGGCATCATTAGTAGGAGAGGCAATTGCTTCAACCCATCTCGAAACATAATCTACAGCTAGAAGTATGTATTGGTTTCCACAAGATGAGGGGAAAGGTCCCATGAAGTCTACTCCCCAAACGTCAAAGATCTCTCCTCCTGAATGTTGTTAAGAGGCATTTCATTTCTCCTAGATATGTTCCCTGTTCATTGACAAGCATCGCAGCAGGAAACAAAGGTTTGCACATCTTTAAATAAAATAGGCCAAAAGAATCTAGATTGCAATACATTAGCGCTAGTCTTGTTCAAGCTAGCGTGTCCTCCACAAGGTAGTGAATGACAATGACGGATGACGCTTTGCATCTCGTCTTCCGGCACACATCGTCGAATGATGCCGTCAGGACCTCTCTTAAAGAGGAGAGGTTCATTCCGAAAGTATCCCCGAACATCCTTAAACAACTTCTTCCTTTGTGCATACCATGTGGTAATTTCTGGAAAACCAAATAGTTAACAAAATCAGCAAACCATGGTTCGTTACCTTTACTAATCTTGTCGATGTACTCCTCTATGATGTGTAAATGCTCGTCCGAAAAGGAGTCATATATGGGTAGATGGTCGTCCTCTAGATGTGGTAGACGACTCAAATGATCCGCAACAGAATTTTCTGAACCCTTCTTGTCACGGATCTCTAGATTGAATTCTTGTAGGAGAAGAATCCATCTAATTAGCCTTGGTTTCTCATCCTTCTTTGCAAGTAGATACCGGATCGCAGCATGATCCGTGTATACAATCACCTTTGCACCTACAAGATAAGAATGAAACTTTTCAAATGCATATACAATTGCTAGAAATTCTTTTTCGGTAGTGGCGTAGTTAAGCTGCGCTTCATCTAGCGTTTTGCTAGCATAGAAGAAAGCATGGGTTCGTCCTTCCTTCTTTTGCCCAAGCACAGCTCCTATAGCTACGTCACTTGCATCACACATAACCTTGAATGGAAGATTCCAATACGGAGGTTGAATGATCGGGGCTGAGATTAGAGCTTCCCGAATCTTATGAAACGCATCTAAACACTCCTGCGAGAAATCAAAAACTGCATACCTAGAAAGCTTCTTATCCCTTTCACCGAAGATGGGGGAGGGACCTTTTCTATAGTCTTTATCTTAGGCTTATCTACTTCAATCCCTCTACTAGAGATCAAGTGTCCTAATACAATGCCTTCTTTCACCATAAATTGACATTTCTCCTAATTAAGAACTAGGTTAGTGTCTTCACACCTTTGTAGCACAAGAGAAAGGTTAGAAAGACAATTATCGAAAGAGGAACCATAAACAGAAAAGTCATCCATGAAAACCTCCATGATTTCCTCTATATACTCCGAGAAGACAGCCATCATGCACCTTTGAAAGGTGGTTGGGGCGTTCCAAAGCCCGAACGACATTCTCCTATAAGCAAACATACCCAACGGGCACGTGAATGTGGTCTTCTCTTGATCGTCCGGATGTATCGGGATCTGAAAGAAGCCACTATAACCGTCAAGATAACATAAATATGAGTGTTGTGCTAACCTCTCAAGCATTTGATCGATGAATGGTAATGGGAAGTGATCCTTCCTTGTTGCGTTGTTTAGCTTGCGGTAGTCTATGCACATCCTCCATCCCGTCATGGTTCGTGTAGGAATGAGCTCATTGTTCTTGTTGGTAATGACTGTCATTCCTCCCTTCTTTGGAACCACCTGTACAGGACTCACCCACTTGCTATCGGAGATAGGGTAGATGATACCTACATCAAGTAGTTTAAGAATTTCCTTCTTGACAACCTCCTTCATGGTCGGATTTAACCGCCTTTGAGGTTGTCGCAAAGTTCTAAAATCTTCTTCCATTAGGATCTTATGCATGCATAGTGAAGGTTTGATTCCTACTAGATCCTCTATAGTGTAACCTAAGGCTTTCCTATGTTTCTTAAGAACAACCATAAGCTTACTATGTTCATCTATACTTAGATCGGAACTAACAATTACCGGAAAGGTAGAATTAAGGTCTTAGAAATGCGTACCTTAGATGTGCGGGAAGTGGCTTCAATTCTATCACTATTGGACTCTCTAATGGATCTTGAGGAGTGTCTAATGCATCCTTAGAAGTTTCTAAGGGTATAGAAGTTGTTGGAGAAGAATCAAGAGGTGTGGTAGAAAGAACGTAATTGTCCTAAGATTTTCCCAAAATTACGGCACCCCTAGTTCCTCCACGGCCGTGGTTTAGGGCGTGGAAGTCAATTACGGCACCTCTGTTTGTTCCAAGGCCGTGGTTTTGGCCGTGTAACTTACTGGAGTCCTCTGAATAGCTAATTACAGTCATGTTGGTGGAAACCACGGCCGTGGAATAGCATGACTGGCCGTGATTCCTCACGTTTTCTGACCCATCGTAGAGTTTTTCAAACTCTCCTTCATACACTTCCTTTTGCTTCTCTAAAGCTTCAATTTCCTCATTGCATTCCTCTTCTTCTCCTTTGTCCATAATGCTCATAGTGATCACCTTTTGCAAGGGATCTTTGAAGAGAATCAAACTTACTTCCTCTCTAGATAGCTCTTCGTCATGGATGTTGAGTATGTCCTCTTCAAGAGTTGGTTATTTCATCAAGGTGGAATGAATGAACTCTACTTTTTCCTCTCCTATGTCGAAGACGAGTCTAGCATTCTTGCAATCAACCATACAACCGGATGTTGCAACAAACGGTCTTCCGAGTATGATCGGGACCGGACTATCTGCAGGAATGTCAAGCACAACAAAGTCTATTGGAACATAGAACTTACCAAGCTTGACCGGGACGTCTTCAACTATGCCGACGGGACGAGTTATGGATCGATCCGCCATGTATAATGTCATCTTCATCGGTTTAGGTTCGCCTAAACCGATCTTCCTGCATAAGGCAAGCGGAATGATGCTAACGCTTGCTCCTAAGTCACATAATGCATCATATGTGACATCTCCCACTCCTATGGGAACACAAAATGACCCCGGATCCTTCAGCTTTAAGGGCATCTTTTCCTTCATCGTCTTAATGAGATCCGACGAATCCGAACTCATCTTGACTTCTCCAAAGTCTTCTAGTTTCCTCTTATTAGAGAGGATCTCCTTTAAGAACTTTCCATAAGCTGGCATACCTACAATTGCATCAATGAAAGGTATATTAATATGCAGTTTGCTCGTGAGTTCAATAAACTTACCGAATTATTTGTCTAGACGTGCTCTTGCTCTAGATTGTGGGAATGGTAGGGGAGGTTTGTAAGCTGGAGGAGGAATGTAGATGTCTTCCTTCTCCTTCCTCTTTTCCTTCTCTTTTTTGACTGGAACTTCCACAAACTTAGGCTGCGGGTCGGTGGTTGTTGCTCCGCTCCTAGTTTTGATAGCCATCAGCCTTCCTTTCGGGTTATCCCCCGTCTTTCTTGGAAGTTTTCCTTGATTCCTAGGAACTTCCTCAGCATTGCTAAACATTTGGTTTTCTAAAACCTTTTGGACTTTATCAACCTTAGTAATGTGACTCTCCAATCCTTGAAGCTTTCCTAAAATTGTTTCCAACATGGGATCGGGCTTCTCTTTCCCCGAAGTGCTTCCACTATTTGATGTTTGCCCCTGACTTTTCAAAGGAATGGAAGAAGAAGATGGTGGAGTTAGTGAATTTCCTGAATTGGGATAAGAAGTACCGGAGTTTTGTTGTTGGTTGGAACGCCAATTGTTGTTGTTTGAACCCTTATTGTTGTTCCAATTATTATTCCGGTTGTTGTTGTTGTTCCAATTGTTCCGGTTGTTGTTCCGGTTGTTGCGATTTGTGTTCTCATTCCCATTGTGGTTATTGTTGTTTACTAAATAACCAACATCTTGCTCTCTAAGTTTTGGAAAGCTAGCCTTGATGACTTCCTTCAATTCTTTAATCTCGGTCTTGAGAGAAAAGATTTGAGTTTGAGCAGCTTGTGTTAGCTTTGCTCCTTGCTCCACTCGATTTGCTTCCAACTTCCGGTGAGAATACTTCTCAATGACTCGGGCTTGCTCCTCAATGAAGTCCCAAGCGTCATCTTTCCTCATGTCCATGAATGTGCCACATGAAAGGGATTGGAGCTTGAATTGTGTTTCCACATCCAGCCCCTTATAGTATATTTCCAATAGCTCCAATTTGGAAATACCATGGTGTGGGCAATCCAATAGTAAATCCTGAAATCTTTCCCAAGATTGAAACAAACTTTCATTAGATCTCGTAGAAAATACATTAATCTTACCTCTCAACTTCGCCATCTTGGATGGCGGAAATAATTTAGTGAGGAACTCCGAAGAAAGATCCTCCCATGTGTTGAGTCTTCCATTTGGAAGAGCTTGATACCAAGATAAAGCTTTCCCTTTCAAAGAGAAAAAGAATGGCTTGATCTTATAATTGTTGGTGGTTGAATTCTTTGGTTTCATTGTCTCCATCAAGATCTCAAAATTCTGTAAATGTTGATGTGGAGATTCAATACTCGTTCCTCCAAACTGATTTTGGTGAACGATGGTAATAACTTGTGGGTTGGAGCTAAACCCCTGAATATCGTCAGCATCAAAGTTCACACCTAAACGACATGGTTGCTGAATTGGATTCTTCCTTGTGCCAAGAGTTCTTGGCTCTTCATCTACACGAGCGGCTGTCGCACCCCCAACCGGGAGACGATAATTGGCAGCTGGTCTTGAATTATTCTTATTTGCATTGATCGTCGGATCAATGTCCTCTAGCGGTGGCATGGAAGAGTCGCTATCCTCATCGAATGAGTTGGTTCTAACCGATCTTGCCGGTTTCCTCCTCTTCTTCTTCTTGGAATCGCTCATCTCCAGCCTCATTTGAAGCATCATGTCCTTGAGCTCATCAATTTGCAAATGATTACGGTCCGATACTTCCTTCCGAGTCTTCTCGCTCCATCTAAGTCGAGCTTCGGATTCCTCAAACACTGCTTGGATATCCCGCTCCTTATTTTCAGCCATCTTTCTTTCTTTGAGCTTCTTCCTCAAAGTCTTCTCAAGTTCTTGATCAAGAGGTAAGAGGTCTTTGTTGTTTCTAGACCTGCGCATATACCTAAGGTAACCTGCAAATATCACTCAAATAAGATATCAAATAACAAGAGCAAAGCTCCCAAGCTTGACAACCGATAACCGAATTCGGCCTAAACCAAATCCCCGGCAACGGCGCCAAAAACTTGTTCGCCCTAAAATGTGCGTGCAATCAAGCTTTAAATTTAGAAAAACTAGAATCGAGCAAGCGAACCCGCAGTGTACGGATCGGCGTAGTAAAGCAAGAATTCCAGAGTGTCGAACTCAGGGATTTGGGGGGAACAAATTCAGTTCGCAAATCGTCAAGCAAGTAAATGTTATAAGCTTTGCAAATATTGGGAAAACAACAACCCTAAATATCCAGGTATCTAATTGTGGCAATCGATTCAAGATATACTAAAGAACTAGGGACAGAGTTAAGAGTTGCAAAGGTATGCTAAGGTAAAGTAATGTACGATGAAGTTCCAAGACTTTATATGACTTATCTAAAGATACTCTCTATAAAGGTTGTTGAGGCTTCAATATAGAAAGGATCTATGAATAAGAATTAATCTCAAATACCCAAACTTGTAACCCAAGGATCAAAACTAACTAAAACGATTAAGGTTGTGACACTCGAAATAGAAGTAGAGGGTGATGAGTCTCAATACTACCTAGAAAAGGGCAAGCCAAGACTAGATTAAAGCTAATCTTTAACCTTGGATCAAAGTAAAAGCAAGGTTCGTAAACTAGGGTAAATCACGGGCAGATCTTGAGTTCCACGGCCGTGGAAGCTCAAGAACAGACTGTGATCTTGGTTCGTCGACGAGGTTTCCCTAACTCTCAGGGTCCAATCAATTTACGATCGATCTATCATCATGTAAGCCACAATTATTAACCCTTCACCTTAGAATTGCTAAAGGGTTTTAGCCAATAACGATTGTCATGATATTACAAATCAATTTAAGAAGAATGAAAGATGAAAACCTTCGAAAACTCAAATATAACTCAAAGTCAATCTCAAATCCGAAACACAAATCGAGGTATTCAATGGATTCGGAATAGAACACAAAACCTCACAAAATCTAAGGTAAGTATGAAAAACGGGATATCAATCCGTCTTCAATAACAAAACCTAGAAAAAGGGCGCAACTTCCGCCACACACAATCTTCCGAAATCCAAATTGCCGGCGCTTCCGCTAAGTCCTTCTGGAATTCTCTCCAAGCGATCCTAAGAAGGGCTAAGCGAGGATTAGCGGTAAGCGTGGATCTACGAGCCTATGCGAAGATGTTCAAAACTCTCTTTTTCTGACCTTTTTATAAGAAAGGATAAAATAACCGTCCGGCCTATTGCGTAAATGACGTGGCAATAATTAGTTCGTCAAAAGATCGCCTAAATCACGGTCTCAACGGATTCCACGACCGTGGTTTAGGGCGTGGAAGTGGGTTACGGTCTCATATGACTTCCACGACCATACTTTAAACCATGTAACTCTATGGAATGCTCCACGCTTATGATGCCAAGATTCACGGCCGTGGTTTAGGGCGTGGAAGTGTAAATTGCTTGTGATTTCCTTTGTGTCGTGCCATTCCTCATCCGAGCATCTCCTTTGGCTTCTTTGATGTGCTCCGAATCCTTGGTTGTGCTCAAATCCTCTCCTATCTCTCTCAAATGGTCCGGTTTTAGCTCTTATTCACCTATAATCAACACAAAGCAAATGTAGACCTACATATCGAAAATATAGATAAACTAGTAACAAATGCTTCTATGCCTCGTCAATGAACACTATAATGAACGAAAAACAACTAGAATAAGTGCCTAGAATATCGCAATATTTCATGTTAACAATGTCCCATGTCTTGATCATTTCTGTCAACTTCATTTTTATTAATTAGAGCTCCCAAATGCTCCAAATAATACCGGACGGTAAAAATAATTACCCGGGGAAAAAAGTGAAAATTTCACCATAAGCGCAAAATTACGCCACGAACATAACGGTGGGACTTATACTCAACACTTACGCAATCTTCGCGAGTTATATGTCAATTACTATCACTGATTAAGTTAATCAACATTAAATAGAATTCGAAAATCCTAGCTATTATATCACACACCCCTTAAAAAAGTTTCGTCCCGAAACTTGAACAATTCTCAAATCCTCTCGGACCCATACGCCGAGGTATAGACACTCTCTCTATCGGAGGTATCACATCTCCGTTCAAACGTATCAACCTATAACACTCTATAACATCAAAACACAACATGGAGGAATCACCAACTCCAGAAACAAGATCATAACGCTATCCAAACGCATAGAGGAAAAATCATCTCTAGCCAACTACTAACCACGTCACAAGGTATGGAGGAAAGCCGTCTCCAGCCAATCGTACTCGTAACACAACTATGTGGAGGAAAACCGTCTCCAGTCACACTATGTCCATCAGTAATAGCATGGAGGAAAGAACCATCTCCAGCTAATCTTAAACATATTACAATAGCATGGAGGAAAGAACCATCTCCAGCTATGCCTATATCGTGCTAGCAAACAAGATCTAACCAATCAGATGCACATATCAAAGCTAGCACGAAAACACATCATATCACATAAGCACATAGCATACAAGCACTCACCAAAAAGGCAATAAGATCTACTCGTGGATCCTACGGGTGCCTCTAACTCCGCATAGAACTCTGGATAGTTCCTCTGGATACTATCCTCCGTCTCCCAAGTAGCCTCATCCGGTCCTCGTCTCGACTACTGTATCCTCATCATAGGAATACCCTTCGAATGCAGGCGTCTCACACCTCTCTTTCTAGAACTGCAAAAGGTTGTTATAAAAAGTGTGGTCCGGCTCAACCACTAGATCATCACAACTCATAATGTGCCTCAGGTCTGGTATGTACTCCCTCAGCTGAGACACATGAAACATAGGGTGAACACCCTCTAACTTTGGTGGAAAAGCCAATCTGTGCACTACTCTATCAACTCTATCCAATATCTCAAAAGGGATGACATATCGGAGACTCAGCTTCCCCTTTATGCCATAACGTCTTACGCCTCGCACGAGAGTTACTTTCAACCAGACATGAACTCCTACCCTGAACTCTATAGGTCGACGCCTCCAATTTGCATACAAATTCTGGCGACTATGTGCAGCCAGCATCCTCTCTATGATCAGCGTTACTCGAGCCATATCATCCTGAATCTGTTCTAGCGATCCCACTAGTACTTCTAGGCTCCTCCCAACATAAAGGCGTATGACACCTATGTCTACACCACGCCTCATAGGGGCGATTCCTATAGATGCATAACAACGGTGGTGGTATAAAAACTCAACGAGTGGGAGATAAACAGATCGTCCCTGTTCCCAATCCATCCTACAAGCTCACAACATGTCCTCTATGGTCGGAGGGTTCTGTGAGACTGACCGTTTGTTTGAGGTAAAACTCAATCATGATATGTGGAAGCGTTCCTCAAGCAGTCTGAATCTACTATCAAAACCTCAAAGTAAACCGTCTACTACAATCATAGTCGATCGTCCTCGGTACACTTATGGAGTCCCACCATCTGTCTAGTGTACTCCTTTTTTACTTCATTCACTGGTCACGTCTCTCTGTAGAGATGAAACGTGTCGCGTTCTTAAATCTATTACTAATAATTTGGATAACAACAAAACTCTTACTGGGTCTCAATCCCATTACAAGTCCATAGAAAAGTCCTCTCACTTCCACTACAACACTGGTAGTGGATGATCTCATCTCCAGGTCAGTAACACTTTAACCTGATTTACTACTTCGTGTACCTCTTATTCGTACATGGATGTACTAAAGAAGGTGTACTATCAGTATACTGTAATCTTCTCCACTCGACTCCGCATAAGCGATTATACTGACACAGTTGCGGCGCCTCATACTCCTTCTTTTCCATTAAAGAACTGTGGTTCCTCGCCATGAGCCATCCTTCCATCAAGTTCCCTCAAGGTCAAGCAAGTCCCCTGTTTTTGTTGGACCTCATCTAACAAACCATGTAAAATCCTTAAACATGAAATTAACGTCCTTATCAGCAGTTGTAGGTCCAACTCTAACCAAGCTACATCATTTTGAAACCGAGACTGTATAGCAGTTCAAACAATCGCCTTCTCTCGAGGCGTCTTCTTGTTCAAGGCATCAGTGACCATATTCTCCTTGCCAGAATGATACAAATCTCAAGGTCAGCGTCCTTGATCAACTCAGACCATTGACGCTGGCAGTTATTCAACCTTTATTGCATAAAAATATGCTTCAACCTCCTATGATCTGTGAAACTCTGACACAAAATGTCACACAGGTATTGTCTTCAAATCTTGGAACTTGAACTACCACCACTAACTCGAAATCATGAGTCGGGCAGTTCTCCTCATACGTTCTCAGCACCGTAGTCACGTGATTCCCAAAATCTTCTAATTATCACCGAATAGAAGCAGAGGTCAAATACTTCGTCTACTCTTCAGAGATTTGACATACTACTTCAACCACACAATTATGGTGGTCTTCCTCAGAAAACTCGTAAATGGATGCACAAACACATAGAATCCTTCCTCAAAGCGTTGGTAGCAATCGGCTGGGCCGAGAACTACGCATTCCCTTAACCTTCATCAGTATCATCCATAAGACTTCATACTTACTCCTCGTCACATCAATCATTATCCTACTGGCGGAACAACATGACCTTGAAGGTTACTTCTAGCATGTCAATTCACATTTAGGGAGCATAGCACACTGGCTTCTCTTCCTCGGATTCTACAAAACCGTCCTCAAATAACCGGTACGTTCCTCTCCGTTGTGAGAGTACACTAATCGTCATCAATAAGGTCTACCCCGACTGCTCAAGGAAGTAGATGAAGACACTTTTCATCAACTCCTATAACGACTACTAGGATGTGCCTCAACTCAGATGACAGCACTACAACTCGAAGTGTCCATAACGGGTATGGAATGTTGTCCTATGCCCACGCTTCGCACTTATCCTTAGCTAATGATATCCTAAGCATACGGAAATCTTAAAAACACAATTGCTTCTCTTAGTTGATCTAACAATTTGTCAATACGTAGCAAAGAACATGCTAGGGCTAACGAAGCCCGTCTCAATCCACTCTTCAAATTGCTTCTTCAATTTCTAACAACTCAACAAGCCATATACCTCATATACCTCATAGGCCTTCGCCTATAAGATCATAAACCACTAGAACACTCTTCAGTGTGGAACTATCTCTTTCCTTCATGGCACAACATTAAAAAAAACATCACCCTCTGGTTTTATCAACCTCGCTGCTCATACGGCACTAAAGACAACTCACCTCCTCAAAGGTCATAACCTCGGAAAACCTCTACTTAGTCGACCTCAGTAGAGACTATAATAGTCCTCCTACTGCTATTTAAACCAACATGATATCTATTCGTCCACCACACACATAAAGACCTTCTCATGCACCTAAGGCATGACAAAGAAGTCTTCAAGCCATACACAAGTCCCTAAACAAAGGGAACAACCACATATCTCGCGGGTACCTAAGACCCGTAACTCGTAATCCTAGAAAGGAAGATCTATTTGTATCCACAATTAACTATTAACACATGCATCGAAAGACAAGAGGTGCATAGCACTCACAACAAAAAAAACTCCACTAGGTAAAACATTAACAAGAATGGTACCTATAACAGCTAACGCCCGAAGCTCTACTACATATCATTACTCAACTTCAGACTTATTCTCCTCAGGTATCAGTAAGGTCATCGCCATAGCCTCCTGAGGTATCACGAAGCTCTACTACATAACAAGAATGATACCTGTAACAGCTAACGCCCGAAGCTCTTTCAGCATCGGAAAAAGGAAGGTCTCGATGAGAAGAAACACTACCTTATTGACAGAAAGGGGCCAGATGGCCTAATTTACCACAGGGGAAGCAAGCTATTGGTGCCATGGGGCACTCAAAGCGCACATGATTTGGATAACCACAGTTGAGACATATACGTCTCATCCCTGCCACTAGTACAGGTGGCTCCTCTGCACTGCCCAGCTCAAAGGCTCTACCTTGGGCTCTTCTAGTATCCGTGGTACTCCTACCACGACCCTTACCTCTTCTCAGCCTGGGAACGGATTCCTGAGTAGGCGAATGATTTGGGACTCTCTGCTGCCCCCGCGTCGGCTGCTGAGGTGTCTTTTAACCACCTCTCGTCACACTAGTAGAAATAAAACCCTGTCATGATGCCACTCCAGTTTGCTTACAAAAAACAGCTCAATGACCCTATCTACCACAGGTAAAACAAGTCATTGGCGATTTTGGACACTATGGTTGTACATGTCCAGGCTTCCCACAATTGTAACAAGTCCTTGTTTCACCAAAAGTCCGTGTGAACGAGAACTACTGAAATGTCCAGAAGTCGGGCTCGGTTTGCAACCCGGATATCCAACCTCATCTTTCACTAATTGAACCCGTTGTTTCTTCTCTAATCCAGAAGCTTCAATCTATCTCACAAATGTTGGTAAATCCCGTGTAGATCTATCCGCTATCACCACCTCCTATACTTGCTGCATATACTCTTGAAACTCGAATCTACTCATGGAGACATGATCAGCCCCTTAAAACTCGTTCTCTGCCATAGCAACACAGCAGTAGATAATGGTCCCTGACTTGGCGCTACTGAAGGAAGAGGGGATGTACCCCTATCTCGTCCCACTACAAATACTGCTCTAGTCTTAGCCATCTGTAGAATATACGCCCCTAAACTTATAAGGCTATATATATGCCATATGTATCGATATATATATATATATATAATACTCATTCTTACATGCATACACATCAGCACATAAATATATATATATATATATATATATATATATATATATATATATATATATATATATATATATATCTACACTATCGAGATCCTCAGATGGGTGACGACTTTTGTACATACTATCCCAAAACATTTGTACTCGCTTAAAACCAAAACCTTTTGAAAAGTCAGACTCCATGTGGGTTTTGTTTATTTATCCACTCTACCTTTATTGCAGATAGCAAGTGCCATTATTGTCAACGTAAGGCTCTGATACCAACTCTGTAACACCCCAAATCCACGGGATATGGAGTGTCACATTGGGCTAGGATCTCACAACGGATCCTAACCCTAGCCTGACAACAAGTTCACTGGATCTTACAACAAGGCACAGGTAGATTAAAACCAAATACATAAAATTTGTATATGATACATCAAAAGAGTTTACAAACTCAAAACTGAGTACAAAACAACATCATAAACCATAACCACAAAAGATACCCCAGCCCACGCATCCTAATGTACAAAAGTCCTCGTCTGGTCAAACCGTCTGGCTCACCCTGCAGTATTCCTAACCTGCAGAACACTACAACACGGTATGAAACCGTTAGCTACAACAATGAAAAGCATGAAGGTAATAGCACAACCACACATCAACATCTCAAACATGCAATGCCACACACATTCATTTATTATCTTTCATTACGTTATTTTATTACTAATTCAACTTCTTATGTAACACGAGGAGCCTCAAGAACCCCGTCCCATCAAACGTAACACAAGAGTTTTGCATGGGGGTGACCTTCACTCGTCCCCTCCTGTGAGATCATCTTTAGGGCACCTCCTCCTAGCCAACAGGCGGAGACCGGCGGTTACCGCCCGTTATGATACACTTGGGCCAAATAAATGTAATGAATGGTCATCCTAGTCCGGTTTAGGTTATAAATGCACAATCATATGAACACACACAACCATCACAATCACACAATCCACAACTGCACGCTAAGTAAGTCCTATGGACTTACCTCATATACTCGTAACCTGTACCACGTCACAGCTTCCCCTTGGGGAAGTAATCAACGCCTGCAATAGCAAGGCACACACAATCACATACTGAAAAGGTTAGGAGACTCGTCTCACTAACCCCAACCAACCTATATCTCAAATCTAACCCTCAGATCCTCAACACATTCATAAATGTCAAAGGCATATCCTCAACATAACATCTCATGATCCTCAACTCATTCTGACACCTAGCATTCATCTAATCAGTATTCCTCAATCTCAAATTTAATCCTAATTTCATTAATTAACCTTTAATTAATTAATTAAATTTCGCCAGAATAACATTTTGCCCGCATGCCATTTCTAAACCCACCTGTCATCAGATTTCATCAATCAAACAACCCATAACATCAGAATAATATAATGATCATAATGGAATTTCTAATTATCCATTTTGAAAAGCCTAAGGTCAATTTAGGCTAAATCGCAGTACGGAAAACGAATAAATTCATAACTTATTCGTTACTAACCCGATTGACGATCTGAAAGATGATTCGGAATCACAACGACGCGGGCTACGCGTGTACAACATCAAATTCACCGGAATATGAGCGACGGAACCGTCCTGGTGACACATATGCTCGACCAGGTTTTCATCTGCTCGGAAATGCAGAAAATCGGTACCGATATGAAGAGAATGAAGAGAGGAATCCAAAAACTCAAACGGAATTGAAATCGGATTAGAAACGGAGAGTAAATCTGAGTTTGAAGTTTGAGAGAAATTAGAGCTTTTACGAGGAACGTGAAAGGAAATGAATTAATAAACGATTTTCCGCTATTTATAGTGAAGTCGATAATTATCTTTTAGCAAATCATTAATTATCCTTTAACCGATCCAATGGCGGGTTGAACCCCTTTTTCCAAACTCCTCGAAATTGGAACAATAAATCTTGAATATTGAAGGGATAATTATTCCACAATTTCCTCGGAAAAAGTGTATTCCTAAGCCGTCTTTCTTAGCCGTTAAGAAACAAAATAGCGACTCTTTTTTGGCCGTTTTGCCTTTCCATGTTATTTCATATCTAGGACATGTCCGATGTCCTGATCATTTCTCTCAACTGAATTTTTATTAATTTGAGCTCCCAAATGCTCCAAATAATACTGGAGGGTAAAAATAATTACCCGGGAAAAAAGTGAAAATTTCACCATAAACCTAAAATTACGCCAAGAACATAACGGTGGGACTTATACTCAACACTTACACAATCTTCGCGAGTTATATGTCAATTACTATCACTGATTAAGTTACTCAACATTAATTAGAATTTGAAAATCCTAGCTATTACATCACAAACCCCTTAAAAAACTTTCGTCCCAAAACTTGAACAATTACCAAATCCTCTTTGACCCATTCGCTGAGGTATAGACACTCTCTCTATCGGAGGTATCACATCTCCGTTCAAACGTATCAACCTATAACACTCTATAACCTCAAAACACAGCATGGAGGAATCACCAACTCCAGCAACAAGATCATAACGCTATCCAAAGGCATAGAGGAAAAATCATCTCTAGCCAACTACTAACCACGTCACAAGGCATGGAGGAAAGCCGTCTCCAGCCAATCGTACTCGTAACACAACTATGTGGAGGAAAACCGTCTCTAGTCACACTATGTCCATCAATAATAGCATGGAGGAAAGAACCATCTCCAGCTAATCCTAAACATATTACAATAGCATGGAGGAAAGAACCATCTCCAGCTATACCTATATCGTGCTAGCAAACAAGATCTAACCAATCAGATGCACATATCAAAGCTAGCACGAAAACACATCATATCACATAAGCACATAGCATACAAGCACTCACCAAAAAGGCACTAAGATCTACTCGTGGATCCTACGGGTGCCTCTAACTCCGCATAGACCTCTGGATAGTTCCTCTAGATACTATCCTCCGTCTCCCAGGTAGCCTCATCTGGTCCTCGTCTCGACTACTGTATCCTCATCATAGGAATATCCTTCGAATGCAGGCGTCTCACACCTCTCTTTCTAGAACTACAAAAGGTTGTTATGAAAAGTGTGGTCCGGCTCAACCATTAGATCATCATAACTCACAATGTGCCTCAGGTCTGGTATGTACTCCCTTAGCTGATACATGTGAAAGGAAATGAATTAATAAACGATTTTCCGCTATTTATAGTGAAGTCGATAATTATCCTTTAGCAAAGTCGATAATTATCCTTTAACCGATCCAATGGCGGGTTGAACCCCCTTTTCCAAACTCCTCGAAATTGGAACAATAAATCTTGAATCATGTAGGGATAATTATTCCACAATTGCCTCGAAAAAGTGTATTCTTAAGCCGTCTTTCGTAGCCGTTAAGAAACGAAATAGCGACTCTTTTGGCCGTTTTGCCTTTCCATGTTATTTCATATCTTGGACATGTCCGATGTCCTGATCATTTCTCTCAACTGCATTTTTATTAATTGGAGCTCCCAAATGCTCCAAATAATACCGGAAGTTAAAAATAATTACCCAGGGAAAAAAGTGAAAATTTCACGAGGAACATAACGGTGGGACTTATACTCAACACTTACGCAATCTTCTCGAGTTAAATGTCAATTACTATCATTGATTAAGTTAATCAACATTAATTAGAATTCGAAAATCCTAGTTATTACATGCAACAAGGATAATATTTGGCTAACTATACCTAAACTTAAAATAGGTCGAATCAGGTTTATGTCTCGCCCAGTTCTTATCGATCTTGGCCGAGATGCTCCACGAACTGACCGAGACGAGGTTTGGTTTGGTTAAAGCACAAGCTTTTAGGGTCCACTAGGATAAAGGTCTTATCTTTCATCGTCTATACCCCAACTTTCAGCCAATCACCCTAGAGTCGCAAGATGTTTAGCCAACAATCATCATAATTATAATAATTAAATATACAATTAAAGAAGCAATAAGGTACAAGAAAACCTTAACAACAAGGTCTCAATAATCAAACAAGCAATCCAAACAAACATCAAATTGTGTTTCTGAAGAATCGTATCAAAAAACAACAATTAACGTTCTCTAAGAGAACCTTACAACTTTCCTTCAAAGCTTTCAAACTTTTGCCTTCAGCAATCTTCCTTTGTCTCTCTAGAATATACTCTGTTCCAAAGATAATCAGCCGTCCTTCCAACCAAAAACTACCTTCCATCTTATAGGAAAGTTATAGGCCAAAAATAAGTAACTCATTGGGTTATGGGCCGGTCGTCTCGAACTAGGCCCAACTGGCCATCTCGAACGAGATGCTAAAGTGGTGTTCCGAGATGGTCAAGTTGTTACCTGCAAATCTCCATAACTGGTCCTACATCTCGTTTCTATAAATCTTAAATGGTTCATTTGCCTTCCTTGTCGCTCCTTGATGGTTCGAATGCAGCTCCCATGAATCCTTAGATCCCTTTGGTCCATATCGATCCATAACGTGCCATATTCCCTACAATTACAACAAAACTAGGTTTAGACCTCGATTCTTGAAAAGTAAAAAAAATGGCATAATCATCGATAATATATAGCCATGCATGCAGATTTTATGATAATAAAATGTCCAAACCAATCCGAAAATATAGACTATAATGCATGCTATCATGCGTCAAAGAGAAGAAGTAGATAAACAAGATAGAAGATCTTACAACAACTACTTCATCTGAACCAAACACCATTTTCCATGAAGAAAGAAGAACATCACAACGGTTCCCTTACAAAGGCTAGAAGAGTTCTCCACAGAAGACTATAAATGAAGATGGAAATTGAAGAGAATAATAACAAGCTTAGACAAAAACATCTAAGTCTTAATGCGATCAAAGCATCTTCATTCATTCCAAAAGTTTTTCTTCCTCTTAGCTTACGGTAGCTTGCATCCTCAAAGAGAGAAAAACACTAGAGCTCTATTGGAATATCTAGAGAGTGTTATACTCGAGTGTGTGTTACTCTTCGAAGTAATTAGACTATTATTGCTAGGATAGAGTTAGAACTAGATCTTAGCATTGGCTACAGTGAGAGAAGAAGGGGATTTATTCTAGGTTGTATCTAGGACTCTTTGAGCAGATAATAGATAGTTGGATCTTACGGGTAAAGAAACCCTAGGACGGAGATGTAGGTTATTTGAGCTGAACTTCGTAAACATATCACCGTGTCGATCTTTTGATTCCGCACTATATCTCGCATAATTGTGACTAACATTGTTTTGCAAGTTTTCGAAGTGAAGGCCTAGAAATCACTTTCAAAGCCTTTGAAAACCAGTTTTGTCACAAAAAGCACAAAATCGACTTCAAGGCCCTGAATTGAGTTTCAAAGCCTTAAAAATGTTTTTGGGAAAAGTTCCAATACTCTGTTCAACCCCTCTTCTAGAGTATTTATATCCTTTATATTCACCTATACGGTTCTTCACTTATTTTCTTTTGGAAGACTCTTTGGGGAAAGCTAGGAACTAGGTTGATATTTTCAACCTCTAGTCGTCCTCAAACGAATGGTCTAACGGAGTTACTAATAGGACCTTAACTACCATTTTGAGGACCGTTTTGAAAGATAATTGAATGCTTGGGAAGATGCTATTCAAACCGGGAAATCAAATTGATTCCATATAAGGAAAGAATGATTTTCACAAAAGAGGAAGTCTGAGTTGTCTCCAAGAGGAGATGAACCATTTCGAGTGAAGCGTAAGGTTGGCAACAACGCTTACGTTCTGGATCTTCCAAAGGATTATGGCGTGAGTCCTACATTCAATGTAGGTGATTTGAGTTTTTTTGTGTCTCGTAATGAGCATGGTGATGATTCGAGGATGAATCCTTTTCAAGAAAGGTAGTATAATGAGGGACCATCCCCAACACCAACAATACAAAGGACCAATCACTAGCGCTAAAATAAAGGCATTGAAGGAGAAGGAAGCTACATTAGCTTCAACGCATGACATAGAAGGATCTATTGCAAGATCAAGAGCGAAGTTCATCCAAGAAGAGGTTGCTAGCTTATTGGCAACATATGCAATTGAAGATACTGTTCTTGTGTTTAAGTCTTCATTAATGACATTGGTGTCTACTGCGGAAGGATCCTACAAGAATATAGATGGTCGAGGAGCCAAGAAATATGGCTAATTCGATATTTAAACAAGCCAGCGTTTAAAGCTCTAAATATTCGAAAGGTACCTTTTTGTTTTTTAGTCCTATCTTTTAAGATTACCTTTTATTTTATTTTCTAGGGGAATCTCACCAATAATTATCTATAGAAGTCAAGGCTCATGGGAATTGACTGATTATTATTTCCACAATACTGTGAGATACTTACTGCTCGTTTATGAAGTCTGTGTTTTATTCCTTTTAGTTCAATCAAAAAGAGAGCCTTTGATTGAATAGTTGTGATTCTTTTCTAGGTTGCTCTTGTGTGTGTTAATCTTATAGAATATTGTTGTTACTTTTCAAACTAGTCCGTGCTTATTCTTGTCTTATTTAGAAGGCTTGTGTAAGGTTAAAGAAGGAAGGGTAAGGTAATTCTTCGTTGTAGATTTTGATTCATTGGTCAAGGTTCTTTGCAAGTCTAACATTAAGTCTTTTCTTCCGATATTTCCATTAATTCATTCCATTATTCATCTTCTTATCTTTCCATTATCAATCCATCAAACTCACGTACTTTGTGTTTGAGTTTCACAAATCTCGGCCTTACCATAAAAATCTCGCCAAAATTTACACCGAGATTTGCTTGTCTCATTGTCTTCATGAACTTCAATCTAGATCGGGAAATTGTGTCATCAACCCTGCATCAGATATATCTTGGCTTTCATGGCTCACATGGCTTACATGGCCAATGTCATTCCCATTACCTACGTCTGCATGGCGTACATGGATCAAAGGCAAGCTTGCTTGGGTTTTCCTCACGTACGCATGGATATATGGAGGTGGAGGAGATGGAGACATGGATATCCGTCCTATAGGAACCTGTGACTGATCGGGGATGGTGTAGGTGGACCTGCGTCTCTTCTTATCAAGGTTGATTCTCAAGGCCTGCTTCAGTCTTCTCCTAGCTTAAACTCTTAGAACATGATCGTTTATGTTCTTAAGTATCCTTGACGTTGGAGCTTGGAAAGGTCTAATCTTTTTGCTCCTCTCAACAACTTTCCTTCTCCTTCTTCTATGTTATGGATACCATAATTGTCATTGTCTCCCTTACATAGATTTTATCTTATTCTTAGTAGGAGGCTTTGGATGTAATCATGCAATAATGGTTACTCCTAAGCAAGGTCTTGATGTTGAAAATGATCTTGTTGTCAAAAATGACCCTAGACATGCTCTTGGATGTGTTCTTGCTTCCGAATGTGATCTTGCAGATGCTTTTGGAAGGAATCCTACATATAGGTGTGATCGTGGAGATGCTACTACATCATTCCCTCCTCCTTTGGAAGGATTTGACCTTTAATCCAGTTCCTTTAGTGTGGGGGTTGTTGGGGTGGGTGGTCATGGTCTTGCAAATAGCACAACTGAACACACTCCATTAAGATGAACATTAACTTTAACGGATGTAATTCTTAGATTCCCATGGTATAATGTTGAGAAAACATCCCTGAAATGAACATCTGGAATGGTCGTGGTCGGAGTTAGGGTATAGATATCATTGATCAGCGTTGTTGAACACTATTACCTCTCAAAATGTATTCTAGTCTCCAATGAATCGCACTAGCGTTTTACATGACCCAATGGTAGATGTGAATGTATATCATAGAAAACTCAAAAATCATCCTAAAATGAATCATTCTATCCTAAGTAATGTGGGAAAGTGCTCAAAATATACAAATCTCAAGGCAATGGGATAGTATAAGCATTTTTATGGGATGGGGAAGTGTTAGAATCAAACTCAAATCCACAATAAGTATTGGTCCATCTAGTAAGTGATGAACCGTGAACGTCGGTTTCGGTGGTTCTTCCTCCATATCCATGTGCTTTCGTTTCCTACTTGGTCCTGTAGTATGTCGAGTACTAGAGTAGTCATCTCATCACCTATTTCAGTTGTACACTAAATAAATTTATCAAGAAAATTAGGAGGTACAATGGAATTTCTTCTCCTCAATTCAACACTAAGGTTATGAGATGTAATAGGAATAGAATTATCAAGAGCATCGCTATTTAAAAATCTACCATGAGAATTAGTA
Organism: Fagopyrum homotropicum; assembly: GCA_033239125.1. NCBI lineage: Eukaryota > Viridiplantae > Streptophyta > Magnoliopsida > Caryophyllales > Polygonaceae > Fagopyrum > Fagopyrum homotropicum. Next base: position 103,703,293 of record BSWB01000002.1, read on the forward strand.
AATAAATCATGATATTCTACGGATTCATATTCAACATGCAATATAGGAGATATGCTAGCATTACTTAAAGGAGAATATTCAAAAATCTCTTTAAATGATCCAGCATGTGATATGGGAGATCTAGCAGTATAGTCATGTGTTTCAGAAGATAATGATGTAGCATGATATCCAACAAATTCAGCATGTATTACATGGGAGATATTATTATTATCATGAGATATACGAGATAAAAAATTATCAAGGGTTTCTCCATCTAAAGATGTAGATTGATCAACCATAAAGGAATCAAATTCAGCATTACTATAATAAGATTCAAAGGATATCTCAGTGGGACCCTCCTCCTCTTGTGTAGAGTAACTATCTTGAGATCCAATTGTGATCTCATCATCCTCCAATGGTGGTGAATTTTGCTGGCCGATTTTTGTTCATCCTTGCTTGAAATTTCATCATTATTGACCATAAGATTTGAATATATAATAGTAAAGGTTATATTAAAAATTGATCTTACCTCATCCTCTCGATGTGTAGGAGTATGGAGTCCTAAAGTCATAGGGATCCAAACGAGCTCTTTGAGCTAGGATTTCTTTTTGTTGAGTCATAGCTGGAGGTGCTCCTAATAGATCCAATCTAGCTTCCATTTTATCCATAAGTTTTTGGAAGCTTCGTAGTAATCGGTTTGTTCGTCGATCTTTTTTCTTGTGGATGTGCACATACTCAAAAACAGTGAAAAAAATTAGGTTAGAGATAGTAATGTCCTTAACTACCCGTTGATTGCTTTTTCTCTCTTTCCCTCGTATATACTTGCACCAACTTATCTTAGCCAATTTGTGAGGCTCTCCTGCACCGGGCAAAAACAAAGTTTTCCAACAAGCCACATGTTAGTGCGTATAGAGCTAGAGAACTAAATATGGAATAACCTTGATCTCATAAGGGAAAAGGTTGTTTACTGTGGTGCTAACAAACGCAAGAAAAACCACTCTCGTCTACTTTCTCAATCTAAAGACAAGAACTTATAAAAAGACTTAAGTAGCCAAAAATAAGATAAAAACCAGAACTGAGGGAGATGGCTAGGAAAGGTGTCGAATTCACTTCCTATAATCCGAGGGTAGAACACAATCTTCAACTTGAACGTGTAAAAGCTCGAGATGAACAAGGAACTAATAAAATTTTTGTAATCGACTTTTCTTTTTCTTTTTTTTTTGTCGATAGTATCTTTTTTCTTTTTGTTTATATAAACTGAATACAGAAAATCAAATGCAAGATCTATTCGATAACAAACTGCTGTAAGCAAGGCTTGATCGAACCCGTTTGTTGTGGTTTGGGTTCGTTGAGGATGAACCGGTGAGTTCTTCAATTGCTTGACTCAGATTTATTGCTACTATAGGGGTGTATTGGATAGAAGTGGTGGAACTGGTGGCGACGGTGCGGCTACAACGAAACAGTTGCGTGCATGTAGTGGTGAGGCGCGACCGAAGAGGAGTAGTGGCACGGGTGCGGGGTGGCACGACCGCGGATGGGTTACGGCACGGGTGCCGTTAGGTGAGCGGACTGGATGAGGCGCCGGTGTTGTAAGACAAAAGAGTGGTGGTGGCGGAAGTCTCAAATTGTGTGTAATCTTGGTTCAAATTCGGTCAGACTTCGAGGGTAAAAGAAATATTATTTTTTTGAATTAATTTTTCAGCTACAAAAATCAATTTAGATGTAATCGCAATTGAAATTGAAAGCAGTAAATAAACGAGAGTGATATTAATAAACCGTAACGGTTGTTGGTCCGGTTGACTCTTTTTGTTGAATCTGATGAAAGATTTGATTTTTCTTATTGTATTGAACGAACGATTGGGACGTCAATTAATGTTGGATTTGATACCACTTTGATGCGGGGTATTCGCCCATATAGATGAACCGGTCTTTTTACGCCTGAAGACTCAAGGAAATGGAAATAAAAGGGAAACAAAAGTGAAACGAATAGAACAAAAGGGAAAGGATAGATCAAGGTTGAACCCTAACAAATAACTTGGAGGCACACTACTACCCGATGGAAATCTTCCCGCTACTCTACACACAATAAAGGTACAAAGAACCTAGAGCACATAGAGGTTTGTTTGTAGCTAGCTGAAGCACATTGTTTACACTGTTGGCAAGTGGAACACACTCAAGCAAGTCCAAGTGTGGCAAGTAAGACGTCTCTTACTCAAGTGCGGTTGTTAACCGTCATCTTTACGTGAAGATGACGGTTAACAACCGCAGAAGGGGGAAGGGTTTTCTCTCTACTCCTTGAACACGACGGTAGACGCCTCTTGGGGATAAAACAACCTGTTTATCAAAACTTTATATATATCTTGATGAAAAAATATGAGGCACAATCACCCTATATATAGGAGAAGTCGACATCAATACAAGCCCTAGGGTGGCTGAAAATACAACCTTTTTATCTAGAAAGATAAGATCTATCTCTAAGGAAATAATATAATCTATCATCTTATACTACTAACAAAGAATCTATCTTCGAATAAGATAATATCTATTTTTAATGAAATAAAATAAGATCAATCTTCTAGAAAGAGTAGTTCTTCTGAATAAAATTAGACTATTTCTTCTAATAAGCTAAGATTTTAAGCTTCCCTATTAGAAGAATTAACTATATTCTATAATAAAATAAAAATGGGATGGGTTGAAAGTACAGTTAAGGCCCAATAAAATATAACCCATAATTAAAGAAGTCTTTTATGGGCTGGAAATAAAATATGTATGGGCCGAAATCTTCTCTTCAACTCATCTACCACACGTAACTTATGGATCTAATATTGCCTTTGTGGGCCATGATTCATGAGAGCATCATTGATTAAGAAGACTTGTATAGCTAGTCTAATCTTTAGTGGAAGAATTTGGGGATAGGCCCGGTGATAGGTGATGGAATCACTATCATTTAGGTTAGTTTTTAGAGTCTTTTTATTGTATTAGATTCGGTTTGTGCTACTAACTTCTTAATCCAGAAGAAGAAGTCTAAAAGAAGCTAAAAGAGAAGTTAGAATCACTTGGGAGTTGAAGACCATTCACGAAGACAAGCTTCTGGTGCCTCACCGCCCATGCAGTGCAGTCTCACCGGCCCTACGGGTGAGACTGCACTCTGGAATGCAGCCTGCGCCTTCGCCAATGGCCGGAACGATGACCGTCACCGCCTTTGTGCCTCTCTTGGGCGCCCCTGCGGTGACTCACTGTAACACCCCGAATCCGTGGGACTCGGGATGCCACATTGGGCTAGGATCTCACAGTGGATCTTGACCCTAGCCTGACAACAAGTTCACTGGAACTTACAACATGGCACAGACAGATATAAAACAAATACATAAAACCATATAAATTGTACAACCAAAGGTAAACAACAACATAGCCGAGTATATAAAACAACATCCTCACACAGAAGCTACAAAAGATCATCCTAACACAAGAGTAAAAACATAACACCCCAAACCAACTACCTAATGTACGAGAGTACTCGGCGTGTCACCTTGTTAGATCACTCAGCAACGCCTAACCTGCAAACATCTACAATACGGTATGAAACCGTTAGCTAGCCATACATATATGAGATAATCCATAAGCACAAGCACAATCATGAAAGATAAACACATCAGCATGCTTTCACACATTTACACATATATTATCTTTACATAATAGCCATTCACTGAAATCACATATATATATATATATAGATAGATGAAAATATGTGACATGTGGACCGTATCATCCTCGCCTCTGAGTGCAATGTCCAACTGTACGAGTATCGGTCACACAATCCGTGTACCCTATGGGAGTGGATTGTGCCCTTCTTGTAAACCAGTTTGGCCCGACGTTAGAGAACCTCCCAGACTCCGTGGCAGGATGAAAGGGAAAGGTTATCACAACCAAGCATACGGGGCAATCAATAAAACATAGGTCGGTATAAACGACATCTCATGCTATCATAGCAAACATAATAAGCACACACCACTCATGCAAACACCCAATATAGGGATGGTACCTAAGTAAGTCCTACGGACTTACCTCATCCTCGTACACAACTCAACCACAACAATCTCCAATCCTGAGAGAGGGGCACTGCCTAATAACAAGGTATAAAGACATATCAACCTCTATTCATCAAAGGGGTCACACCTAGACCCAAGAGATACATAGGATCATCCTCAACTTAAACCTCACAACCTATAATCCTCAAAAACCGTACATGGCATATACCGATCATAACCTCATCAAAGCACAACCTCACACATCTAGCATGAACTTATACATTGATACTACGAAAGGAAAGAACAAAGGCATCCTAAAGAAGCCCTAGAAGCAACACACACCTGTAGAACCAAGTTGAACACCAAGCTGGTGCAGGTGGCCGCATGGGCGGCTAGGGGATGGCGCAGGAGCGGCTCACTGCTAGCGCAGGGGCGTCCCAGAGATGGGGCAGGGGTGGTTGGTGTGCAAAGACACACCTTCAGCTCCTCATTGCTTCTTCAATCGATCTCTTCACTCCTCTTTCAACCAGCATCCATACACACATACATATACATACGTATACATACGTATATACATCCGAAGAAGCCAATCCAGGCTGCCACAAGATCAATCTTGTGGATCCTAAGCTAAGGAGAAAGGAAAGGGCATAGAAAGGAAGAAAAGAAGAAAGAAAGGGAAGAAGAAGAGAGATCTCACCAAGCTGAACGTAAACAAGAGTAGAGCTCCAACAACACCTCAAGGGTCGCTCCATCAAAAGCACAACAACAACAACCATCATAATCAGCAAAAAGCCAAGCTCACAAGAACAAAAACTCACTCAAACTCCCACAAAGATCAAGAAGAGATGCAAGGGAAGAGAAGAGGAGAAGAGAAACGTAAGGAGAGATGGAGCAGGCGAGAGAATGAGGTAACTCTTATCCAGAAAAGAACAAGAAGATATAAAGAAAAAAAGAGGTAAAAAAGCAAGACTCGGGTCAAAGAAGACGGCTGCAGCCCATCACAAACCGCAGGAGCGGCTGGCCTGGCCGCTGGGGCGGCTCAGAGAACAGCAGGAGCGGCCAGCCAGGGGTGCAGGGGCGGCCCACTACAACTCCAAAGAAGAAAGGCGGTTGCGTCTCAGCTGAAGCGCATATGAGGGATCTCTCAAAGACTAAGGCTCTTACACTCACCTTGAAGAAGCGAAGCCGGCGCCCCTGCGCCTTTCCCTACGGACCACCCTACGGAGCGTTGAAGCCGAAGAGCCAGTGTCACCGCCCCTGCAGTGACATTGGGCCACCCTTGCGGATCGACATCAGAAGCGACAGAAAGATGAAGAGTTAGACGTTTGAAGAGCATCAAAGATCCGCCAGGCCGCCCCTGCGGCCATGAAGAACTCCAAGCGTTTTCGCCTAAACTGCCCCTACGGTCCTTAAGGCCACCCCTGCGGTTTAGCAACATAGACTTTACTCCGGCTGTTTGCACCACCTTAATGCATTAAAGGTGGCTGTTTAGGCCGGCCATTTACTCCCATTTAGTGCCAATTGTACTATAAATAGGTACATGGGTGATTGTTAGAAACATCTACCATTTCCCAAATTATTCTCTTTTTTCCCGTCCTTCCTTTGGGTAATGAGCTTCTAATTTCCTTCCTACATTGGGTTGCTTTGAAGCTGCATTGCTCCTTTGGTTGTAAGTCCATTTTAATATAAATATTATTCAGTATATGTTTTGTATTCCTTGTACCTCACTTATCTAATTGCATGTTTCTTATCACTTAGTTTGATCACCTTACTGTTTAATTGCATGCAAAGAACTGGGATTAATAGATTCCGGGTTCGGATCTTTAATCTAATTGAAAACCTTTAGGTAAAACCTGGTTGTAATTTCTTAAAGGAAAAGGAATACAAATATAAAGAAAAGTCTAATGGTTTTATTCTTCTCTTTATATCTCTTTGTCTTTGTGTAAAAGCTAACTTGTGACTTGTTGGTTTACGGGACATTAACTTGTTAAGTTGTGTTGATGCCGGTTGGCTCAACACATATATATGATCAAGACGAGAACATTGCTAAATACTTATAAAAGGAACCAATCAAGTAGCATTGCATGCTAAGATTCAACCTAGTGTAGTTCATCTCTCATAAATCTAATCACCTCTTTATTTGCTTTTTAATTGTTTCGTATGCTTTGTCTTGTTACATTTCAATGCAAACGCCCCCCCCCCCCTTTTACTTGTTTATATTGTCAAAAATTGAATCTAATCAAAACATCAACAAAACTCTCTTGGGTTCGACCCTTACTTAACCACTATACTTGCTTTAGTGTTAGGTTGGGAAATTACTTTGATAAGATAAAAACGACCTAAGGAATTATTCTTGTCAAATTTTGGCGCCGTTGCCTGGGAATTTAGTTGTGTTTATATTTCATTTTAATTATTGATTATTGGTTTGGGCCATTTTTATGGTTCAAACCCGTGCTACTAACTCCGGGTTTGTTCCTTTTGATACAGAAATCTAGAGAACGCACATCCGGAAACGTAGACAACAAAGATTCCATGAAGAAATGGCAAACCGAACACTTCGCCAACTCACGCAGCCGGACTTGACTCAACACCCTCTTGCGGTTACTATACCGGAAATTGGGGAATGTGTCAATTTCGAGCTCAAGCCGGGGCTGATCCACTTGCTCCCATCATTCCATGGGCTAAGTGGTGAAGACCCCATCAAGCACCTTGGAAAGTTTCATACCGTGTGTATGAGCATGAAACCGGCCAACATTACGGAAGACCAAATTAAGGTGATGGTGTTCGGTTTCACGCTCAAGGATGGAGCGGATGATTGGCATTACCACCTTCCATCCGGGAGCATCGACACTTGGGAGAATCTCCACAAGACATTTTTGGAGAAATACTTTCCAGCCAAGAAGGTCAATAGCTTGAAGAAAGCTATAAGTAACATTGAACAAGAAGCGGACAAAACTCTCTATGAGTATTCTGAACGGTTCGCACGCCTCCGATCCAGTTGTCCTTTCCATGGGTATTCAACTCAAGACCTAGTCTTGTACTTGTACAATGACTTGCTTGACAACGAGAGGAGGATCATCGATGCTGCTTGTGGAGGTAACATTCTCAATACCACTCCTGACCTTGCTTTAGAAAAGATGCAGGAACTAGCTGAAGGAACTCGGAATTTTGGAAGGACTTCTTCCAAAACAGGAGTTCATGCTATCAATCCTAGGAAGAGTGAGATATCCACTGAACTTGCTGGTGAATAGATTGACCCTTATGGGAACTCCGCAACAACTTAAGGCAGGTGGAGTGTGTGCCGACCCCTACCACCCAACGGACATGTGCCCTCAACTCCAGGATGATGATGCTGAGGTGAACGCATTGGGCTATGGGCAACAACAGCAGCAATGGCCTAGGAACGATCCATATGCACATAATTTCATGCCAAATTGGCGTGATCAACAGAATTTTCGATGGATGAATCAACAAAACCAACAGCAACAGCCCCGCCAAGGTAAGTGTCAATCCACTGAGGATATGCTGCAGGTTTTACCTAAGCATTTTTCTACTCATGTAACAACAGAATCCAACATCAAGAACCTTGAGAAACAGGTTGGGAAAATGGTGGAAGTCAATACAAGGATTGAAGCTAGATGCTCCGGAAATTTGCCGTCCCAAACGGTAGTCAACCACAAGGAGAATGTTAGTGCCCTGACATTGAGGAGTGGTAAGCAAATCCAGCAGAAAACTGCAACAAAAGGGAAGAACAAATTCTCTGACAAGTTTACCGTACCCACACCCGCACCTACGGCTGCACCTGCGCCAGCCCTTAGCATTCACCGCCCCTGCGGTGACAGCCCTTGAGCCGCCCCTGCGCCTGCAAGCTTGCGCCCCTGCGGGAATCACGATAGAGAGTTCTGTTGAGAAGGATTCATACATCCGGCCTGATTTTCCACCTTTGTATGCTGAGAAACCACCAACTTCTTTTCCCGAAACACTAAAGGAGAGAAGAATAATCGAGGACAAGGATCTCTTTGAGACCTTCTCCAAATGCGAGGTAAACATCCCTCTCCTTAAATTAATGAAAAGTATTCTTAAGTATGCTCGTTTCTTGAACGAACTCTGCACCATTCAGAGAAACCAGAAGCGAAAGGGGAAACAAAAGGTGCAAGTGAGCGAACATGTGTCCGCCGTCTTCCAACGTAGAATGCCCAAGAAGTGTAGCGATCCGAGCATGGTAAGCATTCCTTGTATTATAGGGGAAACCCGCTTTGACAAAGCTACGCTTAATCTTGGTGCTTCTATTAAAGTCTTCCCCTACTACATCTATAAATCACATGGCCTTGGGCCATTAACCGAAACTCGGATTGTAGTACAACTAGCTGATATGTAACACCCCGAATCCGCGGGATATCGGGATGCTACGGGCGAGACCTCACAATGGGTCCCGACCCTTAGCCTGACAACAATTTCACCGGATCTTGCAACAAGGCACAAATAAATGCCAAAATGAAATACATTTTTATGCAATGCAATGAAACCCGAAACCAAACAAGCAAAAGACTTCAGCCGAGATACAAAACAAAGACTAAATGCCATACACGTGGCATACAAAACACAATAACCGAAGAACAAAACCCTACCCGACTGCAACCGAAACCCCTCCTAAAATGTACGGAACCCCGGCTTCCCACTCTTCCGGATCTCTCGACCGCATTCCTAACCTGCAAGGCAATCTACAAGATTCGGTATAAAACCGTATGCCCACATTCGAAGCATTAGAATTAAAGGGAAAGGCACAAACACAAATAATTCAACATAGTCACACAACATACTCAAAAGCACACAAATCCGGTTTATTATCTTTATTATTATTAGGTCATATCCCGTTCTAATTCAACTTCTTTTGCGATAGGAGAATCTCCTGAAACTCGCCTCGGTCCCTTCTTCCGGCAATGGAACGGTGCGGATGCCTCCGACCGTCTAACCAGCACGGGCCAATCGCCGAGAACCTCCTAGCTCTCGCAAGAGCTAGGCAGTGATGTCACCGCCCGTTATCATACACTTGGGACAAACAATATAAAGGTCGGTAATCCTATTTCCGGTTTAGTTGTTATAAACAATAAATAATAAACACACACCACCCAACACACATCAACGCTAATACAAAGAATGCGAGCTAAGTAAGTCCGGAGACTTACCTCATCACCACACTCACTCACTACACTCTAGCTTCCCTTGGAAAGGAATCCACAACCTGCTCACAAGAAGGTATGTATCAACATATTCTCACGCTCAAGAAGTCTTACACTTCACTCTTGTGATCTAAGCAAGATCACCTAACACTCATGCTAGGAAATGCATCCTAGGATCCAAGAAACTCACCACACTCTAATCACATGATAACAACTCAAAACAGCTTATAACCTCACATGAAGATAACCTCAGCAAAGCATGAACAAGCTAGCCTAGCAGGTCCATCACGCTCAACATACTCCAAGCCATCAACTACATCGAGCCTTAAGGGCTCCTAGGTTCTCAACCACTAGGTAGCATTCACAACTACCCTACGTCCATCCTAGGCATGATACTAATATGAAACAACCTCACAACTAAGGAAGGAACGAAGAAGAAGGGAGAAGAAGAGCCTACTGTTGAAGAAACACAACTGCGGAAACAAAAGGCGCGACTGCGTGCTGAAGGTCACGGCCCCCGCGGCGCCCCTAGTCGCCCCCGCGGCGCTTAGAATTCCTGATGCCGCCGCCGCGTCACTTCTCACCGCCCCCGCGGCTGGCTAAGATCTGCCCTCGCGGCGCCAAATCCCGCCCCCTCGGATGAACTCCAGAAATAGTGTCTTCTTCATCTTCGACTATGGATCTTGAGCTTCAATGGCCTCCTTCTCTTACTGGGTCTTCTTCAAACATCATCCACGGTATATAGGCTCTCCCTGTTCGCTTCAAATGGTGTGTGCAAGCTTTAAATTTATAACCCAAGATGTATGCTTAAAACAAGGATGCGAACCCGTAGTGTACGGGTCAATCGTAGTAAAAGCAAGAATTCTGGGTGTCGATCTCAGGGACTTAGGTGAAACAAAACCAATATAGGTAGTCAATATTGCACCTAACCACAAAAGCGATTAAAACAATCAAAGATGATAAAAAGTCAATAAAAGGAAATATGCAAATTCTAGGGATTAAAGCATCTAGTTGTGGTTCCAACTCAAGATCTCAAGATAAAGCGGACAAAGTTGAGATTTTGCAAAGGGAAGGTTTTACTAAAGTGGAATAGATCACCGGGTAAGTCTCACTACTCACTAATCCCAAACCAAAGAATCTATCACCGGGTAAGTCTCAAGGTACTAAGGAAAGGAACTATAATCTCAAACCAACAAACCAACTGAGGGAATAGAATCAACCTTTACCGGGTAAGTCTTAGGCTAACTCACATAGAAGGAAATGAAGGCACACTTAAACCCCAATAAAGGATAAACCTTTATTACCTACACTTATGGTCATGGATAAACAAACAAAGGAATTACCGGGTAAGTCTCATCCTAAGCTTGCATTGTACCAGGAAAAGTGTAATAAAAATAGGATTTGGCAAACTCTAACACTTAACTCTCAGTTTCGGATCAGAAAAGTCACCTCGGTCGGACGAATTCTACCCCGGCCGAGATGTTCATCGACTGAACGAGATGCTCTAGGGTTAAGGATAAAGACTCGAGCTTTCAGGGTCCTACTGGGATTTAAGATTAATCTATCATTATTTTTCCCACAACCTTCAGCCAATCACCCTAGAATCGCACAAAGAAATTAGCCACTCATCATCATGAAAGTAATAATCAAATATATGGGAAGAAAGTGAATATTTGAACACAAAAACCTTTGGAACAAGGCTTCAATAACTGAATCAAATATCACAAATATAAGCGTTCCTTGGATCACAAATCCAACAAGACAAATCAAACAAGAAGGAAATCTAAAGAAAGTCTTACAAAACCCTTCACAAAAGCTATAAAAGCTATCAATCCTTCCTAGATTGATCTTCAATCTTCCTTCCTTCAAAACTCTGGAGAAAATCCCTTAATTGCTGGATGCTATCAGCCCTCTAAGCATGTATAAGCATGGTTGAACTTGTGGAAAATCCAACCCTTTATATAGGTAAATTATCCTCCAAAGATAAAATATCTTGAAAAGATATTTTCTTAATAAAATATCTTGAAAAGATATTTTCTTAATAAAATATATCTTAATCTCTAAAATAGATCGCTAAAATAAATGATATTCCTTCCAGAAATTCAGCCCAAAAATATAAGTTCTTTCTTTCCAAAAATAAAACATCTCATCCAAGAATAATATATATCTCGCCGCGTCCTAGGTATTCGCCTCGGTCGGGACATTCTTCAAGATCACCTCGGTCGAGGTGATTCTGTGGCTGACCGAGGTGACTCTCAGCTGAAAGTGAAATCTCTTAAATCTGGTCCAAAGTGAATCTTTAATCAATTTTCATGCTTCCTGGATTCCTCCTTAAGCTCCTAAATGTAGCTCCAATGACTCCTTAGCTCCTTTTTGATGCAAAACGTTCCATTTTACCTACGATTACAACGAAACTTGGTGTAGACCTCGATTCTCACAAAGGTAGATGAAACGACAATATAATCACATAATATACATTCAAACATGTAGATTATTGAAGATTAAACGTCTAAAAAATTCTCAAAATATAGACTATAATTCATGCTATCAAAATACCCCATACTTGTCCCTTGCTTGTCCCCAAGCAAGTTCCAAATCATAAGTACAAGACAGAATGGATTATAAGTCATAAAAATCAATGCAAAGTATTTTAAAACATTTTTGGTGGTGTGCTCCACTCATAGATCACTCTAAGAGAATGCTTCATGGAATTTAAAATTAAAATATGCTCAAAAAATTTTATAAATATAAGAAAGTTGTTCATCTTTGCATAAAATCATAGAATGCATAATAAATCATAATTATCGAAATTAATCATGTATAATCCAGTTTAAACCACCAAGTTAATCAACAAGTTCGAGGTCTCAAGGTCTTTTCAAGAGAAGATCAAGAAACGTGTGAGTGTGGGATGTATATAGGGAATGTGGTGCTAGAATTCGGAAAAAGGATCTTTACTTCACTTGCTTTGAATCTCAACATCTTCCCCCAATAAGCTTTGCTTATTTTAATTTTTCCTTTTTGGGATGCATGGACACAGGTGCACAATAACTGAAGCCTAGAAAATCAACAATCATTAATTTCTCGAGATGCCTCAAACCCTTGATGCATATACCATGACCCGTTAGGAATATCGCTCAATCCGACTTTGACAAGACACAAACACCCGGCTATGTGAATGGTGCCAAGTTACTCATCATCATGATTGACTTCCCCAAACCTATTTGTTTCATTCTAACTTTCAGCCATCATCTCAACTTTTGCTTTTCACTTGCTTGCTTCCAAATTCCCGGATAGGTAAAGGGAGGCAAATATGTATATGAGGGGCTAAGCATGATCAAGAAGAAGAAGAGAAGAGAATGAATTGCCTTAATCATCCCAGGAAGAAAGTGAGAGAACTTATCATGTGGTGTCAACCTTCAAATTCAACATAATTTGGATAAAAACAAAGTATTAAACATGCCATAAATTTCAAACAAAGCATTTAGCAACTTAAACATATCATAAAACCTTTCAAACATATAAAGATTTTAAAACCTATTTGCAAACAGAATCTTCACTGAGGTCATATCCATAGAAGAAGCACACAGATCATTTCGAAAACTGTTCTAGTTAAGAACCCACCTCGGTCGAGATGTTCGAAGTCAACCGAGGTGCTGCACCTCGATTGGTCAGAATCACTTCGGTCGAGATCAAAAATTTTTTTTTTCTTAAACTAGTTTTTGACGTTTTTCTCAATCAAATAACCTAATGCATGCATGTAGTCTCAGATAAACACATAGAGCATTAAAAAAATCATAAATATCCGAACCGAGTCATACAAGCATACACATAAGTCATAAAAATACATCTAAATACCCCATACTTGGGACACATTGTCCCAATGGGTCAAAATAAGTCTAAAGAAACAGAGTACTCACCGGACAACGCTGAGCTGCATTATAAATAAATAAAGAAATCCTGCAAGCTCTAATCCCAATTTGTTGGTGGTGGTGGTGGCACGTACGGGTACTAAGAAGGGTCAAATGGGTAGCCCATGACCTGCTGAAACTGAATCTCAACCATCCTGCGCTGATAGTGCTAGCTCTCCCGTATCTCCATCATCTTTGGGGATAAGGCGGCGTAGGAGTCTATTATCTGGTCCGTCAGTTCATCGATCCTGCGGTTAGCGAATGGATCCCTCTACCTGCGTACCCTACAACTGGCAGGACGTGCTGGTGCTGTAGCTAGCTCCTCCTATGTCTTCTCGTCGTCTAGATCGACGACTGGTATGCTAGTACCAGCTGTATCTGTACATGTGTCCATGGAAGCACCGCCACCGTCATCCTCATCTGCCTCCTCCCCAACCTCCTCATCATCCTGCTCCTAGGTTGTTGCTGTTGCGTCTCTTGCGTCCTCCATGAGAGGAATCCACGCGGTGTGCCAGTATTGAGGGTCGAACACTATAAACTGAGATGACCATCTAATACCCTGAGGTGTAGTCTGCTCCCAGGGCATCGCCACATACGGCGTAGTAAGTCCGCGAGGAACCAAGATCCTCCTCGTAATCATTTCCTGTAGCCCAAGCGGCTTGGCAGCCGCCACCATAGTACATGCACTCAGATCAAGGTCCATGTAACTCACGATGTGAGTCACTAGACCTCCGCAGCAGATATTTCCCTTCACCTTCGCATTGATCCTGTGGAGATCCTCAGCCAACATCACTCCAAACTCGGGAACTCCTCCGGTCACCATACAATACAGGCTCAGCAACTCCCCTTGTCTAATCTTCTAGGGCATCTCAGTACGCGCCAGAAGTTTCTCGCTGAAGATCCGGTGGGATAATCTGAATGCGAGGTGGAAGATAATACGCTCCCTGGAGTCTCCAGGTCTCCACCTATCAACATGCTCAACTACATGAGCTATTTGTCCCCAAAACTCTCGAGCCACGTGCTCGAGAAGGAAAGTCAGAAACTATGAGGGCCGGGAAGCCGAAGATGTCCCTCAAATGGTCCATCGGAACTAAGTAGTTCCGGTTCATCAATCGGTACTTGATGGCCCGCTCTGTAGGCAAGTAAGTCACGGAGCTAACAAACTCCAAAGTCGGCTCGAGGTAGGCTGGAGCTCTGATCTCCATAAACTGCTCCATCCCTACCATGGAAATCATCCGCCTCATGTCCTCATCCACATAGAGGCAGTCGAATGCAGAAATGTCAAGAAATCGTAGTAGAACCACTGGACGTGCCGTAATGCAGTCATAATCTACCTGGTGACGCTCATGGATCACCGGTATGGAGCGGCGAGAAGAAGAAAAAGGAGAAGGGGAGGATCTATCCCTCAGAACAAGCTGCCTGTCAGAACTCATTTTTCTCTCTCACTGTCAGACCACCTCGGTTGCCCTGACAACTCTCAAGAACACCTCGGCCGTGGCACAGGTCCACTGGACCGAGGCGATGTGTTGTTCGATCGAAACTCTCAAAAATCCAGTTCTTTTTCCCCAATATCACTACCAATTGTTCCTATGGGGTACTTAATCCTTTTCCAACACAATGCAAGGACAACCAAAGCCCAATTTGATCGCAAATAGTGGAAGAAGAAGGTGTTAGGGTTTTTTTAGATTTACCCCAGATTCGGTTGATTCGGATCGTTTTTGTTGCAGATTGTTGCTTGCAAACCGATCCTCTACCCTTTTCTTGCAGTTTGGAAGCAGAAATCGTTGGAAAAGATCGGAAAAATGAAGAAGCGAGACGAGATGTGTGCCGCGGTCGAGAAGATGAGAGAGGAAAGAGAGAGAAATCGATCTCCCTTTTATACCCTTTTTTGGAACTGCTGTCACCTCGGTCGAGATGGTCTCGACCGGACCGAGGTGGATCTTCAGTAAACCTAGTCGCCTCGGTTGCTCAAGAATCATCTCGGTCGAGATGCTGTGACAGCAACCGAGATGTGTCTTAGTCAAACTCCGTCTTCTCAAATTCTCAAACTTCTGTCCTTCTAGTGTTGCTCCTGGGTTGTATTCTTTCCTTAGAGATTACCTATTGTCTGTCTAGGACACCAAAAAAAAAAGCAAAACAAAGCAAAAGCAAACTATCTAAAGCTAAGCTAGAAAAGGGAAAGAAAACAATACCTTGGGTTGCCTCCCTAGAAGTGCTTGATTTAAGGTCGCTAGCTGGACCGTACGGCATCCCTAAACATGTTGGAAAAGTTCCTCACCCCATACTTCACTTCCATCATGGGGTGAGATAAGGAAGTCTATCAAACGTTCCAACAAGTGCAAGTGCTCATCGGGGAATGATTCGTCTATGGGTGGTTCGTCCTTCTCGCATGAAGAGGGAGGTAGCCGGCTGTGGTGATCCGCAAAAGAATTTTCTGATCGCTTCTTATCGCGGATCTCTAGGTCAAACTCTTGAAGCAAGAGAATCCATTGAATAAGACGTGGCTTGGCGTCCTTCTTAGCAAGCAAGTAAAGAATAGCTGCATGGTCGGTAAAAACAATAACTTTCGCCGCTACTAAGTAGGAACGAAATTTTTCAAAAGCATATACAACCGCCAATAGCTCCTTTTCGGTGGTGGCGAATTACGTTGGGCTTCGTCTAGCGTCTTGCTAGTATAGTAAATGGCGGTGGTCCGGCCATCCTTCTTTTGTCCTAGCACCGCTCCTACCGCCACATCACTCGCATCACTGATGATCTCGAAAGGCCAAGGTCCAATCCAGAGGCTGGATAATGGGAGCGGAGATCAACGCTTCCTTAATCTTGTAAAATGCATCAAGACACTCCTACAAAAACTCAAAAACAACATCTATATTCAAGAGGTTAGTTAGTGGTTTAGAAATCTTCGAGAATTCCTTGATGAATCTCCTATAGAAACCTGCATGCCCGAGAAAACTCCGTACTCCGTTAACAGAACAAGGGGGAGGAAGTTTCTCAATAGTCTCGATCTTAGCTCAATCGACTTCAATACCTCGATTGGAAACGAGGTGTGCTAGCACAATGCCTTCATTAACCATAAAGTGGCATTTCTCCCAATTCAAGACAAGATTAGTGTCTTCACATATTTGTAGTACTAGAGAAAGGTTAGATAGGCAATCATCAAAAGAGGAACCATATACCGAAAAATCATCCATAAATACCTCCATGATTTCCTCTATATACTCGGAAAATATAGCCATCATGCATCGCTGGAAGGTAGCGGGTGCATTACATAATCCAAATGGCATCCTCCTATAAGCGAATGTCCCCCACGGACAATTAAAAGTGGTCTTCTCTTGATCATCCGGATGGATAGGAATCTAAAAGAAGCCACTATAGCCATCTAAATAGCAAAAATGTGAATGTTGGGCCAACCGTTCGAGCATTTGATCGATGAAGGAAGTGGAAAATTGTCCTTCCGATTGGCTACGTTCAGCTTCCTATAATCGATACATACCCTCTAGCCCGTGACGGTCCTGGTTGGGATTAACTCGTTGTTCTTATTCATCACAACGGTCACCCCTCCTTTCTTCGGAACTACATGCACTGGGCTCACCCACTTGTTGTCCGAGATAGGAAATATGATACCTGCATCCAACAACTTAAGAATTTCTTTCTTCACAACCTCTTTGATGATCGGATTTAACCGTCTTTGAGGTTCCCGTGAAGTCTTATGATCATCCTACATTAGTATTCTATGCATGCAGAAAGAAGGCTTAATACCAATAAGATCATCAATAGTATAACCCAAAGCCTTTTGATGCTTCCTCAGGACATGCAATAGCTTAGATAATTCAGATTCGGAGAGGGAAGCGCTAACAATGACGGGATAAGTAGAATCTGGTCCAAGAAAAGCATACCTCAAGTGACTTGGGAGTTGTTTAAGCTCCACAACTGAGGGTGCTTTCTGAGATGGATCTTTGCTTCCTCCTTCCAGTGGAATAGATCGAATAACTGGACTTTCAGAAGTCTCAGTTGACATCATCTCGCTTGCGACTTCATTCGAGGTGCAGAGTGGGTGACCGAGATGTTCTTCAGTCAAGAACACCTCGCTTTGTCCAGAAGGTGCCTCGGTTGAGGTACTGCAACTGGGACCGAAACTGGAGATCTTCTTCTCCTGGATTAATTTTTCAAATTTAGCTCCTGGATCTTCTTCCAAAGCCTTGAAGCTCCGTATATCTGCATCACAAGAAACATCTATACCTTCCTCCATTAAGCTAAAGCTAATAACTCTCTCAAGTGGATCATTAATAAGGATAGAGCTCACCAATTCTCTTGATTCTTCTTCATCATAGATGTTGAAGATATCATCTCCTAGATGTTGTCCCTTCATTGCTGCAAGTAATGCAAACTCAACTAGATTACCACCAATGTTGAATTGCAACTTGGCGTTCTTACAATCCACATTGCAACCCAAAGTTGCTAGAAATGGTCTCCCGAGAATGATAGGAACGGGGTAATGTGCGGGAATATCAAGCACAATAAAGTCTATAGGTAAATAGAAGTTACCTAACATAACCGGAACGTCTTCCAGAATGCCCACGGGATGGGTAATGTAG
Source organism: Fagopyrum homotropicum (assembly GCA_033239125.1). Taxonomy (NCBI): domain Eukaryota; kingdom Viridiplantae; phylum Streptophyta; class Magnoliopsida; order Caryophyllales; family Polygonaceae; genus Fagopyrum; species Fagopyrum homotropicum. Next base: position 103,720,983 of record BSWB01000002.1, read on the forward strand.
CGGTCCGCCATGTACAACCGTATCTTCACCGGCTTGGGCTCTCCAAGTCCGATCTTCACACATAGCTCCAGCGGGATGATGCTCACGCTGGCTCCTAGATCACACAATGCCTCACAAGTGACATCCCCAACTTGAATAGGAATGCAAAATGAGCCGGGATCTCTCAACTTGGTTGGCATCTTCTCCTTCATGATTTGAATGAGCTCCGAGGATATAGATGTCATCCTTACTTCACCAAAGTCTTTCAAATTTCTCTTCCTTGATAGAATTTCTTTTAAGAACTTCCCATAGGCGGGCATCCCTAGAATAGCATCAAGGAAACGGATATTAATATGTAGTTTATTCATCAAGTCAAGGAACTTACGAAAGTGCTTGTCTAGATGTCCTCTGGCCCTTGACTGGGGGAATGGAAGTGGTGGTTTATATGCAGGACGTGGAACATAAACTTCAGTTTTGTCCGACGCTTTTTGAGGCTCAACCTCGGTTGGCATCTCGGCCGAAGTGTTCTTCGACTGTGCCTAAACCGATGTGTTCTTCGTATGTACTGGCATCAACCGAGGCACTGGATCTGCAGTCTTCGGTCCACTTCTCGTCGTTATTGCCATGATCTGTCCTTTGGGGTTGCTTTCCGTCCTTGCTGGAAGCTTCTCTGGATCTCTTGGGGCTTCATTTGCCTTGTTAAAGAATTGTTGTTCTAAGGCTTTTTGTGCCTTCGAAAATGAAGTCATGGATGTATCCATAGAGTTGAGCTTGATCAAGATGGCCTCCAGCACCGCATCTTTCTTTTCCGGCCGGGACGAACTTGATCCTTGCTCCTAGCTCTTTAATGCAGTAGAAGAAGAAGAAGAAGAAGAGAGAAAAGGATTAGAAGAATTGCTTGAATTTGAGTTAGAGTAAGAGTTACCCGATTTTTGATTGTTGGATCTCCAATTGTTGCTGTTGGATCCTCTATTGTTGTTGTAGTTTTTGTTTCGGGAACCTTGATTGTTTTTCCTTGACCCTTGATATCCTCCCTCTTCTTTTTGGGTTTGAGCAACCAAAAGGTCTTTCAATTGCTTCACATAATTCTTCAAAGAGGTGAGTTGATCATTGTTTGACGGAGCTTCTTGGAAGTTGACTCTTTTAACTCCACCTTCAGCTCCTTGGTGGGAGTATTTCTCCATGTGTAAAGCTTGCTTCTCTATGAACCCCCAAGCTTCGTCAATCGGCATTTCCATGAACGTGCCGGCGGATAGTAGATGAAGGTTGAACTGGGTGTTTCCGTCCAGTCCCTTGAAGTATATCTCCTACAACTCTATCTTTGGAATCCAATGATGTGGGCAATCCAAAATGATGTCTTTAAATCTCTCCCATGACTTGGACAAACTCTCCTTGTCCTTCATGATGAACGCATTGATCTTCCCTCTCACTTCAACGGTCTTTGAGGGGGGAAAGAATTTAGTCAAGAACTCCGTCGTCATCTCCTCCCAAGTGTTGATTTTTCCTGGAGGGAGAGATTGATACCAAGTAATCGCCCTATCTTTCAAAGAGAAGTAGAAAGGCCTTAGCTTGTAATTGTTGTTTTCCAGCCTTGAAGGTCTCTTGGTCTCCATCAAGATCTCATAGTTTTGCAGATGTTGATGCGGAGATTCCCTTTCTAGCCCTCCAAACTAGCATTGGCGAATCATGGAAAGAACTTGCGGTCGAAGTTCATAGTCATGGTCCGCTGGATCACCTAGGTTGACTCCTGGACGCCTCAGTTGCTGGTTGGGGTCCATACTCTGCCCTAGGGTCTGTGGAATACCTGCAAAAAGAACATCTCGGACTGGCATCCGAGGTGGAAGTATCTCGGCCGGGGAAGCTGGAACTGGGTCTTGCCTCGGTCGAGGATCTAGAGCTGGCCTAGGTAGATATTGGTCCCGTAAGGTCGCCATATCTACTTCGATCACTTCCGTCCTTGCGTGATTTTCTTCCTTTTCAGTCGCAGTTCTTCTTTACTGAGGCGTAGTTGTTCCAATGCCTCCTTCAATTCGGCCTCAGGATCGCAATTCTCTTGATTAGCCATCTTAGCATCTTTCAAGCGTCTTTTGTATGTCTTTTTTGGTTCGGGATCGTAAGAAACGATTTCCTTCCCAGTGCGGGTTCTTCGCATAAACCTACATGAAAGAACCTGCGAAAGTCACTCAAGTAGAGTGATTAGTAGAAACAGGGGCAAGTGCCCCGAAAGACTACCGCAACCGGCTCGGTCTAGACCAAGTTCCCGGCAACGGCGCTAAAAACTTGTTCGATCCAAATGGTGTGTGCAATCTTTGAATTTATAACCCAAGATGTATGCTTAAAACAAGGATACGAACCCGCAGTGTACGGGTCAATCGTAGTAAAAGCAAAAATTCCGGGGTGTCGATCTCAAGGACTTAGGTGAAACAAAACCAATATAGGTAGTCAATATTGCAACTAACCACAAAAGCGTTTAAAACAATCAAAGATGATAAAAAAGTCAATAAAAGGAAATATGTAAATTCTAGGGATTAAAGCATCTAGTTGTGGTTCCAACTCAAGATCTCAAGATAAAGCGGACAAAGCTGAGATTTTGCAAAGGGAAGGTTTTACTGAAGTGGAATAGATCACCGGGTAAGTCTCACTACTCACTAATCTCAAACCAAAGAATCTATCACCGGGTAAGTCTCAAGGTACTAAGGAAAGGAACTATAATCTCAAACCAACAAACCAACTAAGGGAATAGAATCAACCTTTACCGGGTAAGTCTCAAGCTAACTCACAAAGATGGAAATGAAGGAACACTCAAACCCCAATAAAGGATAAACCTTTATTACCTACACTTATGATCATGGATAAACAAACAAAGGAATTACCGGGTAAGTCTCATCCTAAGCTTGCATTGTAACAGGAAAGGTGTAATAAGAATTGGATTTGGAAAACTCTAACACTTAACTCTTAGTTTCGGATCAGAAAAGTCACCTCGGTCAGACGAATTCCACCCCGGCCGAGATGTTCATCGACTGAACGAGATGCTCTAGTGTTAAGGATAAAGACTCGAGCTTTCAGGGTCTTACTGGGATTTAAGATTATTCTATCATTGTTTTTCCCACAACCTTCAGCCAATCACCCTAAAATCGCACAAGGAAATTAGTCACTCATCATCATTAAAGCAATAATCAAATATATGGGAAGAAAGTGAATATTTGAACACAAAAACCATTAGTACAAGGCTTCCATAACTGAATCAAATATTACAAATATAAGCGTTCCTTGGATCACAAATCCAACAAGACAAATCAAACAAGAAGGAAATCTAAGAAAGTCTTACAAAACCCTTCACAAAAGGTATAAAAGCTATCAATCCTTCCTAGATTGATCTTCAATCTTCCTTCCTTCAAAACTCTGGAGAAAATCCCTTTATTGCTGGATGCTATCAGCCTCTAAGCATGTATAAGAATGGTTGAACTTGTGGAAAATACAACCATTTATATAGGAACATTACCCTCCAAAGATAAAATATCTTGAAAAGATATTTTCCTAATAAAATATATCTTAATCTCTAAAATAGATCCCTAAAAATATATGATCTTCCTTCGAGAAATCCAGCCCAAAAATATAAGATCTTTCATTCCAAAAATAAAAGATCTCATCCAAGAATAAAATATATCTCGCCGCGTCCTAGGTGTTCGCCTCGGTCGGGACATTCCTCAAGATCACCTCGGTCGAGGTGATTCTGTGGCTGACCGAGGTGACTCTCAGCTGAAAGTGAAATCTCTTAAATCTGGTCCAAAGTGAATCTTTAATCCATTTTCATGCTTCCTGGATTCCTCCTTAAGCTCCTGAATGTAGCTCCAATGACTCCTTAGCTCCTTTAGCTCCATTTTGATGCAAAACGTGCCATTTTACCTACGATTACAACCAAACTTGGTTTAGACCTCGATTCCCGCAAAGGTAGATGAAACGACAATATAATCACATAATATACATCCAAACATGCAGATTATTGAAGATAAAACGTCTAAACAAGTCCCAAAATATAGACTATAATTCATGCTATCACTCGCCCATGACCTAATGATCCAAGAACACACACATGCAAAGGATTCAACAAAAATCCTCTTCTAGAGCTTCATCCATGGCAATGGAGAAGAAGAGGAGAAGATGAAGGTAGCAGCTGGAAAGAAGGGAGAAGGGAGGAGAGAAAGCTTACCCAAACTGAATTCAAAGCTTCCCATTGTTGTAGATCACAAGCCAAGAGTTCCAAGGAGAGGGTAGAGGAAAGGGCACCAAGAGGAGAGTGTGTGAGAGAGAGTAACGTGAAATGAAAAGTGAGGAAAGAGAGAAGAGTGGGCTGCACAAAGGGGTGGGGAGACCCAAAGGTCAGCTGCCCACAACTCTCCTCACACCAAAACCCGAGGGAAGCAAAATGGGATAGGGAAAGGTCGGGGACGAGATTAGGAATAAAATCCCATCGCTCAACATCCCGTGCCTGCGGGAAAACTGAGCCGCTAACACGGAAAGGTCTATAACTTACTAACCATCTGGAATAAAAATTCCGGATGTTACATGATTGATCTAATGTTTACCCGAAATGGATTATTGAAGATGTGTTAGTAATGGTAGATAATCTTATTTTCCCTGGTGATTTCTTTGTAATCGACATGGAAAATAACTCACACACTGCACCAATATTGTTGAGAAGATCATTCCTAAAAACCGCTAGGACTGAAATCGACTATGTTAGTGGCATATCAGCCATAAAGTTTTATGGAGAGGTAGTTGAATTTGACATATATAATGCAATGAAATTCGCTATTGATGATCATTCCTTATGTGCCATTGATATTATTGAACCTTTTGTGCAAGATGTTTTTGATATTTAAAACATTGACGAGTTGAAAATATAATTGAGCATGACATTGATGATCATTATTCAGAATATGCATTGATATCTACCATGAAAGAAGTCCTAGCCCAATTGGATGGACACAAAAGGCTACCTATCTCTAACTTGGCCATTGGGCCCACCTTACTAACTCCAAGCGAGAAGCTTGTTCCATCAATAGTGCAGGCCCCAAAGATAGAGCTGAAGGATCTTCCACCTCACCTCAAGTATGTTTTCCTTGGAGACAACAACACCTTGCCGGTTATCATCTCTAACAAGTTGATAACCGGTTGTTAGCATGGAATATAACGATATTTTAGGCACTTGTTTTAGTTGTTTTTACCTCATTATTGTGTACACGGATATAGTTTTTAAGCAATTGTGAGCTTGTTCACCTATTTTGTCGATACAGAAATCTACACTAGCTTTGTTTTGTTTATAGGTGAATAAGAGCTTGAATCGGAGTAAATGGTGGAAGAGAAGGAGTATTTGATCATGTTGGAGGACAAGGAGATGCATTAGTAAGGCTAAGGAAGTAGCATAAATGAAGGATTGAACGAAACAAAGGCAAAGAAAGAGGAAAAGCAAGTCCACACCCTGAATTACGGCCGTGGAGAAGGAAATTGAAGTCCACGCTCTAAACCACGGCCGTGGACTCGACATCATGAACATGAAAGAAAGCTTGAAGCCCTCCAGAGAGTTACACGGTCTAAACCACGGCCATGGAAATCATTTGGCACCGTAATTTGGTTCCACGCTCTATATTACGGCGGTGGAAAGTTCTACATAACTGTGATCTTGGCAAATTTTATGATGTGTCATATTTGCCACATCATCAAAGTAAATGGGCTTTTATCGTAACCCTTCCTCCTCTATAAAAGGAGTAGAAAAAGGAGTTTTCGGTGCCTCGTGCTATCTCGTGCTACCGGGTGCTAGCCGCGCTTATCCCGTGCTTATCCTTGCTTAGGGTTTCGAAGCCGACGGCGAGGGTTGAAGATCGAAGCTTGCTTGCGGCGGAAGTTTGGTGATTTCTTAGGTTTTGATTCCGGAAACGATTGACAACTGTTTTCCATTGTTTACCTGAGATATTTGTGAGGATTCTTATTCCATATCCTGAATCCAATGAACATATTCCTTTGTTTTCTGGATTTGACATTGATCTTAAGTTTTTATTGAGTTTTTGAGGGTTTTCATATTTCTTTCTTTCTAAATTGAATATTGAATCAATGACAATGATTGTTGGCTAAAACCCTGTTAGCAATTCTAAGGTGAAGGGTTGATGATTGTGGCTTAGATGATGATAGATCGATCGTAAACAGATTGGACCCGGAGAGTGTGAGAAAATCGTCGACGAACCTAAATTACGGTCTGTTCTTGAGGTTCCATGGCCGTGGAACTCAAGATCCTGCCGTGATTTTCCCAGATCTACGACCTTTGCTTTTGCTTTAATCCAAAGTTAAATATTTGCTTTAACCTAGCTTTGGCTTTCCCTTCCTAGGTAGTAGTGAGACTCAACATCCTCTATTTCGGTTTCGAGTGTCACAACCTTAACCGTTTGAGTTTATCTTGATCCTTTGGGTTTGTGCTAGGGTTTATGAGTTTAATTCTTGTCCTTAGATCCTTTCTATACTGCAGCCTCAACAACCTTTATAGAGAGTGTCCTTGGGTTAGACATATAAAAGGTTTTGGAACTTCACCGTACATTACCTTGCTTTAGTATACCTTTCAAATTCTCGACTCTGTCCTTATACTTATAGAATATCTTGAATCGATTGCCACAATTTGATATCCGGATCTTTTGGGTTGTTGTTTTTCCTAATATTTGCAAAGCTTTACACTTTTAATTGCTTGATTACTTGAGACTGAAATTTGACTCACCAAATTCCTGAGTTCGATACTCTGGAATACTTGCTAATCTACGTCGATTCGTACACTACGGGTTCGCTTGCTTTTATTCTAGTTTTATAAATTAAAGCTTATTTGCACGCACGTTTTCGGGCGAACACCGGTCAAGAGGAGAAGTTGGTTAAAGTGTTAAAAGAGCACAAGACGGTCCTTGGATGGACCATTGCGGATATCAAGGGGATAAGCCCATCCACTTGCATGCATAGAATTCTCCTTGAGGATGAGGCGAAACCATCTAGGCAACCTCAACGAAAGTTGAATCCGCCGATGATGGAAGTTGTCAAGAAGGAGGTATTGAAGCTCCTCAAAGCGGACATGATTTTTCCCATCTCGGATAGCAAGTGGGTTAGTCTAACCCAATTAGTTCCAAAGAAGGGAGGTATCACTATTATGGAGAATCAATATGGAGAGATGGTCCCGAGTAAAACACAAACCTGTTGGAGAGTTTGCATTGACTACCGCAAACTTAACAAGGTAACAAGTAAAGACCACTTTCCATTACCTTTTATTGACCAAATGTTGGAACGTGTTGCAGGTCATTCATACTATTGCTTTCTGGACGGATACTCGGGCTATTTCCAAATAGCCATTGTCCCGGAAGACCGAGAGAAAACAACGTTCACTTGTCCATTTGGCACTTTTGCGTACCGCATAATGCCATTTGGACTTTGCAATGCCCCCGGCACCTTCCAACGGTGCATGATAAGTATTTACTCCGAATATATTGAGAACTTTATTGATGTTTTTATGGATGACTTTACCGTCCATGGAAATAGTTTTGATGCATGTCTAGGACACTTAAAACTCATTCTTGAAAAATGCGTTGAAACTAATTTAGTTCCTAATTCGGAAAAATGCCATTTCATGGTTGAACAAGGAATAGTGCTAGGACATTTGATATCCTCAAAAGGGATAGAGGTAGATAACGCAAAATTTGATGTTATTCAAAGTTTACTTTATCCTACTAACATTCGTGAAGTCCGTTCTTTCTAGGTCATGCAGGTTTTTATCGGCGGTTCATCAAAGACTTTTCAAAGATCTCAGCGCCATTGTGTGAATTATTCAAGAAAGACGCCATTTTCATAGTGGATGAAAGTTGTAAGAAAGCTTTTGATAGTTTGAAAGCATGCCTAACTAGTGCACCAATCTTCCGGTCTCCAGATTGGGAGAAACCTTTCGAGATTATGTGTGACGCTAGCAACTACGCCGTGGGAGCTGTCTTAGGATAAAAGGATGGAAGAGCCTCACACGTCATCCATTATGCATCCATGACCCTTAATGGAGCACAAAGGAATTACTCCACCACCGAGAAGGAGATGCTAGCGGTGGTTTTTGCACTTGAGAAATTCAAACAGTACCTTCTTGGAGTAAAGGTAATCATTTTTACTGACCATGCAGCTCTTAGGTATCTCATGGTGAAGAAGGAACAAAGCCAAGATTGATTCGGTGGGTGCTCCTTCTAAGCGAGTTCAACCTAGAAATACGGGACAAGAAGGGGGCTGAGAACCTAATGGCCCATCATTTAAGCAGGCAAGTGAAGGAGGAAGAAGATCCATCCAAAGGAAGGGAAATAATTGGAAGCTTTCTAGACGACACCTTCTACACAACCCTCTGTTGTGTAACCACCCCTGCGCCTCTAGTGACCCGCCCCCTGCGGCTCGAGCTAGGCGCCCTTGCAGATCACTCGACAGAGGTTTGGTTTAAACTACAATCTTTCAAGCCCTGCTTTGTGACATTGTAAATTTCCTTGTTAGGGGTGAGTATCCTCCAAACTTCACCAAGGCACAAAGACAGAAGGTGAAGGCCAAAGCTCGACATTACGTTTGGGACGATCCCTACCTTTGGAAGCATTGTAGTGACCAAGTAATACTCCGTTGCATCCCAGACAATGAGGTACAATCTGTCCTAACATTCTGTCATTCTACAGCATGTGGGGGGCATTTTGGGGCCAACAAAATTTCTACAAAGGTCTTAGATACGGGGTTCTTTTGGCCACACATTTTTAGAGACGCTTTTGCGTTTTGCAAAGTGTGTGATTGGTGACAAAGAGTAGGTAACATCTCTAGGAGACATAAAATGCATCAATCCTCTCTTATATTTTGCGAAATTTTTGATGTATCGGGGATTGATTTCATGGGTCCTTTCCCTACTTCTTTTGGGAATTATTACATATTGCTTGCGGTGGACTATGTTTCCAAGTGGGTTGAAGCAAAGGCCACAAAAACTGATGATTCTAAATTGGTTGCAGCTTTTCTTAAGGATAATATTTTTGCAAGATTTGGAACACAAAGGCTTTGATAAGTGATAGGGGTGCCCATTATTGCAACAAGACGATCACCACTCTCCTTAAGAAGTACCACGTCCACCAACGAGTGTCAATGGCCAACCATCCGCAAACAAATGGTCAAGCGGAGGTATCCAACCGGGAAATCAAAACCATCCTTAAAAAGACGGTTTCTCCCGGAAGGAAGGGTTGGAGTTTGAGGTTAAACGACGCTTTATGGGCATACCGAACAGCATATAAGACTCCTATAGGGATGTCTCGATTCCGGCTTGTCTTCGGAAAAGCTTGCCACCTTCCGGTGGAGCTTCAGCACAAGGCATGGTGGGCGGTGAAGAAGTGCAACATGAATGTAGAGGAAGTAGGAAAGTTCCGAAAACTCCAATTGCAAGAACTGGAGGAATTGAGACTATTGCGTATGACCATGCCACTGCATACAAAGAAAAGAACAAAGCGTGGCATGACCGAAACATCCTCCGGAAAGACTTCAAAGTAGGTAACAAAGTCCTTCTTTTGTAATCCCGTTTGATGATTTTTGCATGTAAGCTGCATTCAAGGTGGACATGTCCGTACGTGATAGCTGAAGTGTACCCTCATGGCGCCGTGGATTTGTACGATCCACAAACGCACAAGGTTTTCAAGGTTAAATGACAAAGGCTCAAGCCTTACCTTGAAGGAGTGAATAATGATCCCATTGATGAAATGGTGTTGGAGGAGGCCCAAGCAGAGAATGTAACACCCCAACTTCTTGGAACTCAGGGAGCTACTGGTTAGGACCTCACAATGGGTCCCGACCTTGGTTTAACAACAACTTTAATAGGATCTTACAACAAGGCACAAATGTATTTAAAACAGTTTCAAAAACATAATATTTTTATGGTATGAATGTACAAATGTGAAAGCCTTACAAACATATATATAGATACATAACATGCATGCCGTATGGAAGACTCCCCCGTCCCCATCTAATGAGTACGTGGCCCCGGCTGATCATCCGTCCCGAGTCGCTCTGCAACTATTTATCTCTACAAAATCTACAACACGGATAAACCGTTAGCTAACAATCTAAATATAAGAAAAATAAAGATAGCACAAACACAACCAGCATAACATAAAACAATCATCATGCTTACACACAAACCGGTTATTATCTAGTAGTTAAGTGATTCACCTTATTCCATTTTACATTTGTGGCACGAGAAATCTTAAGAGTTCTCGCCTCCATTCCTTATCCAACTGGGTGTAGGTCTAGCTTACCTCCGCCGGTAGCATCACTACAAACCTAGTGTGGACTAGTCTCTAAAGAAGCCCCCAGCGCCCTTAGGCTAACTGAGCAGAATGTCACCGCCCGTCACTCTTCAGCAAATGTATAGGTCGGTAGGTAATTACTACTAAGTACAACTATAAACATATCATTCACACACCACCATCATTATTCACACTCATATCTAGAAGCTAGCTAAGTAAGCCCAAAGGACTTACCTGAATCCATCTCGATTGTCTAAATCTCGATTCGGTCGGCAACTATAGAGTACTCGATCGCTTGTTATACAAGGCAAGTGGATCAATAATGTATCTCACTTTCTTAGAAGTCTCCAACTTCTAAAATATGTAATCGATCATAAAGAATTACAAAAATACCCTTATATGGGTAAATGACCATTTTACCCCTGGTCCCGAAACTTTATAAAATTCTATAATTAAATTCCGAACTATTATTTGGAACACAAAACCACACTCAAAATTCTCGAAGGAAAGTTTGCTAAAGATTTAGAAGAGTTAACTACATCCTTGACTTTCATACAAAGTCGCTAAGGTCCAACTTTGGCTTAAGATATGAAAACCGAATAAAAAAATTAAAAATTCCAAGTAAAAAATCTAGGTCTTCTATATGATGCACTCTGCTCATAGAAGCAAGAAAATCTCAAAAATACCCAACAACAACTTCTACACAATTCTCCAAAGTTGGATGCAAAGTCTAGAAATTCTATACTTACCCAAATCTGAGTCATTTCCCAAACTGCACAAACAGTCGACTTTGAGCTTCTATATATTCAGATCCGACCGTTGGATTGGTCTCCACTTCTGATACATCACAATATACATATCCATCTATGTTATATTTAAAATTGAACGGTGAATTATGTTTCTAAGCTATCCAAACGTAAGTTCAAACATGACTGCACAACACCAGATATTTCTAGCACTTAGAATATTTCAGCAACATCCAGAAAACTACTTACAGCCTCGACTTTGAAAATTCATAACTACTAAACTTCAAGTCTAACCAATGAATATAACCAAATCAAATCGGCACCACAATACTACATCACAGGCAGTTTTCTCAACAATTCAGCACTACCTAGAAACTGGTTAAGGTCTCTACTTTGGGACACTATAACTCTTAAACTGTAACTCGGATTTCTCTCAAATTTCAGTATGATCTACTTTACTATACCAACTATAACATGTCCGAAATTCAAGTCCAACAACATTCAATAACCCATCCAAATCAATTCTACAAAACTGCATCCCAAGCAGTTTTCTTAAACTCAGCATACTAAAAACAAACTACATGAGGAGCCAACTTGAGAAAATCATATCTCCTAAACTATAACTCAGAATACGCTCAAGTTATAGTATGGTCTACTATGCAATACCGAATATAACATATCCGCAAACCAGCAACAAAGGAGGAGTCTAACTTACCCAAAAGTGTTTCACAAAACTGTATCAACATGCAGTTTTCCAACACTTAGAAATTTCAGCACAACAGAAAAAAACTGCTTACCACCCAATGTTTGAAAAATCATAAATCCTAAACCACTGACTGGATTCTTCTCAAATTTTAATATGTTCTGCCAAAATATCCCATCTACAACATATAACAATTTCAGCCAAAATGGATCAGTCTTTCATATCTAAATTTGGACCGGAAGTTGGATGTTGTCAAAGTTGGAAAAATGGAAAAAGCAACAGTTCTCTGAAGTTGCTCCTTTGGCTGAAATATATGTGTTTATAGATGGTTTAGAGGCACCCATTGACATATAAACATGGAGGGGAAGTAAGGATATATATGTGGGTCTTACCCGACTCCAAACTCGAAGGCATGAAGGACGAGGATGGCTCTCACGTTCATAGCCTTGTCTGAAGCTGAAGAGTTCCACAAAGAGGCTGATGTGAACGACACCAGACTCCAGAGGAGGCTGTTGTGCACGACTCCAGGCTCCAGATCCATGAGAACAGCCCTAGGAACAACGGCTTTGATGTTGTCAACGACTCCAGGGGCTGGAAGGCGACTCGTATTGCTGCGTGCTGTTGATGAAGACAAAGGATGGCTGCTGCTGGAGGTTGCCGGCATGGTGACAACGGGGAGGTGGCTGTCGTCGGTTCTGGCGTCGGCTTGGCGTGGAGGAGGAGGCGAACAGTAAGAGAGGTGTGGTTGGTTTCACGTGAGAGCAAGGAGGAGGCAAGAAGGAAGGTTGATGTCTCTAACCCTAATGGGCCCGGATGGCCTATTCTTGACGAGCCCAACTGGTATTTCATGACGGGCCCAGATGGTATGGTTCATGGGCCGAAACTTGGCTTCTCATATTGGATAAATTTTTACAACGGATTAAGAATACCTAGATTGGATTTGCGTACTTTATGTGAGTAAAGTCATCACATAAAATAATAGAAATGTCGAAGAACTTGGTGTCACATAAAATGAAAATAAAACTAAAAAGTCTAAACCGCTTGAGTTCCGGTTTGTGTCAAAAATAAACGGAAATTAAATTTCCGGATATTACAGAGAAGTAGGGTCCTTAAGTCGAGCCAACGACGTAAAACAAAGGCGCTGCTCTGGAGGCAACCCGAAGGAATAAGGAGAGGAGCTTCGGTCAAGAAGACCTCCCCTACGGCTCAGTATCACCGCCCCTGTGGTGACACCCTTGCCTAGCGCCGCCCCCGGCGCTGGGCCTACGTTTGCAACACCTCTATCACCGCCCCCGCGGTGACATCCCTACGCCTCTACGGTGGCCATTCTTGAAATGCATCCCAAGCGCCGCCCCCGGCACTGGGCCTGCGTCACCCTCTTCCTTGTCACCACCCCCGCGGTTAGAAGCTCCCGCCCCTGCGGGTTTGCCCAGAAAAGAAAAAAAAATAGAAATCCCAAAATACCCTACACCTACCCCACCAACCCCTCTCCTCCCTCACCCACCACTCACTTTTTTCTCCCGACCTCTCACTCCCAAAGCCCTCACGCCCTTGCGCCGTAAACTGTCCCTCGCAACACCCTTTCTCATGCCCCCTACGCCACCTCATCGCCACCACCACCACAACCTCCGACGCCCCTGTGCCACCCTCTCCCTTCTCACAATCATCACCACCCTTAATCTCACAAACTTTCACCCTACTACACTCCTCACCACCAACAACCACCTTCCTCCACTCTCCACCTCCTCCGGCGATATCACCACCAGCCAAAAGCCACCGGAGGCTCCCCAACTTAACCACCTTCGTAGCTGTAAAAAATCGCCTTCATTATCTTCTCCCGCCCCTGCGCCTGCAAGCTGCCGCCCCTGCGCCTCACCGCCCCTGCGCATCTAAGATCCGCCCCTGCGGAAATAATAATAGAGGGTTTGTCTTCTTTCCCTTTTTCTGAACTTACTAATTCCTTTGCTTGATTACTTTCAAGAAATGGAACCACAAAGAAAGTATAAGATGTATGAGGTTGAGAAGACCCGCTACGGGATTGTGCAAGATCGGCTTGTGTATGCAACTCGGTTTTTGCACATTCCAACATTGGAGAAGCTTGGCATGTTGGAGAGCATGCAATCATTCCTCACCAACGCTGGGCTCGGGGATTTTCTGAAGAAGAGTGCTCCAACATATCCGGAGCTTAGCCGACTGTTCATTGCTACCTTCAACATGGAGAAGGAGGATCACGTGTGTGTTGGACTTTCCTTCAAGTTGCATTTTAATTCAAAGGAGTAAAAGTATATGCCTACTCTCATGATCTCATGATTTAAGCTACAAAACTAACGTTAACCGTATATGGTTATACCTATGGAGCTACACAACTCCAAATATGAAGAAGTTAGACTTGTTGGACAATGTCCCCAACATAGTCCGGGTATGACTCAAACATAAGTCGGAATACATGGACCTTTATAAGCTTAATAATTATATCTTTGGGAATAAAGTTATGATCGAAAATAATTGCATTCCGCGCATGCCATATGTAGTAGATAGTTGTTATCAATGCGAACTTCATTGCCGCTACCTTCTTGTGTTTACTTCGCCGTTTATGCTTTAGCCACCGGAGTGCTAGATCCATTGTCCCTAGTCCTGTTGGTAGATTCAACCCACTACGAACGTCCCTCCATATTGCTCTTGAGTAATGACCCCTAAAGAATAAATGATCATGCGATTCTTCTTGATTGTGGCAAAGGTGGCACACCGGATCAATGTGTAAGAACCCCATTCTATCATGGGTGGGCAACCTGCGAAGTACTACCATCCAAGCTATGCACGCATGTCGTGGTGTTAGCCTTGAATCCCATATAGCTCCATGCCATGAAACTGTACTTGCTTTCCTTCGTATTAAGTTATATGCAGCCGTAACTTTAAATTTTCCAGATGGTGATAGTTGCTCCAATATTTGATCCATGCCAATACCTTCATTACTTGCTTGCTTCATCAGATCACGCCCTCGAATTATCGCTTTAATTATGCCTGAGTCCCTACGATGTGGAACCCATTCATTCGACCCAATGACGGATAGATACCGATGATGTATCCACTTGATCCAAAGGCTTTCTCTATTCTCATATATATGACAAAAATGTTTGCACATAAATGCCATATTCCATGCTTTAATATCCACAATGCCCAGGCCTCCCTCGTTCTTCGGCTTACAGACTTTCTCCCAGGCAACTCTTGGTCTAGCCCACAGGAACTGCCTTGTCATTCGAATCATTCGATCAAGGACAACTCCTGGCAGGTGTAGCATTGATAACCAGAACCCTTCAACTCCTTGGATAACCGATGTGATTAACTCAATCCGCCCAGCATAAGATAGATGACGCTTGTTCCAAGTAGATATATGCTTTCCAATTTTTTCAAGTAATGGTGTATATTCCGCTGCTCGTAACGTATGTGGGGTCATTGGGACCCCAAGGTACCGAAATGGGAATGTTCCACGTGCGAACCCAGTGAGTTGCCTTAACTCCTCCGCTTCTCCTTGAGATACCGATGCCGTGAATATAGACGACTTATGCATGCTCAGTTTGAGTCCACTTATTCGTCCAAACCGGTGTAATGCTTTCATCAAGATCTCCACCGATGGCTTATCTCCCCTGCAAAATAAAACAACGTCATCGGCATAAGCCAAGTGTGCTAACCTTAGTTCGCCGCAATGTTGATGGAACCGGAATGCTGGATCACTTGTATAAGCTTTAATAAGTCGAGAAAATATCTCCATGCAGCATACAAATAAAAGAGGGGACAATGGGTCCCCTTGCCGCAACCCTCTCATGCCTTTAAAATATCCATGCGTCTCTTTATTTCTTTGATCGAATATGTTGTTGATGATACACATGTCATGACCCATTCAATAAACTGTGGCGGGAACTCAAGTATATTCAAGGCAAACCGAAGAAAGCTCCAATCAACCGTATCATAGGCTTTAGCAAGATCAATATTCAAGAAGCATCTCTTTGTGTCCCTTTTCACATTGTAGCGCCTCAGTAACTCTTGCACGAGAAACACATTATCCGACATAAGTCTTCCCGGAATAAACGCTGCTTGTGCTTGGTCAATAATGTACTCTAAACAAGGATTCATTCTCTTCATCATGATCTTCGAAATAATCTTATATATCACGTTACAACATGATATGGGTCTTAAATGCTCAACTCTTGTTGGGTTCTCTTTCTTCGGAACAAGTGTCACGATAGTATGATTAATTTGACCCAATATTTTACCATTAATGAAGAACTCTTTGACTGCAACGCATACTTCACTCCCAACTAAGTCCCAAGCTGTCTTGAAGAAGTTCGAAGTGAACCCATCCGGCCCTGGCGCTTTACTCTCGTCAATACTCCATAATGCCTCTTTAATTTCAACATTGGAAACTGGCAAGATGAGGGTACCTTTATCCTGAATCTTAACCTTTGGTCCAATTGCCAATTCCATAGCATTCGGCAAATCAACCTGCTCTCGTGTTCCAAACAAACTCTGATAAAAGGATACAAAGGCTTGCGCCACACCCTCACTAGACGTAGTTAGTACCCCATCATTTCCAATGATTGACGACACATGACACCTCCTGGCCCTAGATTTCATAAGTCCATGGAAGTACCTTGTACAACGATCACCTTGTATCATGAATTTTGCCTTGGCTTGCTGTGACAGGAAGCTATACTCAGCATCATTTAATCGAACCATAACTAACTTTGCTTGCTCCATTTGTGCCCTAACCTCTTGAGAATCAGGGTTCAACCGTACTTCATCTAATAACCTGGCATACTTCTCATTTGCAAGCTTTGTTCTTTCCACGATGTGACTACAGTGCAGGTTATTTAACTCTCGCAGAGGTCTCTTCATAGCTTTCAACAACAAGCAGAGTCTATACTGGTATGTTCCACGTTGATTACACTTCCAATGCTCCTTAACAAGTGCCTTGAAGCTATCATGCTGCGACCATATATTAAAATATATAAATGCATGGCACTTACCCCTTGACTGTTGATGAAGATATACAATCCCCATTTTGTGATCTGAGAAGTGCCATAACTCAAGAAATCGAGCTTGACAGAATAGCCCTTGATCCATCCAAGCACCATTAATCATAATACGGTCTATCTTACTCCAAATGACTCCATTAGTCCATGTGTACTTATTATCATCATTATTTGGTGCATCCATGAGCCCAACATTGTAACATACATCAAGAAGAGGCCTGCACTCATACAACTTCACCTGTTCCCCATTTACTCGCTCATCCATATACATTACGTTGTTAAAGTCTCCAAGCACAATCCAAGGTAGACTACTTTCTCCAACGTACTCACGTAGCCCCTGCCAAATCTCGTGCCTGGTAGATATCCTATGCTCACCCAAGATAAAGAAAGTACCGAATGTGACCCCTGTAACTTTGCATGTGGCCATGCAAACGATATACTGAACATGCACACGTAAAATTTGGACATCAAGCTTCGTTGGATCCCATAAAACAATCATTCAACACCTCTCATCCATGTCAAAATTATGAACGTAGCTCCATGTTGAAAATTTACGTCGCATAAGTGCCTGCACATCAATAATGGTAGAGTCAAACCGAGTTTCCAATATACCACATAAACTTACCTTTAACTGCTTAAGTAGCACTTTGAGGCAATTCTGTTTCCTAGGGTGACTCAGCCCCTGGACATTCCGTGCAACAATACTCATGTCTATACTGGACGTACGCCCTTCGTCTTCTCCTTATTACGTTGCTTTAACCCTATAACCTCATCTTTTTGCAAGGTTCGTAGACGAGTTACACGTCTAGGTCCTTCCCCCTGTTGTACTCCAATACCCTGGCTTCCCTGCTTCTCAAGTGATGCATTTAATCTTCTGATTATACGTCTCTTGGCTCGTGAAAGTGCTGGAGTGAATACCTCAATATCACTCTCGGAATTTCCATCACTGGCCTGCTTACTCGATCGGCTATCACTTGATTTAATGTCCATATCCTCAGAGTCCGAATCTTCGTCATTGCTAGCCTCCGTGTTATTATCATTACTTGCATTCTCACTTTCAGAACTAGATTCTTTCGTCGTTGGTTTCATGATATCTTCCAACGCCACCTCTTCATTGACCTTGGCTTTACCTTTGGCCCGACGGCGTTCCTCATCTGATTGTTTAACGTCAGTCTTCGTCTTTGACTGCTCTATTTCAATAGTATGGGCCTTTCCTCCCACTGAAGGACCTACTTGTCCCATGCCTTCATTAACCGAAGTAATTATACCTGCAGGTTTATTATTATCAATATTAGTAGGTCTCTTATCATTAATTCCATCCTTAACTTTCACAGCATTTGCAAACCCTGGCCCTTTCATTACTTTGGCTGCTTCTTTAGGTTGTTGACATCTTCGTACCGGTATATTTTTAGCCCCTGCTGCCTTCGATCTTTCATTAAATTCACACTCAGTCCCTTGATGCCCAAATTGGAGGCACCTACGACAATAATGTGGTTCGTTTTCGTATAGTAACGTACAATCCAAACTAACTCCATCATCAAAATCAAGAGGTTGGACTTTTCTTCAAGTTCAACAAGAAGAAGTACACACTTGAATACCTCCATTTGTAGGAGGCTTTTGGGGTGACTCTCAACCCCTCCGAGAATTGGTGGGAGCCCATTCCTACCCCGGACCTTTGTGAGTTTTGGCAAGCGGCACCGGCTCCGAGTTTCATGCCGGGGGTGAGTATTCCAACAAACTCCCTCACCCATGCTTGAGACTCCTCTCCAAGATCCTCATGAGTGTCTTCTGTGGACACAAGTAGGAGAACAAGGTCTCTCTTAAGGACCTCCTATTGCTCTATTCCTACCTCCCGATGAGCGAGAAGTTGCTGGATTGGCCGTTCCTCTTCCTTACCGCTTTGAAGCGGATTATGAAGAACGAGCCACGGGATATTGTTGGCGGTGGGGTGATCTCTCTGATTGCCGAACAGGTGATGGATATTTCGGACCTTTAGGATGGGATGGCGGTCCCATTCTTCATGGAAAGTATGCTTCGGAGGTGCAAGCTCCTCAAGAGGGACGGGGAGAACCTATTTCTTCTTTGCAGATGGGAGCCACATCACCTACCTCCATCGGCCTTTGCCATTTGGAGATGAGCTCTCCGAGCTCTCCATCCCGGCTGATCCGTTTGTGCCGAGGCGGCCTCAGGTGGCCATTGTAGAGAGACATGCCGCGAGCTCCAGCCGGGCTCCTTAGGAGGAGCATATGCCCATACCAAACGATGAGGAGAAGCCTACTGTGGCAAGTGATGACGGTCCCGAGCTTAGGAGCCTCCAGGCTCAGATGGCTGCCTTGACCACTCATCATCAGGCTTGGCAGACCGAGTACTAGAGGACCATGTTGGAGCAGCAACAAACTTTGCAGTCCAGCTTTGCCATGTCCTTGACCACTCACTTTGACCGGAGGCATGATGCTTGGCAAGCAGCCCAACAACAGTAGCTCGAGGCTTAGCAGTTGGCTTGGCAAGCAAACTTTGAGACTTCATTTGGCACCTGGATGGATGCTCAACAGTCCCGCATTGACGAGATATACCGCGGGCAGGAGCACTTCTTCTGCCACTTCCCATATCCCCCGGAGGAGGGTCCGAATGGTCCAGCCGGACCATCCCACTAGTGGGTATTATCTTTGTCCCTTCTCCACTTTTATCTTTGCTTTCATTTTCCACTTTGAGGGTAAAGTGTCCTTAAAGTATGGGGGAGGGAATATCATTTGCATGTATAGTTTGTTTGAGTTGTTTTAAGTTGTGTTTGCTTTGAGTTTTCATGTTTTGTAATTCAGTTTGAAATTCATAAAAAAAAAAAGAGAAAAAGCCAAAGAAGTTGAAAAAAGGCATGAAAATCCTTGGATAAACCGAAAATCCGAAAGGGCAGTTTAGGCAAAAAGAAGGTAGTCTGACCAACATTTGGTTGGTGCAAAAATGGACTTGAGGGATGTGAGGAATAAGTGAGATCATCAAGAAAAGAAGAAGAGTGGCAAGGTGAAAACCTGAAAGGGAACTACTGTCATTTGTTTTACTCGGGACGAGTAAAAGGTCTAAGTATGGGCGAGTTTGATAGGTGATGGAGTCACTATCATTTAGGTTAGATTTTAGAGTCTTTTTATTGTATTAGAGTCGGTTTATGCTACTAACTACTTATTCTAGAAGAAGAAGTCTAAAAGAAGCTAAAAGAGAAGTTAGAAGCACTTGGGATTCGAAGACCATTCACGATGACAAGCTTATGGTGCTTCACCGCCCCCGCGGAGCAGTGTCACTGCCCATGCGGGTGACACTGCACTCCGGAACACAGCTTGCGCCTTCGCTAGTGGCCGGAACAAAGACTGTCACCGCCCCTGCACCTCTTCTGGGCGCCCCTGCGGTGACTCACCTTGAAGAAGCAATGTCAGCGACCCTGCGCCTCTGCCTGCAAACCACCCTGGGGAGTTGTGATGTCGAAGAGCCAGTGTCACTGTCCCAGCGGTGACATTGGGCCGCCTCTGCGGCTCTACATCAGAACCGAGATAAAGATGAAGAGTTAGACGTTTGAAGAGCATTAAAGATCCGCCCTTGCGGAATTTCCAGGCTGCCCATGCGGCCATTAAGAACTCCAAGCATTTTCGCCTAAACCGCCCCTGCGGTCCCAAAGGCCGTTGACTGGAGGTATTTCTATGGTCGTCTATACCCAATCAAAAGTAAATCCCGACTTAGCACTAAAACAAGTATAGGAATTAAGTAAGGGTCGAACCCAAGAGAGTTAAGGTGTTTTATTAGATGCAATTATTGATTATAAAAACAAGTAACAAAGGGGGGGGGGGGTTTGGTTAAATTGATGCACAAAAACTTATGAAAACGAATAACGCAACAAGTAAGACAATAAGGGATGAATCTACACTAGGTTGATTCTAAGCATGCAATTGTTACTTTGGTGAGTTCCTTTTACAAGTTTTCAAGTAATCTCCCATCTCGATCATATATATGTGTTAAACAACCCGTCATCAACACAACTTAACAGGTTAGTGCCCGGTAAACCTAACAAGTTAGCTTTCAAACAAAGACTAAGGGATATAAAGAAAAGATTAAAACCGTTAAGCTTATCTTTATATTTTTGTTCCTTTTCTTTTAAGTAATTACAACCCGTTATTACTTAAAGTTTACTACTAGATTAAAGACCCGATCCCGGAACCTATTAATCCTAGTTCTTTGCATGCACTTTAGAACCTAAGGTCATCAATCTCAAGTAATAGTAAAACATGCAATTTAGACAATGGAGATCAAGGAAACACAAAGCATTACTGAATGGAAACTTATATTAAAGAAAACATACAACCAAAGTAACAACGCAGCTTTAAACCACCCAATGTAGCAAACGAGTTAGCAACTCATTACAATGGAAATGAAAATTGGTTTCTAAGTGGAAAATGATGGAAAACAAGTTGGATGATTCTAGCAATCAACAAAAGCCTATTTATACTACAAAAGAAACTAAATAGGAGTATATGGCCGGCCCAAAACAGTCACCTTTAATGCCATAAAGGTGGTGTAAACAGCCAGAGTAAAGCTTCTGCCGTTGAACCGTAGGGGCGGCTTTCATCTTCGCAAGGGTGGTGAAGGCAAAAACGCTTGATCTTCTTCATGACCGCAGGGGCGGCTAGGCAATTCCACAGGGGCAGATCTTTAATGCTCTTCAAACGTCTGACCCTTCAACTTCCTGCCGTTTCTGATGCTAAGCCGCCGGGGCATCCCATTGTCAACGCAGGGGCGGTGACAGAGAACCTTGGATGGAATACCACACCTAAAGTATGTTTTTCTAGGAGAAAACAACACCTTGCCGGTAATCAATTCTAGCAAGTTATTAGCAATTCAAGAAGAGAAGTTGGTGAAGGTTTTGAAAGAGCACAAGACGGCTCTTGGATGGAATACTACGGACATCAAATGGATTAGTCCATCCACATGTATGCATAGGATCCTCCTTGAGGAAGAAGCAAAACCATATAAGCAACCCCATCGATGTTTGAATCAACCAATGATGGAAGTGGTCAAAAAGGAGGTATTGAAGCTCCTCCAAACGGACATGATATTCTCAATCTCGGATATTAAGTGGGTATCGCCATGGTGGAGAAAAAATACGGTGAAATGGTCCCGAGCAAGACACAGACCGGATGGAGAGTTTGCATTGACTACCGCAAACTAAACACGATAACTTGTGAAGATCACTTTCCCTAACCCTTTATTGATCAAATGTTGGAACGTCTTGCAGGTCACCCCTACTATTTCTTTTTGGATGCATATTCGGGCTATTTCCCAATAGCCATTGCTCCAGAAGATCAGGAAAAGACGACTTCCACATGTCCATTTGGCACTTTTGTGTACCGCAGAATGCCATTTAGACTTTGCAATGCTCCCGGCACCTTCCAACGGTGCATGATAAGTATTTTTTCAGAATACATAGAGAATATTATTGAAGTTTTCATGGATGATTTCACCATCCACGGAAATAGTTTTGATGCATGCTTAGGACATTTAAAACTTGTTCTTCTAAAATGCGTAGAACAAGGAATTGTGTTAGGGCATGTAATATCTTAATTCTGAAAAATATCATTTCATGGTTGAACAAGGAATTGTGTTAGGGCATGTAATATCTTCAAAAGGTATAGAAGTAGATAAGGCAAAAGTTGATGTTATTCAAAGTTTACCTCACCCTACTAATGTACGTGAAATCCGTTTTTTCCTAGGCAATGCAGGTTTCTATCGGCGGTTAATCAAGGACTTTTCAAAGATTTTAGCGCCGTTGTGTGAGCTACTCAAGAAGGATGCCACTTTCATGGTTGATGAAGAGTGCAAGAAGGCATTTGACACCTTGAAAGCGTGCCTGACTAGTGGACTTATCATCCAATCTCCGGATTGGGAGAAGTCATTTGAGATCATGTGTTACGCCAACGATTATGCTATAGGAGTTGTCCTAGGACAAAAGGACGGAAGAGCACTACATGTCATCCATTATGCATCCATGACGCTTAATGGAGCTCAAAGAAACTACTCCACCACCGAGAAGGAGATGCTAGCGGTGGTTTTGGACTATAGAAGTTAAGACAATATCTCCTTGGCGTAAAGGTAATAGTATTCACTGACCACGCAACCCTCAAGTACCTCATGGCGAAGAAAGAAGCAAAGCCAAGGTTGATTTGGTGGGTACTCCTTCTAAGTGAGTTTAACTTGGAAATATGGGACAAGAAGGGGGCTGAGAACCTTGTGGGTGACCACTTGAGCAGGCTGGTGAAGGATGAGGAAGTACCAGCCAGCGGAAGAGCCATACTTGGAAGCTTTCCAAACGACACATTCTACACAACCCTCTGTTGTATAACCGCCCCTGCTCAACCAGAGCCCCGCCCCTGCGCACAGCTGCCCCTACGGCTCGAGCCAGGTGCCCCTGCGTAACGCTTTGGCCGCCCTTGTGGATTACACGACAGAGGTTTTGTTTAAGCTTCACTCTCTTAAACCTTGGTTTGGTGACATTGTAAACTTTCTTGTTAGAGGAGAATACCCTCTAGACTTCACCAAGGCACAGCGAGAGAAGGTGAAGGCCGAAGCAGGACACTACGATCGGGATGATCCATACCTTTGGAAGCATTGTAGTGATCAGGTAATATGCCGTTGCATCCTGGACAATGAGGTACAATCTGTCCTTACATTCTGTCATTCTGAAGCATGTGGGGGCCATTTTAGGGCCAACAAAACAACTCGAAAAGTCTTAGATGCGGGATTCTTTTGGCCACACATCTTTAGAGACGCTTTTGCGTTTTGTAAGGTGTGTGATAAATGCCAAAGAGTGGGTAATGTCTCTAGGAGAAATGAGATTCCTCAATCTTCACTTATATTTTGCGAATTTTTTGATGTTTGGGGGTAGATTTCATGGGTCCTTTTCCTACCTCTTTAGGGCACACTTATATATTACTTGCGGTGGACTATGTTTGCAAAAGGGTGGAAGCAAAGGCAACAAAGACTGATGATTGTAAAGTTGTTGCAGCATGTCTTAAGGACAACATTTTTGCAAGGTTTGGCATCCCGAAGGTTTGATAAGTGATAGGGGAACCCACTTTTGCAACAAGACAATCACCGCTCTCCATAAGAAGTACCACATCCATCAATGTGTGTCAACAGCTTACCACCCGCAAACAAACGGTCAAGCGGAGGTGTCAAACCGGGATATCAAAACCATCCTTGAAAAGACGGTTTCCCCCGGAAGGAAAGATTGGAGCTTGAGGCTCAATGACGCTCTATGGGCATACCGGACATCATACAAGACTCAAATAGGGATTTCTCTATTCTGACTTGTGTTCGGAAAGGCTTTCCACCTTCCAGTGGAGCTCTAATACAAGGCATGGTGCTCGGTGAAAAAGTGTAACATGAAATTGGATGAGGTAGGAGAGTTCAGGAAGCTGCAATTGCAAGAGCTGGAGGAGTTAAGGCTCGATGCGTATAACCACGCAACAACATACAAAGAGAAGACAAAAGCGTGGCATGACCGGAACATTCTCCGAAAAGATTTCAAAGCAGGTAACAAAGTCCTCCTTTTTCAATCCCGTTTAAAACTTTTTGCGGGCAAGCTACGCTCAAGGTGGATAGGTCCGTACGTGATAGCCGAAGTCCATCCATATTGTGTTGTGGATCTTTACGATCCACAAACGCACAAGATATTCAAGGTCAATGGACAAAGGCACAAACCCTACCTTGAAGGAAGGAAGAATGACCCTATAGACGAGATAGTGTTATTGGAGGCCCAAGCAGAGAAATAGGGTCCTTACGTCGAGCCAACAACATAAAACAAAGGCACTACTCGGGAGGCAACCCGAGAGAATAAAAAGAGGAGCCACTATCAAGAAAACTGCCCCTGCGGCCCCATGTCACTACCTCTGCGGTGACAACCTAGACAAGTGCCGCCCCCAAGCGTTGGGTTTGCGCTAGCTCCAACTCTGTCACCGCCCCCGCGGTCAAATTCCACCGCCCCTGTGGCGACCACCCTTGACAAGAAGCCCCACTTCCGCCCCTGGCACTGGGCCTTCATCTCCCCTTTCCTTGCCACCACCCCTGCGGTGACAAGCCCTCATCCATGCGGGTTTCCCCTGAAAAGAAAAAAAGAAGAGGAAGTCAAAAATATCACTACACCTAACCCACCCACCTCTCTCTCTCTCCTCACCTACGACTAATCTCTCTCGATCTCTCTCTCACGACCTAGCCCTAAACGCCCCTACGCCCTCCACTCAACCTCACTCACCCAACCACCACGCACCTGCGCCACCTTTGCAACGCCCCGGCGACGCCATACCACGCCCCTGCGCCACCAACCCCACTGTCCTCTCCCTCCTCTAGTCGATGTGACTCTCCCCCTCTCACAAATAAACCCTCACACACACATCAACCACCTCCTCCTACGCTCTTCCATCAACAAAATCCATCGACGATCAAACGCACCACCACCAGCCACCTTGAGCAGCCACCACCATCGAAGTTATCAAAAATCGCCCCTTTGTCTTCTCCCGCCCTTGTGCCTAACCGCCCCTACGGAACACGCCAGCCGCCACTGCGGAAAACACAACAGAGGGTTCGACTTCATTCTCGGTTTTTTTTGAATTCTGATTTATTTGCTTCAAATCTGTGCAAGAATGGAACCATAGAGAAAGTATAAGATGTCTGAGGTGGAGAAGACTCGTTACGGGATTGTGCAAGATCAGGTTGTGTATGCAACTCGGTTTTTGCACATTCTGACGTTGGAGAAGCTTGGCATGTTGTAGAGCACGCAATCTTTCCTTAACAATGCTGGGCTCGGGGACTTTTTGAAGAAGAGTGCTCCCACATACCCCGAGCTGAGTAGACAGTTCATTTTCACCATCACCATGGAGAAGGAGGATTATGTGTGTGTCGGCCTTTCCTTCAAGTTCGACAAGAAGAAGTACACACTCGATTACATGCAATTGTAGGAGGCTTTTGGGGTAACTCTTAACCCCTCTAACAAATGGTGGGAGCCCGTCCCCACACCGGACCTTTTCGAGTTTTTGCAAGAAGCCACCAGCTCTAAGTCTCATGACGGGTTGAGTATAGCAACAAACTCGCTGACCCTTCCTTGAGGCTTCTCTCCAAGATCATCATGTGTGTCTTCTATGGACAAGGAGGAGAACAAGGTCGGTCTCAAGGACCTTGCACTATTGTACACTTGCCTCCCGATCAGTGAGGCCGTGCTAGGTTGGCCTTACCTCTTCCCTACCTCTTTGAAGTGGATTAAGAAGAATGAGCCCCGTGATATCATTGGGGGTGGGGTGATCTCTTCGATAGTTGAGTAGGTGATGGACCTTTCCGAGCTTGATAATGGGATGACGATCCCATTCTACACGGAAGGTCTCCTCCGGAGGTGCAAACTCCTCAAGCGTGATGGGGAGAACTTGTTTCGGCTTTCTTTTGTAGATGGGAGCCATATTACATACTTGCCCCGCCTCTACCATTCGGAGATGAGCTCTCCGAACATTACATTCCGGCTGACCCATTTTTGTCGAGGCGGCCTCAGGTGGCCATTGTAGAGTGGCACGCAGCGAGCTCCAGCCGGGCTCATTATGAGGGCCACATGTCCATTCTGGACGATGAGGAGATGCCTATGGAAACGGGAATAACGGAACCACCCTTGAGAGCCTCCAGGCTCAGATGGCTGCCTTGACCACTCAGCACCGGTAGTCTTGACAGTCCAGCTTTGCCATGAGCATGACCGCCCACTTTGACCGGCGCCAAGATGCTTGGCAGACGGCTCAACAGCAGCAGCTAGAGGCTCAGTAGTTGGCTTCCTCCACCATTGAGGTCGGTTGGATGCGCAACAGACCCGCCTTGATGAGATTTACCAGCGGCAGGAGCACTTCTTCAGCCACTTCGAATTGTCCAGCCGGACCATCCCATTAGTGGGTATCATCTCTTTTCCGTTGTCCACCTTTAGTCTTTCCTTTCATTTTCAACTTTGAGGGCAAAGCATTCTTCAAGTATGGGGGACGGAACACTATCTTGCATGTATAGTTTATTTGCGTGTTTGTTTCATGATTCTCGTTGTAGTCCTTGTTGAAATTCAGTTAAAAAAAAGCCAAAGAAATTGAGAAAAAGGCAAGAAATCCTTGGATAAATCGAAAACCTAAATAGCAGGTTTAGGCAAAAAGAAGGTAGTCCGACCAACATTAGGTTGGTGCAAAATTGGACTTGAGGGATGTGAGGAAATTGTGAGATCATTAAGAAAAGAAGAAAACTGGCAAGGTGAAAACCCGAAAGGGTGCCTGACAAAACGAGCGGCACCGAGTGTAGGTTCTTCTTCCAACGTTTGGCGGCATAAGAAGGGGAGTCATAAGGAGGTTGTCCGGGTAGGTCACTCTTGGAGAAATAAGGTTGGTAGTTCTAACTTTCTTCTCTTTGTCTCTCTTTTCTCTCTTTCTTTCTTGGTTTTTCTCTTGATTCATTTACCTTATCTTCTGCACCATGCTTCTTGAGGCTTTTAGCTGCTGAACTGTTGTCATATGTTTTACTCGGGACGATTAAAACGTCTAAGTATGGGGGAGTTTGATAGATGATTGAATCACTATCAATTAGAATAGTTTTTAGCGTGTTTTTATTGTATTAGAGTCGGTTGGTTTTGCTAACATCTTAATCCAGAAGAAGAAGCCTAAAAGAAACAAAAGAGATGTTAGAAGCACTTGGGAGTTGAAGATCATTCACGAAGACAAGCTTCGGGTACAACACCGCCCCCGCGGAGCAGTGTCACCGCCCCTGCGGGGGCACTGCACTCCGGAACGCAGCATGCGCCTTTGCCAGCACCCAAAACGAATCATGTCACCGCCCCTGCGGCCACCTTTGGACGCCCCTGCGGTGACTTACCTTAAAGAAGCGAAGCCGACGCCCCAGCACCTCTGCCGGCAGACCAACCTACCGAGTTGTGAAGCCGAAGAGCTAGTGTCACCGCCCCTATGGTGACACTGGGCCACCCCTATGGCTCAACATCAGAAGCGACAGAAAGATGAAGAGTTGGACGTTTGAAGGGCATTAAAGACCCGCCCCTGCAGGATTGCCAGCCGCCCCTACGGCCAAGAAGAAGATCAAGCATTTCTACCTAAACCGCCCTTGTGGCTCTACAAGGCCTCCCCCGTGGTTTCTCGCCAGAGGAATTTACTCCGGTTGTCGCCAAGCAAGTTCCAAAACTTAGATACAATATAGAATGGATTATAAGCCACCTCTTGATCTTTGATTATGGTATTTTTTGGCTTTATGTGCTTATCTGTCATTACATGCATACCTACAGGTTTTTGTTTGAGAAAAATGTCAAACACTGGTTTGAAAAAAAATTATGACCTTGACCGAGACGTTCATGGCCGATCGAGGATGAACACCTCGGATGACGTCAGAACACCTCGACCGAGGTGACTTTAACTGAAAGTTTTTCGAAACGATTTTTGTGCTTCTTTTCTGGATATGACCTCGATGAAGATATTGTTTGCAGATTGGCTTTGAAATCTTTATATGCTCGAAAGGTTTTATGATATGTTTAAGTTGCAAAATGCTTTGTTTGAAGTTTTAACATGTTTAATACTTTGTCTTTATCAAAATTATATTTAAGTTGCAATTCATTCTCTTCTCTTCTTCTTCTAGACCATGCTTTAGCCCCTCATATACATATTTGCCTCCCATTACCTATCCGGAAATATGGAAGCAAGCAAAGAAAAGCAAGTTAAAGTGAAGTTGAGATGTTGGCTGAAAGTGTTAGAAAGAAACAATTAGGATTGGGGAAGTCAATCATGATGATGAGTAACTCGGCACCATTCACATAGCCGATTGTTTGTGACTTGCCAAAGTCGGATTGAGCGATATTCCTAACGGGTCATGGTATGTGCATCAAGGGTATGAGGCATCTCGAGAAATTGATGATTGCTGATCTCCTAGGCTTCGGTTATTGTGCACCTCTGTCCATGTATCCTAAAAAGTAAAATAAAAAATAAGCAAAGATTATTGGTGGAAGATGTTGAGATTCAAAGAAAGTCAAGTAAGATCCTCTTCCCGGATTCTAGCACCACATACCCTATATACATCCCACCCTGACACGTTTCTTGACCTCTTTTGGAAGCCCTTGAGACCTCGAGTATGTTGATTGACTTGGTTGTTTAAACTGGATTATACATGATTGATTTCGATAAATATGAATTATTATGCATTCCATGATTTTATGCAAAGATGAACAACTTTCTTATATTTATAAAATGTTTTGATTTTATTTGCCATGAAGCATTCTCTTAGGGTGATCTATGAGTGGAGCACACCACCAAAATGTTTTGAAATGTTTTTCATTGATCTTTCTTACTTATAATCTGTTCTATCTTGTATCTAAGATTTGGAACTTGGTTGCGGACAAGCAAGGGACAAGTATTGGGTATATTGATAGCATGCATTATAGTCTATATTTTGAGATTGGTTTAGAAGTTTTATCGTCATACCTCTGCATGTATGGATGTATATTCTTTGTTATATTGTTGTTTTGTCTACCTTTGTGGGAATCGAGGTCTTCAGCTAGTTTTGTTGTGATCGTAGGTAAAATGGCACGTTTTGGACTAAAATGGAGCTAAGGAAGCTAAGGAGTCACAAGAGCTACATTATGGAGCTTTCAGAAGATCTCAAGAAGCATGAAAATTATTTAGAGGATTGATTTTGGACCAGATTCGAGATGTTTTACATTCAGCTGAGACTCACCTCGGTCACCTACACTACCACCTCGACCGAGGTGATCTTGAGAAGCGTTCTGACCGAGGCGAACACCCTGCCGCCGGCGAGAACTTTATTTTTGGCTGAGATCTTCAATTTTTGGAAAGAGAATATCACATATTTTTGGGTGGATGTCTAGAAGGAAGATATTATATTTGACTTATTTATTTTGAGAGATATGCATATATTTTCTAGAAAATTATCTTTTTAAGATATTTTATCTTTGGAATATAATTCTCCGATATATATGGGCTGATTTTCTACAATTCAGCCATCTTCGGATCACGTAATATCAGATCTTCGGATCAAAGTTTTTCTGGAGGATTTTTTGAAGAGTTTGAAGGAAGAGTTGAAGGAAGTTTGAAGGGTGAAGTTCAAGGAAGGAAGGAATCAAGTTGAAGTTGGCTTTTAAGGAGTTTGTAAGATCTTCTTAGTTTGACTTTTGGTTTTGTTATCTTTTCTAATTTGTGATTGAGGAACTGACTGAAGGTATTTCTATGGTCGTCTATACCCAATCAAAAGTAAATCCCGACTTAGCATTAAAACAAGTATAGTGGTTAAGGGTCGAACCCAAGAGAGTTAAGGTGTTTTATTAGATGCAATTATCGATTATAGTAACAAATAAAAAAAGGGGGGGTTTTGGTTGAATTGTTGCACACAAAACATTACTGACAGAAAACCTATATTAAAGAAAACTTACAACCAAAGTAACAATGCAGCTTCAAACCAACCCAATGTAGCAAGGGAGTTAGCAACTCGTTACAATGGAAGTGAAAATTTAATCTAAGTGGAAAATAATGGTTAACAAGTTGGATCATTCTAACAACCAACCAAGGACTATTTATACTACAAAAGACACTAAATAGGAGTAAATGGTCGGCCCAAAACAGCCACCTTTAATGCCATAAAGGTGGTGTAAACAGCCGGAGTAAAGCTTCTGTCGTTGAACCGTAGGGGCGGCCTTCAGCTCCGCAAGGGCGGTGAAGGCAAAAACGCTTGATCTTCTTCATGACCGCAGGGGCAGCTAGGCAATTCCGCAGGGGCGGATTCTTCAATGCTCTTCAAACGTCTGACCTTAAAACTTCCTGCCATTTTTTATGCCAAGCCGCTGGGGCATCCCGATGTCAACGCAGGGGCGGTGACACAGCCTCTTAATGTTCCAGCTCCTAGGTTGAGGCGCCGGTAGAGACGCAGGGGAGGCGCAGGGGTGCTGATCTTTGTTTTCTTTAGGGCAAGTCACCACAGAGGCATCAGGGGTTGACACAGGGGCGGTGACAGCCTTCATGGCTGGCGCTAGCAAAGGCGTAGGGAGCGCTCCGGAGTAAAGTGTCACCCGCAGGGACGGTGACAAGGCTCCACTGGGGCGGTGAGGCAACAGAAGCTTTGCTTCATGAACGATCTTCACTCCTAAGTGCTTATAACTCCTTCCTTACCTTCTTTTAGTCTTCCTATTCTGGACCAAGGATTTAGTAGCATAAACCGACACAATTGCAATGAAAAGATTCTAAAAACTATCCTAAATGATAGTGATTCCATCACCTATCAAACTCCCCCATACTTAGACCTTTTACTCGTCCCGAGTAAAACAAATGACAGCAACTAGACTCAAAGGCCTCAGGAAGCATTGGCAAGTAGAAAAGACAATGAAAAGAAAAGAAAAACCAAGAAAGAAAGAAGGAAAGGAGAGGAAATGTGAGAAAAAGGTGAGAAACTACCATCCTTATTTCTCCAAGAGTGGCTTACCCGGACAACCTCCTTATGACTCCCCTTCTTATGTCGCCAAACACTGGAAGGCAAACCTACACTCGGTGTCGCTCATTTTGCCAAGGCGCCCTTTCGGGTTTTCACCTTGCCACTCTTCTTCTTTTGATGATCACTCTTTAACTCACATCCCTTAAGTCCAATTTTGCACCAACCTAAGGTTGGTCGGAATACCTTCTTTTTGCCTAAACTGCCCTTTCGGGTTTTCGGGTTATCCAAGGATTTTCATGCCTTTTTTCAATTTCTTTGGCTTTTTCATTTTTTTTCTTTTTTTTTTGTGAATTTCATACTGAATTCAAATGTAAGACAAAAAAACAAAACAACTCAAAAACTCGAATGATCTGTACATGCAAGGATATGTCCCTCCCCCATACTTGAAGTGCACTTTGTCCTCAAAGTGGAAATGAGTCAAAAATAAATGTGGGGAAAGGGAAGAGAAGTATACCACTCAATGGGGTGGTCCAGATGGAGCACCTGGACCCTCCTCCGGTGGGTAAGGAAAGTGGCGGAAGAAGTGCTCCTGCCGGCGGTAGATGTCATATATGCGGTCCTGCTGAGCCGTCATCCGACAGCCAAAAGAGGTCTCAAAACTGGCTTTCCAAGCCAGCTGCTGAGCCTCCAGCTCTTGCTGTTGGGCCGCCTGCCAAGCCTCCTACCTCTGGTCGAAGTGGAAGGTCATGGAGGCGGCAAAGCTCGTCTGTCAGCTCTGCTGCTGCTCCAGCATAGTCCTCTAGTAGTCGGACTGCCAGCTCCGGTGCTAGGTGGTTATAGCCGCCATTTGAGCCTGAAGGCTCGCAAGGGCCGGATCCTCCTCTGGTGCAGCAGTGGGTATCTCCTCGTCATCGGGGATGGGTAGGTGATCCTCCTGATGAGCCCGACTGGAGCTTGCAGCATGCCTCAACAATGGCCACTAGCGGCCTCCTCGGCACGAGGAGAGCTCATCCCCTAATGGTAAAGGCCGAGGGAGGTAGGTGAGGTGGCTCCTATCTACAAGGGAGATCCAAAATAGGTTATCCCCGTCCCGTCGGAGGAACTTGCACCTCCTGAGCATCCCCTCAGTGTAAAGAGAGCCTCCAACCCGTCCTCTAGCTCGGACAGGTCCATCACTTGTGAGGCGATCAAGGAGGTCACCCCACCGCCGACAATGTCCCTCGGCTTGTTCCTCCTAATCCGCTTCAAAGCAGCAAGGAAGAGGGACGGCCAATCCATTACCTTCTCGCACATCGGAAGGCAGGAGTAGAGTAGTGGGAGGTCCTTGAGGGCGACCTCGTTTTCCTCTTTTTGTCCACAGAAGACACTCATGAGGATCTTGGAGATGAGCCAAAAGCTAGGGTCAGTGAGTTTGTTGGAGTACTCACCCCCAGCATGGAGCTCTGACCCGGTAGTTGCCGGCCAGAACTCACACAGGTCCGGGGTCGGGACTGGATCCCACCAGTTTGCGGAGGGGTTGAGAGTTACCCCGATGGCCTCCTATAGATCGTTGTCATCAAGTGTGTATTTCACCTTGTTGAACTTGAAGGTGAGGCCGATACACACATGATCTTCCTTCTCCATTGTGAAGGTGGAGATGAATTGTCTACTGAGCTTGGGATATGTTGGAGCACTCTTCTGTATGAAGCCTCCGAGCCCAGCATTGGACAGGAAGGACTGCATGCTCTCCAGCATGCCAAATTTCTCCAATGTAGGAACGTGCAAGAACCGAGTTGCGTACACAACTCGATCCTGCACGATCCTATATATGTCTTTCTCGGCTTCGGTCATTTTGTATTTCCTTCGTGGCTCCATCTTGTTATTCAATTTAGCAAATGAATCAGAACTTTCAAAAATTTAGAGAGAAAACGAACCCTTTATGGTGTTATCCGTAGGGGCGGCTGCATCAGGCGCCGGGGAGGCAAGGCGCAGGTGCGGGGGCTTGCAGGCGCAGGGGCGGGAGAAGTGAAGAGGGCGAATTTTCGGGAGCGACGAAGGTGGTGATGCTGAGGCCATTCCGGTTGCTTCCTTGCTGGTGTAAGCGTCGCCGGAGGTGGAGCAGGGGTGGATTTTGGTGGTGGTTGGTGATGAAGTGTGTAGTAAGGGGAAAGAGTTTGGAGGGAGGAAGGTGGAGCTTGTGAGGATGGCGCAGGGGCGTCCCAAGGGTTTGGCAGTCGTCGGAGGTGGCGCAGGGGCGTCGCAGGGTGGCTGGTGAGTGGCTTTTGTGGGGCGCAGGGGCGTTGCAAGGGTTTGGTAGGGTTAAGGCGAGGGAGATGTGGTTGGTGAGGAGGTAGAGAGTGGGTGGGTGGGGTAGGTGTAGGGAATGCTTTTGCGATTTTTATTTTTTTTCTTTTCTGGGTAATCCCGCAGGGGCGGGAGCTTGTCGCCGCGGGGGCGGTGACAAGGGAGAGGGGTCACGCAGGCTCAGCGCCGGGGCGGCGCCGAGGATGTGTGTCAAGGATGGCCGCCGCAGGGGCGTAAGGATGTCACCGCGGGGCGGTGACTGGCATGTTGCAAGCGCTGGCCCAGCGTCGGGGGCGGCGCTGGGCATGGGTATCATCGCAGGGGCGGGGACACTAAGCCGCAGGGGCGGTTTTGTTGACAGAGGCTCCTCTTTCTTATTCCTTCGGGTTGACTCCCGAACAGCGCCTTTGTTTTACGTCGTTGGCTCGACGTAATACTTCTACTTCTCAGACTCTGCTTCCTCCAACACCATCTCGTCAATCGGATCGTTCTTGACTCCTTCAAGGTAAAGATTTAGTCTGTGTCCGTTTACCTTGAACACCTTGTGCGTTTGGGGATCATAGAGATCCATAGCTTCATGTGGGTATACTTCGGCTACTACGAACGGCCCTGTCCATCTCGAATGCAACTTACCTGCAAAGAGTTTCAAACGTGATTGAAAGAGAAGTACCTTATTACCTACCTTGATGTCCTTCCGGAGAGTGTTACGGTCATGCCATGCTTTAGTCTTTTCTTTGTATGTGGTAGCATGGTCATATGCATCTAGCCTCAGTTCCTCCAACTCTTGCAATTGGAGCTTCCAGAATTCTCCCACTTCCTCTATGTTCATGTTGCACTTTTTTACCGCCCACCAAGCTTTGTGCTCTAGCTTCACAGGTAGGTGACAAGCTTTCCCAAACACGAGCCTAAAAGGAGACATTCCGATAGGAGTTTTGTAGGCTGTCCGATATGCCCATAGGGCGTCATTTAGCCTTGCACTCCAATCCTTCCGTCCCGGAGAAACTGTCTTTTCAAGGATGGTCTTTATTTCCCAGTGGGATACCTCAGCTTGGCCGTTTGTTTGTGGGTGATAAGCTGTTGATACTCGTTGGTGGACGTGGTATTTCTTAAGGAGAGAAGTGATCGTCTTGTTGCAGAAATGTGAACCCCTATCACTGATTACGGCTTTTGGAATTCCTAATATTACAAAGATATTTTCTTTAAGAAAAGCTGCAACTACTTTTGAATCATCAGTTTTGGTGGCCTTGGCTTCCACCCACTTGGAAACATAGTCCACCGCAAGCAAAATATATGTGTGTCCGAATGAAGTAGGAAACGGCCACATGAAATCAATTCCCCTAACGTCAAATATTTCGCAGAATATAAGAGAGGATTGGGGCATTTCATGTCTCCTTGAAAGATTTCCTACCCTTTGACATCTATTACACACTTTACAAAACGCAAAAGCGTCTCGAAAAATGTGTGGCCAAAAGAAAACGGCATCCAAAACTTTTCTTGTAGTTTTGTTTGCCCCAAAGTGTCCCCCACATGCTTCAGAATGACAGAAAGTTAGGACGGATTGTACCTCATTGTCCAGAATGCAAAGTCGGATCACTTGGTCACTATAATGCTTCCAAAGGTAAGGATCGTCCCAAACGTAGTGTCGAGCTTCAACTTTTACCTTCTCTCGTTGTGGCTTGGTGAAGTCTGGAGGATATTCTTTCATGCAATGAAGTTCACAATGTCAGCAAATCAAGGTTTAAAAGACTGGAGCTTAAGACAAACCTCTGTCGACAGTTCCACATGGGCGCCTAGACTGAGCCGCACGGGCGGCTTGTGTGAGGCGCGGCGGCGGTTACACAACAGAGGGTTGTGTAAAATGTATCGTCTCGAAAGCATCCATCTATCTCCCTTCTTTTTCCTGGATCCTCCTCTTCTTTCACTAACCGGCTCGAATGATCGGCCACCAGGTTCTCAGCCCCCTTCTTGTCCCGTATCTCTAGGTTAAACTCACTTAGGAGGAGAACCCATCGAATTAATCGTGGTTTTGCTTCCTTTTTCTCCATGAGATACCTAAGAGCAGCATGGTCAGCGAAAATAATTACCTTTACCCGAAGTAGGTACTCTCTGAATTTCTCAAGGGCAAAAACCACTCCCAACACTTCCTTCTCGATGGTAGTGTAATTCCTTTGCACTCCATTGAGTGTCATAGACGCATAATGGATTACATGAGAACCCCGTCCGTCTTTTTGTCCTAAGACGGCTCCAACGGAATGCTACGAGCTGGGACCTCATAATGGGTCCCGGCCCTTAGCCTGGCAACAACTTCATCGGACCTTACAACACGGCACAAATAAAAAGGCAAAATACATAGTTTTATAACATGAGCGGAAGAAAAAGGTACAAATCTGAACACAATCCAGCCAAGTCTCAAAACTAATGAACAACATAAGTCTCAACATTCATGAAATATAAAGATAACAGCCTCTGTAACACCCCGAATCCGCGGGACTCGGGATGCCACATTGGGTTAGAATCTCACAATGGATCCTGACCCTAGCCTGACAACAAGTTCACTGGACCTCACAACATGGCACTGACAGATATAAAACAAATACATAAAACGACATAAACAGTTCAACCCAAAGGTAAAGACAACATAGCCGAGTATAAACAACATCCTCACACAGGAGGGAAAACAAGACATCATCCTCACGCAGGAGGGGAACACAACAAACCCAAACCAACCACCTAATGTACGAGGGTCCTCGGCCTGTCACCATGTCAGATCACTCAACAACGCCTAACCTGTAAACCACTATAACACGGTATGAAACCGTTAGCTAACCATACACATATATAGAGTAATGCATAAGCACAATCACAGGTAAGGAAAGATAAACACATCAACATGTTATCACACATTTACCCATTTTATCATCTTTATATAATAACCATTCACTAAAAAACCGTATATATATAGATAGATGAAAGTATGTGACACGAGGACCGATACATCCTCGCCTCTGAGTACAATGTCCAGCTGTACGAGTATCGGTCACACAATCCGTGTACCCTATGGGAGTGGATTGCGCCCTTCCTGTAAACCAGTCTGGCCCGACATCAGAGAACCTCCCAGACTCCACGGCGGGATGAAAGGGAAAGGTTATCACAGCCACGCAGTGGGGCAGTCAATAGAACATAGTTCGATAAAAACGACAACTCATGCTATCATAGCAAACATATAAAGCACACACCACTCATGCAAACACCCAATATAGGGATGGTAGCTAAGTAAGTCCTACGGACTTACCTCAACCTCGTACAAACTCAACCACGATCGCCTCTACACTGGAGGGACAACACGGCCTATAAACATGGCATAAAGAGATATATCAACCTCTATTCATCAAAGGGGTCACACCTAGACCCAAAGGGATCCATAAGGATCATACTCAATCTATGAGCCTCACAACCAACTAAACCTCAATATCTCAGTAAAATTCACAATTCCTCAAATCTCAAGGTAGTATCTAATCGACATTCCTCAATCTCAATTCTAATCTTAATTTAATTAATAATATTTAATTAATTAATTAGATTTCGCCAGAATAACGTTTTGCCCGCAGGCAATTTCTAAACCTCCTGTCATCAGATTTCATCAAACAAACTATCCATAATCACTAGAATAATATAACGACCATAATGGAATTTCTAATTATCCATTTTGACAAGCCTAAAGTCAATTTAGGCCAAATCGCAGTACAGAAAATGAATAAATTCATAACTTATTCGTTACTAACCCGATTGACGATCTGAAAGAAGATTCGGAATCACAGCGACGCAGGCTACGCATGGACAACGTCAAATTCACCGGAATCTGAGCGACGGAACCGCCCTGGTGACATATATGCTCGACCAACCCTTCTTCTACTCGGAAATGCGGAAACTCGGCACCGATATGAAGAGAATGAAGAGAGGAATCCAGAAAGTCAAACGGATTTGAAATCGGATTAGAAACGGAGAGTAGATCTGAGTTTGAAGGTTGAGAGAATTCAGAGCTTTTACGAGGAAACGTGAAAGGAAATGAATTAATAAAGGATTTTCCGCTATTTATAGTGAAGACGATAATTATCCTTTAGTAAAGTCGATAATTATCCTTTAACCGATCCAAAGGCGGGTCGAACCTCTTTCTCCAAACTTCTCGAGATTGGAACATTAAATCTGGAATATTGTAGGGATAATTATTCCATAACTTCCTCGAAAAACGTGTATTCCTAAGCCGTCTTTCTTAGAATTCGGAAATCCTAGCTA
The DNA here is from genome assembly GCA_033239125.1 of Fagopyrum homotropicum. Classification (NCBI taxonomy): domain Eukaryota; kingdom Viridiplantae; phylum Streptophyta; class Magnoliopsida; order Caryophyllales; family Polygonaceae; genus Fagopyrum; species Fagopyrum homotropicum. Next base: position 103,758,814 of record BSWB01000002.1, read on the forward strand.
TTACATCACACACCCCTTAAAAAAAAGTTTCGTCCCGAAACTTGAACAATTCCCAAATCCTCTCGGACCCATACGCCGAGGTAATACTCTCACTCTTTCTATCGGAGGTATCACATCTCCGTTCAAAAGATCACAACCTATAACAATCTATAACCTCAAGTATAAACATGGAGGAATCATCACTCCAGGAAACAGGGCCATAACGCTACCCAAAGGCGTAGAGGAATCACGTCTCTCGCCATACTACATCACAAGGCATAGAGGAAGCACATCTCTAGCCAAAACATATCACATGCATAGAGGAAATACGTCTCTAGCCAACCCATAAACATATATATCGCATGGAGGAATCACATCTCCACTAAACTATGTCCATCAAGGTAGCATGGAGGAAAGAACCATCTCCAGCTGAATCCTAATCCCACCCAAATAGCATGGAGGAAAGAACCATCTCCAGCTATAAATATGATCATACTCGGGTAGCGTGGAGGAAGTAATCATCTCCAGCTATAGCATACATCACGCTAGCACATCAAGATCTACTAAGATCATAAATCACATCACAACTAGCATAGAATAACACATCAAGGCATATAAGCACATAAGAACAACATTCATCAAGATAGCACTAAGATATACTCGTGCTCCCACAAATGGGTTTGTCCCAACATATACTCTGGATAGTTCCTCAGGACACTATCCTCAGTCTCTCACATAGCCTCTTCAGGTCTTCATCTCGACCATTATATCCTCAATATGGGAATGTCTTTCGAATACAAGCGTTTCATATCTCATTCCAAGAATGTAATCGAATGCTCAACAAAAGTGTGGTTGGACTCAACCACCAAATCATCGTAACTCACAAGGTATCTCGAGTCTGATATATACTTCCTCAGTTGAGACATATGAAACACTGGGTGAATATCCTCTAATCTCAGAGGCAAAGCTAAACATCATGTTGTCTTCACAAAACTCTCACTTGAACTTTAGAGGTTAACGCCTCTTGTCTACATAAAAAATTTGGCGACTCTGTACAACCAGCATTCTTCCTCTAATCAACGTTGCTTGAACTATAAAATCCTGAATCGGATCAGGTGTTATTCTACTAATACTGCTAGGTCAAATCTAGCATAAAGGTATGCGGCGTCTACATATGTATAATGCCTCATAGGGGGCATCCCAAAAGATGCACGTCCTTCATTGTTATATAATAAACTCATTAATGGAAGGTAATATATAACCATCCACGTTTCCCATTCGACTTACAACTTATAATAGATCTTTAAGATCTAGATGATCCTCTCCAACTGACCATCTGTCAGGGGGTGTAGTGTAGTCATGAGGTACAAACTCGTCCCCAAAGAAGTCTGAATCTGTTGCCCAAAATCTCAAAGTAAAAGCATCCATCTCAATCAGAAATGATCGTTCTCGGTATACCATAGAGTCTCACTATCTGTCTAGTGTACTCCTCAGCCAATTCATTCACTAGCCACGTCCTTCTAATATAAATGAAACGTGCCGGTTTCATTAATTTGATACCAACAATCCAGATAACATAAATCTTCTACTGCGTCACAATCCTATAAAAAAGTCTATAGAGATGTCCTCCCAAATTCTACTACTGCACTGGTAGTGGGTGGGGCTTATCTCTAGATCGGAAATACTCTATCTAGACATGCTAACAGGTCACACACTGTATCACAAATCTGGTTATATCGGCTTCATACAATATAATCGTCTCATCTCGTGGTCCATCTTACTCGTACCTAAATGTACTGAATAAGGCGTACAGTGGGTATACCGTAATATTCTCTGTCTCCATCTGCATCAGCAGGTACACAAAAGTTGTCATGACTCTTCATCAGTCCATCTACTCCAATGGAGAACTATGGTGCCTCAGCAGACATCCTTTCTCTAAACCTTGTCAAGGCCGGGTAGGTCTCCTGCTTCTGTTGGACCTCATCCAACAGACCAGGTAGAACCTCTGAGGTAACTGGGTATCCTCATCAAGGAACTAATTGTCCAACTCTAACCAAGCTAGATCTCTCTGAAGTTGAGGCTGAACTATCAGTCTCACAATCATCTTCTCTTGGAGCGTCTTTCCATTCAAGTTATCAGCGACAACATTCAACTTCTCTAAATGATATGGAATCTTCAAGTGAAAGTCTTGATCAATTTAAGCTCTTAACACTTGCGGTTATTCAACCCCTGTTGCATATAATATACTTCAGATTTCTATGATCTATAGAAATCTGACATGAAGATCACACCGGTACGGTCTTCAAAACTTAAAGGCTTGAACTACCACTAGTAACTCTAAATCGTGAGTCGGGTAGTTCTCATCATACGTTCTCAGCTGTAAACACACATATCAATAACCCTACTCCTCTGTAGTAATACACATATCAGACTTAGCTGGGATGTATCTCCGTAAATCACGGGATCCCTAGAACCTTCGGACTATAACAAAATCGAAGCAGAGGTCAAATGTCTCCTCCACTCTTCAACATTTTGGCATATTGCTTTGACCACACAATTCTGAGGATCTTACTCAAAAGACTCGTAAAGGGATACATATTCACAAAACCCTTCCACAAGCGTGGGTAGTAATCGGCTAAGCCGAGAAAACTACGCATTCCCTTAATGTTCATTAGTATCTCCCATGTTACAACATACTTAATTTTTGCCAGGTCAACCATGATCCCACTGGTGGAGACAACATGGCCTAAAAAGGCTACCACTAGCATCTCAACTTACACTTAGAGAGCGTAGCATACAACCCTCTATCTCTCGAAATCTGTAGAACGGTCCTCAGACGATCGGTCAACTATTCTCTGCTATGAGAGTATACCGACATGTCATCCATGGAGTCCACCACCAACTAATCAAGGAAGTCGATGAAGATATTATTCATCAACTCTATAAAAACTACTAAAACATTCGTCAACTCAAATGACATCACTACAAACTCGTAGTGTCCATAACGGGTATGGGATGTTATCTCATACACATGCTGCTCTCTCATCCATGACTAGGGATATCTTGAGCATAAAGGAATCCCGAAAACACAATTGCTTCTTGAAGTTAACTCGTCAGGTCGTCAATACGGAACATGGAACCCACTAGGGTAAACCCGTTTCAGTAAACTTTTTAAGTTATCAGTACAATATCTCAACATGCACCATATAGTGTGGCTTTCCCATTCAATCTTGTATCATACTTCAACTCGATAACAATGTCAACACTCCGCTGAGGTGGCAACTAGACGGTTCAGTAACACGTCTATAAACTCATAAACAACTGGAATACCTTCAATTGTTGGACTATCTCGCTCCTTTATGGTATAAAACTAGAAGGCGTCACATCCCTGTGCTATCAGCTCGCTGCTCGTATAGTCCTGATGACAAACCCGTCTCTTCAAAGGTCTTAGCCTCATAAGACCTCTATTTAAGTCAACTCAGTAAAGACTATAATAGTCTTACTATTAAAAGCTAACACCACATGATATCTATTCATCCAAACCATACACATAATGACTTTCTCATGCACCTACGACATGACAAAGAAGTCTACAACCATACACGGGTCCCTGAAATAAGGGAACAAACACGCATCTCACGGGTATCTCAGACCCAAAAAGGTTATCTTGTAAAGGAAAATCCACCTTCTACTATATACAAAAAGTCAACCATTAACGCATGCATCGAAAGACATGAAGTGCATAGCACTCACAACAAGCAAAACTCCACCAGGTAAACCATTAACGAGAATGGTACCTATAACAGCTAACACTCGTAGCTCCACTACATATCATCACTCAATGTCAGATCCATGGTCCTCAGGTATCACTGAGGTCATTACTATAGCCTCCACTTCCACTCTTTCTGCACCGGAAAGAGGAAGGTCTTGCTGGGAAGAAACACCACCGTGCTGACAGAAAGGGCCAGATGCCTAGCTCACCACAAGTGAAACAAGCTATCAGTGCCAAAGGGCACACAGAACGCAAATGATCTGGATAGCCACAACTTAAACATAATCATCCCATCCTTGCAACCTGTGCAACTGAAGGGTAACTCGACATTCGTCGTCTACCTGGAATGATCTCACTCTTGAAGGGAACCTATAAAGGCAATGCCTTGCCATGTCGACAAAACTTCTCTCTATGCCCTGCTTTACCACACGTAAAGCATATGATGGGCGCCTTTGGGCACACAACTCGCTATTGTCCCAACTTCCACGCAATTAAAACACTGTAGTTCCTTGCCAGTCATCTTCATGGCCAAAGGATCACTAGATTGTCCTGATATCGGACTTGGTTCCCCATTCATCATCTTTGCTTCTCCAGTAACTGATTCAATCCATTGCTTCTTTCCGGATCCAGAAGCTTCAGTTGATCTCACAATTGTTGGTAAATCTGGTGTCGATCTACCCGCTATCACCGCTTCATATACTTGTTACATATATTCTTGAAACTCGGATCTACTCATGGAGACACGATCAGCCTCTTCAAACTCGTTCTCTTCCATAGGCGAAACAATAGCGGAAACTGGTCCCTAACTTATCACCACTGGAGGAAGAGGGGGGTGTACCCCTAGCTCATCCCACTACAGATACTACTCTAGTCTGAGTCATCTGTAGGATATACGCACCTAATCTTATAACGCTATATATATGCCATAGGTATCGATATGTATATAATAAATCCACATAATCCATAGTACACACAGATATATATACATATCTACGCTGCAGAGATCCATGGCAGAGGTGACGACTTCTCGTACATTCTATCCCAAAACCACACTTAAAACCAAAACCTTTGAAAACGTGAGATCCCATGTGGGCTCTGTTTATTTTACCTATGAAACCTCATTGTAGGTAGCAAGTGCCATTGTTGTCAACCTGAGCTCTGATACCAACTCTGTAACACCCCGAATCCGCGGGACTCGGGATGCCACATTGGGTTAGGATCTCACAATGGATCCTGACCCTAGCCTGACAACAAGTTCACTGGACCTTACAACATGGCACTGACATATATAAAACAAATACATAAAACGACATAAATAGTACAACCCAAAGGTAAAGACAACATAGCCGAGTATAAACAACATCCTCACACAGGAGGGAAAACAAGACATCATCCTCACGCAGGAGGGGAACACAACAAACCCAAACCAACCACCTAATGTACGAGGGTCCTCGGCCTGTCACCCTGTCAGATCACTCAACAGCGTCTAACCTGTAAACCACTATAACACGGTATGAAACCGTTAGCTAACCATACACATATATAGAGTAATGCATAAGCACAATCACAGGTAAGGAAAGATAAACACATCAACATGCTATCACACATTTACCCATTTTATCATCTTTATATAATAACCATTCACTCAAAAACCGTATATATATAGATAGATGAAAGTATGTGACACGAGGACCGATACATCCTCGCCTCTGAGTACAATGTCCAGCTGTACGAGTATCGGTCACACAATCCGTGTACCCTATGGGAGTGGATTGCGCCATTCCTATAAACCAGTCGGGCCCGACATCAGAGAACCTCCCAGACTCCACGGCGGGATGAAAGGGAAAGGTTATCACAGCCACGCAGTGGGGCAGTCAATAGAACATAGGTCGATAAAAACGACAACTCATGCTATCATAGCAAACATATAAAGCACACACCACTCATGCAAACACCCAATATAGGGATGGTAGCTAAGTAAGTCCTACGGACTTACCTCAACCTCGTACAAACTCAACCACGATCGCCTCTACACTGGAGGGACAACACGGCCTATAAACATGGCATAAAGAGATATATCAACCTCTATTCATCAAAGGGGTCACACCTAGACCCAAAGGGATCCATAAGGATCATACTCAATCTATGAGCCTCACAACCAACTAAACCTCAATATCTCAGTAAAACTCACAATTCCTCAAATCTCAAGGTAGTATCTAATCGACATTCCTCAATCTCAATTCTAATCTTAATTTAATTAATTAACCTTTAATTAATTAATTAGATTTCGCCAGAATAACGTTTTGCCCGCAGGCAATTTCTAAACCTCCTGTCATCAGATTTCATCAAACAAACTATCCATAATCACTAGAATAATATAACGACCATAATGGAATTTCTAATTATCCATTTTGACAAGCCTAAAGTCAATTTAGGCCAAATCGCAGTACATAAAGAATAAATTCATAATTATTCGTTACTAACCCGATTGACGATCTGAAAGAAGATTCGGAATCACAGCGACGCATGCTACGCATGGACAACGTCAAATTCACCGGAATCTGAGTGACGGAACCGCCCTGGTGACATATATGCTCGACCAACCCTTGTTCTACTCGGAAATGCGGAAACTCGGCACCGATATGAAGAGAATGAAGAGAGGAATCCAGAAAGTCAAACGGATTTGAAATCGGATTAGAAACGGAGAGTAGATCTGAGTTTGAAGGTTGAGAGAATTCAGAGCTTTTACGAGGAAACGTGAAAGGAAATGAATTAATAAAGGATTTTCCGCTATTTATAGTGAAGACGATAATTATCCTTTAGTAAAGTCGATAATTATCCTTTAACCGATCCAAAGGCGGGTCGAACCTCTTTCTCCAAACTTCTCGAGATTGGAACATTAAATCTGGAATATTGTAGGGATAATTATTCCATAACTGCCTCGAAAAACGTGTATTCCTAAGCCGTCTTTCTTAGACATTATGAAACGAAATAGCGACTCTTTTGGCCGTTTTGCCTCTCCATGTTATTTCATATCTAGGATATATCCGATGTCCTGATCATTTCTCTCAACTGCATTTTTATTAATTGGAGCTTCCAAATGCTCCAAATAACACCGGGGGGTAAAAATAATTACCCGGGGGAAAAAGTAAAAATTTCCCCAAACGCCCAAAATAAAGCGAGGAACATAACGGTGGGACTCATACTCATCACTTGCGAAATCTTCGCGAGTTATATGTCAATTACTATCAACGATTAAGTTAATCAATATTAATTAGAATTCGGAAATCCTAGCTATTACAGCCTCGTCCTATAATGCACGGAAACCCGGCTGCCCACTACCTCCGGATCACTCGATCGCCTCTCTAACCTGCAAGGTGTTAGCATGAAATATTGCGATATTCTAGGCACTTATTCTAGTTGTTTTTCATTCATTATTGTGTTCATAGAAAAGGCATTGAAGCATTTGTTTGCTTGTTTACCTATATTTTTGATATGGAGGTCTACATTAGTTTGTGATTGAGTATAGGTGAATAAGAGCTGAAACCGGACCATTTGAAAGAGATAAGAGAGGATTCGATCATATCCAAGGATTAGGAACAAATCAAGGAAGCCAAAGAAGGAGCTAAGATGGAGAATGTCACGACACAAAGGAAACCACAATCAATCTACACTTCCACGCTCTAAATTACGACCATAAAAGAGTCCACGCTCTAAACCAAGGCCGTGGATCTTGGCATCATGAGCGTGGAGCATTATAGTAAGTTACATGGCCTAAAGTACGGTCGTGGAAGTCAATAGAGACCGTAACCCTATTCCACGCCCTATACCACGGCCGTGGAATCCCTTGAGACCGTGGTTTAGGCGATCTTTTGACGAGTCTTAATTTACCACGTTATTTACGTGATGGGCCGGGGACGGTTACTTTTACCCCTTCTTATAAAAAGGTCAGAGAAGAGAGTTTTGGACATTGACGCTTACGGCTTATTCCCGTGACATTGGCGTTGGATCTCGCGGAGACGTGACGGCCGCTTACCTTGCTTGGAGCATTCTCGCCTAAGGTGGATTGAAGATTGCCGAAGGTTTTTACCTGTTTCTTAGGGTTAGTTATTAAAGACGGATTAACAACCTGTTCTTCATATTTACCCTAGATTATTGTGAGGTTTTGTGTTATATTCTGAATCCATTGAGTATTCCAATTTGTGTTTTGGATTTGAGATTGACTTTGAGTTATATTTGAATTCCCGAGGGTTTTCATCTTTCATTCTTCTTAAATTGATTTTTGATATCATGACTATGGTTATTGGCTAAAACCCTTTAGCAAGTCTAAGGTGAAGAGTTAATAGTTGTGGCTTAGATGATGATAGATCGATCGTAAATTGATTGGACCTTGAGAGTTAAAGAGATCTCGTCGACGAACCCAAATCACGGCCTGTTCTTGGAGTTCCACGGCCGTGGTTCTCAAGATCTGACCGTGATTTACCCCAGTTTACGAACCTTGGTTTTACTTTGATCCAAGGTTAAAGATTAACTTTAATCTAGTCTTGGCTTGCCCTTTTCTAGGTAGTAGTGAGACTCATCACCCTCTATTTTGATTTCAAGTGTCACAACCTTAATCGTTTTAGTTAGTCTTGATCCTTGGGTTACAAGTTTGGGTATTTGAGATTAATTCTTGTCCATAGATCCTTCCTATACTAAAGCCTCAACAACCTCTATAGAGAGTGTCCTTAGATAAGTCATATAAAGTCTTGGAACTTCACCGTACATTGCTTTACTTTAGCATACCTTTGCAACTCTTAACTCTGTCCTTAGTTCTTTAGTATATCTTGAATCGATTGCCACAATTAAATACCTGGATCTTTGGGATTGCTGTTTTCCTAATATTTGCAAAGCTTATTACAATTACTGGCTTGACGAACTGCAAACTGAATTTGTTCCCCCCAAATCCCTGAGTTCGATACTCTGGAATTGTTGCTTTACTACGCCGATCCGTACACTGCGGGTTTGCTTGCTTTGATTCTAGTTTTATAAATTTAAATCTTATTTGCACGCACGTTTTAGGGCGAACAAGTTTTTGGCGCCGTTTCCGGGGACTGTTCTTGCTTTTTCTATTGATCTTTTTGCTTAATTTTTTTCGAAGATTTGTGTTCTTAGGTACACGCGAAGTTCTTGTTCCGGCAACGGAACAGAGTTTCGCCAAAGAACAAGTTTTTGGCGCCGTTGCCAGGCATTTGGTTTAGGCCGAATTTGGTTATCGGTTGTCAAGCTTGGGAGCTTTGCTCTTGTCATTTGATATCTCTTTTGAGTGATATTTGCAGGTTATCGTAGGTATATGCGCAGGTCTAACACTAACAAAGACCTCTTACCTCTTGATCAAGAACTTGAGAAGACTTTGAGAAAGCAGCTCAAAGAAAGAAAGATGGCTGAAAGTAAAGAGAGGGATATCCAAGCACAGTTGGATGATTCCCAAGCTCAACTTAGATGGAGCGAGAAGACTCGCAAGGAAGAATCGGAGCGTCATCAATTGCAAATTGATAAGCTCAAGGACATGATGTTGCAAATGTGGTTGGAGATGAGTGGTTCCAAGAAGAAGAAGAGAAGCAAACCGACAAGATCGGTTAGAACCGACTCATCCGATGAAGAGAGCGACTACTCCATGCCGTCGCTAGAGGACATTGATCCAACGATCAATGCGAACCAGAATAATCCAAGACCAGCCGCCAATCATCGTATCCCGGTTGGGGGTACGAGAGCCGCTCGTGTAGATGAAGAACCAAGAACTCTTGGACAAAGAATGGATCCAATTCAGCAACCACGCCGTCTAGGTTTGAACTTTGATTCGGACGATATTCAGGGGTTTAGCTTCAACCCACAAGTTATTACCATCGTTCGCCAAAGCCAGTTCGGAGGAACGAGTTTCAAATCTCCACATCAACATTTACAGAATTTTGAGATCTTGATGGAGACAATGAAGCCAAAGAATGCAACCAACAACAATTACAAGATCAAGCCATTCTTTTTCTCTTTGAAAGGGAAAGCTTTATCTTGGTATCAAGCTCTTCCAAATGGAAGACTCAACACATGCGAGGATCTATCTTCGGAGTTCCTAACCAAGTTCTTTCCGCCATCCAAGACGGCGGAGTTGAGTGGTAAAATTAATGCATTTTTTATGAGATCTAATAAGAGTTTGTTTCAGTTTTGGGAAAGATTTTAGGATTTATTATTGGATTGCCCACACCATGGCATTTCCGAATTGGAGTTATTGGAGATATACTGTAAGAGGCTGGATGTGGAAACACAATTCAAGCTCCAATCCCTTTCATGTGGCACATTCATAGACATGAGGGAAGATGACGCTTGGGACTTTATTGAGAAGCAAGCCCGAGTCATTGAGAAGTACACTCACCGGAAAGTGGAAGCTAATCGAGTTGAGGAAGGAGCAAAGCTAACACAAGCTGCTCTAACTCAAATCTTTTCTCTCAACACCGAGATTAAAGAATTGAAGGAAGTCATCAAGGCTAGCCTTCCAAAGCCTAAGGAGCAAGATGTTGGTTATTTAGGAAACAACAATAACCACAATGGGAATGAGAACACCGATCGCAACAACTGGAACAACAACCGGAACAATTGGAACAACAACAACCGGAATAACAATTGGAACAACAATAGGGGTTCAAACAACAACAATTGGCGTTCCAACCAACAACAAAACTCCGGTAATTCTTATCCCAATTCAGGAAATTCACTAACTTCACCATCTTCTTCTTCCATTCCTTTGAAAAGCCAGGGGCAAACATCTAATAGTGGAAGCACTTCGGGGAAAGAGAAGCCCGATCCCATGTTGGAAACGATCTTGGGAAAGCTTCAAGGATTGGAGAGTCACATCACTAAGGTTGATAAAGCGCAAAAGGTTTTAGAAAACCAAATGTTCACCAATGCTGAGGAATTTCTTAGAAATCAAGGAAAACTTCCAGGAAAGACGGAGGATAACCCGAAAGGAAGGGTGATGGCTATCACAACTAGGAGCGGAGCAACAACACCCGACCAACAACCTAAGTTTATGGAAGTTCCCGTCAAAAAGGAGAAGGAAAAGGGGAAGGAGAAGGAAGACATCTACATTCTTCCTCCAGCTTACAAACCTCCCCTACCATTCCCACAATCTAGAGGAAGAGCGCGTCTAGACAAGCAATTTGGTAAGTTCATTGAACTCATGAGCAAACTGTATATTAATATACCTTTCATTGATGCAATTGTAGGTATGCAAGCATATGGAAAGTTCTTAAAGGAGATCCTCTCTAACAAGAGGAAATTAGAAGACTTTGGAGAAGTCAAGATGAGTTCGGAATCGTCAGATCTCATCAAAACGATGACGGAAAAGATGCCCTCAAAGCTGAAAGATCCGGGGTCATTTTGTGTTCCAATCGGAGTAGCAGAAGTCACATATGATGCATTATGTGATCTAGGAGCAAGCGTTAGCATCATTCTGCTTGCATTGTGCAAGAAGATCGGTCTAGGCGAGCCTAAACTGGTGAAGATGACGTTATATATGGCAGATCGATCCATAAATCGTCTTGTCGGTATCATTGAAGACGTTCCGGTCAAGCTTGGTAAGTTCTATGTTCCAATAGATTTTGTTGTGCTTGACATTCCTGTAGATAGTCCGGTCCCGATCATACTCGGAAGACCGTTTCTTGCAACATCCGGTTGTATGGTGGATTGCAAGAATGCTAGACTCGCCTTCGACATAGGAGAGGAAAAGGTAGAGTTTGTTCTTTCCACTTTGATGAAAGAACCAGCTCTTGAAGAGGATATATTTAACATCCATGACGAAGAGCTATCTAGAGAAGAATTAAGTTCGATTCTCTTCAAAGATCCTTTGAAAAAGGTTATCACCATGAGCATTATGGACATAGGAGAGGAAGAGGAATGCAATGAGGAAATTGAAGCTTTAGAGGAGGAAAAGGAAGTGCATGAAGAAGAGTTTAAAAAACTCTACGATGGGTCAGAAAACGTGAGGAATCACGGCCAGTCGTGCTATTCCACGGCCGTGGTTCCTATCAACATGACCGTAATTAGCTATTCAGAGGTTTCCAGTAAGTTACATGGCCAAAACCACGGCCGTTGAACTATCAGAGGTGTCGTAATTGACTTCAACGCCCTAAACCACGGCCGTGGAGGAAACAGAGGTGCCGTGATTTTCGGAAAATCTGAGGACAATTACGTTCTTTCTACCACTTCTCTTGAGTCTTCTCCAACAACTTCCATACCCTTAGAGACTTCTAAGAAAGCATTGGACACTCCTCAAGAGCCATTAGAGACTCCAATAATGGTGGAATTAAAGCCACTTCCCACACATTTAAGGTACGCATTTCTAGGACCTAATTCTACCTTTCCGGTAATTGTTAGTTCCGATCTATGTGAAGATGAACATAGTAAGCTTATGGTTGTTCTAAGGAAATATAGGAAAGCCTTAGGTTACACTATAGAGGATCTAGTAGGAATTAAGCCTTCATTATGCATGCATAAGATCCTAATGGAAGAAGACTTTAGGACTTCGCGACAACCTCAAAGGCGGTTAAATCCGACCATGAAGGAGGTTGTCAAGAAGGAGATTCATAAGCTACTTCATGCAGGTATCATCTACCCTATCTCCGATAGCAAGTGGGTGAGTCCCGTACAAGTTGTCCCGAAAAAGGGAGGAATGAGGGTCATCACAAACAAAAACAATGAGCTCATTCCTACAAGAACCGTGACTGGATGGGGGATGTGCATAGACTACCGCAAGCTAAACAACGCAACGAGGAAGGACCACTTCCCATTACCATTCATCGATCAAATGCTTGAGAGGTTAGTAGAACACTCACATTTCTGTTATCTTGACGGTTATAGTGGTTTCTTTCAGATCCCGATACATCCGGACGATCAAGAGAAGACCATGTTCACGTGCCCATGGGGTATGTTTGCTTATAGGAGAATGCCGTTCGGGCTTTGCAACGCCCCAGCCACCTTCCAAAGGTGCATGATGGCTATCTTCTCGGAGTACATAGAGGAGATCATGGAGGTTTTCATGGACAATTTCTCTGTTTATGGTTTCTCTTTCGATAATTGTCTTTCTAACCTTTCTCTTTTGTTACAAAGGTGTGAAGACACTAACCTAGTTCTTAATTGGGAAAAGTGTCAATTTATGGGAAGGAAGGCATAGTACTCCGACACTTGATATCTAGTAGAGGGATTGAAGTAGATAAGGCTAAGATAGAAACTATAGAAAAGCTCCCTCCTCCATCTTCGGTGAAGGGAATAAGAAGCATTCTAGGACATGCTGGATTTTATAGACGTTTTATAAAAGATTTCTTTAAGATATCAAAACCACTTACTAATCTATTGATGAAGGATGCAGTTTTTGATTTCTCGCAGGAGTGCTTAGATGCGTTTCATAAGATTTGGGAAGCTCTAATCTCAGCCCCGATCATTCAACCTCCCAATTAGAATCTTCCATTTGAGGTCATGTGTGATGCAAGTGACGTAGCTATAGGAGCTGTGCTTGGGCAAAAGAAGGAAGGACGAACCCATGTTATCTACTATGCTAGCAAGACGCTAGACGAAGCGCAACTTAACCACGCCACTACTGAAAAGGAATTTCTAGCTATTGTTTATGCATTTGAAAAGTTTCGTTCTTATCTTGTAGGTGCAAAGGTGATTGTATACACGGATCATGTTGCGATCCGGTATCTACTTGCAAAGAAGGATGCGAACCCAAGGCTGATTAGATGGATTCTTCTCTTACAAGAATTCGATCTAGAGATCTGTGACAAGAAGGGTTCGAAAAATTCTGTTGCGGATCATTTGAGTCGTCTACCACATCTAGAGGACGACAATCTACCTATAGATGACTCCTTTCCGGACGAGCATTAAACATCATAGAGGAGTTCATCGACAAAAGTACTAAAGGTAACGAACTACGGTTTGCTGATTTTGTTAACTATTTGGTTTGTCCGGAAATACCACCCAGATTATCCTATGCACAAAGGAAGAAGTTCTTTAAGGATGTCCGGGAATACTTTTGGAACGAACCTCTCCTCTTCAAGAGAGGTCCTGACGGCATCATTCGACGATGTGTGCTGGAAGAGGAGATGCAAAGTGTCATCCGTCATTGTCATTCAGTACCTTGTGGAGGACACACTAGCTCGAACAAGACTAGCGCTAACGTATTGCAATCTGGATTCTTTTGGCCTACTTTATTTAAAGATGTCCAAACCTTTGTTTCCTGCTGCGATGCTTGTCAAAGAACAGGGAACATATCTAGGAGAAACTAAATGCCTTTTAACAACATTGAGGAGGTATAGATCTTTGACGTTTAGGGAGTAGATTTCATGGGACCTTTCCCATCATCTTGTGGAAACCAATACATACTTCTAGCTGTAGATTATGTTTCGAGATGGGTTGAAGCAATTACCTCTCACACTAATGATGCCATGGTTGTGGTTAAGTTCTTTAACAAGACTATTTTCCCAAGGTTTGGGACACCACGGACTATCATTAGTGATGGAGGCTCTCACTTCATTTCTCGACGATTCGAAACTTTACTAGCTAAGTATGGGGTGACTCACAAGATCGCCAGCCCTTAACATCCACAAACGTGTGGATAAGTGGAGATTTCGAACCGGGAGATTAAAGGAATCCTAGAGAAAACAGTTTCGAAGACAAGGAAAGATTGGTCTTTGGAGCTAGATGACGCATTGTGGGCATACCGGACTGCATACAAGACTCCCATAGGAACGACACCATACAACCTTGTGTATGGGAAGTCTTATCACTTACAGGTAGAGCTGGAACATAAGGCGTATTGGGCGGTAAAGTGGTTAAACTTCAGCATGAAGGAAGCAGGCGAGAAGCGCCTCTTGGACCTTAACGAGCTTGAAGAACTTCGCTTAAAGGCCTACGAGAACGCCATGATCTACAAGGAGAGAGCGAAGTGTTGGCATGATAAGCATATCATTCCAAAGGACCTCAAGGAAGGAGATCAAGTTCTCCTCTTAAATTCAAGACTTCGTCTCTTTCCAGGTAAGCTTAAATCTCGTTGGCCTGGACCTTATCTAATCAAACATGTTTTTCCCCATGGCGCAGTTGAAGTATTGGGTTAAAAGGGCGGAAGCTTCAAGGTGAACGGTCAACGACTTAAGAAGTACTCACCGGATCTCCAAGCTGAGGAGTTCTCGCCTACTGCACTCGAATAGGTGCAAGTACGGTCTAGCTACGGACCTTAAACAAGCGCTTCTTGGGAGGCAACCTAAGGTATTGCACTTATACTTTTGTTTGTCATTCTTAGATTAGATTAGTCTAGACGTTTTTTGTTTTGTTTTGCCCTCGATACCTTCCGTTATGTTGTGTTTTTGGATGTAGGAGAAATGGAATAAGCAATAGGAAAGGAAAAGTTGGAAGAAACTGACGAAACTCAGATTTTGGCACATTACAGAGAGTTCCACGCCCTAAACCACGGTCGTGGAGGCTACAATGACCGTAATTCTTCAAAATCTGAGAAAAATCACCAAAAACCACGGGTCCGTACAAAACCACGGCCGTGGAAACCCCCGAGTGACCGTGATTTTCAAAAACTTTTACGGCCACTATATAAACGACCTTCCTTCACAAAAACACCCCCATTCACAAATCCACGCCCCTCTTCCACGCCCTGAACTCCGAAAATCTCCACATCTCGCAAATCCTCGTTCGGTAATTATTTCGAACGATTCTTGGTGCTAAAGTGGAGCATTTTCATTCCTCTACAAGATCCAATCGACAAAACAAGTGAACAATCCCTCCAAAAGGAAGAATTTGGATTCAAAGATGCAAAACCCTAGGTTTTTACTCTTGTTTCTTCTTTGTCAATTCGGGCTAAATTTTCGTAAGAACTTAGAGAAATTGCATAGGATTGAGATTGGAATTAGTCTAGGACAGGTTCTGCTGAGATTGTTGTTGATTTTGTTGAGATTTGAGCAAATAAGAGAAGAATCACGGTCTATGGAACATCCACGGCTGTGGAAAAGGAAGAACAGACCGTGGTTTTTTCTGGAATTGAAAATATGTTCACGAGAAGTGCAGGAAAGAAAAAGAAGAGAAAGGGTGATAGTTCCTCTTCTTCCCAAGCCCCTCCTAGTGAACCACCATCACCCCCACGCCCTAGAATCCCAACCATTCACCCAAACTATCTCGAGGCTTTAGAAAAAATCGAGAAGAGAGCGGTCATAGGATCTATATACCTCTTGCTTGAGGAGTTGGAGCCACTTAATGTGGTGAATGACTTGACACGGCTCTTGGATAGGGACGGACTGATTGTTTTCTCCGCTATTCGAGCGGATGCATATGAGGAGATTACGAGGGAGTTTGTTATTTCCTTCGAATACAGCCAAGTCGAGAGGACGGTATCTTTTAGATTGATGGAGACGGATTATGAGTTCTCTATCCAGCAGTTTGGAGCCTTCTTTGGGTTCCATGAGACCTTTAACGGTCGTTTCCCTAGCGGTGTATACGCTAAGGACTTCTGGGAAGATATAGCCATGATTTATGCCAGTGAGGACCGCTGGCAGCCAGCTGACACTAAGGCTAAGCTCATCTACCACTTAGCCTTGAAGATAGCTCATAGGGTCCTTTCCGAGTGCCTATTCCCTAGGACCGAGACCCCCCAAAAGATAAAGACCGATGAGCTATTCCTTCTCTATTGCATGCTCCACGGTAGACCCGCTGATTGTGCCACCCTCCTAGCCTCCACCATGAGCAAGCTTAAGAACAAGAGGGCTGGGAACATTGGGTATGGTGGGATGGTTACCCACATAGCTACGCAGCTCGGGATTGATTGCTCCGCATGCACTAGGATTGCGGCGATACCTTTGGGTCTCAAGAGCCTTATGACTAGGGGTATGATCTTTCCTAGACACCGAGGTCCACCTACTACTGCTATGCCATGGGAGGATAGAGGAGGTAGAGGCATTCTGTGGCTTCCTGAGTATTCCATTATGGCTGGACGCCATAATTGGAAGGAGACATTCGCTGCTATGCATGCGAATAGATTAGCACCGCCTCCTTACGTTCCGGATGAGCCTCTAGGTGAGGATACGGGAGGAGGTGATTACTATCAGGGAGAAGGTGATGAGCAGACATTTGGCACGTTTCCGGATCAGCCGGACACCTTCCCGGACATACCTAGACAGTCTCCCCGCCCTTCTAGACCTTCCGGTGCTTCTTCTTGTCGCCGTGCTAGTGTGAGCGAGAGACCGACATGGATGGATAATCGTCCCGTTTGGTATGGAGCACAACCGGAGTGGATGGTAGCTCCACCACCATGGTATGCACAGCCACCAAAAGCACCGGCCCCACAGGATGCACCAGCATGGTACGGCCAGGCACCGGCATGGTATGAGCAGCTACCGGAGTGGGCTACCGACCTTTCTAGGAGAGTCGGCAATTTGGAGATCCGCCAGGATGCTCGAGATGTACGGGCTGATGAGCATGACCGGATGATGAGGGATATCTACCGCCAGCAGTTTGGGCGGAACTTCAACTCCGATTTCTACCCGTTACCACCACCGCCTCCACCGTAGTGACGAGATTTCTTGATAGACAGTTTCAGCCGCCCCACCGCCGTCTAGTGAGTTCATTTTTCTTTTCTTTCTTTTCCTTATTTCTTTTTAAACATTGAGGAAAATGTTTGTCTTAAGTATGGGGTGGCGTGTGACTATGTGTTGTAATAACTCTACTACATTTGCTTGCCTTGATCGATGACACTTTGCATGTTTGATTTCATACTCACATGTTTCATTATTGCATTGCATGAAAAAGTTTTCGAAAAACCCATAAAAATGTGAAAATTTTTGAAAAATTCTAAAAAGGTTTTGTGCTTCGAAGATTTGAGATGATTTCTATGATAGTTCCTACTTGCGGATTGAGCTTTTGATGACAATTGTATGCCTAAACGAATAATGAATTGAAAAGGAATTGAATGTGTTGATTATCCTTTCTTGCAAGTTTCGTAATGTGAAGAGTTTTATCTAAATCATATTGAGAAGTCGAGGTTGAAATCACATGATGAGTTCTTACACTTCTTTATGAAATGATTAAGGCAATTCGATTTTCTTTCTCCTTTCTTTGATCACATATCCCCACAATAAAAGTAATTGCCTCCCTTACCTATCCGGGATATTGAAGGAGTTGTGTTTTGGCATGTTTGATGTGGGAGGGCCATGAAAGCAAATTTTTGCATTCAAAGAATAGAATTAATAGGTTTGGGGAAGTCAATCATGACGATGAGTAACTCGGCACCATTCACATAGCCGGGTGTTTGTGTCTTGCCAAAGTCGGATTGAGCGATATTCCTAGCTGATTATGGTATGTGCATCAAGGGTTTGAGGCATCTCGAAATTGAGAAACGCCGATCTCCTAGGCTTCGGTTTTTGTGCACCGCTTTCCATAACTCCAAAAGTAAAGTCGAAAAATAATGTGAAAAAGAAGAGAGCAAAGCTCAAAGTTGATGGTGCTGCAATTCAAAATAACAAGAAAAAGAGTTGGGTTATCCATTTTTGCGGATTCATGCACCACATCCCTTATATGTTTCCCTCCCTTCCGCATTCTATACCTTACTTGGAAGTCCTTAATATCAAAAAAATGCTATTTGACTTGGTGATCTAAATTGAAGTTTCTTATGCTTGAATTTGATAATACTTGAAGGTTATGATGTTTGCCTTAAACTTTAACCAATTCATGATATTTCTTTACTTTACGTTCTTTGGTTTATGTATATAAGCCTTTCAAGGGTGAATGAAGCAAGATTTGAGAATGATCTATTGACTAGAAGCACACTTACCTAAAAGATGTTTTGTTTTTGAGTTTGTATGCTTATTTCATCCTAACTTGTGTTCTAAGCTTTCAAAGACCTTGCTTGGGGACAAGCAAGTGACAAGTACGGTCGTGGAAGTCACAAGAGACCGTAATTTAGGCGATCTTTTGACGAGTCATTAGTTACCACGCTATTTACGTGATGGGCCGGGGACGGTTACTTTTACTCCGTCTTATAAAAAGGTCAGAGAAGAGAGTTTTCAACATCGACGCTTACGGCTTATTCCCGTGACATTGGCGTTGGATCTCGCGGAGACGTGACGGCCGCTTACCTTTCTTGGAGCATTCTCGCCTAAGGTGGATTGAAGATTGCCGAAGGTTTTTACCTCTTTCTTAGGGTTAGTTATTGAAGATGGATTGACAACATGTTCTTCATATTTACCCTAGATTATTGTGAGGTTTTGTGTTATATTCTGAATCCATTGTGTATTCCAATTTGTGTTTTGGATTTGAGATTGACTTTGAGTTATATTTGAGTTTCCGAGGGTTTTCATCTTTCATTCTTCTTAAATTGATTTTTGATATCTTGACAATGGTTAATGGCTAAAACCCTTTAGCAATTCTAAGGTGAAGGGTTAATAGTTGTGGCTTAGATGATGAAAGATCGATCGTAAATTGATTGGACCCTGAGAGTTAAAGAGATCTCGTCGACGAACCCAAATCACGTCTTGTTCTTGGAGTTCCACGGCCGTGGTTCTCAAGATCTGACCGTGATTTACCCTAGTTTACGAACCTTGCTTTTACTTTGATCCAAGGTTAAAGATAAACTTTAATCTAGTCTTGGCTTTCCCTTTTCTAGGTAGTAGTGAGACTCATCACCCTCTATTTTCATTTCGAGTGTCACAATCTTAATCGTTTTGGTTAGTCTTGATCCTTGGGTTACAAGTTTGGGTATTTGAGATTAATTCTTGTCCATAGATCCTTCCTATACTGAAGCCTCTACAACCTTTATAGAGAGTGTCCTTAGATAAGTCATATAAAGTCTTGGAACTTCACCGTACATTACTTTACTTTAGCATACCTTTGCAACTCTTAACTCTGTCCTTAGTTCTTCAATATATCTTGAATCGATTGCCACAATTAAATACCTGGATCTTTGGGATTGTTGTTTTCCCAATATTTGCAAAGCTTATTACAATTACTTGCTTGACGAACTCTGAACTGAATTTGTTCCCCCCAAATCCCTGAGTTCAACACTCTGGAATTCTTGCTTTACTACGCCGATCCGTACACTACGGGTTCACTTGCTTCTATTCTAGTTTTATAAATTTAAATCTTATTTGCACGCACGTTTTAGGGAGAACACAAGGCATCTACAAGCGGTATAATACCGTTAGCTGACAATCTATGCATAAGTATAATGGTAAAAGCACAAGCACACAACATACACAATCAGCATGCAACACTCAATCCTTTTATTATCTTTAATTAGGTGATATGTCATTACTAATGATACTTATCTTGTGATACGAGGGATTCCCAAACCTCGCCGCTGATCCCGTTTACCAACAAGGAATGGTGATAATGCATCTGACCGTCTACCTACCTGGGCTGGTACAGGGAACCTCCTAGACTCTCGCAAGAGCTAGGCAGATGATGTCACGACCCATTATCATACACTTGGGTCCATTACATAATATAATAAAGTCGGCCTAATACGGTTTCGTTATTATCATAACTAGCAAACACCACTCATACACAATACACTCATACAAAAAGCCAGCTAAGTAAGTCTGTAGACTTACCAGTCTTTGAAGCGCAAACGATCACCTCACTCTCAAGTTCCCTCGGGAAAATGCACATTGCCTTTTCAAGACAAGGCACACGAATCAAACAACACTCTAGTCAACTAGAAATTCTTAGACTCCTAGACTCAACATCCTCACAGGAACAACATCACTCTAATCAACTAGAAGTCCTTAGACTTCTAGGCTCAACATCCTCAAAAGAATCATAACTCAAGATAGATCAACCCTCTAACCAACTAGAAGTCTTTAGACTTTTAGTGCTCACAATCCTCTCCACTCATAAACACACAAGATACATGATACACTCAGTCCATTTCCGTAAACGCTTCCAAGATAACAACTCAGTCCCAAACCAATATCCTCACAATCCTAAGAGTTCATGCTACAATATCACAACCAACATACTCTCAACTCTTACAAGATAACCCTAAGGGTCAAGCCACTACTTGGAATTCAATATCACCTATGTTAAGCCATCCTAACGTACTCCTAAGATGGTTCGAGGTCAAGGAAGTGGAAAGGAAAGAAAGGAACAAGAGATCGGAGGCTTACTGGTGCAGAAACCGCCCCTGCGGAGTCAAGACGCCGCCCCTGCGGTGTGCAGGACCCAGAGTCCGCCCCTGCAGGTTGCAGAGGCCACCCCCGCGGCTCACAGGATCAGCCCCCGCGGCTCACAGGATCCGCCCCCGCGGATCATAGAATCCGCCCCCGCGGCTCACAGTCCAGAAACGTCGATTTCTTCGGTTCTTGATGTTCAAAAGCCTTCCTATTGCCTCCTTTGATGATGTGAATGTCTCCTAGCCTCCAACATGAAATCTTATCCCTCCTCCACGGTCTAAGTATGCCATCAACACAATCAAACACAAGAGGAACCTCCTTTAGGTAGATCCATGGATTCCTTCCATTCAAAGTAGCAAGAAGAAGAAGGACGAAGAAGGAAGGAAGGGGAAGGAAAGAACTTACCCTGGAACACGTATCCGCAGTCTGAACTCCGTGTGATAGCCTCTAGAGAAGAGAGGAGAAAAAGGTGAAGAATAATGTGAAGGAGATGAGGAAGAAGAAGGGAGAGAATGAAGTAACGTGAAAAGAAATGAGGGAGAGGGAGTTAGGCTGCATAAATGGGAGGGATGCTAAGAGACAGCAGGCATGAATCACTCCTCTCATAAAGAGACGGAATTAAAAGAGTTAGAAGACGAAAGGTTTGACGGAAAAGGAACAAAACTCTCGCTCAATGTGTCACCGCCCCTGCGGGACATCCAAGCCACGGTCTCGGACGGCCGCGGTTGCGGGCCTTCTAAGCCGCAAGGACGGTAGCCCTTGCTCAAGGCTTCTAACGCCTCTCGTAACGGAACCCAAAAGTTCCGGGCGTTACATTAGATCCCCCTCAAAATACGTTTCGTCCCGAAACTTAAACAAACGCCAATCCTCTCGGTCTCAATAGAGACATGCACTTGGAACATGAAGGTATAAACCTTTGATCTAAACACGCGATCCACTCAAGCTAACACATAAAGATCATACAGATCAAACACATAATCCCGCACAAGCACAACTACACATAACATCACACATGCACATAAGTCTAACTCATCGATCATATCGATGTTACTAGCTCAGCGTAACTCCACCAAAAATACTATCCTTTGTCTTGCAAATAGCCTCATCGGCTCCTCGTCTATGCCACTAGATTGTCATGACTGACACTGTATCTCGAGTCGTATACGTACTTACTTGGTTGATACACATGAAATGCCGATGAACACATTCTGCTTCTTGGTGGCAACGCCAACCTGTAACCCACTTTCCAACTCGCGCAAAGATCTCAAAAAGATCCGATGTAACAGAACTCAACTTTTGACGCTTCACGTTGATGAAACTCTCATATAGACCTACTCCATGTTTGAACTCTCGAAGCATGCGCCTCTTATCTGTACACGCCTTCCAGCCACTCGGCACGACAAGCATCCGCTCTAGGGTTATCGTTACTCGAGCGATGTCATCACATATCTTCTCCAGGTCATCTTACCATTACAACTCGATAAATTCTACAAAACGGTGTATGACACATCCACTCGTATAAAGTCTCACGAAGGCCATCCCGAACGACGCATGACAACTATAATAATATGAAACCTTAAACAAAGGGAAGTGTTCTTATCACGCTTGCCCCCAATGTGGCACACAGGCTCTCGATCCGAGACGATTGTACTCGGTTTCCCCACAAAATTTCACTATCAACTTAGTGAATTCATTCACTTGCCGACTCATTGATCACGTTTCCCAAATAGTAATAAAACGCGTGATCTTGTCGGTTGCTCTACAACAATCCCAATTGCGTCACAACTTTTACTCGGTAAAAACCGGTAATAACATTTATGGAGGTATCCTCCCACTTCCACTGTGTAACTAGCAGTTGATGAAATCCTCATCCCATCAGATATAGTGATAACACTTGACGTGATGACAGATCGCACATTGACTTCAAACATAGTCGCGTCGGGTTTAAGCCCACATCATCACTACGACATATGATGTCCCGGTTCCTCTTACATTCAGTATAACACATTAGGTAGCCTCTCCCAAATCGGACAAGGGTTTGTCCTTATCCAGAAACCGGATATCCATCTCCATCCTTAATAAATCCCTCCGCATTTGAAGCTAGATCGTCAGTCGAGCTATCGCCTCCTCTCGAGGCATCCACATGCTAAGGGTGTCGGTGACCACATTCACCTTTCCCGGATGATGCAAAACCATCTGATCAAATTCCTAAATCAAATATATTCATCTCTTCTATCCGGTATTCAATTGTTGGTGAGTAAATATATATATATCAAACCCTTATCTCCCGTTCAAGACTGACATGTCGTTCTATAAATTAAAATACTAACATCCACATAAGCACATGTATTAAGCATTTAGCTCACGGGTCCTTCATGGGCATTCCTCACATATGCCCAGAATTGTCTAACACATACTCGCGAAACCTATCTTGTTACTTCACCTGCATCTCAAGCCTCGCATGGATGCATCCCTATTTGTCGCCAAATCCACAAGACTCTTGTCTGTGCACAAAAATTTAGAGTAGAAACCAATCACCTCTTTAGCTTTTTAAAGCTCCAAGGACACGGCTCGGACCATACGATTCTAGTATACCTCCTCGGAAAGGGAGGGCATTAAAACCATTCTGCAACTAGGCAGTTATTTCCCACCAATCTATAAGCTCCCTACCTCCCCAACATTCATTCAAGGTAGCACCGAATAAAAAAACCAACTTGGTCATCATCGGATCAACTTGATCTCTCTCGTTGTCACTACGTGTCCTAGGAAGTCACTTTAGATGTCCTAACTCCCACCTAGATGACTTCGTGCATAAGTCTTATCCCGCATAACTTGTATTGATGTCGTCCCGTGTAAAGCTTGTTCCTCTCAACTATTAGGTTATGGTCCGTATTGAAACCGCTTGTAAAGCCACAAATTGTGCGACAACCCCGCAACTCGATTCAGAAACCGATGAATCCGTATCTACATAACCTCTAAAATCCTTGTGTGTACGTGACCAAATGGCTTCACTACAACTTGTAGTGACCATACCGGTCCGAAATGCCGTCTTACATAGGTACTTTCTTTTCTCGTCATAAACTGATGACAACCGACTTCAAGTCGTTACTTTACCAAGCCATAGTATAAAATATCTCTAAGCTTGCAGTGTTGCCCTAACTCGGGTTCTCCGTTATTCAACATAGCCCTCGTGGCTTCTTCGGGTGAGTCTAGAAAAATTTTGACTCATCTCTTGCTCACGACGACATCTCATCCGTTTCATGCCATGCATCCTTTATATAACTTCCCATTTGCGTAAATCAACAATGAAAGCCTCACCTTCCTCTTGATCGTCTAGTTTTTCCAACCCTGATCACACCTTAATGGTTATGATCCGTTTTGTTCCTCCACATGTCAATCCCATGACCTAAGAAGGTCGCGTAGGTCATTACAATTCCTCCCTAAGAGGTCTTTTATTGTGACTTGCCTTGAACCCGTTCAACGCTACTTGATTACGCCATTTTCTCCTCCGTTGATATAACTCTTTATTGTTGACATTGAACCACCGGGAATATTCCAAGCTCTTGTTATTGTTCCTTTATGATCCCACAGTATGGGTTACTCTTCCCATCTACACTCATCAATAGACAACCTACACCTGTGAGTTCTCGGTTGCCATTGATTAGCTCATGGTTGACCTTCTGTTGAGGTCAACAACCTGTCTTTCTTCTGTACTTTCCATGTTATTATTATCATGAAGGCTACTCTCTCGGGTTACTATACCTTAAACTCCGTTAGCTTATCCTTCATTCCACGCTTCATTTTCTTCTGCAAGATAACTAACCTTCTCTGCCTTGTTGTGTCAAGTGACTCACCTTCATAGGCTTAACCGCGCTTCATGATATCTGGTAAGTGCGTCTTCTTAGAAATCTCTAACTTTAGTTTGCATCCACTCGTGTTTCCCTTTGTTGATGTCTTACGTCTTTCGATAAAAGATCCCGGTTGTATCTCTCGTCTTTTGAAACTATCATCTCTAATCACTTCCTTCTTATTGACGTTTCTTAGCCTTCTCGCCATAACAAAAACGGTTGACCCTCTTAAAGACCTTCTACTATGTGAACCTTCACCACATGTTTTTTCCCGCTGCCTCATATGTCTGAAGAAAGTCATCCACTTGAGATCTCGTAAATTCAGCACTTCACCTTCTAGTCTTTTTGTAAGCGTAACTTACGTATCTTTTAGATCCTCGAAATTGGTCCATCTGCACCTTTCGTCTAGGCTCCCGTGCTTAGGAGTGCATAGGGAAACTTATGCCTCAACTGGAACGCCAATCTTATATTCGAGTGAAACTGCACTCATCTTCACTCGCTTCGCGTCTTCATTTCATCAACGCGACACTGGGAAGAACCTTAAGTTTGTTGTTTCTTGTTGCTTTATTGATGATTCATCCTTGCTTCCTCATATTCACTCTCTTATCTTCATGTCGCCTCCTTAATTGTGTAGTTTTCATCTCGGTTTCCCTTAAGTTGACTTGGCTTCCTCTCTATTTGTTTAACATTTGCTTAAGTCATCTCTGGTCTTCTGGTTTGACGTCCGCATAAACGGATCCAAGAAATCATCGGGGTGTTTGCTAAAACTTGATGCTCAACTCGATAACTTGGGCATACTCCTCGTCGTATGTACACTAGCCTAAGCCATACGGCGTTTGTCCAAGGGCAATGATAGCTTCCTATCATCTAATTACAAAGACTGCAACTCTAATATGATACTATTGTACCATACGTATAAATATATAGGTATATATAACTATATAGAAGTCATGCTAATAATATAATCATAACAAATCCACAAACAACTTACAACCTAACATACAACTTTAATTCTAGTAAACTAGGTTGTGGAGATCCGCGGAGGTAGTGGTGGTCCCGTACATTCTATCCCAACCCGACTATGCTCATGGTTTGAAAACAAAATTCGTTTTGAAAACTTAGAACCCTTGAGGGTTCTGTTTATTTGTCTATTTCGCCTTTTAGAAGATTGCGAGTGCCGTTGTTGCCAACCTAGAGCTCTAATACCATATTGTAACACCCCAAATCCTAGAGGACTCGGAATGCTATAGCTGGAACCTCACAATGGGTCCCGTCCCTTAGCTTGGCAACAACTTCATCGGACCTTACAACACAGCACAAATAAAAAGGCAAAATACATAGTTTTATAACATGAGCGGAAGAAAAAGGTACAAATCTGAAAACAATCTAGCCAAGTTTCAAAACCAAAGAACAACATAAGTCTCAACATTCATGAAATATAAAGATAACAGCCCCGTCCTATAATGCACGGAACCCCGGCTGCCCACTACAACCGGATCACTCGATCACCTCTCTAACCTGCAAGGCATCTACAAGCGGTATAATACCGTTAGCTGACAATCTATGCATAAGTATAAAGGTAAAAGCACAAGCACACAACATACACAATCAGCATGAAACACTCAATCCTTTTGTTATCTTTAATTAGGTGATATGTCATTAGTAATGATACTTATCTTGTGACACGAGGGATTCCCAAACCTCGCCCCTGATCCCGTTTACCAACAAGGAATGGTGCTAATGCATGTGACCGTATACCTGTCTGGGCTGGTACAGGGAACCTCGTAGACTCTCGCAAGAGCTAGGCAGATGATGTCACGACCCGTTATGATACACTTGGGTCCATTACGAATATAATAAAGTCGGCCTAATCCGGTTTCATTATTATTCTAACTAGAAAACACCACTCATACACAATACACTCATACAAGAAGCCAGCTAAGTAAGTCCGTAGACTGTCTCTGAAGCGCAAATGATCACCTCACTCTCAAGTTCCCTCGGGAAAACGCACAACGCCCGTTCAAGACAAGGCACACGAATCAAACAACACTCTAGTCAACTAGAAATCCTTCGACTCCTAGGCTCAACATCCTCACAAGAACAACATCACTCTAGTCAACTAGAAGTCCTTAGATTTCTAGGCTCAACATCCTCAAAAGAATCACAACTCAAAATAGATCAACCCTCTAACTAACTAGAAGTCTAAAGACTTCTAGTGCTCACAATCCTCTCCACTCATAAACACACAAGATACATGATACACTCAGTCCATTGCCTTAAAGGCTTCCAACATAACAACTCAGTCCCTAACCAATATCCTCACAATCCTAAGAGTTCATGCCACAATATCACAACCAACATACTCTCAACTCTCACAAGATAACCCTAAGGGTCAAGCCACTACTTCGCATTCCATATCACCTATGTTAAGCCACCCTAACATGCTACTAAGATGGTTCAAGGTCAAGGAAGTGGAAAGGAAAGAAAGGAACAAGATATCGGAGGCTTACTAGTGCAGAAACTGCTCCTGCGGTGTCAAGACGCCGCCCCTGCGGTGTGCAGGTCCCAGATTCCGCCCCTACGGGTTGCATAGGCCACCCCCGCGGCTCACAGGATCCGCCCTCGCGGCTCACAGAATCCGCCCCCGCGGCTCACAGTGCAGAAACGTCGATTTCTTTGGTTCTTTATGTGCAAAAGCCTTCCTATTGCCTCCTTTGATGATGTGAATGTCTCCTAGTGATAGGTGATGGAATCACTATCAAATAGGGTAGTTTTTAGAGTCTTTTTACTGTATTAGTGTCGGTTTATGCTGCTAACTCCTTGGTCCAGAAGAAGAAGATCAAAAGAAGCTAAAGGAGTTACAAGCACTTAGGAGTGAAGATCGATCACGAAGCAAAGCTTCTGTTGCCTCACCGCCCCTGCGGGTCCTTGCAGCCGCCCTTGCGGATGACGTTTCCTCTGAAACGCTCCCTGCGCCTTCACCAACGCCGGTCATGAAGTGTGTCACCGCCCCTGCGCCACTCCTTGGCGCCCCTGCGGTGACCTGCCCTGAAGATATGAAGACCAGCTCCCCTGCGTCTCACACTGCGCCCCTGCCTGCACCTCAACCTGGGAGCTGGAAGACGAAGAGGCTATGTCGACGCCCCTGCGTCGACATAACGACGCCCCGGCGGCTTGACATCAGAAACGTCAAGAAGGCGAAAGGCCAGACGTTAATGTGCATTTAAGATCCGCCCCAGTGGAGTTATGTAGCCGCCCCAGCGGTTCTGAAGAAGATCAACCGATTCTGCCTAAACCGCCCCTGCGGTTTTTGAAGGCCGCCCTTGCGGTTTAACGCCAGAAGCTTTACTCCGGCTGTTTACACTACCTTTATGGCATTTAAGGTGGCTGTTTTAGGCCGGATATTTACTCCTAATTAAGTGTCTTTTGTAGTATAAATAGTCCATGGCTGATTGCTACAATCATCCATACTTGAGTTTTTCCATTGTAATGAGTTGCTAACTCCCTTGCTACATTGGGTTGGTTTGAAGCTGCTTTGTTACTTTGGTCGTAAGTTCTTTTTAATATAAGTTTTTATTCAGTAATGCTTTGTGTTTCCTTGATCTCCATTGTTTAATTGCATGTTAACTATTACTTGAGATTGATCACCTTAGGTTCTAAAGTGCATGTAAACAACTAGGATTAACAAGTTCCGGGTTCGGGTCTTTAATCTAGTAGCAACTTTAAGTAATAACGGGTTGTAATTACTTAAAGAAAAGGAACACAAATATAAAGATAAATTTAACGGTTTTAATCTTCTCTTTATATCCCTTAGTCTTTGTTTGAATGCTAACTTGTTATTTGTTCTTGTAGGTTTACGGAACTTTAATAAGTTAAGTTGTGTTGATGCCGGTTGGCTCAATACATATGTATGATCGAGACGGGAGATTACTTAAGAATTTATAAAAGGAACACACCAAAGTAGCAGTTGCATGCTTAGAATCATCCTTGTGTAGATTCATCCATTATTGTCTTAATTGTCGCATTAATCGTTTTCATAAGTTTTTGTGCATCAGTTCAACCAACCCCCCCCCCCTTTGTGTCACTTGTCATTATAATCAATAATTGCATCTAAAACACCTTAACTATCTTGGGTTCGACCGTTACTTAATCAATATACTTGTTCTTAGTGCTAAGTCGGGATTTACATTTGATTGGGTATAGACGACCATAGAAATACCTTCGGTCAAATTTTGGCGCCGTTTCTGGGGAGTTTTTGTGTTTTACTGTTATTATTGATTATTGGTTTGAACCATTTTTGTGGTTCAAACCCGTGCTACTAATTTCGGCTTTGCTTCTTTTGATCCAAAAATTGAGATGACGCACATTCGGCAACGAAGACAACAACGACTTCAACAGAAGATGGGTGACCGTACTCTTCATCAACTTACGCAGCCCACGTTGGTTCAAAATCCTCTTGCGGTCACTATACCGGCACTAGGGGTAGGAGTCAACTTTGAGCTCAAGCCGAGCCTTATTCACTTGCTTCCATCCTTCCATGGGCTAAGTGGTGAAGACCCCATCAAGCACCTTGGGATGTTCCATACTGTATGTATGAGCATGAAGCCGGCCAATATTACCGAAGAACAGATCAAGATGAGGGCATTCGGCTTCACATTCAAAGATTCGGCGGATGATTGGTATTACAACCTTCCATTCGGGAGTATTGACACTTGGGAGAAACTTCACAAAGCGTTCTTGGAGAAATACATTCCAACTAAAAAGGCCAATAGCTTGAAGAAAGCTATAAGCAACATCGAGCAAGAGGCAACCGAAACTCTCTACGAGTACTTCGAAAGGTTTGCAAGCCTCCGATCCAGCTGTCCTTTCCACGGATATTCAACTCAAGATCTAGTCATGTACTTGTACAATGGCTTGCTAGACAATGAAAGGAGGATCGTCGATGCAGCTTGCGGAGGTAATATTCTTAACTCTACTCCTGACCTTGCTTTGGAAAAGATACAGGAACTAGCGGAAGGAACTCGGAACTTTGGAAGGACCCCAGCTAAGAAAGGAGTTCTTGCCGTGAGTTCTGGGAAAGCGAGATTTCAACCGAGCTGGCGGAATTGGAGGAAATGGTAAAGAGGCTAATACTTATGGGAACACCGCAACAGCTCAAAGCTTCTGGAGTTTGTGCTGACCCGTACCATCCAACGGACATGTGTCCACAAGTTCAAAATGACGACGCTGAAGTGAATGCAATGGGTTATGGACAACCACAACAGCAAAGACCTAGAAACGATCCCTATGCACAGAATTTCATGCCAAATTGGCGTGACCAACAGAATTTTCGTTGGAGGGATCAACAAAACCAACAACAGCAGCCCCCCAAGGTAAGTATCACTCCACTGAAGATATGTTGCAGGTTTTGACTAAACACTTTGCTACTCATGTCCAAACAACAGAATCAAGATCAAGAACCTTGAGAAGCAGGTTGGTCAAATGGCGGAAGCTATTTCAAGGACCGAATCAAGGCTTTCCGCAGGATTGCCTTCCCAGATGTTTATAAACCCCAAGGAGAATGTTAGTGCCCTAACATTAAGGAGCGGGAAGCAAATCCGACAAGAACCAACAAAAGAGTCACAAAGCGAACCTTCCGTCGTTATTTCCGCACCCACAGCAGCCCTTGCGGCTGCAGCTGCGCCCAGCCCAAAAGGAAGGACGCCCTTGCGGCTGGCTGCCCCTGCCCCTGCGGTGACAACCCATGATCCGCCCCTGCGCCTTCAAGATGACGCCCCTGCGGAAAGCACAACAGAAGGTCCTACTAAAAAGGATACTTACGTCCGGCCTAACTTTCCGCCACTGTACTCCGAAAAGCCACCGGCTCCTTTTCCAGAAGCATTGAAGGGGCGAAGAATCATAGAGGACAAGGACCTCTTTGAGACTTTCTCTAAATGCGAGGTAAACATTCCCCTCCTTAAGTTGGTGAAAAGTATCCCTAAGTATGCTTGTTTTTTAAGGAACTTTGCACTATCAAGAGAAATCAAAAGCTAAAGGGGAAATAGAAAGTGCAAGTGAGTGAACATGTGTCGGCAGTTTTCCAACGGAGAATGCCCAAGAAATGTAGCGATCCGGGGATGGTAAGCATTCGTTGTGTTATAGGGGAAACCTGCTTTGACAAAGCAATGCTTGATCTCGGTGCTTCTATTAATGTCTTGCCATATTCGATTTACAAATCACTTGGCCTTGGGCCACTAATGGAAATTAGGATTGTAGTACAACTTGCTGATAGATTTAATGTGTACCCGAAAGGGATAATTGAAGATGTATTAGTGATGGTAGACAACCTAATTTTTCCTACTGATTTCTTTGTTGAACCTTTTGTGCAAGATGTTTTTGATAACTCTGACATGGATGAATTGAGAAATGTGATTGAGCATGACATTGATGGTTTCAAATCAGATTATGTGTTAACATCTAGCATGAAAGAGGTCCTAGCCCAATTAGATGGGCATAAAAGTCTACCTATCTCCAATTTGGCCATTGGGCCCACTTTACTAACCCAAAGCGAGAAGCTTGTTCCGTCCATAGTGCAGGCACCGGAAATAGAATTGAAGGACCTTCCGTCACACCTAAAGTATGTTTTCCTTGGAGCACACAATACCTTGTCGGTCATCATCTCCAATAAGTTGACCACCGGAAAAGAAGATAAGTTGGTGAATGTACTAAAGGAGCACAAGACGGCCCTCGGATGGACTATTGCGGACATCAAGGGGATAAGTCCTTCCACTTGCATGCATAGGCTTTTACTTGAGGACAAATCCAAGCCCTCTTGGCAACCTCAAAGGAGGTTGAACCCACCAATGATGGATGTAGTAAAAAAGGAAGTGTTGAAGCTCCTCCAAGCGGATATGATCTTTCCTATCTCGGATAGCAGTTGGGTCAGCCCAACCCAAGTGGTTCCAAAAAAGGGAGGCATCACTTTGGTGGAAAATCAACATAGAGAGATGGTCCCAAGCAAAACACAAACCGGATAGAGAGTTTGCATTGACTACCGCAAGCTCAATAAGGTAACACAAAAAGACCATTTCCCATTACCTTTTATTGATCAAATGTTGGAACGCCTTGCAGGTCATCAATACTACTGTTTCATGGATGGATAGTCCCACCAGAAGATCAATAGAAGACGACGTTCACTTGCCCATTTGGCACTTTTGCATATCGCAGAATGCCCTTTGGACTTTGCAACGCGCCGAGCACTTTCCAACAGTGCATGATAAGTATTTTCTCCGAATACATAGAAAATTTATTTGAAGTCATCATGGATGATTTTACCGTCCATGGAGACAGTTTTGACGCATGTTTAGGGCATTTAAAACTTGTTCTTGAAAAATGTGTTGAAACCAATTTAGTTCTTAATTCGGAAAAATGTCATTTCTTGGTCGAAAAAGGAATTGTGCTAGGACATGTAATATCTTCAAAAGGGATAGAGGTAGATAAGGCAAAGGTTGATGTTATTAAAAATTTACCTTATCCTACTAATGTTCGGGAAATCCGATCTTTTCTTGGTCATGTAGGTTTCTACCGAAGGTTCATCAAAGACTTCTCAAAAGATCTCAGCACCCCTGTGTGAATTGCTCAAGAAAGATGTCACCTTCATAGTGGATGAGGATTGCAAGAATGATTTCGACACTTTGAAGTCATGTCTCACCACTGCACCGATCATCCGTTCTCCAGATTGGGAGAAAACTTTTGAAATCATGTGTGACGCCAGTGACTACGCCGTCGAAGCTGTCTTAGGACAAAAAGACGGACGGGCCTCCCATGTTTTTGCCCTTGAGAAGTTCACGCAATACTTACTTGGGGTAAAGGTAATTATTTTCACTAACCATGCAGCCCTTGGGTACCTCATGGCAAAGAAGGAGGCGAAGCCACGATTAATCAGTTGGGTGCTCCTTCTAAGCGAATTTAACCTAGAGATAAGGGACAAAAAGGGAGCTGAGAACCTGGTGGCAGATCATTTGAGCAGACTAGTGCAAGAGAAGGAAGAACCAGGAAAAAAAGAGAGATAGCCGGAAGCTTTCTAGACGATACATTCTACACAACTCTCTGTTGTGTAACCGCCCCCGTGCCTCACACCAGCCGCCCCTGCGGCCCCGTCTAGGCGCCCCTGCGGAATTGTCCACAGAGGTTTGTCTTAAGCTTCAATCTTTTAAGCCTTGGTTTGCTAACATTGTGAACTTCATTGTCAGGAAGGAGTATCCTCTAGACTTCACCAAGGCACAACGAGAGAAAGTAAAAGCTGAAGCTCGACACTACGTTTGGGACGATCCTTACCTATGGAAGCATTGTAGTGACCAAGTGATCCGGCGTTGCATTCTAGACTATAAGGTACAATCCTTCCTAACTTTCTGTCATTCTGAAGCATGTGGGGGACACTTTGGGGAAAACAAAACTGCAAGAAAAGTTTTGGATGCCGGTTTCTTTTGGGCACACATTTTTCGAGACGCTTTTGCGTTTTGTAAAGTGTGTGATAGATCCCAAAGGGTAGGAAATCTTTCAAGGAAACATGAAATGCCCCAATCCTCTCTTATATTTTGTGAAATATTCGATGTTTCGGGAATTGATTTCATGGGGCCGTTTCCTACCTCATTCGGGAACACATATATTTTGCTTGCGGTGGACTATGTTTCCAAGTGGGTGGAAGCAAAGGCCACAAAAACTGAAGATTCAAAAGTAGTTGCTGCTTTTCTGAAGGAAAATATCTCTGCAAGATTTGGAATCCCAAAAGCCTTAATCAGTACCCTTTTTTCCAACAAGATGATCACGGCTCTCCTTAAGAAATACCATGTTCACCAAAGAGTGTCAACAACTTATCATCCACAAACAAACGGCCAAGCTGAGGTGTCTAACCGGGAAATATAGACCATCCTTGAAAAGACGGTTTTTCCCGGGCGGAAGGATTGAAGTGCAAGGCTAAATGATGCCCTATGGGCATATCGGACAGCCTACAAAACTCCCATCGGAATGTCTCCTTTTAGGCTCGTGTTTGGGAAAGTCTGCCACCTACCGGTGGAGTTAGAGCACAAAGCTTGGTGGGCGGTAAAGAAGTGCAACATGAAAATAGAAGAAGTGGGAGAATTTCGGAAGCTCCAATTGCAAGAGTTGGAGGAACTAAGGCTAGATGCATATGACCATGCTACCACATACAAAGAAAAGGCCAAAGCATGGCATGACCGGAACATCATCCGGAAGGCCTTCAACGTAGGTAATAAGGTACTTCACTTTCAATCCCGTTTGAAACTCTTTGCAGGTAAGCTGCGTTCAAGATGGACAGGGCCGTTCATAGTAGCCGAAGTATACCCTCACGGGGTTGTGGATCTCTATGACCCCCAAACACACAAGGTGTTTAAGCTGAACGGACAAAGGCTAAAGCTTTACCTTCAAGGAGTCAAGAACGATCCGATTGAGGAGATGGTACTAGAGGAGGCACAGTGTGAGAAGTAGAGATCTTACGTCGAGCCATGGACGTAAAACAAAGGGCTTCTCGGGATGCAACCCATAGGAATAAAAAGAGGAGCTTCTGTCAAGAAATTTGCCCCTGCGGTTTAGTATCCTGCCCCTGCGGTGACACTCAAGCCAGCGCCGCCCCCGGCGTTGGGCCTGTGCCTGCAACACGCCTGTCACTGCCCCCGCGGTGACATCCCCACACCCCTGCGGCGGCCATCCTTGACACAAATTCCCAGCGCCGCCCCCGGCGCTGGCCCTGCGTGCTCCAATCCCTTGTCGCCGCCCCCGCGGTGTCCAACTTCCGCCCCTGCGGGTTTACCCAGAAAAGAAAAAAAATAGGATCTCGAAAAAATGCCTACACCTACCACGCACCACCCACCAACCCTCCTCACCAAACACAACCACAATCCCACGCACCTTTTCTGTCAAAGCTGCGAACGCCCCTGCACCCTCAGAGAGACCTCCCAACCACCCTCTCCGACGCCCCTGCGCCACCAACACCAAGGACGCACACCTCCGACACACTTGCGCCACCTACCCTCGTGCCAAACGCCACCTCCCTTCAATTGCTACGATTCTCCACTCTTGCGCCACCTTCAACGTCGCGTGCACCAAAAACCACCACCGGAGCCACTCCAAGACGCAACCACCTTCGAAGCATTCAAAAAATCGCCTTCTGCAGTTCTCCCGCCCCTGCAAGCATCCGCCCCTGCGCCTCACCGCCCCTGCGCCTGCATAGCCGCCCTTGCGGAAAAACCAACAGAAAGGTCGATTATTTTCCTTTTTCCAAACGTTCACTATCCTTTGCTTCACATACTTTCAAGAATGGAAGCCCCAAGGAAATACAAGATGACGGAAACAGAGAAGAACCGATATAGGATTGTGCAGGATGGAGTTGTGTATGCAACTCGATTTCTACATATCCCGTTCATGGAGAAACTGGGCATGCTAGAGAGCATGCAAACGTTTTTGGCGAATGCTGGGCTCTGAGGTCAGGGGCTTATTCAGACTAGTTAAAGAATAATCGAATTGAGGTATTTTACCATTCAAAGTAAATTTATGAACCAATAAAGTATATCTTCAAAACTCGTTGGAAGAGTCTCAGACTCCATGCTTTGTGACTTCCTCCAGAAGAGTTCTCCAACATATCCGGAGCTCAGCAGACAATTTATCGCCACTTTCACAATGCAAAAGGAAGACCACGTGTGTACCGGCCTCACCTTGAAGTTCAACAAAGTGAAGTGCACGCTTGACTACAACGATTTACGGGAGGCTTTTGGGGTGACTCTAAACCCCTCTGAGAACTGGTGGGATCCAGTCCCGGCCCCGGACCTATGTGAGTTTTGGCAAGCAGCTACCGGGTCGGAGTTCCATGCTGGGGTGAGGACTCCAACAAACTCACTCACCCCAGTTTGAGGTTGATTTCCAAGATCCTCATGAGTGTCTTTTGTGGACACAAAGAGGAAAACAAGGTCGCTCTCAAGGACCTCCCACTACTCTACTCCCGTCTTCCACAAAGCGAGAAGCTGATGGATTGACCCTCTCTCTTCCTCGCCGCTTTGAAGCGGATTAGGAGGAATGAGCCGATGGATATTGTTGGTGGTGGGGTGATCTCTTTGATCGCCTCACAAGTGATGGACCTGCCCGAGTTAGAGGATGGGATGGCGGCTCCTCTCTACACTGAGGGGATGCTTAGGAGGTGCAAGATCCTCTGCCACATCACCTACCTCCCCCGACCTTCACCTCTAGGAGGTGAGCTCTCCGAGCTCTACATACCGGCAGATCCTTTCGTGCCGAGGAGGCCACTAGTGGCCATTGTAGAGAGGCATGCCGCCAGCTCCAGCCGGGCCCATCAAGAGGAGCACCTTCCCATCCTAGATGACGAGGAGACGCCCACAGCGGCACAAGAGGAGGACCCGGCCCTTGCGAGCCTTCAGGCTCAGATGGCGGCCATGACGACCCAGCACCGGACATGGCAGTCCGATTACCAGCGGACTTTGCTGGAGCAGCAGGAGAGCTGGCATGACACTTTTGCCACCTCCATGACCTCACACTTCGACCAGAGGCAGGAGTCCTGGCAGGCAGCCCAGCAGCAGCAGCTGGCTTGGCAGGCCAGTTTTGAGACCTCTTTTGGTCGGCGGATGTCTGCCCAGCAAGACCGGATTGATGACATCTAACGCCGCCAGGAGCATTTCTTCCGCCACTTCCCCTACCCGCCGGAGGAGGGTCCGGTTGGTCCATCCGGACCACCCCAGTGAGGGGTATATTTCTTTTCCCCTCTCCCGCATTTATCTTTGACTCATTTCCACTTTGAGGACAAAGTGCACTTTAAGTATGGGGGAGGGACATATCATTGCTTGTACAATATTGTTTTTTTTGGCATTTGTTTTTGCATTGTTGAATTCAGTTTCATTTAAAAAAAATAGCCAAAGAAAGTGGAAAAAGGCATGAAAATCCTTGGATAAACCGAAAACCCGAAATGGCGGTTTAGGTAAAAAGAAGGTAGTCCGACCAACCTTAGGTTGGTGCAAAATTGGACTTGAGGGATGTGAGTTTAAGTGATAAAAGAAGAAGAGTGGCAATGTGAAAACCCGAAAGGGCGCCTTGGCAAGATGAGCGACACCGAGTGTAGGTTTCCCTTCCGACGTTTTGGTGACATAAGAAGGGGAGTCATAAAGAGGTTGTCCAAGTAGGCCACTCTTGGAGCGATAAGGATGGTAGTATCTCTTTTTCTCACATTTCCTCTCTTTTCCTTCTTTCTTTCTTGGCTTTTCTCTTGTTTTCTATTAACTTTCTACTTACTCATGCTTCCTGACACCTTTGAGTCTAGTTGATGACATTTGTTTTTACTCGGGACGAGTAAGAGGTCTAAGTATGGGGGAGTTTGATAGGTGATGGAATCACTATCAATTAGGTTAGTTTTTAGAGTCTTTTTATTGCATTAGTGTCGGTTTATGCAACTAACTCCTTGGTCTAGAAGAAAAAGATCAAAAGAAGCTAAAGAAGGAGTTACAAGAACTTAGGAGTGAAGATCGATCACGAAGCAAAGCTTCTGTTGCCTCACCGCCCCTGCGGGTCCTTGCAGCCGCCCTTGCGGATGACGTTTCCACTGAAACGCTCCTTGCGCCTTCACCAGCGCCGGCCATGAAGTGTGTCACCGCCCCTGTGCCACTCCTTGGCGCCCCTGCGGTGACCTGCCCTGAAGATATGAAAAGCAGCTCCCCTGCGTCTCACACCGCGCCCCTGCCTGCGCCCCAACCTGGGAGCTGGAAGACGAAGAGGCTATGTCGACGCCCCTACGTCGACAGATGGACGCCCCGGTGGCTTGACATCAGAAACGTCAGGAAGGCGAAAGGTCAGACGTTGAAGTGCATTTAAGATCCGCTCCAGCGGAGTTATGTAGCCGCCCCAGCGGTTCTAAAGAAGATCAACCGATTCTGCCTAAACCGCCCCTACGGTTCCTGATGGCCGCCCCTGCGGTTTAACGCCAGAAGCTTTACTCCGGCTGATTACACCACCTTTATGGCATTTAAGGTGGCTTTTTTTGGCCGGCTATTTACTCCTAATTAAGTGTTTTTTGTAGTATAAATAGTCCATGGCTGATTGTTAGAATCATCTATACTTTTCCCCACAAAATCCATTTTAGACTTGAGTTTTTCCATTGTAATGCGTTGCTAACTCCCTTGCTACATTGGGTTGGTTTGAAGTTTCATTGTTACTTTGGTTGTAAGTTCTTTTTAATATAAGTTTTTATTCAGTAATGCTTTGTGTTTCCTTGATCTCGATTGTTTAATTGCATGTTAACTATTACTTGAGATTGATCACCTTAGGTTCTAAAGTGCATGTAAACAACTAGGATTAACAGGTTCCGGGTTCGGGTCTTTAATCCAGTAGAAACTTTAAGTAATAACGGGTTGTAATTACTTAAAGAAAAGGAACACAAATATAAAGATAAGTTTAACGGTTTCAATCTTCTCTTTATATCCCTTAGTCTTTGTTTGAATGCTAACTTGTTATTTGTTCTTATACGTTTACGGAACTTTAATAAGTTAAGTTGTGTTGATTCCGGTTGGCTCAACACATATGTATGATCGAGACGGAAGATAACTTAAGAATTTATAAAAGGAACGCACCAAAGTAGCAATTGCATGCTTAGAATCAACCTAGTGTAGATTCATCCATTATTGTCTTAATTGTCGCATTAATCGTTTTCATAAGTTTTTGTGCATCAATTCTACCAAACCCCCCCCCTTTGTGTCACTTGTCATTATAATCAATAATTGCATCTAAAACACCTTAACTCTCTTGGGTTCGACCCTTACTTAATCACTATACATGTTCTTAGTGCTAAGTCGGGATTTACTTTTGATTGGGTATAGACGACCATAGAAATACCTTCGGTCACCTAGCCTCCAACATGAGATCTTAGCCGTCCTCTACGGTCTAAGTATGCCATCAACACAATCAAACACAAGAGGAACCTCCTTTAGATAGATCCATGGATTCCTTCAATTGAAAGTAGCAAGAAGAAGAAGGACGAAGAAGGAAGGAAGGGGAAGGAAAAAACTTACCCTGGAACACGTATCCGCAGTCTGAACTCTGTGTGACAGCCTCCAGAGAAGAGAGGAGAAAAAGCTGAAGAATAACGTGAAGGAGGTGAGGAAGAAGAAGGGAGAGAATGAAGTAACGTGAAAAGAAATGAGGGAGAGGGAGTTAGGCTGCATAAATGGGAGGGATGCCAAGAGACAACAACCATGAATCACTCCTCTCACAAAGAGACGGAATTAAAAGAGTTAGAAGACGAAAGGTTTGATGGAAAAGGAACAAAACTCTCGCTCAACGTGTCACCGCCCCCGCGGGACGTCCAACCCGCGGTCGCGGACGGCCGCATTTGCGGGCCTTCTAAGCCGCAAGGGCGGTAGCCCTTGCTCAAGGCTTTTAACGCCTCTCGTAACGGAACCCAAAAATTCCGGGTGTTACAAGACATGCCTTCAAAGTGTCGAAAGCTTTTTTGCAGTTCTCATCTACTATGAAGGTGACATCTTTCTTGAGTAATTCACATAGGGGTGCCGAGATCTTTGAAAAATCATTGATGAAACGTCGGTAGAAACCTGCATGACCAAGAAAAGATCAGATTTCCCGAACATTAGTAGGATAAGGTAAATTTTGAATTACATCCACCTTTGCCCTATCTACCTCTATCTCTTTTGAGGATATTACATGTCCTAGGACAATTCCTTGTTTGACCATGAAATGACATTTTTCCGAATTAAGAACCAAATTGGTTTCAACACATTTTTTAAGAACAAGTTTCAAATGTCCCAAACATGCGTCAAAACTGTCTCCATGGACGGTAAAATCATCCATGAAGACTTCGATAAAATTTTCTATGTACTCGGAGAAAATACTTATCATGCACCGCTGGAAGGTGCCGGGTGCGTTGCAAAGTCCAAATGGCATTCTGCGGTACGCAAAAGTGCCAAATGGGTAAGTGAACGTCGTCTTTTCTTGATCTTCTGGTGCGATGGCTATTTGGAAATAGCCCGAATATCCATAAAGGAAACAATAGTATATATGACCTGCAAGACGTTCCAGCATTTGGTCAATAAAAGGTAATGGGAAATGGTCTTTTCGCGTTACCTTGTTGAGCTTGCGGTGATCAATGCAAACTCTCGATCCGGTTTGTGTTTTGCTCGGGACCATCTCTCCATGTTGATTTTCAACTATGGTGATGCCTCCTTTCTTTGGAACCACTTGGGTTGGACTAACCCAAGTGCTATCGGAGATAGGGAAGATCATATCCGCTTGGAGGAGCTCCAACACTTCCTTTTTGACCACATCCATCATCGGTGGGTTCAACATCCGTTGAGGTTGCCTAGAGGGTTTGGCTTCATCCTCAAGTAAGATCATGTGCATGCAAGTTGAAGAGCTTATCCCTTTGATGTCCGCAATGGCCCATCCAAGGGCCGTCTTGTGCTCTTTTAGCACTTTCACCAACTTGTTTTCTTGACCGGTAGTCAACTTGTTTGAGATGATCACCGGTAAGGTATTGTGTTTTCCAAGGAAAATGTACTTGAGGTGTGACGGAAGGTCCTTCAATTCTATTTCTGGTGCCTGCACTATAGACGGAACAAACTTCTCGCTTGGGGTTAGCAAAGTGGGCCCAATGGCCAAATTGGAGATAGGGAGCCTTTTATGCCCATCTAATTGAGCTAGGACCTCTTTCAGGCTGGATGTTAATATGTAATCTGCTTTAAATCCATCAATATCATGCTCAATTATATTTTTCAATTCATCAACATCAAAGTTATCAAAAACATCTTGCACAAAAGGTTCAACAATGTCAATAACACATAAAGAATGATCATCACTAGGAAATATCATTGCATCATAGATCTCAAATTCCACTACTTCACCATCAAACTCCATGGTCAATTTGCCACTGACATAATCAATTTTCGTCCTAGCAGTTTTCAGAAATGGCCTACGTAACAGAATGGGCGCAGCATGTGAATCATTTTCCATATCCATTACAATGAAATCTGCAGGAAATATTAGGTTGTCTACCATTACTAACATATCTTCAATTATCCCTTTCGGGTGCACATTAGATCTATCAGCAAGTTGTAATACAATCCTAGTTTCCGTTAATGGCCTAAGGCCAAGTGATTTGTAAATCGAATATGGTAAAACATTGATAGAAGCACCAAGATCAAGCATTGCTTTGTCAAAGAGGGTCTCCCCTATAACACAAGGAATGCTTACCATGCCCAGATCGCTGCACTTCTTAGGAATTCTCCGTTGGAAACCAGCCAAATCATGCTCACTTACTTGCACTTTTTGTTTCCCCTTCAGCTTCTGATTCCTCTTGATAGTGCAAAGTTCCTTCAAGAAACGAGCATACTTAGGAATACTTTTCACCAACTTAAGGAGGGGAATGTTTACCTCGCATTTGGAGAAAGTCTCAAAGAGGTCTTTGTCCTCAATGATTCTTCTCTTCTTCACAGCTTCATGGAAAGGAGCTGGTGGTTTCTCAGAGTATAGTGGCGGAAAGTTAGGCCGGATGTAAGAATCCCTCTCAACAGAACCTTCTATTGTGTTTTCCGCAGGGGCGTCAGCTTGTATGCGCAGGGGCGGCTCAGGGGTTGTCACCGTAGGAACAGGGACATCCAACCGCAGGGGCGATGTCTGCTCTGTGTTGGGCGCAATTGCAGCCGCAGGTGGCTGTTGGTGCGGTAAAATCGACAGAAAGTTTGCTTTGTGATTCTTTTGCTCGTTTTTTTGGATTTGCTTCCCACTCCTTAATGTTAGGGCACTAACATTCTCCTTAGGGTTTATAAATGTCTAGGAAGGCAATCCTCCGGAAAGTCTAGATTCGGTCCTTAAAATGGCTTCCGCCATTTGCCCAACCTGTTTTTCAAGGTTCTTGATGTTGGATTCTGTTGTTTGGACATGAGTAGGAAAGTGTTTAGTCAAAACCTGCAACATATCTTCAGTTGTTTGATACTTACCTTGACGGGGTTGCTATTGTTGGTTTTGTTGATCCCTCAAATGGAAGTTTTGTTGGTCATGCCAATTTTGAATGAAATTCTGTGCATAGGGATCGTTCCTAGGCCATTGCTGTTGTGGTTGTCCATAACCCATTGCGTTCACCTCAGCATCGTCATCCTGGACTTGTGGACACATGTCCGTTGGATGATATGGGTCAGCACACACTCCACAAGCTTTGAGCTGTTGTGGGGTTCCCATAAGTGTTAGCCTCTTCACCATTTCCTTCAGTTCCGCGAGCTCAGTGGAGATCTCACTCTTCCCGGTATTCACAACATGAACTCCTTTCTTGGACGGGGTTCTTCCAAAGTTCCGAGTTCCTTCCGCTAGTTCCTGTATCTTTTCCAAAGACAAGGTCAGGAGTAGAGTTAAGAATATTACCTCCGCAAGCCGCATCGACGATCCTCCTTTCATTGTCTAGCAAGCCATTGTACAAGTACAAGACTAGATCTTGAGTTGAATATCCGTGAAAAGGATAGCTGGATCGGAGGCGTGCAAACCTTTCGAAGTATTCGTAGAGAGTTTTGTTCGCCTCTTGCTCGATGTTGCTTATAGCTTTCTTCAAGCTATTGGCCTTCTTGGCTGGGAAGTATTTCTCCAAAAATGCCTTATGAAGGTTCTCCCAAG
Organism: Fagopyrum homotropicum; assembly: GCA_033239125.1. Lineage (NCBI taxonomy): Eukaryota > Viridiplantae > Streptophyta > Magnoliopsida > Caryophyllales > Polygonaceae > Fagopyrum > Fagopyrum homotropicum. Next base: position 103,801,269 of record BSWB01000002.1, read on the forward strand.
TGTCGATGCTCCCGGATGGGAGGTGGTAATACCAATCATCCGCTGAATCTTTGAGTGTGAAATCGAATGCCCTCATCTAGATTTGTTCTTCGGTAATGTTGGCTGGCTTCATGCTCATACACACGGTATGGAACTTCCCAAGGTATTTGATGGGGTCTTCGTCACTTAGCCCATGGAATGATGGAAGCAAGTGAATGAGACCTGGCTTGAGCTCAAAATTGACTCCTTCCCCTAATGCCGGTATAGTGACTACAAGGGGGTTTGAGCCAAGGTGGGCTGCGTGAGTTGACGAAGTGTACGGTCAGCCATCTCTTGTTGAAGTTGTTGTTGTCTTCATTGCCGGATGTCCGTCCTCTCAATTTCTGGATCAAAAGATGCAAAGAAAGAGTTATTAGCACGGGTTTGAACCATAAAAATGGTTCAAACCAATAATCAATAATAACAATAAAACACTAAACTCCCCGGCAACGGCGCCAGAATTTGACTGAAGGTATTTCTATGGTCGTCTATACCCAATCAAAAGTAAATCCCGACTTAGCACTAAAACAAGTATAGTGGTTAAGTAAGGGTCAAACCCAAGAGAGTTAAGGTGTTTTATTAGATGCAATTATCGATTATAGTAACAAGTAACAAGGGGGGGGGGTTTGGTTGAATTGATGCACACAAAACTTATGAAAACGATTAATGAGACAAGTGAGACATTAATGGGTGAATCTACACTAGGTTGACTCTAAGCATGCAATTGCTACTTTGGTGAGTTCCTTTTACAAGTTTTCAAGTAATCTCCCGTCTCGATCATATATATGTGTTAAGCCAACCGACATCAACACAACTTAACAGGTTAATGTTCCGTAAACCTATAAGAACAAATAACAAGTTAGCTTTCAAACAAAGACTAAGGGATATAAAGAAAAGATAAAAACCGTTAAGCTTATCTTTATATTTGTGTTCCTTTTGTTTAAGTAATTATAACCCGTTATTACTTAAAGTTCACTACTAGATTAAAGACCCGAACCCGGAACCTATTAATCCTAGTTATTTGCATGCACTTTAGAACCTAATGTGATCAATCTCAAGTAATAGTAAAAACATGCAATTAGACAATGGAGATCAAGGAAACACAAAGCATTACAGAATGAAAACCTATATTAAAGAAAACTTACAACCAAAGTAACAACGTAGCTTCAAACCAACCCAATGTAGCAAGGGAGTTAGCAACTCATTACAATGGAAGTGAAAGTTTAATCTAAGTGGAAAATAATGGATAACAAGTTGGATCATTCTAACAACCAACCAAGGACTATTTATACTACAAAAGACACTAAATAGGAGTAAATGGCCGGCCGAAAACAACCACCTTTAATGCCATAAAGGTGGTGTAAACAGCCGGAGTAAAGCTTTTGTCATTGAACCGCTGGGGCGGCCTTCAGCTCCACAGGGGCGGTAAAGGCAAAAACCCTTGATCTTCTTCATGACCGCAGTGTGGCTAGGCAATTCCGCAGGGGCGGATTCTTCAATGCTCTTCAAACATCTGACCTTAAAACTTCCTGCCGTTTCTGATGCCAAGCCGTCGGGGCGTCCCCATGTCAACGCAGGGGCGGTGACACAGCGTCTTCATCTTCGAGCTCCCAGGTTGAGGCACCGGCAGAGACGCAAGGGAGGCACAGGGGCGCTGATCTTTGCTTTGTTCAAGGCAAGTCACCGTAGAGGCGCCAGGGGTTGATGTAGGGGCGGTGACAGCCTTCATGGCTGGCGCTGGTGAAGACACAGGGAGCGCTCCGGAGTAAAGTGTCACCTGCAGGGTCGGTGACAAGGCTCCGTTGGGGCGTTGAGGCAACAGAAGCTTTGCTTCGTGAACGATCTTCACTCCTAAGTGCTTATAACTCGTTCCTTAGCTTCTTTTAGTATTCCTCTTCTGGATCAAGGAGTTAGTAGCATAAACCAACACAATTGCAATAAAAAGACTCTAAAATCTAACCTAAATGACACTGATTCCATCATCTATCAGGAACGCTGATTTGTTGTTTGTTTGACTCAGCAATTGAGACCTTTATGTTAAGGTTTTCTTGTATGAATATTGATTCCTTTCTTATAAATTTGATTATTGTTACCATGATGATTGTTGGCTAAGTTTCTTATGTGATTCTAGGGTGATTGGATGAAAGTTGTGGGAAAGACGATGATAGAATGATCTTAACCCTAGTAGGTCCCTGAAAGCTCGAGCCTTTACCTTAACCGTAGAACACCTCGGTCAGTCATTGAACATCTCGGCCGGGATGGAATATAACTAAACGAGGTGAACCTTTCATGAACCTTATATGAGTTAAGTTTTTGTTTGCCAAAACCTATCCTTGTTATATCTTTCCTGGTTCAATGCAAGCCAAGGATGAGACTTACCCGGTAATTCCTTTGCTTGTTTACCCAAGATCCTGAGTGCAGGTAATAAAGGTTTATCCTTTATTGGGGTTTGAGTGTGCCTTCATCCCATCTTTGAGAGTTAGCCTAATAATTACCCGGTAAAGGTTGATTCTATTCCCTTGGGTTGTGTGTTGGTTTGAGATTATAGTTCATTTCCTTGGTACCTTGAGACTTACACGGTAAAAGGAGCTTTGGTTTGGGATAGTGAGTAGTGAGACTTACCCGGTGATCTATTCACACCATAGAAACACCTTCCCTTTGCAAACCTCAGTTTTGTCCATGTTATCTTTTGAGATCTTGAGTCAGAACCACATTTGGATGCTTTAATCCCTAGAATCTACATTTCCTTTATCTGACATTTATATCATCTTTGATTGCTTTAATTTGTGGTTAATAGTTATTTGACAACCTGATTACTGATCTTTTTTCAATATAGTCCCTATGTTCAACCCCTGGAATTCTTGCTTTTATTACAATTGATCCGTACACTGCGGGTTTGCATATTGTTCAAGCATACTTCTTGGATTATAAATATTAAAGCTTGCACACACCTTTTGGAGGGAACAACTCATCATCAAAGCAGTGGGACATGTCTACCGTCATAGCCGCATAAGAGTCAATCATCTGCTCTGTCAACTCATCAACCATCGGTGAGCCTTGGAATCCCTATATCTGCGGTATCTATGCTGACGTGGTGGTGGTGGTGCTCTCTCCTCCTTTGTCGCCTCATCATCAAGGTCGAAACTGGAACACTAGGACCGCCGGTGTCAGTACCGGTCTCCATGACAGCTCCTCCATCGTCATCATCATGATCGTCAACTTCATCTCTAACATCCTGCATGTAGGGAAACCAAGCAGCAGACAAGTACTGACGGTCAAAAATAGAGAACTGAGATGACCACATAATGCCCTGTGGTGCAGCCGTGTTCGATGGCATTGAAACGTAAGGTGTGCCAAGGCCACGAGGAACGAGAATACGTCTCGTGATCATCTCCTACAGTCCAAGCACCTTTGCAGCCACAACTAGTGTGCAAGCCGACAGATCCAATCCCATAGAAGTGGCGATATGGGTAACCAACCCACCACAGTAGATATCACCCTTCGACTTGCCCTTGATCTTGTGCAAGTCCTTAGCCAGCATAGCAGCAAAAGCCGGCACTCCTCTGGTCACCATACAGAATAGACTCAGCAACTCCCCCTGACGGACCTTTTGGGGTGTCTCAGTACGTGCCAAAAGTGTCTCACTAAAGATCCTGTGAGCAAGGCTGAAAGCAAGATGGAATATGATACGCTTCCGGGAATCTACGGGCCTCCACCTATCACTGTGATCAGTCACATGGGCTATCTCGACCCAAAAAAACTCCGAGCCACCGCTCGGGAAGGAAAATCAGAAACATTAGGAGTAGGGAAACCAAAAATCTCCCTGAACTAATCCATAGGAACTACATAGTTCCTGTTTAGCAGCTAGTACTTGATTCCATTGTGCTTCGACACGTATTTCACTGAGCTGACAAACTCCATCGTCAGTTCCAGATAAGCCGGCGCTCTAACATCCACGAAATCCTCCTGCCCTACCATGGAGATCATATTCCTCAAGTCCTCAATGACATGGAGGCACTCGAAGGCAGAAACATCTAGAAAACGCGGGGCAATGATCAGACGCCCGCAAATTTGATCAAAGTCCTTTCGGTGACGCTCATGGATCACCGAAATAGCAAACCACGAAGCTGAAGAAGGAGAAGACTGATGGGAACTGCTTAACTTGTCCCCCAAGGCCAACTGACGATCAGATCTGTTACTCATAATTTCTGACAGAATCACCTCGGTTGCCCCAAGAACACCTCGGCCTAGACACAATCGACTGGACCGAGACGAACCGTTGTTCGTTCACAAATCTCAAATCAGTAAGTTCTTTTCCTCCAAATCACTACCAAAAGCTTTATAAGGGTTACTTATATCTTTTTCAGCAACAACTAATGGCAACCAAAGCTAGATCTGCTTGAAATCTGTAAAAGAAGAAGAAGTTAGGGTTTTGGAACGAAATACAGAGATTTTGCAGATTTGAAGCGTTTTCCTTGCTATTTGATGCTTGGAAACTAATTCTCTTGCTTCCTCTAGTGAAATCGAGCCAAGAAACGCAAGAAGCGAGGAAAAAACGAAGAGTTGAGGGTTGTGAGTCACCCCAGTCGAGGCTTCGGTTGGGAGGGAAAAGGTGAAGAGAGAGAAACCGTCTCGCCTTTTATACCCCTCTCTTATTTTGATTTCACCTCGGTCGAGGTGGTCCCGACCGGACCGAGGTGTCTGACTGAATGTCAGACCTAGTCGCCTCGGTTGCCCAAGAATATCTCGGTCGAGGTGCTGTGACAGCAACATATATGTGTCTCAGTTAATCTCCGTCTTCTCAATTTCTCGAACTTATGTCCTTCCAGTGCAGTTCCTGGGTTGTAATCCTTCCTTGTAAAGTACCTGGTTCTTGTCTAGAGGATGCAAAAACAAAACGAAGCAAACTATCTAAAAACTAAGCTAGAAAAGTGAAAAGAAAGCACTACCTTGGGTTGCCTCCCAAGAAGCGCTTGGTTTAAGGTCACTTGTTGGGCCGTACATCATCCTCAAACAAGGTAGAAGGTGTCCTCACCCCATCCTTCATCTTCATCATGTGGTGAAACAAAGGATTCTATCCAACGTTCCAAGAAATGCAAGTGCTTATCGGGAAACGAATCATCTATGGGTAGGTCATCCTTCTTGAGTGAGGAGATAGGCAGCCGGCTGAGGTGATCCGCAACAGAATTCTCGGATCGCTTCTTATCGCGAATCTCTAGGTCAAACTCTTGAAGCAAGAGAATCCAACGAAAGAGGCGCGGCTTTGCATCCTTCTTAGCAAGCAAGTAACAAATAGTTGCATGGTCAGTGTAAACAATAACTTTCTCTCTCACTAGGTAAGAGCAAAACTTCTCAAAAGCATATGCAACCGCTCCTTTTCGGTGGTGGCATAGTTCAGTTGAGCTTCATCTAGTGTCTTGCTAGCATAGTAAATGGCGTTGGTCCGGCCATCCTTCTTTTGTCCAAGTACCGCTCCTATGGCCACATCGCTAGCGTCACACGTGATCTGAAAGGGCAAGGTCCAATCAGGGGGTTGAATGATGGGAGCGGTAATCAATGCTTCCTTTATCCTGTAAAAAGCATCAAGGTATTCGTGCAAAAACTCAAAAACAACATCCTTATTCAAGAGATTAGTGAGTGGTTTAGAGATTTCAGATAAATCCATGATGAACCTCCTGTAGAAACCTACATGACCGAGAAAACTCCGCACACCCTTTAAAGAACAAGGGGGTGAAGTTTCTCAATAGTCTCGATCTTAGCTCGATCGACTTCAATGCCTCGGTTGGACACGAGGTGTCCTAGAACAATTCCTTCGCTAACCATAAAGTGACACTTCTCCCAATTCAGAACAAGATTAGTGTCTTCTTAACGTTGTAGCACTAGAGAAAGGTTAGCCAAATAATTATCAAAAGAGGAACCATATACCTAAAAATCATCCATGAATACCTCCATGATCTCCTCAATGTACTCGGAAAAGATAGCCATCATACAACGCTGAAAGGTAGCAGGTGCATTACACAATCCGAATGGCATCCTCCTATAAGCGAACGACCCCCATGGACAAGTGAAAGTGGTGTTCTCTTGATCATCCGGATGGATAGGTATCTGAAAGAAGCCACTATAAACATCTAGATAGCAAAAATGGGAGTGTTGAGCAAACCATTCGAGCATTTGGTCGATGAAGGGAAGCGGGAAATGGTCCTTCCGAGTGGCCACGTACAGCTTGCTATAATCAATGCACATCCTCCAGCCCGTAACGGTCCTAGATGGAATCAACACGTTGTTCTTATTCGTCACAACGGTCATCCCACCCTTCTTCGGAACTACATGCACCGGGCTCACCCACTTGCTATCCGATATGGGAAATTTGATACCTATATCCAACAACTTAAGAATATCCTTCTTCACAACCTCTTTCATAATCGGATTTAACCGTCTTTGAGGTTCCCGTAAAGACTTATGATCGTATTCCATTAGTATATTATGCATGCAAAAAGAAGGTTTAATACCACAAGATCATCAATAGTATAACCCAAACCCTTTCGATGTTTCCTGAGAACATGCATTAGTTTAGACAATTCAGTTTTAGAAAGAGAAGAACTAACGATAACGGGATAAGTAGAATCCGGACTAAGGACAGCATACCACAAGTGACTAGGAAGTGGTTTAAGCTCCACGACTGGGGGTGCTTTCTGAAGTGGATATGTGCCTTCTCCTTCCAATGAAGTGGACCTAGATCGAAGAACTGGACTTTCAGAAGTCTCAATTGACATCATCTCGCTTGTTGTCTCGGTCGGTGTCCGAGGTGGGTGACGGAAATGTTCTTCATATAAGAACACCTCGCTTGGCCCTAGAAGTGCCTCGGTCGAGGTACTGTAACTAGGACCGAAACCTAACGTGCTTTTCTTCTTCTGAAGCAGTCTATCAAATCTAGCTCCTGGATCTTCTTCAAATGCCTTTAAGCTCCGTATATTTGCATCACAAGAGACATCTATACCTTCCTTCATTAAACTAAAATTGAAAACTCTGTCAAGAGGATCATTAATAAGGATAGAGCTCACAAATTCTATTGATTCTTCTTCATCATAGATGTTGAAGATGTCATCATCTAGCGGCTCTCCCTTCATTGCAGCAAGCAATGCAAACTCCACATGATCTCCGCCAATGTGGAATTTCAACTTGGCGTTCTTACAATCCACATTGCAACCCAAAGTTACTAGAAATGGCCTTCCGAGAATGATAGGAATGGGATAATCTGCGGGAATGTCACGTACAACAAAGTCTATAGGTATGTAGAAATTACCTAACATGATGGGAATATCCTCCAAAATGCGCACGGGACGGTTAATGGAGCGATCGGCCATGTATAGCATCATCTTCACCGGCTTGGGCTCTCCAAGTCCGACTCTCTCACAAAGCTCCAGCGGAATGATACTCACGCTGGCTCCTAGATCGCATAATGCATCATACGTTATTCTGCAACTTGAATGATAATGCAAAATGAACCAGGATCCCTCAATTTAGGTGGCATCTTCTCCTTCATGATTTTAATGAGCTCCGAAGACTTAAATGGCATCCTTACTTCCCCAAAATCCTCCAGCTTCCTCTTCCTTGATAGAATCTCTTTCACAAACTTCCCATAGGCGGGCATCCCTAGAATGGCATCAAGGAAAGGGATGTTCATATGTAGTTTATTCATTAGCTCTAAAAACTTACCAAAATGCTTGTCTAGACATGCCTTCGTCCTTGACTGAGGGACTGGAAGTGGTGGTTTATATGCAGGAGGTGGAACATAAACTTCAGATTTATCTTTCGCTTTCTGGGGCTCCATCTCGGTTGGCACCTCGACCGAAGTGTTTGTCTGGTCGTGGCTCAACCGAGGTACTAGATCTACAGTCTTCAATCCATTGCATGTTGTGATTGCCATAATTTGTCCTTTAGTGTTGCTCTCTGTCCTTGTTGGAAGCTTCGCAGGATCTCTTGGCGCTTCATTCGCCTTGTTGAAAAATTGTTGCTCTAAGGCTTGTTGTTCCTTCGAAAATGAATTCATCGATGTCTCCATAGCGTTGAGCTTGATCCGAATTGCCTCCAGCTCAACATCTTTATTTTCTGGCTGAGACGAACTTGATGAAGGCTCCTGGCTTCTCAATGGAGTAGAAGAAGAATAGGGGGCGTTAAGAGCATTATTAGCATGAGAATAAGGGTTATCGGAATTTTGTTGATTGGATATCCAATTGTTGTTGTTGGAGTTTCTATTGTTATTGTAATTGTTGTTCTGCGGCCCTTGATAGTTGTTTCTTCCTTGATACCCTCCATCTTGCTCCTTCTTCGTTTGATCTACTAAAAGCTCCTTCAATGCTTTTACTTCATTGCTAAGCGAGGTGAGTTGAGCTCCATTTGTTGAGGTGTCGTGGAAGCTAACTATCCTTGCTTCGTTTTTAGTTCCTTGATGGGAGTACTTCTCCATATGTAAAGCTTGCTTTTCAATGAAGTCCGAAGCTTCATCTATTTGCATATCCATGAAGGTGCCGGCGGAAAGTACTTGGAGCTTGAATTGAGTATCTCCATCCAAATATTTGAAGTATATTTCCAGCAACTCGATCTTTGGAATCCCATGATATGGGCAATCCAACAGAAGATCCTTGAATCTCTCCCATGACATAGACAAACTTTCTTTCTCCTTCATAATAAAAGAATTGTCGAATCATGGTTAGAACTTCCGGTTGAAGTTCATAATCATTCTCAGCTGGATCACCTAGGTTGACTCCTGGACGCCTGACTTGCTGATCGGGGTCCATCCTCTGTCCTAGGGTTTGTGGAACTCCAGCCAAAAGAACATCTTGGATAGGAATCCGAGGTGGTAAGTGTTTCTCGGCCGGGGAAACTTGAACTAGGTCTTGCCTTGGTCGAGGATCTGGGGTCGGTCGAGGAAGAAACTATGCCCTTAAAGCGGTCATATCTGCTTCAATTCCTTCTGTTCAGGCGCGAATCTCGTCTTTCTCTCGCTGCAGTTCTTCCTTACTAAGGCGCAGTTGTTCCACTGACTCCTTCAATTCGGCTTCAAGATCGCGATTGTCTTGATTGGCCATCTTAGCTTCTTTCAATCTTCTGTTGTAAGTCTTTTCTAGTTCGGGATCGTAGAGAACGATTTCCTTTCCAACACGAGTTCTTCGCATAAACCTAAGGAAAGATCATGCGAAAACACTCAAGTAAAGTGGTCAAAAGAAACAAGGGCAATAGCACCGAAAGACAACCAAAACCGAACTTGGTCTAGACAAAGTCCGAGGCAACGGCGCCAAAAATTTGTTCGCTCCAAAAGATGTGTGCAAACTTTAATATTTATAACCCAAGAAGTATGTTTGAACAATATGCGAACACGCAGTGTACGGATCAATTGTAATAAAAGCAAGAATTCCAAGGCTCGAACACACGGACTATGGTGAAATATAGTACGGTAATCCGGTTGTCAAATAACCACAAGCAAGCAATTAAAGCAATCAAAGATGATATAAAAGTCACATAAAGGGAATGCGGATTAGGGATAAAAGCATCCAGTTGTGGTTCCGACTCAAGATCTCAAAAGATAACATGGACAAAGCTGTGGTTTGCAAAGGGAAGGTGTTTCTAAGGTGGGAATAGATCACCGGGTAAGTCTCACTACTCACTATCCCAAACCAAAGCTCCTTTTACCGGGTAAGTCTCAATGTACCAAGGAAAGGAACTATAATCTCAAACCAACACACAACCCAAGGGAATAGAATCAACCTTTACCGGTAAGTCTCAGGCTATCTCACAAAGATGGGATGAAGGCAAACTCAAACCCCAATAAAGGATAAACCTGTATTACCTACACTCATGATCTTGGGTAAACAAACAAAGGAATCACCGGGTAAGTCTCATCCTAGGCTTGCATTGAACCACGAAAGGTATAACGAGGATAGGGTTTGGCAAACAGAAACTCTAAACTCAGAAATAGTTCAGGAAAGGTTCGCCTCGTGCAGTTAAATTCCATCGCAACCGAGATGTTCAATGACTGACCGAGGTGTTCTATGGTTAAGGTAAAGACTCGAGCTTTCAGGGTCCTATTGGGATTAAAATCATTATATCATCGTCTTTACCACAACTTTCAACCAATCACCCTAGAATCGCATAAAGAACTTAGCTAACAATCATCATGATAACAATAATCAAATTTATAAGAAAGGAATCAATATTCACACAAGAAAACCTAAACACAAAGGTCTCAATAACTAAATCAAACAAACAACAATCAGTATTCCTCAATCATAAATCAGAAAAGACAACAAAACCAAAAACCAAACTAAGAAGATCTTACAAACTCCTGTAAAGCAAACTTCAACTTGATTCCTTCCTTCCTTGAACTTCAACATTCAAAACTTCCTTCAAAACTCTTCAGAAAATCATCTAGAAAATCAGTGATCTGAAGATAGGTGATCCGTATATGGCCGAATTATAGAAAATCAGCCCATATATATAGGAGAATTATCTTCCAAAGATAAAATATCTAAAAAAGAAAATTTCCTAGAAAATATATCCATATCTCTCAAAATAAATCAGCCAAATATAATATCTTCCTTCCAGAAATCCAGCCAAAAATATATGATATTCTCTTTTCAAAAATAGAATATCTCAACCAAAAATAAAGATCTTGTCGGCGGTAAGGTGCTCGCCTCGGTCCATACTCTCTTGAAGATCACCTTGGTCGAGGTGATACTGTAGCTGACCGAGGTGAATCTCAGCTGAATGTAAAACTTCTCGAATCTGGTCCAAAATCAATCCTCTAAATCATTTCCATGCTTCATGAGATCTTCTCAAAGCTCCAGAATGTAGCTTCAATGACTTCTTAGCTTCCTTAGCTCCATTTTGGTCAAAAATGTGCCATTTTCCCTTCAATTACAACGAAACTAGGTGTAGACCTCGATTTCCACAAAGGTAGACATGCAGATTAATGAAGATAAAACGTCTCAATCAATTCTCAAATATAGACTAGAATACATGCTATTATATACCGTGTTGTAGATCATTTGTAGGTTGGGAAGACTGCAGGGTGATTTGGAGGAGTGATCGTTGTTAGCATGAAATATTGCGATATTCTAGGCACTTTTTCTAGTTGTTTTTCATTCATTATACTGTTCATAGGTAAGGTATTGAAGCATTTGTTAGCTTGTTCATCTATATTTTCGATATGGAGGTATACATTAGCTTTGTGTTGATTATAGGTGAATAAGAGCTGAAACCGGACCATTTGAGAGAGATAGGAGAGGATTCGAGCATATCCAAGGATTAGGAACACATCAAAGGAGCCAAAGGAGATGCTAGGATGAGGAATGGAATGACACAACGGAAACCACAAGCAATTTACACTTCCACGCCCTAAATTGCGGCCGTAGAAGAGTCCATACCCTAAACCACGGCCGTGGATCTTGGCATCATGAGTGTGGAGCATTCCACTGAGTTACACGGCCTAAAGTATGGTCGTGGAAGTCAAATGAGACCGTAACCCAATTCCACGCCCTAAACCACAGTCGTAGAATCCCTTCAGACCGTGATTTAGGCGATCTTTTGACGAGTCTTCATTTACCACGTTATTTACGTGATGGGCCGGGACGGTTACTTTTATCCCGTCTTATATAAAGGTCAGAGAAGAGAGTTTTGGACATCGACGCTTACGGCTTATTCCCGGGACATTAGGGTTGGATCTCGCGGAGAAGTAACGGCCGCTTACCTTGCTTGGAACATCCTTGCCTAGGGCGGATTGAAGATCGTCGAAGGGTTTTTACCTCTTTCTTAGGGTTTGTTATCGAAGACGGATTCACAACCTGTTCTTCATATTTACCCTAGATTATTGTGAGGTTTTCTGTTATATTCCGAATCCATTGAGTATTCCGATTTGTGTTTTGGATTTGAGATTGACTTTGAGTTATAATTGAGTTTCGAGGGTTTTCATCTTTCATTCTTCTTAAATTGATTTTGATATCATGACAATGGTTATTGGCTAAAACCCTTTAGCAATTCTAAGGTGAAGGGTTGAAAATTTTGGCTTAGATGATGATAGATCGATTGTAAATTGATTGGACCCTGAGAGTTAGAGAGATCTCGTCGACGAACCAAGATCACGGCCTGTTCTTCAGCCCGTGATTTACCTTAATTTACGAACTTTTCTTTTACTTTGATCCAAGGTTAAAGATTAGCTTTAATCTAGTCTAGGTTTTGCCCTTTTCTAGGTAGTAGTGAGACTCATCACCCTCTATTTCGATTTCGAGTGTCACAACCTTAATCGTTTTAGTTAGTTTTGATCCTTAGGTTACAAGTTTGGGTATTTGAGATTAATCTTGTTCATAGATCCTTTCTATACTGAAGCCTCAACAACATTTATAGAGAGTGTCTTTAGATACGTCATATAAAGTTCTGGAACTTTACCGTACATTACTTTATCTTAGCATACCTTTGCAACTCTTAACTCTGTCCTTAGTTATTTAGTATATCTTGAATCGATTGTCACAATTAGATACTTGGATCTTTAGGGTTGCTGTTTTCCCAATATGTACAAAGCTTATTACATTTACTTGCTTGACAATTTGCAAACTGAATTTGTTCCCCCCAAATCCCTGAGTTCGATACTCTGGAATTCTTGCTTTACTACGCCGATCCGTACACTGCGGGTCCGCTTGCTTGATTATAGTTTTATAAATCTAAAGCTTAATTGCACACACGCTTCGAGGCGAACAAGTTTTTGGCACCGTTGCCGGGTATTTGGTTTAGTCCGAATTCGGTTAACGATTGTCAAGCTTGGGAGCTTTTCTCTTGTTATTTGATATCTCTTTTGAGTGATATTTGCAGGTTATCTTAGGTATATGCGCAGGTCTAGCAACAACAAAGACCTCTTACCTCTTGATCAAGATCTTGAGAAGACTTTGAGAAAGAAGCTCAAAGAAAGAAAGATGGCTGAAAATAAAGAGAGGGATATCCAAGCAGAGTTGGAGGATTCCGAAGCTCGACTTAGATGGAGCGAGAAGACTCGTAAGGAAGAATCGGACCGTCATCAATTCCAAATTGATGAGTTCAAGGACACGATGCTTCAAATGAGGTTGAAGATGAGTGATTCCAAGAAGAAGAAGAGAAGGAAACCAACAAGATCGGTTTGAACCAATAAGATCCAACGATCAACGCGAATCAAGATAATCCAAGACCGGCCGCCAATTTTTGTATCCCGGTTGGGGGTGCGAGAGCCGCTCGTGTAGATGAAGAGCCAATGACTCTTGGCCACAGAATGGATCCAATTCAGCAACCACGCCGTCTAGGTATGAACTTTGATGCTGACGATATTCAGGGGTTTAGCTTCAACCCATAAGTTATCACCATCGTTCGCCAAAGCCAATTTGGAGGAACGACTGTCGAATCTCCACATCAACATTTACAGAATTTTGAGATCTTGATGGAGACTATGAAGCCAAAGAATGCAACCACCAACAACTACAAGATCAAGCCATTCTTTTTCTCCTTGAAAGGGAAAGCTTTATCTTGGTATCAAGCTCTTCCAAATGGAAGACTCAACATATGGTTGGATCTTTCTTCGGAGTTCCTAACCAAATTCTTTCCGCCATCCAAGACGGCGGAGTTGAGAGGTAAGATTAATGCGTTTTCTATGAGATCTAATGAAAGTTTTTTCAGTCTTGGGAATGATTTTAGGATTTACTATTGGATTGCCCACACCATGGCATTCCTAAATTGGAGTTATTGGAAATATACTATAAGGGGTTGGATGTGGAAACCCAATTCAAGCTCCAATCCCTTTCATGTGGCACATTCATGGACATGAGGGAAGATGACGCTTGGAACTTCATTAAGAAGCAAGCCCGAGTCATTGAGAAGTATTCTCACCGGAAAGTAGAAGCTAATCGAGTGGAGCAAGGAGCAAAGCTAACACAAGCTGCTCAAACTCAAATCTTTTCTCTCAACACCGAGAATAAAGAATTGAAGGAAGTCATCAAGGCTAGCTTTCCAAAGCATAAGGAGCAAGATGTTGGTTATTTGGGAAACAACAATAACCACAATGGGAATGAGAACACCAATCGCAACAGCCGGAATAACAACCGGAACAATTGGAACAACAACAACAACCGGAATAACAATTTGAACAACAATAGGGGTTCGAACAACAACAATTGGCGTTCCAACCAACAACAAAAATCTGGTAATTCTTATCCCAATTCAGGAAATTCACTAACTCTACCATCTTCTTTATCCATTCCTTTGAAAAGCCAGGGGCAAACATCTAATAGTGGAAGCACTTCGGGGAAAGAGAAGCCCGATCCCATGTTGGAAACGATCTTGGGAAAGCTTCAAGAATTGGAGAGTCACATCACTAAGGTTGATAAAGCCCAAAAGGTTTTAGAAAACCAAATGTTCATCAATGCTAAGGAAGTTCCTAGAAATCAAGGAAAACTTCCACGAAAGACGGAGGATAACCCGAAAGGAAGGGTGATGGCTATCACAACTAGGAGCGGAGCAACAACCACCGTCCCGCAGCCTAAGTTTGTGGAAGTTCCCGTCGAAAAGGAGAAGGAAAAGGGGAAGGAGAAGGAAGACATCTACATTCCTTCTCCAGCTTACAAACCTTCCCTCCCGTTCCCGCAATCTAGAGCAAGAGCGCGTCTAGACAAGCAATTCGGTAAGTTCATTGAACTCATGAGCAAACTGCATATTAATATACCTTTCATTGATGCAACTGTAGGTATGCCATCATATGGAAAGTTCTTAAAGGAGATCCTCTCTAACAAGAGGAAACTAGAAGACTTTGGAGAAGTCAAGATGAGTTCAGATTCGTTGGACCTCATCAAGACGATGAAGGAAAAGATGCCCCCAAACTCGCCCCGTCGGTATAGTTGAAGATGTCCCGGTCAAGCTTGGGAGGTTCTATGTTCCAATAGATTTTGTTATGCTTGACATTCCTGCACATAGTCCGGTCCTGATCATACTCGGAAGACCGTTTCTTGCAACATCCGGTTGTATGGTGGATTGCAAGAATGCTAGACTTGCCTTCGACATAGGAGAGGAAAAAGTAGAGTTCATTCTTTCCACTTTGATGAAAGAACCAGCTCTTGAAGAGGACATATTTAACATCCATGACGAAGAGCTATCTAGAGAGGAAGTAAGTTCAATTATCTTCAAAGATCCTTTGCAAAAGGTGATCATTATGAGCATTATGGACATAGGAGAAGAAGAAGAATGCAATGAGGAAATTGAAGCTTTAGAGGAGAAAAAGGAAGTGTATGAAGAAGAATTCGAAAAACTTTACGATGGGTCAGAAAACGTGAGGAATCACGGCCAGTCGTGCTATTCCACGGCCGTGGTTTCCACAAACATGACGGTAATTAGCTATTCAGAGGACTCCAGTATGTTACACGGCCAAAACCACGGCCGTGGAACCATCAGAGGTGCCGTAATTGACTTCCACGCCCTAATCCACGGCCGTAGAGGAAATAGAGGTGCCGTAATTTTAGGAAAATCTGAGGAAAATAACGTTCTTTCTACCACTTCTCTTGATTCGTCTCCAACAACTTCTATACCCTCAGAAACTTCAAGATCCATTAGAGAGTCCAATAGTGATGGAATTGAAGCCACTTCCCGCACATCTAAGGTACGCATTTCTTGGATCTAATTATACCTTTCCGGTAATTGTTAGTCCCGATCTAAGTGTAGATGAACACAGTAAGCTTATGGTTGATCTAAAGAAAAATAGGAAAGCCTTAGGTTACACTATAGAGGATCTAGTAGGAATCAAACTTTCACTATTCATGCATAAGATCCTAATGGAAGAAGATTTAAGGACTTCACGACAACCTCAAAGGCGGTTAAATCCGACCATGAAGGAGGTTGTACAGAAGGAGATTCTTAAGCTACTTGATGCAGGTATCATCTACCCTATCTCCGATAGCAACTGGGTGAGCCCCGTACAGGTTATTCCAAAGAAGGAAGAAATGACGATCATCACCAACAAGAACAATGAGCTCATTCCTACGAGAACCGTGATGGGATGGAGGATGTGCATAGATTACCGCAAGCTAAACAACGCAATGAGGAAGGATCACTTCCCATTACCATTCATCGATCAAATGCTTGAGAGGTTAGCACAACACTCACATTTCTGTTATCTTGACGGTTATAGTGGTTTCTTTCAGATCCCGATACATCCGGACGATCAAGAGAAGACCACATTCACGTGCCCATGGGGTACGTTGCTGACAAGAGAATGCCGTTCGGGCTTTGCAACGCCCCAACCACCTTTCAAAGTTGCATGATGGCTATATTCTCGGAGTATATAGAGGAGATCATGGAGGTTTTTATGGATGACTTTTCTGTTTATGGTTCCTCTTTCGATAATTGTCTTTCTAACCTTTCTCTTGTGCTACAAAGGTATGAAGACACTAACCTAGTTCTTAACTGGGAGAAGTGTCAATTTATGGTGAAAGAAGGCATTGTATTAGGACATTTGATCTCTAGTAGAGGGATTGAAATAGATAAGGCTAAGATAGAGACTATAGAAAAGCTCCCTCCTCCATCTTCGGTGAAGGGGATAAGAAGCTTTCTAGGACATGCTGGATTTTATAGACGTTTTATAAAGGATTTCTCTAAGATATCAAAACCGCTAACTAATATATTGATGAAAGATGCAGTTTTTAATTTCTCGCAGGAGTGCTTAGATGCGTTTCATAAGATTCGGGAAGCTCTAATCTCAGCCCCGATCATTCAACCTCCGGATTGGAATCTTCTATTCGAGGTTATGTGTGATGCAAGTGACGTAGCTATAGGAGTTGTGCTTGGGCAAAAGAAGGAAGGACGAACCCATGCTATCTACTATGCTACCAAAACGCTAGATGAAACACAGCTTAATTACGCCACTACCGACAAAGAATTTCTAGCAATTGTATATGCATTTGAAAAGTTTCATTCTTATCTTGTAGGTGCAAAGGTGATTGTATACACGGATCATGCTGCGATCCGGTATCTACTTGCAAAGAAGGATGCAAAACCAAGGCTGATTAGATGGATTATTCTCCTACAAGAATTCGATCTAGAGATCCGTGACAAGGGTTCGGAAAATTCTGTTGCGGATCATTTGCGTCGTCTACCACATCTAGAGGACGACAATCTACCCATAGATGACTCCTTTCCGGATGAGCATTTACACATCATAGAGGAGTGCATCGTCAAGATTAGTAAAGGTAATGAACCATGGTTTGCTGATTTTGTTAACTATTTGGTTTGCCAAGAATTACCACCCGGATTATCCTATGCACAAAGAAAGAAGTTCTTTAAGGATGTCCGGGAATACTTTTAGAATGAACCTCTCCTCTTTAAGAGAGGTCCTGACGGCGTCATTCGACGATGTGTGCCGGAAGACGAGATACAAAGCGTCATCCGTCATTGTCATTCACTACCTTGTGGAGGACACGCTAGCTCGAACAAGACTAGTGCTAAGGTATTGCAATCTGGATTCTTTTGGCCTACTTTATTTAAAGATGTGCAAACCTTTGTTTCCTGCTGCGATGCTTGTCAAAGAACAGGAAACATATCTAGGAGAAACGAAATGCCTCTTAACAACATTCAAGAGGTAGAGATCTTTTACGTTTGGGGAGTAGACTTCATGGGACCTTTCCCATCATCTTGTGGAAACCAATACATACTTCTAGTTGTAGATTATGTTTCGAGATGGGTTGAAGCAATTGCCTCTCCTACTAATGATGCCATGGTTATGGTTAAGTTCTTTAATAAGACCATTTTTCCATGATTTGGGACACCATAGACTATCATTAGTAATGGAGGCTCTCACTTCATTGCCCGACTATTCGAAGCTCTACTAGCTAAGTATGGGGTGACTCACAAGATCGCCACCCCTTACCATCCACAAACGAGTGGACAAGTAGAGATTTTGAACCGGGAGATTAAAGGAATCCTAGAGAAAACAGTTTTGAGGACAAGGAAGGATTGGTCTTTGAAGCTTGATGATGCATTGTAGGCATACCGGACTGCATACAAGACTCCCATGGGAACGACACCATACAACCTTGTGTATGGGAAGTCATGTCACTTGCCGGTAGAGCTGGAACATAAGGCATATTGGGCAATAAAGTTGTTGAACTTCAGTATGAAGGAAGCGGGCGAGAAGCGCCTCTTGAACCTTAACGAGCTTGAAGAACTTCGCTTAAACGCCTACGAGAACGCCAAGATCTACAAGAAGAGAGCGAAGCGTTGGCATGATAAGCATATCATTCCAAAGGACCTCAAAGAAGGAGATCAAGTTCTCCTCTTCAATTCGAGACTTCGGCTCTTTCTAGGTAAGCTTAAATCTCGTTGGACCGGACCTTATCTAATCAAACATGTTTTTCCCCATGGTGCAGTTGAAGTATGGAGTGAAAAGGGCGGAAGCTTCAAGGTGAACGGTCAACGACTCAAGAAGTACTCACTGGAACTCCAAGCTGAGAAGTTCGCACCTACCGCACTCGAATAGGTGAAAGTACGGTCTAGCTACGGACATTAAACAAGCGCTTCTTGGGAGGCAACCCAAGGTATTGCACTTATGTTTTTTGTTTGTCATTAGTATATTAGATTAGTTTAGACGTTTTTTGTTTTGTTTTGCCCTCGATACCTTCCGGTATGTTGTGTTTTTGGATGTAGGAGCAAGGGAATAGGCAATAGAAAGGAAAAAGTTGAAAGAAATTGACGAAACTCGATTTTAGCACATTACAAAAGGTTCCACGCCCTAAACCACGGTCGTGGAAGCTACAGTGACCGTAATTTTTTTAAAATCTGAGAAAAATCACCAAAAATTACGGGTCCGTACAATTCCACGGCCGTGGAAACCCCCGAGTGACCGTGATTTTTAAAATATTTTACGGCCAATATATAAACCACCTTCCTTCACAAAAACAGCACAAAACCCCTCTTCCACGGCCCTTTCCACGCCCTAAACTCCGAAAATTCTCACCCTCTCGCAAATATTCATTCGGTAATCGTTTCGAATGATTCTTGGTGCAAAAGTGGAGCAAATTCATTCCTCTACAAGATCCAATCAACAAAACAAGTGAACAATCCATCAAGAAAGCACAATTTGGATTCAAATTTCCAAAAACCTAGGTTTTTGCTCTTCTTCTCTTCTTTGTCAATTTGGGCTAAATTTCCGCAAGAACTTAGAACATTTGCATTGGAGTGAGATTGGAATTAGTCTAGGACAGGTTCTGCTGAGTTTGTTGTTGATTTGATTGAGATTTGAGCATTTCTGAGATGAATCACGGTCTTTGGAACTTCCACGGCCGTGGAAATATAAGAACAGACCGTGGTTTTTTCTGTATTTGGGAAAATGTTCACACGAAGTGCAGGAAAGAAAAAGAAGAGAAAGGGTGATAGTTCCTCCTCTTCCCATAACCCTCCTAGTGAACCATCACCTCCACGCCTTAGAATCCCCACCTTTCCCCCTAACTATCTCGATGCTTTAGAAAAGATCGAGGGCAGACCGGTCATTGGACATAGATACCTCTTGCTTGAGGAGTTAGAGCCACTCAATGTGGTTAATGATTTGACATGGCTCTTGGATAGAGCCGGATTGATTGTTTTCTCCTCTATTAGAGCGGATGCTTATAAGGAGATTACGAGGGAGTTTGTTATATCCTTCGAACATTGCCATGTAGATAGGACGGTGTCCTTTAGATTTATGGAGACGGACTATGAGTTCTCCATCCAGCAGTTCGGAGCCTTCTTTGGGTTCTTTGAGACCTTTAACGGTCGTTTCCGTAGCGGTGTATACGCTAAGGACTTTTGGAAGGAGATTGCTATGATTTACGCTAGCGAAGACCGCTGGCAGCCGTCTGATACCAAGGCTAAGCTTATCTACCACTTAGCCTTGAAGATAGCTCATAGGGTCCTTACCGAGTGCCTATTTCCTAGGACCGAGACCCCACAAAAGATTAAGACCGATGAGTTGTTTCTCCTCTACGCCATGCTTCATGGTAGACCCGCCGATTATGCCACCCTCTTAGCCTCCACCATTAGTAAACTTATGAACTAGAGGTCCGGAAACATTGGGTATGGTGGGATAGTGACCCACATAGCTACGCAACTTGGGATTGACTGCTCCGCTTGTACTAGGCTAGCGGCGAGACCTTTGGGTCTCAAAAGCCTTATGACTAGAGGGTTGATCTTTCCTAGGCACCGAGGTCCACCTACCGCTGCTATGCCATGGGAGGATAGAGGAGGTAGAGACATTCCATGGCTTCCCGAGTATTCCATTATGGATGGACGCCATAATTGGAAGGAGACATTCGCTGCTATGCATGCGAATAGGCTAGCAGCACCTCCTTCCATTCCCGATGAGATTCCAGCTGCTGACGTTGATGAGGACATAGGAGGGGGTGATGAGTAGGATTTTGGCACCTTTCCGGATCAGCCGGACACCTTCCCGGACCTACCTAGGCAGTCTCCCCGCCCTTCTAGACCTTCCGGTGCTTCTTCCTCTCGCCGTGCTAGTGTGAGCAAGAGAACGACATGGATGGAGACTCCTCCCACTTGGTATGGATCACATCCGGAGTGTATGGGAGCTCCGCCACCATGGTATGCACAACCACCAGCAGCACCGGCCCCACAAGATGCATCTGCATGGTATAGCCAAGCACCGGAGTGGTATGAGCAGCTGCCGGATTGGGCTACCGACCTCTCCAGGAGAGTAGGAGACTTGGAAATCCGGCAGGACGCTAGGGATGTACGAGCTGATGAGCATGATCGTATAATGAGTGATATTTACCACCAGCAGTTTGGACGGAACTTCGACTCCAGCTTCTTTCCGTTTCCACCACCGCCTCCACCGCAGTGACGAGGTTTTATGATTGACAATTTCAGCCACTCCACCGCCTTCTAGTGAGTTCATTTTTCTTTTCTTTCTTTTCTTTATTTCTTTTTGAACATTAGGGACAATGTTTGTCTCAAGTATGGGGTGGGATGTGACTATCGTTTGTAATAACTCTACTCACTTTGCTTGCCTTGATCGAGAACACTTTGCTTGTTTCATTTCAATGTCACACGTTTCATTATTGCATTGCATGAAAAAGCTTTTGAAAAAAAAAACCATAAAAATGTGAAAAATTTAGAAAAATTCTAAAAGGTTTTGTGCTTCTAAGAGTTGAGATGATTTCTATGATAATTACTACTTGCGGATTGAACTTTTGATGACAATTGTATGCTTAAACGAATAATGAATTGAAAAGGAATTGAATGTGTTGATCATCCTTTCTTGCAAGTTTCATAATGTGAAGAGTTTTATCTAAATCATATTGGGAAATCGAGGTTGAAATCACATGATAAGTTCTTATAATTCTTTATGAAATGATTAAGGCAATTCGATCTATCTTTCTCCTTTCTTTGTTCATTTAGCCCCTCAATGAAATAATTGCCTCCTTTACCTATCCGGGAATTCGGAGGAGTTGTGTTTTGGCATGTTTGATGTGGGAGGGCCATGAAAGCAATTGTTTGCATTCAAAGAATAGAATTAATAAGTTTGGGGAAGTCAATCATGACGATGAGTAACTCGGCACCATTCACATAGCCGGGTGTTTGTGTCTTGCCAAAGTCGGATTGAGCGATATTCCTAACGGATTATGGTATGTTCATCAAGGGTTTGAGTCATCTTGAAATTGAGAAACGCCAATCTCCTAGGCTTTGGTTTTTTTGTGCACCATTGTCCATAACTCCAAAAGTGAAGTCGAGAAAGTAACGTGAAGAAGAAGAGAGCAAAGCTCAAAGTTGATGGTGTTACGATTCAAATTAAAAAGAAAAAGAGTTAGTTGTCCACTTTCCCGGATTCATGCACCATATCCTTTATAAGTTTCCCTCCCTTCCGCATTCAAGACCTTACTTGGAAGTCCTTAAGATCAAAAGAATGTTATTTGACTTGGTGATCTAAATTGAAGTTTATTATGCTTGATTTTGATAATGCTTGAAGGTTATGATGTTTACTTTAAAGTTTGACCAATTCATGATGTTTCATTCCTTTACATTATTTGGTTATGTATATAAGCGTTTCAAGAGTGAATGAAGCAAGGTTTGAGAATGATATATTGACTAGAAGCATGCTTACCTAAAAGATGTTTTGTTTTTGAGTTTGCATGCAAATTTCATCCTAACTTGTGTTCTAAGCTTTAAAAGACCTTGATTGGGGACAAGCAAGTGGCAAGTATGGGGTATTTTGTTAGCATGAAATATTGCGATATTTTAGGAACTTTTTCTAGTTGTTTTTCATTCATTATAGTGTTCATCGATAAGGTATTGAATCATTTGTTAGCTGGTTCATCTATATTTTCGATATGGAGGTCTACATTAGCTTTGTGTTGATTATAGGTGAATAAGAGCTGAAACCGGACCATTTGAGAGAGATAGGAGAGGATTCGAGCATATTCAAGGATTAGGAACACATCAAAGGAGCCAAAGGAGATGCTAGGATGAGGAATGGCACGACACAAAGGAAACCACAAGCAATTTACACTTCAATGCCCTAAATTAAGGCCGTAGAAGAGTCCACGCCCTAAACCACAGCCGTGGATCTTGGCATCATGAGCGTGGAGCATTCCAAAGAGTTACACAGCCTAAAGTACGGTCGTGGAAGTCATATGAGACCGTAACCCAATTCCACGCCCTAAACCACGGTCGTGGAATCCCTTGAGACCGTGATTTAGGCGATCTTTTGACGAGTCTTCATTTAGCACGTTATTTACGTGATGGGCCGGGACAGATACTTTTATCCCGTCTTATAAAAAGGTCAGAGAAGAGAGTTTTGGACATCGACCCTTACGGCTTATTCCCAGGACATTAGGGTTGGATCTCGCGGAGAAGTGACGGCCGCTTACCTTGCTTGGAACATCCTTGCCTAGGGCGGATTGAAGATCGTCGAAGGGTTTTTACCTCTTTCTTAGGGTTAGTTATCGAAGGCGGATTGACAACATGTTCTTCATATTTACCCTAGATTATTGTGAGGTTTTCTGTTGTATTCCGAATCCATTGAGTATTCCGATTTGTGTTTTGGATTTGAGTTTGACTTTGAGTTATAATTGAGTTTCGAGGGTTTTCATCTTTCATTCTTCTTAAATTGATTTTGATATCATGACAATGGTTATTGGCTAAAACCCTTTAGCAATTCTAAGGTGAAGGGTTGAAAATTGTGGCTTAGATGATGATAGATCGATTGTAAATTGATTGGACCTTGAGAGTTAGAGAGATCTTGTTGACGAACCAAGATCACGGCCTGTTCTTGAGCTTCCACGGCCATGGAACTCAAGATCTGCCCGTGATTTACCTTAGTTTACGAACTTTGCTTTTACTTTGATCCAAGGTTAAAGATTAGCTTTAATCTAGTCTAGGTTTGCCCTTTTCTAGGTAGTAGTGAGACTCATCACCCTCTATTTCGATTTCGAGTGTCACAACCTTAATCGTTTTAGTTAGTTTTGATCCTTAGGTTACAAGTTTGGGTATTTGAGATTAATTATTGTTCATAGATCCTTTCTATACTGATGCCTCAACAATCTTTATAGAGAGTGTCTTTAGATAAGTCATATAAAGTTCTGGAACTTCACCGTACATTACTTTACCTTAGCATACCTTTGCAACTCTTAACTCTGTCTTTAGTTCTTTAGTATATCTTGAATCGATTGCCACAATTAGATACCTGGATCTTTAGGGTTGCTGTTTTCCCAATATTTGCAAAGCTTATTACATTTACTTGCTTGACAATTTGCAAACTGAATTTGTTCCCCCCAAATCCCTGAGTTCGATACTTTGGAATTCTTGCTTTACTACGCCGATCTGTACACTACGGGTTCGCTTGCTTGATTCTAGTTTTATAAATTTAAAGCTTGATTGCACACACGCTTCGAGGCAAACAATCGTCCGAGGACTTCCGTACATCAAGGATGTTTTGGGTTTTTGTGTTATGCATATATACGTTGATGATGTTTTATACTCGGTAGTGGGGTTTTGTATGTATTATCATAATGTTTTTATTTTATAAAGGATGTTTTATATTTATTTGTTCCTTTTTGTAAGATCCGGTGAACTTGGTGTTAGGCTAGGGTCAAGACCCATTGTGATGTCCTAGCCCCGTAGCATGAGTAAGTTGGTATCAAAGCCTTAGGTTCAGAACAATGGAACTTGCAATCTTCTTGAGAGGCCGAATAGATTAATAAACAGAACCCGAAAGGGGCTTGAGTTTTCAAAAGAAGTTTTGGTTTTTAACCGTGTTCACAATCAAATTGGGATTGAATGTACGGGAAGTCATCACTCCTTCCATCGACCTTAACAGTTTAGTTATAATATAAATACCACACTACTTGTGTATTTCTAGACTCGCGTATTACCTCTGCATACATATGGCCTTAACATGTGGCCTTTTATGTAGCTATGATATTATCGTTGATGGCTCATATTAGAGACACGTCTTCCATAGGACGCAGAAGAGGTAGCCCACCTCTGTCTCTAGTCAAGATGCTGGTTAATTCATAGATGTGGAAAAAGATGCCTATCCCACTAAAAGAGGTGTTCGGCATAACAAGCGTTCAAAGTAATGCATGAGAAAAACAATGAAAAATGCAAGTCCTACAACATTGCATGTACAAGCCCGCAAAATATATAAGCGGAAAACGTAAGGCCAGCCCAAAATGTAAGCTATCAGGCGACTTGACAAACATTTTGCCCCGGTTGACAAGCCCAGCCCATTGTTAACAACCCCTTGGCAAGTTGTGACAACATTTGGCCCATCGTGACAATACCCTGGCGTGTCTTGAAAATCGCCAGGCTCCAATCAACCCTGCCCAAACGCTTGACAAACGGACGGCCCATCATGACAAGGCCAACCATGCTTGCTGGCACTGGCACCATCAGCCCACTAATGACAATCTTCCGCTCCGGCATTCACACCCATTTGGGCCCATCTGGCAAGGCCATGACAATTACCTGCGATGGCATTCATGCCCATCAGGCATCATCTGGGCCCATCTGGCACGATCTCGACAAGTTTTGACATGCTTCCGACAAGGCTAGTTCTCCTTTTGCCTTCCTTCCTGGCCCTTGATCTTCACTTCCCTTACTTATTATGTTGCTTACTGGTCCAACCACCCTCAAGCGCCGGGAACGCCGAGTGTATAAGCCGGTGAACATGGACTTCAATCAATCTAGTAGTCACCTTCTCCGGCAACATGTTGCCTTCAAAAATGATGCTATTTCGTGCATGCCATATGTAATAAACTGTGGTAACAAGGTCAAACCTCATGGCCATGATCTTGTGCTTCTTCTTCCCTCGTGAACGCCTGAGCCATCTCATGTCCAGTGACAATATGCCTAGGCCAGCCGGCATCTTGAAGCTGCGCCTCACCTCTCTCCATACATGTCTCGAGTACTTGCATCTAAAGAATAAATGCTCATGTGACTCATCATGTCGCCTACACAAGTGGCATACTGGATCAATGTCAAGGAAGCTCATTCTATCATGTGTTGATAGTCGTCCCAAGGTCGCCATCCAAGTTATGAATGCATGCCTTGGTGTGTGTCTCGTGTCCCATATTATATGGTGCCATAGTACCTGCTCCTCTCTTCTTCGTATGAGATTGTATGCCTTTGTCACCTTGAACTTGTTGCCATGACAAAGCTCCTGGAGAGTGTCGTCCAGTGAGCGACCCTGCGCCATCAGTTGGTCCCTGCCGGCAAGGATAGCCTTAATGAGAGGCGAGTCACGCCTTTGTGGTCTCCAGTCCTCAGGCTCCATCACTTGTAGGTACCTATTATGGATCTATTTGACCCACAAGCTCTCTTTATCCTCATGTATGCGCCAATAATGCTTGCACATGAATGCATTGTTCCAAGCTCGAAGCTCCAATAACCCAAGGCCGCCTTCACTCTTTGGCTTGCATATCTTGTCCCACGCTACACTTGGCCTTGACCATAGAAATTTCCGGCATAGCTTTATAATTTGCTCGATGACAAGCCCTGGAACTGGGAGCACCGAGAGCCAAAAACTATCAATGTCTTGTAGAACCGATGTGATGAGCTCTAGCCTGCCTGCAAAGGACAAGTGCTTCTTGTTCCATGCATTGATGTTGTTGCCAATCTTGTCCAATAGGGGAGCATAATCCACTGCCCTTAGCACATGTGGGGCTATAGGGATACCAAGGTATCTAAATGGGAAGTTACCTTGGGCGAATCCAGTGATCCTTTGTAGTTCTCCACTTTCAGCCTCCGGCACTGAGGCTAAGTACATGGAAGACTTGGCTAGACTAACTTTTAGGCCGCTGATCTCTCCAAACCGGTTGAGGCATGTCATTAGCACCTTGACTGAGGCAACATCGCCTCTTGAGAATAGCACAACATCATCGGCGAAGGCAGGGTGAGTTAGCCTTAGTTGTTCACAATGTTGGTGATACCTAAATCCTTCTTTGGCCGTCTCGGCTTTAAGCAACCTTGAGAGAAACTCCATGCAACACACAAACAATAAGGGTGACATTGGTTCACCTTGTCTTAGCCCTCGCTTGCCATGGAAGAAGCCATGTATATCCTTGTTAATCTTGATGGAGTATGTAGGTGTAGTGACACATACCATCACCCATGCTATGAATGCCTCCGGAAAGCCTAGCTCCTCCAAGGCTCTCTTCACAAACTTCCATAAGACCGTATCATAAGCCTTGGCTAGATCAATGTTGAGGAAGCACCGTCGAGTGTCTCGCTTGACATTGTATCGCCTGAGGAGCTCTTGGACAATGAAAATGTTGTCGCTCATTAGTCGCTCTGGAACGAAGGCCGTCTGGGTTGGATCAATCAAGTATGTCAAGCAATGCCTCATCCTCTTAATCATGATCTTGGTGATGATTTTATAGACCACATTACAGCATGAGATTGGCCGGAAATGCTCAACTCTATTGGGCGCCTCTTTCTTTGGCACAAGCGAGACCACCATATGGTTAAGCTGGGGTAGGAGCTTGCCATTGGTGAAGAATTCTTTGATATCCACACATAACTCGCTTCCAACTTCATCCCAAGCCTCCTTGAAGAAGCATGATGTGTATCCGTCCGGCCCTGGCGCCTTATCATTATCAATGTCCCAAAGTGCCTCCTTTATCTCCTTATTTGACACCGGCGCAATGAGGCTAGCCTTGTCATTAGTATGCACCTTAGGGCCAATAGCAAACTCACCAACACTAGGATCCTCAACTTGTCCCTCCGTCCCAAAGAGACCTTGGTAGAAGTTAAGGAACATGGCCACCACCTCCGCACTTGATGTTGTCACACGCCCATCTTCGGTTGTCAATGAGGCTATGTGACTAGCCAACCCTCTTGCCTTCATAATTCCATGGAAATAGCTTGTCGGCCGGTCACTTAAGAGCAAATGTTTAGTCTTGGCTTTTTGGGCTAGAAAACTGAACTCGGCCAGCCCTAGGCGCTCCGCTAGCGCCTTAGCCTTCATCATGTTCGCCCTCTTGTCATGTGACATTGGGTCCTGCCGGAGCTTCTCGAGCGCCTGGCCATAATCATCATTGGCAGCCTTGACCCTCTCGGCTATATGTGAGAAGTGAACTCGGTTAAGCTCCCTTAATGGTTTCTTTATCCTCCTAAGCAAGATGCATAGCCTGTATTGATAGGTGCCTCTCACATGGGTTCGCCATGTCATCTTGACAACATCCTGGAATGACTCATGGTTAGTCCACATGTTAAAAAACTTAAATGAGCGCTTACTAGCCCCAGTTGACTTGTGTAAATGGGCTATGGCCGGCTTGTGGTCCGAGTAGTGACATCTATCCACGAACGTCGCTGGGCAATATACTTCTTGCTCCATCAAAGCATCATTCACCATGACTTGATCAATTTTGCTCCAAAAAGTTTCATTCGTCCATGTGAAGAGGCTATCACTATTATATGACACGTCCACAAGGCCTTCTTCATGACAAAGATCATACAAGCCTTTAGTTTCATACATCCTTACCGGCTCTCCCTGGACTCGTTCATGACTATAGATGACATTATTGAAGTCACCAAGTATCAACCATGGCACCTTGTGGTCATGTAAAGTCGTCTTGATGCCCAGCCATGCCTCTCTTCTCTTTACAACACTATGCTCCCCAAGTATGAAGCACGCCCCAAAGATCAATCCAGTCATCTTGCATGTCACCATGCATGTTATGAGTTGTGCATGAGTACTTAGGACCTCCACATTGAAGTAATCCTCATTCCACATGACAAGTATACCTGCTCGTTCATCAATGTCAAAATTATGCACGTACCCCCACTTGCTAAACTTTCGCCTCATGATGACATTTATGTCCGTAATGTTGGTGTCAATCTTTGTCTCTAAAACTCCACACAATCGTACCTTGAACTCTTCGAGGAGAGCTCTCAGCCCATTTTGTTTCCGGGGATGGTTAAACCCTTGTATATTCCATGAGGCTACACTCATTGGCCACCCTTTCGGCCGGCCTTCTTCTTCTCCATGACCTTGACATTTCTTGTCACAGCCTTGTCAGGCTTGTCAACTTGTGACGACGCCAGCCTAGTGCGCCGACGAGGCTCATCATGCATGGCATCCTCTTGGGCATTGCCTTGCTTCTTTCCCTTGTCAATAGACGCATTTAACTTCTTAATAAGTCGCCTTTGAGACTTTGACAATACTGGCGTCAACTCCTCCTTGTCGCTTGTCATGGCATTGTCATCGGTGTTGTCATGGCTTTGTCTAGACTCGTCAGAGTCGATGTCAAGGTCCACCGATGCTTCATCATCACTGCTTGTGTCATGCTTGTCATTTATGCTTTCATTGTCCGATTGCTCGTCCTCAGATGAGGATGAGGCTATGTCTTTCTCGACCACTTTCTCTTTGCCCTTGTCACTTGGCGCCAGGCGATTGGCATGTGATGGTGCCGCCTGGTGAGATGGCTCCTTAATGACAATGCCCTGACTTCTCTTCTCAACCTGTGGCGCTGGGGCTTGAGGCTCGTCTTCCTCAACCATAATAGCCTTGGGTGTTCCAGCCATGACACTTTGTGTCAAGATGACCTCGGCTACCTCTTGGCCCTTCTTTTGTGGCTCAACCTTCGTCGTGTCAACTCTTGTCCTGGATCTATTCCTTGGCCGGCTAGGCCTTGGCTTCGGACCAATATCCTTCCTGGTTATATGGAACGTGCACGTATCATCTTTAAGCCCAAATTGTAAACATCTACGGCAATAGGTTGGCTCATTTTCATATAACAAGGTGCAGTCAAGTGTAACACCATCATCAAAATCAAGGGACACCTCCCTAAGCACATCATTGGCGAAGTTCACCTCCACTAGCACTCGAGCGTATGAGTCTCGCTTCCTATCCTCGGTGACATTGTCCATGAACAAAGGCTTGCCAATCAACGATCCAATCCTCCCAAGTATGGTAGGTGTCCAGAACTCATTAGGTAAGCCGGTGATTCTCACCCATAGGGGCATGGTTGCAATGTCCTTGCGATTGAACGCGAACTTGTCCGGTACATGCTTGAGTAGCAATGGCCGGTTGTGAATGAAATAGGGACCACCTTTGAGCACATTGTCCATTTCATCATCGTTGAGGAAGCTAAAGATCATCCAGCCTGCTTCGACACGAAACTTTGCCTTGACACCCCAAACCTTCATCATCTCATTGATTGCAAAGTACCCTAGGTAGAAGCCAACGTATTGACCTAGCAAGGTGCTGCCCCATACCTGCTGCCTGGGCATGCCTTCAGCGCATTTGATGGCAACTCTAGTGGACGTTGGCTTAGTGTACTCGAGCTTGCCTCCCAGGCCAGAGTTCATGAAGACCTTTGACGGCGCTGTAGTCCATGCCTTTCGTTGTCCAGGTGGTTGAGTGGACTTGCTCAGAGCAAGGAACTCTGACGTTGGCTGCCCTCCCACAAGAACTTCCTGAGCCATTAAAGTGTCCTCCTTGCCATCATCAGATAGCTCGTCTCGCTTGCCAGCCACCACTTCCAGGCCACCCTCATCGCCAGCCTCTACATTGTCAGCATTTGAAGTTTGGTTTTTGCCAGGTTTTTCATGGGTGTTCTCCCATCCAAGGGGTGCCTTCGAAGTCCCCAAAGGGACGGAGCCAGGCGGAAAAGTATCGAACTTTGTGGTCGGGTTGTGAGATTTCGGCAAAGGGGACGTGCTCTTTGTTGTCGCATTGGCACCGGCAGCGTCGGGGTGAACAATGCCATGCAAAGAACTTGTCTTTTTTGTGCCATCGCCTGTCGACGACGAAGCGCCTGTCTCTTTGGCGTGCGCCAGCGAGCTTTGCACCCCCCCGACAAGGTTTTTGCTTGTCTCGACCTTTTTGGCCTTGTCATTGACACCATCAGACATGGCGGCTAGCGTTGGCTTTGTCAGCGCCTTGTCAACTCTTGTCACTTGAGCCAGAGGGTTGTCAAGCGACTCCCTTTCCTTGTCCGGCAAGGTTTTTGCCGGCGATAAGTTGTCCCCTCCACCCTGCGCCTGAGGTTTAACCTTAGTTGCCGACGCCGGTGCAGTTGCTTGGTTCATGGTTGCCATGCTATCCCCTCCAGTCGGCTTAGCCGGGGATTTCTTCTTCTTGGCCATGGCGCCAAGCGCCGCCAAAAACCCTAGTTCAGGATCTGGATTTTGTAACTTTGGACGTCAAAAATTTCCCTGCGAAGGTGGTTGTGCACATCAACAGGGAGGAGAGAAGAAGATCGGTGCGACTCGTGAGGAATCACAACAAAAGGAGAGAGCTTGCGTCCCACCTCTATCTCTAGTAATCCTAGGCCGTGGAGGAGTTGGTGGACCTCCAATACCGAGAGGTCTGGGTTGAGTCCCCAATGTTGATTCACTAGAGGCGGAAGACCAAATTAAGGAAGATGTCGAGAGTGAAGTTCTCGAGACTGTCGACAGTCTGAGAACCACATTCGGGAACAAGATGGTTACCCTAGTCGGATCTCATAGTACCTGAGTAATAGATTCGAGTTGCACCTCAATCAAGAAATAAGCTTGAGAAGACCTCTAGCGTTTAAAGGATGTGACTGAGAAGGAAAGATGCATTCCATATCCTTCGGCATGAACGTATCCATTTAGGTGTTGTAGAAGGTGATTTTGGTGTTAGTAACACAAGAAAGGATGGCTAAGATTGTTAAGGCTCAAGAGAAGTCAGGAGCACCGACACTAGATGTATGATTGAAGATTCCAACTACTATAGAGTACTGGTAAAGACATGTGGAGATATTACAAAGGGCGACTTCAGTGCAAGCCTGCCTGGAGAGAATGAGTAGGACATTTAAGGCTCGAGATGAGCAGATGCTTGAGTGTACGAATTGGGGAGCGTTAAGGATTCAGCAGCGCCGTTTGTTACAGGTTCCATGTAGATTAATTGTTCACCTGTTAGAGACTTTTTCATACAAGTGCTCCACAATTATTTATTCTTTTGGTATATGTTGTGTGTTTGACCATAGATACGGTAGAGGCGATACCCTTTGTTATAGCGTTACCCGATGTAATAGGGTCAGAGGTACCAACGAGATATGTGTTTGCCCTATTTATTTAGGGACTCGTGATTTACTTGTAGACTTCTTTGTCATGTCACTAGAACATGAGAATGTCATTTTACGGATGGATTGAGTATAGCGCCATAGTGTGGTTTTGATATTGGTAGGCGGACTGTGCCGATCGCTATTGCGATAGGTAGATTAAGACTTTTTCTTGAGATAGGAATCTTGATATGACGTGTATTGTTATCTGCGTAGTCCGAGTAGCGAGGCTTATTGGCAAGGATTGTGACACCTTTTGGTGCAACGTTAGAGGCCATTTTGTTGTTTACGAGTTGGTGGATGTGTTTGATAAGCCATCCAGTCCATTGTCACTGAAGAGCATGGATTTTGGCGTTGAGTTAGAGTCGGGGATGAGACCGATTTTTGAAAGCACCATATCATATATGGCGCAATTTGAATTGAAGAAGCAACTCAAGGAGTTACCAAAGAAGGGCTTCACATGCCCTAGCATATCCCCATGGGGTACGCCGGTACTTTTGTGCGGAAGGATCGATCAATGAGGATGTGCATTGAATTTCGTTTAAAAAATAAGAATAAATCAAGAACGAGTAATCATGGCCCTACAGTGACGATTTGTTGGATTTGTTGCAGGGAGCTTTAGTGTTTTCCCGGATAGATTTGTGACCCGGATATAACCAGTTGAGAGTGAGAGAGCAGGATGTGCCCAAAATGGCATTTCGGACACGGTATGGCCACTAAAAGTTTCTAGTGATACCATTCAGGCTCGCGAATGCGCCACCATCTTTATGATGTTGATGAACGGCATCTTTATCGGCTTCCTGGATTAGTTGTGGTGGTCTTCATAGATGACATCCTGGTATACTCTCGTAGTAGAGAGCATCATGCCGGGCATGTGAGGACGGTGTTACGAGTTTTATAGGATAGAGAATTGTATGTCAAACTCTCTAAGTGTGAGTTTTGGATATTTGAGGTAGCCTTTCTAGGTCTTGTGGTTTCCGCCGAGGGGATCAAGGTTGATCCGGAAAAGATTACGGTTATTGCAGCATGGACGATTCCAACGAATGTCAAGGAAGTACGTAACTTCCTTGGCTCAGCCAGATAAAAGTGTAGATTTGTGAAAGGGTTTTCTGTGATTTAGCGACCACTTACTAGTCTGTTGAGGAAGATGATGACATGAATCATATGCTATCATATTTATATACATTTGATGGGAATTGTGTACCTTTAAGTCTATATTCACATATATTTCGAGAATAGAGGTCTACACGCATTATTTGTGTAATTGTAGGTAAAGCGGTGGAATTTTTGTGCGGAAATGGAGCAATATCGAGCATGACATCATAAAGGATCAGGAAGGAGCCTTAAAGATAGGAAAAGATATGATAAGAGATCACAAAAGAAGATAGAAGACGGAACTAAGAGATAACACGCTCAAAGGAAGAAAATCAGATCATTATTTATTAAAATCGGTTGATTTCCTAGCAATTGACTCGAGTTCTATCTTGAATCGACCGATTCGATGTAGGAGTGCACACAAGATTAAATTTCAAAACCCAAGTTTTCTCCTATAAATCTTGCGTTCACAATTGACTCGAGTTCTATCTCAGTCTGAAACAAGTGAAGAAACATCAAGGAAGCATTGAAGGAAGGAAGTTTTGAAGATCGAAGTCCAAGATCGAAACAAGAAAGTTGATGTTGAGGTTTTGTGAGTTTTGATTATTATTTTTGTCATTGTGAACGCAAGATTGGAGTTTGTTTTGAGTTTTTGGTCTATTTTTTAAGGATTGAACCTTTGTTCAAAGTTTTGTTAGTTTTATTTCAAGATTCAAAATTTTCTTATTTTCTTGATATTCTTGATTTAATCTCGTCTTTGATTTTGACAATGTGTGTTCCTAGTTGAAACCCTTGTGATTCTACTGTGATTGGTTGAAGATTGTGGTTAAGATGATGATAGAATGAACCTCACGTTGAGATTGGACCCTGAGAGATGAGTTTAACCATCGCAAAGAAGGAAAATCAGTGTGTCCTTGGTAGAAAATCGAGCGATTTACATTCAAGTACAGCCAGATTTTCTCTGTACATTTCATGCTTTACCCTTAATATTTGGTATAAGAATGCTTAAATCATAGCCTTCTTGAACCTTTCTAACCTATATCCAAGTGTGGGAAGAGACATACCCGGTGATTCCCTTGCTTGCTGGCCGACGATTACAATATCTAGGTAATAGAGGATTCAAAACCCTTTATTAAGGTTGAGTGTACCAAAGTTCTAACCTTTGTGAGTAAACCTGATTCCCTTGGGTTTGGTGTTTGGTTTGAGAGTATAATCCTTCAATTAGAACCTCTATCTTATCGGAACTCAACATCCTTGGGTTGAGATAAGTGGGTAGTGGAAGTTCACTGTACATTATCCCTTTTTAAAACATATACCTTGCAATTCAAGCTTTGTCCATAATCTTTAGAAGTCTTGAATTGAAAATCACAATTGGATACTTTGATCGCTAGAATCCTTTTTTCCAATTAATACACAAGTCTTTACTTTTATTATAATCTAGTTCATATCCCGCACCTTGTGCGGGTATATTTAAATATTGATAGATCTTCACAGGCGGATCTCGGAAGATCTGTCTGCAAGTAGGTAAGTGAAAAGAAAGGCGGAAGGGGGACACTTTCATAAACACGGAATAGTGAAAACCAAAGTTGTTGAAATAACAGTTATTGAAAACAAATTAAGAAATGAATAAACAATAGCAGAATGAGTGTGAAGATTGAAAACGTAGGGAATAACTTGAAAATTTAGACGAAGCAGCTTTAAACAATCCGATCTTCAAATTATAACAACCCTAAAAAAGATGAAGAAATATGATCAATATTGGAAGACAAAAACTGTCAGAAAAATGATGAGGTGTTATCCGCATATATAGCGTGAGTGATAAAACGTGGAGGAGAAGTAAAACGTACAAGAGAAATTTAGGTTTTATGATCAACCAACGTAAATTGTGAAATTAGTAGAGGAGAAGTCTATAACGTGATATAGTTAACTTTTTTGATTGTTACTTAAAAGATTAGTTAAGAAAAGATTCGTTTTAGATTTTGTTTTAGTAAAAAAAGATTTATTGGCTTAGTTCTTGATTTAGTAAAAGATTTAATCCGAGAAAAATTTTGGGGGCATCATGTCAACATTAGTGTAGTGTACTTTAGTAGTATATATAGATAGTTCCATAATTTTCTTTACGAGATTACTTTATCGATTTTGATTTCACCAAATCCATGTGATCGACCCTAGAATATTTGCTATTGCTGCGATTGATCCGTACACTGCCGGTTCGCTTTTGTTTTTATTCTTGGTTATAAATTTAAAGCTTTTTGCATACACCTTTTGGAGGGAACAAGTTTTTGGTGTCGTTGTCGGGGTTTTAGACCAAATTAAGTTTCGGTTATCTAGCTCGGAAAGTTATTGCTTTTGCTATTGATCATTCTACTTGAGTGTTCTTGCAAAATCTTTCCTTAGGTTTATGCGAAGGTCGCGAGCTGGTAAATAAATCATTCCCTACGATTTTGAACCAGAAAAGACGTAGAAAAGGAAATTAAAAGAAGCACCTCGATTCCCGTAAAGGTAGATGAAATAACAATATAATCACATAATATACATCCATACACGCAGATTATTGAAGATAAAACGTTTAAACAAGTCCCAAAATATAGACAATAATACATGCTATCACCTTGTATATGGCAAATATTGTCATCTTCCGGTGGAGTTAGAGCACAAGGTGTATTGGGTAGTCAAACAACTCAATTTTGATTTGAAAAAGGCTAGATTGAAGCGCATGTTGGGCATCAATAATCTTGAAGAGATCCGTCTAAATGCCTATGAGAATGTGCGGATCTATAAAGAAAGAACGAAGAGGTGGCACGATAAGCAAATCATTTCGAAAGAGCTGAAAGAAGGAGATCTCGTCCTCCTTTTCAAATCTAGTCTCCGGCTATTTTCAGGTAAACATTAATCTCGTTAGACTGGACCTTTTGTAATCAAACAAGTCTTTCCCCATGGTGCAGTTGAAGTATGGGGTGAGAAAACAGGATATTTCAAGGTCAACGGTCATCGTTTGAAAAAATAAACACCGGAAATGCCGGATGATGACATTGCTCCCGTCCTTTTTAAGTAGTCATAGAGGGAGATAGGTCCAGCTAGCGACCTTAAATCAAGTGCTTCTTGGGAGGCAACCCAATGTATTTCTATGTCTTTTACCTTTTCTTTTAGTTTAGATTAGATTAGCTTTGTTTCTTTTTCGTTGGTGCGCTCCGGTTTTTCTTGTTTCATTGATGACAGAAACTAGGTACTATCTCAAGGAACAACTTAAAGATCGAGGTCTTAAAGAAAAGAATTGAAGAAGTAGCAGTAAGAAAGAATGAAGAAAAGAAAGGGCAGAAATCGGATCAAGTATGAGGAAATTGATCGATCTGGCTAAAGAAAATTCAACTTATTGAACCGATTTGACCAATGTCGTAGCTTAAATCGGATGGAAAATCAAATCACAAGGAAAGATCGACCGATTTTGCCTTATGGGTGACGGATACGAAGGAAATCGGTCCGATAAAAATTCGACCCCTGGAAATTGGTGGATTTTCTTCAGAAAACTCAGAACGTATAAAGAGGCCTTCTTCTTCTTCTTCTTCTTCTTCTTCTTCTTATTCGCAACTCGAACACTTCACCATTTCTCTCCCACGACCAAGAAGCTCCGTCAACCTTTCTCATACCCCAATCCCTCATTTCCTAATCGTTTTTGCTCGTCTTGAGCCAAAACTGAAGTTGTCAAGAAGATAAAATAATGATTCAAGCAAAAAACACCTCGGAAAAACAACGAATCACTCAGATTTCAGGTTTTTTTGATCCGAACCCTAACTAAATCGCCTTGACTAGATTTGTGCATTTCAAGTGTTGGATTGTTGAAATTGATGTGTTGAGTAGTCTAGGAATTGTTTAAGGAGACTATTTGAGGTGTTTGTGTGAGCAGAACTTTACAAAATCGATCGATTCAACGCAACAGACCAAAAATCAGATCATTCCCTGAATAATCGGTCGATATCACTGAAGAACAATCCAATTTTTGCCTCCTTAGATGAATAATTTGTGCAGATCAGCTCATACATTGCTTTCTTTAAGGGGATATTCCTCTCAACCCTCTCAAGCACCTCCACCACCATAACCAAGGCTTCCGGTCATCCAAGAAAATTTCAAACGTCCGTATGATCGCCTTCTCACTAGACCTATCATACCTTTTAGTTACTTAATGCTTGATGAATGAGATAAAATGCACATTAGAGATGATGTTGACTGGATGATTGAGAGAACCGGTTTGTCGGAACTTGGTATAATTAGAGAAGATGCTTATCAAGATCTTACCTTATAGTTCTGTAGTTCTTTCAAACATGATCCTATGGAATGGAATGTTACCTTTAGATTGATGAACATAATTTATTCCTTCTCTATTGCTATGTTGAGGAACTTCTTTAGATTCCTGGCCTCTTCCGCAGGTACATTCCCTCACAGAGTGAGTGCAAGTGCCTTTTGGGAGAGTATCTCGGTTGAAGAGGAGGGAAAGGATAAGAGGAGGCCGGGAAACTACGAGGAGAAAAGTATGTACAACCTCTATTTCAAACTCGCCCACCGGATCTTGAGCGAGTCAATGTTCGCAAGAATTGAGACTCCGCAAAAGGTTAACGTGGACAAGTTGTATATACTCTACTGCATGACTACTGGGACATATCCCTATTACGCCACTATGCTATCCGACTACCTAGAGAAGATTGGTGACAAATCTGGAGGACATATTTGTGCTGGAGATCTTGTGACCTATGACGCCAAGGCATTGTCAATTGATTATTCGGCATGTACTCTAGTTGACAAAGCGCAACCCTTAGGCCTTCAAAGGCTTATTTCTAGAGGGGTTATTATTCCTAGAGGCCGAGGCAGCCTCCATAAAGTTATACCATGGGATAGAATCCCAAGGAAATTGTTTGGAAGGATGCTTACACTATTAGGAACCGATACTATTGGCATGAGGGCTTTGAGTACTTTACTGACAAGGAGGATGATGAGGAGGATGTTGAGGCAGCTTGGAGCTATCCAGCTGATGAGCATGCCCCAACAGGGGGTATGCTAGAGTTAGAGAGTGGGGGAGACATTGATGTCATGGACACCAGCACTCACGGAGCAGGACCTAGTAGAGCTCCAGCTGAGGATATTGAGGCTACCGAGGATGAGTTCATGGTTGGAGGAGCTCCTGGATAGCACGAGGTGTCGTTTAGACCACCCCGATGGTCGGTTGAATATGCACCTAGGCGCGGAAGCCGGCATAGAGAAGACTATTCTAACGTGTGTAGAGAGCTAAGAGCATTGACTTCAAGCGTCAATGGACTTCGTACAGATTACCAGGAGCTCTGTACTGAGTTTCAGGAGTTCCGGTCCAAGGTGATAAGACAACACTCTTCATATGACGGGCAGTGGAGTAACCTCTACCACCACACCTTAGAAGATTACTATGAACCTTCAGTTCCGAGATATACATATCCGCCACCACCACCGCATGATTGAGCTACTCGTCATTTTACATTGTAAGTATTTTTATCCATCTTGTACTTGAGTTTTCAAATTAGGGACAATGTGAGATTTAAGTATGGGGTGAGGTACTTGCAATCTTCTCATATGTCACACATTTGTTTCCTTTGCTTTGGACTTTTGGATTTCGGATAGTTTGAACGTTCTAAGGCTTAAAGGGTGGGCTTTTTCACAACTCCACATGGTATATGGGAAGACTTGGACGTTCTCTACGACCAGGTCATACATGGTACACGGGTGGGCTTCTTCACCACTCCACATGGTATACGGGAAGAGATCCGCACCAATCCTGTTGGTTACACGAGGACAAAGGCGAGAGTTATAAGACGTTTCGTGTCACACTTTGAATGAATGGAACTAGTAATGGAATGACTTAAAAAGAGAAGATAAGAATCGGATTGCGTGTATATGAGCATGATGTCTGTTATGTTTACCTATGTGTGTATGTGCCCTTGCTATCTTTATAATGCCTAGAATGTGAGCTAACGGTTTTATACCGATTGTTGTAGATGATGTACTGGTTAGGATCTGGCCTCCGGAGGAGTGGGCAGCCGGGGTTCCCGTACATCATAGGATGAAATTTGGGGGATTTGAGTCCTTGTGTTGTTGTTGTACATTTGTGTATTGTTGAGGTTGTTGTACAGGCGGATGAGGTCTTTCATTCTTTAAGTATTTGGGAATCATGTCATTGCATTAAACATATTTCGATTTTGGCTTTTATTTGAGTCTTGTTGAAGATCCGGTGAAATTATTGTCAGGTTGAGGGTCGGGACCCATTGTGAGGTCTCCACCCGTAGCATCTTGAGTCCCGCGGATTGGTGGTGTTACATCCTTGTTGAACCTTTCTAACATATATCCTAGTATGGGAAGAGAGTTACCCGGTGATTCCCTTGCTTGGTTGCCAACGATTATAAGATCTAGGTAATAGAGGATTCAAAACCCTCTATTAAGGTTGAGTGTACCAAAGTCCTTACCTTTGTGAGTTAACCTAATTACCTTGGGTTTGATGTTTGGTTTGAGGGTATAATCCTTCCCTTCGAACCTCTATCTTATCGAGACTCAACATCCTTTATTTAGAGCCTCTGGGTTGAGATAAGTGGGTAGTGGAACTTCACGTACATTATCCCGTTTTAGAACATATATCCCACCTCTATCCATAATCTTTAGAAGTCTTGATTCGAAAACCACAATTGGATACTTTGATCTCTAGAATCCTTTTTTCCAGCTATTACACAAGTCTTTGCTTTTATTATCAATAATTGCATAATTATGTTTGCTAGATTACTTTATCGATTTTGATTTCACCAAATCCCTGTGATCGACCCTAGTATATGTGCTATTGTTGCGATTGATCCATAAACTGCGGGTTCACTTTTCCTTTTATTCTTGGTTATAAATTTAAAGCTTTTCGCACACACCTTTTGGAGCAAACAGAAGACTACATGCTTTGTATGGTCTGAGCTGTGTACTCAAAGTTTTGAGGAGCTGAAAAGAAGATTGACTTTTGCTCCTATCTTAGCATAGTTGGAGGGCACAAATGGTTTTTATGGTTTACAGGATGCATCAAATGTAGGCTTCGGATGTGTTTAGATGTAGCGGGTAGAGTAATCGCCTATGCGTATTGACAGTTGAAGACGTATGAGGAAAATTACCCGAGTTATAACCTTGAGTTAGCTGTAGTGGTTCAAGTTTTAAACATCTAGAGGCATTACTTTTAAGGAATTTCATGTTAGATCTTTACAAACCATAAGAGTTTGAAGGATATTTGGCTCAGTAGGAATTGAATAACCGTCAGAGTAGGTGGCTTGAGCTGATCAAGGATTTTGACCTTGAGATTTTGTTTCATCCAAAGAAGGCTAATGTAGTCGTCGATGCCCTTAGTAGGCAGACGCCTCAAGAGAAGGTGATAGCGAGAAGGGCACTTCAACCTCCATTGTAGAGGGATATAGCTTTGCTAAAGTTGGGCATTCAGTTTCCTGAAACGGACAGTCATGTGTCTACTTTAGAGGTTCTACATGATTTGTTAGGGGCAGATCCAATAGAAATAAGAGACCTTCCAGATGTTGAAACGGATCCGACACAAGATGTCTCGAGGTGAGGCCCCATAGTTCACCATTGGTGCTGATGGAGCGACGAGACGCCGCGAGCACGTATGTATACCTTCTGATGGAAAACTGAGATAGAGGATTCTGCAGAAGGCTCACACCACCCCTTACTTAATGCACCCAGGTGCGAGTAAGATGTATTAGGATGTTAGGTGCTCATTTTGGTTGGGTGGACCGAAGCCCGACATGCCCTAGATGGTGGCCTAATGTGCGACCTGCCAGTAGGTCAAGATAGAGCATTGTAGACCTGGAGGAGAGCTTCATCCACTACTAGTACCGTAGTAGAAGTGGGAAGATATCTCCATGATTTTGTTACCATCGTGAGGTCGAGCAAGAGTTTTGACGCCATCTGGGTTATAATTAATAGATTGACAAGGACGACACATCTCATCCCTATTCGGGAAACGTGGCCGGTGAGTTTGTTAGTTTAGAAGTTCACTAGGTAGATAGTTAGACTCCATGGAGTACCGAGGATCATTGTGTCTGATCGAGATGGACGATTTACCTCTTGGTTTTGGCAAAAGGTGCATATTGTCTTGGGTAGAGCCTACACTTTACGACAACTTATCATCCTCAGTCAAATTGTTAGTCAAAACGGACCATTCAAGCGTTAGATGATATGGTGAGAGCTTCCATGCTAGACTGGGGACAAGTGTGGTCGGACCACCATTATTGGTTAAGACTGTAAATCGACAATTGACCTATGTCGGTCAAGGTGACTTTATATGAAGCGTTGTATGATGAAGGTGTTAAATACTCCTATGATGTAATATCTAGAATTTTTATTCCATTTAGTTCCGAATCAATTCGGACTTCGAGCCGTTGACGGTTCCCATTCTATCTAGTATTTCTTTCTACACAAATTTTATCATTTTATGTAGAATTTAATTCACATAAAATGATAGAATTATATCAAACCCTAAGTCTTATAATTATTTATCATTTTATGTAGAATTTAATTCACATAAAATAGTAGATACATATCAAACCCTAATTCTTATAATTAATTCTTAACGTAGACTTTAGACGAGATCATGACAAGGCTGAGACGAGGTCATGACGAAGCCCGACAACTTTGTGACAAGGTCATGCATGGGCCTGACAAACCCATGACAAGTTTTTGACAAGTTTTGACAAACTCAGCTTATATTTTTATTCCTCTTGTTTCAGCCCATTTCTTTTAATTGCCTTGCAGCAGCCCACACAAATGCCAGCCCACCTCTCTTACTTGCATCCAACCGGACTACTTGTACACTCCAGCCAGTAGGCCCATCGAGAGTCGGCCCAACGAACGGATGGCCTGCTACTCCCTTACGTTTGTTGAGCTGGAAGATCTCCAACGTAACAGCCCCGCAAATCATGCTGAGATACGCCTTCCCCTCTCAGCCTTCACGTCTGCAGATCTTCGGCCCTTCCTCTCCCAGCCGTTACACCTGCCTCCTTCCTCCTTGGCTGCATTCTTCGACCTTCTCCTCTGCGTCCCAACCTGGTGCGACTCAACCTTCCTGCACACAGCTTCTACATAGGTGCGTCTTTCCCTTCCTTCTCCTATTTGTTCTCCCTATGCTTCTTTTCTGTGTTATATTGCTGCTGAACGAGGACATTTCTCTGCAGACCCTCTTCGACCGAACAGCCTCGCACCCCCTTTGTCGTTGAGCCAAAGCAGGCCAGCCTCCACAGCTTCTGCTCCTTTCACGAACTGCACCACAGCAACAGCAACAGCAAGCACATTGTCACTAGAAACAGCTCGCTTGATGACCAGATTTAGGTATGAAAGACTGATCCGTTATGGCTGAAATTTTTATATGTTATAGCTGGGATATTGTGGTATAACATATTAAAATTTGAGAGGAATCCAGCTAGTGGTTTAGGATTTATGAATTTTCAAAGATTGGGTCGTAAACAGTTTTTTTCTGTTTTGCTGAAACTTCTCAAGTGTTGGAAAAACTGCTAGTTTTGTGATCTAGGTTTGGGTAAGTTAGACGACTCCTTTTTCTGATTTTTGGATATGTTTTAGTCGATATTGTATAGTATAACATACTAAAATTTGAGGGGAATCCAGCGAGTGGTTTGGGATTTATGATTTTTCAAAGATGAAGTCGTAAGCAGTTTTTCTGTTGTGCTGAAATTCGGTAGTGAGATAGTTTTCAATAGGATTTTGATCTCCTTTTCGGCTGAATTTTGGATATATTATAGATAAGATTTTATAGTAGAACGTATCAAAATTTGGGATAAATCTAGCGAGTAGTTTAGGAGTTATGATTTTTCAAAGTTAAGACAATGTGTTGTTTGTTAAGTGTTGTAACCAACTTTGGAAATTTTTGTAGAAGTGATGGTTGAACAGTTTTAATAAATTCTTGCTCCTAGGAGTAGATGAGATATCATAGATGATCTAGGGAATTATTTCGGAATTTTTATAAGATTATTCGAATTTTATATTTGAAGCCGAAGTTGGACCTTAACGAACTTTTCGAAATAGGGAAATGGGTAAATTGCCAGTTTGTAACCAAACTCATCTTTAGGAGTTAGAATATGACTCTTTAGTCTCAAATAAGAGTTTAGGCATGAATTAGGGAATTTTTGGAAGTTTCGAGACCAAGGGTAAAATAGTTATTTTATCATAAATTAATACTGTAATCAATTCCGTTCTATTAAGACCTACTATCTTAGAAGTCTTGGACTTCTAATCACCTAGAAAGTGTGCTGACACACTTGCCTCCTTTGACAGGCCACTGAATTCCTACTGTACAGATCGATTTGCGAATTAGGAGTCGAGATCTGATTCAAGTAAGTCCACGGACTTACTTAGCTGGCTTCTTGCATGTGAGTGATGTGTATGAGTGGTGTTTGCTAGTTAAGATAAATAACGAAACCGGAATAGGCCGACTTTAGTATATTATGTAATTGACCCAAGTGTATGATAACGAGTCGTGACATCATCTGCCTAGCTCTTGCGAGAGTCTAGGAGGTTCCCTGCGACCAGCCCAGTCCGGTAGACGGTCAAATGCATTAGTATCATTCCGCGTTGGTAAACTGGGACAACGGCGAAGTTTGGGAATCCCTCGTGTTACAAAATAAGTATCATTAGTAATGACATATCACCTAATTCAAGATAATAAAAGGATTGATTGTTGCATGTTGATTGTGTATGTTGTGTGTTTGTGCTTTTCCCTTTATACATATGCATAGAATGTTAGCTAACGGTTTTATACCACCTGTAGATGTCTTGCAGGTTAAAACAGTTGTAGAGAGATCCGGAGGGAATGGTCAGCCGGGTCCACGTACTTATTTAGTTGGGGACAGGATGTCTTCTGTTCTTCTTATGTGTCGTTTTGGTACCTTTGCTTTGTAAGGCTGATACATATTCTTCATGTATATATTGTTTAAAGTTTTCAAATGTTTTAAATACTTTTGTGCCTTGTTGTAAGATCCAAGTTAAATTGTTGTCAAACTAAGGTCAGGACCCATTGTGAGGTCCTAACCAGTAACTCCCCGAGTTCTCAGAATTTGGGGTGTTACATAT
Source organism: Fagopyrum homotropicum (assembly GCA_033239125.1). Taxonomy (NCBI): domain Eukaryota; kingdom Viridiplantae; phylum Streptophyta; class Magnoliopsida; order Caryophyllales; family Polygonaceae; genus Fagopyrum; species Fagopyrum homotropicum. The sequence goes on from BSWB01000002.1 coordinate 103,845,095, forward strand.
GATGCAATGAGAAAAATAGTGCCAATAGTGTAAACCTGGAAAGGTATAGGATGATATGATCTAAGAGTGGATACTAATAGCGTAGAGCCACCAATAGTTGTATGTAGTTAAGAGGCTTCGGCCTCTAAGAGTTCCGAGTAGGCCATCATGCTTGGATGAAAGTGACATTATCGTGAGGCTTCGGAGATTCGATTTTAAGGGAAATGGAATCCCTGATATGCCACATTGTGTGTGGTTTGAAGCAAGTTGAAGTGATGATATACCGACTTGTTGAAGAACCGTTAGGTGAATATAAATGATAAAAATAATCTAGAAGGGGGTTTAATAGAGTATTGGAACTTTTCGCAAAAACCTATCTCAAGGCTTTGAAATTGATTTTAAAGGCCTTGATGTTGATGTGAGCTCTTTGTAACGCACTTTGATTACAAGGGCGTTGAAAGTGATTTCAAGGGCCTTGACTTTGTAAACCTGTAAAACAAATTTAGTCACACTAAAGCAAGATATAGCGCGGAATTGAAAAGATCACCACGAGGATATGTTTACAAAGTTCAGCTCTAAATAGCCTACTCTCTATTCCAGGGTATAACCGTAGGATCTAACTATCTATTATCAACTTCATAGAGTCCTAGATACAACCTAGAAGAAGTCCCTTTCTTCTCTCATTGTAGCCAATGCTACGATCTAGCTCCAACTCTTAACCTAGCACTAATAGCCTAGTTACTTTGTAGAGTAACACACACTCGAGTATAACACGCTTTAGATATGCCATTGGAGCTCTCGAGTTTATCTCCCTCTAGGGGATAAAGCTTTTGTAGAAAGAGAGAAAGAAAAACGTATTCAATCGAATGAAGATGTGTTGGATCGCTTGAAGACTTTGGATATTTCCGTGTAAGCTTGTTGTTTTTCTTCTTCAATTGACATCTTCATTTATATTCTTCGATGGAGAAGTCTTCTAGCTGTTGTGTAGATGACCGTTGTCGAAGTTTCTTCTTCTCCATGGAAAACGCTTCTTGGTTGAGATGACATAGCCGTTGTAGATCTTCTTTATCTTTTTCATCTCCTTAATTCACGTTGATTCCTCTTCTCCGTAATCTTCTCATGTTGTTGAAGATCTTTGTCTGTTGAGCATCGAGATCTTCATATTTTGTATGAAGATCTTCGAAATCTTGTTGAGAAGAAATCTTGCGCTTTTGTTGAGGATCTTTGCAATATAAAATTTGAACCGAATCCTCTAGGTCGAGATCTTCTTGTTGAGCGTGTCTCCTTGGAAGATCTTCTTTTGATCCTTGGTTTATTTGGTTGGTAGAGATTTTAATCCCGTCTAGCCGTTCAGTCCTTGGAAACTTGTTTCAAGGCTTTGACTCTTGATCCCTTGAAATGGCTTTCAAGGCTTCAGTGTTGGTTTTCTTTAAACGCTGGCTTGTCCCTTGTATCTGGTTTCAAGGTCTTGCTTGATCCCTTGAAATTCTTTCCAAGGCCTGCATACATTTTAGACAAACACCAAAACAAATCAAACAAACTAGACATACAATCGATATTTTGTTAGTATAAAAACCACTTTATTTGTGTTAAATCTTCCATCATCACATATTCAAATATATACTAAAGGTGAAGTTTTCAATCTCTCCCTTGATGGAAGACAACACAAATATCGTACCTACATTGTAGAGTTAATGATGCAATATGTGAATATCAAACAACACTTAAAATGCAGAATGCAGAAATATCGAAATTTCGGATCACAAATTTCTCCCCCTTTGTCTTTTAACAAGGAAGAAAAACAATTAAAGCTTGGGAGTTTTATAGCAAATACAAACCCAAAAGTATTTAAAAAAATGAAGTCTTTCAAAACATACATCAAGACCTTGATATCAAAACCAAGGAGCTTTGAAATAAATATCAAGGGCCTTGAAATCCATGGTAACTCCAGTCTTCACTCGTGGTACCACCTCAGATTCAAACGCCCTTTCCCGTAATGTTCCTTCATGCACATCATCCTCCAACGTTCTTTAGCATTCTGAAGGTCAAAGTGCTTTAGGGACTTGTATGTGTGTTGTTGGTCCGTGGCATCTTTGTATTTCTCCACGATTCAAAACTCCTTGATTTGTAGAATGCTTGGATCCTCAGACGTGGGTTGACAAATATGACGATCCTTGACAATCTTGTAAAATTGATTCATAACTTGTTCAGCATGCTGAGTGGTAGCTTGGCCATCCTCCTTTGTTAGTGGCTTAATACTATTTGCAGCTGGGAGAGTTAGAGCATTGGCATGGAACATCTGATTTATCTTCTGATTTAGAATTCCAAGGAGATCTTGTGACTCATCCAAGAGATCAGTGATATCAGATCTGAAGTTTAGTAAGTCATATCTCAAAGAATCCAAGCCTCTTTCAACTGTTTATAGTCTTTGTACAGTGATAAAACTCCAAGTTGGTTGATCTTTCAAAATCCACTCTCTAGTCAGTGTTCTTTTAATACCCATGTTGTCAAAGAAAAATTCATCCAATTCTCCAACAATATAGACCTATTCCTCATCAGTGTAATCAATAGAGAAATATTAAAAAATCTTGGAAAGCAGGTTTGCATAGGGCAGAGGGGTATCACTTAGGGAGTTGATTAGGTGCATAGATTCAGAATGATTCCAAGGAGGTCAACATCAAGTCAGTTTAACACATAACACAGGAAGGCAAATAACAAGTTTGTAAGTACATCCCGATTATTTATCTTAGGCACCACACATCTCACCAGAATAATACACATAATTCTAGCCTCAAGAGTCAGACAGGTAACAGTTGGTTAAGGCAGAGAGTTTGGCACAAGAAATTGCTCTTTGAGCAGTTTAACAATTCTAGACGGAGATGGATAGTCGAAGGAGTTGAAGGTAGGATGCCCTAAAACATTAGCAATAACAGGAGAGGAAAGAACAATTTTTTTACCTTTGACCACTGATTCCAAAATCTGTTCACCTCGTTCCCGTCGTGTTGTAAGATTGACGAAGAACAACCTTGTTAACCTTGAGCATGTTATCTCCCCCGAACTGAGATTTATCTAGATTGAACTAGCTTGAAGCATGGTGAGACCTGGAAGGGCGAGTGACATAAAGAGTTCTCTGTCCACCAACTCGCACTTGCACAACTCCTTGTCTTGGAATCCATCAAGCCATTTCCGGACGGCAGTTTGGTTTCCGAAACAGGTCGATAGAAGGAATGTCTTGTTGCAGATGTCCATGTCGTCCATGGGAAACGAGGAGTAAGAGCTGGAATCCGAATCTGAGGAGAGGTGAACAACCCTCTAGCATTTGGGAGTAGAAGATGATACTCTGTTTGTGGAAGATCCCTTGGAAGCCATGGATAATGTTTGAAAGAAGTTGAAATAGTGTTTTGAAAACGAAAGAGTAAAGCAGAGGGTTTGCAAAGGGAAGTTTAAGCGTAAGAAAGAAACAAAGGAGAAAGGTGGTATTTAAGGGAAGAAGTCACATCATCATCGGTTCAATAAGATAATGGGAGAATCAAAATCTTGGGAGAACCGATTTTGATTAGAATTCTTTCCATAAATTTTGTAATCACTTTTAAAAATTCTTTGAATCTGAAATTAAGGGCTTTTGAAATCATTTTAAAAATCCTTGTTTAAAATAATTTAGAGATTAAAATATCTAAAAGATATTAACCCCTAAATAGAACCATGATATTCAATGTAGCCCTTGAATTCCATTTCAAGGCCCTTCAATTGCATTTCAAGGCCCTTGAATTGCATTTCAAGGCCTTTGAAATTGAAAAGTGGGTTGCGTACGAAGGAGAAAATAAAACGATTTACTCTCCCTACGTTAATGCTTCCTTGTTCAACATATCAAGCTCTAATCTAATAAAATTGAATTGATCTTCAGGTAGACGCTTAGTAAAGATATCTGCAAGCTACAAGTCAGTTGATATAAAAGAAATCGAAACATCACCTTTCCCAACATGATCACGTATGAAGTGATATCTTACATTGATATGCTTTGTCCTTGAATGCTGCACGGGATTTTTAGTAATCGAAATAGCACTAGTATTATCACATTTAATCGGGATACCTTTTAAGTCAAAGCCAAGATCACGGAGTTGTTGAGTTATCCATAGAATTTGTGCGCGGCTATGTATTTTGCTTCAGTTGTGGATAGGGCGACATAGTTTTGCTTCTTGGAGTCCCAACTGATTAGGGATTACCCTAAAAATTGGCAACATTCAGAAGTGCTTTTTCTATCAACCTTATAGCCTGCAAAGTCTGCATCTGAATAACCAACAATGTGAAATGATCTTTGACGTGGGTACCATAACCCTAAATCCTTAGTGCTATTGAGATACCGAAATATCCTTATCATATCTATCAAGTATGACTCTTTAGGATCAGCTTGAAACATAATGTCAGGTCGAAATATCCTTATCATAACCCTAAATCCTTAGTGCCATTGAGATACCGAAATATCCTTATCATATCTATCAAGTATGACTCTTTAGGATCAGCTTGAAACATAATGTCAGGTCGACTAGTGGTTAGCTATAACAAAGAACCGATCATACCTCGATACTACTTTTGTACAACACTTTTACCATCTTTTTCATGGTCAAGTGAAAGTGTAGAACTCATAGGAGTTTTTGCGACCTTGGATTGATTCATCTTATACTTCTTAAGCAAGTCCTTGGTATACTTGCTTTGATTGACAAAAATTCCTTTCTTTGCTTGTGTAAATTGAAGTCCAAGAAAGAAATTTAATTCTCCCATTAAGCTCATTTCGAATTCCCTACACACAATATCTGAAAATTCCTTGCATAGAGAATCGTTAGTAACACCGAATAATATATCATCAACATACATTTATACTACTAAAATATTGTTGCCTCTAGTTTTGATAAATAAAGTTTTGTCAATCAAACCTCTTTTGAAATTATTTACAAGGAGATACTTGGACAATCTTTCATACCAAGCTCGAGGAGCTTGCTTAAGACCATAAAGAGCTTTGTCCAATTTAAAAACGTGATCAGGAAATTCATCATTTTCAAAACTAGGCGGTTGAGCAACGTAGACTTCTTCTTCTAAGAAGCCGTTTGAAAAGGCACATTTTACATCCATTTGAAACAACTTTATGCTCATGAAAGATGCAAAAGCAAGTAGCGTACGTATGACTTCTAACCTAGCAACCGGAGAAAAGGTCTCGCCACAATCAATACCTTCTTCTTGGTTATAGCCTTGAGCTACAAGTCGTGCTTTATTTCGAATGGCTTTTCCATTTTCATACAACTTGTTTCGAAAAACCCATTTCGTGCTGATGACAAATTGATGCTTCGGTCTTGATGTGAGAGTCGAAACCTTGTTTCTCTCAAACTTGTTAGCTCATTTTGCATGGTAATGATCTAGTCGGGTTCTTCAAGAGCTTGAATATAATTCTTGGGCACAATAAGAGACATGAACACCGAGAATGCACAAAGGTTGTTAACTTTTGATCGAGTTTGAACTCCTGTGTTTGGATCTGAGATCACATTATCTTGTGGATGGTATGAGGAATGTTGAAATTTCCTTCATTTGTAGGATAGAATAGATCCTGAAGATTGGGGATGATATGCTTGACTGGATTCTGGTACCGCTGGAGTGTTGCCCTTGGATCCTATATCAAGGCCTTGAAGTTGAGTTTCAACGCCTTGAAACGGATTTCTGACTTCGTAGTTTTCTATTTCAAGGTCTTGAAGATGCGTTTCAAGGTCTTGGGATTGTTCTCCGGTATCTTGAATCTTTTCTTGCATATTCTTTTCTTGAACCTTAGGATCTTCTTCTCCATCAGAATTGTGATCTTCATGTTGATTCAAATTAAGATCTGCAAAACTTTCACTTAAAGTACCATCATTGCTTTCATCAAATATGACATGAATAATTTCCTCAATGATTTTGGTATGTTTATTATAAACTCAATAAGCTTTGCTATTTGAATCATATCCAATGAATATTGATTCATCACTACATGCATCAAATTTACCAAGGTTATCTTTTCCATTGTTATGGACAGAGCATGTACACCCAAAGTGTTTAAAATAGGAAATATTAGGTTTTCTACCCTTAAATAGTTCATAAGGAGTCTTTTTTAAAATAGGGCGGATTAAACATCTATTGAAGATGTAGTTAGCAATATTTACTGCTTCGGCCCAAAAACTTTTTGACAAACTGTTTTCTAAAAGCATAGTCGTAAACATATCCTCTAGGGTGCGGTTCTTACGTTCCACAACCCCGTTTTGTTGAGGAGTTCTAGGAGCTGAAAAGTTGTGTGAAATACCATATTTTGCACAAAACAAACAAAACTTTAGTTGATCAAATTCTCTACCATGTTCACTTCTTATCGAAACAATAGGAAGGTTTTTCAAAGTTAGCAACTCCTTACATAATTTTGAAAACTCAAACAATGTTTCAGATTTTTCCGTAAAAATGATATCCATGTAAAACGAGAAAAATCATCCACAATGACAATGATGTTTTGTTTACCTTTGGGAGATTTGACACGCATAGGACCACAAAGATCCATATGTAAAACCTCAATGGGGCAAGAAGAACTTACAATCTTCTTTGGTTTGAAGGAACCTCTTGTTTGTTTACCTTGTGTACAAGCTTTACATAGTTCATCTACCTTGAAGTTTAGGTTTGGCAAGCCACATACCAAATCCTTTGAAAGTAATTTCTACATGTATGCATGCTTACATGATCAAGTCTTTTATGCCAAAGGCTTGGATCGTCAATCAAGGCCTTGAGACACTTTAGCTTAGTTCCTGAAACTTGGTTAGTGCTCATTGAATAAACATTGTTGCATCTAGGAGCTGTAAGCACACTATCACCCGATTTCTTGTCTTGAACTTCACATTTTTCTGAATAAAAAATTATCTTGTTGCCTTTATCTCATCTTTGAGAGATGCTAAGCAAGTTATAATTTAAACCGTCAACGAGATTGAAAATTCCACCTTGATTATATATTTGTATAGGTGATGATGGAAGACTTAAACACATATGAAGTGGTTTTTAATACTAACAAATTATCGATTATATGTCTAGTTGTTTGGTTTGTTTTTGTTTTATCTATAATGTCTGTAGGCCTTGAAACGTATTTCAAAGGACCGACGGAGGCCTTGAACTCGAATACAAGGGACAAACGAAGAGATTAGAGAAATTCAACACAGAGGCCTTAAAAGTCATCTCAAGGGATCAAAAATTAAAGCCTTGAAGAAAAAACAAAATGGCTGGAAGTATTTCAAAACTCTAAACAACCAAATCTACCAAGTATTCAAGAAGATCTCATAATATATGCCCAACAAGAAGATACCCTCAACAAGAAGATACGCTCAAGAGGAGATCTTTAGTGGATATGCTCAACAAAGATCTCAACCGACCAAGAAGATTGATTTCAACATGATCTTACAAAGATCCTGAATCAAAAGAGCGAGGATTCTCTCTCAACGGATTTCGGATATCTTTACAACAAGTTTGAGAAGATTACGGACAAGAGATATCAACGTTCTTTAAGGAGATGAAGGCAATAGAATATCTACAACGTCTACCTCATCTCAACAAAGAAGCGGCTTTCATGGAGAAGAAGAATCATCTTCAGCAGTCATCTTCCCAACGGCTAGAAGACATCTCCATTAAAGACTATAAAATGATGATGTCGATTGAAAAAGAAAATACACAAGCTTACACAGAAATATCCAAAGTCTTCAAGTGATCCAAATTATCTTCATTCGATCAAACATGTTTTTCTTTCTCACTTTTACAAAAAGCCTTATCCCCTAGAGAGAGATAAAACTCGAGAGCTCTATTGAAATATCTAAAGAATGTTATACTAGAGTACGTGTTACTCTACGAAGTAACTAGGCTATTATAGTAAGGTGAAGAGTTGAAGCTAGATCATAGCGTTGGCTACAGTGAGAGAAGAAAGAGATTTCTTCTAGTTTGTATCTATGACTCTTTGAAGTTGATATTAGATAGTTAGATCCTATGGCTATACCTTGGGACGGAGAGTAGGCTATTTAGAGCCGAACATCGTGAACATATCCTCTTGTCGATCTTTTACATTCCGCACTTTATCTGCTTTATTGTGACTAACTTTGTTTTGCAGGTGAACAAAGTCAAGTCCCTTAAAATCAGTTTCAAAGCCCTTGAAATCAAAGTGTGTCACAAAGTGCTCTGATCGACATCGAGGCCTTTGAAATCAGTTTCAAAGCCTTGAGATAGGTTTTTGCGAAAATTTCTCATACTCTATTCAAACCCCCTTCTAGAGTATCTTTATCCTTTATATTCACCTAACGGTTCTTCAATTGGTATCAGAGCTAAACTCACGTATATTGATTTTACCATCAATGAGACTTATCATGAATCCTGTAGGTAATGCAGGATTTGCTCAAAGAAGATCCTCATCTAGACCACCACTCTTCTGTGGCAACAACTTTGGCCATTGGAGAGCACTAATGCGCATGTACATTATTGATCAGGAGATGGAACTATGGAGCATTATTCCAAATGGCCCCAAAGTCCCAACTACCACAATTGAAGGTGTTCAAGTCCCAAAGAAGGAAGCTGACTTCACACAAACTGACTTGGACAGTGTGTCAATGAACTACAAAGTTATGAACCTACTTTACTGCGGATTAGATGTAGATGAATTCAACCGCATCTCATCATGCAAGAGTGCAAAGGAAATATGGGACAAATTCGTTGTCACATACGAAGGAACAAGTCAAGTCAAGGAAACAAAGATCAGCATCTTCCTCAGACAATATGAGCTAAATCCAAACGAACCAGTCAAAGAAATGTTCACAAGATTTACTGAGATCGTGAACAACCTAGATTCACTTGGAAAGGTCTTCACAAACGAAGAAAAATTTAGGAGAGTTCTAAGGAGCTTACCTAAAGCTAAGTGGGTACCAAATATGACTGTCATCGAAGAAGCTCAGAATCTCTCAACTCTTCCTCTTGATGACCTCCTTGGAAAACTCATCACACACGAGATGGCTCTTGGTGAAGAAGATGGTGAACTCCCATCTAACACAAAGAATCTAGAATTGAGGTTGAAAAAGGATGAGTTACAATGTGAAGGGAAGGCAATAATGATGACGATAAAGAAGATGCAATTGCCATGATCTCTAAGAGTCTCGTGAGAATTCTCAAAATAAAGAAACATTGTTTGAACAATAGAGAATATCCACGAACATCAAGACCTCGAGGTAAATTTTCTAACTCTAACAAGAAAACTAAAGTTCTGACTTGTTTTGAATGTGGTGAAACAGATCATCTCGTTAATGACTATCCGTAAAAGAAGAGTACCACCTTTAAGAAGAATGATCAAAAGAAGAAAGTTATGGTAGCTTCATGGAGTGATTCAGATTCCTCAAATGAATCAGAAGACGAAAAAGAACAAGCAAACCTTTGTCTTATGGCCGATCATGAAGAAGATTCAATCTCTACGTTGATAATGTGGTGAGTACTATCATGTCCCAATCTGAATCTGATCTCACACAATTCCTTAAAGACATTATCATATGCGACAAAGTACATAAGATAAGGATAAATTCCCTAAACGAAAAACTTCTTGAACAAGAGAAACAACTAAGTGAGATGTCTCTAGAGATTGAACACGGAAAAAGTAGACCTTGATGATAGTATCAAGGCCTTGGAACCGGAAAATGCTATTCTAAAGGACAACCTCTCTTTTCTACATCAAAACTATATTGATCTAGAGAAAGAGAAAGTTGATATAATTTTAACGTGTCAAGACCAGAAGATTGCACTTGTCAAATTCACTAGTTCAAAAGCCAATCTTGAAAGAATGATGGGAGAACAACAGTTCACACTTAATAAAAATGGTATAGGTTATCATAGGAGTTTTCCAGAAAACCGACTACCACCTTTGTAAAGGCTAAAGGAAGCATTCATATGCCCACATGTTTCTACTATTGTAAAAAGGGTCATGTAAAATCTACATGTCCATATAGAAGAAATGATCCTTACATCATTAGAAACACTTATCCTCTATGTTTAAGGAAAATGATCAAGCAAATCTGGGTTCCTAAAGGCACTAGACCACCAAACATGATCGAACCTGAATATGTGCCAAAATATGTCATTTGGTCGACCCGGAAAGGTTGATGTTTGTTGTTTTGCAGGATATCACCAAGTTAAAGGAGCATAAATGGATAATAGATCGTGGTTTCTCAAGACACATGAGTGGAAAAAGTTCACTATTCTCATATTTAAAGAAGCAATCATCTTGAACCATTACGCTTGGTGATAAAGGAAAGTGTGACATTATTGGCATTGGTAAAATATGTTATAATTCATCTAACTTTAATTATGATGTATATCTTGTTGACGGTTTGAAGTATAATTTGCTTAGGATCTCTCAAATATGTGATAAAGGCAACAAGGTAATGTTTGATTCAGAAAAATGTGAAGTTCAAGACAAGACGACGGGTGAAATTGTGCTTACTGCTCCTACATGAAACAACGTTCATTCTATGAGTACTAGCCAAGTCTAAGGAACTAAGATAAAGTGTCTCAAGGCCTTGACTGATGATCCAAGGCTTTGACATAGAAGACTTGGTCACGTAAGCATACATACAATGCAGAAGCTACTTTCAAAGGATTCGGTACGTGGCTTGCCAAACCTAAATTTCAAGGTAGGGATGAACTATGTAAAGCTTGTACACAAGGTAAACAAACAAGAGTTTCATTCAAACCAAAGAAGGTTGTAAGATCTTCTCGACCCATTGAACTTTTACATATAGATCTTTGTGGACCTATGCGTGTCAAATCTCTCAAAGGTAAACAGTACATCCTTGTTATTGTTGATGATTTTTATTGCTTTACTTGGATATCATTCTTACAAGAAAAATCTGAAGCATTGTTTGAGTATTCAAAATTGTGTAAGGAGTTGCAAACTTTGAAAAACCTACCAATCGTTTCTATAAGAAGTGATCATGGTGGAGAAATTGATCAATTAAAGTTTGATTTGTTATGTGCAAAATATGGTATTTCACATAACTTTTCAGCTCATAGAACTCCTCGACAGAATGGGGTTGTGGAACGTAAGAGCCGCACCCTAGAGGATATGTCGAGGACTATGCTTTTAGAAAACAGTTTGCCAAAAAGTTTTTGAGCATAAGCAGCAAACACTGCAAATTACATCTAGAATATATGTTTAATTTTCCCTATTTTGAAAAAGACTCCTTATGAACTCTTTAATTGCAGAAAACCTAATATTTCTTATTTTAAACCCTTTGGATATACATGTTTTGTTCGTAACAATGGCAAAGATAATATTGGGAAATTTGATGCACGTAGTGATGAAGCTATATTCATTGGATATGATTCAAATAGCAAAGCTTATCGTGTTTATAACAAGCGTACCAAAATTGTTGAGGAAAGTATTCATGTCATATTTGATGAAAGCAATGATGGTACTTTTAGTGAAAGTTTTGTAGATCTTAATCTGAATCAACAAGAAGATCACAATTCTGATGAAGAAGAAGATCCAAAAGATCAAGAAAAGAATATGCAAAAAAAGATTCAAGATACCGGAAAAAACTCTCAAGACCTTGAAACACATCTGCAAGACCTTAAAATAGAAAACTACGATGTCAGAACTCCATTTCAAGGCCTTGAATACCAAATTCAAGGCCTTGAGATAGGATCCAAGGGCAACACTCCAACGGTACCCGAATCTAGTCAAGCATATGAGGCTCTATCGTCAAGATCTGTTCAATCTTACAAACGAAGGATGTTTCAACATTATTCATATCATCCACAAGAAATGTGATCTCAGATCCAAACGGTGGAGTTCAAACTCAATCCAATGTAAACAACCTATGTGCGTTCTTTACGTTCGTGTCTCTTATTGAGCCAAAGAATTATGTTCAAGCTCTTCAAGAACCTGATTGGATCATTGCCATGCAAAATGAACTAAATGAGTTTGAGAGAAACAATGTCTGGACTCTTACTACAAGACCAAAGCATCAATCCGTCATTGGCACAAAATGGGTTTTTCGAAATAAGTTGGTTGAAAACGGTAAAGTTATTCGAAAGAAAGCACGACTTGTAGCTCAAGGCTATAACCAAGAAGAAAGTATTGATTATGAGGAGACTTTTTCTCCAGTTTCCAGGTTAGAAGCCATACGTATGTTACTTGCATATGCATCTTTCATGAGCATAAAGTTATTTCAAATCGATGTAAAATTTGCTTTTCCAAACGGCTTCTTAGAAAAAGAAGTTTACGTTGCTAAACCTCCTAGTTTTGAAAATGATGAATTTCTTGATTATGTTTTTAAATTGGAAAAGGCTTTTTATGGTCTTAAGCAAGCTCCTCGAGCTTGGTATGAAAGATTGTCCAAGTATCTCCTTGAAAACAATTTCAAAAGGGTTTGATTTATAAAACTTTATTTATCAAAATCAAAGGCAACGATATTTTAGTAGTGTAAATCTATGTTGATAATATTTTATTCGGTGCTACTAATGATTCCCTATTCAAGGAATTTTCAGATATTATGTGCACGGAATTCAAAATGAGCCTAATGGGTGAGCTAAATTTTTTCTTGGACTTCATGTTACACAAGCAAATAAATGATTTTTTCTCAATAAAAGCAAGTATGCCAAGGCCTTTCTTAAGAAATATAAGATGGATCATTCGAAAGTCGCAAAGACTCCTATGAGTTTGACACTTTCTCTTGACCATGACAAAGATGGCAAAAGTGTTGTACAGAAGGAGTATCGAGGTATGATCGGTTCTTTGTTATATATAACCGTAAGTCGACCTGACATTATATTTAGCGTGTGCATGTGTACAAGACTTCAAGCTGATCCTAAAGAGTCACACTTGATAGCTGTCAAAAGGATTTTTCGGTATCTCAATGGCACTACGGAATTTAGGGTTATGGTACCCACGTCAAAGCTCGTTTCATCTTGTTGGCTATTCAGATGCAGACTTTGCAGGTTATAAGGTCGATAGAAAGAGCACTTCTGGATGTTGCCAATTCTTAGGGGCATCCCTAATTAGTTGGCAGTCCAAGAAGCAAAACTCTGTCGCCCTATCTTCAGCTGAAGCCGAATATATAGCTGCGGGAGCCTATTGTGCACAAATTCTTTGGATAGCTCAATGCTTCGTGATCTTGGCTTTGATGTGAAAGGTATCCCTATAAAATGTGATAATACTAGTGCTATTTCGATTACTAAAAATCGTGTGCAGCATTCAAGGACTAAGCATATCGATGTAAGGCATCACTTCATGCATGATCATGTTGAAAAACGTGATGTTTCGATTTCTTTTATATCAACTAACTTGCAGCTCGCAGATATCTTTACCAAGCCTCTACCTGAAGATCAATTCAATTTTATTCATTTAGAGCTTGGTATGTTGAACAAGGAAGCATTAATGTAAGGGAAGTAAATCGTTTTATTTTCTACTTCGTATGCAACCCACTTTTTGTTTTCAATGGCCTTGAAACAAGATTCAAAGGGTAAATTGAATATTACAGATCGATTTAGGAATTAATATCTTTTAGATATTTTAATTCTTAAATTGTTTTTAATGATTTCAAAATCCTCATTTTTGGGTTCAAAGTTCATCTTTTTGAAAAAGAGTGTTGAGATTTTAATGGGAACAATTTTGGCTTTTCAAGAGCTTGATTTTCTCAATATCTTGTTTAAATTTAAATTATTTTCATCTTTTTAAAAAGGCTAAAGACTTCTATCATTTTCATTTCCCATCTTTACAGAAACCCCTTTGAAAAAAACTCTTGTTTTCTCTCCCAATATCATATATGGCTCCTAGAAGCAAGAAATTTGTTCCTCATCATTCCTCATCTTCCAAAAAGGAATCAGCCATGATCCCCTCTGCCACAAAAGAAGAGGAACCTTCTGAAGATTTGGAAACTTCTCAGAAAACTGGTCTTCCAACATCTTGGTTCATCAACTTTCAAGCTTCGGGATCTTGACTTGATGTATTTCATAATCAACCTCTTTGTATGTGTGATTTGGTGGGTAATACGTTTCTAGAAACCCTTCATATCCCCTGCATTGGCATGCTCAAGATCTCTACAGTCTGTAAAATCTTAAACCTTGGAGATTTTGCTTTTTCAAGGCTCACAAGAATGTTTTATGTCAACCTCGTCACAAAATAGGACAAAAGAATTATCTCCCTTGAATCATGTGTAAATGGTACCCCAATTCTTCTCACTTCTACTGTTTTGGGTGATATTTTAGGAATCCCTACAGATCTCTCTTTTACACATCCCTCCAGATCAGAGAGTGTTCGACTTGCTAAAGAGAAATTTTCTGGTTCCCAACTCAACCTCACACCAACTTACTCATACTTCCCTAACCCTAGATGCTAAAATTGTGTTTACCATTCTAGTTCGATGTGTTATTCCTCGTGTAAACTCAAGAGAGCTTTTGAGTGATCAGTCCTTTGAATTAATTCATCTGATTATGTTTGGGTTAGACATTGACGTACCTAATCTCATCCTTAACCATATGATATATTTAGTTAAATCTAAGCGAGCCATCCATTTGCCTTATGGAAACCTTTTGCCCAAGATCTTCGACTATTTTACAATTGATACATCTTCTGAAGATCGATAGCCAATTCCTGGCAAGATTTATGAGTCCTGATAACGTGATTTATGACGTTAGTATAGGCATACATTTAGATAGTTTTCTCCGTTATTAATGCATGTTTTAGCACTAGCTCACGACGTTTACACTCATTTCGTGCATATTTCTAGAAAAGACGTCTACACGAGCTTTTGTCGGTGTTATAGGTATTTCGGGAGTCTTTTGGACATTAACCGATGCATTCGAGGGTCAAGCCTCATGGTGGTACACATCCAAGGCTTTGAAGGATCATAATTGGAGCAACAAAGGACACAAAGACCACTATTGGTGCAAGCAATGGAGCAACACATGGCTAGACGATCATAGCATGCTTCTGTTGAAGAAAATCGGACCAACTGCCAGGAAAATCGGCCGATTTTCCTGAGTAGGTCGATTTTTAGGCCTTCAACAGCTTAAGCCACATGTCCCACGATCTCTTGATCCGGCCTTGCTCTTGGTGGAGAATATAAGTGGCCCTGCAAGCTGTTGCTGGGCATGTATCCTCTCCCACATTCTCATTCACAGCTCATTGGATTGGGATAGACTTGGAGGAGAAGAAAAAATCTCTCAAATTGAAGGAAGAAGAAGAACACCAAACTTAGAGTGATAGTGAGGTTTTGAGTGATTTTGAGTAATTTTTGGAGTCTTTGATTGAAGAACTATTGCAAGGATTGTTAAGAACGTTTTGGAACTTCATTTGAAGGGTTGTAAGTCTTGCTAAAACTTAGATTCAGCTGAGATTTATTGTTTTACTTGCTTATCTTTCATCATCCATCTATGAAAACCATGTATGCTTGTGTGATGATTTTGGATCTTGATATGCATATTATTGGCTAGTTTATTGTGATTCTGGAGTGATGGATTGATGGTTATGGCTTGGGTGATGATAGAATGGACTTATATGTTGGTTTAGGATGATTTGATTGCACAAAACCTAACCCAGAGAGAAAAATCGGGCTGTTCTTCCGCCAGATCGGCCGATTTAGGCCATGATCCACCTGATTTTTCTTTCTTTTGCTCTTTAATTGATGAGTCTGTATGTTAGGGTGTTAGGGTGTTGAAATCCTAGTGTTTATTTAGCCGAATTTAGCTTAGGATCACCTAATGCTATCAACCTAAGTGAGGGAAGAGATCTACCCGATGATTTCCGATCTTAGATATCTAAGATGATGAATTCTAGGTAGAAGTGAGCCTCGCAAGCCGCTATTGGATCGAGTGTGCTAGGATTATTGCTTGAGACTTACTTTTCCGAGACTTACCCGGTGAGGAGAGGTTTGCCACTTAAGTAGTGTCCGGTTTGTGTAGAATTCCCTACTTTAGCTCCTTGACACCTACCCGGTAATAGGAGTTTGATTCGGGATTAGAGACATGAGAGACCTACCCGGTAATTACTTCCATTAGTGAAACACCCTTTCCCAACACCGCAACTTTGTCCTTAGAATCCTTAGAACCTTGAGTCCAATGCCATAACCGGAAATTTTGACCTCTAGAATCCACTTTCTTCTCTTTGATTACATATATTGTGCTTGTGTTATCTTTTTACCTTGCTATCTTGAGTTGTTAGTTCATTTTGATATCTTGCTTGATTTCTGATCTTTGCTTGATTTCTGATCTTTGCTTGATCACCACAAAAACCAACCAAAAATACCGAGATTTTCATTTCTTTATTACTTGATCTTTTCTTAGACTAGATTCACACTATCTATGCTCACTTGTTGACTCGATTTCACCTTAGTCTTCGTGTTCGACCTCGGAATACTATCCCTACTACAAAAGTCCCGTACACTGCGGGTTCGCTAGGAGTTAGGAGAAATATAACGAGTATAAATTTAAAACCGATTGCGTATCATACACATCTTGAGCGTAACAAGTCCTGCCTAGAAAGGGTAGGAATTGAGAAGACACTTGCAGGAGCATGGACATTGAAGGAAAAAGGAGCTATTCCACGTCCAAACCAAGAAGTTCCAACATCTTCTCATCCTACTCCAGAAATCAAGTTAGATGGATGTGAAAAAGAATTGGCTTGTCTGAATCGTGAACTTTCTGATTTCCAGTTTGACACTAAGAGAAGACTGGATGCAAATCATGAACTACTGTCCGTCATGAATGCTAAGTTAAACAAAATGTATCTGATGAATGCTCCTACTCTTACCACCATGGGAAGGATTTTACCTATGACTGAGGATGCAACTCAACACACTCAAGAAAAAGTGGGAAATGTTCTAATGCACTGCAAACGTCGTGTACAGAATAACTTTATTCTTTTTCCTACCCATGTTGAGCAAACTATTCTGCTAAAGATCGAATATGAGATGGTTAAGAAACGACGAGCTGAAGAAAAGAGACGACGCTTAGTGTTACGCTAGAAACGTGACACGCAAAAGTCTTAAATTTATAACTCGATATATTTTTCCCTAACTCCTAGCGAACCCACAGTGTATGGGTCGTTTTGTAGTAAGGATAGTATTCCGAGGTCGAACACAAAGACTAAGGTGAAATTGAGTCAATAGTGACTAAGGATAGTGAAGATCTAGGCTAAGAAAAGAGAAAGGAATAAAGAAATGAAAGTCTCAATGTTTTTGGTTTGGTTTTGAGGTGATCAATCAAAGA
Organism: Fagopyrum homotropicum; assembly: GCA_033239125.1. NCBI lineage: Eukaryota > Viridiplantae > Streptophyta > Magnoliopsida > Caryophyllales > Polygonaceae > Fagopyrum > Fagopyrum homotropicum. The sequence continues at coordinate 103,862,354 of BSWB01000002.1, forward strand.
TCACATATCATGCGAAATCAACAAACAACTAAGATAACAACACAAATAAACAAGAAAACACGAGATAGGTAATCAAAGAGAGAAAAGAGGATTCTAGGGGTTAGAAATTCCAGTTATGGCATAGGACTCAAGCTATCTAGTTATTCTTTGGATCAACTATAGTATGTTGGGAGTGGGTGTTTCTAGATTGGGATCAATCACCGGGTAGGTCTCATGGTCCACTAGTCCGTTCCTAAGGTCTCATCACCGGGTAAGTCTCAAATAACCTAAGGTTAGGAATTCTACACAAACCGGATTGCTATCTAGGGATCTGACCTCTCCTCAACAGGTAGGTCTCAGGAAGGCAAGCCCTAAACATAAATCCTAGCACACTCAGTCCAATAGCGGCTAGTGAGGCTCACTACTACCTAGAGTTCATCATCTTCGGTACTTGTTGACTCGATTTCACCTTAGTCTTCGTGTTCGACCTCGGAATACTATCCCTACTACAAACGTCCCGTACACTGCGGGTTCGCTAGGAGTTTGGAGAAATATAACGAGTATAAATTTAAAACCGATTGCGTATCATACACGATCTTAGCGTACCAAGTTTTTGGCGCCGTTGCCGGGGACTAGGTCTAGATTGAGTCTATTTTGTGATTGTTTATAGTGTAGATCTTTCTTGTTGCTTTTGATCTCTCTTTGGTGTGTGTCTTTGCTTTTCAGGACATCTCTTACTCTTTAGGTGTATGCGAAGATCTCGTGGCAAGAATTTAGCTCCATTCGACCCCGAACCGGAGAAAACCCTTAGATCTAGATCCAAGAGCATTAGAAAGGGAAAAGAGATGGCCGGAAGAGATCTCCAAGCTGAGTTGGATGAGGCTTTAGAGCAAATAAGGCTAAGAGATGAGCTCTTGGAGGAAGAAAGGAGACTTGCCAATGAGAGGCAAGAAGCAACTAGGAGGGAGATTGATGAGATTCGGCAAGCCCTTGTACAAGGAGAGCTTAATCGTCAATAACCTCCACCTCCTCCACCACCACAACCGCAGCCGGCGGCGAATGTTAGGGTTGTGCCCCTTGCTATTGAAGAGCCACAAACATTAGGGAGACGTATGTATCCGGCACAAAGAGCACACCGTCCGGGTGTGAACTTAGGAGATCCCGCAACCCACAACTACGAGCTCCGCCCTCAAGTTCTACAAATGATCCGGCATAATCAATTTGGAGGGATGGAAGGAGAGTCTCCTCATCAACATTTGATGAACTATGAGATTTTGATGGAGACTCTTAGACCGCCAAGATTGGAGAGCAACAACCATAAGCTTAGGGCTTTCTCCTTCTCACTTAAGGATAAGGCCTTGGCCTGGTATCAATCTATTCCACAAGGGCGAGTTAGTACTTGGGAGGAGATGACAACCGAGTTTTTGACCAAATTTTTCCCACCTTCCAAGACTACCGAGCTAAGAGGGAAGATCAACGCCTTCGTAATGAAGGATAGAGAGAGCTTGTTCAAGTCTTGGGAGAGATTCAAAGACCTTCTCCTAGATTGTCCACACCATGGTATACCAAAAATTGAGCTATTGGAGATCTACTTCAAGGGACCTGATGAAGATAGCCAATTCAAGCTCCAATCCCTTTCCGGTGGGACTTTTATGGAGAAGAATGTAGATGATGCTTGGGAGTTTGTGGAGAAGCAAGCTCTAGTGATTGAGAAATACTCCCATAGGAAGAGTGAAGGGAGAAAGGCGGGAGCATATGAGGTGAGTGAAGTCACCATGAGCAACTTCAAGCTTGATGCCATCAATAATGAATTGAAGTCTTTGAGAGAGTTGTGTGCTACAACTTTGAAGAACCAAGCAACTCCTCAAGTGCAAGTGCAAGCTAATTTGTCTTCCAAGGAGGAAGATGTGAATTACATGGGAAGGGGCAACTACAATAACTACCAAAGCCCAAGGAACTTCAACAATAACCGGCAATGCAACAATTACCGGCCCAACCATAACCATCCCGGGTTTTCCTATTCTAACCCGGATGGAGCCTTGAACCCTCCCGCTTCCACAAGCACAACTCCACAACCAAAAGCTTCACAAGAACCTCCACCCGGATTCACCCAACCTCCTAAGGATAGAACCGAAATGATGTTTGAGCAATTGCTGGGAAGGTTGAGTGGTCTTGAGAGCACGGTGACTTCTATTTCTAAGGCTCAAAAGGTTTTGGAAGCACAAGCATTCCAAAAGGCGGGTGAAGCGCATAGAGATCCGGGAAAGCTTCCCGGAAGAACCGAAGAAAACCCAAGAGGCCAAGTGTTGGCTATTACAACAAGGAGTGGGGTGAGCATAAAGGATCCTTTGCCCAAGGAGAATGCTAAAGGGAAGCAAGTGGTGAATGAAGAAGAGCCATTGCAAGAAGATGGAGGCAAGAGCAAGGATGTTGAGCCAACATATGTGGCACCGCCTCCATACAAGCCACCACTACCATTCCCACAATCACGAGCAAGAGCTTGCTTGGACAGTCACTTTGGTAAATTCCTTGAACTTATGTCTAAATTGCATATTAACATTCCGTTCATGGATGCTATCTTAGGTTTGCCGGCATATGGCAAGTTCGTGAAAGATATACTCTCCAAAAAAAGGAAGTTGGAGGAGTATGGGGAGATAAGGATGACAAAGAGATACTCAGAGTTGATTCAAACGATGAAGGAGGAGATGCCTCGTAAGCTAAGAGATCCGGGATCCTTTTGCGTGCCAATCGGAGTAGGAGAAGTAAAGTATGACGCCCTATGTGATCTTAGGGCAAGTGTAAGCATCATCCCGCTTGCACTTTGCAACAAGGTTGGGCTAGGAGAGCCAAAGCCGGTCAAGATGACCCTTTACATGGCGGACCGCTCAATCACTCATCCGGTTGGAATATTGGAAGACATTCCGGTGCAACTAGGGAAGTTCTATGTGCCCATAGACTTCGTTGTTTTGGACATCCCGGCGGACTATCCGGTTCCTATCATCTTGGGGAGGCCTTTCCTAGCTACTTCCGGATGTCTAGTAGATTGCAAGAATGGGACTCTCTCCTTTAACATTGGAGAAGAAAACATCAAGTTCAAGCTGTCCATAATGATGAAAGGGTCAACGCTTGATGAAGATGTATTCAACATAGTTGAGGAAGAGGAGTCTAGAGAGGTTGTGAGCTCAATCTTGCTCAAGGATCCACTTGAGAAGGTTCTTAGCTCAAGCTTGATGGAGGAAGGAGTTGAGGAGAGTAGCAATGAAGTAATCAAGGCCTTGAACGCATTGGACGAGCTACCAAGTGTTGGATTTGAAGTGCTAGAGGAAGGGAGAAGCAGGCAGAAAAATCGGACTGGAGGAGGAAAATCGGCCGATTTTTGGCCTTGTGCTGAAGTTTCGTCCAATTATGCAAAAACAGAAACTCAGATCGACCTACTCTCAGGAAAATCGGCCGATTTTTCTGACTGGGCCGATTTTCCTGAGTCTTTTCAGCATCAACTAATTGAATGTAAGCAATCATCAAGGGACTTCAAGGAGGCTTCCATGGCTTTGCAATCATCTCAACCTACATTGTATGGATCATCTCCAACCGAAAAAGGTCCTCCTCAACTTGATCTTAAGCCTCTTCCTTCTCATTTAAAGTATGCTTTCCTTGGTTCAAATTCTACTTATCCGGTGATTGTGAATGTATCTTTGAATGATGATGAGCTTAATAGATTGTTGAATGAATTGAAATTGCATAGAAAGGCAATAGGATACACCATTGATGACCTTGTTGGCATTAAGCCCTCTTTATGCATGCATAAGATAATGATGGAAGATAACCATAAACCCTCTATTGAACATCAAAGAAGATTGAATCCCATAATGAAGGAGGTAGTCAAGAAAAAGATCATTAAGTTGCTAGATGCGGGAATTATCTACCCTATCTCGGATAGTAAGTGAGTTAGTCCTGTTCATGTAGTTCCTAAGAAGGGTGGGATGACCGTAGTGACCAATGAGAATAATGAACTAATCCCGACTAGGACGGTTACGGGGTGGAGGATGTGTATTGACTATAGGAAGCTTAACATGGCCTCTAGGAAAGATCACTTCCCTCTCCCTTTCATTGACCAAATGATAGAGAGGTTAGCTCAACATTCTCATTTTTGCTATTTAGATGGCTATAGTGGATTCTTCCAAATCCCTATCCACCCCGATGACCAAGAGAAAACCACATTTACATGTCCATGGGAAACTTTTGCATATATAAGAATGCCATTTGGGTTGTGTAATGCACCTGCCACCTTCCAAAGGTGTATGATGGCTATCTTTTCGGAATACATTGAAAATATCATGGAAGTGTTCATGGATGATTTCTCTGTTTATGGTTCTTCCTTTGATAATTGCTTGGCTAACTTGTCATTAGTATTGCAAAGATGTGAGGAGACAAATCTTGTCTTGAATTGGGAAAAATGCCACTTCATGGTAAGTGAAGGTATTGTGTTAGGACACTTGGTGTCTAACCGTGGCATTGAGGTTGACAGGGCCAAGATTGAAACGATAGAGAAGTTGCCACCACCTACCTCGGTGAAGGGGGTAAGGAGTTTTCTAGGGCATGCCGGTTTTTACCGGAGGTTTATTCAAGACTTCTCTAAGATTTCAAAGCCTCTTACTAACCTACTAATGAAAGACGTTGAATTTGTTTTCTCCAAAGATTGTCTTGAAGCATTTTGTAGGTTGAAGAACGCCTTGATCTCCGCACCTATCATGCAACCTCCGGATTGAAGCCTACCGTTTGAGATCATGTGTGATGCAAGTGATGTAGCCGTTGGGGCTGTTTTGGGGCAAAGGAAAGATGGGCGCACTCATGCCATTTATTATGCTAGCAAGACGCTAGATGATGCCCAACTTAACTATGCCACAACCGAGAAAGAGTTGCTAGCGGTTGTGTATGCATTTGAGAAGTTCCGCTCATATCTTGTTGGAGCGAAGGTCATAGTGTATACGGATCATGCTGCGATCCGTTATCTCCTTACCAAGAAGGATGCCAAGCCTAGATTGATTCGGTGGATCCTTCTTCTTCAAGAGTTTGATTTGGAAATCCGGGACAAGAAGGGATCCGAGAACTCCGTGGCGGATCACCTTAGTAGACTCCCACCATTGGAGCTTGAAAGAGATGACATCCCGATTGATGATTCATTCCGGGATGAGCAATTGCAAATGGTCGAGGAGTACTTATTCCAAGTGTCTAGAGGAAGTGAGCCTTGGTATGCCGACATTGTGAACTATCTTGTGTGTGAGGAAGTGCCTCCCGGTTTGACATATGCCCAAAGGAAGAAGTTCTTCAAAGATGTGAGGCATTACTATTGGAGTGAACCGCTTTTGTTCAAGAGAGGGCCGGATGGAGTCTTTAGAAGATGCATACCGGAGGATGAGGTAGAGAGTGTGATCCGCCATTGTCATTCTTTGCCATGTGGAGGGCATGCTAGCTCACACAAGACATGTGCGAAAGTGTTGTAATCGGGCTTCTTTTGGCCAAGTTTGTTCAAGGATGTACAAGGCTTTGTGGTAGCTTGTGATGCTTGTCAAAGGACGGGCAACATCTCAAGGAGGAATGAGATGCCCTTGAACAACATACAAGAGGTAGAGATATTTGATGTGTGGGGTGTGGACTTTATGGGACCATTCCCTTCTTCATGTGGCAACCTCTACATCCTATTGGCGGTAGACTACGTTTCAAGATGGGTGGAGGCAATCGCCTCTCCTACAAATGATGCCAAGGTGGTGGTGCGGTTCTTCAACCGAGTGATCTTCCCTAGGTTTGGAACACCAAGAATGATCATAAGTGATGGAGGGAAGCACTTCACTAATAGGAACTTTGGAGCACTTTTGGCTAAGTATGGGGTGACTCATAAGGTGGCAACACCTTACCATCCCCAAACGAGTGGCCAAGTGGAGATCTCCAACCGGGAGATAAAAGGGATACTTGAGAAGACGGTCTCAAGAACAAGAAAGGATTGGGCTATGAAGCTCGATGATGCTTTGTGGGCATATAGAACCGCTTTCAAGACACCAATTGGCACCACTCCTTACAAGCTAGTCTATGGCAAGTCTTGCCACCTTCCTGTAGAGATGGAGCATAGAGCATATTGGGATATATGGTGGTTGAATTTCGACCTCAAGGAGGCCGGTGAGAAGTGGTTGCTAGACATGAACGCCCTTGAGGAGATCCGGTTGGACGCTTATGAGAATGTCCGGATCTACAAGGAGAGGACCAAGCGTTGGCATGACAAGCACCTCATCCCAAAGGAGTTGAATGAGGGTGACTTAGTACTCCTCTTCAACTCGAGGCTGCGGCTCTTCCCCGAAAAGCTCAAATCAAGATGGACGGGTCCCTATGTTGTGAAGAAAGTCTTTGCTCATGGAGCGGCGGAGATAGGAGGAGATCATTGTGGTAACTTCAAGGTGAATGGGCACCGTTTGAAGAAGTACATTCCGGAAGCCCCAATGGAAGTGATTTCCCCACTTCACCTTGAGTGAAACGCTCCTGAATTTGGTCAAGCTAATGACCTTAAAGAAGCGCTTAATGGGAGGCAACCCATTGGTACATATTTTTCCCTTTCGTTTTTCTTGTTTTTGTTTGATCTCACTCTTGGTGTGCTTTGTTTTTCTTTTGTGTTTTTGAGTGCTAGATCTTGTTGATTGTCATGTGTAATGAGATATTGGAGGTCATGTGAAAACCTCATGGAACTGTTGAAGGTACAAGATCCAAGCACATGGACGAGGAGGAAATCAACCAGAAAAATCGGCCTGTTCATCAGCCAGATCGGCCGATTTTCCTGTGTTGCTGGGCCGATTTTTCCTTCTGTAAGGGAAAGTGATGATCTCCAATCAAGCATGGGTGGAGCAAACGTGGAACTTGGACGGCTTGCGGTGCCAAGCGCGGGTTCCGACACCATAATGAACATCAAGAGCTCTCTACCATCCTTGATCGATCATCCACCATCATCATTCGACATGAACTGAAATACCAAAGCATCACCAATTTTACATTGTGAGGACTCTCTTTCACTTCTTTATTTAGTTTACACATTAAGGACAATGTGTTTCTAAGTATGGGGTGGGGTTTTCATAATCACTTGCATGATTAGCATCTAGGATAGTTTAATTTTGTCACATGTCTCATTATGTCTTGCATTGTACATACATATTTCGAAAAATCAAAAAAATCAGAAAATTTTAAAAATTTTAGTGCTTCTAAAGCTTGGGAATGACCCTTATGATGAAATTGTCCTGTGAATTGGCTATGGATAGCCTTATGTGTTGAATAGATGAATGCATATGTGGACTTGAAGTACTTATCTTGAATCCCATGAATGATTTGTGATCATGAATGTTTGCCTTGATTGAATTGAGGATTGAAAGTCGAAATTACATGCTAGTTCTTGCACATCATTTAGGAGTGATTAAGGCAATTCATCTTTCTCTACTTCTCATCTTGATCATGTTGTTTGAGCACCTCAATTGATGAAAAATTGGACCTCTTTTGACCCATCCGGGAATAGGAGCATGCTAGTGTGTTGATGTGTGTGAAAAGCAAGTGTGGGGTGAAGTTGTTGATGAATGAATGACGTGAATGAAGTGCTGAATTTGTTGTGAAAAGTGTAGACAAAAATATAGGTTTGGGGATGTTGGTTTAAATGACAAGTAACTCGGCACACTTCACATAATCGGGTGTTGGTGCCTTGCCAAAGTCAAATAAACCGATAGTCCTAACAAGTTTTGGTATGTGTGCCCGGTATGGATGCACCTCGAAAAATAGAAAAAGCCCGAGGATGGCTAATCACCAAGGTTTCGGCTTTTGTACACCAATGCCATTGTCTCAAAAATAAGTGAAGGAAAAAGAAAAAGAAGAAAAGATAGAGAAAATATACACTTGAGGGAAGTTGATCGAGGACAAAATTGTGGAGTTAGTTCCATTCCCGGATTAGCATCACATAGCCTAGAAAAATCCCCACCTAATCACAACGTTTCTTGGCCTTTTATTTCATAAGACCTTATGACCTATTTGCATATTTGTAAGACTTAGTAATCTAGATTGGATATGCTCTTGATCATCTTGACTTCTTGATTTTTACATTTCATGCATGTTTTCGAGTTAAGTATAATTGTCTTTCCGTGCCTTCATTCGTTCGATACATAATTGCTTGTCTGTTGTCATGAAACATGACTATGAAGGTGATCCAATAGTAGAAGCACAAACCCAAAAAGATTTTGCCATTTTTCTGCATACATAAATCATGTCATCTCTTAGTCTATAGTTGCGAATTTGCTCAGGGACGAGCAAATCTTAAGTATGCGGTATTTTGATAACGTGATTTATGACGTTAGTATAGGCATACATTTAGATAGTTTTCTCCGTTATTCATGCACGTTTTGGCACTAGCTTACGACGTTTACACTCATTTCGTGCATATTCCTAGAAAAGACGTCTACACGAACTTTTGTCGGTGTTGTAGGTATTTCGGGAGTCTTTTGGACATTAACCGATGCATTCGAGGGTCAAGCCTCATGGTGGTACACATCCAAGGCTTTGAAGGATCATAATTGGAGCAACAAAGGACACAAAGACCACTATTGGTGCAAGCAATGGAGCAACTCATGGCTAGACGATCATAGCATGCTTCTGTTGAAGAAAATCGGACCAACTGCCAGGAAAATCGGCCGATTTTCCTGAGTAGGTCGATTTTTAGGCCTTGAACAGCTTAAGCCACGTGTCCCACGATCTCTTGATCCGGCCTTGCTCTTGGTGGAGAATATAAGTGGCCCTGCAAGCTGTTGCTGGGCATGTCTCCTCTCCCACATTCTCATTCACAGCTCATTGGATTGGGATAGACTTGAAGGAGAAGAAAAACTCTCTCAAATTGAAGGAAGAAGAAGAACACCAAACTTAGAGTGATAGTGAGGTTTCGAGTGATTTTGAGTGATTTTTGGAGTCTTTAATTGAAGAACTATTGTAAGGATTGTTAAGAACGTTTTGGAACTTCATTTGAAGGGTTGTAAGTCTTGCTAAAACTTAGATTCAGCTGAGATTTATTGTTTTACTTGCTTATCTTTCATCATCCATCTATGAAAACCATGTATGCTTGTGTGATGATTTTGGATCTTGATATGCATATTATTGGCTAGTTTATTGTGATTCTGGAGTGATGGATTGATGGTTATGGCTTGGGTGATGATAGAATGGACTTATATGTTGGTTTAGGATGATTTGATTGCACAAAACCTAACCTAGAGAAAAAAATCGGGCTGTTCTTCAGCCAGATCGGCCGATTTAGGCCATGATCCACCCGATTTTTCCTTCTGTTGCTCTTTAATTGATGAATCTGTATGTTAGGGTGTTGAAATCCTAGTGTTTATTTAGCCTAATTTAGCTTAGGATCACCTAATGGTATCAACCTAAGTAAGGGAAGAGATCTACCCGATGATTTCCGATCTTAGATATCTAAGATGATGAATTCTAGGTAGTAGTGAGCCTCGCAAGCCGCTATTGGATCGAGTGTGCTAGGATTATTGCTTGAGACTTACTTTTCCGAGACTTACCCGGTGATGAGAGGTTTGCCACTTAAGTAGTGTCCGGTTTGTGTAGAATTCCCTACTTTAGCTCCTTGAGACCTACCCGGTAATAGGAGTCTGATTCGGGATTAGAGAAGTGAGAGACCTACCCGGTAATTACTTCCATTAGTGAAACACCCTTTCCCAACACCGCAACTTTGTCCTTAGAATCCTTAGAACCTTGAGTCCAATGCCATAACCGGAAATCTTGACCTCTAGAATCCACTTTCCTCTCTTTGATTACATATATTGTGCTTGTGTTATCTTTTTACCTTGTTATCTTGAGTTGTTAGTTTATTTTGATATCTTGCTTGATTTCTGATCTTTGCTTGATCACCACAAAAGCCAACCAAAAATACCGAGATTTTCATTTCTTTATTCCTTGATCTTTTCTTAGACTAGATTCACACTATCTATGCTCACTTGTTGACTCGATTTCACCTTAGTCTTCGTGTTCGACCTACTATCCCTACTACAAATTTAAAACCGATTGCGTATCATACACATCCTGAGCGTAACAAGTCCTGCCTAGAAAGGGTAGGAATTGAGAAGACACTTGCAGGAGCATGGACATTAAAGGGAAAAGGAGCTATTCCACGTCCAAACCAAGAAGTTCCAACATCTTCTCATCCTACTCCAGAAATCAGGTTAGATGGATGTGAAAAAGAATTGGCTTGTCTGAATCGTGAACTTTCTGATTTCCAGTTTGACAGTAAGAGAAGACTGGATGCAAATCATGAACTACTGTCCGTCATGAATGCTAAGTTAAACAAAATGTGTCTGATGAATGCTCCTACTCTTACCACCATGGGAAGGATTTTACCTATGACTGAGGATGCAACTCAACACACTCAAGAAAAAGTGGGAAATGTTCTAATGCACTGCAAACGTCGTGTACAGAATAACTTTATTCTTTTTCCTACCCATGTTGAGCAAACTATTCTGCTAAAGCTCGAATATGAGATGGTTAAGAAACGACGAGCTGAAGCAAAGAGACGACGCTTAGTGTTACGCTAGAAACGTGATACGTAAAAGTCTTAAATATATAACTCGATATATTTTTCCCTAACTCCTAGCGAACCCACAGTGTATGGGTCGTTTTGTAGTAAGGATAGTATTCCGAGGTCGAACACAAAGACTAAGGTGAAATTGAGTCAATAGTGACTAAGGATAGTGAAGATCTAGGCTAAGAAAAGAGAAAGGAATAAAGAAATGAAAATCTCAATGTTTTTGGTTTGGTTTTGAGGTGATCAATCAAAGATCATAAATCATGCGAAATCAACAAACAACTAAGATAACAACACAAATAAACAAGCAAACACGAGATAGGTAATCAAAGAGAGAAAAGAGGATTCTAGGGGTTAGAAATTCCGGTTATGGCATAGGACTCAAGCTATCAAGTTATTCTTTGGATCAACTATAGTATGTTGGGAGTGGGTGTTTCTATATTGGGATCAATCACCGGGTGGGTCTCATGGTCCACTAGTCCGTTCCTAAGGTCTCATCACCGGGTAAGTCTCAAATAACCTAAGGTTAGGAATTCTACACAAACCGGATTGCTATCTAGGGATCTGACCTCTCCTCACCGGGTAGGTCTCAAGAAGGCAAGCCCTAAACATAAATCCTAGCACACTCAGTGCAATAGCGGCTAGTGAGGCTCACTACTACCTAGAGTTCATCATCTTCGGTACTTAAGGGCAAGAATCACCGGGTAGGTCTCTTCTCACACTTAGTTGCTAACACTAGGTCACCCTAGGGTAGATCTAACTCAACAAACACTAGGATTTCAACAATCTAACAACCTAACACTTAGATTTATCAATACAAGCAAGTCAGACAAAATCACGGGCAGTTCATCAAGTCCACGGCCATGGAAGCCCTTAGAACAGACCGTGATTTTGAACAGAGGGCTAGGTTCGAGCAAACAAAGTATCCAAAGGTACGTTAAGTCTATCCTATCATAGTCCAAGTCATAACCATCATTTCCTTATCCTAGAATTACATCTACTTAGCCAACAACATGCATAATCATAATCAAGGTCATCAAGCATAAAATCATGGAGTTCATGTCAAAAGAATGAAATGAAAGATAGATGAAACAAATAGAACAAGAAAAACGAGTTGAATAGATGTCAAAAGAGAGACTTACAACCCTTCAAAAGAAGGTTCGATTCGTTCTTACAAACCTAGAAAATGTTTCCAACAATCATCACTCTAAAACCTATGAAAAACTAAGAATGGTGTGTTCTTCTCTTCTTCTCCAATGGAAGCCTTTCTTCCCCTCCAAGAGTAGCTCCAATCCAATCTTCCAATGAGAGAATATGTCTTGTTGAGAGTGTGGGAGAGAATAGAATGATGTGGTCTCCCCTCAACAGCCTGTAGGACCACTTCTTATACACCACCAAGGGCAAGGGTCGGTTATGGAGATCGTGGGACAGCTGTCGCAGCTGTGCCGGGAGAACCACGGTCTATTTCCACGTCCGTGGAAGTCCCATTGGCCGTGGTTTTGGTGATTCATACTTTTATGGATCATCAAGCCATAATTTGGTGCAATGCATGCATCAACAAGGTCTCATGTGTTCTCCTTTGCTCCTAACTTGCTTCCCAATGGGTCCGGAAGTGTGTAATCACGAGGAACGATCTTCAAATTTATCGATTAAGCTCTAAGAGCTCCCAAAATACCTACAAAACATGAAAAAGTCCGTGTAGACGTCTATCTCGACAACATACATGAATTAAGTGCAGATCGTCACGAACTAGTGCAAACCATTCATGAATGAGCGGAAAAACTATCTAAATGAGTGCCTAAGCTAACTTCATCAACCGTGTTATCAAAAATACCCCATACTTAAGGTTTGCTCGTCCCCGAGCAAAGTCCGACTATAGGCAAAGAGATGACATGATTTATGAATGCATGAAAAACTGAAAATATTTTTGGAGTTTGTGCTTCTAAAGACGGGTCACCTTCATAGTCATGTTTCATGGCAATGGACAAGCAATCATGTGCCCAATGAATGAAGGCATGGAAAGACAATTATACTTAACTCAAAAGCATGCAAGGTGAAAATGAAGAAGTTAAGATGATCATGAGTACATCCAATCTAGATCACCAAGTCTTACACACATGCAAATAGGTCACAAGGACTTAGGAAAGAAGAGGCTAAGAAACGTTGTGATTAGGTAGGAATTTTTAGGTTATGTGATGCTAATCCGGGAAAGGAATTAACTCCACAATTTCATTTTTGATCAACTTCACCACGAGTGTATATTTTCTCCATCTTTTTTTTGTTTTCTTTTCTTTTTCACTTCATTTTTCTTTCACTTATTTTTGAGACAATGGCATTGGTGTACGCCAAAACCTTGGTGATTAGCGAGCCTCGGGTTTTTCTGTTTTTCGAGGTGCTCCACACCGGGCACACATACCAAAGCTCCTTAGGACTATCGGTTTATTTGACTTTGGCAAGGCAAAAACACCCGATTATGTGAATGGTGCCGAGTTACTCGTCATTTAAACCAACGTCCCCAAACCTATATTTTTTCTACACTTTTCACAACAAATTCAGCACTTCATTCACCATATTCATTCATCAACAACCTCACCCCACACTTGCTTTTCACACACATCAACATACTACAATGCTCCTATTCCCGGATGGATCAAAAGAGGTCAAATTTTGTATCAATTGAGGTGCTTAAACAACATGATCAAGATGAGAAGTAGAGAAAGATAAATTGTCTTAATCACTCCTAAATGATATGCAAGAACTAGCATGTATTTTCGATATTCAATCCTCAATCAAATCAAAGCAAACATTCATGATCACAATTCACACATGGGATTCAAGATAAGTACTTCAAGTCCACATATGCATGCATCAATTCTACACATAAGGCCATCCATAGCCAATTCACAAGACAATCTCATCATAAGGGCATTCCCAAGCTTAGAAGCACTAAAATTTTTTTAATTTTCTGGTTTTTTTGGGTTTTTCGAAATGTCTATGTACAATGCAAAACATGTGACAATATTAAACTATCCTAGATGCTAATCATGTAAGTGATCATGAAAACCCCACCCCATACTTAGAAACACATTGTCGCCAATGTCTAAATGAAGTAAAGAAGAGTGAAAGAGGGTCCTCACATTGTAAAATGGTTTGCTTCGGTATTTGGGTTCACTCAAGTGGATTGATGGTGGATGATCGTATCAACGATGGTAGAGAGCTAAAGGTGTTCGTTATGGTGTCGGGACCCGCGCTAGGCACCGCTAGCCGTCCAAGTTCCGCGTCCGCTCCACCCATAATTGATGCGGGGCTCATCATCATCATCCATATGCCATGCAAGGCTTCCATGCTACTTAGACTCTAACACACAAACTCCAAACACACACAAAAACACAAAAACAGAAAAATGAAAGCAAAAATGAAAACGAAAAGGGAAAGATGTTTACCAATGCGTTGCCTCCCACCAAGCGCTTCTTTAAGGTCATTAGCTTGACCAAACTCGGGGCATTTCACTCAAGGTGAAGTGGTGCAATCATATCCACTGGAGCTCCCGGGATATACTTCTTCAACCGGTGCCCATTCACCTTAAAGTCTCCACAATGCTCCCCTCCTATTTCAACCGCTCCATGGGGAAAGTTCTTTTTCACCACATAAGGACCCGTCCATCTTGACTTTAGCTTTCCGGGGAAGAGCTGCAGCCTTGAGTTGAAGAGAAGGACAAGGTCGCCTTCACTCGACTCCTTCGGGATGAGACGCTTGTCATGCCAACGTTTGGTCCTTTCTTTGTAGATCCGGGCGTTTTCATAGGCATCCAACCGGATCTCCTCAAGAGCGTTCATGTCTAGCAATCTTTTTTCACCGGCCTCCTTGAGGTCAAAATTTAGCCACCTAATGGCCCAATATGCTCTATGCTCCATCTCCACCGGAAGGTGGCAAGACTTGCCATAAACTAGCTTGTAGGGAGTGGTGCCAATTGGTGTCTTGAAAGCGGTTCTATAAGCCCACAAAGCATTATCGAGCTTCATAGCCCAATCCTTTCTCGTTCTAGAGACCGTCTTCTCAAGGATTCCTTTTATCTCCCGGTTGGAGATCTCCACTAGGCCACTAGTTTGGGGATGGTAAGGTGTTGTAACCTTATGAGTCACCCCATACTTAGCCAAAAGTGTCCCAAAGTTCCTATTGGTGAAGTGCTTTCCTCCATCACTTATGATCACCCTTGGTGTCCCAAACCTAGGAAATATTACTCGGTTGAAGAACCGCACCACAACCTTGGCATCATTTGTGGGAGAAGCGATTGCCTCCACCTATCTCGAAACATAGTCCACCGCCAATAGGATGTAGAGGTTGCCACAAGAAGAGGGGATTGGCCCCATGAAGTCCACACCCCACACCTCAAATATCTCCACTTCTTGTATGTTGTTCAAGGGCATGTCATTCCTCCTTGAGATGTTGCCCGTCCTTTGGCAAGCATCACATGCCACCACAAAATTTTGCACATCCTTGAACAAACTTGGCCAATAAAACCCGGATTGTAACACCTTTGCACATGTGTTGTGTGAGCTAGCATGCCCTCCACATGGCAAGGAATGACAATGGCGGATCATACTCTCCACCTCATCCTCCGGTATGCATCTCCTAAAGACTCCAACCGGCCCTCTCTTGAACAAAAGCGGCTCACTCCAATAGTAATGCCTCACATCTTTGAAGAACTTTTTCCTTTGGGCATAAGAAAGACCGGGTGGTACCTCCTCACACACAAGGTAGTTCACAATGTCGGCATACCACGGCTCATTTCCCTTGGACACTTGAAGCAAGCACTCTTCCACCATTTTAAATTGCTCATCCCGGAATGAGTCATCAATTGGGATGTCTTCTTTCTCAATCTCCAACGGTGGAAGCCTACTAACATGGTCCGCCACAAAGTTCCCGGACCCCTTCTTATCCCGGATTTCCAAATCAAACTCTTGAAGAAAAAGGATCCACCGAATCAAATGAGGCTTGGCATCCTTCTTAGTAAGGAGATAACGGATCGCGGCATGATCCGTATACACAATGACCTTCGCTCCAACAAGATACGAGTGGAACTTCTCAAATGCATACACTACCGCTAGCAACTCCTCGGTGGTAGCATAATTGAGTTGGGTTTCATCTAGCGTCTTGCTAGCATAATAGATGGCATGTGTAAGCCCATCTTTCCTTTGTCCCAAAACAGCCCCAACGGCTACATCACTCGCCTCGCACATGATCTCAAATGGTAAACTCCAATCCGGAGGTTGCATGATAGGTGCGGAGATCAAAGCATTCTTAAACCTACAAAAAGCCTCAAGGCAGTCCTTGGAGAAAACAAACTCAACATCTTTCATTAGTAGGTTAGTAAGAGGCTTAGAAATCTTAGAGAAATCTTTAATGAATCTCCGGTAAAAACCGGCATGCCCTAGAAAACAACTTACCCTCTTCACCGAGGTAGGTTGTGGCAACTTCTCTATCGTCTCTATCTTAGCCCTATCAACCTCAATGCCACGGTTGGATACCAAGTGTCCCAACACAATGCCTTTACTTACCATGAAGTGGCATTTTTCCCAATATAAGACAAGATTTGTCTCCTCACATCTTTTAAGCACCAAGGACAAGTTAGCTAAACAATCATCAAATGAAGATCCATAAACAGAGAAATCATACATAAACACTTCCATGATGTTTTCAATATACTCAGAAAAGATAGCCATCATACACCTTTGAAAGGTGGCGGGTGCTTTACACAACCCAAATGGCATTCTCCTATATGCAAATGTACCCCAAGGACATGTGAATGTAGTTTTCTCTTGATCATCGGGGTGGATAGGGATTTGGAAGAATCCACTATAACCGTCTAAATAAAAAAAATGGGAATGTTGAGCTATCTCTCTAACATTTGGTCAATGAAGGGAAGAGGGAAGTGATCTTTCCTAGAGGCCACATTTAGTTTCCTATAGTCTATATATATCCTCCATCCCGTAACCGTTCTAGTTGGGATTAATTCATTATTCTCGTTAGTTTCTACGGTCATCCCACCCTTCTTAGGGAGCACATGCACGGGACTAAACCACTTACTATCCGAAATCGGGAAAATGATTCCCGCATCTAGCAATTTAAGAATCTCTTTCTTTACTACTTCTTTCATGATGGGGTTTAGTCTTCTTTGAGGTTCAATTGAAGGTTTATGATTATCTTCCATTAAGATCTTATGCATGCACAAAGAAGGTTTAATGCCAACTAAATCATCAATGGTATAGCCAATAGCTTTCCTATGTAATCTCAACTCATGCAACAATCTACTCAACTCATCATCATTCAAGCATGCATTAACAATCACCGGATATGTAGAATTATCACCAAGAAAGGCATGCTTAAGATGAGAGGGGAGGGGTTTAAGTTCAAGTTTAGGAGGACCTTTATCGATTGGAGACACTCCATACAATGTAGGTTGACATGAATCCAAAGCTATGGAAGGCTCTCCAAGGCTCCTTGAAGCTTGATCAACCACTAAGGCACTTTCTAGAGAAACCACGGGCAAAATTACGGTCTCTTGCATAACCACGGCCTTGGAACTTGCTAAGCTAGCATTGTGGAGCACTCCAGAGAGTTCCACGGGACAAACCACGGGCGTGGTTTCCCCTACTTGGCCGTGATTTCTACAGGAATTCAACACACCTTCGTGTGCTTCAAATTCAGCTCTTGTCTCCTTTTCCAATGCTTCCAAAGCCTTGATTTCCTCATTGCAGGCCTCCTCAACTCCTTCCTCCATCAAGCTTAAGCTAAGAACATTCTCCAAGGGCTCCTTGATCAAGATCGAGCTCACAACTTCTCTACACTCCTCTTGCTTGACAATTTTGAACACATCTTCACCAAGGGCTGGCCCCTTCATCATTGTGGATAATTTGAACTAGATATTCTCTTCTCCAATGTTAAAGGAGAGAATTCCATTTTTGCAATACACCAAACATCCGGAAGTGGCTACGAAAGGTCTCCCCAAGATGATAGGAACCGGATAATCCGCCGGGATGTCCAAAACGACGAAGTCTATAGGCACATAGAACTTCCCTAGTTGCACCGGTATGTCTTCCAAGATTCCAACGGGATGGGGTATCGAACGGTCCGCCATGTAAAGGGTCATCTTGACCGGCTTTGGCTATCCTAGCCTAACCTTGTTGCAAAGCGCAAATGGGATGATGCTTACACTTGCCCCAACATCACATAGGGCTTCATACTTCACTTCTCCCACTCCAATTGGCACACAAAAAGATCCCGGATCTCTTAGCATAGGAGGCATCTCTTCCTTCACGGTTTGGATCAATTCCGAGGACCTCTTCGTCATCCTTACTTCCCTATACTCCTCCAACTTCCTTTTGTTGGAGAGTATTTCCTTCAAGAACTTGCCATATGCCGGCATACCTAGAATAGCATCCATGAACGGAATGTTAATATGCAATTTAGACATAAGTTCAAGGAATTGTCCGAAGTGTTTGTCCAAACGAGCTCTTGCTCGTGATTGTGGGAATGGTAGTGGTGGCTTATATGTAGGTGGTGCCACATATGTTGGCTCATCATCCTTGCTCTTGCCTCCATCTTCTTGCAATCGCTCTTCTTCCACCACTACTTGCTTTCCTTTATCATTTCCCTTAGGCAAGCTATCTTGGGTTCTTCCGGGAAGCTTTCCCAGATCTCTATGAGCTTCACCCACCTTTTGGAACACTTGTGCTTCCAATACCTTTTGAGCTTTAGAAATGGAAGTCACCATGCTCTCAAGACCACTCAACCTTCCAAGCAATTGCTCAAACATCATCCGGGTTCTATCCTTCGGAGGTTGAGTAAATCCGGGTGGAGGTTCTTGTGAAGCCTTTGGTGGTGGAGCTGCGCTTGTGGAAGCAGGAGGGTTCAAGGCTCCATCCGGGTTAGAATAAGAAAACCCGGGATGGTTGTGGTTAGGCCGGTAATTGTCGAATTACCGGTTGTTGTTGAAGTTCCTTGGGCCTTGATAGTTGTTGTAGTTTCCCCTTCCCATATAGTTCACATCTTCCTCCTTGGAAGACAAGTTTGCTTGCACTTGCACTTGAGGGCTTGCTTGACTCTTCAAAGTTGTAGCACACAACTCCCTCAAAGACTTAAGCTCATTGTTGATTGCATCAAGCTTGAAATTGCTCATAGTGACTTCACTCACCTTATATGCTCCCGCTTTCCTCCCATCACTCTTCCTATGGGAGTACTTTTCAATCACCAAAGCTTGTTTCTCTACAAATTCCCAAGCTTCATCCACATTCTTTTCCATGAAAGTCCTACCGGAAAGAGTTTGAAGCTTGAATGGGCTGTCTTCATCAAGTCCCTTGAAGTAGATCCCCAAAAGCTCTATTTTCGGTATACCATAGTGTGGACAATCTAGGAGAAGGTCTTTGAACCTCTCTCAAGACTTGAATAGGCTTTCTCTATCCTTCATCACGAAGGCATTGATCTTCCCTCTTAGCTCGGTAGTCTTGGAAGGTGGGAAGAACTTAGACAAGAACTCGGTTGTCATCTCCTCCCAAGTACTAACATGCCCTAGTGGAATCGATTGGTACCAAGCCAAGGCTTTATCCTTAAGTGAGAAGGAAAAAACCCTAAGCTTATGGTTGTTGTTCTCCAACCTAGGTGGCCTTAGAGTCTCCATCAATATCTCGTAGTTCATCAAATGTTGATGAGGAGACTCTCCTTCCATCCCTCCAAATTGATTATGCCGGATCATTTGTAGAACTTGAGGGCAGAGCTCATAATCATGGGCTGCGGGATCTCCTAATTTTACACCCGGACGGTGCACTCTTTGAGCCAGATCCATACGTTGCCCTAACGTTTGTGGCTCCTCAATCATTATCGGCTCAAACCGAATATTAACCGCCGGCTGCGGTTGTGGTGGTGGTGGAGGAGGTTGTTTGACGATTAAGCTCTCTTTGCACAAGAGCTTGCCTAATCTCCTCAATCTCCCTCCTAGTTGCTTCTTGCCTCTCATTGGTAAGTCTCCTTTCATTCTCCAAGAGCTCATCTCTTAACCTTGATCTAAAGCCTCATCCAACTCAGCTTGAAGATCTCTTGCGGCCATCTTCTTCTTCTTCTTGATGCTCTAAGATCTAGCTTTAAGGGTTTTCTCCGGTTCGGGATCGAATGGAGCTAAATCCTTGCCACGAGATCCTCACATGCACCTAAAGAATGAGAGATGTCCTGAAAATGCAAAGACACAAACCAAACAAGATCAAAAGTAACAAGAAAGACCTACACTATAAACAATCACAAAAATGACTCAATCTAGACCTAGTCCCCGGCAACAGCGCCAAAAACTTGTTACGCTAGAAACGTGACACGCAAAAGTCTTAAATTTATAACTCGATATATTTTTCCCTAACTCCTAGCGAACCCACAGTGTATGGGTCGTTTTGTAGTAAGGATAGTATTCCGTGGTCGAACACAAAGACTAAGGTGAAATTGAGTCAATAGTGACTAACGATAGTGAAGATCTAGGCTAAGAAAAGAGAAAGGAATAAAGAAATGAAAATCTCAATGTTTTTGGTTTGGTTTTGAGGTGATCAATCAAAGATCATAAATCATGCGAAATCAACAAGCAACTAAGCTATAACACAAATAAACAAGCAAACACGAGATAGGTAATCAAAGAGAGAAAAGAGGATTCTAGGAGTTAGAAATTCCAGTTATGCAATAGGACTCAAGCTATATAGTTATTCTTTGGATCAACTATAGGATGTTAGGAGTGGGTGTTTCTGGATTGGGATCAATCACCGGGTAGGTCTCATGGTCCACTAGTCCGTTCTTTAGGTCTCATCACCGGGTAAGTCTCAAAGCACTTAAGGTTAGGAATTCTACACAAACCGGATTGCTATCTAGGGATCTGACCTCTCCTCACCGGGTAGGTCTCGGGAAGGCAAGTCCTAAACATAAATCCTAGCACACTTAGTCGAATAGCGGCTAGTGAGGCTCACTACTACCTAGAGTTCATCATCTTCGGTACTTAAGGGCAAGAATCACCGGGTAGGTCTCTTCTCACACTTAGTTGCTAACACTAGGTCACCCTAGGGTAGATCTAACTCAACATACACTAGGATTTCAATAATCTAACAACCTAACACTTAGATTTATCAATACAAGCAAGTCAGACGAAATCACGGGCAGTTCATCAAGTCCACGGCCGTGGAAGCCCTTAGAATAGACCGTGATTTTGAACAGAGGGCTAGGTTCGAGCAAACAAAGCATCCAAAGGTACGTTAAGTCTATCCTATCATAGTCCAAGCCATAATCATCATTTCCTTACCCTGGAATCACATCTACTTAGCCAACAACATGCATCATCACAATCAAGGTCATCAAGCATAAAATCATGGAGTTCATGTCAAAAAATGAAATGAAAGATAGATGAAGAAAATAGAACAAGAAAAACGAGCTGAATAGATGTCAAAAGAGAGACTTACAACCCTTCAAAAGAAGTTCGATTCGTTCTTACAACCCTAGAAAATGTTTCCAACAATCATCACTCTAAAACCTATGAAAAACTAAGAATGGTGTGTTCTTCTGTTCTTCTCCAATAGAAGCCTTTCTTCCCCTCCAAGAGTAGCTCCAATCCAAACTTCCAATGAGAGAATATGTGTTGTTGAGAGTGTGGGAGAGAATGGAATGATGGGGTCTCCCCTCAACAGCCTGCAGGACCACTTTTTATACACCATCAAGGGCAAGGGTCGGTTATGGAGATCGTGGGACAGCTGTCGCAGCTGTGCACGGAGAACCACGGCCTATTTCCACGCCCGTGGAAGTCCCAGTGGCCGTGGCTTTGGTGATTCATACTTTTATGGATCATCAAGCCACAATTTGGTGTAAGGCATGCACCAACAAGGTCCCATGTGTTCTCCCTTGCTCCTAACTTGCTTCCCAATGGGTGCGGAAATGTGTCATCACGAGGAATGATCTTCGAATGTATCGATTAAGCTCCAAAAGCTCCCAAAATACCTACAAAACATGCAAAAGTCCGTGTAGACGTCTATCTCGACAACATACATGAGTTAAGTGCAGATCGTCACGAACTAGTGCAAACCATGCATGAATGAGTGGAAAAAATATCTAAATGAGTGCCTAAACTAACGTCGTAAATCGTGTTATCACTTAGCTGCTGAAATGGATGATTGCAGCCACAAGAAAGCTTCATCTAAGTGAAAAAGAAGGTTTTATGAGGAGGATTCAGGCTGAGCAGATGATTGTGTGATTGATGTGTTAAAAACTTTGTTTTTATTGTGGTTTTTGAAATACTTTTCTGGGGTTGTAATCGTTTAAAACTGTCGTACTTTAACTATTTTTCTCCCTTGTTGAAAGACAAAGGGGGAGAAATTAATGATCCGACATTTCGATCTTTCTGTATTTTGCATTTTAAGTTTATTTTGATATTCATATATGCATCCCTAACTTTACAATGTAGGTACGATATTTGTGTTGTCTTCCATCAAGGGGGAGATTGAAAACTCCGCCTTGATTATATATTTGTATAGGTAATGATGGAAGACTTAAACGCAAATAAAATGGTTTTTAATACTAACAAATTATCGATTATATGTCTAGTTGCTTGGTTTGTTTTTGTTTTGTCTAGAATGTATGCAGGCCTTGAAACGCATTTCAAAGGACCGACGGAGGCCTTGAAATCGAATACAAGGGAAAAACGAGTTTAGAGAAATTCAACACGGAGGCCTTGAAACCCACTTCAAGGGATCAGAAACTAAAGCCTTGAAGAAGAAACAAAACGGCTGGAAGGATTTCAAAACTCTAAACAACCAAATCTACCAAGTATCAAAGAATATCTTCTAAGAAGAAATGCCCAACAAGAAGATACGCTCAACAAGAAGATACGCTCAAGAGGAGATCTTAAGTGTCTATGCTTAACGAAGATCTCAACCGAACAAGAAGATTGAATTCAACTGGATCTTACAAAGATCCTCAATCAAAAGCGCGAGGATACTCTCTCAACGGATTTCGGATATCTTTACAACAAGTTTGAGAAGATTACGGACAAGAGAGATCAACGTGTTTTAAGAAGATGACGACAATCGAAGATCTACAACATTTACTTCATCTCAACCAAGAAGCGGCTTTCATGGAGAACAAGAATCATCTTCAACGGTCATCTTCCCAACGGGTAGAAGACCTCACCATCAAAGACTATAAATGAAGATGTCGATTGAAGAAGAAAATACAGAAGCTCACACGGATACATCCAAAGTCTTCAAACGATCAAACAAGTTTTGCTTTCTCTCATTTACAAAAAGCGTTATCCCCTACAGAGAGAGATAAAACTTGAGAGCTCCATTGGAATATCTAAAGAGTGTTATACTAGAGTGAAGTAACTAGGTTATTATAGCAAGGTGAAGAGTTAAAGCTAAATCGTAGCGTTGGCTATAGTGAGAGAATAAGGAGATTTCTTCTAGTTTGTATCTAGGACTCTTTGAAGTTGATAATAGATAGTTAGATCATACGGCTATCTGCTTTAGTGTGACTAGTTTTGTTTTGCAAGTGAACAAAGAAAGTTCCTTGAAATCAGTTTCAAAGCCCTTGAAATCAAAGTGTGTCACAAAGTGCTCTGATCGACATCAAGGCCGTTGAAATTAGTTTCAAAGCCTTGAGATAGGTTTTTGGCAAAAGTTCTCATACTCTATTCAAACCCCCTTTTATAGTATCTTTATCCTTTATATACACCTAACGGTTCTTCAGGGATATACATCATCAATGAAGTTAGATGAATTTTAACAAATTTTACCAATGTCAATAATGCCATACTTTCCTTTATCACCAAGCGTAATGGTTCCAGATGATTGCTTCTTTAGATTTGAGAATAGTGAGCTTTTTCCACTCATATCTCTTGAATAACCACTATCTAATATTCATTTATGCTCCTTTACCTTGGTGATATCTTGCAAAACAAAAAACATCAACCTTTCCAGGTCGACCAAATGACATATTTTGGTCCATATTTAGGCTCAACCATGTTTGGTGGTCTAGTACCTTTAGGAACCCATATTTGCTTAACTTGTTTCCTTAGACATATAGGATAAGTGTTTCTAATGATGTAAGGATCATTTCTTCTATATGGACATGTTGATTTTACGTGACCCTTGTTACAACAATAGAAACATGTGGACATATGAATACTTCCTTTAGCCTTGACAAAAGTGGTAGCTGTTTTTCTAGAAAACTGACATGATAGCCTATACCATTTTTGTTAAGGGAAGATTATTGCTCACCCATCATCCTTTCGAGGTTGGCTTTCGAACGAGTGAATTGGATAAGTGCAGCCTTTTGACCTTGACACGTCACAGTTAGATCAACCTTTCCTTTCTATAGATCGATATATTCTCGATGAAGAGAAGAGAGATTGCCCTTGAGAATCGCATTTTTAGGTTGCAATGCCTTGATATCGATATCAAGGTCTAACTTTTCAGTGTTAAGATTTTCAATCTATAGAGACATATCACTTAACCTTTTCTCCTGCTTGAGAAGATTTTCTTTCAAGGTTTATCCTTACCCTATGTTCTTTATCACATATGATAATGGCTTTAAGGAATTGTGTGAGGTCAGAATCAGGTTGGGACATGATGGTACTTACCACATTATCAACGTAGTAATGTGGATCTTCTTCATGATCGGCCATAAGACAAAAGTTTGCCTGTTCTTTTTCGTCTTCTGATTCATTTGAGGAATCTGAATCACTCCATGAAGCTACCATAGCTTTCTTCTTTGATCATTCTTCCTAAAGTATTTCCTCTTCTTTTGAGGACAATCCCTTATAAAATGATTTGTTTCACCACATTCAAAACAATTCAGAACTTTAGTTTTCTTGTTAGAGTTAGAAAACTTACCTCGAGATCTTTTTGTTCGCGGATATTCTTTATTGTTTGCAAATTGTTTCTTCATTTGAAGAATCTTTGCGAGACCCCTAGAGATCAAGGCAAATTGATCTTCTTCATCTTCATCATCACTATCTTCCTCTTTTGATGGTAACTCATCCTTTTTCGATCTTAATGCCAGATTCTTTGTGTTTGATGGGAGATCTCCATCTTCTTCACCAAGAACCATCTCGTGTGTGATGAGTTTTTCAAGGAGGTCGTCTAGAGGAAGAGTTGAGTGATTCTGAGCTTCTTCGATGGCAGTCATTTTTGGTCCCCACTTAGCTTTAGGTAAGCTTCTTAGAGCCTTCCTAACTCTTTCTTCTTTCATGAAGACCTTTCCAAGTGAGTCCAAGTTGTTCACGATCTCAGTAAATCTTGTGAACATTTCTAAAACTGGTTCATTTGGATTCATCTTGAATAGCTCATATTGTCTAAGGAAGATGCTGATCTTTGTTTCCTCGACTTGACTTGTTCCTTTGTATATGACAACGAGTTTGTCCCATATTTCTTTTGCACTATTGCATGATAAGATAAGGTTGAATTCATTTGCATATAATCCACAATAGAGTAGGTTCATGGCTTTGTAGTTCTTTGAAACACCATCCAAGTTGGTGTATGTGAAATTAGCTTCCTTCTTTGCGACTTGGACTCCTTCAACTATGGTAGTTGGAATTTTAGGGCTATTTTGAATAATGCTCCATAGTTCCATATCCTGATCAATAATGAACATGCGCATTACCTATAGAGGTGGTCGAGATGAGGATCTTTCTTGAGCAAATCCCCATCACCTATAGAGTTCATGCTTAGTCTCACCGATGGTTAAATCAATATACGTGAGTCTAGCTCTGATACCAATTGAAGAACTGTTTGGTGAATATAAAGGATAAAAAATACTTTAGAAGGGGGGGGGGGAGGGTTGTATAGAGTATGAGAACTTTTTGCAAAAACCTATCTCAAGGCTTTAAAACAAATTTCAAAGGCTTTGATGTTGATCGGGCTCTTTGTGACACACTTTGATTTCAAGGGCTTTGAAAGTGATTACAAGGGCCTTGACTTTGTAAACCTGCAAAACAAAGTTAGTCACACTAAAGCAAGATATAGCGCGGAACTGAAAAGATCAACATGAGGAATGGTTACGAAGTTCATCTCTAAATAGCCTACTCTCCGTCCCAGGGTATAGCCGTAGGATTTAACTATCTATTATCAGCTTCAAAGAGTCCTAGATACAACCTAGAAGAAATCCCTTTCTTCTCTTACTGTAGCCAATACTACAATCTAGCTCCAACTCTTAACCTAGCTATAATAGCCTAGTTGATTTGCAGAGTAACACACACTCTAGTATAACACTCTTTAGATATTCCAATGGAGCTCTCGAGTTTTATCTCTCTATAGAGGATAACGCTTTTTGTAAAAGAGAGAAAGAAAAACTTGTTTGATCGAATGAAGATGTTTTGGATCGCTTGAAGACCTTGGATATTTCCGTGTAAGCTTGTTGTTTTTCTTCTTCAATCGACATCTTCATTTATAGTCTTCGATGAAGAGGTCTTCTAGACATTGTGTAGATAACCGTTGTGGAAGTTTCTTCTTCTCCATGGAAAACGCTTCTTGGTTGAGATGAGATAGCCATTGTAGATCTTCTTTATCTTCTTCATCTCCTTAATGCACGTTGATTCCTCTTCTTCGTAATCTTCTCACGCTGTTGAAGATCTTTGTCTTTTGAGCATTGAGATCTTTAGATTTTGTATGAAGATCTTCGAAATCTTGTTGAGAAGAAATCTTGCGGTTTTTTTGAGAATCTTTGCAAGATCCTATTTGAACCGAATCCTCTAGTTTGAGATCTTCTTGTTGAGTGTGTCTTCTTGAAAGATCTTCTTTTCATACTTGGTTGATTTGGTTGGTAGAGATTTGAATTCCTTCTGGCCGTTCTGACCTTTGAAACTTGTTTCAAGGCTTTAGCTCTTTATGCCTTGAAATGGCTTTCAAGGCCTCCGTGTTGGTTTTCTTCGAAATTTGTGCTTGTCCCATGTCTCTTATTTCAAGGTCTTGCTTGATCCCTTGAAATGCTTTTCAAGGCCTGCATACATTTTAGATAAACACCAAAACAAACCACGAAAACTAGACATATAATCGATATTTTGTTAGTATAAAAACCGCTTTATTTGTGTTAAGTTTTCCATCATCACATATTCAAATATATACTCAAGGTAGAGTTTTCACTTGTGTTGCCACCAGATTAGAGGATGTTCACCTCGTTTTCATGTTTCTCAGCCGGAGGAATATACACCAGATCCGAGGTGCATTATCAATTATAAGGATTTAGTGGTTGAACCGGACCACATGGTTGTTGAGCTTCTAGTAGCGGTCCTAGAGCAGGTATTAGACGCTTACGCTTGAAGGACGTTCCGGTGACGAGGATTCAATGATTTTGATGGTTGGCCAATGAGGTCATATGGGAGATGGAGGGTAGTATCCGGTGCATCTACCAAGAGCTTTATGCAGGTATAACTGCATTTATGGGATTGACGAGAAAGAGTTTTAGTAGTTCTTGAGGCACTTATGTACTTATACGACTAAGTGATTTGATATCTATTATTATTGTCATGCTAGATTGTGATGTGTGACCTTAGTAGATCTTGTTGTGCTAGCATGAATCATGATTATAGTTGGAGATGATTCTACCTCCATGTTATAGAGTGAGTTCAAGATAGTTGGAGATGATTTTACCTCCATGATTCGAGTTGTGATATTGTGATTTTGCTGGAGATGTTCTTCCTCTAAGTTATCGTTGTGACTATAGTTGTTGAAGATGTTCTTTCTCCATGCTATTGTTGTGATTATAGTTGTTGAAGATGTTCTTCCTTCATGTTGTTGTTGTGGTTATAGTTACTGAAGATGTTCTCCCTACATGCTTTTAAGTTATGATTATGGTTTGCTGGAGATGTTATACCTCTGTGCCTTTATGATGGGTTTAGGTTTCCGGATATGTTCTACCTATTATTGGAGATGTTATGCCTCCATGAGAGTGAGTGTTTATACCTCGGCATATGGGACTGAGAGGATTTGGGTTTGTCAAAATTTTCGCGAAAAAACTTTTTCTTAAGGGGTGTGTGATGTAAGAGCTAGAATTTTAGAATCCTAATTAATGATGATTAATGTTTTTAACTTAATCATTGATAGTAATTGACACATAACTTGTGAAGAGTGCGAAAGTGATGAGTATGTGTCCCACCGTTATGTTCCTGGCGCAAGTTTGGACTTATGGGGAATTTTTCACTTTTTTCCCGGGTAATTATTTTTACCCTCCGGTGTTATTTAGAGCATTTGGGAGCTTCAAATAATAAAAATGTACTTGAGAGAAATGATCAAGACATCGGACGGTTCCTAGATATGAAATAACATGAAAGGAAAAACGGTCAAAAGAGTCGCTATTTCGTTTCTTAGTGGCTAAGAAAGACGGCTTAGGAATACACGTTTTCCGAGGTAGTTGCGGAATAATTATCCCTACAATAATATAGATTTATTATTCCAATTTCAAGAAGTTTTAAGAAGAAGGTTCAACCCGCCTTTGGATCGGTGAAAGGATAATTATTGACTTCGCTAAAGGATAGTTATCGTCTTCGCTATAAATAGCGGAAAATCGTTTATTAATTCATTTCCTTTCACGTTTCCTCGTAAAATCTCTGATTTCTCTCAACCTTCAAACTCAGATGTACTCTCCGTTTCAAATCTAATTTCAATTCCATTTGAGTTTCTGCATTCCTCTCTTCATTCTCTTTATATCGGTACTGAGTTTCTGCATTTCCAAGCAAACAGAGGTCTGGTTGAGCATATATGATCCGTATCCGGTTCCGTCGCTCCGATTATGGTGCATGTGATAGTGTCCGAGTGTAGCCGGCATCGTTGTGATCCTGAATCTTCTTTCGGATCGTCAATCGGGCTAGTAACGAAAAAGTTATGAATTTATTCATTTTTTGTATTGCGATTTGGCCTATATTGACCTTAGGCTTGAAAAATAGGATGATTGGAAGTTCCATTGTGCTCGTTATATTATTCTAGTGATTATGGGTTGTTTGTTTAATGAAATACGATGACAAGTAGGTTCAAAAATTGTCTGCGGGCAAAACATTATTCTGATGAAAGTTAATTAATTAATTAATGGTTAATTAATTAAATTGGGATTAGAATTGAGAATGAGGAATGTTGATTAGATGATACCTTGAGAGGTTTAAGGAATTGTGAGATGTTGAGTTTATGGATTGATAGTTATGATCTTTGAGGATCTATAAGGCTAGAAGTACAGTCTTCTAGCATGTGTTCCGATGATTGATGTTTATGCCTTGTTTATCAGGCGTGATGATTATTCCTACGGGGATTTGGGGTTGATTGTTGTGCTAAGATCGTGTGATGCGCAATTGGGTTTTAAATTTATACTCGTTATATTTCTCCTAACTCCTAGCGAACCCGCAGTGTACGGGACGTTCGTAGTAGGGATAGTATTCCGAGGTCGAACACAAAGACTAAGGTGAAATTGACTCGATTTGTGATTGAGTTTAGTAAAGACCTAGGTTGAAAGAGAAGAAAGAAATAAAGAAATGAAAATCTCAAATGTTTTTTGTTGGTTTTTGGTGATCAATCAAAGATCACAATACATGCAAGTAATCGATCGACTAAACTATAAATCAGCACAAATAAACAACTAAACAAGATATAGATTAAAGAAAGAAAAAGACGGATTCTAGGGATTGGAAGTTCCGGTTATGGCATAGGACTCAAGTTATCTATTCATTCTTTGGATTAACTATGATATGTTGGGATTAAGTGTATCTAATTTGGGATCAATTACCGGGTAGGTCTCATGGTCCAACTAGTCCACTCCTAAGGTCTCATTACCGGGTAAGTCTCTAAGAACCTAAGGATAGGAATTCTACACAAACCGGATTGTTAATTTGGGGTCTAACCTATCCTTACCGGGTAAGTCTCGGAAAGGGAAGTCCCAAACAACTATCCTAGCACATCTAATCCAATGGCGGCTTATTAGGCTCACCACTACCTAAGGTTTGTTATCTTAAAAATCTAAGGGCAAGGATTACCGGGTAAGTCTCTCCTAACACTTAGTTGCTAACACTAGGTCACCCTAGGATAGTTTTAACTCAACAAACACTTAGGATATCAACATTGTAATAGTCTAAGATTAGATCCATCGAACTAGGAAAATCACGGGTTGTTCTACCTAGACCACGGCCGTGGTTTGGCAAGAACTGGCCGTGATTCCTAACAGAGGATACGTTCATACAAACAAGTCATCCAAAGATAAATCTAAGTCCGTCCTATCATAGCCCTAGCCATAACCATCCTTTCCTTACCCTAGAACCACATCAATTTAGCCTACAACGTTCATAATAGAAATCAAAACAAACAAACATAAAATCATAACATTCATTGCAAGATAATGAAGGAAAAGAGATGCACAAGTGAACTTTAAAACAAACCAAGCTGAAAATAAAATTAGAACAACTTACAACCCTTCCAAAGAAGGTTCAAAGGTTCACAAAACTCTAGAAATAGGATCCGGAAATCTTCACTACAAAAACTAGCAAGAATGGCAATGGTGTGTGTGTTCTTCTCCTCCTCTTCAATGGAGCTCTTCTTCTTCTCTTTGACACTTTCCTTCCTAGAAAACTTCTTTGTTGAGAGAATATATTTGTTAGAGAGAAATGGATAATGGATGAGTTGCTCCAAACTACTCCCAGCTCCCCCTCACAACCCATGAAGGACCACTTTTATAACAAACTTGCATGAGCTGGCCATGAGAGTCGTGGCACAGCTGTCACAAGAATCTGGCAAAAACCACGGTTGATTCCACGGCCGTGATCTGTCAGAGAACCGTGATTCTGTGCAGAAACTTTGCCTTGGATCATTAAGCTGTGATTTGGTGCATGGCTAGTGTTGGCAAGGTTCCATGAGTCCTCCTTAGCCTATAGCTTGTGTCCTAATGAGTCCGAGGGTGTGTCGTCTAGATGAACGATCCTCAAACGCATCGTTTTAGCTCCTAAATTTCCCGAATTACCTGTAAAACACGCACAAGTCCGTGTAGACATCTATCTCGACAAAATACATGAATTGAGTGCAAAATGTCTCGAACCAATGCTAAACCATGCATGAATGAGTGAAAATTCTACCTAAATGATCACCTAAAACTAAGTCATAAATCGTGTTATCAAAATACCCCATACTTAAGGTTTGCTCGTCCCCGAGCAAATTCCCAACTATAGATTAAGAGATGACATGATTTATGTATGCAGAAAAATGGCAAAAATCTTTTTGGGTTTGTGCTTCTACTATTGGATCACCTTCAAAGTCATGTTTCATGGCTAAGGACAAGCAATCATGCATCAAACAAATGAAAGCATGGACAGACAATTGTACTTAACTCAAAAGTATCTATGAAATGTAAAGATGAAGAAGTCAAGAAGATCAAGAGTATATCCAATCTAAACTACTAAGTCTTACAAACATGCAAATAGGTCATAAGGTCTTGTGAGATAAAAGGGCCGAGAAATGTAGTGATTGGGTGGGGATTTCTAGGTTCTGTGATGCTAATCCGGGAACGGAACTAACTTCACATCCTTGTCCTCGATCAACTTCCCCCAAGTGTATATTTTCCTCTATCTTTTCTTTCTTTTCTTTTTCTTTGACTTATTTTTGAGACAATGGCATTGGTGTACAAGAGCCGAAACCTTGGTGATTAGCCGTCCTCGGTTTTTTTCTTAGTTTTCGAGGTGCATCCACACCGGGCACACATACCAAAGCTCGTTAGGACTATTGGTTCATTTGACTTTGGCAAGGCACCAACACCCGATTATGTGAAGTGTACCGAGTTACTTGTCATTTAAACCAATGTCCCCAAACTTATATTTTGGCTACACTTTCACAACAAATTCAGCATTTTATGCATGATATTCTTTTCATCAACAACTTCACCCCACACTTGCTTTTTGCACACATCAACACACTAGCATGCTCCTATTCCCGGATGGGTTAAAAGAGGTCAAATTTATCTCAATTGAGGTGCTCAAGCAATCATGATTAAGATGAGAAGTAGAGAAAGATTGAATCGCCTCATTCATTCCTAGATGGTATGCAAGAACTATCATGTAATTTCGATTTTCACTACTCAATCCCTTCTAGGCAAACATCATGGTCACAAATCATTCATAGAATTTCAAGAGAAGTAGTTCAAGTCCACATATGCATTTATCAATTCAACACATAAGGCCATTCATAGCCAATTCACAAGACAAGATTTCATCATTAGGATCATATCCAAGCCTAGAAAGCACAAAAATTTAATTTTTTTTTTTAAAATTTCCTGATTTTTATGGGATTTTCGTTTTAAGTATGTACAATGCAAGACATGTGCAAATATTAAACTATCCTAGATGCTCATCATGCAAAGGATCATGCAAACCCCACCCCATACTTAGAAACACATTGTCCCCAATGTGGTATTCAAGCAAAGAGAGTGAAAGAAGGTTCTCACAATGTAAAAGTGGTTTGCTATGGTAATTGGGATTTCTCAAATGAATTGATGTTGGATGATCCTATCAACCATGGTAGAGAGCTCTAAGCATCCATCAAAGCTTCGGAACCCGCGCTAGGCACCGCTAGCCGTCCAAGTCCCGCGTCCGCTCCACCCATAATTGGTGAGGGGTTCATCATCATCATTCATATGCCAAGAAAGGCTTCCAATGCTACTCTAGCACACATTACAAAGTAGACAAAACACACACAAAGATAGAAAAATCTAAAAACAAAAACAAAACGAAAAAGAAAAAAAATGTTACCAATGGGTTGCCTCCCACCAAGCGCTTCTTTAAGGTCACTAGCTTGACCAAACTCGGGGGAGTCTATTCAAGGTGAAGTTGGGCAATCATGTCCACCGGAGCTCCCGGAATATACTTCTTCAAGCGGTGCCCATTCACTTTGAAATTCCCACAATGATCCCCTCATATCTCAATGGCTCCATGGGAAAATATCTTCTTCACCACATATGGCCCGGTCCATCTTGATTTGAGCTTTCCGGGAAAGAGCCTTAGCCTTGAGTTGAAGAGAAGGACAAGATCTCCTTCATTCAACTCCTTGGGGATGATCTTCTTGTCATGCCATCTTTTGGTTCGTTCCTTGTAAATCCGGGCATTCTCATAAGCGTCCAACCGGATCTCCTCAAGGGCGTTTAGATCAAGCAACCTCTTTTCTCCCGCCTCCTTGAGGTCAAAATTTAGCCACTTGATGGCCCAATAAGCTCTATGCTCCATTTCCACCGGAAGATGGCAAGACTTGCCATAGACTAACTTGTAAGGAGTGGTGCCGATCGGTGTCTTGAAGGCGGTTCTATATGCCCACAATGCGTCATTGAGCTTCATAGCCCAATCCTTTCTAGTTCTAGACACCGTCTTCTCAAGGATGGCCTTTATCTCCCGGTTGGAGATCTCCACTTGGCCACTAGTTTGGGGATGGTAACGTGTTGCCACCTTATGAGTCACCCCATACTTAGCCAAAAGCGCTCCAAAGTTCCTATTTGTGAAGTGCTTCCCTCCATCACTAATGATCACCCTTGGTGTTCCAAACCTAGGGAAGATCACCCGGTTGAAGAACCGCACCACCAGCTTGGCATCATTTGTAGGAGAGGCGATTGCCTCCACCCATCTTGACACATAATCCACCGCCAATAGGATATAGAGATTGCCACATGAGGAAGGGAATGGTCCCATGAAGTCCACACCCCACACATAAAAAATCTCCACTTCTTGGATGTTGTTCAAGGGCATTTTATTCCTTCTTGAGATGTTGCCCATCCTTTGGCAAGCATCACATGCCGCTACAAAACCTTGCACATCCTTGAACAAGTTAGGCCAATAAAAACCGGATTGCAATACCTTTGCACACGTCTTGTGTGAGCTAGCATGGCCCCCACATGGTAAGGAGTGACAATGCCGGATCACACTCTCCACTTCATCTTCCGGTATGCATCTTCTAAACATCCCATCCGGGCCTTTCTTGAACAAGAGTGGCTCACTCCAATAGTAATGCCTCACATCATTGAAGAACTTCTTTCTTTGTGCATATGTCAATCCGGGAGGCACTTTCTCACACACTAAGTAATTCACAATGTCGGCATACCATGGCTCATTTCCTCTAGACACTTGGAACAAGCATTCCTCCATCATTTGCAATTGCTCATCTCGGAATGAGTCATCAATTGGAATGTCATCTTTTCCAAGCTCTAATGGAGGCAATCTACTAAGGTGATCCGCCACGGAGTTCTCGGATCCCTTCTTATCTCGTATCTCCAAATCAAACTCTTGAAGAAGAAGGATCCACCGTATCAACCTTGGTTTGGCATCCTTCTTTGTAAGTAGATAACGGATCGCAGAATGATCCGTATAGACTATGACCTTCGCTCCAACAAGGTATGAGCGAAACTTCTCAAATGAATACACCACCGCCAACAACTCCTTCTCGGTGGTAGCATAATTGAGTTGGGCATCATCTAGTGTCTTGCTAGCATAATAAATGGCATGAGTGCGCCCTTCTTTCCTTTGCCCCAAAACAGCCCCTACGGCTACGTCGCTCGCATCGCACATGATCTCAAATGGTAGACTCCAATCTGGAGGTTGCATGATAGGTGCGGAGATCAAGGCGTTCTTCAACCTACAAAAAGCCTCAAGACAATCCTTGGAAAAGACAAAATCAACATCTTTCATTAGTAGGTTAGTGAGAGGCTTAGAAATTTTAGAGAAGTCTTGGATAAACCTCCGGTAAAAACCGGCATGCCCTAAGAAACTCCTTACCCCCTTCACCGAGGTAGGTGGCGGCAACTTCTCTATCGTTTCAATTTTGGCCCTATCAACCTCAATGCCACGGTTGGACACCAAGTGTCCTAACACAATGCCTTTACTTACCATGAAGTGGCATTTTTCCCAATTCAAGACAAGATTTGTTTCCTCACATCTTTGCAATACTAATGACAAGTTAGCCAAGCAGTTATCAAAGGAAGAACCATAAACAGAGAAATCATCCATAAACACTTCCATGATATTTTCTATGTATTTTGAAAAGATAGCCATCATGCACCTTTGGAAGGTGGCGGGTGCATTACACAACCCAAATGGCATTCTCCTATATGCAAAAGTACCCCATGGACATGTAAAGGTTGTTTTCTCTTGGTCATCGGGGTAGATAGGGATTTGGAAGAATCCACTATAGCCATCTAGATAGCAAAAATGAGAGTGTTGAGCTAACCTTTCTAGCATTTGGTCAATGAAGGGGAGAGGGAAGTGATCTTTCCTAGAGGCCATGTTCAATTTCCTATAATCAATGCACATCCTCCACCCCGTAACCGTCCTAGTCGGGATTAGTTCATTGTTCTCATTAGTCACTACAGTCATCCCACCCTTTTTAGGAACTACATGAACGGGACTAACCCACTTACTATCCGAGATAGGGTAGATAATTCCCGCATCTAGCAATTTGATGATCTCCTTTTTGACTACCTCTTTCATTATAGGATTCAATCTCCTTTGATGTTTAATAGAGGGTTTGTGGTTATCTTCCATCATTATCTTATGCATGCACAAAGACGGCTTAATGCCAACCAAATCATCGATGGTATAACCAATGGCCTTTCTATGCAATCTTAGTTCATGCAACAACTTAGCAAGTTCATCATCACTCAAGCATGCATTAACAATCACCAGATATGAAGAGTTTTCACCAAGAAATGCATACTTTAAATGAGAGGGAAGGGGTTTAAGTTCAAGTGAGGGAGGACCTTTATCGATTGGAGATGATCCAAACAATGTTGGATGAGATGAATCCAAAGCAAATGCAACTCCTCCAAGGCTCCTAGAAGCGTGATCATCATCAAGGACTGGTCCAGGGAAATCCACGGTTGGAATCACGGCTTGCCCAACTTCCACGGCCGTGGTTCTTGCCAAGCTTGCTTCTCGGAGTTGTCCAGAAAGTTTGACGGCCGTGGAACGTAAATCTCGACCGTGGAATTTGCAGCTGTTCAACACCTCTTCGTGGCTTTCAAATCCAACTCTTGGCTCCTCTTCCAAGGCTTCCAAGGCCTTGATCTCTTCATTGCAAGCTTCTTCAACACCTTCTTCCATCATACTCAAGGTAAGAACCTTCTCCAAGGGATCCTTGATTAAGATCGAGCTCACAACTTCCCTAGATTCTTCTTGCTCGACTATGTTGAAGAGATCTTCATCAAGGGCTGGCCCTTTCGTCATTGTGGATAACTTGAACTTGACATTCTCTTCTCCAATGTTGAAGGAGAGAGTTCCATTCTTGCAATCCACTAGGCATCCCGAGGTGGCTAGGAAGGGTCTTCCTAAGATGATGGGAACCGGATAATCCGCCGGAATGTCCAAGACGACAAAGTCAATTGACACATAGAATCCTCCTAGTTGCACCGGAATGTCCTCTAGAATCCCAACCGGATGAGTGATAGAACGGTCCGCCATATAGAGGGTCATCTTGACCGGCTTTGGCTCTCCTAGCCCGACCTTGTTGCAAAGTGCAAGCGGTATGATGCTTACACTCGCTCCAAGATCACAAAGGGCCTCGTACTTCACATCTCCCACTCCTATTGGGACGCAAAAAGAGCCCGGATCCCTTAGCTTGGGAG
Organism: Fagopyrum homotropicum; assembly: GCA_033239125.1. NCBI lineage: Eukaryota > Viridiplantae > Streptophyta > Magnoliopsida > Caryophyllales > Polygonaceae > Fagopyrum > Fagopyrum homotropicum. The sequence continues at coordinate 103,898,565 of BSWB01000002.1, forward strand.
GCATCTCTTCCTTCATGGTTTGGATCAATTCCGAGGATCTCTTGGTCATTCTTATCTCCCCATACTCCTCCAACTTCCTTTTGTTGGAGAGTATTTCCTTCAAAAACTTGCCATATGCTGGCATTCCTAAAATGGCATCCGTGAACGGAATGTTAATATGTAATTTGGACATTAGTTCAAGGAACTTACCAAAATGATTGTCCAAACGAGCTCTTGCTCTTGATTGTGGGAACGGTAGTGGTGGCTTGTACGGAGGCGGTGCCACATAGGTTGGCTCTACATCCTTGCTCTTGCTTCCATCTTCTTGCATTCTTCCCTCTTCTACCACTACTTGCTTTCCCTTAGCTTGGTCCTTGGGCAAAGGATCCTTCATACTCAACCCACTCCTTGTTGTGATAGCCAACACTTGGCCTCTTGGGTTGTCTTCGGTTCTTCCGGGAAGCTTTCCTGGATCTCTATGGGCTTCACCCGCCTTTTGCAACACTTGTGCTTCCAAGACTTTTTGAGCCTTAGAGATTGAAGTCACGGTGCTCTCAAGACCACTCAACCTTCCTAGCAATTGCTCAAACATTATTTCGGTTCTATCCTTGGGAGGTTGAGTGAAGCCGGGTGGAGGTTCTTGTGGAAGCGGGAGGGTTCAAGGCTCCATCCGGGTTAGAGTAAGAAAATCCGGGATGGTTGTGGTTGGGCCGGTAATTGTTGAATTGCCGGTTATTGTTGAAACTCCTTGGGCCTTGGTAATTGTTGAAGTTGCCCCTTCCCATATAATTCACATCCTCCTCCTTGGAAGACAAGTTGGCTTGTGGAAGCACTTGGGGAGTTGCTTGGTTCTTCAAAGTTGTAGTACATAACTCCCTCAAGGACTTCAACTCATTGTTGATGGCGTCAAGCTTGAAATTGCTCATGGTGACTTCACTCACCTCATATGCTCCCGCCTTTCTCCCTTCACTCTTCCTGTGGGAGTATTTCTCAATCACTAGAGCTTGCTTCTCCACAAACTCCCAAGCTTCATCTACATGCTTCTCCATAAATGTCCCACCGGAAAGAGATTGGAGCTTGAATTGGCTATCTTCATCAAGTCCTTTGAAGTAGATCTCCAATAGCTCAATTTTTGGTATGCCATGGTGTGGACAATCAAGGAGAAGATCTTTGAACCTCTCCCAAGACTTGAATAAACTCTCTCTATCCTTCATCACGAAGGCATTGATCTTCCCTCTTAACTCGGTAGTCTTGAAAGGTGGGAAGAACTTAGTCAAAAACTCGGTTGTCATCTCCTCCCAAGTACCAACTCGCCCTTGTGGAATAGATTGATACCAAGCCAAGGCTTTGTCCTTAAGAGAGAAGGAAAAAGCCCTAAGCTTATGGTTGTTGCTCTCCAATCTTGGCGGTCTAAGAGTCTCCATCAAGATCTCATAATTCATCAAGTGTTGATGAGGAGACTCTCCTTCCATCCCTCCAAATTGATTATGCCGGATCATTTGTAGAACTTGAGGGCGGAGCTCATAGTTGTGGGTCGCGGGATCTCCTAAGTTCACACCCGGTCGGTGTGCTCTTTGTGCCGGATCCATACGTCTCCCTAGGGTTTGTGGCTCCTCAATAGCAATGGGAACAACCCTAACATTAGCCGCCGGCTGCGGTTGTGGTGGAGGAGGTGGAGGTTGTCGGCGATTAAGCTCTCCTTGAACAAGGGCTTGCCTAATCTCCTCAATCTCCCTCCTAGTTTCCTCTTGCCTCTCATTGGCAAGTCTACTTTCTTCCTCCAAGAGCTCATCTCTTAGCCTTATTTGCTCTAAGGCTTCATCCAACTCAGCTTGGAGGTTTCTTCCGGCCATCTCTTTCTCTTTTCGGATGTTCTTCGATCTAGATCGAAGGGTTTTCTCCGGTTCGGGATCGAATGGAGCTAAATCCTTGCCACGAGATCTTCGCATACACCTAAAGAGTAATAGATGTCCTGAAAAGCAAAGACACAAACCAAAAAGAGATCAAAAGCAACAAGAAAGATCTACACTAGAAACAATCACAAAATAGACTCAATCTAGACCTAGTCCCCAACAACGGCGCCAAAAACTTCTTGCGCTAAGATCGTGTGATGCGCAATTGGGTTTTAAATTTATACTCGTTATATTTCTCCTAACTCCTAGCGAACCCGCAGTGTACGGGACGTTCGTAGTAGGGATAGTATTCCGAGGTCGAACACAAAGACTAAGGTGAAATTGACTCGATTTGTGATTGAGTTTAGTAAAGACCTAGGTTGAAAGAGAAGAAAGAAATAAAGAAATGAAAATCTCAAATGTTTTTGGTTGGTTTTTGGTGATCAATCAAAGATCACAATACATGCAAGTAATCGATCGACTAAACTATAAATTAGCACCAATAAACAACTAAACAAGATATAGATTAAAGAAAGAAAAAGATGGATTCTAGGGATTGGAAGTTCCGGTTATGGCATAGGACTCAAGTTATCTATTCATTCTTTGGATTAACTATGATATGTTGGGATTAAGTGTATCTAATTTGGGATCAATTACCGGGTAGGTCTCATGGTCCAACTAGTCCACTCCTAAGGTCTCATTACCGGGTAAGTCTCTAAGAACCTAAGGATAAGAATTCTACACAAACCGGATTGTTAATTTGGGGTCTAACCTATCCTTACCGGGTAAGTCTCGGAAAGGGAAGTCCTAAACAACTATCCTAGCACATCTAATCCAATGGCGGCTTATTAGGCTCACCACTACCTAAGGTTTGTTATCTTAAAAATCTAAGGGCAAGGATTACCGGGTAAGTCTCTCCTAACACTTAGTTGCTAACACTAGGTCACCCTAGGATAGTTTTAACTCAACAAACACTTAGGATTTCAACATTGTAACAGTCTAAGATTAGATCCATCGAACTAGGAAAATCACGGGTTGTTCTACCTAGACCACGGCCGTGGTTTGGCAAGAACTGGCCGTGATTCCTAACAGAGGATACGTTCATACAAACAAGTCATCCAAAGATAAATCTAAGTCCGTCCTATCATAGCCCTAGCCATAACCATCCTTTCCTTACCCTAGAACCACATCAATTTAGCCTACAACGTTCATAATAGAAATCAAAACAAACAAACATAAAATCATAACATTCATTGCAAGATAATGAAGGAAAAGAGATGCACAAGTGAACTTTAAAACAAACCAAGCTGAAAATAAAATTAGAACAACTTACAACCCTTCAAAAGAAGGTTCAAAGGTTCACAAAACTCTAGAAATAGGATCCGGAAATCTTCACTACAAAAACTAGCAAGAATGGCAATGGTGTGTGTGTTCTTCTCCTCCTCTTCAATGGAGCTCTTCTTCTTCTCTTTGACACTTTCCTTCCTAGAAAAACTTCTTTGTTGAGAGAATATATTTGTTAGAGAGAAATGGATAATGGATGAGCTGCTCCAAACTACTCCCAGCTCCCCCTCACAACCCATGAAGGACCAATTTTATAACAAACTTCCATGAGCTGGCCATGAGAGTCGTGGCACAGCTGTCACAAGAATCTGGCAAAAACCACGGTTGATTCCACGGCCGTGATCTGTCAGAGAACCGTGATTCTGTGCAGAAACTTTGCCTTGGATCATTAAGCTGTGATTTGGTGCATGGCTAGTGTTGGCAAGGTTCCATGAGTCATCCTTAGCCTATAGCTTGTGTCCTAATGAGTCCGAGGTGTGTCGTCTAGATGAACGATCCTCAAACGCATCGTTTTACCTCCTAAATTTCCCGAATTACCTATAAAACACGCACAAGTCCGTGTAGACATCTATCTCGACAAAATACATGAATTGAGTGCAAAATGTCTCGAACCAATGCTAAACCATGCATGAATGAGTGAAAATTCTACCTAAATGATCACCTAAAACTAAGTCATAAATCGTGTTATCATTGATCGATTGTTGTGGATATTTGGATTCAGGTAAGTCCATAGGACTTACTTAGCTGCATTCCTATGTTGGATGTATGCATGAGTGGTGATTGTTATATGCTTTATAAGTTGTGTTTTACACATCCTAAAAACTAGTGTTTTTTTAGTTTTTTGACATTTAATGTGTGTTTGGCTTGTATAAAACACTAGTTGGAAGTGTTTTTTATGAGTGTTTCGGAAATACTCCTTGAGATGAGGGTTTCCCTTTTTGTGTAGTGTTTTTGAAAATAAATTTGAAGAACCGTAAGGTGATTATAAAGGATATAAATACTCTAGAAGGGGGGTTGAATAGAGTATGAGAACTTTTCGCAAAAACCTATCTCAAGGGTTTGAAATTGATTACAAGGCCTTAATGTCAATTTGTCCTCTTTGCTAACAACTGGTTTTCAAGCGCTTTTAAAGTGATTTCAGGGGCCTTGACTTCTTAAACCTACAAAGCGATGTTAGTCACAATAAAGAAAGATATGATGCGGAAATGAAAAGATCGACACGGTGATATGTTCACAAAGTTCATCTCTAACAGCCTACGTCTCCGTCCTAGGGTTTCCGTACCCGTAGGATCTAACTATCTAATATCAGCTTCAAAGCGTCCAAGATACAACCTAGAAGAAATTCCATTCTTCTCTCACAGTAGCCAATGCTATGATCTAGTTCCAACTCTTAACCTAGCTATAATAGCCTAGTTACTTCGCACAGTAACACACATTCGAGTATAACACTCTCTAGATATTCCAATGAAGCTCTCTTGTTTTTCTCTCTCAAAGGAAGTACACTATTGTAATCAAAGAGGAAGAAAAACATTTAGATCAAAAAAGAAGATGTTGTGGATCGCTTGAATATTGTGATGTTTCCGTGTACACTTCGTATTGTTCTCTTCAATCAAAATCTTTATTTATAGTCTTCGATGGAGAAGTCTTCTAGCCCGTTGTCAATATGACCGTTGTTGATGTTTCTTCTTCTCCATGGTATGTTGTGATGAGATAGCCGTTGTAGATTTTCCATATCTTCCTCATCTCCTTAACGCATGTTGGTTCTTGTAACATCCGGAATTTTTATTCCGGATTGTTAGCGAGTTAGCAACCTTCCCACATGTGCGGCTCGGTTTTCCAACAGGCACGAAGCGCTGAGTAACGGGATTTATTCCAAAATCCTGCCCCGACCCCTCGTTATTTCACTCTTACTTTTGGACCCCTCGGTTCCTACCGTAAAGTGAGAGGATGGGTCAGTTGACCCTTGGGTTCCCTCTATTGTGGAAGCCTTGTTCCTTCCCTCTCTCTCTCTCCTCTCATTTCACTCTCACATGAAATGGTTCCCTTCTCCTCCACACTCTCTCTCTCTTTTGGCTTGGAACTTGGAAGTTCTACCATGGAGGCCCTCCTCTTTCCCTCCCTCTTATGTTGAGGTTATAGATTGGTATAGACTATGATCTTCTGAGCGGAGATGTGATACCTCCGATAGAGAGAGAGAGTTATACCTCGGCTTATGGGTCCGAGAGGATTTGGGATTTTGTAAGTTTTGGGATGAAACTTCTTTTTAGGGGGGGTGATATGTAAGAGCCTAGTTGTTGAGTTGCTGAGAGAGTGAGTAGAGGGCCAGGATTGTGCGTAGACCGCCCCTACGTGACCCTGGAGGCACCCCTGCGGTTTGCCTGGGCCGCCCCTGCAACTCACAAAGTCCGCCCTTGCGGCTCTGTGTGCTGCAGCGGTCTTCTTTGACCCTTTGACCCGTGCTTTACTCTTTTTATCCCCTTTATAACCTTCATCCACTTCCTTTGATGAGGGTTTACCATTCTCAGCTCCAACTCTCTCTCCTTACGTACATCTTCTTCTCTATTCTCCCTTGGATCATCTTTGTTGATCTTCTCTTGAGTTCTGTGAGTTCGTGAGAGTTTTGGATAGCTTTGCTTGGCTTTGATGTTAGTTGATGTTGTTGTGCCCTGTTGAGCCAACCTGAGGTGTGTTGATGTTGTGCTGATCTTCTGGAAAGCTTAGTTGGTCAGCTTTCATGGCCTTTTTTCTTTCTTTCCTCTTTTCTTCATCTTTTCCTCTCTTTCCTTAGCCTAGCTTAGTTTCCTTAGGCTTGGATCATGTTCCATCCATGTTTGGCTTATGTTGATGTATATATATGTATGTGCTATATGTGTGTTCTTATTGGAGTGAAGAGGGAGTAAAGAATCGAAGGAAGAAGTGAAGAAAGGGATAAGGTGGTGTCTTCTGCTGTCCAACCGCCCCTGCGCCACCTTGCAACCGCCATTGCGCTGGCCAAGATCCGCCCCTGCGCCACTTGTGAACTCCCCCTGCGCCCACCTGCATCAGCAAGGGTCTTCTCTTGGTTTTGCAGGTGTGTGTGCTTCTAGGATTTCTTTAGGATACCTTTGTTCTCTCCTTTCCTAGTGTGAGTGTATAGGATCATGCTAGAGGTGTGAGGTTGTGTTTGGTTAAGGTTATGATCGGTTTATGCCTTGTATGGCCTTTGAGGTTTGTTAGGTTGTGAGTTTAGGATAAGGATGATCCTATGGATCCCTTTGGGTCTAGGTTTTGACCCTTGTGTTGTTAGGAGATTGATATATCTCTTTATGCCCTGTTTATAGGTTGTGTTGTCCCTCCAGTGTAGAGGTGTTCGTTGTTGAGTTTGATCGAGGTTGAGGTAAGTCCGTAGGACTTACTTAGCTGCCATCCTTATATTGGGTGTTTGCATGAGTGGTGTGTGCTTTATATGTTACTATGATATAATGAGATGTCGTTTATACCGACCTATGTTTTATTGATTGCCCCGTATGCGTGGCTGTGATAACCTTTCCCTTTCATCCCGCCGTAGAGTCTTGGAGGTTCTCTGATGTCAGGCCAAACTAACTTTACAGGAAGGGCACAATCCACTCCTATAGGGTACACGGATTGTGTGACCGATACTTGTACAGCTTGCTAGCAGGCTCAGAGGCGAGGATGTATCGGTCCTCGTGTCATATAGTTTGATATATATTTATATATATGATTTGAGTGAATGACCATTATTACTGAGATGATAAAATGGGTAAATGTGTGAAAGCATGCTGATGTGTTTATCTTTCCTTGATTGTGACTGTGCTTATGCATTACTCTATATATGTGTTTGGTTAGCTAATGGTTTATTACCATGTTGTAGATGCCCCACATGATAGGCATGCTGTTGGGTTATCTAGCAGAGTGGCAGGCCGAGGACATCTCGTACATAGGTTGTTGTGGGCTTTTAGGGTTTGTTTACCTTTCCCTCCTGCGTGAGGATGATATTTTGTTACCTCCTGTGTGAGGGCATTGTTGTTTATACTCGGCTATGATATTTTACCTTTTGGTTGTACAATTTATACAGTTTTATGTATTTGTTTTTATATCTGTCAGTGTCATGTTGTAAGGTCCAGTGAACTTGTTGTCAGGCTAGGGTCAGGATCAATTGTGAGATCCTAGCCCAATGGCACTCTGAGTCCCGCGGATTTGGGGTGTTACAGTGTGTTTGGTGGTGTGTGATTATTCTTTATTGTTTATAACAACTAAACCGGTAATAGGACCACCGACCTTTTATTATTTTGTCCCAAGTGTATGATAACGGGGGGTGACATTATCTGCCTAGCTCTTCCGAGAGTCTAGGAGGTTCTTGGCGACTAGCCCATGCTGGTTAGATGGTCGGAGGCATCCGCACCGTTCCATGCCGGTAGGCAGGGACCGAGGCCGGACCACGGTGGTCTCGTGTCACCAAACTAAGTTTAATTAGAACTAGATACGACCTAATAATAATAAAGATAATAAACCGAATTGGTGTGCTTTTGAGTATGTTGTGTGTTTATGATGATTAACTTGTGTTTTTGGCTTTCCCGTTAATTCTAATGCTTTGAATATGAGCTAACAGTTTTATACCGATTGTTGTAGATTGCCTTGATGGTTAGGAATGCGGCCGAGAGATCCGGAAGAGTGGGCAGCCGGGGTCCGTACATTGTAGGAAGGGTTTTTGGATGGAGTTGAGTTGTGTTTTGTCCTTCGATTGTTGTCTTTTGTATGCCGTGTATGTGGCATTCGGTTTTTGTGTTGTATCTCGGCTGAAGTCTTTTGTTGTTTTCCTTTGGGTTTCTTATCATTTGTATAAAAAGGAATTTTGGTTTTGCCTTTACTTGTACCATGTTGGAAAGGTCCGGTGAAATCGTTGTCAAGCTAACGGTCGGGACCCATTGTGTGGTCTCGCCCGTAGTATTCCCGAGTCCCGCGGATTCGGGGTGTTACAAAGTGGTATCAGAACCTAGGTTGACAACAATGGCACTCGCAATCTTCTAAAGGCCGAATAAGGAATAAACAGAACCCCACGGGTTCTGAGTTTTCGTTTTCAAAATCACATGCATGAGTCGGGGTAGAATGTACGGACCACCACTCCTTCCACGGATCTCGGCAGCTTAGTTTATTGGATTTTGATATGTATATATATGTATATATATATATATACATATATATATATGGATATGAGGTTTGTAGTTATGCATGATGGAATTGATGTGTATCTTGTGGATTGTAGTTGCATGATGGACATGATTTATGTGTATAGTTGTATATGTGGACGATTATATGTTTTTGGACCTTGTATTGATATGATGGCATGCCGGATGTGTTATATTGGTAGAGATATGGACCTAGGACTTATATAGTTATGTATACGTAGTCTTATACATATAGTAGTATATGGAGTTATGGGACATTTGAGCTAAGATAATGATACGATATTATCACCTTTAAGACGATGATTTGGCTTATGATGATGTTCATATGTGGTAGAAGATGCTCAAGTATCGAGTTGGGCATTTCGTGCTAACGAACACAATGACGTTCTCGAATTCCTTTAAAGGATGTCGAAGAGGAGAGTTGGAGATGACGTAAACGAGGGTCAACCAAGTAAAAGAAAAACACGAGACAACTTATGAGAAAGTGGAATGGGGATCATACAAGAAAAAGGAGTAACATGAAGATGTGAAAGTGGTTATCAAAGAAGTCACGAATTGGGAAGACAACGGGACAATGGAGATAACGTATATAAGTTCTTCAAGAAGAGGAGGGGACAACTAAAGATGTGAATCGAGGAGGAGATGGGTGCATTCACATAAGGTTGGAGATGGTGTTCCATTACGAGAAGTAAAGCTTCCCTTAGACGCTCCAAAGTTTTTAAGTCAAAATGTGAAGAATGATCGAACCCGGTGTGAAAGATGTAAGGTACTGTAAGTTAAGCTTACGAGGTACCATTGAGGAAGGGTCAACATTACAAGACTATGAGATGGTGACTTGTCCGGACTTACGAGAGTAATGTGGAGAATGGCGGGGTGGGACTTCACATGATAGAATATCCTTAAGCGGAGTGACCCAACAAGGAGTTGTAGTTAGGGAAAGAGTTAAGGCGACGCCCAAGTGATACACGAGTAGTTGCTGGATAATGTTGGAGTTGCTTGAGAAGACACGCTTACAAGATGTTATGAGGTGCGGTTATGCCTATGAAGGCGATATATACGAAACGTGAGGCCTAGAAGAGTATGGTTAGGTATGGAAAAGGAATAAAGCCCGGAATGAGAAAAAAGCTAACGGGGCTTAGGTAGAGTACCCCAAGGAGAGTAGCCATCATGAGAATATTCACATAAAGTATAGAGGATAGGTAAGTCGTTGACCTTAGAGAAGGCCAACCACAAGCTTATTGGTGATGACCGAGAACGAATAAAGCACGGGTTACCTATTAAGAAGTTGTAGACGGGAGGTAAAACCTCAAGCGGAGTTTATAAAGGAACGGTAACTAAATCTTGGATTTTCCCTATGATAGATGTCAATAGTAAGAAGTACACCCGTAGAAAGATGATTGTCTTGAGTAACATAACGTTGAATGGTTAAAGCAAGTGACGGTAATAGACCTCTCGGAGAGGGATGGCAATGCCCTTTTTGCGACCTTTATATGTCTCGAGTTTTGGCATGGAGGAATGGCACGGATTAGAACCTTAAGGGTGTAAGCACATAAGGACCTAGTTGGATCTGGAGGAAAGCGATGTTTCCCGAGTTGCTTTAAGCAAATGGGAAGTATGGCAAGGAGATGCATAGTATTTCGTCCTTAAGGAACGAATGATAAGTTGTCACGAACAAGAGATGAGTCGAAGCTGTTAGACTTCCCCAGAGGAGCCATGAAGGCTATGGTGTGAAACAAGGAACCGAAGCTATAGTAGCGTTGTAAGCTTTAAGCTTAAGGTGGTGGTACCTGAGGGATCATAAGTCAGAAGTTCCGTGGTAGGAATGGATAATTTTTCCTGTCCTTCCTTCAGGGCGTGCTGGTATGGGTTTCGAGGAAAGATACGAGTCTGGAAGATGTACCTTGATTTCCAAGAGATGAGTATGGTGAACGACGAGTAAGGGTATCTTCTTTGTAGTGGATGGCCCGTTAAGACTAGTTGCATGTCAGTGCGATGTTTGATTAGATCGACTTGGAGTTGAGACATCACCAGTTTTGGATGAAGAGAAGAATGGACCTTCATGAGGCAGCATTTAGGGCCGATATGGTTACGACAACTGTTAGCATGAAATATTGTGATATTTTAGGCACGTTTTCTAAACGTATTTGATTCATATTGATAGTCTTTGACTGAACTTTGTGCATATGTGAGCTAGTATTACCTATATTGTCGATATGGATGTCTACACTAGTTCTATGTTGATTATAGGTGATTTGGAGCTATTTCCGAATGGAATCGAGCAAAGAAGAGTTGATTTGATATGTCCATGGATTAAGGGCATTCTTAGGAGCAAATTGGAGTTTTAGCTTGGGGAATGCACGAGGCTAGGGAAGAATCACATTCTTGCCCTAAACCACGCTCTAAAATACGGCCGTACTACAAACCACGCTCAGTTCCACGGCCGTGGAACCTTGCAAGAGAAGCGTGATGCATTCCAGTAACTATTACGGTCGTGGAATATATGATGCAAACCGTGACCTAATCCACGCCCTAAATTACGGTCGTGGAAACTTCCACGACCGTGATCTTGGCGAATCTTTTCGCCACACTTTGAAGCCACGATCTTTTGAAGGTTGGGCCGGGCCAATATTTTATCTTGCCCTATAAAAAGACGGACGAAAGGAGATTCCGTCATCGACGCTTAGGATCGTTTACGCCCGCTACCTCATTTTACACCGTCGCTTGGAAGCATTGATCATCTCATTGGAGATCGAATTTCGCATCGGGGAATTGCCCTAATCTCGCACTTTTGGTGGAGATTGCTGTTGAGATCTCCGGATTGGCGGAAGATCGAAGCTTTTGGATGATTTTGCAAGAAGATCTCTCTTCTTGTTTAGGTTTGATTTGGAAAACGGATTGACATCCCGTTTTCCCTTCTTTCCTAAGGTTGTGATTGTTTACTTTATTTTGAATCCTTTGACAACACTCGTTCTTGATTGTGACTTTGAGATTGGTTTGAAGATTATTGAAAGTTCTTGAAAGTTTTCATCTTTTTATCTTTTAATTCTTGAATTGATATCAACATGACTGTTATTGGCTAAAAACCCTTAAAAATTCTAAGGTGAAGGGTTGATAGTTGTGGCTTAGATGATGATAGATCGATCGCAAACAGATTAGACCCTGAGAGTTAGAGAAAATCGTCGACAAACCATAAATTACGGCCTGTTCTTGAGTCCACGACCGTGGAACACCAAGAACTAACCGTAATTTCTCCTAAATCTACGAGCTTGCTTTTACTTTAATCCAAAGTTAAAGATTTACTTTAACTTAGTTTAGACTTGTCTTTTCTAGGTGGTAGTGAAGCCTCAACAACCTCTACCTCGATTGTGAGTGTCACAACCTCAATCGGTTAAGTTAGACTTGATCTTTGGGTTATAAGTTTGGGTATTTGACATAAATTCTCATCTTTAGAATCTTTCTATATTGAGCCTCAACAACCTGTATAGAGAGTGTCTTGTAGGTGAGTTACATAAGGTTTTTGGAACTTCACCGTACGATTACCTTACATTTGTATACCTTTGCATATCTCAACTCTGTCTTTATATCATTAAGTATATCTTGAATCGATTGCCACAGCTGGATACTTGGATCTTTAGGATTGTTGTTTTCCCAATATTTGCAAAACTCTCATATTTACTCGCTTGATAATCTGCAATCGAATTTGTTCCCACCCAAATCCCTGTGTTCGATACTCTGGAATTCTTGCTTAGCTACGTCGATCCGTACACTGCGGGTTCACTGCTTGATTCTAGTTTTATAAATTTAAAGCTTATTTGCACACACCTTTAGGGGCGAACAACAACTGTAGTAAAGCCATTTGAAATCACAAGTGCGATTGATGAGTTGGGAGTTTACACAAATGAGTATCCATCGGTTTTGGAGTCGAGTTATGATGAAGTCGCGCAATTTGTGTTGTTTCGGGCAATTCAAAGGTGGACCCTAACCTAAGGATTGTTACGGCAGTTGTTGGTGCATGATTTACAAGAATGATTCTTATGGTCGGATTTACGATGCCTTGTTGTACTTTCGGGATTGAGAGGAGCGAGCTTGACATTGGACGACAAGGATACTACTTATGTGGGATAAGAGGATAACTAGAGTTATCTAGGCGGGTTGAGACGTCCGAGGTGATCATGCCTCCTAAGAGACATAGCGGGTCGAGAATATCCAATAGATCAGTTGAGAACGAGGTGATAGTTTTGGTAATACCTTCGAGGTATGTTGAGGCGATATGAAATTGGTGGACCATAACCGCCAAGTTGCGGGATGGTTTTGACACTTTCTTCCCTTCTAAGGAAGTAAATAGATTGTGGGATCCGAGACGTATCTGTGGAGTTTTAACAGAAGCATAAGAGGTCAGCGACCATCTATTTCATTTTCTTTGACACAAACATTGAGATATGAGGACTATATGACATTATGGGTACGTCCAAGCGGGACATAGGATTGTTATGTACGTGGACAATTGAGGATATGTAAGAGAATGACGACTAAGGGTCAAAATTTAGCCGCTTTAGGATGCGTGCTTATGGTGATGTCGGTTCGGCTACGGAGTAACATGCCAGGCATGGATGAACTATAAGAGTATGATACGTGTATGTATACTTATTCTGCAAAAGTTGAGTACTCAACAGAGGTGATGGTTAAGGATGGTTAAGGACTTTGGTCATAGTTGGTCTTTGAATGACTTTGAGAGAGATCCAAGATAGAAGGTTTCGAGGGGAGACCCCATAGTTACCTTTATGAGGGAGATGGTTTGTTAAGACCATAGCGCTGGTAAGAGGTATTTGGTTTAGGATGTTCACATTAGTAAGACGGGCTTAAGGCCGAGGTGGCTAAGTACATAGCCCTTAAGTGAGCCGTCCTCAAGTCAAGTTGAGAACCATAAGGACGAGGAATAAGACTTCATTTACCGCGAGTTATGCCGTGGGAGTGGTAAGATACCTCTACAAAAGTTACTAAGGGTTTGAAACCGTGCGACAGTGGTAACGAGTCGGGGGCGCATGGACCTACCGACGGAGACTATGTGTTTTTACACGCTATTGGGAAACGGGGCCGATGAGTCGGCTAGTTGTGGAGTTTTCTATGTGATAGAAAGATGTTTTGATATACCGAGTATTGTTATCTCGGTTTGAGATGAGCGTTTCGTTTCAGGAATTTGTGGGCGGCAGGATCGTGCCGCATAAGAGGTCATATGTCGTTCATGACAGTTTCACCCTTGAATAATTGGTCGGCTAGAAAGGACTTTGGTAACTAGTGGATGCCGGGCAGAGGGCATGTGTGCGAGGTAGGAGGTAAAAGGTAGACCTCCCTTGGGTCAAGTTTTCGTTATGACAGTTTATATATATCATTGTGATGCCCTTTTTCGAGGCAACTTATGGACGGAAGCGTAGAACCTTCTGATGTTAGAAATCGGTTAGTATATGTAAGTACATCCCTGACAAGAAACTGGACGACCTCGCTCGAGTAGCGGTGGTTCAAAGACAGAGGCTAGACAAGCTAAGTCATGAGGGAGTATGTACAGAAAAGATGTGCGGACCTCTTGGGTCTCAATGTGAGACGAATCGAGTTAAGAGTATGACGGACGCGAGACGTCATACGTGGTTGTCATTAGGAGGGTGTTGAGTTCCAATATATCGGACTTTTCTTTGGAGACCTTGGCGCGAGATGGGAAACGGGTTACCGGTTGGCATAGCCACCGAGAGTGGAGGATGTTCACCAAGTCTAAGGTATGAAGGTCGAGAGAATACATGTATGACTCGAGTTATGTTGTTAGTCGTGTAGATCTAGTGGTAGACGAGGAGCCGATGAGGCTACCAGGAGGACGCAAGACAGTATCTTTGTCAGAGTCTTTGCGATGATCTAGTTATGCCAAGTTGGCCGATAGGTTAGGTGTTACGGGCAGGTGCAAGTTTACGTGTTTTGTGCCCCGAGCGGGAATGTGTTGTATGTTTGGTTAGCTTTTGTCTTATTATGCGAGTACGTGTGTAGGCCTTGCGAGGCCTTGACGTGGGTACACAGGTGTGTGATCGTTATCTAGTGTAGTGTTGAGACGTTACGGTTTTGAGTGGCTACCGAGTTAGTCCCCTGAGAGTGTCGTCTGTTGCAAGTTTCGGGACGAAACTTATTTTTAGGGGATTAGTTGTAACATCTGGAATTTTTATTCCGGATTGTTAGTGAGTTACCGACCTTCCCGCAAGCGCGGCTCGGTTTTCCCGCAGGCACGAGGCGCTGAGTAACGGGATTTATTCCAAAATCCCGCCCCGACCCCTCATTATTTCACTCTTTCTTTTGAACCCCTCGGTTCCTAGCGTAAAGTGAGAGGATGGGTCAGCTGACACTTGGGTTCCCTCTTTTGTGGCTGCCTTGTTCCTTCCCTCTCTCTCTCTCCTCTTATTTCACTCTCACGAGAAATGGTTCCCTCCTCCTCCACACTCTCTCTCTCTTTTGGCTTGGAACTTGAAAGCTCTTCCATGGAGGCCCTCCTCTTTCCCTCCCTCTTGTGTGTGAGTTGTCCAGCCTTGGTGTCCTCTGCAGATCCATTTGGATGGGTTAGTCTTCTTTTTTCCCCTCCCTAACCTTCATCCCCTTCCTTGAGCTTCAATGGTGGAAGCCATGGATCTTAAGATTTTCTTCTCCCTTTTGCTTGCATGTAAGTGGACCATGTCTAGGATGTGTGCTTGAGTGTGGATCCATGTAGTAGAGGTTCTGGAGCCAAGCAAGGAAGCTAGGAGGCCATGACACATCAAGGAGACCATCGAAGAAGCCATCGCAGATCGGGCACTGGAGATCGACCGCCCCCGCGGCTGGACAGCGCCGCAGGGGCAACCTTTGCACTGAATCGCAGGTGCAGCCAGCCTGAGCCGCACGTGTGGCCAGCCCAGGCCGCATGGTGACCACTGGCTCTGCCGGCCCTCCTTTGCGGTCTTCTTTCCCCATTCGTGGTTGTTCTTCCTCCCGATCCCGTGCCTTTGCTTGGTGAGTTCCCTACCTTGAGTATCTATTCTTAGATGATCTTAGAGAGTGTTGATGATAGAAGCATGCTAGGTTTAAACCTAGGATAGTGGGAATGCCATGTAGTGGCTTGTGGACCTTAGGCGAGTATGGAGAGGTTGTTGGAATGTTCTAATGATTAAGGGTTGTATATTTTTGTGTTGTATCTCGGCTGAAGTCTTTTGTTTTTTTCCTTGGAGTTTCTTATCATTTTCATAAAAAGAAATTTCGGTTTTGCCTTTATTTGTGCCATGTTGGAAATGTCCGGTGAAATTTGTTGTCAAGCTAAGGGTCGGGACCCATTGTGAGGTCTCGCCCGTAGCATTCCCGAGTCCCGCGGATTCGGGGTGTTACAATTCTTCTTCTCCGTAATCTTCTCTAGAAAAATGTTGTTGAAGATCTTGTCGTTCATGTTCCAAGATCTTCAAGTTTGTTGAGAATCTTTGGCTGAAGATCATCGAGATCTTTTTACGATCCGTTGGAAGAGATCTTCAAACTTGTGTTTATTTGGTTAAGATCTTTGCAAGATCTTTTTGTTGGGCCAATTCTTCTTTGTTGGTCGAGATCTCCTTGATATTTTCTTGGAAGATCTTCTCTTGATCCTTGGTAGATTTGGTTGTTTGAGATTGATTCTTGATTTGAATTCCTCTTAGCCATCATATCCTTCTAATCTTATTTCACGGCTTTGGCTTTGATCCTTGAAATGGTTGTCAAGGCCTCCGTGATGAACCTTTGAAATGTTTTCCAATTTCTGCACTTGTCCTTTGTATTGGTTTTCAAGGCCGCCATTCATCCCTTGAAATGATTTCCAAGGCCTGTATACATTTGAAAAACACAAAACCAAACCAAGCAGTCTAGAAAAAAATTCGATATTTGTTAGTATAAAAACCGCTTATTTGTGTTAAGTCTTCCATCATCACATATGCAAATTTATAACCAAGGTGGAGTTATCAATCTCCCCCTTGATGGAAGACAACACAAATATCATACATGCATTTAAAGTTAGCAATGCATATGTAATAATATCAAAACCTAAAATGCAAAATGCAGAAATATCGAAATTTTGGATCACATAATTTCTCCCCCTTTGTCTTTCAACAAGGGAGAAAAAATAGTTAGAGCACGGGAGTTTAATACGATTACAATCCCAGAAAAGTATTTCCAAAGACCACAAAAATAGTTAAAACATAAGTCCCATAAACCAAGGCCTTGAAAGCAAAACCAAGGGGTTTTGAAATTCAAGATAAGGCCTTGACATCGCAAGCTCAGTCCTGATTATCCTCATAAAATTGACTCCGGCTCCTAGATTGAGAAGTTTTGTTACTCATATCTTTGATCTTAGACTCTAATCGTTGTTTTTTCTCTTCAACTTGTCGTTCCTTGACCACTTCATATTCCTCAACCGTAAGAATGGTTGGCTCAACATGCATGGGATAAAGAATGAACTTGTTATGTATTCTATGCTTGCAATTCATAAGAACATTTTCTACTTTTTCCTGGGTGTTTTGAGCAACATCTTCAGTTAGAGGTAATATTTTACCCAAGGTGGTGAGAGTAAGAGCATTCGTGAGATACAATTGATTGGTTTTGGCATTCATAATAGACATGGTCTCATGATTTGCATCCATTCTCCTCAGTGTGCCAAACTGGAAGTCAAACAATTCTCGATTCAGAGAACCTAATTCCCTCTCACATCCATCTATCTTGATATCCGAAATAAAAGAAGCTGAGGGAGTTGTAGGGAAAGGGGTTAGTATAGTTCCTTTTCCTTTCAAAGTCCATACTCCAACAAGGGTTTTCGCTACCCCTAATATTTCTAAGCACGACTCATTAAATTTTCCAGTTGATAGTTGTCGATCTTTAGTAGATGTGTCAATAGAAAAATGTTCAAAGATTTTGGGCAGAAGGTTCCCATAAGAGAAAGGAATAGCTCGTTTGGAGTTGACATTATGGACCATGTGATTTAAGATCAGGTTACGCACGTAAATATCTAAACCGGTTTTAGCATCTAGGGTCAGGGAAGTGTGAGTGAGTTAGCTCGAGGGATTATACATCTAACCAAAATGTTAAAGACGATTTTAGCATCTAGGGTTAGTAAAGTGTGAGTGAGTTGACGGGATGTGGAGTTAGGAACAAAAAATATTTCTTTGGCAAGGAGAAAACTGTATGACCGGGAAGGGTGTATAAGGGAAAGATCTGTAGAAATCCCTAAAATCTCACATAAAACAGTAGGAGTGAGAGAAATTGGAGTAGCTTTAACAGTCGTTTAAAGGGTGAGAATCCCCTTTTCCCGTTTTGCGACGAGGTTTACATAGAACAAGCATGTGAGTCTTGGGAATGAAAAATCTCCCGGATTTAAAACCTTCCAGATTGAGAAATTTTTGAAAATTAAAATGTAGGGAATCCGAAGAGTTTCCAAAAAATTGATGTCCACCATAACACACATATAGAGGGGACGATTGTGAAATCCATCTAGCCAAGATCTTGTAGCTTGAAAGTTAAGAACCAAGATGTTGGAAGGCCACTATATGGTGAGATCTCCATATCTTCGGGAAATTGTTCATCTTTTGTAGTTGAGGAGATGTGAGCGTAGTCCTTTTTGAACATCGAGGCTAGGCGGTAAGCAGTTTTCTTACTTCTTGGAGCCATGGATGGGTTTGTGAGAGAAATTGAAGGGTTTTGGAAAGATAGAGTGAGGCGTTTTGAGTGTTGTAAAGACGTTCAATAAGGAAAGAAAAATAAAGAAGGGAGAAGGTTGATATTTAAAAGTAGAATGTAAAATCAATCTATCGTTCATCAAGATCTCGGGAAAATCAAGGCCATCAAAATCAAAAATTGGTTTGTATTCTTTCCAACTAAATCTCAACTACTTCTTTAAAATAATTTAGAGATCAAATATCTAAAAGATATTAACCCCTAAATAGATCCGTGATTTTCAATGTGGTCCTTGAATTCCGTTTCAAGGCCCTTGAAATAGAAACGTGGGATGCAGACAAAGGATGAAATAAACGATTTACTCCCCCTAAGTTAATGCTTCCTTGTTCAACATACCAAGCTCTAATCTAATAAAATTCAATTGATCTTCAGGTAGAGACTTAGTAAATAAATCTGCAAGCTGCATGTTAGTTGATATAAAATAATTCGAAACATCACCTTTCTTAACATGATCACGTATGAAGTGATGCCTCACATCGATATGTTTTGTTCTTGAATGTTGCACAGGATTTTTAGTAATCGAAATAGCACTAGTATTATCACATTTAATCGGGATACCTTTGAGATCAAAGCCATAATCACGAAGTTGTTGAGCTATCCATAGAATTTGTGCATAACAGGATCCTACAACTATGTATTTTGCTTCAGGTGTAGATAGGGCAACCGAGTTTTTCTTCTTGAAGTGCCAACTAATTAGGGATGACCTTAAGAATTGGCAGCATCCAAAAGTACTCTTTCGATCGACCTTATAACCTGCAAAGTCAGCATCTGAATAGCCAACGAGGTCAAACGAGCTTTTAGGTGGGTACCATAACCCTAGATCCTTAGGGCCATTGAGATACCGAAATATCCTTTTTACAGCTATCAAGTGTGAATCTTTAGGATCAGCTTGAAATCTTGCACACATGCACACACTAAACATAATGTCAAGTCGACTAGCGGTTAGATATAACAAAAACCATTCATACCTTGATACTCCTTTTGTAGAACACTTTTACAGTCCTTGCCGTGATCAAGTGAAAGTGTAGAACTCATAGGAGTTTTTGCTACCTTGGATTGATCCATTTTATACTTCTTAAGCAAGTCTTTGGTATACTTGCTTTGATTGAGAAATATTTCTTTCTTTTCTTGTGTAACTTGAAGTCCAAGAAAGAAATTTACCTCTCTCATTAAGCTCATTTCGAATTCCCTACATATAATATCTGAAAATTCCTTGCATAGAGAATCGTTAGTAGCTACGAATAAAATATCATCAATATATATTTGTGCTACTAAAATATTGTTGCCTCTGGTTTTCATAAATAAAGTTTTGTCAATCAAACCTCTTTTGAAATAATTTTCAAGGAGATAACTGGACAGTCTTTCATACCAAGCTTCAGGAGCTCGCTTAAGACAATAAAGAGCTTTGTCCAAATTGATAACATGATTCGGAAATTCATCATTTTCAAAACTAGGAGGTTGAGCAATGTAAACATCTTCTTCTAAGAAGCCATTTAGAAAAGCACACTTAACATTCATTTGAAATAACTTTATATTCATGAAGGATGCAAAGGCAAGTAGCATATGTATGGCTTCTAACTTGG
The DNA here is from genome assembly GCA_033239125.1 of Fagopyrum homotropicum. Classification (NCBI taxonomy): domain Eukaryota; kingdom Viridiplantae; phylum Streptophyta; class Magnoliopsida; order Caryophyllales; family Polygonaceae; genus Fagopyrum; species Fagopyrum homotropicum. The sequence continues at coordinate 103,918,296 of BSWB01000002.1, forward strand.
CAACCAGAGCAAAAGTCTCCTCATACTCAATACCTTCTTCTTGGTTATAGCCTTAAGCTAAAAGTTGTGCTTTGTTTCGAATGACCTTTCCACTTTCATCCAATCGTGTTCTTGAAGAGCTTGAACATAGTTCTTAGGCTCAATAAGAGGCACGAACGCTGAAAATGCACATAGGTAGTTAACCCTATATCGAGTCTGAACTCTTGCGTTTTGATCTGAAATCACATTTTTTGGTGGATGATATGAAGAATGTTGAAACTTTTTCTTTCGTAAGTTGGAACAGATCTTGAAGATTGAGGCTCATTTTCTCGACTAAATTGAGGTACCGCTGGAGTAATGCCCTTGGAACCTGTATCAAGGCCTTGAAGTTGAGTTCCAAGGCTTTGAAACAGAGTTCTGACATTGCAGTTTTCTGTTTCAAGGTCTTGAAGATGTGTTTCAAGGTCTTAAAAATGTGTTTCAAGGTCTTTAGATTGTTCTCTGATATCTTGAATCTTTTCTTGCATATTCTTTTCCTGAGCTTTAGGATCTTCTTCTCCATCAAAATTATGATCTTCATGTTGATTCAGATTTCCATCAGCAAATTTTCACTCAAAGTACCATCATTACTTTCATCAAATATAACATGAATCCTCTCCTCAACGATTTTGGTACGTCTATTATAACACGATAAGCTTTGCTATTTGAAGCATATCCAATAAAGATTGTTTCGTCACTATGTGCATCAAATTTACCAAGGATGTCCTTGCCATTATTATGGACAAAGCACGTACATCCAAAGGGTTTAAAATATAAAATATTAGGTTTTCTTTCCTTAATGAGTTCGTAAAGAGTCTTTTTCAAAATAGGGCGGATTAAGCATGTATTCAAGATATAGTTAGCAGTGTTAATTGCTTCAGCCCAAAAACTTTTTGGCAAACTATTTTTTAAAAGCATAGTCCTAGACATGTCCTCTAGGGTGCAGTTCTAACGTTCCACAACCCCATTTTGTTGAGGAGTTAAGGAGTTGAAACGTTGTGTGAAATACCATATTTTTCGCAAAATAAATCAAACATTAGTTCATCAAATTTTCTACCATGATCGCTTCTTATAGAAACAATAGGTAGGTTTTTCAAAGTTTGCAACTCCTTACATAATTTTGAAAACTCAAACAAGGCTTCTGATTTTCCCTTAAGAATGAGATCCATGTAAAACAAGAAAAATCATCCATAATGACAAGGATCATCTGTTTACCTTTTGGAGTTTGACACGCATAGGACCACATAGATCCATATGTAAAAGTTTAATGGGTCGAAAAGAACTTACAACCTTCTTTGGTTTGAATGAACCTCTTGTTTTTTTACCTTGTGTACAAGCCTTACATAGTTCATCTACCCTGAAGTTTAGGTTTGGCAATCCACGTACCAAATCCTTTGAAAGTAACTTCTTCATTGTATGCCTGCTTACATAACCAAGTCTTCTATGCCAAAGCCTTGGATCGTGAGTCAAGGCTTTGAGACACTTTCGCTTAGTTCTTGAAACTTGGTTAGTAATCATAGAATAAACATTGTTACATCTAGGAGCTGTAAGCACAACATCACCCGATATCTTATCTTGAACTTCATATTTTTCTGAATAAAAAATCACCTTGTTGCCTTTATCCCATATGTGAGAGATACTAACCAAGTTGTACTTCAAACCGTCAACAAGATAGACATCATCAATGAAGTTAGATGAATTATAACCAATTTTACCAATGACAATAATGTTACACTTTCCTTTATCACCAAGCATAATGGTTCCAAATGATTGCTTCTTTAGATCCGAGAACAGTGAGTTTTTTCCACTCATGTGTCGCAAGCAACCACTATCTAATATCCATTTATGCTCCTTTACCTTGGTGATATCCAGCAAAACCGCAAACATCAACCTTTTCGGGTCACCCAAATGACATATTTTGGTCCATATTCAGGCTCAATCATGTTTGGTGGTCTAGTACCTTTAGCAACCCGTATTTGCTTAATTTGTTTCCTTAGACATAGAGGATAAGTGTTTCTAATGATATAAGGATCATTTCTTCTATATGGACATGTTTATTTTACATGACCCTTGTTGCAACAATGTGGGCATATGAATACTTCCTTTAGCTTTGACAAAATTGGTAGTCGTTTTTCTTGGAAAACTAACGTGATAGCCTATACCATTTTTGTTAAGAGGAGATTGTTGCTAACCCATCATTTCGAGGTTAGCTTTCGAACGAGTAAATTGAATAAGTGCAGCCTTCTGGTCTTGACACATCACAGTTAGATAAACCTTTTCTTTCTCTAGATCGATATATTCTTGATGTACAAAAGAGAGATTGCCGTTGACAATCGCATTTTCTAATTCCAAAGCCTTGATATTGATATCAAGGTCTAACTTTTCATTGTTAAGATTTTCAATCTTCAAAGACATATCACTTAATAGTTTCTCTTGTTTGAGAAGCTTTTCTCTCAGGGAACTTATCCTTACCCTATGTTCTTTATCACATATTATTATGTCTTTAAGGAATTGTGTAAGTTCAGATTCGGGTTGAGACATAATAGTACTTACCACATTATCAACATAGTGATTTGGATCTTCTTCATGATCGGCCATAAGACAAAGGTTTGCTTGTTCTTTTTCGTCTTCTGATTCATTTGTGGAATCTGAATCACTCCATGAAGCTACCATAGTTTTCTTCTTTCGATCATTCTTCCTAAAGTTGTTCCTCTTCTTTTGTGGACAATCCTTTACGAGATGATCTGTTTCACCATATTCAAAACAAGTCAGAACTTTAGGTTTCTTGTTAGGGTTAGAAAACTTACCTCGCGATCTTGATATTCGCGGATATTTTTATTGTTTGCAAACTGCTTCTTCATTTGAAGCATCTTCGCAAGACCCCTAGAGATCAAGGCAAATGGATCTTCCTCATCTTCATCATCACAATCTTCCTCCGTTGATGATATCTCATCCTTCTTAGATCTTAGAGCTAGGTTCTTTGTGTTAGATGGGAAATCTCCATCTTCTTCACCTAGAACCATCTCATGAGTGATGAGCTTTCTAAGAAGGTCATCAAGAGGAAGTGTGTTGAGATTTTGAGCTTCTTCGACTATAGTCACCTTTGGTCCCCACTTGACTTTAGGTAAGCTCCTTAGAACCTTTCTTAGTTTCTCTTTGTTTGTGAAGACTTTTCCAAGTGAGTCCAGGTTGTTCACGATCTCGGTGAATCTTGTGAACAATTCTTTGACTGATTCATTTAAGTTCATCTTGATTAGCTCATATTGTCTAAGGAAGATGATTATCTTTGTTTCCTTGACTTGACTTGTTCCTCCGTATGTGACAACAAGTTTGTCCCATATTTCTTTTGCACTCTTGCATGATGAGACACGGTTGAATTAATTTTCATCTGATCCACATTAGAGCAAGTTCATGGCCTTGTAGTTCTTTAAAACACTATCGAAGTCGGTTTGTGTGAAGTCATCTTCCTTCTTTTCGACTTCGACTCCTTCAACCGTGTTGGTTGGGATTTTACGGCCATTTTGAATAATGCTTCATAGTTCTATGTCCTGATCAATAACAAACATTTGTATTAGTGCTCTCCAATCGGCAAAGTTGTTGCCACAAAAGAGTCGTGGTCAAGATGTGGATCTTCCTTGAGCGAATCCTCCATCACCTACAGAGTTCATGATTAGTCTCACTGATAGTTAAATCAATATATGTGAGTCCAGCTCTGATACCAATTGAAGAACCGTAAGGTGAATATAAAGGATATAAATACTCTAGAAGGGGGTTGAATAGAGTATGGGAACTTTTTGCAAAAATCTATCACAAGGCTTTGAAACTGATTTCAAGGCCTTGATGTCGATTTGTGTTCTTTGTGACACAACTGGTTTTCAAGGGATTTGAAAGTGATTTCAAGGACCTTGACTTCTTAAACCTGCAAAGCAACGTTAGTCACAATAAAGCAAGATATGATGCGGAAATGAAAAGATCGACAATGTGATATGTTCACGAAGTTGAGCTCTAACAGCCTACGTCTCCGTCCTAGGGTTTCTTTACCCGTAGGATCTAACTATCTATTATCAACTTCAAAGAGTCCTAGATACAACCTAGAAGAAATTCCCTTCTTCCCTCACAATAGCCAAGGCTACGATCTACTTCCAACTCTTAAACTAGCTATAATAGTCTTGTTACTTCGCAGAGTAACACACACTCGAGTATAACACTCTCTAGATAATCCAATGAAGCTCTCTTGGTTTTCTCTCTCAAAGGAAGTACCCTTTTGTAATCAAAGAGGAAGAAAAACGTTTGGATCAAAAAATAAGATGCTTTGGATCGCTTGAAGGCTTTGATGTTTCCGTGTACGCTTCGTATTGTTCTCCTCAATCGAAATCTTCATTTATATTCTTCGATGAAGAAGTCTTCTAGCCGTTGCCAAGATGACCGTTGCTGATGTTTCTTCTTCTCCATTGAAAACGGTGTATGTTGAGATGAGATAGCCGTTGTAAATTTTCCGTATCTTCTTCATCTCCTTAGCGCACGTTGGTTCTTCTTTTCCGTAATCTTCTCTTGAAAAACGTTGTTGAAGATCTTGTCGTTCAAGCTCCGAGATATTCAAGTTTGTTGAGAATCTTTGGCTGAAGATCTTCGAGTTCTTTTTAAGATCCGTTGGAAAAGATCTTCAAACTTGCGTTGATTTGGTTAAGATATTTTTTTGGGCCAAATATTCTTTGTTGGTCGAGATCTCCTGGATATCTTCTTGGAAGATCTTCTCTTTATCCTTGGTATATTTGGTTGTTTGAGATTGATTCTTAATTTGAATTCCTTCCAACCGTCATATCCTTTGAATCTTGTTTCACGGATTTGGCTTTGATTTCTTGAAATGGTTTTCAAGGCCTCCGTGTTGAACCTTTGAAATGCTTTCCAATCTCTACGCTGGTCCTTTGTATTTTTTTTCAAGGCCGTCATTCATCCCTTGGAATGTTTTCGAAGGCATGTATACATTTAACAAACACAAAATCAAACCAAGCAATCTAGAAATAAAATCGATATTTGTTAGTATAAAAACTGCTTATTTGTGTTAAGTCTTCCATCATCACATATGCAAATTTTTAATCAAGAGGGAGTTATCAAAAATTACTCTGCTACCCCTACAAATTAACAATTATTACCATTCCTACCATGTATATTAAGAACAATCTCTAACTTTTGAAATTAATTTGCGCCCGATAAGCTGAAGTAGGAGGAAGGAGACGACTAAAAGGCTCGAACTAGGAAAAGGCTAAATCGAAGGAGACTTGCCGAGGACTCAAAGGAGACGTGCAGAGGACTCGAAGGAGAAGTTCAGACGACTCGAAGGAACACTTGGTATGTTCAACATAACCCTAATACCTCTCTTCTTCGTTCGGAAATTGTGGTTGTACTAGAACCCTAACTTCTTCCATTTACTAGCCTACAACTTATGTGTGTTGAATGTATTGTTGCAAATTACGGGATAAATGGTGCAACTACCTACTACTATGTGTGTTGAATGTATTGGTACAAATTACAGGATATTGTATTGAATGAACCTAAAAACATGAATCATAAACATCAATTTCATATGATATTGCGTAATGAAAACTCAGAACAGCAAAGTTGTTGTTATTGCGAGCTAAGTGCCAAGGAAAATAAAAAATGCTATAATATGTTGGTATGTAACTTGGGTATAAATATAGCACAGTCATTGGCAAAAAATAGATTTAATTGGCATGTTTTGATTCTTTTACAATGCAAACCATAAGTCTCATAACAAGTGGCCTTTCTAACAAGGAAGCCTGGCAGATTAATCAACCAAGGGATATAAAATTAACAATGGTCAAACCATAAGTCTCGTAATAAACTCAATCAATCATCCAACATTACATAAAGCATCACTTAAAACACTTCCATATTCAACTTGGAGATAGAAAGCATCACTTAACACTCATCAAACTATCATCAGATGATCTTTGGTTGGCTACAACTAAAATTCCAAAGCATTACAGCCTCAATCAAGTGTTTGTTCTGTGTGCTGTAAATTTTGAATCAAAACCCGATAATGCATTTCCCATACCCATATTCAACTTGGAGACAGAAAGCATCACTTAACATTCATCAAACTAGCATCCGGTGATCTTTGGTTCGCAACTACAACTAAAATTTAAAAGCATTACAGCCTCAACCAAGTGTTTGTTCTATGTGCTATAAATTTTGAATCAAAACCCTATAATACATTTCCCATACCCAGATTCAAATGACACAAAACACTAGAACCAAGCAAACATAACCAGGCAAACTCCAGAGCATTACAGCCTCAACCAACTTGGAGACAGAAAGCATCACTCAACATTCATCAAACCATCTTCTTCTTCGAGCCTTTGTTCTGTTAAGTGATTGAAATTCATAACAACAACGGTTGAAAGTGATGAATTGTGAATAATTAAAGAAAATATCCGTAACCAATGGAGTTGGAGAAGAACCCTAGAACCAAACAAACATAACGAGAACCCTAACCCCAAACCCTAGAACAACCACAGAAGAAGGGAAACAAGGACTACCTTCGTGAATCAGGTGTTGGAAGCAATGAATCGTTATCCGATGAAACAAGAGATGTAACGACCGGATTTTTCGTTACGCTTGGATAGAGTTAGATGAGGGTAGAAGCCAGGCACAAGGGCTCACACCCTTGAAGCTTTGGCGATGTAGTCGAGTAAGCCGCAGGTGCGGCTAGATTCCCGCTGGGTGCGGTGGCAACCGTGGGCGGAGTAGCAGCGTTTTGGGCAACCGTTCCCATTCCGATCCTTTTTAACTTCCCTCTTAAATTCCATGAGGAGTTATGGGCTGGAGAGCTTTGGTATCCTTCCTCTTTTATGCAGCCAACTCTTCTTCTCCTCTCATTTTCTACTTACGTTACTTTGTTCCTCCTACCCACTTACTCTTCTTGCACCTTCCTCTTACATCCTTCTCCTCCATTCTTCCCTTGGAGTGCTCCAGCTTGGATCCACCATTCGTGAGGCCGGGACTGCAGTGACGGGATGTGGGTAAGGTTCCTTACATTCTTCTTCTTTCTTTCTTTTCCTTCTTCTTTCTTCCTTTCCCTTCCATGGCTTGAATGGAAGACAATCTTGAATCCTTGCTCAACGATCTATCGTTGTTTTGTTGGTTCGATGACGAAGCTAGACCTTGGAGGGAGGCTAAGAACAAGTGAGAGAAGTAGAAGACGCTCATAGCACCAAAGGAGACCCTAAAGGACTGGCTGCACAATCGAAGAACTCAGCCGACAGACTTTCTGCACAGACAGGCGCAGGGGCGGACTCACCAAGGCGAAGGGGCGGCTTCTGTCAGGCGTAGGGGCGGACCCAGATCGACGCAGGGGCGGACCCAGATAGACACTGGGGCAGCCCAGGCAGGCGTAGGGGCGGTTTTGCTCCAGTGAGTCCCGAATCTCGTATTCCTCTTCCTTCTTTATTCCTTAGACTCGTTATACCTTAGAAGCATGATAGGCTGGCCTAGGGTAGTTGAACTGGAATGCTTTAGAGTGGTTGGACCTTAGAGGTCTAGTGTGAGTTATGTGAATCTTGTGGTGGTATCTTGTTGCGGGTTCGTTCGAGCGTTGTGGAAGTAACCTTTGTGTATATCGTTATGTTGAGAGTTGGATAGGTCATGGACTGAGAGTGTAGTCTTCTTGGACTAGGTGGTTGAGGAGTTGATCCTAGAAGTCTAAAGACTTCTAGTGGACTAGAGTGTGGTTTGATTGTGTGCCTTGTCTTGAACAGGCGTTGTACATTTTCCCAACGGAACTTTCGAGTGAGGTGATCTTGTGCGCTTCGGAGACTGGTTAGTCTACGGACTTACTTAGTTGGCTTCTTGTATGAGTGTATTGTGTATGAGTGGTGTTTGCTAGCTAGGATAATAACAAAACCGGATTAGGCCAACTTTATTATATTACGTAATGGACCCAAGTGTATGATAACGGGTCGTGACAACATCTGCCTAGCTCTTGCGAGAGTCTAGGAGGTTCCCTGTACCAGCCTAGGCAGGTAGACGGTCAGATGCATTAGCACCATTCCTTGTTGGTAAACGGGATCAGGGGCGAGGTTTGGGAATCCCTCGTGTCACAAGATAAGTATCATTAGTAATGACATATCACCTAGTTAAAGATAACAAAAGGATTGAGTGTTGCATGCTGATTGTGTATGTTGTGTGTTTGTGCTTTTACCTTTATACTTATGCATAGATTGTCAGCTAACGGTATTATACAGCTTGTAGATGCCTTGCAGGTTAGAGAGGCGATCGAGTGATCCGGCGGTATTGGGCAGCCGGGGTTCCGTGCATTATAGGACGGGGTTGTTATCTTTATATTTTCATGAATGTTGAGACTTAGGTTGTTCTTTGGTTTTGAGACTTGGCTGGATTGCTTTCATATTTGTACCTTTTTCTTCCGCTCATGTTATAGAACTATGTGTTTTGCCTTTTTATTTGTGTCATGTTGTAAGGTCCGATGAAGTTGTTGCCAGGCTAAGGGCCGGGACCCATTGTGAGGTTCCAGCTCGTAGTATTTCGAGTCCTCTAGGATTTGGGGTGTTACATTATGGTATCAGAGCCCTAGGTTGGCAACAACGGCACTCGCTATCTTCAAAAGGCCGAATAAACAAATAAACGGAAGCCGCAAGGGTTTCGAACTTTTTTAAATGAATTTTTGTTTTCAAAACCATGAGCATAAATCGGTTGGGATAGAATGCACGGGCCGCCACTACCTCCGCTGAACTCGATGGCATAGTTTATTGGACTTTCGTTATAAATTGTGTTTAATAGTTACATTGTGACCTTTAGAAGCGACCTAGAGTAGTAAGATAGTTAAGTCCTTAATAGCCATTAAAGTAGTCTTACACCAATCACATCTCTATCAGATGGCACGTACGAGAGCGACGGCTTACGTTGGACGAGGAGGGGGCCGACCTCCCCTTCCTCTTGGAGCTCCGGGACCGGGACATGTGGACAGACCTCAGAGTGGCCGAGGTCGGGGACGTGCTCCCGTTGTAGATCCGCCAGTTGCGGACGTTCGTGCTGAGGAGGTAGATGAGAGCATTGTTCTCGAGGTTAGGGATGGGACCGCTACTAGGTCCGGAGTACGGAGTGCGGGGCCTGCTGATTCTGTCTGTGTGTCGTTTGTAGCATCGGAGTATCGAGCGTATGTCCAACAGGTGCAAGAAGCATACAAAGACGGAGTACCACCTCCAGCACCACCGGTGCCAGCTAGGTCGGTTGAGGTCTCTCAGAAGGTGACTCAAGTGGTAGCTGCACTAGTGAGGGTTGTTGAGGATGACCGAGTGAGAGATGAGCTGAGGGTACCGAGGCCGGACGAATGGTTGAAGACTTTCAACCATCAACGAGTTCCTACATTCGATGGGAAGGTTGGACTTGAGGTAGAGCATTGGATTAGCCATGTGGAGTCTGCCCTGGAGGCTATCCACTGTCTTGAAAGTCGGAAAGTGGAGCTGGTTCAGACCTTGTTTAGAGACCAGGCACAGTTCTGGTGGAGGACCATGCGTGGCGGAGTGTCCCGATTTGAGCAGTTGCTGAGTCTTGTGCGAGAGACTTTTTGTCCTACTTCGTTGAGGAGAGACCGAGTTCAAGACTTCTTGGAGGCAGGATTTGAGAATGTTCCGATAGCTGAGACAATCAGGAGATTCCGGGAGGAGCTGTCACTGCTGGTTCCTGCTACGCCACCTGTGGACCAGCATGTATGCTTGTTCTCCCGGAGACTTAGGGAGACTACACGCTCCTATCTGGCAGGGTTTCGTTGCGACTCCTTAGCCGATTACCAGGATCGGGCTTTGGCGTTTGAGAGGGACCGACTGGGTCCTAAGAGAGCTATGCAGTCTGGAGGGTCAGACAAGAGACAAAGGACCGGACCAGCCAGCACAGGAGCAAGAGGTTTAGGTAATGGGCGTGGTCAGCCTCAGAGCCGCTCTAGCTACCAGGTTGTGTCACCGACGGTTTCTAGGGGACGTCAGTGCTACAACTGCAGAGAGTATGGACACATTAAGCCGGAATGTAGGAGACCATCAGTTACATGTTTCACTTGCGGCCAGCTGGGCCATAGAGCTACCTTCTGCCGATAGGGCAAGGTAACATCACATCAGTGGTCCTCGCCTGCTGGTACCTCAGGAGGAGGACAGAGGCAACCACAACGAGCTCCTGGTCAGACATATTCACAAGGTTCGGCTAAGATTCCCGGCAGAGGTAGAGGGCGTGGCGGAGGCACTTCAGAGACTAGAGGTACTCAGGCTTGAGTCTTTAAATTGAGGAGCGTCGTAGAGCCATCAGCGCCCGCAACCACAGGTATTATTACGATTCATGGCTTTCCAATCCGAGTACTTTTTGATACGGGTGCGACGCACTCTTTCATATCTGATGATTGCATAGATAGGTTGACCTTAGATACAGTAGAGGGGGAACCTTTCCTTATAAGGTTACCCGATGGGAGTAAGGTTCGCGGTACTCGAGAGAATCACGGTTGTCCCATCCGCTTGGGAGATCGTGACTGGTTTGCCGAATTCCATGTCATGCGCTTATTGCATGAAGAAGTCATACTTGGGATGGACTGGATGGACTGCCATAGAGCTATTCTGGACGTCAGTAAAAGAAAAGTTACGGTCACCACGGAGTTTGGGCAGGAGGAGGTCTTTCGAGGGTGGGACCTCGGAAAGATCGGGGCAGTCATTAGTACGGTCCGAGCCGCAAAGCTCATATGTCAGGGGTGCGAGGCCTTCTAGTGTTACGCCATGAAGGAGGGGACGAGATCATCTTTAGCAGAGACCCCGGTAGCTTGTGAGTTCGAGGACGTCTTTGGCGAGCCGTCTGGCTTACCACAGCAGAGGAGCGTAGATTTTGGGATTCAGTTGGAGCCCGGCACGAGGCCGATCTCCAAGGCTCCATACCGCACGGCACCAGTCGAGATGCTTGAGCTCAAGAAGCAACTCGAGGATTTGGCAGAGAAAGGATTCATCCGACCCAGTGTATCTTCCTTGGGTGCACCTGTCCTCTTCGTCAGGAAGAAGGACAGATCTATGAGGCTTTGTATCGACTATCGAGAGTTGAACAAAGTCACCGTCAAGAACAAGTACCCGTTACCGCGTATTGATGATTTGCTGGATCAGTTACAAGGAGCTACGGTGTTTTCCCGCATTGACTTGAGGTCAGGATACCATCAGCTAGAGTACGGGAGGAGGACGTACCGAAGACAGCGTTTCGGACCAGATACGGTCATTATGAGTTCGTGGTGATGCCTTTCAGGCTCACCAATGCTCCTGCTGTTTTCATGGAGTTGATGAATGGCATCTTCATCAACTTCTTAGACCAGTTTGTGGTAGTTTTCATCGACAACGTCTTGATATACTCCCGGAGTAGGGAGGAGCACGCCAGACATCTGAGGACGGTGTTGCGGGTTTTACAGGATAGGGAGCTTTATGATAAGCTCTCTAAGTGTGAGTTTTGGATGCCAGAGGTTGCCTTCCTTGGCCCATTGTCTCCGCCGAGGGTTTCAAGGTAGACCCGGCGAAGATAGAGTCAGTTGCATCACGGCCGCTTCCTAAGACGGTCAAGGAGGTACGCAATTTTCTAGGTCTGGCCGGATACTACCGTAGGTTCATGAATGGTTTGTCTGTGATTGTCACGCCACTCACTACCCTGTTAAGGAATTCCATCAAATTTACATGGTCCGAGCCTTGTCAGTAGAGTTTTGAAGAGTTGAAGGGGAGATTGACTTCCGCTCCTGAGTTTGCACAGCTAGAGGGCGTAGAGGACTTCCTCGTTTACAGTGATGTCTCCAAGCTAGGTTTGGGATGTGTCCTGATGCAGAGGGTAGGGTCATTGCTTACGCGTCTCGACAGCTGAAGAAGTATGAGGAGAATTACCCTATTCACGACCTTGAGCTAGCTGCAGTCATTCACGCATTGAAGATCTGGCGTCATTACCTCTACGGGGCCACCTGTCAGATCTTCACAGACCACAAGAGTCTGAAGTATATATTCACTCAGCGGGAGTTGAATAACCGCCAGAGGAGATGGTTAGAGATGATTAAGGATTTTGACTTAGAGATCCTTTATCATCCGGGGAAGGCGAATGTGGTCGTCGATGCCCTGAGTAGGAGGACACCCCGCGAGGCTGCGATAGCTAGATTGACCGTTCAGACCCATTTGCAGAGAGATTTGATTTGGTTGGAGGTAGACATCCGGTTTCCGGATACTGACGGTCATTTGTCAGCATTAGAGGTTTCACCGGATCTCACGGAAGAGATCCGGCTGAAATAGGAGAGTTGTCCCGCACTGGCAAGGATCAGGGATAGAATGTCCAGAGGGGAGGCACCACAGTTTATGGTGGGTACAGACAGGATTTTCAGGCTCCAAGAGCGCATATGTGTACCCTCCGACAAAGAGTTGAGGGAGCGCATGCTTCAGGAGGCCCATTCTACACCTTATTCCGTCCACCCGGGCGCGAGTAAGATGTATCAGGATATACGACGATCTTATTGGTGGGGCGGGCTCAAGCCCGACGTGGCTAGATATGTAGACCAGTGTGCGACCTGTCAGCAGGTCAAGATCAAGTACCACAGGCCCGAAGGAGACCTCCAACCACTTCCGATTCCACAGTGGAAGTGGGAGGACATTTCTATGGACTTCGTTACCGGCTTGAGGTTGAGTAGGGGCTTTGATTCGATATGGGTTGTGGTGGATCGGTTGACGAAGACGGCACGATTTATTCCTATTAAGGAAGTGTAGCCGGTGTCTCGTTTAGCCGAGGAGTTTACCCGACAGATTGTGAGGTTCTATGAGATGCCGAGGACGATCATCTCGGATAGAGATGGGCGTTTTACCTCGAGATTTTGGTAGCAGGTACACGCTGCCTTAGGTACGAGCTTACAGTTCACCACGGCATACCATCCTCAGACGGATGGACAGTCTGAGAGGATGATTCAGACCCTCGAGGACATGTTGACGGCATGTGTGCTTGATTGGGGCCAGGTGTGGCCCGACCACCTCCCTTTGGTGGAGTTTTCTTATAAAAACTGTTGGCATGCGACTATTGGGATGACTCCTTACAAGGCACTATATGGACGGAAGTGCCGTACACCCTTGTGTTGGGATGAGCCTGGGAGGATGAGTGGTGTGGCACCCGAGCAGGTGCAGGATGATATGGACCGGTAGATTTGATCCAAGAGCGGATGTTGGCTGCACAGAGCCGTCAGAGAACTTATACTGATAAGAGACGCAGGCCTCTCGAGTTCAGGGTTGGAGCCCAGGTATGGTTAAGAGTATCGCCGACGAGGGGTGTTAGACGTTTCGGCATTAAGGGAAAGTTGAGTCTCCGATATGCCGGGCCCTTTGAGATCATTGAGCGGATAGGAGAGGTGGCGTACAGATTGGCATTGCCACCCCGATTGGAGGGAGTTCATCCAGTATTTCACGTGTCGCAACTGGGAGAGTATGTGCATGACCCGAGACACATAGTGAGTCATGACGACCTGGTGGTCGAGCCGGATCATACATTTCTAGAGCACCCGATAGCAGTTTTGGACAGAGGTGCGAGACGCCTTCGATCGAAGGTAATACCCATGATGAGAGTGCAGCGGTCGAGACGGGGAATTGACGAGGCCACTTGGGAGACGGAGGATAATATCCGGTAGAACTACCCGGAGTTTTATGCGGGACTAGAGACGTCTATAGGACTGTCAGGTAGTCTACCCTCTTATTTTGGTTGTTTGCCGTGTTGTACGTGTGATATATCTAGTGTGCTTGTGTGTGACCCTTAGGTGGTCTTGATGTGGTAGTTTGTTAGTCAAAGGGCTTGCTTATATCTTATGACCGCGGCTAGTACCCCTAAGTTTCGGGACAAAACTTATTTTGAGGGGGATCTGATGTAACAACAGGATTTTTCGTTACGCTTGGATAGAGTTAGATGAGGGTAGAAGCCGGGCGCAAGGGCTCACGCCCTTGCGGCTTTGGCGACGTAGTCGAGTAAGCCGCAGGTGCGGCTAGATTCCCGCTGGGGCGGTGGCAACCGTCGGTGGAGTAGCATCGTTTTGGGCAACCGTTCACATTCCGATCCTTTTTAACTCCCCTCTAAAATTCCATGAGGAGTTATGGGCTAGAAACCTTTGGTATCCTTCCTCTTTTATGCATCCAACTCTTCTCCTCCTCTCATTTTCTACTCACGTTACTTTCTTCCTCCTACCCACTTACTCCTCTTGCACCTTCCTCTTACATCCTTCTCCTCCATTCTTCCCTTGGAGTGCTCCAGCTTGGATCCACCATTTGTGAGGCCGGGACTATAGTGATGGGACGTGGGTAAGGATCCTTCCATTCTTCTTCTTTCTTTCTTTTCCTTCTTCTTTCTTCCTTTCCCTTCCATGGCTTGAATGGAATACACTCTTGAATCCTTGCTCAATGATCTATCGTTGTTTTGTTGGTTCGATAACGAAGCTAGACCTTGGAGGGAGGCTAAGACCAAGTGAGAGAAGTAGAAAACGCTCATAGCACCAAAGGAGACCCTAAAGGACCGGCTGCACAATCGAAGAACTCAGCCGACATACTTTTTGCACAGACAGGCGTAGTGGCGGACTCACCAAGGTGAAGGGGCGGCTTCTGTCAGGCGCAGGGGCGGACCAGACCGACACAAGGGCGGACCCAGATAGGCACAGAGGCGGCTTAGGCAGGCGCATGGGCGGTTTTTCTCCAGTGAGTCCCGAATCTCGTTCTTCCTCTTCCTTCTTTATTCCTTAGACTCGTTATACCTTAGAAGCATGATAGGCTGGCCTAGGGTAGTTTAACTGGAATGCTTTAGAGTGGTTGGACCTTAGAGGTCTAGTGTGAGTTATGTGAATCTTGTGGTGGTATCTTGTTGAGGGTTCGTTCAAGCGTTGTGGAAGTAACCTTTGTGTATATCGTTATGTTGAGAGTTGGATAGGTCATGGACTGAGAGTGTAGTCTTCTTGGACTAGGTGGTTGAGGAGTTGAGCCTAGAAATCAAAAGACTTCTAGTGGACTAGAGTGTGGTTTGATTGTGTGCCTTGTCTTGAACAGGCGTTGTAAATTTTCCCGAGGGAACTTTTGAGTGAGGTGATCTTGTGCGCTTCAGAGACTGTTAAGTCTATGGACTTACTTAGCTGGCTTCTTGTATGAGTGTATTGTGAATGAGTGGTGTTTGCTAGCTAGGATAATAACGAAACCGGATTAGGCCGACTTTATTATATTACGTAATGGACCCAAGTGAATGATAACGGGTCGTGACAACATCTGTCTAGCTCTTGCGAGAGTCTAGGAGGTTCCCTATACCAGCCCAGGGATGTAGACGGTCAGATGCATTAGCACCATTCCTTATTGGTAAACGGGATCAGGTGCGAGGTTTGGGAATCCCTCGTGTCACAAGATAAGAATCATTAGTAATGACATATCACCTAATTAAAGATAACAAAAGGATTGAGTGTTGCATGTTGATTGTGTATGTTGTGTGTTTGTGCTTTTACCTTTATACTTATGCATAGATTGTCAGCTAAGGGTATTATACCGCTTGTAGATGCCTTGCAGGTTAGAGAGGCGATCGAGTGATCCGGCGGTATTGGGCAGCCGGGGTTCCGTGCAGTATAGGACGGGGCTGTTATCTTTATACTTTCATGAATGTTGACACTTATGTTGTTCTTTGGTTTTGAGACTTGGCTGGATTGCTTTCAGATTTGTACCTTTTTCTTCCGCTCATGTTATAAAACTATGTATTTTGCCTTTTTATTTGTGCCGTGTTGTACGGTCCGATGAAGTTGTTGCCAGGCTAAGGGCCGGGACCCATTGTGAGGTCCTAGCTCGTAGCATTTCGAGTCCTCTAGGATTCGGGGTGTTACAACAAAATCGTCCCAGTAGTTGCTAAGAGAAACGCCCAGGCTGAAAGAACCGATGAATCTAACATGAATCACAAAATGAGCCTTGAGTCGATCTGTAACACTACTGTTTGTTTAAAAAAAGATCCAAACAATGTTTAGTGTTTCAAAACACTAAAAACTAGTGTTATACGAAAACACTCATAAAACACTACCATTAGTGTTTATGGCTTCAATGCCAAACACAGCCATAGCACACGATATTGATTATTACCGACATGATTGGCCCCCTTGAAGCGGGCGGTGATAACTTTTCTCTTTCATCTTGTAAGGAGTTTGAGAGGTTCTCTAAGGGCATGCCAAACCTGCTATATGGGTCGGGTACGTCACCTTCCCATATGCATATGCCCTACAGGGCGCGTGCGCCTGATTCCACTACAGATGCTATGGTACCTAGAGGCGGGAATGATATACTTCTCGTGTCACAACAATAAATATGGTTTTGAGTGCATAACGTTATAAAGATAATTAAATGGCTAAATGTGTGATAGCATGCTGGTGTTTATCGTTACTCTGATGTGTGTATGTGCTTATGCATGATCTTTTATATGAATTGTTAGCTAACGATTTCATATCGTGTTGTGGATCCTTTTTAGGTTAGGAAGACTAGAAAGTAATCTGGAGGAGTGATCAGCCGAGGACTTCCGTACATCTAGGATGTTTTGGGTTTTTGGGTTATGTATATATACGTTGATGGTGTTTTATACTCGGTTGTGGGTTTTCTATGTACTATGATACTTAATGTTTCTGTTTTATAAATATTGTTTTATATTTACTTGTGCCTTGTTGCAAGATCCAATGAACTTGTTGTCAAGCAATGGTCAGGATCCATTGTGAGGTCCTATCCCCGTAGCACTCCGAGTCCTATGGATTTGGGGTGTTATAGTTATTTAGACCCACTTCCTTGGATATTTGAATGGTTTATCTCTGATGGCTTCTTCTTGGATGATATGGGGGCTCCTCGGAATTTGTGCTAGGGTTATAAAGTTCGATGTGCTTATTCTTATGAAGCTCGGGATTTCTTGAGGCCTTCCTTTGGAATCATTCCCTATGTTTGGTTGAGGATGATGGTGGTGGTGGTGATGAGCTCTTTTCTCATTTTGCCTTAGAATCATGCATAAGTGGTCCTTTTGAGCTCCTTTCCAAGCCAAAACACCTACAAACACATAAAGAGAGAAGCAAACATCTCTTTTACAACATTAAACATAAAGTGACGTAAATTAAGATGTCTAAATCTTTGTAAAATAATAGAACATCTAAAAACACTCGAAAAAAAG
Organism: Fagopyrum homotropicum; assembly: GCA_033239125.1. Lineage (NCBI taxonomy): Eukaryota > Viridiplantae > Streptophyta > Magnoliopsida > Caryophyllales > Polygonaceae > Fagopyrum > Fagopyrum homotropicum. The sequence goes on from BSWB01000002.1 coordinate 103,935,525, forward strand.
TAGCATGAAAACAATCTATTAGCACCAAAAAAGGATGTTGCATCAAGAAGGAAGCTTTCGCGATCTTCGAAATCATATCCTATATGATTGGATAGATACGCGTGTTGGGGTCTTTATTTTTATCTTTGTAAAGTGTATCTTAGAAAGATACTATATCCTGTGATATTTTATCTTAGGATCTTTAGTTAGATGAGAAAATATATTATTTTATTTATATATTTATGGTTGAAGACGATAAATAAAGATATCTTCTTATAGGTTAAATTCCCTATATATTCATGAGGGTTTTGTTATAGTCAAGTTAACTTGAGGAATCTTATGAGGTACTAAGATTGAGGAGTATATAATATGGTCAAACTATCAGTAGAGTTAAGTGAAGAGCTAAAGTCCTTGCTTGCGGAGATACTAGTAAGACAAGTGGTTTTAATCCTAATTGATTGGGTTGGTCAATTAGGGTTTCCACACTAAATTAAGGAGTCTTAATACTTTTAATGCTTTCAAGTTATTTCATTAGTTGTTTACATAAATTGCAATATTTCGATGCCTTGGGAACTGACGTTATTTCCTAGTACTAAAGATCTACGATCTAACACAAACAACAATAAACATTGACCCCGCAACCAAAAGAATAATACAAACAAATACAAACAAATACAAACATTACATCTTCGAACAACATAGAAAAATATCTAGGATGCCCGATAATAAATGGGAGAGTAAACAAATACATCTTTATCATCGTTATTTTGAAATCAAGACAACAACTAATAAAATGGAAAACAACATCTAAATCAGAAGAAGGTCGAATAACTTAATCAAATCTAATCTAAATGCTAAACCGAGCTACCTAATACAAGCCTTTTATGCTTCTAACAAGTGTCCATAAAGAGCTCAACCAGATCAATAGAACATTTTCAAGAACAAGGGACCTAACTTCCACCCCCTATTAGTTGAGAAAAAATTTGTAAAGCAAGAACATCTGGGGGACTAGAATCAAGAAAGCGGAAGATATGAACAAAGCTCTACAAATGAAACTCATATGGAGGCTAATGGCTGAACCAAATAATATTTGGGTCAAAGACATTAAAGAAAAATACCTCAAAGGATCATGCATTTGGAAATACAAAATTGGGAAAACTACGTCATGACAATGAAAAAAAACTAATGAAACTCATAGAAGATTTTGAGAAAGTTTGTAGATGGCGTGTGGGCAATGGCAAAACTCATGGATCACCGAACAACCACTTAAAAATCTAATGAATAACAAAGCCTTGATTGATACAATAGAACTATTATGTAATTTTATTACAAATATGCAATACAGTTATCAACAAATAAGTCAATTAGATATACTATGAAGAACCGTTAGGTGATGCAAATAATATAGATAATACTCTAGAAGGGGGGTTGAATAGAGTATGGAAACTTTTCGCAAACCAAATATCAAGGCCTTGAAACTGCTTTCAAGGGCCTTGATGTCAATTTGTGTTACTAGTTAAACTTTGATTTCAAGGGCTTTGAAACTCAATTTCAAGGGCCTTGACTTCTTGCTCCTGCAAATCAAAGTTAGTCACAGTAAAGTTTATAAGGTGCAGAATTGAAAAGATTGACACGAGGATATGTTTACGAAGTTCGGCTCTAAATAGCCTACTCTCCGTCCCAGGGTATATCCGTAGGATCTAACAATCTATTATCATCTTCAAAAGAGTCATAGATACAAACTAGAAGAAATCCCCTTCTTCTCTCACTTGTAGCCAATGCTACGATCTAGCTCCAACTCTTAACCTAGCTATAATAGCCTAGTTACTTCGCAAAGTAACACACTCTATTATAACACTTTTTAGATCTACCAATGGAGCTCTTGTGTTTTCTCTCTCTCTAGGGAAATAAAACGTTTACGTAATTGTGAGAAGGAGAAACAATGAGTGAAGATGATTAGGTTGCTTAAGGATGCAAAGATGTTTTCCGATGTAGGCTTGTGTCTCTTCTTCTTCGACCATCATCTTCATTTATATCTTCTATCGAAAGATCTTCTAGCCGTTGTAGAGATGATCTTTTGAAGCCTTCTTTTCCATGAAGATCGTAAGATAGACGTTGCACGTCTTTGATCCTACGAACATGTTGAGTCTTTTACTCCTGATCTTCTCGTCTTTTCTTGGATAAGAGAGAGAAGATATTTGTGCCGTTTTTGTTGTTTAGAGAATCTTCTCTTGTAGATAATGATATTTTGTATGTAAATGATTCTTGTTATTCATTGACAAATAGAAGGGTTACATTATATAGGACATTACAGTGAATCATAAGGTGACATGTGTAATATTCCTTATAACAGATTCTCAGTAATGGGCTTCTATGGATTGGGCTTACTAGGCCTACTATCCCCCCTCGAACCAAGCCGATGAAGGTTCAGTTTGGATCGTAGTTGCAGAAATTTGGCAGTCGGCAATGGCTTAGTCAATACATCTGCAATTTGATCTTTAGTGGAAAGAAATGCCACTCTTAGGGATTTGTTTTGCACTCTCTCACGAACGAAGTGGTAGTCGAGTGAGATATGTTTGATCCGGTGATGAAGAACAGGATTTATAGCAAGATAGGTGGCACCGAGATTATCACACCAGAGGACAGGGGGATGCTGGAGACGTACCTCAAGTTCCTGCAGAAGTGACTGAATCCATAGAGTCTCACATGTTGCAAGTGCTAAGGCTCTGTACTCGGCTTCAGTTGAGGATCGAGCGACTGTTTCTTGTTTCTTGGATTGCCAAGATATGATGTTGGCACCAAGATTAATATAGTAAGTGTTAGTGGATCTTCTATCTTGATTATCTCCTACCCAATCAGAGTCAGAAAATGCAAATAACAGTAGACTTGATGTGGATGAGATATGAAATTGCAAATACGATGTTGAATTAAGGTAATGTAGTATACGTTTCACTGCTTGCCAATGACTTTGGGAAGGGGAGTGCATAGTTTGACAAACCTTGTTGACCGCAAAGGAAATGCCTGGCGTAGTGAATGCCAGATACTGTAGACTTCCAACAATATTGTGATACAGTGAAGGATCATTGAATGCATCAGTAGTTGATGTAGAGGAGACATCAACAACAGCCATCGGTGTAGTCACTGGTTTAGAGTTCTGCATTTGAGATTTGGTGACTAAATCCTTGATGTATTGGGACTGAGAAAGATTAAATCCAGATTGATGTTGAGTAACTTGAATTCCCAGAAAGTAGTGCAAGGGGCCAAGATCTTTGATTAGGAATTTCTTGGCCAAGGAGGTAATGAATTGTCCTACAAGAGCTTCAGAAGAGGCAACCACCAACAAGTCATCCACATAGACTAGGATAAATGCAGATGGGTTCTCATGGCAATAGGAGAACAAGGAAGTGTCAGCAAGTGATGATTTGAAGCCAAGGAAGAGAAGAGTGTCACTCAGTTTACCAAACCAGGCTCTGGGAGCTTGTTTTATGACATACAAGGACTTATGTAATTTGCAAACATGACTCGGAAATTGAGAGTGAATAAAACCTGGTGGTTGTTGGATAAAGACATCTTCGTTCAGGTCCCCGTGAAGGAAGGTGTTTTGGATATCTAATTGACGGACAGGCCAATGGTGGGTGGAAGCAATGGAGAGCAGTATGCGAATTGTGGTTGGTTTGGCAACAGGGCTAAAATTTTCAGAGTAGTCAATTCCTTCAAGCTGATGAAATCCTTTGGCCACTAAGCGTGCTTTCCTTCGTTCAATGGTGCCATCGGAGCATCTTTTGGTCTTAAAAACCCATTTCACTCCAAGAACATTTGAGGAAGGTGAGGGTTGAACAAGGGTCCATGTGTTGGTGTGAAGAAGAGCATTAAGCTCATTGCTCATGGCTTCCCACCATTCTGGAAATTTGGATGCTTCAGTGAACGTCGAAGGTTCATCAAGTACAAGAACAGAGGTTGCACATGATGGTTTGGTGGGAGGCCAATGAATGGTGCCGTTAGTGCGTACAAGGGGTTTTTGGATGTTATTTCTGAGGCGGGTTTGCATTGGGTGAGTTTGAACAAGGTCAGGCGAAGGGTTATGTGAGTGAAGGTGGGCCGGCCCAAGAGATGGAGTGGCAGATGAAGTTGGTGGGCTAGGCAAAGTGGTAGGGGAATTAGGTGTATGAGGCGTAGGAGATGAAGTAGGTGGGCCAACATATGGGCTGACTGGGTTGAAGGAATTTGTGGGCTGTAAATCAGAAAATATGGGAAGTGAAGAATGAGAGTCAGAAGTAGAGGATTGTGAAGTAGTAGGGAGATTGGCAAAGGGAAAAATGCTTTCATGGAATATGACATCTCGAGAAGTATAATATTTTGATTGCTGCCAATCATAACAAATGTATCCCTTGTGATTTGTGGCATAACAAAGAAAACTTGTAGGTGTAGAACGGAAACTAAGTTTGTGTTTGTTGTAGGGTCGAAGATTTGGGAAAGCAAGACACCCAAACACTTTTAGGAAGGCATAGTCCGGAATGGATTTGAATAATATCTCAAAAGGACATTTGTTTTGGAGAATGGGGGTGGGTGTTCCATTTATGAGATAAGCCGATGTTTCAAAGGCAAAATCCCAATATGTGAGGGGAAGTGAGGAGTGTTTGAGTATGGTAAGTCCCATGTCGACAATTCGACGATGACGGGTTTCAACACTTCCGTTTTGTTGGTTAAAGTAAGGGCAAGTGATGCGATGAAGAATACCATGATGTTGAAGGAATGGTGTGATTGGTTTAAATTGGGTTCCGCCATCGGTTTGAAGTGCTTTGACACTTGTAGAGAATTGGTTCATAACAAGTTTAAGAAAAGAGGTGAGAATAGAATTGACTTGGGATTTAGTAGACATGGGAAATAGCCAAATAAATTTAGACCAATCATCAACAATGGATAGATAATATTTATTGTCTTTTAAAGATATGTGGTGAGATGGGCCCCATACATCAGCAAAAAGAAGGGTCAGCGGCCCATTAGATCTAGTAGGTGAAGGAGGGTGAGGCAGTGCGTGGGCCTTGGCCCATGAACAAGAAGTGCAGGGGAAATCTACAGCATTACTGGGCTGGATTTTAGGGCTAAGTTGTTGGTGATGAAGAAGCAACAAAATGATCTATTTGGACGGATGACCAAGCCGACAGTGCTAGATGGTGGTGCGCGACAGGGTGAAATTCAAAAAATACAGAATTATCTCTACAAAATTAATTCACAAAGAGCAAGTTTTTAGAAATAGCAGGAGTGTGAAGAATATGAGGAAGATAGAAAGCTCGGTTTGAAGTAGTAAAGAAGTTGGAACCATGGTGAAGAATAGGAATGATGGATCCATCGCCGAGAGAAACACAATTTGTACCATCATAGGACATGGATTCAAAGTGGAGGTTGGCCAAATCTGGAGTGTAGTGATTTGTGGCTCCAGTATCAGGGTACCACTGACTGAATGTGGTGTTGTGAGCTTGCAGGGACGACGGTGGAGGTGCTTGATAGGCTTGATCAAAGCGATGCCAGCAGACTAGAGCACTATGCCCAGGTTTGAAACAAACCTGACAAGTGGGGCGGTTATCAACTTGCCCAGTGAAATTGGACGAATTAACCCGTCCTCGTTGCAAGCCAGATGAGGAAGGTGGTCTAGAATTGTTGTTGAAGTTGTTGTTGGGGTTGTATCCTCTGTTCTGAGTGGTTTCTCTACCTGGTGTAGAGTTGTTGTTGGGAGATCGACCACGATTGCGGTTGGAGTTCCCTATTCTGGTTAAGTTGGCTTTAGGATTTGTAGTGGTGTTGTTGGCGGACATGGGAGGAGTAGGTAGGATACCACTGGACTGATGACTGAGACGGGCTTCGTGCACTAGGAGGTGGGATAAGATTTGATTGGGAGAGGGTAGTGTTGGTTGGGTGGAAAGGGCAATAACTATGGAGTCATAGTCAATGCCGAGGCCAGCAAGGAGGTAGGTGACAAATTCAGGGTCAGACACAGCATGGCCAGCAGAGGTAAGGTTGGTCACAAGATTTTTTGCTTTGTGTTAGTAGGAAGTGATAGATTGGTCACCTTTCTTAAGGGAAGCAAGGTGGAGACGAGCTTGAACGGCTTGAGCACTTGACCTAGTAGCAAATGAATCCTGAAGATGTGTCCAAATTTGAGAGGATGTAGTGCAATCCAAAACTTGAACCAGAACCTCTTCAGTGAGGCTAGCCATGACAATGGCCATAACCAGTTTATCCTTGAAGACCCAGGGGTTGTATGAGGGATTTGGTGCATTGTCTGTGGAGGGAGATGGGCATGGGAGTGTGCCATCAACAAAACCATACAGACTTTGAACATGAAGAAGGGAAGAGATTTGTGCTTTCCAGAGAGGAAAGTTGCCTTGGTTCAGCTTGACAGTAACGAGGTTGGTGAGGGATGAATAAGACAGGGATGGAGTATTGTTGGGGGGGAGGATGAGGACTCATCCTCTGTTTGAGTAGAAAAAGTTGGTATAATGAAAATGGGAAGAATAACGTGGACGTTGGTCCTTTAGGCCTCTAATACCATTGTAGATAATGATATTTTGTATGTGAATGATTCTTGTTATTCATTGACAGATAGAGGGGTTACATTATATAGGACATTACAGTGAATCATAAGGTGACATGTGTAATATTGCTTATAACAGATTCTCAGTAAAGGGCTGCTATGGATTGGGCTTACTAGGCCTACTATTCTCGAAATGATTCTCTATCCTTCGGTTGAGATCTTCCTTTGGTTGACAAAATCTTTGCTTGATGAGATCTTCTTGTTACCGAATCTTTAAAGAAGATCTTCAATATATTTGAATCCTTTGTTCCGTGCAGTTTAAATTCCAAGGCCCTTGATCTTCGTCTTTTTGAACTTGTTCTTCAATCCAACTTCAAGGCCCTTGACATGTAAATATATAACCTGCACTGAATTCAAACCAAACATCTAGAAATATAATCAAGTACATTGTTAGTATATACAACTGTTATATTTGTGTGAAGTCTTCCATCATCAACGCCTGTAAACCATTTCAATCAAGGTGGAGTTTTCATACTATTACCAAACGACACTTGTAACACCCCAAGTTCTCCGAATTCGAGGAGCTACTGGTTAGGACCTCACAATGGGTCCCGACTTTGGTTTAACAACAACTTTACTAGGATCTTACAACAAGGCACAAATGTATTTAAATTCTTTGAAAATAACAAATAGTATTTGTATGAATGAACAACACATGACAGCATTACAAAACATATATATAGGTATATAACATGCATGCCGAATAGAAGACTCCCCGTCCCCATCTAATGAGTACGTGGACCCGGCTGACCATCTTTGCTGGACCTCTCTGCAACTATCTATCTCTATAAAATCTACAACACGGAATAACCGTTAGCTAACAATCCAAATATAAATAGAATAAAGATAGCACAAAAACATCCAAGGTAACATAAACACTCATCATGCTGGCACACAATCCGGTTATTATCTGATAGCTTAGGTGATTCACTTTATTCCATTTTAAAGTTATGGCTCGAGAAATCTTAGATTTCTCGCCTCCGTACCTTATCCAAATGATGTGGGGCTAGCACACCTCCGCCGGCAGCATCGCCACAAACCAAGTATGGACTAGTCCTCAAAGAAACCCCCAGCATTCTCAGGCTAACTAAGCAGAATGCCACCGCCCGTTACTCTTAGGCCGAATATGTAGGTCGGTCGATAATTAATAATAAATAAACAAATCTTGCAAACACCACTGATAACACGATTTATGACGTAGGTTTAAGCACTCATTTAGATAGTTTTTCCGCTCATTCATGCATGGTTTAGCACTAGTTCATGACGTTTGCATCCAATTCTTGTATATTTGTCGAGATAGACGTCTACACGGACTTTTGCATGTTTTGTAGTTATTTTTGGAGCTTTAGGAGCTTAATCGATACATTCGAGGATCATTCCTCGAGATGACACACCTTCGGACTCATTGGGAAGCAAGCTAGGAGCTAAGGAGGACACATGGGACCTTGTTGGTGCATGCCTTGAACCAAATTGTGGCTTGATGATCCAAAGAAAGCTGCATCACCAAAACCATGGCCATTGGGACTTCCACGGGCGTGGAAATAGGCCGTGGTTCTCCCTGCATAGCTGCGACAGCTGTCCCACGATCTCCATAACCGACCCTTGCCCTTGATGGTGTATAAAAGGTGGTCCTGCAGGCTGTTGAGGGCAGACCCTATCACTCCATTCTCTCCCACACTCTTACCTCACACATATTCTCTCATTGGAAGATTGGATTGGAGCTATTCTTGGAGGTGAAGAAAGGCTTCCATTGGAGAAGAAGAGGAGAACAAACCATTCTTAGTTTTTCATAGTTTGTAGAGAGATTTTGGAGCAACTTGTTGGAAACGTTTGCAAGGGTTTGTAAGGAACGATTTGAACCTTCTTTTGACGGGTTTTAAGTCTTACTTAAACTCATTTTCAGCTTGGATTTCCTTGTTCTACTTGTTCATCTCTATTTCACTTTATTTACTTGCCATGGAAGCCTTGGTTTTATGCTTGATGAGTTTGAATGTTATGATGCATGTTGTTGGCTAAATAGATGTGATTCTAGGGTAAAAAAAAGATGGTTATGGCTTGGAATATGATAGAATAGACTCAAATGTATCCTTGGACGATTTGCTTGCTCGTACTTAAGTGCTGTTAAAAATCACGGTTTGTTCTAGACAAACCACGGCAGTGGAATGTGATGAACTACCCGTGGTTTGCTTCTGTTATGTTTGTATTGATAAATCTCCATGATAGGATGTTAGATTTTTGAAATCCTAGTGTTTGTTAATCTTAATCTAGCTTAAGGTAACCTAACGCTAGCAATCTAATTGAGGAAAGAGACCTACCCGGTAATTTCCGATCTTAAGTATCAAAGATGATGAACTCTAGGTAGTAGTGAGCCACATAAGCCGCTATTGGATTGAGTGTGCTAGGATTGATGTTTAGGACTTGCCTTCCCGAGACTTACCCAGTAAGGAGAGGTTAGATCCCTAGTTAGCAATCCGGTTTGTGTAGATTTCCAAACCCTAGGCTCCTAGAGACTTACACGGTGATAGGACCTTAGTTGCGGGATTAGTGGATCATGAGACCTACCCGGTGATTGGTTCCATTTGAGAAACACCCTTTCCTAACATACCATAGTTGATCCAAGGAATGACTAGATAGCTTGAGTCCTATGCCATAACCGGAATTTCTAACCCCTAGAATTCGCTTTTCTCTCTTTATTACCTATCTCGTATTTGTGTTTGTTTATTTGCCTTGCTAGTTTAGTTATTTGTTAAATCTTGCATGATTTGTGATCTTTGATTGATCACAACAAAACCAATCCAAAAACATTGAGATTTTAATTTCTTTATTTCTTTCTCCTTTCTTAGCCTAGATCAACACTATCCTTAGTCACTATTGATTCAATTTCACCTTAGTCTTTGTGTTGGACCTCTGAATACTATCGTTACTACAAAACGACCCATACACTGTGGGTTTGCTAGGAGTTAGGAAAAATAATTCGAGTTATAAATTTAAGACTTTTGTGTGTCACGTTCTTAGCGTAACAAGTTTTTGGCGCCGTTGCCGGGGACTAGGTCTAGATTGAGTCTTTGTGTGACTGTTTATAGTGTAGGTCTTTCTTGTTGCTTTTGATCTTGTTTGGTTTGTGTCTTTGCATTTTCAGGACATCTCTCATCCTTTAGGTGCATGTGAAGATCTCGTGACAAGGATTTAGCTCCATTCGATCCCGAACCGGAGAAAACCCTTAAAGCTAGATCTAACAGCATTAAGAAGAAGAAGGAGATGGCCGCAAGAGATCTTCAAGCTGAGTTGGATGAGGCTTTAGAGCAAATTAGGTTAAGAGATGAGCTCATGGAGAATGAAAGGAGACTTGCCAATGAGAGGCAAGAAGCAACTAGGAGGGAAATTGAAGAGATTAGGCAAGCTCTGTGCAAAGAGAGCTTAATCGTCAACAACCTCCTCCACCACCACCACAACCGCAGCCGGCGGTTAATATTCGGTTTGAGCCGATAATGATTGAGGAGCCACAAACGTTAGGGCAACGTATGGATCCGGCTCAAAGAGTGCACCGTCCGGGTGTGAACTTAGGAGATCCCGCAGCCCATGATTACGAGCTCCGCCCTCAAGTTCTACATATGATCCGGCATAATCAATTTGGAGGGATGGAAGGAGAGTCCCCTTATCAACATTTGATGAACTACGAGATATTGATGAAGACTCTAAGACCGCCTAGGTTGGAGAGCAACAACCATAAGCTTAGGGCTTTTTCCTTCTCACTTAAGGATAAAGCCTTGGCTTGGTACCAATCGATTCCACTAGGGCGAGTAAGTACTTGGGAGGAGATGACAACCGAGTTCTTGACTAAGTTCTTCCCACCTTCCAAGACTACCGAGCTAAGAGGGAAGATCAATGCCTTCGTGATGAAGGATAGAGAAAGCCTATTCAAGTCTTGGGAGAGGTTCAAGGACCTTCTCCTAGATTGTCCACACCATGGTATACCAAAAATTGAGCTATTGGAGATCTATTTCAAGGGACTTGATGAAGATAGTCAATTCAAGCTTCAGTCTCTTTCCGGTGGGACTTTCATGGATGTGGATGAAGATTGGGAATTTGTAGAGAAACAAGCTTTGGTGATTGAAAAGTACTCCCATAGGAAGAGTGATGGGAGGAAACCGGGAGCATATGAGGTGAGTGAAGTCACCATGAGTAATTTCAAGCTTGATGCAATCAACAATGAGCTTAAGTCTTTGAGGGAGTTGTGTGCTACAACTTTGAAGAGTCAAGCAAGCCCTCAAGTTCAAGTGCAAGCAAACTTGTCTTCCAAGGAGGAAGATGTGAACTAAATGGGAAGGGGAAACTACAACAACTATCAAGGCCCAAGGAACTTCAACAACAACCGGCAATTCAACAATTACCGGCCTAACCACAACCATCCCGGGTTTTCCTATTCCAACCCGAATGGAGCCTTGAACCCTCCCGCTTCCACAAGCGCAACTCCACCACCTAAAGCTTCACAAGAGCCTCCACGCGGATTTACTCAACCTCCAAAGGATAGAACCGAGATGATGTTTGAGCAATTGCTTGGGAGGTTGAGTGGTCTTGAGAGCACGGTGACTTCCATTTCTAAGGCTCAAAAGGTGTTGGAAGCACAAGTGTTCCAAAAGGCGGGTGAAGCTCATAGAGATCCGGGAAAGCTTCCCGGAAGAACCGAGGATAACCCGAGAGGCCAAGTGTTGGCCATTACAACAAGAAGTGGGCTGAGCATGAAGGACCCCTTACCTAAGGGAAATGATAAGGGAAAGCAAGTGGTGATAGAAGAAGAGACATTGCAAGAAGATGGAGGAAAGATCAAGGATGATGAGCCAACATATGTGGCACCACCTCCATACAAGGCACCACTACCGTTCCCACAATCACGAGCAAGAGCTCGCTTGGACAAACACTTCGGTAAATTCCTTGAACTTATGTCTAAATTGCATATTAACATTCCGTTCATGGATGCTATTCTAGGTATGCCGGCATATGGCAAGTTCTTGAAGGAAATACTCTCCAACAAAAGGAAGTTGGAAGAGTATGGGGAAGTGAGGATGACGAAGAGGTCCTAGGAATTGATCCAAACCATGAAGGAGGATATGCCTCCTAAGCTAAGAGATACGGGATCTTTTTGTGTGCCAATTGGAGTGGGAGAAATGAAATATGAAGCCCTATGTGATCTTGGGGCAAGTGTAAGCATCATACCGCTTGCACATTGTAACAAGGTTGGGCTAGGAGAGCCAAAGCTGGTCAAGATGACCGTTTACATGGCGGACCGTTCGATCACTCACCCGGTTGGAATCTTGGAAGACATACCGGTGCAACTAGGGAAGTTCTATGTGCCCATAGACTTCGTTGTTCTAGACATCCCGGTGGACTATCCGGTTCCTATCATCTTGGGGAGACCTTTCCTAGCCACTTCCGGATGTTTGGTGGATTGTAAAAATAGAATTCTCTCCTTCAACATTGGAGAAGAGAATATTATATTCAAACTATCCACAATGATGAAGGGGTCAGCCCTTGGGGAAGATATGTTCAACATTGTCGAACAAGAGGAGTCTAGAGAAGTTGTGAGCTCGATCTTGATCAAGGACCCCTTGGAGAAGGTTCTTAGCTTGATTTTGATGGAGGAAGGAGTTGAGGAGGCTTGCAATGAAGAAATCAAGGCTTTGGATGCATTGGAAAATGAGACAAGAGTTGAATTTGAAGTACACAAAGGTGTGCTGAATTGTTGTGTGAACCACGGCCTGAGGGGGAAGAATCGCGCCCGTGGAATGCCCCGTGGAACTCTCTGGAGTGCTCAAAAAGGCTATCTTTGCAAGTTCCACGGCCGTGGTTGTGCCAGAGCCCGTGATTTTGCCCGTGGTTTCTCCAGAAACTGCATTGGTTGTTGATCAAGCTTCAAGGAGATTTGGGGAGTCTTCCATGGCTTTGGATTCATCTCAACCAACATCGTATGGAGCGTCTCCAACCGATAAAGGTCCTCCTAAACTTGAACTTAAACCCCTCCCCTCTCATTTGAAGTATGCTTTTCTTGGTGATGATTCTACTTATCCGGTTATTGTGAATGCATGCTTAAATGATGATGAGTTGAATAGATTGTTGCATGAGTTGAGATTGCATAGGAAAGCCATTAGTTACACCATCGATGAATTAGTTGGCATTAAACCTTCCTTGTGCATGCATAAAATCTTGATGGAAGATAATCATAAACCTTCATTTGAACCTCAAAGAAGACTAAACCCAATCATGAAAGAAGTAGTAAAGAAGGAGATTCTTAAATTGCTAGATGCGGGAATCATTTTCCCGATTTCGGATAGTAAGTGGGTTAGTCCCGTGCATGTGGTTCCTAAGAAGGGTGGGATGACCGTAGTGACCAATGAGAATAATGAACTAATTCCGACTAGAACGGTTACGGGATGGAGGATGGAGAATAATGAACTAATTCCGACTAGAACGGTTATAGTGGATTCTTCCAAATCCCTATCCACCCCGATGATCAAGAGAAAACTACATTCACATGTCCTTGGGGTACATTTGCATATAGGAGAATTCCATTTGGGTTGTGTAATGCACCCGCCACCTTTCAAAGGTGTATGATGGCCATATTTTTTGAGTATATTGAAAATATCATGGAAGTGTTTATGGATGATTTCTCTGTTTATGGATCTTCATTTGATGATTGCCTAGCTAATTTGTCTTTGGTTTTGAAAAGATGTGAGGAGACTAATCTAGTCTTGAATTGGGAAAAATGCCACTTCATGGTAAGTGAAGGCATTGTGTTGGGACACTTGGTGTCCAACCGTGGCATTGAGGTTGATAGGGCTAAGATAGAGACGATAGAAAAGTTTCCACCACCTACCTCGGTGAAGGGGGTAAGGAGTTTTCTAGGCATGCCGGTTTTTACCAGAGATTCATTAAAGATTTCTCTAAGATTTTTAAGCCTCTTACAAACCTACTAATGAAAGATGTTGAGTTTGTTTTCTCCAAGGATTGCCTTGAAGCTTTTTGTAGGTTGAAGAATGCTTTAATCTCCACACCCATCATGCAACCTCCGGATTGGAGTTTACCGTTTGAGATCATGTGTGACGCGAGTGATGTAGCCGTTGGGGCTGTTTTGGGACAAAGGAAAGATGGGCTTACACATGCCATCTAATATGGTAGCAAGACGCTAGATGATGCCCAACTCAATTATGCTACTACCGAGAAGGAGTTGCTAGCGGTTGTGTATGCATTTGAGAAGTTCCGCTCGTATCTTGTTTGAGCGAAGGTCATTGTGTATACGGATCATGCTGCGGTCCGTTATCTCCTTACAAAGAAGGATGTCAAGCCTCGTTTGATTCGGTGGATCCTTCTTCTTCAAGAGTTTGATTTGGAAATCCTGGATAAGAAGGGGTCCAAAAATTTTGTGGCGGATCACCTTAGTAGACTCCCACTGTTGGAGATCGAGAGAGATGACATCCCTATTGATGACTCATTCCGGGATGAGCAATTTCACTTGGTGGAAGAATGCTTGATTCAAGTGTCCAAAGGAAATGAGCCATGGTATGCCGACATTGTGAACTACCTTGTGTGTGAGGAGGTGCCACCCGGTTTATCCTATGCCCAAAGGAAGAAGTTCTTCAAGGATGTGAGGCATTTCTATTGGAGTGAACCGCTTTTGTTCAAGAGAGGGCCGGATGGAGTCTTTAGGAGATGCATACCAGAGGATGAGGTGGAGAGTGTGATCCGCCATTGTCATTCCTTGCCATGTGGAGGGAATGCTAGCTCACACAAGACATGTGCAAAGGTGTTGCAATCCAGGTTCTATTGGCCAAGTTTGTTCAAGGATGTGCAGAATTTTGTGGTAGCATGTGATGCTTGCCAAAGGACGGGCAACATCTCAAGGAGGAATGAGATGCCCTTGAACAACATACAAGAAGTGGAGATATTTGATGTGTGGGGTGTGGACTTCATGGGACCATTCCCTTCTTCATGTGGCAACCTCAACATCCTATTGGCGGTAGACTATGTTTCGAGATGGGTGGAAGCAATCGCTTCTCCCACAAATGATGCCAAGGTTGTGGTGTGATTCTTCAACCGAGTGATCTTTCCTAGGTTTGGGACTTCAAGGGTGATCATAAGTGATGGAGGAAAACACTTTACTAATAGAACTTTGGGGCACTTTTGGCTAAGTATGGGGTGACTCATAAGGTGGCAACACCTTACCATCCCTAAACTAGTGGCCAAGTGGAGATCTCCAACCGGGAGATAAAAGGGATCCTTGAGAAAACGGTTTCTAGAACAACAAAGGATTGGGCTATGAAGCTCGATGATGTTTTGTGGGCATATAGAACTGCTTTCAAGACACCGATTGGCACCACTCTCTACAAGCTAGTTTATGGCAAGTCTTGCCACCTTCCGGTAGAGATGGAGCATAGAGCATATTGGGCCAATAGGTGGCTAAATTTTGACCTCAAGGAGGCCGGTGAGAAGAGATTGCTAGACATGAACGCTCTTGAGGAGATCCGGTTGGATGCCTATGAAAACGCCCGGATCTACAAAGAAAGGACCAAGCGTTGGCATGACAAGCGTCTTATCCCAAAGGAGTTGAGTGAAGGCGACCTTGTCCTTCTCTTCAACTCAAGGCTGCGGCTCTTCCCCGGAAAGCTAAAGTCAAGATGGACGGGTCCTTATGTGGTGAAGAAGATCTTTCCCCATGGAGCGGTTGAGATAGGAGGGGAGCATTGTGGAGATTTTAAGGTGAATGGGCACCGTTTGAAGAAGTATATCCCGGGAGCTCCGGTGGATATGATTGCCCCACTTCACCTCGAGTGAGACGCCCCCAAATTTGGTCAAGCTAATGACCTTAAAGAAGCGATTGATGGGAGGCAACCCATTGGTAGATATATTTCCATTTTCGTTTTGTTTTGGTTTTGATTTTTTCTGTTTTTGTGTGTTTGGAGTTTGTGTGCGAGAATCCAAGTAGCATGAAAGCCTTGCATGACATGTGGATGATGATGATGAGTCCCTCATCAATTATGGGTGGAGCGGACGTGGGACTTGGACGGCTATAGCGGTGCCTAGCGCGGATCCCGATGCCATAACGAACATCATGAGCTCTCTACCATCGTTGATAGGATCATCCGCCATCACTTTACTTGAGAGATCCCAAATACCAAAACAAACCATTTTACATTGTGAGGACCCTCTTTCACTCTTCTTTACTTAAAGTGCACATTGGGGACAATGTGTTTCTAAGTATGGGGTGGGGTTTTCATGATCACTTGCATGATTAGCATCTAGGATAGTTTCTTTTACTCACATGTTTCATTATGTCTTGCATTGTACATACATATTTCGAAAAATTCAAAAAAAAAATCAGAAAATTTAAAAAAATTTTAGTTCTTCTAAGCTTGGGAATGACCCTTTCCTAACATATCATAGTTGATCCAAAGAATGACTAGATAGCTTGAGTCCTATACCATAACCGGAATTTCTAACCCCTAGAATCCGCTTTTCTCTCTTGATTACCTATCTCGTATTTCTGTTTGTTTATTTGCCTTGCTAGTTTCAATCTTGCATGATTTGTGATCTTTGATTGGTCACAACAAAACCAAGCCAAAAACATTGAGATTTTCATTTCTTTATTTCTTTCTCCTTTCTTAGCCTAGATCAACACTATCCTTAGTCACTATTGATTCAATTTCACATTAGTCTTTGTGTTCGACCTCGGAATACTATCCCTACTACAAAACGACCCATACACTGTGGGTTCGCTAGGAGTTAGGAAAAATAATTCGAGTTATAAATTTAAGACTTTTGCGTGTCACGTTCTTAGCGTAACAACCACTATCATTATTCACATAGCCCAAAGGACTTACCTGAATCAGTCTCGACTCTCAAATCTCAACCCGGTCAGCAACCATAGATTACTCAATTGCCTGTCACAAGAGGCAAGTGGATCAAAACATTTCCCATACACTAAGAAGTCTATGACTTCTAAGATGTAAGATTCTAATAGAAGAGAAATTACTAAAATACCCTCCTAGGGTAGAATGACCATTTTACCCCTTGGTTCTGAAACTTCAAAGAAAAATCCCCTAAAATATATATATCCTCTTCTTTGGGACAGCATTTCATATTCTAACTTTTAAGAATGAGTTTAGGTAGAAACTAGAAACACACATTCTCCTCATTTCTCAAAAAGGTCACTAGGATCCAACTTTAGACTATGATACGAGCCCCGAATAAAAAATATAAAAATTCTAACAAAAATCTCTAAGTCTTCTATTTATGCACTCTATCCATAAAAGCAAGAGTTTCCACAAAATACCTAATAACCACTTTTACACAAATTCCCAAATTCGGTTACAAAACCAGAAATTCAAACTTAGCAAAAACTGAGTATTTCTTAACTACTCAACCAGTCAACTTTGGATCTTCATAAATCTACATCTAACCGTTGGATTAACTTCAATTTTTGATAAATTACCCTATGCATGGCACTCTATAACATCCTAAAAACTGAACGGTGGATTATATTTCTAATGTATCTAAACTTAAGTTCAAATATAACTGCACAACACAAAATATTTCCAACACTTGGAAAATTTCAGCAACATCGAGAAACTGCTTAAGTCTCGATTTTGAAAAATCATAACTCCAAAACCTCTTGATGATATCCTATCAAATTTTGATATATATTACTATGTAATCCTAACTATGACATATCCAAAATCCAAGTCCAACAGAGATCAAAAACTTATTCAAAACTATCTCACAAAATTGCATCACACGCAGTTTTTCTCAACACTCAACACACTTATCAAAACTGCATGAGGAACCAACTTTGGGACACCATATCTCCTAAACTATGACTCGAAATACACTCAGCACACTTATTCAAAACTATCTCACAAAATTGCATCACACGCAGTTTTTCAATCAAGGTAGAGTTTTCAATCTCCCCCTTGACGGAAGACAACACAAATTTTCGTACCTGCATTTGTTAGTTTAGCAATGCATATGAAAAACTCAAAACTAAAAATGCAGAATGCAATATATCGGAAATGTCGGATCATATTTCTCCCCCTTTGTCTTTCAACAAGGGAGAAAAAGATAGTGTCAAAACAGGAAGTCTAAAAAAAGGTTACAAACCCAGAACAAAAAAGTAGTTTTAACAAGATTCGAAAAAGGTAGTCTACCCATAAGAAAAGATTTGTCAGCTTTAAAATTCCTCATAGAACTTCCTCTTTCCTTTGGATGAAGTTTTCTTATATCGCCCAATCATCCATTTTAGCTGCCAAACATCTTTTCTTTTCTTCAACTCTTCTCTGTTTAATAACTTCATACTCAACTTTGGACAAGAACATTGGCTCTTCATGAGTTGGGTACAGAATTGATTTATTTTGGACACGCCTTTTACAATTCAACAGCATATTCTCAACCTGCTCTTGAGTATGTTGAGCTACATCTTCAGGTATGGGCAAAATACTCCCCATTGTAGTTAGTGTAAGAGGATTCATCAAATACATCTCATTGACTTTAGAATTGATGGTAGCCAGTAACTCGAAATTTGAGTCCATTCTCCTTTTGGCATCAAACTTAAAATCAGATAATTCACGATTAAGACGAGCTATTTGATTTTCACATCCCTCTAACTTGATTTTGGAGTAAGAGATAATTTAACTTCTGCATTTGGATTTTGAGTAACTCCTTTTTCTTTCAAAGTCCATCTTCCTGCAAGAGTTTTCTCAATCCCTAGACGTTCTAAGCAGTTTTCTCATCAATTTTGCTGTTAATGGACTGTCTTTCCTCAGAAGATGTATCAATCTTGTAATAATCAAAGATCTTAGGCAGCAAATTTTCATTGGGCAAAGGAATAGATCTCTTAGAGTTAACAGAATGCAGCATATGATTGAGAATCAGATTAGGCACATTGACTAAGATATATTCTTAGGTCGTTTATATCCTATCAAAGTAATTTCCGAACTCAATACTAAAGCAAGTATAGTGATTAAGTAAGGGTCGTACCCAAGAGAGATAGAGAGTAATTAGAGCACAAATGTGATTAAACTATCAACTGTATGTAACCAAGGGGGTTTGTGATTGTTAAAGTGACAAATAGGCAAAGCAAACAAGAAGTTGATTTCAATGATTTTAAGAAAACATTGCACTTGACAATTATCCGCTTCAACATAAGATATGGTTGATCATTGTTTTCATGAAGTTTATTCCAAAGTTTGTTCTCATCTCGATCGTATTTAAATACCGGTTCAACCAGCCCGATATTACTTATTATTTATCCTAACTCGTAAACCTACAAAATCAGATTTTAACAATAGCATTCAAATAAAGATAAAGAGACACATGAGATTTAGAAACAACTCGTTACTAAAACCATATGGTTATGTTCCACTCACGAATTACACTTGCAACCCGCTTATGTAAACGTGTTTGCTACTAGAAAGATGACCCGAACCCGGAACCACAATTCCTAGCACATTGGATAAGACCCAAGTACCTAGATCATCAAGGTAGATAGAGGGTGAGAGAAAATCAAGAAGTTAAGCACAAGAACATAACACAAATCATTATGGAATAACAACTTCAATTATAAAACTTACAACCAGATCTATGTCGAGAGCTTCCAATGTCAAGCACAACTAAAGGTGCTTAGCCCTCCATAAAGAACAAAACAAAATAAAGAAAATGAAAGTGTTTTTGATGTGAAGAGGTGAAAATGATATAAACTAACACTAACCTAACCTCTCTATTTATACTAATTAGGACACTAAATTACATTAAATAGGCAGCCCAAACCGTCACTTTAAATTCCATAAAGTGAGAGTCTAAACAGCCAAACTTATTACGATTGTTGCATAACCGCGGGCGCGGATCTGAGAGCCACGGGGGCGGTTCGGTGCAAAACGCTTCATCTTCAACTAAGCCGCAGAGGCGGCATGGCAGGGCCGCGGGGGCGGGTCATTAATGCTTTATAACGGCTGACCGTTGATCTTCTTGACCTTTTTGGTGTCAAACCGCGGGGGTGGCACAGTGTCACCACGGGGGCGGCACAGTGTCGCCGCAGGGGCGGTGATACGGTTCCTTTGGAGTCACTGTCGCTGCGGGTGCCGTGACAGGGTCCCTCTAGAATCAGTGTCTCAGCGGGGGCGGGTTAGTGTCGCCGCGGGTGCCGTGACAAGGTTCCTCTGGAATCAGTGTCGCCGCGGGGGTGGGACAGTGTCACCGCGGGTGCCGTGACAGGGTTCCTCTTGAATCAATGTCGCCGCGGGGCGGGATAGTGTCGCCGCGGGTGCCGTGACAGGGTTCCTCTTGAATCAGTGTTGCCGCGGGTGCCGTGACAGGGTTCCTCTGGAATCAGTGTCGCCGCGGCGGCGGGACAGTGTCGCCGCGGGTGCCGTGACAGGGGTCCTCTGGACTTCTCTTTGCTTCCATTCTTCTTCCAACTGTTGCTAAATTTTTGGATTTCTTCATTGCTTAGTTTTTCAGCTGGATTTACACAGTTGGCAACAAAATACGACCATTTGACTCTAAAAATATACTTGAACTACCTTAATAAGATAGTGTTTCCATCACCTATCAAATTCCCCCATGCTTAGACTCTTACTCGTCCCGAGTAAACTAAAAATCTACCTAATGAAAACAAAAAGCCTCAGGAAGCATGATGAATATAGAAAGGCAATGAAACAAAGCATGCAAAAGAGCAAAAGAGCAAAAATCAAAAATCTATCAAAGTGATGTGAAAAGAGAAAAACTACCATCCTTATTGCTCCAAGAGTGGCTTAACCGTTCCTCCTTATATCTCCTCTTCTTATGTCGCCAACGTCAAAAAAAGGAACCTATCACTCGGATTTCGCTCATTTTGCCAATGAGCCCTTTCGGGTTTTCACCTTGCCACTCTTCTTTTTTCTAAGATACTCTAACCACTTCTCACATCCCTCAAGTCCATTTTTGCACCAACCTAATGCTGGTTGGACTACCTTATTTTTGCCTAAACCGCCCATTCGGGTTTTCGGTTTATCCAAGGATTTTTCATGCCTTTTTTCATATTTTTTTTTTGGCTTTTTCTCTCTTTTTTTTCTATTAATCAGATTTTTTTGACTAAATATTAAACATTACAATTCAATAATCAAACATAACAAAGATAGATCCCTCCCCCATGCTTGAAGATCAATTTGCCCTCAAAGTGTGAAAATGAAGGGAAAAACTAAAAAGGGAGAAGGATGAAGAACAAGCTTACTGATGAGATGGTGGACAATCGGGGTACTCTTGCCGGTACGGGAAGTATGAGAAGAAAAGCTCCTGCCACTAGTGGAGATCAGGTGGTGGCGTGGTGGATAAGTGGACGTGAGTGTGGAAGATAGGTTTTGAGTGGAGAAGAATGGTGAATGTAAATGGTGAGGGAAAGAGGGGATGGTGGTCGGAGATTTGAGTGGAGGTGAATTTTTTCTTTTTCTTTTTTTTTATTTTTACATACCTGTAGTCATGGCCACCGCGGTCGCGGTTCTTCTTTGCCGCGGGTGCGGCCAATGTTGGGTTAGCCGCGGTCGCGGACGTTCCTAGCCACGGGGGCGGACAGACGACCGAAAGACTTTTATTCCTCCTTCCTCGGGTTGCCTCCCGAGCAGCGCCTTTGTTTTACGTCGTTGGCTCGACATAAGTCCTTGATCATGCTTGTATGACTCCTCCGGGATCAATTTGTTGATGTTGAGGTCTTATCCCATTGATGTCATCCATGATCCAACCACTTGTTTTCTCACTCTCTTCTAGTGCAAAAGAGAGATTAGTAGCATGAGTTTGAACCATACAAATGGTTCAAACCAATAATTGACAATAAAAATAATAAAGTACTTAAAAACTCTAATCTCCCCGACAACGGCGCCAAATTTTGACTAAGATATTTTCTTAGGTCGTT
Source organism: Fagopyrum homotropicum (assembly GCA_033239125.1). Classification (NCBI taxonomy): domain Eukaryota; kingdom Viridiplantae; phylum Streptophyta; class Magnoliopsida; order Caryophyllales; family Polygonaceae; genus Fagopyrum; species Fagopyrum homotropicum. The sequence goes on from BSWB01000002.1 coordinate 103,957,025, forward strand.
TATATCCTATCAAAGTAATTTTCGAACTCAATACTAAAGCAAGTATAGTGATTAAGTAAGGGTCGAACCCAAGAGAGATAGAGAGTAATTAAAGCACAAATGTAAGTAAACTATCAACTATATGTAACCAAGGGGGGTTTTTGATTGTTAAAGTGACAAATAGGCAAAGCAAACAAGAAGTTGATTTCAATGATTTTAAGAAAACGTTGCACTTGACAATTATCCGCTTCAACATAAGATATGGTTGATCATCGTTTTCATGAAGTTTATTCCAAAGTTTGTTCTCATCTCGATCGTATTTAAATACAGGTTCAACTAGCCCCGATATTACTTATTGTTAATCCTAACTCGTAAACCTAAAAATCAGATTTTAACAATAGCATTCAAATAAAGATAAAGAGACACATGAGATTTAGAAACAACTCGTTACTAAAATCATGCGGTTATGTTCCACTCACGAATTACACTTTCAACCCGCTTATGTAAACGTGTTTGCTACTAGAAAGATAACCCGAACCCGGAACCACAATTCCTAGCACATTGGATAAGACCCAAGTACCTAGATGATCATGCTAGATAGAGGGTGAGACACAATTAAGAAGTTAAGCACAAGAACATAACACAAATTATTATGGAATAACAACTTCAATTATAAAACTTACAACCAGATCTATGTCGAGAGCTTCCAATGTCAAGCATAACTAAAGGTGTTTAGCCATCCATAGAGAACAAAACAAAACAAAGAAAATGAAAGTGTTTTTGATGTGATGAGGTGAAAATGAGATAACCTAACACTAACCTAGCATCTCTATTTATACTAATTAGGAAACTAAATTGCATTAAGTAGGCAGCCCAAACTGTCACTTTAAATGCCACAGAGTGAGAGCCTAAACAGCCAAACTTATTACGACTGTTGCATAACCGCGGGCGCGGATCTGAGAGCCGCGGGCGGTTTAGTGCAAAACGCTTCATCTTCAGCTGAGCCGCGGGGGCGGCATGGCAGTGCCGCGAGGCGGGTCATTAATGCTTTGGAATGGCTGACTGTTGATCTTCTTGACCTTTCTCATGTCAAACCGCGGGGGCGACTCAGTGTCACCGCGGGGGTGGTACAATGTCGCCGCGGGGGCGGTGACAGGGTTCCTCTAGAGTCAGTGTCACCACGAGGGCAGGCCAGTGTCCGCGCGTGCCGTGATAGGGTCCCTCTGGAATCAGTGTTGCCGCGGGGGCGGAACAGTGTCGCCGCGGGTGCCGTGACAGGGTTCCTCTGGAATCAGTGTCACCGTGGGGGTGGGACAGTGTCGCCGCGGGTGTCGTGAAAGGGTTCCTCTGGAATCAGTGTCGCCGCGGGGGCGGGACAATGTCGCCGCGGGTACTGTGACAGCGTTCCTCTGGAATCAGTGTCGCCGCGGGGGCCAGACAATGTCGCCGCTGGTGCCGTGACAAGGTTCTTCTGGAATCAGTGTCGCCGTGGGTGCCGTGACAGGGTTCCTCTGGAATCAGTGTTGCCGCGGGGTGGGACAGTGTCGCTGCGGGTGCTGTAACAGGGTTCCTCTAGAATCAGTGTCGACGCGGGGCGGGACCGTGTCGCCGCGGATGTCGTGACAAGGTTCCTCTAGACTTCCCTTTGCTTCCGTTCTTCTTTCAAATGTTGCTAAATCTTTGGATTTCTTCATTGCTTAGTTCTTCAGCAGGATTTACACAGTTGGCAACAAAATACAACCATTTGACTCTAAAAGCATACTTAAACTACCTTAATAAGATAGTGATTACATCACCTATCATACAACTATAGCCACATCAGACATAAGTAAATGAATTAATTCTAGAGATTGATCAGTCAGTAGCTCTCTTGAGTTTGCACGGGGAACAACACATCGAACCAGTATGGTGAATACTATTTTAGCCTCTAACGTCAGAGAAGTATGAGTGAGTTGACGTGAGTTTGAATTGGGAATTAGAGAATTCTCTTTAGCAATGCGAACACTCTTTGATCTTGAAGGATAAGTGAACACTTCATCTGTAGGAATTTCTAAAATTTCAGTGAGAATAGAAGAAGTGAGTGAAATTGGAGTACCTTTGACTGAAGATTCAAGAGTAATACCCCCTTTGTCCTTTTCTGTGGTGAGATTAACATAGAATAGTCTCGTGAGCCAAGGAAAAGCAAAATCTCCAGGGTTTAAAACCTTACAGATAGTCGAACTCTTCAGCTTGTCTATACAGGGTATCTTGAGAGTATCGAGAAAGTTAGTATCCACCAAATCACACATACAGAGTGGTCGATTGTGAAAGCCATCAAGCCAAGATCCAAAAGCTTGAAAATTTATAAACCATGATGAGGGAAGCCCAATAATCTGAGATGTATCTCGATCTTCAGAAGGTTTTTCTTCTCTCTTGATTGAAGAATTCTGAGCTATTTTCTTGTTTGAATGTAGATGAGCAGATCTCTTGCTTCGGGGTGCCATGAGGAAAGTTTGAGAGAGAACTGAAAGAATTTTGAAGTAAGGTTTCTTTGTAAAAGAATAAAAAGCTGAAAAGCTAGGTCCTTTTTATCAGGGATATGACAAAATCTTTGAAAGAATCAAGCTTTTTAAAATCGAAATCAAAACTGTCTCAAGTAAAGGATTTTTAAAAAAAATTTTAAGAGTTAGATAATAACTCTTAAAAGATCCGTAAAGTCAATTTACCCTTTACAATGTTTCAAGGTCCCTTGAATTTGATTTCAAGGCCTTTGAAATCATCAATTGGGCTTGCATGCGTAGGACGATAAAAACTTGTTTACTCCCCCTACGTTAATGCTTCCTTATTCAACATACCAAGTTCCAATCTAATAAAATTAAATTGTTCCTCAGGAAGAGGCTTGGTAAAGATATCTACAAGCTGCAAGTTAGTTGAGATAAAAGAAATCGAAACATCACCTTTCTCAACATGATCACGTATGAAGTGATGCCTTACATCAATATGCTTAGTCTTTGAATGCTGCATAGGATTTTTGGTTATAGAAATAGCACTAGTATTATCACATTTTATAGGAATACCTCTTAAGTCAAAGCCAAGGTCACGAAGTTGTTGAGCAATCCAAAGAATTTGAGCACAACAGGCTCCAGTAGCTATGTATTTGGCCTTAGCTGTGGATAGGGCAACAGAATTTTGCTTCTTGGAGTGCCAACTAATTAGGGATGACCCTAAGAATTGACAACATCCAAAAGTACTTTTTCTATCGACCTTATAACCTGCAAAATCTACATCTGAATAGCCAACAAGATGAAACGAGCTTTGACATGGGTACCATAACCCTAGATCCTTAGTGCCATTGAGATACCAAAAAATTCTGTTCACAGCTATCAAGTGTGACTCTTTAGGATCAGCTTGAAATCTTGCACTCATGCATACACTAAACATAATGTCAGGACGACTAGCAGTTAGATACAACAATGAACAGATCATACCTCGATACTGCTTTTGTACTACACTTTTGCCATTCTTGTCATGATCTAGCAAAAGTGTTGAACTCATAGGAGTCTTTGCAACCTTAGATTGATCGATTTTGTACTTTTTAAGCAAATCTTTAGTATACTTGCTTTGATTGAGAAAAATTCCTTTCTTTGCTTGTGTAACTTGAAGTCCAAGAAAGAAATTTAACTCTCCCATTAAGCTCATCTCAAATTCCCTGCACATAATATCTGAAAATTCCTTGCAAAGGGAATCATTAGTAGCACCGAATAATATATCATCAACATAGATTTGTACTACTAAGATGTCGTTGCCTCTAGTTTTGATAAACAATGTTGTATCAATCAAACCTCTTTTGAAATTGTTTTCAAGAAGATATTAAAACAATCTTTCATACCAAGCTCGAGGAGCTTGCTTAAGACCGTAAAGAGCTTTATCTAATTTAAAAACATAATCCGAAAAATCATCATTTTCAAAACGAGGAGGTTGAGCAACGTAGACTTCTTCTTCTAAGAAGCCGTTTAGAAAAGCACATTTTACATCCATTTGAAAAATTTTTATGCTCATGAAAGATGCAAATGCAAGTAGCATACGTATGGCTTCTAACCTTGCAACAGGAGCAAACGTCTCCTCATAATCAATACCTTCTTCTTGGTTATAGCCTTGTGCTACAAGTCGTGCTTTGTGTCGTATGAGTTTGCCACTTTCATCCAATTTGTTTTGAAAAACCCACTTCGTGCCAATAATTGATTGATGCTTTGGTCTTGAAGTAAGAGTCCATACCTTGTTCTTCTCAAATTCATTTAATTCATTTTGCATGACAATGATCTAGTCTGGTTCTTGAAGAGCTTGAATGTAGTTCTTTGGCTCGATAAGTGATACAAAAGCGGAGAATGCACAAAGAGTATTCACTTTTGATCGAGTTCGGACTCCAGAATTTAGATCTGCGATCACGTTTTCTTGTGGATGATACGAGGAGTGTTGAACTTTTCTTCTTTTGAGAGATGATGTAGATCTAGAAGGTTGAGCTGAATATGTCTGACTTGATTCAAGTACCATTTGTGCATTACCTGTTGTTCCAATCTCAAGGCCTTGAAGTTAGGTTTAAAGCCCTTGAAGTGGAGTTCTGTTTTCACATTTTCTAGTTTGAAGGTCTTGAAGGTGTGTTTTAAGGTCTTGAGGATTTTCTTTGGTATTTTAAATCTTTTCCTGCATATTCTTGTCTTGACCTTTCGGATCTTCCTCTTCATCTGAAATGTGATCTTCTCTTTGATTCAAATTTAAATCTGTAAAACTTTCACTCAAAGTACCATTATTGCTTTCATCAAAAATAATATGAATGCTTTCTTCAACAATTTTGGTACGTTTTTTATATACTCGATAAGCTTTGCTATTTGATGCATATCCAATTAATATAGCTTCATCACTACGTGCATTAAATTTCCCGAGATTGTCTTTTCCATTGTTGTGAACAAAACAAGTACATCCAAAAGGTTTAAAGTATGAAATGTTTAGTTTTCTTCCTTTGAGAGTTCATAAGGAGTCTTTTTCAAAATACGGCGAATTAAGCATCGATTTAAAATATAATTTGTGGTGTTTACTGCTTCAGCCCAAAAACTTTTTTGCAAATGATTTTCTAAAAGCATTGTCCTAGACATATCCTCAAGATTGCGGTTCTTGCATTACACAACTCCATTTTGTTGAGGAGCTCTAGGAGCTGAAAAGTTATGAAAAATACCATATTTTGCACAAAATAAATCGAACTTTAGTTGATCAAATTCTCTACCATGATCGCTTCTTATAGAAACGATTGGTAGGTTTTTCAAACTTTGTAACTCCTTACATAATTTTGAAAACTCAAATAAGGCTTCAGATTTTTCTCGTAAAAAGGATATCCATGTGAACCGAGAGAAATCATCTACTATAACAAGGATGTATTGTTTTCCTCCGGGAGATTTGACATGCATAGTTCCACAAAGATCCATATGCAAAAGTTCAATAGGTCGAGAAGAACTTACAGCTTTCTTAGGTTTGAATGAACCTCTTGTTTGTTTACCTTGTGTACAAGCTTTACATAGGTCATCAATCTTGAAGTTTAGGTTTGGCAAACCACGTACCAAATCTTTTGTAAGTAACTTCTGCATGGTGTGCATGCTTACGTTGCCAAGTCTTCTATGCCAAAGCCTTGGATCATCAGAAAAGGCCTTTAGACATTTTAGCTTAGTTCCTGCAACTTGGTTAGTACTCAAAGAATAAACATTATTACACCTAGGAGCAGTAAGCAATACTTCTCCTGTCTTTATATCTTGAACTTCACATTTTTCTGAATCAAACATGACTTTATTGCCTTTATCACAAATTTGAGAAATACTTAGCAGATTATATTGCAACCCATCAACTAAATAAACATCATCAATAAAGTTGGATGAATCATGGCAAATTTTACCAATGCCAATTATGTCACACTTTCCTTTATCACCAAAAGTAATAGTTCTAGATGATTGCTTCTTTAAATCTGAGAATAAAGAACTCTTTCCACTCATGTGTCTTGAGCAACCACTATCTAAAATCCATTTGTGCTCCTTTACCTTGGTAATATCCTGCAAAACAGCAAACATCAACCTTTCTGGGTCAACCAAATGGCATATTTTGGTTCATACTCAGGTTTGATCATGTTTGGTGGTCTAGTACCTTTAGGAACCCAGATTTGTTTGACATGTTTCCTTAAACATAGAGGATAGGTGTTTCTGATAATATAAGGATCATTTCTTCTATAAGGACATGTAGATTTAACATGACCCTTTTTACAACAATAGAAGTAGGTAGGCATGTGAGTGCTTTCATTTTGTTGTAACAAAAGTGGTAGTAGGTTTTCTAGGAAAGCTTCTATGATATCCTATACCATTTTTGTTAAGTGAAGATTGTTGTTCACCCATCATTCTTTCTAGATTAGCTTTTGAACGAGTAAACTTAATGAGTGATGCCTTCTAGTCTTGACACATCAAAGTCAGATCAACTTTCTCTTTCTCTAGATCGATATAGCTTCGATGTAGAGAAGAGAGGTTGTTCTTGAGAATCAGATTTTCTGATTCCAAGGCCTTGGCATTGTCATCAAGTTCTTCATTTTCTGTGTTAAGATTTTCAATCTCCAGAGACATTTCACTCAATTGTTTATCTTGTTCATGAAGTTTTTCTTTGAAAGAATTTATCCTTATTCTATGTTCCTTATCACTTAAGATAATATCCTTGAGAAATTGTTTAAGGTCAATCTCAGGTTGAGACAATATTGTACTTACCATAAGATACAAGTTTGCTTGTTCTTGTTCATCTTCTGATTCAGTAGTTGAATCTGAATCACTCCATGAAGCAACCATGGCTTTCTTCTTTCGATCATTTTTCTTGAAGTTGGTCCTCTTCTTTTATGGACAATCCTTCACCAAATGATCTGTTTCACCACATTCAAAACAAGTTAGTACTTTTGTTTTCTTATTAGAGTTAGAAAACTTACCTAGGGGTTTTGATGCTCGTGGAAATTCTCGGTTTGCAAATTGTTTCTTTATCTTGAGAATTCTTGCTAAACCTTTAGAGATCATGGCGAGAGCATCTTTTCATTATCATCCTCACTACTTTCTTCCTCAAAAGGTAACTCATCTTTTCTGGATTTTAATGCCAAATTCTTGGAGTTGGATGGAAGTTCTCCATCTTATTCTCCAAGGATCATTTCATGTGTGATGAGTTTTCCAAGTAAATCATCAAGAGGAAGAGTAGTAAGATTTTGAGCTTCTTCAATAGCAGTCATCTTTGGTCCCCACTTGGCTTTAGGTAAACTTCTTAGAATCTTTCTCACTTTTTCTTCATTTGTGAAGGTCTTTCCAAGAGAGTCTAGATTGTTCACAATCCTAGTGAATCTGGTGAACATTTCTTTGATTGGTTCATTTGGATTCATCTTGAATAGCTCGTATTGTCTGAAAAAGATTCTAATCTTTGTTTCCTTGACTTGACTTGTTCCTTCATAAGTGACAACAAGCTTGTCCCATATTTCTTTTGCACTTTTGCATGATGAGATGCGGTTGAATTCATTAGCATCTAATCCACAGTAAAGTAGATTCATTGCTTTGTAATTCTTTGACACACTGTCCAGGTCAGCCTGAGTGAAGTCTGATTCCTTTTTCGGGACTTGGACGCCTTCAACCGTTGTTATTGGAACTTTTGGTCCATCTTGAATAATGCTCTAAAGCTCCATATCCCGGTCAATCAGGAACATAGGCATTAGTGTTCTCCAATGAGCGAAGTTGTTGCCACAAAAGAGTGGTGGTCAAGATGAGGATCTTCCTTGAGCAAATCCACCATCACCTACAGGATTCATGATTAGTCTTACTGATGGTTAAATCAATAAACGTGAGTCTAGCTCTGATACCAATTGAAGAACCGTTAGGTGATGCAAATAATATAGATAATACTCTAGAAGGGGGGTTGAATAGAGTATGGAAACTTTTCGCAAACCAAATCTCAAGGCCTTGAAACTCCTTTCAAGGGCCTTGATTTCAATCAGTGTTACAAGTTAAACTTCGATTTCAAGGGCTTTGAAACTCAATTTCAAGGGCCTTGACTTCTTGTTCCTGCAAACCAAAGTTAGTCACAGTAAAGTTTATAAGGTGCGGAATTGAAAAGATTGACACGAGGATATGTTTACGAAGTTCGACTCTAAATAGCCTACTCTCCGTCCCAGGGTATATCCGTAGGATCTAACTATCTATTATCAGCTTCAAAAGAGTCCTAGATACAAACTAGAGGAAATCCCCTTCTTCTCTCACTTGTAGTTAATGCTACGATCTAGCTCCAACTCTTAACCTAGCTATAATACCCTAGTTACTTCGCAGAGTAACACACTCGAGTATAACACTTTTTAGATCTACCAATGGAGCTCTTGTGTTTTCTCTCTCTCTAGGGGAATAAAACTTTTACGTATTTGTGAGAAGGAGAAACAACGAATGAAGATGATTAGGTTGCTTAAGGATGCAAAGATGTTTTCCGATGTAGGCTTGTGTCTGTTCTTCTTCGACCATCATCTTCATTTATATCTTCTATGGAAAGATCTTTTAGCCGTTGTAGAGATGACCGTTTGAAGCCTTCTTTTCCATGAAGATCGTAAGATAGACGTTGCACGTCTTCGCTCCTACGAACACGTTGAGTCTTTTACTCCTTGATCTTCTCGTCTTTTATTGGATAAGAGAGAGAAGATATTTGTGCCGTTTTTGTTGTTTAGAGAATCTTCTCGAAATGATTCTCTATCCTTCGATTGAGTTGTTCCTTTGGTTGACAAAATCTTTGCTTGATGAGATCTTCTTGTTACCGAATCTTCAAAGAAGATCTTCAATATATTTGAATCTTTGTTCCGCGCACTTTAGATTCCAAGGCCCTTGATCTTCGTCTTTTTGAACTTGTTCTTCAATCCAACTTCAAGGCCCTTGACATGTAAATATATAACCTGCACTGAATTCAAACCAAACATCTAGAAATATAATCAAGTACATTGTTAGTATATGCAACTGCTATATTTGTGTGAAGTCTTCCATCATCAACGCTTGTAAACCATTTAAATCAAGGTGGAGTTTTCATACTATTACCAAACGACACTTGTAACACCCCAAGTTCTCAGAATTCGAGAAGCTACTGGTTAGGACCTCACAATGGGTTCCGGCCTTGGTTTAACAACAACTTTACTAGGATCTTACAACAAGGCACAAATGTATTTAAATTCTTTGAAAATAACAAATACTATTTGTATGAATGAACAACACATGACAGCCAGCCTTACAAAGCATATATATATATAGGTATATAACATGCATGCCGAATAGAAGACTCCCCCGTCCCCATCTAATGAGTACATGGACCCGGCTGACCATCTTTTCTAGATCTCTCTGCAACTATCTATCTCTACAAAATCTACAACACGGAATAACCGTTAGCTAACAATCCAAATATAAATAGAATAAAGATAGCACAAACACATCCAAGGTAACATAAACACTCATCATGATGACACACAATCCGGTTATTATCTGATAGCTTAGGTGATTCACTTTATTCCATTTTAAAGTTATGGCACGAGAAATCTTAGATTTCTCGCCTCCGTTCCTTATCCAACTGATGTGGGTCTATCACACATCCGCCGGTAGCATCGCCACAAACCAAGTCTGGACTAGTCCTCAAAGAAACCCCCAGCGCCCTCGGGCTAACTAAGCAGAATGCCACCGTCCGTTACTCTTAGGCCAAATATGTAGGTCGGTCGATAATTAATAATAAATAAACAAATCTAACAAACACCACTATCATTATTCACACTCATATCCGAAAGCTAGCTAAGTAAGCCCAAAGGACTTACCTAAATCAGTCTCGACTCTCAAATCTCAACCCGGTCAGCAACCATAGATTACTCAATTGCCTGTCATAAGAGGCAAGTGGATTTAAACATTTCCCATACACTTAGAAGTCTATGACTTCTAAGATGTAAGATTCTAACAGAAGAGAAATTACTAAAATACCCTCCTAGGGTAGAATGACCATTTTACCCCTTGCTTCTGAAACTTCCAAAAAAAATCCCCTAAAATATGTCTATCCTCTTCTTTGGGACATCATTTCATATTCTAACTTTTAAGAATGAGTTTAGGTAGAAACTAGAAACACACATTCTCCTCACTTCTCAAAAAGGTCACTAGGATCCAACTTTAGACTATGATACGAACCCCGAATAAAAAATATAAAAATTTTAACAAAAATCTCTAAGTCTTCTATGTTATGCACTCTATCCATAGAAGCAAGAGTTTCCACAAAATACCTAATAACCACTTTTACACAAATTCCCAAATTCGGTTTCAAAACCAAAAATTCAATCTTAGCAAAAACTGAGTATTTCTTAACTGCTCAACCAGTCAACTTTGGATCTTCATAAATCTACATCTAACCGTTGGATTAACCTCAATTTTTGATACATTACCCTATGCATGACACTCTATAACATCCTAAAAACTGAACGGTGGATTATATTTTTAATATATATAAACTTAAGTTCAAATATGACTGCACAATACAAAATATTTCCAACACTTAGAAAATTTTAGCAACATCCACAAACTGCTTAAGTCTCGATTTTGAAAAATCATAACTCCAAAACCTCTTGATGAAATCCTCTCAAATTTTGATATATAATACTATATAATCCTAAATATGACATATCCGAAATCCAAGTCCAACAGAGATCAAAAACTTATTCAAAACTATCTCACAAAATTGCATCACACGTAATTTTTCTCAACACTCAGCACACTTATCAAAACTACATGAGGAACCAACTTTGGGACACCATATCTCCTAAACTATGACTCAAAATACTCTCAGAATCTAGTATGATCTACTGTGCAATACCATCTATAAGATATCCGAAAACCATAAACAAAGGAGGAGTCTAGCTTACCCAAATATGAACTCAAGGTTGATTGTTCGTAGCCTTACGACCCGGAAAAACGCAGCAGCTCTTTAAGCCATCTTCTAGGGCTTCTATGGAGGGTCTAAAGACATAATTTGGTACTCTCATCAGCACATAGCTCCTTGTAAGGCTTGTTGGAAAACCCGCAAGCGGACTTGATTAATCACTCTTTGTACACAAAGAGAGTAACGCAAAGAAGAGGTCGAGGTCATTACCGGACAAGCGAGGCTCGATGTGCTCACGTGCGTGAGGCAAAGACGAAGTTGTGACCCCTGTCACTTTGGCGCATCTACGGCTGGGAAATGACGCACCAGTGGCCAGGAGGGACGGCATCACACGCTGATCTGCTCCTTGCTCCTGCGCGAAGATGAAGGGGAAGGCATGAGGTATCCGAAGGCGGGGAGGAGTTATGGATTGAGACGAACAGAAACGGTGCGTGCAGAAGGCGAGGAGAAGATCTGATGTTGTGTGAAGGAAGATGAAGAAAACGACGGTTACAGATTTGACGACACGGCTACAGGCGGACGGTCCTCCTGTGTGGGCTCGAGGAGGACGGCAAGGAGGTCGAGGTGGACCTCGATGGTTGAAGGCCGACAAACAAGGATTGGGGTTTGGTTGGGCACGAGAAACAGATAGGAAGCAGCTTCCGGGTTCAAAGTCGACAGTGGCGGGGAAGACCGACACCGGTCGGCGCTACTAGTGGCGGTAAGGGGTTGAGCATCGGCTGCTGCCCAGGGAAGGAGGGTGACAGTTGGGTCCTGGACGTGGAGGTCAAACTAGGGTTAGAGGGGAGATGAGCCAGCCACGTGAAATTGAAGAAGCATAAAAGCAGGTTTCACTCAGCCCTTTAATGGGCCCATCCGGCTTTCCAATGACGTGCCCGAATGACAAGTCTTGACGGGCCCAAATGGCCTATCTTACCGGATACCATTCTTTTGACGGAAAAGAGGAGATAGATCGGATTTGCGTACTTCCTGTGAGTCAAGTCCTCACATAAAATAATAAAAACATAGAAGAAAAGATGAGTTTCAAAACCCATAAAAATGGCAAGACAACAAAGGAAAGTCCAAACTAGTATAATTCCGGTGTAACTCGGAAATAATCGGAATTAAAAATATTCCGGTTATTACAACACTATTATGAAAATAAAAAGATATAACCTTCCTCGAAGTGAAATACAAGACATATTGTATTGGACATCAAGCAAAACTCGTCTAGGAAGGCAAGGTTGGAGGAACTCCAAATAAAACATGGATCTGGAAAATTAACATAATGCCTAAAGTTTTTTTTTGTTGTTGTGAAAACTAACCCTAGATTGAATCCAACAAAAGAGAACTTAGACAAACAAAAAATTTCATTCCTAATGCACTACGATTTCTATCAACACCTAGTAGAGAGTGCTAGACACCTCTTCTTTGAATTTCCACACACAATGCACAATATCAAAACGAAAAAACATATTATATCACCAACAAAAGTAAGACAAATAGTAGTCACGTGGTGGAACATCTGACTTACTAGAAATCAAATAGTATTTAACAACCAAGAATCATTTATTAAAAAACATGGGATGAAAAACCATCAACATCAGCAAACAACCATAGAAATAGAGATGGAAACAAACAATATCAAATCGTAGATACCTACGCAAGGATATGCTAAAATTAACTTCGGCGCATCTAGAAACTCGGTTGACCAATATGTTTTTGGCTATTTCATACTTAACCACAATACCATCCATCTTGCTACAAGCAAGGGAAGATGTGATGTTGAATATGTTCTTGATGTAGAAATGTCCGCCCTAAGAGAGGGCCTTCAACAGGCCACAAGTTTAGGATTTACTACCATTGATATCGAATGAGAAATCTCGTGCTCATTAATGTTATCAACCAAATTTGCAAACCATCTTGTGAATCAGACATGTGATGAGTGTCAAATGTAACATCATATAAGCTTTAGAATCAAGCAGATCATACACCTATTGTTCTCTCATACATCCCTAGTTGTACCAAAAGAATTCCCTTTCCATATTTTGGTATCTACCTTGGCATTTTTGTGTTTTAATCATTTCCGGCATCAGATTTGCCAAATGTACATCCTTCTTGAAGTAAGAGTTGAAGAGAAGACCATAAATGACTGAGGAATTACAACACGATGTCCCCCAACCAAGCCCGATGATAATATCCACTAATACACGGACCATCCAAAACATATTGCACTATCTTGCCCTTAATTTGAACAATTCGATCAATTTATTGAATGAATTCGAAGCAAATTCAATAAAGAACAAAAATTTATGATGGTGGTGAAAGAGACAAAAACCAAAGAAAAAATGTAAGAGCCTTAGTCTTTTAGGACCCCGCGCTTGTGCCTCAGCTGAGACGCGGGTGCATGGCCGCCCCAGCGACCCTGTGAACCGCCCCCAACGGCCCTGTGGTCCGCCCTTGCGGCTCGAGGACCCGCCCCTGCGGTTTCCTGCGGTTGCAGCCGCCTTTGTAGACTCTTTGACCGTGTGTTTCCTTGGCTTCCTATATAAGCTTCCTCCTTCCTTCTGATGAAGTGTTTCCCCTTCTTCTTCAGCCTCATCTCCCCTTACGTTCTTCTTCCTTTTTCATCTTATTCTTTGATCTTGTTCTTGTTTTGGATTCAAGAGTGGATCTTGGTCTAAGTTTGTGTTGGCTGAAGTGTGGTTGATGTTGTTGCTAAGGTTGTGTTGTAGATGACCTATTGTTGAGGTTGTAGTTGTGGGAACAGTCTCTTGAGATGTGGTGGTGAGTTCTTCCCTTCTTTCTTTCTTTTCTTTCTTCTTCCATCTCCTTTAGCTTAGGAATCCACAAGTTTGATCTTGTATTGGTCTTTTTAGACATGTATTGATGTATATATGTATATATATGTATGTGGATGGTGAAGAGGTGAAGAAGAGCGAGTGAAGGATCAAAGAGAAGTCGAAGATTTGCTTTTACACAGTCAGCGGCCCTTGCGCCTGCCAGAAGCCGCCCTTGCGTCTGGTGTGCCTCCGGCCCTGCGTGGAGCGCCTCCGCCCCTGCGCCTCCGCCCCTGCGCCTCCGCCCCTACGCCTCCCTTGTGATTCGCCCCCTGTGTCTCCTTGTCACGCAAGTGCGTCTTGTCCAAGACATACCTAGTGTGGTATGAGTCCTTTCCTTTTTTAGTGTAAGTAGGTTAGAAGCATGCTAGGTATGAGTATAAGAATAGGATGATGATATCATGGTCTCGATATATGCCAGTTATGCTTTGAGGTAGTAGGTTGTTGAGGCTTATAGGTTAGATATGATCCTTATAGATCCATTGGGTCTAGGTGTGACCCCTTTGATTAATAGGAGATTTGACATCTCTTTATTCCTTGTTATTAGGTAGTGATATCCTCCGGATTGGAGTTGATCGTGGTTGAGGTTATCTTGAGGTTGAGGTAAGTCCGTAGGACTTACGTAGCTACATTCCTATATTGGATGTATGCATGAGTGGTGATTGTTATATGCTTGTTAGCATGCGATGTTGATTATTACCGACCTATGGTTTATTGGATGGCCCCCGTGCAGTGGCAGTGATAACCTTTCCCTTTCATCATGTAAGGAGTCTGGGAGGTTCTTTGTAGGTCAGGTTAGTCCTGGTATACGGGATGGGCACTTCACCACTCCCCATGGTACACGGGAATTGCGTTGATACTACTCCAGATGGCTATGGTACCCAAAGGTGAGGATGATATATTCCTTGTGTCACATATTTTCATATATATATATATATGAATTGAGTGTATGACTTTATAAACTTAATTAAACGGGTAAACGTGTGACAACATGATTGAGTGTTCATTGTTCCATGATATGTGTATGTGCTTATGCATTATCTTATATATGAATGGTTAGCTAACGGTTTCATACCGTGTTGTAGATGCTTTGCAAGATAGGAGGATTGTAGAGTGAGCCAGATGGGTGATCCGTTGAGAGCTTCCGTACACTAGGTTGTGCGAGGGATTATGGGATGTTTTGTACATGTATGGATATGTGTTACTGTTTTGTACTCAGTGATGTTTTGTAAAACCTTTGTTTGTATATATTTATATAGATGTTTTGGTTTTAATCTATTTGTGTCTTGTTGTAAGATCCAGGTAGCTTGTTGTCATGCTAGGGTCAGGATCCATTGTGAGAACCTAGCCCAGTAGAGCCCCAAGTCCAGCGGATTTGCGGTGTTATAAAGTTTGTATCAGATCTTTAGGTTTACAATAATGGAACTAGTAATCTGCGATAAAGGTCAAATAGATAAATAAACAGATACGGAAAGGGGTCTGACTTTTGAAAAGGACTTTGGTTTTGAAAAGAGTACAACTGTTTTGAGATAGAGTGTACGGGAAGTCATCACCTTTTGAGGATCCCGACAGTATAGATATATATATATATATATATATATATATATATATATATATATATATATATATAGATATGTATTATGTGATGTTTTGTTTGCATGTTGGCCTTCAGTATTTTTTATACACACACACACACACACATATATATATATCCTTATAAGTTAGATTTGCATACCCCGTAGATGGTTCGGATTAGAGCGACCTCTGCAGTTGGACGAGGTAGAGGTAGACCCCCTCTTCCTCCAGTAGTGATAGGTCAGGGACATGTTCCCATTGTTGATCCGCTTGCAACGGAGGATGTACACGAAGAGGTTGTTGAGAGTATCGTTCCTGAAACTAGGACTGGTGGAGTTGCGAGACAAAAATCCCAGCGAGTCCGGTCAGATGACTCGGATCATGTCTCTATGAGAGGACTAGAGTTCCGCGTGTACATCAGACGAGTTGAGGAGGTTGCCAAAGCGGTTAGACGTGCCCCGGATCTGCCAGCACAGGAGGGATCTTCTAAGATGTCCTAGGGAGCTACTCAGGTGCTATTTATACCGGCACGTGTTGCCGAGATTACTGGAGTTCCAGAGGAGTATAGAGGGCCTCGACCAGACACTTGGTTGAAGTGGTTTCATCAGATAGGAGTACCATCTTTCTCTAGGAAGGTGGGATTGGAGACTCAAATGTGGATTGGACATGTGGACTCAACCCTTAAGTCTATTTAGATGTCCAGAGGATAGACGGATAGAGTTAGTACAGACTCTATTCCGTGACCTAGCTTAGTAGTGGTGGAGGACTATGTGGGTTCGAGCTACTAGCTATGATAAGATGCGGAGTATGATCCGAGAGCGCTTCTGCCTTGCCTCTCTGAGGAGGGAGAAACTACAGGATTTTGTAGAGGCATGTTTCGAGGATGTGCCGATAGCTGATGCCATCAGTCGATTTCAGGAGGAGATGGAATTACTAGGTCTAGTTGCACCTTCTAAGGACCAACACGTGTATTTGTTCTCTCGTTGATTGAGGGAGAGTACACGTTCATACATGGCGGGTTTTCATTGCAAGTCTCTCACAGACTATCAGGACAAAGCCTCAGATTATGAGCGTGAGCGGGCCTGCCAAAGGAGGAATTCACAGACGGGACGGTCTGAGAAGAGATAGTGGACTAGCCAGACCAATGGTGTTGGGGGAGCTTCAGGTTCCGGGTAGAGGCCGAGACGCCAGAGTTACCCCTCATTTGCACCAGTTGTAGAGAAGGAACGATAGTGTTTCAACTGTGGCGATCCTGGACATATATGATCAGAGTGTACGAGGTCGTTGGTGACTTGTTACACTTATGGCAGGCCAGGTCATAGAGCTGTCTTTTGTAGATAGGGTGGAGCTACATTGCAATAGGGTTCTTCCCCTGCTAATGTAGTAGGAGGTGGGTAGAGGCCACCTCAGCAGCAGACACAAGGACAGTAGAGAATCCCAGATTGTCCTTCTACTCAAGGATCTGCTACCGGATCGAGTAGAGGTAGAGGTAGTAGTGGGAGCACCACTGACACTAGAGGAGCACATGGTAGAGTTTTTTAGTTAAGAAGTGCAGAGGAGCCAACTGCACCGGCTGCTACAGATACCACTATGATTCATGGCTTGCCTGTTAGAGTTTTGTTTGATACGGGTGCCACGCACTCTTTCATTTCTTATGCATGTGTTGATAGACTAACCTTAGATACAATAGAGGGTAGAACTTTCTTGATAGGGTTACCAGATGGGGGTCAGGTTAGAGGTACCCAAGAGGTACACGGTTGTCCTATACATTTAAGAAACCGCGATTTGGTTGTGGACTTCTTTGCCATGCCGTTGGTGCAAGAGAAAGTCATTTTGGGTATGGATTGGATTCATAGACATCGTATTGTATTAGATATAGGTAGGAGGACTGTGATGGTCTCTACCGAGACGGGTCAGATAGAGATTTTCCGAGGTAGGGACCTTGGAAAGTAAGGTATGGTGTGTAACACCCCGAATCCGCGGGACTCGAGGCGTCACTGGCTAGGATCTCACAGTGGATCCTGACCCTAGCTTGACAACAAGTTCACTAGATCTTACAACAAGGCACAGATAGATTAAAACCAAAACATCAAACTCTATATATATACAACAAAGGTTTACAAAACACCGCTGAGTACAAAACAACAATCCATACATATAGAAAATATCCCATAATCCCTCGCACAATCCAAGCGTACGGAAACCCTTCAGCGGATCACCCATCTGGCTCACTCTACAGTCCTCCTATCCTACACAACATCTACAACACGGTATGAAACCGTTAGCTAAACATTCATATATAGGATAATGCATAAGCACATACACATGTCATGGAAAGATAAACACTCAATCATGCTGCCGGTTAGCATGAAATATTGTGATATTTTAGACACGTTTTCTAAGTGTATTTGATTCATATTGATAGTCATTGATTGAGCATAGATGCATTTGTGAGCTAGTTTGTCTATAATGTCGATATAGAGATCTACACAAGCTTTATGTTGATTATAGGTGATTGAGAGCTATTTCCGAACGGAATCGAGCAAAGATGGAGTTGTTGAGCAATGTCCATGGATTGAAGGCATTTCTAGGAGCTAAGGGAATGCCAACTTGAGGAATGCACGAGGCTAAGGAAGAATCACGTTCTTGCCCTAAACCACGCTCTAAAATACGGCCGTATTACTTTCCATGCTCAGTTCCATGGCCGTGGAACCATGGCTAAGGAAGCGCGGTTCATTCCAGCAACTTCTACGGCCGTGGAGATGATGGTTCAAACCGTGTTGAATTCCACGCTCTAAATTACGGCCGTGGAACCTTCCACGACCGTGATCTTGGCGATCTTTTTTCGCCACACTTTAAGCCACGATCTTTTAAAAGATTGGGCCGGGCCGCTACTTCATCATACACTATAAAAGGACGGACGAAGAGAGATTCCGTCACCTCTACTTAGACGCACTTTCGCCCACACCTCGCTTTAGAGATCTTTGCGACTTTTGAAAAAGACGTACTTTGCGCTCATCCTTGGAGTTGCCCTAATCTCGCACTTTGGTGGAGATTGTGATCGAGATTTCCGGATTGACGGAAGATCAAAGATTCGGAAGAGTGTTCGCAAGAAGATTCCTCTTCTTGCTTAGGTTTGATTTAGAGGACGGATTGACATCCCGTTCTTTCTTCTTATCTAAGATTGTGTTTGTGTGTTCTATTCCGAATCTAGTGACAATATTTGTTCTTGATTGTGACTTTGAGATTGATTTGAAGTTTATTGAAGGTTTTCAGAAGTTCTCATCTTTCAATCTTTTAATTCTTGAATTTGATATCAATATGACTATTGTTGGCTAAAAACCCTTAACAATTCTAAGGTGAAGGGTTGATAGTTGTGGCTTAGATGATGATAGATCGATCGTAAACAGATTGGACCCTGAGAGTTAGAGAGAATCGCCGACGAACCCTAAATTACGGTCTGTTCTTGAGTCCACGACCGTGGAACCTCAAGATCCAACCGTGATTTCTCTTAAGTTTACGAACTTGCTTTTACTTTAATCCAAAGTTAAAGATTTGCTTTAACTTAGTTTAGGCTTGCCTTTTTTAGGTGGTAGTGAAGCCTCAACAACCTCTACCCCGATTGTGAGTGTCACAACCGTAATCGGTTTAGTTAGTCTTGATCCTTGGATTATGAGTTTGGGTATTTGACATTAATTCTTACCTTTAGAATCTTTCTATATTGAAGCCTCAACAACCTTTATAGAGAGTGTCTTGTAGGTGAGTTATATAAGGTTTTTGGAACTTCACCGTACGATTACCTTACATTAGCATACCTTTGCATACCTTAACTCTGTCCTTATATCATTAGTATATCTTGAATCGATTGTCACAGCTGGATACTTGGATCTTTAGGATTGTTGTTTTCCCAATATTTGAAAAGCTTCATACATTTACTTGCTTGATAATCTACAATCGAATTTGTTCCCCCCAAATCCCTGTGTTCGATCTCTGGAATACTTGCTAATCTACGCCGATCCGTACACTGCGGGTTCGCTTGCTTGATTCTAGTTTTATAAATTTAAAGCTTATTTGCACGCACGCTAAGTGGCGAACAAGTTTTTGGCGCCGTTGCCGGGGACTTGGTCTAGGCCGAATTCGGTTTTTGGTTGTCAAGCTTGGGAGCTTCTCCCTCGTTATTTGATATCTTTTCGAGTGCATGCGCAGGTCTAGGAACACCGGAGACCTCTTACCTCTCGATCAAGAGCTTGAGAGGACTTTAAGGCAAAAGCGCAAGGAAAAGAAGATGGCTGAAGAACACGAACGTGATCTTCAAGCGGAGTTAGCGGAGAAAGAAGCTCAACTCCAATGGAATGAGAATATTCGCCGGGATGAAATGGATCGTCATCAATCTCAAGTTAACGATCTAAAAGATATGATGTTCCAGATGAGGATAGAAATAAGCAACCTTAAGAATAAGGGGAGCAAGAAATCCTCAAGGAGGGGATCAAGATCAAGAAGAAGAAGCCATTCATCCGCTGATGATAGTGATTCTTCCATGCCACCGCTAGAGGAAATTGATCCCACGATCAATTTGAATCCTTTTCATCCACGGGAAGCTGCTAATCGTCGTGTTCCACCTAGGAATGCGAGGATCGAACGTGTAGATGATGAGCCAAGAACTCTTGGCCAAAGGATGGATCCAACACAACAACCACGCCGTTTGGGCGTGAACTTTAATGCTGATGATGTGCAAGGGTTTAGCTTCAACCCTCAAGTCATTACTCTTGTTCGCCAAAACCAATTTGGCGGGACAAGCGCTGAATCTCCACACCAACACTTGCAAAACTTTGAGTGTATGATGGAGACAATGAGGCCGAAGAACGCGACTACCAACAACTATAAGCTCAAGCCTTTCTTCTTCTCCTTGAAAGGAAAAGCGTTGTCTTGGTACCAAGCTCTTCCTAGTGGGAAACTAGACACGTGGGAAGACCTTTCCGCGGAGTTCCTCACCAAATTCTTTCCGCCATCCAAAACGGCGGAACTTAGAGGTAAGATCAATGCATTTTCCATGAGGTCTAACGAAAGTTTGTTTCAGTCATGGGAAAGGTTTCAGGACTTGTTATTGGATTGCCCTCATCATGGCATATCCAAGCTTGCATTGTTGGAGATTTACTATAAGGGGCTGGATGCGGGGACGCAATTCAACCTCCAATCCCTCTCATGTGGAACATTCATGGACATGAGAGAAGATGACGCTTGGGACTTCATTGAGAAGCAAGCAAGAGTCATAGAGAAGTATTCCCACCGGAAAGTGGAGGGAAATCGTGTGGAGCAAGGAGTAAAGCTCACACATGAAGCTCAAAATCAGATTTTCTCCCTCAACAATGAGATCAAAGAGTTGAAGGAGGCAATCAAGACCAACTTTCCAAAGCAACAAGGCAAGGATGTTGGCTATTTGGGCAACAACAACAATGGCGGTGAGAACACAAACCGCAACAACAACAACAATAACCGGAATAATAACCGGAACAATTGGAATGGCAACAACAACAACCGGAACAACAATTGGAACAACAATAGGGGTTCAAACAACAACAATTGGCACTCCAATCAACAAAATTCCGGTAACTCTTATCCTTCCAATTCGAATTCACTAACTCCACCTTCCTCTTCCTCTACTCCTTTGAAAAGCCAGGGGCAAACATCTAATGGAGGAAACACTTCGGGGAAGGAGAAGCCCGATCCCATGTTGGAAACGATCTTGGGAAAGCTTCAAGGATTGGAGAACCGCATCATTAAGGTTGATGATCAAATTTCTAAGGTTGATAAAGCCCAAAAGGTTTTAGAAAACCAAATGTTCAGCCATGCGGAGGAAGTTCCTAGGAATCAAGGGAAACTTCCAGGAAAGACGGAGGACAACCCTAAGGGAAGGGTCATGGCAATCACAACTAGGAGCGGAGTGACTACCACCGATCCGCAGCCTAAGTTTGTTGAAGTCCCCGTAGAGAAAGACAAAGAGAAGGGGAAGGAGAAGGGAGATGTCTACGTTCCTCCTCCAGCTTACAAACCTCCCCTATCATTCCCTCAATCTAGAGCGAGAGCGCGCCTAGATAAACAGTTTGGTAAGTTTATAGAACTCATGAGCAAGCTGCATATTAATATACCCTTTATTGATGCTATTGTAGGTATGCCGGCTTATGGCAAGTTCTTGAAGGAACTCCTCTCCAACAAGAGAAAGCTAGAAGATTTCGGTGAGGTTAAGATGAGTTCGGATTCTTCGGATCTCATCAAAACCATGAAGGCGAAAATGCCCCCCAAGCTAAAGGATCCGGGGTCGTTTTGCATTCCCATAGGAGTGGGAGATGTCACATATGATGCATTATGTGACTTAGGAGCAAGTGTGAGCATCATACCACTTGCATTATGCAGAAAGATCGGTTTAGGCAACCCTAAACCGGTGAAGATGACGTTATACATGGCGGATCGATCCATCACTCGTCCCGTCGGTATTGTAGAGGACGTCCCAGTCAAGCTAGGTAAATTCTTTGTTCCCATTGACTTTGTCGTGCTTGACATTCCTGCAGATAGTCCGGTCCCGATCATAATCGGAAGACCGTTTCTTGCAACTTCCGGCTGCATAGTCGATTGCAAGAATGCTAGACTCGCCTTTGACATAGGAGAAGAGAAGGTAGATTTCGTTCTTTCCACTCTAGTGAAGGAGCCAATCTTTGATGAGGATATGTTCAATATCCAAGATGAAGAAGGGTTGTCTAGAGAGGAGGTAAGTGCTATTCTCTTCAAAGATCCTTTGCAAAAGGTCATTACTATGAGTCTAACGAATGTAGGGGAAGAAGAGGAGTGCAATGAGGCAATTGAAGCCTTAGAAGCACAAGAAGAAATGGGTGAAGTGGAATTCGAGGAGCTCCACGACGAGGCTGAAAACGTGAGAATCCACGGCCATACACTATATTCCACGGCCGTGGATCTCACAACCCAAAGCGTGGCTCACTCCAGGGGGTTACACGGTCGTGGAGAAGGCAGAGCAACCGTGACCACCTTCGACGCCCTAAACCACGGCCGTGGAGGACATAGGGAAACCGTGATTCTGGCCGTGGAAAAGGGTGAACGAGACACTCCTTCAACTTCCTTCGATTCTTCACCTACACCTTCAACACCCTTAGAAACTTCTAAGGAGACATCGGATGCTCCTCAAGGATCATTGGAAGCTCCGAAAGCAATGGAACTAAAACCACTTCCTACTCATCTAAGGTACGCTTTCCTAGGACCTAATTCTACCTTTTCAGTTATTGTTAGTTCCGATCTAAGCATAGATGAACATAATCAGCTCATGATTGTCCTTAGGAAACATAGGAAAGCTTTAGGCTACACTATTGAGGACTTAGTAGGAATTAAACCCTCCCTATGCATGCACAAAATATTAATGGAGGAAGACTTTAGGACTTCAAGACAACCTCAAAGGCGGTTGAACCCGACCATGAAGGAGGTTGTCAAGAAGGAAATTCTTAAACTTCTTGATGCAGGTATCATCTATCCTATCTCCGATAGTAAGTGGGTGAGCCCGGTTCAAGTAGTTCCAAAGAAGGGAGGAATGACGGTCATCACCAACAAAAACAACGAACTCATTCCTACCCGAACCGTAACGGGATGCGGATGTGCATTGACTACCGCAAGCTTAACAACGCGACGAGGAAGGATCACTTCCCACTGTCCTTCATCGATCAAATGCTTGAAAGGTTAGCGCAACATTCGCACTTTTGCTATCTTGACGGTTATAGTGGTTTCTTTCAGATTCCGATACACCCGGATGATCAAGAGAAGACCACATTCACGTGCCCGTGGGGTACGTTCGCTTATAGGAGAATGCCGTTCGGGCTTTGCAACGCCCCAGCCACCTTTCAAAGGTGCATGATGGCCATCTTCTCCGAATACATAGAGGAAATCATGGAGGTCTTCATGGACGATTTCTCCGTATACGGTTCCTCTTTTAACGATTGCCTTTCTAACCTTTCTCTTGTTTTACAAAGCTGTGAGGATACTAACCTAGTTCTTAATTGGGAGAAGTGTCAATTTATGGTGAAGGAAGGAATTGTATTAGGTCACTTAATCTCTAGTAGAGGGATAGAGGTGGATAAGGCGAAAATAGAGACTATAGAGAAACTTCCTCCCCCAACTTCAGTGAAAGGGATAAGAAGTTTCCTAGGACATGCTGGATTTTATAGACGTTTCATTAAAGACTTCTCTAAAATATCAAAACCGCTCACTAATCTATTGATGAAGGATGCAGTTTTTGAGTTTTCGCAGGAATGTTTGGATGCGTTTAACACCATTCGGCAAGCTCTAATTTCAGCACCTATTATCCAACCTCCGAATTGGACTCTTCCCTTTGAGGTTATGTGCGATGCTAGTGACGTAGCTATAGGAGCTGTTCTTGGACAACGGAAGGAAGGGCGAACCCATGCCATATACTATGCTAGCAAGACGCTAGATGAAGCGCAGCTCAATTACGCCACTACCGAAAAAGATTTTTTAGCCATTGTCTATGCTATTGACAAGTTTCGCTCTTATCTTGTAGGTGCAAAGGTGATTGTCTACATGGATCATGCTGCGATCCGGTACCTCCTTGCGAAGAAAGATGCGAAGCCAAGGCTAATTAGATGGATTCTCCTCCTACAAGAATTTGATCTAGAGATCCGCGAAGAAAGGTTCAGAAAATTCTGTTGCGGATCATTTGAGTCGCCTAACACATCTAGAGGACGACCATTTACCCATCGATGACTCCTTCCCGGACGAACACCTACACATTATTGAGGAGTGCATCGATGTGATCTCCAAAGGTAACGAACCATGGTTTGCTGATTTTGTTAACTATTTGGTTTGTCACGAGATACCACCCGGATTATCCTACGCACAAAGAAAGAAGTTCTTTAAGGATGTCCGGGAATACTTTTGGAACGAGCCTCTCCTCTTTAAGAGAGGTCCGGATGGCATCATTCGGCGATGTGTGCCGGAAGATGAAATGCAAAGTGTCATCCACCATTGTCATTCACTACCTTGTGGAGGACACGCTAGTTCGAACAAGACTAGCGCAAAGGTATTGCAATCTGGATTCTTTTGGCCTACTTTATTTAGAGATGTGCAATCCTTTGTTTCTTGTTGTGATGCTTGTCAAAGAACAGGTAATATCTCTAGGAGGAATGAGATGCCCCTCAACAACATCCAAGAGGTGGAGATTTTCGATGTTTGGGGAGTAGACTTGATGGGACCGTTCCCATCCTCTTGTAGAAACCAATACATACTATTGGCGGTAGATTACGTTTCTAGATGGGTGGAAGCAATTGCCACTCCCACCAATGATGCCATGGTGGTGGTTAAGTTCTTTAACAAGACCATTTTTCCACGATTTGGGACGCCAAGGACTATCATTAGTGATGGAGGTTCTCACTTCATTGCCCGGCGCTTTGAAGCTCTTCTAGCTAAGTATGGGGTTACTCACAAGATCGCTACCCCTTATCATCCACAAACGAGTGGACAAGTTGAGATCTCAAATCGGGAGATCAAAGGAATCTTAGAGAAGACGGTTTCAAGGACTAGGAAGGATTGGTCCTTGAAGCTTGATGACGCATTGTGGGCATACCGGACTGCGTACAAGACTCCCATAGGAACCACACCATACAACCTTGTGTATGGGAAGTCTTGTCACTTACCGGTAGAGTTAGAGCATAAGGCGTTTTGGGCTATTAAGTGGCTGAATTTTGGCATGAAGGAAGCGGGAGAGAAGCGTCTCTTAGACCTTAATGAGCTGGAAGAACTCCGCTTGAATGCCTACGAAAACGCCAAGATCTATAAGGAGAGAGCAAAGCGTTGGCATGATAAGCACATCATTCCAAAGGACTTCAAAGAAGGAGATCAAGTTCTCCTCTTCAATTCAAGGCTTCGTCTCTTTCCAGGTAAGCTTAAATCTCGTTGGACCGGACCTTTTCTAATTAAGCGTATTTTTCCCTATGGTGCAGTTGAAGTATGGGGTGAAGCGGGCGGAAGCTTTAAGGTGAACGGCCAACGACTCAAGAAGTACACGCCGGAACTCCAAGGTGAAGAGTTCGCGCCTACCGCACTCGAATAAGTGCGAGATTGGTCTAGCTACGGACCTTAAACAAAGCGCTTCTTGGGAGGCAACCCAAGGTATTGCATTTTTTTTTTGTTTTCGATTCATAGTTTAGCTTAGTTTAGACGTTTTTGCTTTATTTTGCCTTCGATTCCTTCCGGTATGTTTGTGTTTTTGGATGTAGGAACGATGGAAAAGGAAAAGGGAAGAATAATGTTGAAGAAAAGTGACGAAACTTGGACTTTGGAGCTTTACAGAGAGTTCCACGGCCTAAACCACGGTCGTGACAGCTATAGTGACCGTAATTTCCAAAAGCCTTTGAAAAATCACCAAAACCACGGTTCCATACATTTCCACGGCCGTGGAACCCCCCGACAGACCGTGATTTTCAAAATTTTGCCTGTCACTATATAAACCACGTTCTTCACAAAAATCACTTCACCAAACCACTTCCACGACCCAAAAACGCCGATTCCACACCCTTCCTTCCAAATCTCCGTTCGTTAACCGTTTTCGACGGTTCTTCTTTCCAAATTGAAGCAAATTCGACTACCAACAAGATCCAAGCAACGAATCGAGCAGCAAATCACCAAGGAACGCACAATTCGGATTTTAAAATCCGAAACCTAGGTTTTTTCACTCTTCTTGATCTTTGCCAATTTGGTTCGTTTTTGCTAGAAATTATAGGAGAACTGCTTGAAACTGGAAGGAATTAGACTAGGGCTGCCTGATTGTTGAATTTGAGTGCTGATTGTTGAGTTTTGAGAAAAACTGAGACGAATCACGGTCCCTGGTAGTTCCACGGCCGTGGAATCATCAAGAACAGGCCGTAATTTTGAACAGTGATGGACTTTGTGAGGAGAGTTTCTGGGAGAATAAAGGAGAAGAAGAATGACCAAAACAAGAAGAGGAAGGGCAATCCCTCTTCTTCTTCATCCTCTAGAGCACCACCACCCTCTTCCCCTTCACCTCCATCATCACCTTCATCACCCTCACCTCCTAGCCCTAGAGTACCGACCATTCATGAGGATCACCTTGATGCATTCAAGAGGATCCATGAGAGGGCTGTGATTGGACCTAGGTACCTATTGTTAGAGGATCTAGCTCCTCTTAACATTATAGATGACCTTACTTGGCTCTTGGATAGAGCCGGACTAGTTGTCTTCTCGGCTATCCGAGAAGACACCTACGAGGAGATTACGAGGGAGGTTGTGACGTCTTTCGAGCACAGCCATGTGGATAGGACCGTTTCTTTTCATCTTATGGAAAGAAACTATGATTTTTCCATCCGTGAGTTCGGGACCTTCTTTGGGTTCCATGAGACCTTCAATGGTCGCTTTCCTAGTGGCGTTTACGCCAAAGACTTTTGGGAGGAGGTTTCTATGATTTACGCCAGCGAGGACCGCTGGCAACCTGCTGACGCTAAGGCTAAGTTGATGTACCACTTAGCCTTGAAGATTGCTCACCGTGTTCTTTCGGAGTGTCTCTTCCCTAGGACGGAGACGCCCCAAAAGATCAAGACGGATGAGCTCTTTTTGCTATACTCTATGCTGTATGGGCGCCGAGCTGACTGTGCCACCCTCTTAGCTGCTACTATGAGCAAGCTTAAGAACAAGAGTAAGGGCAACATTGGATATGGTGGGATAGTTACCCATCTTGCTAGGGCGTTGGGAGTCGATTTTTCTGCATGTACCCGCATACCAGCCGTACCCTTAGGACTTCATGCCTTCATGACTAGAGGTCTCATCTTCCCCACACATAGAGGTCCGCCTTATGCGGCCATGCCTTGGGAGAGCAGGACGGGTAGGGGTATTGAGTGGCTACAGGAGTACTCCATTATGGCTGGACGCCATAATTGGAAGGAGACGTTCGCTGCTATGCATGCGAACAGGATTTCAGCTCCTCCATATGTCCCACCACCGCCCGTAGTTGAGGAGGAGGAGATGAAGGATCAGTTTGAGGGTGGAGGAGGAGCCGAGCAGGAGTTTGGCACGTTTCCGGATCAGCCGGATGCGGCCCCCGATGTGCCTAGACGTTCTCCACGTCCCGCCAGAGCTTCAGGCTCGTCTTCTCGCCACGCCAGCGTGAGTGAGAGACCCACTTGGGCAGAGACACCTCCTGCATGGTATGGAGCTCCACCTTCATGGGCTACACAGACACCATCTGCACCAGCACCAGCACCGTCCGACGCTCCAGAGTGGTACAGTCATGCTCCGGGATGGTATGAGCAGATGCCGGATTGGGCTACTGGTCTTTCGGAGAGAGTAGGAGCATTGGAGATTTGAGCCGATGCTAGAGATGGACGCTTGGACGACCTCGATCACATGATGAGAGATGTCTACCGCCATCAGTTTGGGCGGTTTTATGATCCTAGCTTCTCTCCATTCCCGCCTCCACCAGCGCCGCAGTGATGATGATTGCATGACCGACAGCTTTAGCCGCTCCACCGCCACTTTGTGAGTTTCTTTTTCTTTTCTTTCTTTTCTTTCTTTTATTTGAACATTAGGGACAATGTTTGTTCCAAGTATGGGGTGGGGTGTGACTAAAAGTTGTATTAACTCTTACTCACTATGTTTGCTTCTATCGAAACTATCATTGCATGTTCATTATATTGTTGCACATTTCATTATTGCATTGCATGAAAAAGAACTTGAAAAACCCATAAAAATTGAAAATTTTTGAAAAATTTTGTGCTTCTAAGGAATTGAGATGATTTCCATGATAATCGCTACTTGTGAATTGAGTTTGATGACAATTGCATGCTTAAACGAATAGTAGATTGAAAAGAAATTGAATGAGTTGATTATACCTCTTTTGCAAGTTTCATAATGTGATGAATGTTACTTAAATCATGTTGAGGAATTGAAGTCGAAATCACACTATAAGTTCTTATGCTTCTTGTTGAGATGATTTAAGGCAATTCGATTTTTTTTCCTTTCTTCTTTCTTTGATCATTTAGCCCCTCATTGAAATTATGACCTCCTTTACCTATCCGTGAATTTGGAGGAGTTGATTGAAAAGGCATGTATGATGTGGGAGGGCCATGAAAGCAATACTTTGCGTTCAAAGGAATAGAAAGAAATTGTAGGTTTGGAGAAGTCAATCATGATGATGAGTAACTCGGCACCATTCACATAGCCGGATGTTTGTGTCTTGCCAAAGTCGGATTGAGCGATATTCCTAGCGGATTATGGTATGTGCGCTAAGGGTTTGAGGCATCTCATAAAAATTGAGAAACGCCAATCTCCTAGGCTTCGGTTTTTGTGCACCTCTATCCATAACTCCAAAAGTAAAGTCGAAAAATGAAAAGAGGAGAGCGAAGCTCTAAGTTGAAGGTGTTGCGGAAACCGCAAGAGAAGAAGAAAATAGTAGTTGTCCACTTTCCCGGATTCATGCACCACATTCCTTAAAGTTTCCTTCCCTTTCCACATTCTAGACCTTTTTCTTTGAAAGTCCTTAAGATCAAAAGAATGTTATATGACTTGGTGATCTAAATTGAAGTTTCTTATGATTGATTTTGATAATGTTTAAGGGTTATGATGTTTGTATGGAAGTTTGATTGGTTCATGTTTTTCTTTACTCTTTACTCTTTGATTAAGTGTATGAAAGTCTTATAAACGATTGAAGCAAGATTTGAGAATGATCTATTGATTAGAAGGCACATTCATCCAAAAGAAGTATTGCTTTGAGAAGGTACACATATTTCATCCCAACTCTTGTTTTAAAGCTTTTGAAAGACCTTGCTTAGGGACAAGCAAGTGGTAAGTATGGGGTTATTTGTTAGCATGAAATATTGTGATATTTTAGACACGTTTTCTAAGTGTATTTGTTTCATATTGATATTCATTGATTGAGCATAGATGCATTTGTGAGCTAGTTTGTCTATAATGTCGATATAGAGATCTACACAAGCTTTATGTTGATTATAGGTGATTGAGAGCTATTTCCGAACGGAATCGAGCAAAGATGGAGTTGTTGAGCAATGTCCATGGATTGAAGGCATTTCTAGGAGCTAAGGGAATGTCAACTTGAGGAATGCACGAGGCTAAGGAAGAATCACGTTCTTGCCCTAAACCACGCTCTAAAATACGGCCGTATTACTTTCCACGTTCAGTTCCACGGCCGTGGAACCATGGCTAAGGAAGCGTGGTTCATTCCAGCAACTTCTACGGCCGTGGAGAAGATGGTTCAAACCGTGTTGAATTCCACGCTCTAAATTACGGCCGTGAAACCTTCCACGACCGTGATCTTGGCGATATTTTTTCGTCACACTTTAAGCCACGATCTTTTAAAAGATTGGGCTGGGCCGCTACTTCATCATACACTATAAAAGGACGGACGAAGAGAGATTCCGTCACCTCTACTTAGACGCACTTTCACCCACACCTCGCTTTAGAGATCTTTGCGACTTTTGAAAAAGACGTACTTTACGCTCATCCTTGGAGTTGCCCTAATCTCGCACTTTGGTGGAGATTGTGATCGAGATTTCCGGATTGACGGAAGATCAAAGATTCGGAAGAGTGTTCGCAAGAAGATTCCTCTTCTTGTTTAGGTTTGATTTAGAGGATAGATTGACATCCCGTTCTTCCTTCTTATCTAAGATTGTGTTTGTGTGTTCTATTCCGAATCTAGTGGCGATATTTGTTCTTGATTGTGACTTTGAGATTGATTTGAAGTTTATTGAAGGTTTTCAGAAGTTCTCATCTTTCAATCTTTTAATTCTTGAATTTGATATCAATATGACTATTGTTGGCTAAAACCCTTAACAATTCTAAGGTGAAGGGTTGACAGTTGTGGCTTAGATGATGATAGATCGATCGTAAACAGATTGGACCCTGAGAGTTAGAGAGAATCGCCGACGAACCCTAAATTACGGTCTGTTCTTGAGTCCACGACCGTGGAACCTCAAGATCCAACCGTGATTTCTCTTAAGTTTACGAACTTGCTTTTACTTTAATCCAAAGTTAAAGATTTGCTTTAACTTAGTTTAGGCTTGCCTTTTTTAGGTGGTAGTGAAGCCTCAACAACCTCTACCCCGATTGTGAGTGTCACAACCGTAATCGGTTTAGTTAGTCTTGATCCTTGGATTACGAGTTTGGGTATTTGACATTAATTCTTACATTTAGAATCTTTCTATATTGAAGCCTCAACAACCTTTATAGAGATTGTCTTGTAGGTGAGTCATATAAGGTTTTTGGAACTTCACCGTACGATTACCTTACATTAGCATACCTTTGCATACCTTAACTCTGTCCTTATATCATTAGTATATCTTGAATCCATTACCACAGCTGGATACTTGGATCTTTAGGATTGTTGTTTTCCCAATATTTGAAAAGCTTCATACATTTACTTGCTTGATAATCTACAATCGAATTTGTTCCCCCCAAATCCTTGTGTTCGATACTCTGGAATACTTGCTAATCTACGCCGATCCGTACACTGCAGGTTCGCTTGCTTGATTCTAGTTTTATAAATTTAAAGCTTATTTGCACGCACGCTAAGTGGCGAACAAGGGTTTTTAGCCAACAATAGTCATATTGATATCAAATTCAAGAATTAAAAGATTGAAAGATGAGAACTTCTGAAAACCTTCAATAAACTTCAAATCAATCTCAAAGTCACAATCAAGAACAAATATCGTCACTAGATTCGGAATAGAACACACAAACACAATCTTAGATAAGAAGGAAGAACGGGATGTCAATCCGTCCTCTAAATCAAACCTAAACAAGAAGAGGAATCTTCTTGCGAACACTCTTCCGAATCTTTGATCTTCCGTCAATCCGGAAATCTCGATCACAATCTCCGCCAAAGTGCGAGATTAGGGCAACTCCAAGGATGAGCGCAAAGTACGTCTTTTTCAAAAGTCACAAAATCTCTAAAGCGAGGTGTGGGCGAAAGTGCGTCTAAGCAGAGGTGACGGAATCTCTCTTCGTCCGTCCTTTTATAGTGTATGATGAAGTAGCGGCCCGGCCCAATCTTTTAAAAGATCGTGGCTTAAAGTGTGGCGAAAAAGATCGCCAAGATCACGGTCGTGGAAGGTTCCATGGCCGTAATTTAGAGCGTGGAATTCAACACGGTTTGAGCCATCTTCTCCACGGCCGTAGAAGTTGCTGGAATGAACCACGCTTCCTTAGCCACGGTTCCACGGCCGTGGAACTGAACGTGGAAAGTAATACGGCCGTATTTTAGAGCGTGGTTTAGGGCAAGAATGTGATTCTTCCCTAGCCTCGTGCATTCCTCAAGTTGGCATTCCCTTAGCTCCTAGAAATGCCTTCAATCCATGGACATTGCTCAACAACTCCATCTTTGCTCGATTCCGTTCGGAAATAGCTCTCAATCACCTATAATCAACATAAAGCTTGTGTAGATCTCTATATCGACATTATAGACAAACTAGCTCACAAATGCATCTATGCTCAAGCAATGACTATCAATATGAATCAAATACACTTAGAAAACGTGTCTAAAATATCACAATATTTCATGCTAACACACATTTACCTGTTTAATTATCTTTATAAGGTTAGACACTCGAGTCCTGTATATATATATATATATATAGATGAAAATATGTGACACGAGAATCTATCATCCTCGCCTCTAGGTACCATAGCCATTTGGAGTAGTATTGGCGCACTTCCCGTGTACCATAAGGAGTGGTGAACTACCCATCCCATATTTCAGGACTGGCCTGACCATAGAGAACCTCCCAGAATCCTTACAGGATGAAAGGGAAAGGTTATCACTGCCACTACAAGTGGGCTATCAATAAAACATAGGTCGGTAATAATCAACATCGCATGCTATCAAACATATAACAATCACCACTCATGCATACATCCAATAAAGGAATGCAGCTAAGTAAGTCATACGGACTTACCTCAACCTCGGAATAACCTCAACCTCGATCAATTCCAATCCGTAGGATAACACTGCCTAATAACAAGGCATAAAGAGATATCAAATCACCTATCAATCAAAGGGGTCACACCTAGACCCAAGGGATCCATAAGGATCATAATCAACCTATAAGCCTCACAACCTACTAAACCTCAAAGCCATAACCGGCATATATTGATACCATGATCATCATCATCCTACACTCATACTCAAACCTAGCATACTACTAACCCACTCATACTAGGAAAGGAAAGGATCCATACCACCCTAGGTAGGTCCTGCACAAGACGCACTTGCGTGACAAGAAGGTCCTAGGCTAAGCATTGGGTGGCGCAGTGGCGGCTCCTGGTGCCGCAGGGGCGGTTGGCTGTGCGGTGAGTGATTCCGACTTCTCTTCGATCTTTCACTCGATTACCTTCACTTCTTCACCATCTAGCAACCATACACATACATATATATACATATATACATCAACATATCCCTAGGAAGATCAACACAAGATCAACTTGTGGAATCCTAAGCTAAAAGAGAAGGAAAGGAAGAAAAGAAGAAAGGAAGAAGAAGGAAAGGAAGAACTCACCACAACTGCAACCAATAGAGGGAGAGATCATCAACACACTCAGTTGGCTTTCTCTACAGCATAGCAACAACACCTCATCAACATCCAAGCTTAAAAACTCAAGCAACTCTCAACAAGATCAAAGAAGATCCAAGATGCAACTCAAAGGAAGAAAGGAAGAGAAGAAGAACGTGAGGAAGGGAATGAAGCTGGGAGAAGATGGAAACCCTCACCCATAAAGAATGAGGAGACTTATAAAGGAAGATAGGGGAAAAGCACGGGTCAAGGGTCAACAAAGGTGGTTGGAGCCACAGGAAACCGTAGGGGGAGATCCATGAGCCGCAGGGGCGTCCAACAGGGTGTTGGGGCGGCTCATAGGGCACAGGGGCGGCTCAGCTTTTGCGTCTCATCTGAGGCGCATGTGCGGGATCCCTAGAAGACTAAGGCTCTTACACCACACTCCCCTATAAACAAGTTTCATCCCAAAACTTGCACAATCCCAAATCCTCTCGGACCCATATGCCGAGGTATAACTCTTCTATTGGAGGTATCACATTTCCGCTCATAAGGTATCAACCTATAACACTCTATAATCTCAAACACAAGCATGGAGGAATCATCAACTTTAGCAACAAGATCACTATACTATATAATGGCATAGAGGAAAACCGTCTTTAGCCAGACTATAATCACATCACAAGGGCATAGAGAAAACACATCTCTTGCCACAACATACTTATAACACAAGGGCGTGGAGGAAGAACATCTCTAGTGAAACTATACTCGTAATAGCATGGAGGAAGAACCATCTCCGGCAAATCATAAATTGCGCTAGCACATCAAGATCAAATAAGATCATATATCATATCATAGCTAGCACGAGCATAAACACATCAAAACACGTAAGCACATAATCATAACACTCACCAAGATAGCACTAAGATCTATTCATCGATCCTACAAGTGCATCTATCATGACATAAAACTCTAGATAGTTCCTCTGAATACTATCCTCAGTCTCCCATGTAGCCTCATCAAGTCCTCGTCTCGACTACTATATCCTCAACATAGAAATGTCCTGCAAACGCAGGTGTCTCACACCTCGTTATAGGAATCGGATGCTCAATAAAAGTTTGGTCCGGCTCAACCACCAAATCGTCGTAACTCATGATATGTCTCGGATCTGGTGTATACTCCCTTAGTTTAGACACATGAAACACAAGACGAACACCCTCTAACCTCGGTGGCATGGTCAATCTGTATGTTGCTCTCCTAACTCTGTCAAGTACTTCAAAGGGATCGACATATCGAAGACTCGGCTTCCCCATTATGCCAAAACGTCTTACGCTTTGTGTCAAAGATACTCTCATCCAGACATGAGCTCCAACTCTGAACTCTAGAGGCCGACGCCTCTTGTCTGCATATGACTTTTGGCGACTCTGTACAGCCAGCATCCTCTCTCTTATCAGCGCTACAAGGGCAATATCATCCTAAATCTTCTCAAGCGCTAAACCTCTAACACTGCTAGGCTCATCCCAACATAACGGTGTATGATATCTACGCCCATGTAGTGCCTCATATGGGGTCATCCCAATCGATGCATGCCAGCTTTTGTTATATGAGAACTCAACCAACGGAAGGTGATCTGACCATCCATGTCACGAATCCAACACACAAGCTCGCAGCATATCCTCCAGCGTCTTAATGGTCCTCTCTAACTGACCCTCTGTTTGAGGATCAAACGTAGTCGTGAAGTGCAAACTCGTCCTCAAGGCAGTCTGAATCTACTGCCAGAACCTCGAGGTGAATTGTCCATCTCGATTTGAGACAATCGTCTCACTATCTGTCTAGTGAACTCCTCAGTTAATCTGCTTACTGGCCACGTTTTCTTGGTAGGGATGAAACGTGCAGTCTTCGTCAGTTTGTCAACTACAACCCATATAGCATCAAAACTCCTCGTGGGCCTCAATCCTGTCACAAAATCCATGGAGATATCCTCCCACTTCCAATGCGGTACTGGCAGTGGACGAAGCTTTCCTCCTGGTCTGCAATGCTCTATCTTGACTTGCTGACAAGTCGCACATTGTGCCACAAACCTGGCCACATCGAGCTTCATCCCTCCCTACCAATATGAACGTCTCACATCTCGATACATCTTACTCGCACCTGGGTGCACTGAGTAAGGTATGGAGTGAGCCTCTTGTAAAATCCTCTGTCTCAAATCCGCATCAACGGATACACAGACGTGATCACGGTGTCTCATCACTCCATCTCCTCCTATGGAGAACTATGGTGCCTCACCACGAGACATCCTATTTCGTATCCTCATCAGCGTCGGGCAGGTCCCCTGGTTTTGTTGGATCTCACCCAATAGATCAGGTAGAAGATCTAAAGTACTCAGCTAGGCATCCTCATTAGGAAACTGGATGTCCATCTCTAGCCACGTTAGATCTCTCTACAGTTGAGGTTGAACTATCAGTCTCGCAATTGCCTTCTCTCAAGGCGTCTTCTTGCTCAAGGCGTTGGCAACAATGTTCGCCTTCCCTGGCTGGTATCTCAAGGTCAAAGTCCTTGATCAACTCAAGTATCTACACTGACGGTTATTCAATTCCCACTGCATGAAAATATACTTCAGACTCTTATGGTTTGTAAAGATCTGGCATGTAGCGCCATACAAGTAATGTCTCTAGATCTTCAATGCATGAACTATCACTACTAACTCCAGATCATGAGTCGGGTAGTTCTCCCCATATGTCTTCAACTGTCTAGACTCATATGCAATCACTCTACCACGCTACATCAACACACATCCCAAGCCTAGCTTGGATGTGACACTGTAGACCATAAAGTCCTTTGTGCCCTCTAGTTGCGCTAAGATGGGAGCGGAAGTCAGACGTCTCTTCGGCTCCTCAAAACAATGTGCACACTGCTCAGACCATACAAACCTGGTGGTCTTCCTCAGCAGACTCTTAAGTTGTAGGGCAATCACAGAATATCCCTCAACAAAGCGTCGGTAATACCCGGCTAGGCCAAGGAAGCTACGCACTTCCTTGACGTTTGTCGGTGTCGTCCATGCTGATATAGACTCTATCTTCGCCGGAACAACCATGATCCCATCGGTGGAGACAACATGACCCAAAAATGCTACCTCTGGCATCCAGAATTTGCACTTAGAGAATTTGGCATACAATTCTCTTTCTCGTAAAACTCGCAAAATTGTCCTTAGATGTCCTACAAGTTCCTCTATGCTACGAGTGTACACTAGGATATCGTCTATGAATACCACTACAAACTGATCCAAAAAGTCGATGAAGATGTTGTTCATCAACTCCATGAAGACTATTGGGGCATTCATGAACCCAAATGACATCACTAAAAACTCGTAGTGTCCATATCGGGTCCGAAATGCCATCTTGTGCACGTCTTGCTCTCTCACTCTCAACTGGTGATATCATGTGCGCAAGTCAATCCTAGAGAACACAATCGCTCCCTGGAGCTAATTTAACAAGTCATCGATGCGAGGCAATGGATGCTTGTTCTTGATGGTCACCTTGTTCAACTCTCTGTAGTCGATGCATAGTCTCAAGGATCCGTCCTTCTTCCGCATGAAGACGACAGGTGCACCCCACGGAGATATGCTAGGGCAGATGAAGCCCTTCTCAACTAACTCCTCGAGTTACTTCTTCAGCTCCAACATCTCGACATGCGCCATACGGTATGAGGCCTTCGAGATCGGTCTGGTACTAGGCTCCAACTCAATGCCAAAGTCTACACTCCTCTAAGGAGGCAAACTAGATGGCTCGGCAAACACATATGTAAACTCGCATACCACAGGTATGTCCTCTAACGTTGGACTCTCGCCCTCCTTTATGGCATAACACCAAAAGGCCTCGCAACCCTGTGCGATCAATCTCGCTGCACGTACCGCGCTAATCATCATGCCTGACTTTCCAAGGTCCCATCCTCATAAAATCTCAATCTGACCGACTCAATAGAGACCGGCACGGTCCTCCTACCTACCTCTAACAAAACACGATGCCTATGCATCCAATCCATACCCAGAATGACTTCCTTATGCACTAACGGCATGACAAAGAAGTCCACAACCAAATCGTGGTTTCCTAAATGTATAGGACAACCGTGTACCTCTCGGGTACCTCTAACCTAACCCCCATCTGGTAACCCTCAACTGTATCTAAGGTTAGTCTATCAATGCATGCATCAGAAATGAAAGAGTGCGTAGCACCTGTATCAAACAAAACTTTAACAGGTAAACCATGAATCAGAATGGTACTTGTAGCATCTGGCGTTGGCGGCTCCTCAACTCAAAAACTCTACCTTGTGCTCCTCTAGTTTCAGTGGTGCTCTCACCATGACCTCTACCTCTACTCGCTCCGGGAGCAAATCCCTTAGTAGAAGGAAGATATGGGACTCTCTATTGTCCCTATGTTTGCTGCTGAGGCGGCCTCTGCCCACCTCCTACTGCACTAGCAGGGGAAGAACCCTGCTGCGATGTAGTTGCGTCCTGTCTACAAAAGACAGCTCTATGACTTGGTCTGCCACAAGTGTAACAAGTCACCAACGGTCTTATACACTCTGGCCATATATGTCCAGGATCGCGACAGTTGAAGCACTGTTGTCCTTTCTCTACAACTGATGCATATGAGAGGTAACTCTAGCGTCTCTGGCTCCACCCAGAACCTAAAGCTCCATCAACTCTACTAGTTTACCCAGTTCATTGTATCTTCTCAGAGCGTCCCGTCTGAGAAGTTCTCCTTTGGCTGGCCCGCTCATGCTCATAAGTTGAGGCCCTGTATTGATAGTTTGTCAAAGACACAAGGAAATCCCGCCATGTATGAACGAGTACCCTCTCTCAGTCTACGGGAGAACAGATACACGTGCTAGTCCTTAGAAGGTGCAGTTGGACCCAGTACTGCCAGCTCCTCCTGGAATCGACCAATAGCATCTGCTATCGGCACATCCTTGAAGACTACCTCCACAAAATCCTACAGTTTCTCCATCCTCATAGAGCTAGGGCAGAAACGCTCTCGGATCATGGTCCGCATCTGGTCATAGCTAGTGGGTCAAACCCTCATAGTCCTCTACCACTTCTGAGCTAGGTCACGGAATAGAGTCTTTACTATTTCTATCCGTTTGTCCTCTAGACATCTAATAGACTCAAGTGCTGAGTCCACATGTCCAATCCATATCTCGGTCTCTAATCCCACTGATGCGCCCTTGGATGCCCCTTTTACGTTGACCATAGACGAAGAGGACGAGGCTCTTAGAGTTCGTTCAGATGGACCGATCACCCGATCCCGAGCTAAGGCCATTGCTCGAGCCACCGGCTCCATCATCACCCGCATTACTTCTTCACTTGGTCCCACTACCGGCATGCCATGTCTCTACACCACCATGGCATAGGCTACCGGTTCTGTTAGCGGCATGTCCCATCTTTCCGACTCCATGGCATGAAGCTAGCTTATTTTCGGACTATATTTTCATGTTTTCCTTTTTATGTAATAAAGGGATATTCCGTATAAGAATATTCCCTTTTGACCTTATCCTTTTAGGGTTTGCTCTTATCCTTTTATGTTTTACCTTTTGGGCTTTTCTTCATGTATTTTGTTTGGCCCGTTGGCCCATAGGTAGGCAAGTCTCTCTATATAAGAGATATCTTGCCTCACTTATTTTCCATGTTCAATATTACTAAGTTTTGAGAAGAATTTCCTCCACTTAGCTTGGGCATCAAAACCTCTCTTCTATCTCTCAAATTTCTTCCTTGGATCTCGTCTTTGATCCCAGAAATCCATATTCGAGGATTCTTCTTAAGAATCAACCTTCGATCCACACAAAAAGGTTTATTCGATCTCTCTAGATCGAAGTGACCCTTGTTTCTTCATCGCTTCCGCCCCTTTTGGATCCGAAACGATACAACGTTGCACAAAGAATCAAGGAGTAGTTGGAGTTTTGCTTGATCTAGATCCGGAGTTATCCTTGGTTATCTCCAAGGACGCATCAAATTGGTATCAGAGCAAGGGATCAAAGCTAAGTTCTCTTTACTCTTGTTTTTGTGCGTTATTATCTTAAACCTATTTAGCCTTTTTTTGTTCATGATGCTCTTCGTTTGTTCATGATGTTCTTCATTTGTTCTTCATGATCTTCATGTTGTTCATCATGTTCACCCATTTTCCCTGAAATTTTTTTTTCTTTTCCGTGTTAAACTCAAAACAAAAAGCACAAAAATAGGAGATATTTGGTTTGCCTTCAACCCATTTATCAAACCCGTCTTTTTCTTAAACCGACCTAATCCGACAATTTTGTTAATTAATTTCACCAAATCTCTTGGGATATTTTTGTTAACGAAAAGTTTGGATATCTCGCATTTGATATTCCAAGAAAAGCAAAAAAAAAAACTCTTCATCAATACGGATTTGTGTTCAAAAAAAAAACAAAAGAAAGTGTTGCTCAAAACGTTTCAAAGAAACGAAACACACAAAGTGAAAAGACGTCCGGCAAACCAGTCCATCCGAAAAATCGGATTTTACAAAACGGTCAAAGACCGAAAGCAAGCAAAGCTTGCCGAGTGAACAATCCGTCCATCTTCTATCTCTCCATTTTCTTACATACGTTTGCAAAATATCACTTGTTCATTTGTGTGTAATTGGTTCAATTTTATTGGATTTGCCTTCCTTGCCTAACCGCCAAACGGCCTTCCCCAAAGAAGAACCCGATAACGCACTTGAACTTGGGTAAAGTTGACATAACTTGTCACCTTGCTCACTTGATTGCTTGCAATTGTGTGCTGATTTGGAGCAATGACTAATGTTGAAATGGAAACTTCTCAGGATTCTGGTCCGCAAGAGTTCAGTGAACCCTTGGCTCAAGAAACTGCTTCGTTGTCCCTCGAAAATGACTCCATAAGGCGAGAACTGGAAGCCTTGAAGGCACAACAAAAGTTTGATGCCTTGACCCGAGAAAACATTGCCTTGAAAAAAGAGCTAGAAGCTCTTAAGGCCCTTCATATTGCTCGCCGTCCCACCCCAACTTATCCGAATGAGATCGTGGTCAATGCTTCCACTTCCGATGCACAACGGAAAGGCAAGGGACTTTTGGGAGCCGGACCATCAAACGTTACCCGGCTTGCGTCTGTCATTGAACGCACCCATCCTTTACCTCTTGACGGAAATGAGTCCCATGAAGAAGAGGAGGAATTCCCCGACCCGCGTCAAGATAACTTGCCCATAGTCGATACGGAACATCGGCACCAATATTATGAGCATCAACATCAATGGTATGTTCCTTCTCCACCTCCACCTAGTGTGCCCCGCACCGACCGACAAACCCGGGAAGAGCCCCGGTACCGTCCCAACTCAACCACCAATCATGGTCGTGAGCATGATCGTTCCGAACACCGTCACCAACGGTCAACCTGGCAACCGAGGACCCTTGACTTTGATGAATACGATGAGCAACACAACTTCAACGAGTTCTCCGGTGATGAATCCGATTTAGAACGGGTAGCACATAACCGTCCGTGGCACCCACCCGTCATAGACCCTTATGAGAACCAAGACCGGGGTGAAGAATGGTTGCCTCCTCCAAATCCACCTAGGCAGGCCCCACCCGTTCATGGGCACCAACGACCTCATGGCGGCCACCGGCGAGCCCGTGCCGATGATGCCTACATTCCACCGCACCGCCCGGACCCCTACCGAGCTCGTAGGGAAGGTAAGGTTAAGTTCCCTACCTTTCATGGTGAATATGATCCGTGTGTTTTTCTTGATTGGGCGCAGGATATGAAACGAGCATTAAAACATTGTCATTATGAGGAGGAATACGAGAAAATCGAGGCGGCAACTCTATACTTTGAAGGAGATGCGAAGTCTTGGTGGAACCGGTATGAGTTCACCCGAGAGAGGCGAGGATGGGCACCAATTGAGACATTTGAACAATTGCCCTATTGCATGACCAAGAAGTACGTGCCCGAGGACTTTAAGAATGATATGCGGTTGCAAATTACCGAGTTCAAGCAAGGCAACCTCACTCCGGTGGCTTACTTGGCTAAACTTGAGGACATGCACATTAAGGCCGGCGTCTCGGCCTCCCCCTCCGCCCTCCGCACCAAGTTCATGAGTGGGCTTAATGCTTCCATCCGGCGGCCGCTCGAGATTGTCCTATTCAAGGATTTGGGAGCATTATGTCATGCCGCCATGAAGCTATATAAGCAACAACTCGAAACACCGCGGTATTCTAGGTATACCTCTTCCTCGAGTCCATATCTTTATCCGTCTAACACACGTTCTCGAGATGCGCCTAGTCCTACAGATACCGACGCTTCCAAAGGAACCCAATGGACGGGTCCTTCCAATAGGCAAACGGGTACCGAGAATGCACCAAACCGTGGTCCGGCACCAGCGCCTCCCTCTCGAGGTCAACAAGGACCCTCACCGGCGGCTCGCCCAAGGGAGCCCGTGTGCTACAAGTGTAGCGGTTTTGGCCATGTCCAACGTGATTGCCCAAACACCAAACGGGTCCTGTTTGCAGACCCAACATATTTCGAGGACGACGATGGTCAATATGACGGTGATATCATTATTGAGGATGACCATGACACCGACCAACTTTTTGGAATGGAACCCTGTGATGACGAGCTTGCTTGCGGCCCAGCACAACCCGGTAAATTCGCTCTTGTTTCTCGTCGTATTTTGGCTGTTAAAGAGCATATTCCTATTGATCAACGCGAGAATCTCTTCCACTCTCGTTGCTTGGTTAATAATACGAGTCTTTCTCTCATCGTTGACGGGGGTTCTTGTTGCAATATTGTCAACGAACGGGTGGTAAAACACTTCAAGTTGCCTACGACCCCCCACCCAACGCCTTACAGACTCCAATGGATTTTCGATACGGCATGTGACACCATCACACAACAAGCTTGGGTGCCGTTTTCTATTGGCGCCTATGTTGATAAGGTCCTTTGTGATGTTATCAAGATGGACGCCACACATGTCCTATTAGGACGACCATGGCAATTCGATTGCCGCACATATCATGATGGTTATCTTAATCAGTACATGTTCCAATATAATGGAAAACGGGTCACACTTTTGCCTATGACTCCGCACGAAATTT
The DNA here is from genome assembly GCA_033239125.1 of Fagopyrum homotropicum. Classification (NCBI taxonomy): domain Eukaryota; kingdom Viridiplantae; phylum Streptophyta; class Magnoliopsida; order Caryophyllales; family Polygonaceae; genus Fagopyrum; species Fagopyrum homotropicum. The sequence continues at coordinate 103,999,065 of BSWB01000002.1, forward strand.
TGGTTGACTATGCGGAACGGAAGAGGCAACAAACTATTGATGAGTCCGCTAAAGCACCGGCAAAATCGGACCCCCGGAGTCCCGATGTTGTGGGTGCTAGTACTTCCAAATCCCGAAACACCGCCCCTCTTGTCCATGCTACCAAATCCAAAGGTAGTAAAGGTCGCATCGTTTCTTCGGGCGCACCTTTACCATCTTCGGATCCCGTAATTCAAGGACGGTGTGAGCCACGGATACTTTTAGCTCGCCGGCATGATTTGCAACCGGTCATGGAAGGCAAGTTCCCATGCTTTTTACTTGTTCCGTTTTGTTTATCTACTTCTCATGACCCAAGTAATGTGCCACACGAGGTGTCTTTGTTGTTGTCCGAATTTCAGGATATTATGCCCAAAGATCTCCCACCCGGCTTGCCACCTATCCGAGGGATTGAACATCAAATTGACTTTGTGCCCGGTGCCTCTTTGCCAAACCGTTCCGCTTACCGAGCTAGTCCGGAAGAGACAAAGGAGCTACAACGTCAAGTGCAAGAGCTCCTAGACCGGGGACATGTGCGTGAATCCTTATCACCATGTGCCGTCCCGGTAATCTTAGTACCAAAGAAAGATGGATCATGGCGGATGTGTGTTGATTGTCGTGCCATCAACCAAATCACCGTCAAATATCGCCACCCGATCCCGCGCCTTGATGACATGTTGGATGAGCTTCATGGCGCCACCATCTTCTCCAAAATTGATCTCCGAAGCGGTTACCACCAAATCCGGATGGCCGAAGGTGACGAATGGAAGACGGCGTTCAAAACGAAGTATGGACTCTATGAATGGCTTGTCATGCCTTTTGGCCTCTCCAACGCCCCGTCCACCTTCATGCGCCTCATGAACCATGTCTTGCGCTGATTCTTGGGTACATTTGTTGTTGTTTATTTTGATGATATTTTGGTGTTTAGTACGTCTTTGGAGGATCACATCGGTCACCTTCGCCAAGTGCTCGAGTGCCTTAGACAAGAGCAATTGTATGTCAACTTTGACAAATGCGTCTTTTGCTCGGACACCACTATCTTTCTTGGCTATGTCGTGTCTAAGGACGGACTACGAGTAGACGAATCTAAAGTTCGTTCTATTCAAGAGTGGCCTACTCCTACTACGGTCACCATGGTCCGAGCCTTTCTCGGCTTAGCGGGTTTCTACCGACGCTTTGTCAAGGACTTTAGCACGGTAGCGGCACCGCTCCATGAGCTCACTACCAAGGGTGTCACGTTTGAGTGGCGTGATATCCATGCTCGAGCGTTTGATGCGCTCAAAGACCGCCTTTGTAATGCACCATTACTCCAACTCCCAAACTTTTCGAAAACTTTTGAGGTGGAGTGTGATGCATCAAATGTGGGCATTGGAGGAGTTCTCTTACAAGAGAATCGTCCAATTGCCTACTTCAGTGAAAAACTGTCCGGTCCTTCGCTCAACTACCCTACATATGACAAGAAACTATATGCTCTAGTTCGTTGTCTTAAGACATGGCAACATTACTTGTGGCCGAAGGAGTTCGTGATTCATTTGGATCATGCGGCTCTTTCGTATCTCAAGAGTCAAACAAATCTCAGTCGACGCCATGCTAGTTGGGTAGAGTTTTTTAGAGACCTTTCCTTATGTCATTCGGCATAAGAAAGGCAAAGAGAATGTGGTAGCCGATGCCCTTTCTCGCCACTATGCCCTCCTTGTGTATATGGATGCCAAGATACATGGCTTTGCTCTTATCAAAGAGTTATATGTCACGGATCTTGACTTCAAGGGCATATGGGCACAATGCCTCGACCTCCGAGAGCACGAGTCTTTCTTTATTAACGATGGCTATCTTTTTCGAGCGGGAAAACTTTGTATTCCGCGCTCATCTATACGCCATTTGTTGGTCAAGGAAGCTCATGAGGGCCGTGGTCATTTCGGTGCTACCAAGACCCTTTCCGCTCTCCAAGAGCATTTCTTTTGGCCCCGGATGCGTATGCATGTGACACGGTTTTGCAAGGGTTGCATCACATGTCATCATGCCAAGTCGCGCCAAGGTTCGGATGGGATGTATTCTCCTTTGCCTATACCAATGGGACCTTGGGAGGATCTATCCATGGACTTTGTGGTCGGGTTGCCTATGTCAAAATGAGGCAAAGACTCCATTTTCGTGGTAGTCGATCGCTTCTCCAAAATGGCTCATTTCATCGCATGTAAAAGCACCCTAAATGCTAGTGAAGTTGCCACCTTGTTCTTTGACAATGTGGTGCGTTTACATGGGATACCACGTTCCATCGTTAGTGATCAGGACGTGAAATTTGTAAGTCATTTTTGGAGAACGTTGTGGGGAAAACTTGGAACCAACTTGTTGTTTTCAAGTAGTTATCACCCCCAAACCGATGGTCAAACGGAGGTGACCAATCGGACTCTTGGTGCTCTACTTAGAGCCACCACTAGGACCAACCCACATAGGTGGGAGGACTTACTTTCTGTTGTAGAGTTTTCGTATAACAGGTCTAGGCACAAGGCAACTAAATTGTCCCCATTTGAAGTTGTCTACGGCCTCAATCCACACACACCATTGGATTTCACTCCCCGCCCGCTCAAGGATGGAGAACACATCATCGCCGGAAACCGAGCCGCCCAAATCATTGAGCTTCATGAGCGGACTAGGACACAACTTGCACGTCGTGCCGCCCAACTTGCCGGACAACGCAACAAGGGCCGCCGCGACGTCTCTTTTGAGCCCGGTGATCTTGTTTGGCTCCACTTACGGAAGGAGCGTTTTCCTACTCGCCGCATGAGCAAGCTCTCGGACCGTGGTGATGGCCCATTCCGCATCTTAGCCCGTCATGGTCCAAATGCATACAAGTTAGAGCTTCCGGATTCCTACGGAGTACACCCAACGTTCAATGTCAAGGACCTTGCCCCTTATGTTGAGCCCCTCTTTGACGATGGTGAAACGGGGACGTTTCACAGCCAAGATGGGGGGACTGATGCGCCCTTGGATGCCCCTTTTACGTTGACCATAGACGAAGAGGACGAGGCTCTTAGAGTTCGTTCAGATGGACCGATCACCCGATCCCGAGCTAAGGCCATTGCTTGAGCCACCGGCTCCATCATCACCCGCATTACTTCTTCACTTGGTCCCACTACCGGCATGCCATGTCTCTACACCACCATGGCATAGGCTACCGGTTCCGTTAGCGGCATGTCCCGTCTTTCCGACTCCATGGCATGAAGTTAGCTTATTTTCGGACTATATTTTCATGTTTTCCTTTTTATGTAATAAAGGGATATTCCGTATAAGAATATTCCCTTTTGACCTTATATTTTTAGGGTTTACTCTTATCTTTTTAGGTTTTAACTTTTGGGCTTTTCTTCATGTATTGTGTTTGGCCCGTTGGCCCATAGGTAGGCAAGTCTCTCTATATAAGAGATATTTTGCCTCACTTATTTTCCATGTTCAATATTACTAAGTTTTGAGAAGAATTTCCTCCACTTAGCTTGGGCATCAAAACCTCTCTTCTATCTCTCAAATTTCTTCCTTGGATCTCGTCTTTGATCCCAGAAATCCATATTCGAGGATTCTTCTTAAGAATCAACCTTCGATCCACACAAAAAGGTTTATTCGATCTCTCTAGATCGAAGTGACCCTTGTTTCTTCATCGCTTCCGCCCCTTTTGGATCCGAAACGATACAACGTTGCACAAAGAATCAAGGAGTAGTTGGAGTTTTGCTTGATCTAGATCCGGAGTTATCCTTGGTTATCTCCAAGGACGCATCACCCACCTTATCAGAGAAAGGTGACACGCCCAACTGATGGAATGCCTTCAACCAAGTGTCTGGTCAAGGCCCTCTATACTCCTTTGGAGCTCTAGTAATCTCAGCAGCACGTGTCGGTACAACTGGCACCTGACTAGCTCCCTAGGACAACTCAGAAGATCCCACCTGTGTTGGCTAATCTAGGGCACATCTACCCACTCTAACAACCTCCACAACTCGTTTAATGTACGCGCGGAACTCCGGTCCCCTCATGGAGACATGATCAGAGTCATCTGAATAGACTCGTTGGGATCTTTGTCTCATAGCTCCACCGCTCCTAGTCTCAAGAATGACGCTCTCAACAACTTCCTCATGTACATCCTCCGCTACAGGCGGGTTAGCAATGGGAACATGTCCCTGGCCTATCACTATTGGAGGAAGAGGGGGTCTGCCCCTACCTCGTCCAATTACAAACGTTGCTCTAATCCGAGCCATCTATGGGGTATGCACACCTAACCTATAAGGCTATATATATGCCATATGTGTAGATATATATATAATACTTAGTCCAATATACACATGCAACACAACAACACATAATAGGTATATATATATATACTGTCAAGATCCTCAAAAGGGTGATGGCTTCCCATACACACTATCCCAAAATAGTTGTACTCTTTTCAAAACCAAAATCCTTTGAAAAGTCATACCCCTTTCGGCATCTGTTTATTTATCTATTCGACCTTTATGGCAGATTGCAAGTGTCATTGTTGTCAACCTAAGGCTCTAATGCCAACTTTGTAACACCCCGAATCCGCGGGACTCGAGGCGTCACTGGCTAGGATCTCACAGTGGATCCTGACTCTAGCCTGACAACAAGTTCATTGGATCTTACAACAAGGCACACATAGTTTAAAACCAAAACATCAAACAGTATAAATATATACAAAAAATGTTTACAAAACACCGATGAGTACAAAACAACAATCCATGCATATACAAAATATCCCATAATCCCTCGCACAATCCTAGTGTACGGAAGTCCTCAACGGATCACCCATCTGGCTCACTCTGCAGTCCTCCTATTCTACAGAACATCTACAACACGGTATGAAACCGTTATCTAAACATTCTTATATAGGATAATTCATAAGCACATACACATGTCATGGAAAGATAAACACTCAATCATGTCGTCACACATTTACCCATTTAATTATCTTTATAAGGTCAGACACTCAAGTCGTATATATATACATATATATATGTGAAAATATGTGACACGAGGAATCTATCATCCTCGCCTTTGGGTACCATATCCATCTGGAGTAGTACCGGAGCACTTGCCATGTACCATAAGGAGTGGTGAAGTACCCATCCCGTATACCAGGACTGGCCTGACCACAAAGAACCTCCCAGACTCCTTAAAGGATGAAAGGGAAAGGTTATCATTGCCACTACAAGGGGGTTATCAATAAAACATAGGTCGGTAATAAACAACATCGCATGTTATCAAGAATATAGTAATCACCACTCATTCATACATCCAATATAGGAATACATTTAAGTAAGTCCTACGGACTTACCTCAATCTCAGAATAACCTCAACCTCGATCAACTCCAATCCGGAGGATAGCACTGCCTAATAACAAGGTATAAAGAGATATCAAATCTCCTATCAATCAAAGGGGTCACACCTAGACCCAAAAGATCCATAAGGATCATAATCAACCTATAAGCCTCACAACCTACTAAACCTCAAAGCCATAACCGGCATATATCGATACCATGATCATCATCATCATATCCTCATACTCAAACCTAGCATGCTACTAACCCACTCACACTAGGAAAGGAAAGGATCCATACCACCCTAGGTAGGTCCTGCACAAGACGCACCTGCGTGACAGGAAGGCGCAGGTGCTAAGAACTGGGAGGCGCAGGGGCGGCTCCTGGTGGCGCAGGGGCTGCTGGTTGTGCAGTGAGCGATTCCCGACTTCTCTTCGATCTTTCACTCAATTGCCTTCACTTCTTCACCATCCAGCAACCATACATGATGACGTGATTTATGACACTAGATTAGACACTCTTTTAGGTAGTTTTTACATTCATTCATGCATGGTTTTGCACATATTTGGGACGTTTTATCATTTATTGAGTCATATCATTGGAATAGACATCTACCGAGCATTTGTCGGTTTTGTAGGGTATTTTGGGGAGCTTTCAGACATTATTGATCATATCCGAGGATGAAGCCCCGTGAAGGACCGGGTTCAAGGTTCCAATGGAGCAAGCATGAAGAAAAGAAGTAGAAATTGACTTTAGTTGGTTCGAGCCATGCACCGGCTTGTGTTAAAGCCATGATTATGGCCATGCAGCCATTGACCTTGGTCCAGCCCTCACCCATCTCGGCCGAGATGATTTTTAGGCCATCCTAGATCGCCCGCTGGTCCCCCACGACACTTGGCACACTCCTCTTCCAGCCCACGATTTTCTCTCCCATGATGGAGGGGAAGTGTTATATTGTAGGTTGCTCACATTTTGCAGGAATTCCCACTTCCATTCTCACTTTTGAATTTCATTCTTGTTGGGCAATCCATAGAGAGGAGAGGAGAGGAGAAGGAAATTCCATTGAAGGGAAGAAGAAGAAGAAGAAGAAGAAGAAGAACACACATTTTCATAGACTTTGAGTGAGTTTTTGAGAGACTTGTAGTGAGGAAAGTTGTAGAGATTGTTGAGCTCGATTTGAAGCTACCTTTGGATGGTTGTAAGCTCATTCTAAACTAATTATTCAGCTTGTTCTTGCTTTATATTGCTTCTCTTACCTTCATCTAGATATGCCATGCATGTTTGTTGTTTTGATGATGAATGAACTTGAGATGATTGTTGTTGGCTAAGTAGCATGTGATTCTAGGGAGATGGATGAAAGGTTATGGCTAGGATAATGATATATTGGACTTAGATGTATCTTAGGATAGTTGCTTGCTCGAAATACCTAGCTCAGCTTACAATCTCGGCTTGTTCTTCAACCATTTCGGCCGAGATGTTCTTGATATACCCGAGGTGTGTGAGTTGTTGTTCCTATAGTGCTATATCTTTATATTAGGGAGTTTGAGAGTTGAAATCATAGTGTTTATTGAGCTTAATCTAGCATTAGGGTGACCTATGTTAGTAAACTAGGTGAGGGATGAGACTTACCCGGTAATTCCCGCTCTTAGGTATAGAAGATGACAAACATTAGGTAGTAGTGAGCCTCAATAGCCGCTATTGAATTTAGTGTGCTAGGATTGTTGCTTAGGACTTGCTTTTCCGAGACATACCCGGTAAGGAGAGGTTTGACCCCTAGGTAGTGACCCGGTTTGTGTAGAATTCTCAATCTTAGGTTCCTAAAGACGTACCCGGTAATAGGACCTTGGGTACGGGATTAGTGGACCATGCCATAACCGGACATCCGAATCCCTAGAATCCGCTCTCTATACATTGATATTACATCTTATGTTTATTTTATTGTTTGGTTGACATTGTTGCTTGATTGTGATCTTTGCTTGATCACCACAAAAACGATCAAAAATATTTGATTTTCATTTCTTTATTTCCATCTCTCTTCTTGGTCTAGACTTGAACTATCTTTGATCATTGCATTATTTAATCTCACCTCAGTCTTTGTGTTCGACCTCAGAATGCTTTACTTTCTACTTGCGATCCGTACATTGTGGGTTGGTTAGGAATTTAGGATATCTTATCGAGTTATAAATTTAAGACTTTGTGTGCATGATTTGGGCGAACAAGTTCTTGGCACTCTTGCCTCGGATTTGCTTAGCATCACATCCTAGAAAACACCAAACAATACACATACATATATACATATATACATCATTACATGCCTAGGAAGATCAACACAAGATCAACTTGTGGAATCCTAAGATAAAAGAGAAGAAAAGGAAGAAAAGAAGAAAGGAAGAAGAAGGAAAGGAAGAACTCACCACAACTGCAACCAACAGAGGGAGAGATCCTCAATACACTCAGTTGGCTTTCTCTATAGCACAGCAACAACACATCATCAACATTCAAGCTCAAAAAATCAACAACCTCTCAACAAGATCAAAGAAGATCCAAGATGCAACTCAAAGGAAGAAAGGAAGAGAAGAAGAACGTGAGGAAGGGAATGAAGCTAGGAGAAGATGGAAAAACTCCCCCAAAAGGAATGAGGAGACTTATATAGGAAGATAGGGGAAAAGCATGGGTCAAGGGTCAACAAAGGTGGTTGTAGCCGCAGGAAACCGTAGGGGCAGATCCATGAGCCGCAGGGGCGGCCAACAGGGCGTTGGGGGCGGCTAATAAGGTGTAAGGGCGGCTCAGCACTTGCGTCTCAGCTGAGGCACAGGGGTGGGATCCCTACAAGACTAAGGCTCTTACATGGTGATCAGCGCGGTACGTGCAGCGAGATCAATCGCACAGGGTTGCAAGGCCTTTTGGTGTTATGCCATGAAGGAGGGCGAGAGTCCAGCGTTAGAGGACATTCCCGTGGCTTGTGAGTTTACAGATGTGTTTGTTGAGCCTTCCAGTTTACCGCCTCAAAGGAGTGTGGACTTTGGCATCGAGTTGGAGCCTGGTACGAGAGCGATCTCGAAGGCCCCATATCGCATAGAGCCTATCGAGATGTTAGAGCTGAAGAAGCAACTCAAGGAATTGGCTGATAAGGGCTTCATCCGCCCTAGGGTTTCCTCGTGGGGTGCACCTTTCCTCTTCATGCGGAACAAGGACAAATCGTTGAGACTGTGTATCGACTACAGAGAGTTGAACAAGGTGACCATCAAGAACAAGTATCCTTTGCCTCGTATAGATGACTTGTTACATCAGCTTCAGGGAGCGACTGTGTTCTCTAAGATCGACTTGCGCTAAGTTTATCATCAGCTGAGGGTGAGAGAGCAGGATGTGCATAAGACGGCATTTCGGACTCGGTATGGCCACTACGAGTTTGTAGTGATGTCATTCGGGCTCACAAATGCACCCTTCGTCTTTATGGAGTTGATGAATGGCATATTCATCGACTTCTTGGATCAGTTTTTGGTGGTCTTCATAGACGATATCCTGGTGTACTCTCGTAGCAAAGAGGAACATGTAGGACATTTGAGGACAGTTTTACGAGTTTTACGAGATAGAGAACTGTATACCAAGTTCTCTAAGTGTGAGTTTTGGATGCCAAAGGTAGCATTTTTGGTAATGTTGTCTTCGCCGATGGGATCAAGGTTGATTCGGCAAAGATTGAGTATGTAGTAGCATGAACGACACCGACGAACGTCAAGGAAGTACGCAACTTCCTTGGCCTAGCCGGATATTACCGACGGTTTGTGGAGTGATTCTCTATGATTGCCCGTCCACTTACCATTATGTTGAGGAAGACTACCCGGTTTGTATGGTTCGAGTCGTGTACTCAAAGTTTTGAGGAGCTGAAGAGACGTCTGACTTCCACTCCCATCTTATCGCAACCGGAGGGCACAAAGGACTTTGTGGTGTACAGTGACGCATTCAAGCTAGGCTTGGGATATGTGTTGATGCAGCGTGGTAGAGTGATTGCATATGCGTCTAGATAGTTGAAGACATATGAGGAGAACTACCCGACTCATGATTTGGAGTTGGTAGCGGTATTTCATGCATTGAAGATCTGAAGGCATTACCTGTATGGCGCTACATGGCAGATCTTCACAAACCATAAGAGTCTAAAGTATATTTTCACGCAGCGTGAATTGAATAACCGCTAGCGTAGATGGCTTGAGTTGATCAAGGATTTTGACCTTGAGATCCTGTACCATCCAAGGAAGGTGAATGTTGTCGCCGACGCCTTGAGTAGGAAGACGCCTCAAGAGAAGGTGATTGCGAGATTGATAGTTCAGCCACAGTTATAGAGAGATATAGCGTGGCTAGAGATGGACATCTAGTTTCCTAATGAGGATGCCCAATTAAGTACCTTAGAGGTTCTACCTAATCTGTTGGGTGAAATCCAACAGGATCAAGGGGCCTGCCCGATGTTGATGAGGATACGAGATAGGATGTCTCATGGTGACGCCCCACAGTTCTCCATAGAAGTAGATGGAGTGACGAGACGCGGCGACCGCGTTTGTGTACCCGTAGATGCGGATTTGAGACAAAGGATTTTACAGGATGCTCACTCCACACCTTACTCGGTACACCCTGGTACGATTAGTGTATCTGGATGTGAGACGTTCATATTGGTGGGGAGGACTGAAGCCCGATGTGACCAGGTTTGTGGCTGAGTGTGCGACGTGTCAACAGGTCAAGATAGAGCATTGTAGAATGGGAGGAGAGTTCCACCCACTACTAGTAACACAGTAGAAGTGGGAGGACATCTCCATGGATTTTGTGACAAGATTGAGGCCCAACAGGAGTTTTGATGCTATCTAGGTTGTGGTTGACAAACTGACGAAGACTGCACGTTTCATCCCTTTTTAGAGAAACTTGGCCAGTGAGCAGATTAGCTGAGGAGTTCATTGGACAGATAGTGAGACTCCATGGTGTACAGACGACGGTCATCTCAGATAGAGATGGACGATTCACTTGGAGGCTCTAGTAGTAGATTCAAACTGTCCTGGGGACGAGTTTGCACTTCACGACTGTGTTCCATCCTCAAACAGATGGGCAGTCAAAGAGGACCATTCAGACGTTGGAGGACATGCAGCGAGCTTGTGTGTTGGACTGGGGACAGGGATGGTCAGACCACCTCCTATAGGTTGACTTCTCGTACAACAACTAGCATGCATCAAATGGGATGGCCCCATATGAGGCACTGTATAGGCGGAGATGTCGTACACTGTTATGCTAGGATGAGCCTAGCAGTGTTAGTGTTTTGGCACTTGATCAGATTCAGGATGATCTTGCCCGTGTAGCACTAATATGAGAGAGGATGATGGCTGCACAAAGTCGCTAGAAGTCATATACAGACAAGAGGCGTCGGCCTCTAGAGTTCAGAGTTGGAGCTCATGTTTGGCTGAGAGTATCTCCGACGTGAGGCGGCAAATATTTTGGCATAAAAGGGAAGTTGAGTCCCCGATATGTCGGTCATTTTAAGATACTATACAAAGTTGGGGGAGCAACATATAGATTGGCTTTGCCTCCGAGATTAGAGGATGTTCACCCTGTATTTCATGTGTCTCATCTGAAGGAGTACATACCAGATCCGAGACACATAGTCAGTTATGATGACTTGGTGGTCAAGTCAGACCACACTTTTGTTATGCATCCGATTACAGTCGGTATGAGACACCTGCGTTCGAAGGACATTCCTATCTTGAAGATACAATGGTCAAGACGAGGACCTGATAAGGCTACATGGGAAACTGAGGATAATATCCAAAGGAACTATCCAGAGTTTTATGTCGAGATAGATGCACTTGTAGGATTGATGAGTAGATCTTAGTGTTATCTTTGTGAGTGTTGTAATTATGTGCTTATGTGTTTTGATGTGCTTATTCTTGTGCTAGCTAAGATGTGATGTATGATCTTGTTAGATCTTGATGTGCTAGCGTGATTTATGATTATAGTTGGAGATGGTTCTTCCTCCATGTTATTATAAGTATAGTTTTGTTGGAGATGTTCTTCCTCTACGCCCTTGTGTTATGAGTATGATATGATAAGAGATGTACTTCCTCTATGCCCTTGTCATGTGACTATAGTCTGGCTAGAGATGGTTTTCCTCTTTTCCATTGGATAGTATAGTGATCTTGTTGCTGGAGTTGATGATTCCTCCATGCTTGTGTTTTGAGGTTATATAGTGTTATAGGTTGATACCTTATGAGTGGAGATGTGATACCTCCAATAGAGAGAGTTATACCTCGACATATAGGTCCGAGAAGATTTGGGATCATGCAAGTTTCGGAACGAAACTTGTTTTTAGGGGACTGTGATGTATGCGCCTTAGTCTTTTAGGACCCCGCGCCTGTGCCTTAGCTGAGACGCAGGTGCATGGCTGCCCCTTACGACCCTGTGAATCACCCCTAGCGGCCCTGTGGTCCGCTTCTGCGGCTCAGGGACCCGCTGATCCGGGGATAAGCCGCAGTTGCCGATCTAGATTAGAAGTCCTTAACTAGGATAAAAATCGGGTTGTTTAATAGGATAAATCAGCCGATTTATATGAAGAACAGGTCGATTTTCTTGGAAACTCAAAAAACAGATTAGTGAACGATATGGAAAGAAAAGAAGATGAATATGGAATGATAAATGGACAATATAGGAAGATAGGACTATTATAAGACTTGCAAAGAACCTTGAACTAGATGGATCAAAACCCTTAACAAAGAATTACCTTTCATCCTTCCTTCTTTAACCTTACACAAGCCTTCTAGATAACACAAGCACAAGGAGGGACTACTTTGACTTGTAGCACCAACCTTCAACAAGAATAACACACACAAGAACAACCTAGCAAAGATTCACAACTTTTCAACCAAAAACTCTCCTTTTGTTTGAATATGAATGATATAATGCAAACCCCGTGAGCGAAGTCATAAGTATCACACAATAATGTGGAAAATATAATCGCAACTCAACTAACTAACAATCTCCCCCACTAAGGCTATTTGTAAGGGAGATTGAACCTACTAAAACTAGGAAAAACTAAAAAGATATGATCTATAAAATATATCTTTTGAAAAGATAATCTAGGAAAGATATATTTTAAAAGATATAAAATATAAAATCTAAAAAAGATAGAATCTAAATAATTCTTTAAGATAGTCTGACAGATTTAAGGAATTATTACAAGATATAGTTGCCAAAAGATAGATCTTGGCCGGATCTTCTAGATATGTTGGAAAGAAGAAAAATCAACTAAAGAAAATCTGAAGAAAATCAACCGATTTGCTTCACATGTGACTCGATTTTTCTATAACATTAATCGACCGATGTCCTTCATATTGTGGATCGATTCTTCATTTTCAGCTTTCCTTGATCTTCCTTGATGATGTCTCGTCTTGGATCCTTCTAGCCCTTGACCTAGTGATGGGTCCTTGTATGGAAAGTGTTGAAGATGGTCCCACATCATATACCACTTTGATGCAGGGATAAGCCGCAATTTCCGATCTAGATTGGAAGTCCTTAACTGGGATAAAAATCGGGTTGTTGTATAGGATAAATCGGCCGATTTATATGAAGAACATGTTGATTTTCTTGGAAACTCAGAAAACGGATTAGTGAACGATATGGAAAGAAAAGAAGATAAATATGGAATGATAAATGGGCAATATAGGAAGATAGGACTATTATAAGACTTGCAAAGAACCTTGAACTCGATGGATCAAAACCCTTAACAAAGAGTTACCTTTCACACTTCCTTCTTTAACCTTACACAAGTCTTCTAGATAAGACAAGCACAAGGAGGGGCTAGTTTGACTTGTAGCACCAACCTTCAACAACATTAACACACAAAAGAACAACCTAGCAAAGATTCACAACTTTTCAACCAAAAACTCTCCTTTTGATTGAATAGGAATGATAAAATGCAAACCCCGTGAGCGAAGTCACAAGTATCTCACAATAACGTGGAAAATATAATCACAACTCAACTAACTAACAATCTCCCCCACTAAGGCTATTTATAAGGGAGATTGAACCTACTAAAACTACGAAAAATTAAAAAGATATGATCTATAAAATATATCATTTGAAAAGATAATCTAGGAAAGATATCTTTTAAAAGATATAAAATTTAAAATCTAAAAAAGATAGAATCTAAATAATTCCTTAAGATAGTCTGAGAAATTTAAGGAATTATTACAAGATATAGTTGCCAAAAGATAGATCTTGGCCGGATCTTCTAGATACGTTGGAAAGGAGAAAAATCGACTAAAGAAAATCTGAAGAAAATCGACCGATTTGCTTCACATGTGACTCGATTTTTCTATAACATTAATCGACCGATGTCCTCCATGTTGTGGATCGATTTCTTCATTTTCAGCTTCCCTCGATCTTCCTTGATGATGTCTCGTCTTGGATCCTTCTAGCCCTTGACCTACTGATGGGTCCTTGTATGGAAAGTGTCGAAATTGGTCCCACATCAGACTCCCCTTCTTGAAAAGAATCCGTCCTCGAATCTTCGTCTTGCTCATCACTAGTCACCTCGGAATTCAAGTTATGCAATAATAAGGACTACAATATCCCTTCTCCTGGAGGATCTTTGGAGGTTTGTAGAACTCGTAGCTTGAAGAGGAGCCGTGCAACACTCAACATCAATGAATCTCGGTCATCAAACATACATCTCGAATGAGAGTTTGCTTCAGGAATGGCCGCAATATTTACTAAGTATTCACATGTCGATGTTGATGATGCTAATTGAGAATGAACTACAATTCCATCCTCTCCCGGTGGTGGTTCCTTAAGATCTCCGGGATCCAGCAATGTCATATTCATTTGATCTCTTTTGTTCTCTCCTAAACTTCCTACAAAGACACTTACTTGCTTCCCGAAAGACAACGGTATAAGATCAAAAAAGGTTAAGGAAAATAACTTAATCGAATAGTCATGACAACGGAAAGATAGAAAAGAGTTATAATTCCTAACTTTCTTAAGCACACATCTTTCAATGAATTCATCCAAAAACATGAATGATATAACCTGAAAATCCATGGGATTGTGCTCAATCTGCAGTGGTTCTAGATCAACAAAAGGAGCCCTTGAAGGTGTTGCATTGGTGGTTGCAGTGGATCGATTTTTAGGAAAAAAAACGGTTTATTCTCGGAAAAATCGCCCGATTTGGTGTCAAGAACAGGTCGATTTTCTTCACTGGATTGCTCTTCGACCACTTCTTTGTCCAAAGCTCATTCCTTGCCTCCTTTCTTCTGCTTCTCATAGGTCTCAATGATTTGTAGAGGGGTCATAGGCTTCAGTTTCACCCCTTTTCCATTGAAAGTGAACATGTATTTGTTGGTGTGACCATCATGTTCTACTTTCCGATCATATTTCCATGGACGACCTAATAAAATATGACAAGCCTGCATAGGTACCACATCACATAAGATTTCATCAGTATAATGTCCTATTGTGATAGTCACCTTAACTTGCTTGTTGACTTTCAAAGTTCCACAATCATTCATCCATGTAAGTTTATAGAGGGTTTAGGGTGATAAAACGTAGGAAGTTTCAACTTATTAACCATTTCAATACTAGCAATATTATAGCAACTACCTCCATCAATGATCATATTACACACCTTTCCCTTGACAAGACACCTAGTATGAAAGAGATTTTCTCGTTGGATATTTTCACTAAGAGAAAAATTAACATGCAAAGTTCTTCTAGCAATCAAAGATTCTCCATGTTCAAATTCGCAACTCTCATCACTTTCACTAGCACTTTTAGGATCTTCTTCACTTTCATATTCCCCATGTTGATTAATGAATAAAACCTTATTGTTAGGACAATCCTTCTTATAATGACCTCTACCTTGGCATTTAAAACATACAATGTCTCTAGAATGTAAAGTAGAGTTAGAAGTACTCCCTTTAGGGTCCTTTAAAGGCTCATTCAAAGGTTTAGACGTTTGGGGATTGGATGATGAAGCTTTCAAGACTTCTTGGCTATGGCTTCCACTCCAAGACTCTCCCTGGGAAGAAAGTGTAGTAAGTTAGTCATATTATCATATGAATATAGATCAATTTCAATGATTCGTCTCTTGGTTCCATCCTTGGAGCTTCTTTTCCACCCTAATAGCCAAGTGTAGTAAGTTAGTCATATTATCATATGAATATAGATCAATTTCATTAGCTAATGATGGATGTAAAATTTCTTAAAAATCGAGCCATAGTAATAGTAGACTCCTCATCCTCGTGGACATTAGCCTTGATCATCGCAATTTGCATGAAGGTGCACTACAAAAAATACTTAGATTTGCGACGAGATTTTGCGACGGTATGTATTTACCGACGCCTTTGATCTTTTTTGGCGACGCAAAAACGACAGCTCGCATTCCCGTCGTTTCTTTGCGTCGGCAAAGCCAACCCGTCGTTAATAAGTATACGAGAAAAGAAGAGTTTTTTTACTTCGATAATTTATTGAAACTTTTTTTATTTAGAAACATAAATGGACAATCAGCCCTAGTTCTTCATCGTTCTCTCTTCTACACGACCCTAATTCATCACCCACAGTCACAACGGCGCAACCCTAGTTCATCATCCTTCTCTCTTCCATAGGCACAACGGCGCAACCCTGATTCATCATCGTTCTCTCTTCCACAAGCATAGCGGCACACGGTAAACATTTCTCTTCCAAAGACACATCATCGTTCTCTTCTCTTCGCTAGTATCTTTTGGTTTGATACTAATTCATCCTCGTTCTACTTGTCTTCTTCTAGATTTGTCACTATGTACATGAGTCACAATCCTCTTCAAATTCGATCTTCTCTCACCCTCTAACCACACAACTCTGCCGGCTCTCAGTTTGATCCTCTATCACCCAACACCGGACTCACTAGCCACCAAAACGACAATATGTAGTATGATTCTTTGTGTAATTTGAGTTTTTGAGAGTAACCTTGAGCAATAGTATAAAACTAGGGAATCTGACTTTTTGATACAAGGCTGTCTAAAATTAGGTAAGAATCCCCTTTTCTACATTTTATTCCATGACTATGCTCCCAATCGGCAAATTACACAAAGAGTCAAATATGGAAGTTAATGTTTTTTTGATAATTAAGGAAAACAACAGATGTTGTTTTAGAGCTTGTATCTGGAAGTTAATGATTTTTGATAATGATTTTATGCTCCCAATCAGCAAATTACAAGAAGCTCTAAATTATATAGAGATGAATATGGAAGTTAATGATTTTTGATAAGAAAAACAACAGTTGTTGTCCAATTCTCTCCTTGTATCAAAAATTCAAAATACTAGGTGGCTTGTATCAAAAACTTTAGAGCTTCTTGGTCAAGGAAAACTAGGGAATCTGAAATTCTTACCTAATTTTAGATCTTCTTGTTATGCTCTCTAAATTTAGGGGACTCACCGGACTCACTGTCTAGACTATACAATTGGATTTTGAATTCTGAAGTTGTGAAAAGATTTATGCTAATTTGCAAATTTGAGGTTTGACTGTTGAGATGCTTGCTTTTTCAGATAGTAATTGGCGCTCTTATGAAAGTTTGCTCATTGGTGCTGAATGGATATATATACAAAAAAATCTGCTAGAATACGTCGTTCTGGAACTCTTCTTCCACTACTTTCTTCATCTTTCAATTTTGACCATTGCTTTGCAGGTTCATGAAGTGAACGCTTTAACTACCAATTGCAATTGTATCTATATCATTCATTTAGCTTTTTAATATGTTTGAAATAAAAAATACTGGTCTACTTTGTTATTTGTTAATTGTGATTAAAGTTAATTATTGATTTTGCTTTTATGCTTGTTTTGGGATTTACCATTTTGGTCTTCCTGCTTGTTCATATGGTCCTTATACACTGTAGTTTGTAAAAGACCTTTTCTTTCCTCTTGATTATTACATGTACTGTGAAGAGTTGCTTTTGATGTGAAAAGAAAGTTGTTAGAATTATATGCTGATTTTTTTTTGCTCTGACACCCCCCAAACAGAAATCTTCAGCACATGTCTTTCGAGAGCTGTGGAAATTAGAGCCCCTCCAAGAAGAAAAGAAGAACAAATGGTAAAAATAAATGGATTGGTTGCTATCTCCTACAAATTACATGATTGAACTTGTTCCTGCCAAGCGGATTTCTCTAGCTGGATTTTGATTGGTGAGCAAAAGTTACGACTTCTTCATTTACTCAATATCGTCCCACCTTCTACTGATCGGGATTCGTCGTTGGCCATCCTTATTCTCCTATTCAATCGGTATGTCGTCCCTTCTTTCTTTTTCTAAAATCCGTGGTAATGTAATTTGTCCCTCAATGGTCATGGATACGTGACCCCTTCTCCCTTTTCTTACTAGGCCGTCAACTGGAAGTAGTTGAGAAATTGTGTCCAAAGGCACTTTGTGTCACAGGTATAGTTACATTAGTTCTTTGGCCAATGAATTCTACTGTCTTCGAAAGGTTCTTAAATTGAGTCTTTTTTTATTTAAAGCAATTGGATGAGCTGCAAGTAATTGTCGGGTTTGCGCAAGCTGCAAAGAGACTGAAAACAGCTTGCAAATGATCCCTCAAGAGGAAAGTCGTAGCTAGCCACGCCCACAAAGCTAACTGATCATAACCAGTAACAAAACATCCCTCTTCCACAATCTAGTTTCAGAAATATCTAATGGTAATATAGTATTGTTCCTCCCTACCTCTCATCTCTCTCTCTATATATATAAATACATATGCATCTTGTTCTTCCTGTCTCCCTCTATGTTGTTATTAATCAGTATAATTATGTGTCAGTAGGTTGTGTTTAAGGACTTAAGGGTGTAGATATGTGGTAAAATATATTTTGTGTTGGAAGTACTTTAAATATCAGTCTTGCTCCTATTAAAGACTACATTATGGAAATCGGTTTGGTCCTCATCACATAAGTTGCGTTTTGGTCCATTTTTTTGTTCATGACTCGTTAAGCAGAGTTGAGCTATAGGCCATGGAGGACTATGTGGAGTACTGTGATGACTGATGAGCTTTCCTTTAGGGTAATTGTATCCCCATACCCATTTCGTCACCATGCTTTGCTTGTTTTGAGCTATTTCTGGAAAGTTTACTCAAACCCCTATACGATGTATCCGTGTCTTTTCCATAGAGTAATGATACGTGTTCATAATATATCACAAAAGCTTAATGTAACTATCCTAGTGTCTGATGTTGTATGCTGATTCATAATTAGATCCTGGATATTTCAAGTTTCAACATCCCAATGTTGATCTCTTTTAGGTAGTTTTAGTAACCAATATTTTGTGGGCAGCCGCAAGTCTCTATCATTCTCTTACAAAATCAGGTCGTAGAAACTAGAAACTCAGTAGATAAATCTTTTTCTTTGACTTTTACCGTGATTGGTCAAATTCCTCATTAGACATACATGTTTCTCTTACAACATCATGTAGTAGAAAGTAGAAACTAGAACCTCGGTAGATATATCTTTTTCTTTTTCCTTTACCTTGATTGCTCACATTCCTCGGTTAGAAGCTGGTGACTTATATTTTTCTCGTTAACTTGCTTGCTCTTTTTTAACGATGAATGAATAAGAGTTGATTATAAAATTTTAGCATGTTATGATTAACCTTCTGTTTTCTTATCCATGTATTTTCCTTTTTGCATGTTTTACAAGAATTTGATTGTTATCCCTCACCTTTCTACTAACAAGATCGTGTGTATGTGGTAAATCTGTTTGGTAGGTGGGTTGCAGCCCAGAGTGTATTCTATCACCTCTACAATCAAGTGTCATACATGTCACTTGATGAAATCTCTCCTTTGACATTTAGTGTTGGTAACACAATGAAACGTATATCAGTGATTGTATCCTCCATCATCATATTCCGAACTCCCGTCCAACCAATCAACGCACTTGGAGCTGCCATCGCTGTCTTTGGAACATTCTTGTACTCCCAGGTGTGCACTCACTGATCATTTTTGTTACTTTTTAGGTTCTTTTTGTCCATTTTGTTTTTAAGTAAACATCTATGAACTTGACTCGTCTATCTACTACCATTCTGACAGCAACAATGGTTTTAAGATTTAAATTATGCCAAAACAATGAGGGAAAGCTAAAAGAACCTCATATGACTCTGACAAGGCTTATTAGTGATTAACTGACCATTTTAACGATATTTTACTACATAAAGCCGGTCTATATAGACCAAATTAGATATAGGCGGTTTTTATTTGGAATAATGGATTATGCATCAAGTTAAGCATATGAAAACTTTAGTATATGAAGTGAACAGTGGATTTGGCGAGTTCGATATGGCTCAGGACAGATCAACCTTTTCATATCCTTTATTTCGGAACCTCTATGATCAACACACTCTATGTCTTATGATTTTACGCTTTATGGCCTATACAACTTTTTTGTCGAACTATGATATTGTTATTGGAAGCCGGAAAAGCTTGGATTGTTGTTGTTGTTGTTGTTGTTATTGAACTAAATGCTTGATATTTAGATGCCAAGTTGAATAGCAGTTGAGCTGCAACCTGCATGATTGAGCATGGGACAAACTAGTAGTATATGATCTCTATTATAAGATGAAAGGGTGCTTGACAATGGAAATTATGCCATTTTCATAGTCAAACTTGTTGTATATATATGTTTGATGTAGAGTATATGATCATTTCCATAGTTGCTAATAGGTTATAATGTGTCACTTATTGCAAATAATAGTGCCATCATATAAATCTTTAATGTCTTATTTTGGGTTTGATGATCTTGATGTTACAGGCACACTAAAATGCCACTAGAGATGCTACTCGAGCGGATGAAGCATGTGAAGCTATTACATCTCGATGTACACAACAATGATGTGAATAAATAGGAAATTAGGAATGTCTGATTAGTTAATGCAAGTTAAGTAGTATTTTGTTACTCATAATTGTTTTTTAAAAACATATTATATTTATTTCAACTAATTTGTATCATTGATTATTTATATTTCATATTAATTTGTATTGTTGATTAGTTAGGTTTCAGTTTTTTTTATTTTGTTGATTAAATTTGCGACGGCAAATTCTGTTGTCGCAAATATAAACTTTTTTTTTAATTTCTAAATAAATTTGCGTCGGGGACCAGCGTCGCAAAGAGCTGTCGCAAAAATTTACGACGGCAAAATGCCGACGCAAATACCTTTTGCGACGGCCCCTTTGGCGACGGTAGATTTGCTGACGCTACGCCGTCGCGAAAGACCATTTGTGACGGCAATAACGCTTTTAGCTGACGCAAAGTTCCGTCGTAAAAGTAATTATTTTTTGTAGTGGTGTAAGTTTCCTCTACGTTGCGGGTATCTTGCTTGAAGTTCTCCAACCTTTGCCTTGCTTCCCTAGCGTAATATGGAGGTATGAATCTTGCTCTTATCAATGCCTTCATGTGTTCCCAAGTGTGGATCTCCGGCTCTAAAGTTCATCTCCGTTATTTGAGGAGGTGACCCACCAAGCTAGGGCATATCCTTGGAATTCCAACGCAGCAAGTTGGACCTTCCTTTGCTCATTAAAAGTATGGCAAGACCAAATTTGTTCAATTTTAGTCTCTCATTCCATGTAAATGTCCGGATCTACTTTGCCCTCAAAACTCGGAATCTTGGCCTTCACCCTTCCCATTCCATCGTTGTCTTGGTAAGGTCTATACGGTTCCAAGTCATGTCTTCTCCTAGGTTGCGGATTGCGCCTAGGGTAACCTCTCCACCTCTCGTCATCAACCTCCTCTTCTAGTTCCTGAAATTCATAAACAACATTGGTTGCGTTACGAACATGGAATTTTGGATTAGGACGAGGTGTACCTGATCCTCGATGATGTCTTGGATCGGGGGCTGGAGGTAGGGGAGGATTTTGTGAGCTTTCGCCCATTCCAGAGAAGAAAATCGGGTGAAAATTGGGGTGAGGGTCGATTTTATGGGTCAATTTTACTTCTCTGGGACGAGTTTCTAGCTATTTCATCCGTTCAGTTAATCCCGAGACCATCTTTATGAGTTTGGACAGTTGGTCATTGGTTCCTGGGTTATTTAGGTCACCTCGTGGTGATCCTTGTGGACTTTTAGACATCCTGCACAAACACACAAAGTAACAGTAAACGTGTGATATTAGTGAAAACAAGGGTTTCTTACTTGTCTTCTCTCGCACTCACAGTCGTTGTGAATCACAAGCTAGTTTGACGTAGTTATCTAGGATGGATTAATGCTCCTTTACTAATCAATGCACTAGTGTCCACTAGAACTCCCTTGGGTGTCTCAAGTAGTTAACTTGTGTTCGGAAGAAAGTGTTCGCACCAAACGGTGTGTGCAAGCTTTAAATTTATAACCCAAGATGTATGCTTAAAACAAGGATGCGAACCCGCAGTGTACGGGTCAATCGTAGTAAAAGCAAGAATTCCGGGGTGTCGATCTCAGGGACTTAGGTGAAACAAAGCAAGTATAGGTTGTCAATATTGCAACTAACCACAAAAACAATTAAAGCAATCAAAGATGATAAAAAGTCAATTAAAGGAATATGCAATTCTAGGGATTAAAGCATCTAGTTGTGGTTCCAACTCAAGATCTAAAGATAAGTGGACAAAGCTGAGATTTTGCAAAGGGAAGGTGTTACTAAAGTGGAATAGATCACCGGGTAAGTCTCACTACTCACAATCCCAATCCAAAGAACCTATTACCGGGTAAGTCTCAAGGTATTAAGGAAAGGAAGTATAATCTCAAACCAACACGCCAACTAAGGGAATAGAATCAACCTTTACCGGGTAAGTCTCAGGCTAACTCACAAAGATGATTCACATTCAAACCCCAATAAAGGATAAACCTCTATTACCTACACTTATGATCTTAAGTAAACAAACAAAGGAATCACCGGGTAAGTCTCATCCTAAGCTTGCATTGAATCAGGAAAGGTGTAATAAGAATAGGATTTGGCAAACTCTAACACTTAACTCTCAGTTATGGATCAGATAAGTCACCTCGGTCAGACGAATTCCACCCCGGCCGAGATGTTCATCGACTGAACGAGATATTCTAAGGTTAAGGATAATGACTCGAGCTTTCAGGGTCCTACTGGAATTTAAGATTACTCTATCATTGTTTTTCCCACAACCATCAGCCAATCACCCTAGAATCACACAAAGAAATTAGCCAATCATCATCATGGAAGCAATAATCAAATATATGGAAAGAAAGTGAATATTTGAACACAAAAACCTTAAGAAGAAGGCTTCAATAACTGAATCAAATATCAAACAAACAAGCGTTCCTTGGATCACAATCCAACAAGACAAATCAACAAGAAGGGAATCTAAGAGAATCTTACAAAACCCTTCACAAAAGCTATAAAAGCTATCAACTTCCTTCCTTCAACCTTCCAAAAATTCCTCCTAACTGCAGCTTCTTCAATCCCCAGCTGTTATGATGGTAGCGGGTTCTTCGGTGATGCGCCGATGCTGAATTGTGGAAAATCCCGCCCTTTATATAGGAAAATTACCCTCCAAAGATAAAATATCTTGAAAAGATATTTTCCTAATAAAATATATCTATCTCTCATAAATAAATCCCTAAAATATATGATCTTCCTTCCATAAATCCAGCACAAAAATATAAGATCTCTCCTTCCAAAAATAAAAGATCTCAGCCAAGAATAAAATATACCTCGCCGCGTCCAAGGTGTTCGCCTCGGTTGGGACGCTCCTCAAAATCACGTCAGTCGAGATGACACTGTAGCTGACCGAGGTGAACCTCAACTGACGGTGAAATCTCTCAAATCTGATCCAAAGTAAATCTTTAATCCATTTCCATGCTTCTTGGATTCTTCCTTAAGCTCCTGAATGTAGCTCCTATGACTCCTTAGCTCCGTTAGCTCCATTTTGATGCAAAACGTGCCATTTTACCTACGATTACAACGAAACTTGGTGTAGACCTCGATTCCCGTAAAGGTAGATGAAACGACAATATAATCACATAATATACATTCAAACATGCAGATTATTGAAGATAAAACGTCTAAACAGGTCCCAAAATATAGACTATAATTTATGCTATCAAAATACCCCATACTTGTCTCTTGCTTGTCCCCAAGCAAGTTCCAAATCTTAAGTACAAGATAGAATGAATTATAAGTCATAAAGATCAATGAAAAGTATCTCAAAACATTTTAATGGTGTGCTCCACTCATAGATCACTCTAAGAGAATGCTTCATGGTATTTAAAATCAAAACATGATCAAAACATTTTATAAATATAAGAAAGTTGTTCATCTTTGCATAAAATCATAGAATGCATAATAAATCATAATTATCGAAATTAATCATGCATAATCCAGTTTAAACCACCAAGTCAATCAACAAGCTCGAGGTCTCAAGGGCTTTTCAAAAGAGGTCAAGAAACGTGTGAAGGCGGGATGTATATAGGGAATGTGGTGCTAGAATCCGGGAAAAGGATCTTTACTTCACTTCCTTTGAACTTCAACATCTTCCACCAATAATCTTTGCTTATTGTTTACTCTTTTTTTTTTTACTTTTTGGGATGCATGGACAGAGGTGCACAATAACCGAAGTCTAGGAAATCAGCAATCATCAATTTCTCGAGATGCCTCAAACCCTTGATGCACACACCATGACCCGTTAGGAATATCGCTCAATCCGACTTTGGCAAGACACAAACACCCGGCTATGTGAATGTGCCGAGTTACTTATCATCATGATTGACTTCCCCAAACTTATATGTTTCTTTCTAACTTCCAACCAACATCTCAACTTTTCTTTCACTTGTTTTTCTTTGCTTGCTTCTAAATTCCCGTATAGGTAAAGGAAGGCAAATATGTATATGAGGGGCTAAGCATGATCAAGAAGAAGAAGAAGAAGAAAAGAAGAGAATGAATTGCCTTAATCATCCCAGGAAGAAAGTGAGAGAACTTATCATGTGGTGTCAACCTTCAAATTCAACATAATTTTGATAAAAACAAAGTATTAAACAATGCCATAAATTTCAAACAAAGCACTTAGCAACTTAAACATATCATAAAACCTTTCAAACATATAAAGATTTCAAAGCCAGTCAGCAAACAAAATCATCACTGAGGTCATATCCAGATAAGAAGCACAAAAATCATTTTGAAAACTTTTTCAGTTAAACCACCTGGGTCAAGATGTTCTAAGTCAACCGAGGTGCTGCACCTCGATTGGTCAGGGTCACATCGGTCGAGGTCATAAAATTTTTTTCTTAAACCAATTTTTGACATTTTTCTCAATCAAATAACCTGTATGCATGCATGTAGTCTCAGATAAGCACATAGAGCATAAGAAAGATCATAAATAAAGATCAAGAGAGTCGTACAAGCACCCCATACTTGGGACACATTGTCCCAATGGGTCAAATAAGAGTTGAGTAAGAACACGAAACTCACCGGACCTAGCCGAACTGCATAATAAATAAGAAACAACTTCCAAATAAAGCCGTCTCGGTTGGTGAAGAACATCTCGGTCGAGGTCCTGTGACTGCACCCGAGATGTGTCTCGGTCAAGCTCCGTCCTCTCAATTTCTCGAACTTCTCTCCTTCTAGTGTAGCTCGTGAGTTGTAATCCTTCCTTTGAAAGTACCTGATTTTTGTCTAGGACGCCAAAAACAAAACAAAGCAAAGCAAAAGCAAACTATCTAAAACTAAGCTAGAAAAGGGAAAAGAAAGCAATACCTTGGGTTGCCTCCCAAGAAGCGTTTGGTTTAAGGTCGCTAGCTGGACCATTCTCCATGGAATTACTCAATGTACCTCGAATATCCTGGAGTGCTCATCACATCCATCATAAAACTCCTCCAAAAAGGTTCCGGTTCCTAATTTCACCGGCAAATGGTAAGATCTCCCACGTACAAGTTTGTACGGTGTGATTCTCACCGGAATCCTTCTAGCTTTCCTGCACTTCAATGGGATATAATCTAGCATTGCATCCCATCCTTTCCTGGATCGAGAAAACAGCTTCTCGAGGATTCTAGTAGCTTCCCTATCTCCATTTTGGGGATAGTACAAGGTCTTTGTCATGTGAATGACCCCATACTTGAACAAATAACACTTTGTTGCCTTAGTGGTGAAGTGCTTGTTAACTTCACTCCTTATAATCCAAGGAGCATCTTCTTCCAACAATTTCAAGGGAGGTTTCATCTTGATCTTAGGAGGTTATTTTGGAAGAGACCTCCAACTCTTCGGTTCATCCCGGAAGAAATCTAGAACTTTAAAGGGAGTAGGAGCAAGTACCTTATAAAGTTCTTCAAAGTTTGGGACAAGTTTCATGTTAGGGTGATAATCCACACATGAAATCTTTCCCAACTCAGCTAGAGTCTCTTCAACCTCGGCCGATATGTTTTCAACCTCGGCCAAAGTCTCAACAGTTGGATCGAGATCTTCCACATCTTCCTCTTCCTCAAAAGCTTCAGGAGAAACTTCTGGTTCGATTGGGGGAATGCTTGAAACTTGCAGCACTTCCTTATGCTCCTCTTCCGGCTTAGCATAGGATAGGGTGCTTTCCTTGAGCTCCTCCACCTTCTTCATCAACTTCTCCCATCTTGATTGAAGAGAATCTTCAAGAGGTTGCTCGTAAATCTTTCTAGGGACATTCAGCTCATCCCGTATCGCAAGCTCCTTCTCAATGGCCTTTTCTCTTTCCCTTTCACTGTTAAACCAATAGAAGGAGTATTTCTCTTCTAAGTATTCATAATGGTCCGCCCTAGCACTTTGTCTTGCTACCCAGACTGGATCAAATGTAGTCATCGGATATACTAAAAACTACAAAACTCATAGGAAAAATGGTTAATAGCAACAAGGGCAATAGCCCCGAAAGACAACCGCAACCGGCTCGGTCTAGACCAAGTCCCCAGCAACGGCGCCAAAAACTTGTTCGCTCCAAACAGTGTGTGCAAGCTTTAAATTTATAACCCAAGATGTATGCTTAAAACAAGGATGCGAACCCGCAGTGTACGGGTCAATCGTAGTAAAAGCAAGAATTTCGGGGTGTCGATCTCAGGGACTTAGGTGAAACAAAGCAAGTATAGGTTGTCAATATTGCAACTAACCACAAAAACAATTAAAGCAATCAAAGATGATAAAAAGTCAATTAAAGGAATATGCAATTCTAGGGATTAAAGCATCTAGTTGTGGTTCCAACTCAAGATCTAAAGATAAGTGGACAAAGCTGAGATTTTGCAAAGGGAAGGTGTTACTAAAGTGGAATAGATCACCGGGTAAGTCTCACTACTCACAATCCCAATCCAAAGAACCTATTACCGGGTAAGTCTCAAGGTACTAAGGAAAGGAAGTATAATCTCAAACCAACACGCCAACTAAGGGAATAGAATCAGCCTTTACCAGGTAAGTCTCAGGCTAACTCACAAAGATGATTCACATTCAAACCCCAATAAAGGATAAACCTCTATTACCTACACTTATGATCTTAAGTAAACAAACAAAGGAATCACCGGGTAAGTCTCATCCTAAGCTTGCAATGAACCAGGAAAGGTGTAATAAGAATAGGATTTGGCAAACTCTAACACTTAACTCTCAGTTATGGATCAGATAAGTCACCTCGGTCAGACGAATTCCACCCCGGCCGAGATGTTCATCGACTGAACGAGATGTTCTAAGGTTAAGGATAAAGACACGAGCTTTCAGGGTCCTACTGGAATTTAAGATTATTCTATCATTGTTTTTCCCACAACCTTCAGCCAATCACCCTAGAATCACACAAAGAAATTAGCCAATCATCATCATGGAAGCAATAATCAAATATATGGGAAGAAAGTGAATATTTGAACACAAAAACCTTAAGAAGAAGGCTTCAATAACTGAATCAAATATCAAACAAACAAGCGTTCCTTGGATCACAATCCAACAAGACAAATCAACAAGAAGGGAATCTAAGAGAATCTTACAAAACCCTTCACAAAAGCTATAAAAGCTATCAACTTCCTTCCTTCAACCTTCCAAAAATTCCTCCTAACTGCAGCTTCTTCAATCCCCAACTGTTATGATGGTAGCGTGTTCTTCGGGATGCGCCGATGCTGAATTGTGGAAAATCCCGCCCTTTATATAGGAAAATTACCCTCCAAAGATAAAATATCTTGAAAAGATATTTTCCTAATAAAATATATCTATCTCTCATAAATAAATCCCTAAAATATATGATCTTCCTTCCATAAATCCAGCCCAAAAATATAAGATCTTTCCTTCCAAAAATAAAAGATCTCAGCCAAGAATAAAATATATCTCGCTGTGTCCAAGGTGTTCGCCTCGGTCGGGACGCTCCTCAAAATCACCTCGGTCGAGATGACACTGTAGCTGACCGAGGTGAACCTCAACTGAAGGTGAAATCTCTCAAATCTGATACAAAGTAAATCTTTAATCCATTTCCATGCTTCCTGGATTCTTCCTTAAGCTCCTGAATGTTGCTTCTATGACTCCTTAGCTCCTTTAGCTCCATTTTGATGCAAAACGTGGCATTTTACCTACGATTACAACGAAACTTGGTGTAGACCTCGATTCCCGTAAAGGTAGATGAAACGACAATATAATCACATAATATACATTCAAACATGCAGATTATTGAAGATAAAACGTCTAAACATGTCCCAAAATATAGACTATAATTCATGCTATCAGAAAGGTTCTTGTGTTGGAAGTTAGCGCAAGGTTTCCTCTTGTAGGTCTATTCACACAAAGATTCAAGATAGAAAGAAGTATTGCAAGTATTACACAACTAGTATGTTAGAAAGCAAAGAGACTAGCTAACACACCCAAAGAAAAGACTCAATGTGTTTAGAGTAGAAAGGGCTAAGAAAAGAACACAAGAGACTAATAAGAGAGAAGAACGTACCTTGAATTGCGAAGTTAAGAAAGAGAGATAGCCAGATTTGGGTTTAGATATGGCTAGATCTCTTTGATTGTTTCAAGGTATATATTGGAACTCTTCTGTTGTAATACTCTTGCACAGGGTGCACTTCGATTCTGCAAAGTATACCTCAAATATTTCTTCGAATTTTGGCAGCGGTAGCAAAAATCGGGTGAAACATCGGTCGATCTAGTGAAGAACAAGCCGATTTTCTTTGTAAAAATTTGACTCTTGGATTTGATGTTCAAGAACTTTCTTTTCTTTTCTTTCTTCTTCTTTTTTTTGTATTGGCGAGGTTTCAAAGGTCAACGGCTAGCTTGTGTTTGGTTGATGGCGTTTCTCCCATCCCGAACATATCAAATCAACACACGTTAAACTCAAATAATCTCGAAAAGATGGCAAACAAGAAAAGACTCAACCTTTGAAGACTCAAAGAAGACTTAAAAAAAATCAAACCTTTTGATGAACGTTCGGACTTCAATCGATTAGCTCTGATACCACTTTGATTTGGGGATAAGCCGCGGTTCCCGATCTAGATTGGAAGTCCTTAATTGGGATAAAAATCGGGCTATTCTATAGGATAAATCGGCCGATTTATATGAAGAACAAGTCGATTTTCTTGGAAACTCAGAAAACAGATTAGTGAACAATATGGAAAGAAAAGAAGATGAATATGGAATGATAAATGGACAATATAAGAAGATAGGACTATTATAAGACTTGCAAAGAACCTTGAACTTGATGGATCAAAGCCCTTAACAAAGAATTACCTTTCACCCTTCCTTTTTTAACCTTACACAAGCCTTCTAGATAAGACAAGCACAATGAGGGAGTAGTTTGACTTGTAGCACCAACCTTCAACAAGATTAACACACACAAGAACAACCTAGCAAAGATTCACAATTTTTCAACCAAAAACTCTCCTTTTGGTTGAATATGAATGATAAAATGCAAACCCCGTGAGCGAAGTCACAAGTATCTCACAATAATGTGGAAAATATAATCACAAGTCAACTAACTAACAATCTCCTCCACTAAGGCTATTTATAAGGGAGATTAAACCTACTAAAACTATGAAAAACTAAAAAGATATGATCTATAAAATGTATCTTTTGAAAATATAATTTAGGAAAGATATCTTTTAAAAGATATAAAATATAAAATCTAAAAAAGATAGAATCTAAATAATTCCTTAAGATAGTCTGAAAGATTTAAGGAATTATTACAAGATATAATTGCCAAAAGATAGATCTTGGCTGGATCTTCTAGATACATTGGAAAGGAGAAAAATCGATTGAAGATAATCTGAAGAAAATCGACCGATTTGCTTCACATGTGACTCGATTTTCCTGTAACATTAATCGACCGATTTCCTTCATGTTGTGGATCGATTTCTTCATTTCAACTCTCCTTGATCTTACTTGATGATGTCTCGTCTTTGATCCTTCTAGCTCTTGACCTAGTGATGGGTACTTGTATGGAAAGTGTCAAAGATGGTCCCACATCACCCGCCCTTGCGGTTTTTTGTGGCTGCAACCGCCTTTGTTGACTCTTTGACCGTGCTTTTCCTTGGCTTCCTATATAAGCTTCCTTCCTTCTAATGAATGGTTTCCCCTTCTTCTTTAGCCTCATCTCCCTTACGTTCTTCTTCCTTTTTCATCTTCTTCTTTGATCTTGTTCTTGTTTTGGATTCAAGAGTGGATCTTGGTCTAAGCTTGTGTTAGTTGAAGTGTGGTTGATGTTGTTGCTAAGGTTGTGTTGTGGATGGCCTGTTGTTAAGGTTGTAGTTGTGGGAACCATCTCTTGAGCTATGGTTGTGAGTTCTTCCCTTCTTTCTTTCTTTTCTTCCTTCTTCCATCTCCTTTAGCTTAGGAATCCACAAGTTTGATCTTGTGTTGGTCTTATTAGACATGTATTGATGTATATATGTATGTGTATGTATATATATATATATGTATGCGGATGGTTGTTGGATGGTGAAGAGGTGAAGAAGAGTGAGTGAAGGATCGCAGAAAAGTCAAAGATTTGCTTCTGCACAATCAGCCGCCCCTGCGCTTGCCAGAAACCGCCCTTGATCCTAGTGTACCGCTGCCTTGCGTGGAGTGTCGCTGCGCCTGCGCCTCCCTGGTGCTTCACCCCTGCGTCTTCTTGTCACACAGGTGCGTCTTGTCCAAGACATACCTAGTGTAGTATAAGTCATTTCCTTTCCTAGTGTGAGTGGGTTAGAAGCATGCTAGGTACGAGTATGAGAATAGGATGATGATATCATGGTATCAATATATGCCAGTTATGCCTTTGAGGTAGTAGGTTGTTGAGGCTTATAGGTTGGATATGATCCTTATGGATCCCTTGGGTCTAAGTGTAACCCCTTTGATTGATAGGAGATTTGATATCTCTTTATGCCTTGTTATTAGGCAGTGCTATCCTCCGGATTGGAGTTGATCGTGGTTGAGGTTATATTGAGGTTGAGGTAAGTCCGTAGGACTTACTTAACTGCATTCCTATATTGGATGTATGCATGAGTGGTGATTGTTATATGCTTGTTAGCATGCGATGTTGATTATTACCGACCTATAGTTTATTGGATAGCCCCCTTGTAGTGGCAGTGATAACCTTTCCCTTTCATCTTGTAAGGAGTCTAGGAGGTTCTCTGTAGGTCAGGTGAGTCCTGGTATACGGGATGGGCACTTCACCACTCCTCATGGTACACGGAAAGTGCGCCGATACTACTCTAGATGGCTATGGTACCCAGAGGTGAGGATGATATATTCCTTATGTCACATATTTTCATCTATATATATATGTATATGTAGGGTCCAGTTCCGGTGAGGAGGACCCTTGCAGATAGGAATGAGGAGAGCCGAGGTGGTGACATGTGGCATGCCACGTCACCTTTTTTTTCCAGCTTTTCTTTTTGTAAATAAAAATTGGTGTTCATATTTTTATGAGTATGTGTTCATTTTTAAAAGAGTCATTGTTCATATTTTTATCAATTAATGTTCATTTTTTCCTAACACTAACTATTCGTTTTTTAACATTAATTGTTCATTTTTGTATTTTTGTAAAACATTTTTTTGGATTTTTTAAAAAAATTATACTATTCTTTCAAATCGTGTAAATATAATATGATGGTCATTTTTTTACAAGTATGTATTCATTTTTTTGAAAATTATATTTTTCTAAAAAATCGTGTTTATAATATTCAAAGATCGATTACATAAAAAATTGTGAAATCAAAGAGAATACAAGACGATTCAGGTTTTGTTTCTTCGAATTTCTACTCTCACTGTTTAGATTTCCATTCTTAATGTTTAGGTTTCATTATGATTGATGTTTGTGTTCGAAATCAAATTTGTTTGAATCATTTTGTGTTTGATAAGTTTGATTGAGAAAATACATGTATATACATATGTTGAGTTGGTCTAATAGCTCCAATTGAATAATCTATATGCTCCTTTTAGTGTGCACGCAAACTGTTCGGTAAAATACCTTATAAAAAAATAGTTTATAATATTCACAGGAACAATGATATAAAAAGTATGAACACTGACGAATAAAAACATGAACAATGACGTATAAAAGTATGAACACCAATTACTTATCTATAACTTTGACACATACATAACATATTATGATAATCTTTTAACGTTTTGTGATGAGTTTTTTTATTTTTCGTGGTTATATACTGTAAATGAACATCTATGCATTATAAAATGAACACAAAAAAATAAAAGACTAATTTGGTAACTAGGCTTTTTTGAGAATCTTATTTAGTAAATAGGCTTTTAAGTTTTTGGATTAAGTAAGTGTACCCCAAATATAATTTTACTGTCTAGCTAAAGAGAACACAACCGAAACCACCATACAAAATATATTAACAGTCACTTTTAACGAACATTTAAAAATTCAGTAGGAGTGGGTGCTTCCCAGGCATGAAGATATTGGTACCGTACAGGTCCACTAGGATCATAAAAAAATGTATAAATAAGAAAATTAGTTTTTTTTTTTTAAATTTGTGGCATATTCTTTTTGTTTTTCATGTCAGGGGTTGTATTTGAAAGTGGAAGCGTCGAAGTCACTGGCTAGTCCTCTTTAGGCTGCAATGGATGACTATCTATGTTCTCCTATTGGTTTTGATATAATATTTTCCAGCATGATCGATTCTCCTATTCAAATGGATATAAATCTCCATATAGATTAGAATGATTTAGAAGCATTCAGTTTTAATAACGATGTAGAGCTCAGAAGGTAGAATACTTGTTTCTCAAGATAGTTATTTTGATGATGTATTTAAATCTTCTCAGATATAAATCTCCGGTACGTGAATCCGGTATTTAAATTATTAAAAATTAAAAAAGACAAAAAGAAAACAAAAAAAAACTCTGGTATGAGTTTCTGGTATGCATTTCATACCATAAACTCATACCAGAAAATTATAAAAAATAAAAAAAAAGACAAAAAAAAAACTTATGGTATGAAAAAATGTCTCGTATGTAAATGTCCGGTATGTAAAATGTCCGGTATGTATAATCTTCTTAGCAACTATATTTGATTATGGTATGTGAAAAAATAAAATTATGGTATGTGAAAAATACAATTCTAGTATGTGGAAAAATACAATTATGGTATGTGAAAAAAATACAATTCTGGTATGTGAAAAATAAAATTCTAGTATGTGAAAAATTTTGGTATGCAAAAAAATTTTGTTATGTAATTATGGTATGAAAAAATTATGGTATGAACAAATTTCTGGTATGAATATGAAATTCTGGTATCAAATTCATACCAAAAAATAAAATAAATAAATAAATAAAAGGCCTAGTATTCAATAACTATTTATGAAGTGATTTTAGATAGAATTATATTATATTTTTTATTATATTCTATAGTTTTTTTTGATAATTATTTAACTAATTAGGTATAATCATACGGAGGATAAATCTCGGATATTTTATCGACTAAATAAAAACTATGAAATATTAATCATTAAAAGTTTAGAATAAGGGATTTGTGAGACACCGTTATGTGACAATAAATAAATAAGTAAAATGTCACGTAATATTTGAAAGATTTTCATGTATTTTTCTTTTTTTTTAAATAGAAGAGTTAATTATTTTTACCTAGCATTAAATGAAAGTGGTAAAAAATTATGGGGTACATTTACTAAATCATATTCTCAAAAAGGCCTAGTATGTCAAATTCTACCAAAAATAAATGGACATGACACTTTGATGAATAAAAATACGATGAACACCGATGTATAAAAACATGAACAATGACATATAAAAGTATGAACACCGATGACTATTTTGAACGTAAGGGTATTTTTCAAGATTTTTAGTCAATTTACAAAAATGCCATTAATGATGAGCGTGTGAGAGCCCTTGATTTAAATCCATCTAATGGCTTACAACCCTCCTAATTCCTATCTACAAGCTCTCTCCTCACTTGAACTAATATATATATATATATATATATATATATATATATATATATATATATATATATATATATATATATATATATATATATATATATATATATATATATATATAACTTTATAAAGATAATTAAACGGGTAAATGTGTGACAACATGATTAAGTGTTTATCGTTCCATGACATGTGTATGTGCTTATGCATCATCTTATATATGAATGGTTAGCTAACGGTTTCATAATGTGTTGTAGATGTTTTGCAAGATAGGAGGACTGCAAAGTGAGCCAAATGGGTGATCCGCTGAGGGCTTCCGTACACTAGGTTGTGCGAGGGATTATGTGATATTTTGTACATGTATGGATATATGTTACTGTTTTGTACTCAACGGTGTTTTGTAAAACATTTGTTTGTATATATTTATACAGTTTGATGTTTTGGTTTTAATATGTATGTGTCTTGTTGTAAAATCCAGTGAACTTGTTGTCAGGCTAGGGTCAGGATCCATTGTGAGATCCTAGCCCAGTAGTGCCCCGAGTTCAGCGGATATACAAAAAAGACGAAGAAAAGAAGAAAGATAAAACATAAAGAAAAAATTTTATAGAGAATAGTTTGCAAAACTCAAAAAAGTTAAGGAACAATTTTACAATAAGATAACTTAATTCGGTTAGCCTACCAAATTTTGTATTCTCATTTATCATATTCAAATTTTATACAACAAAACTCATATACAATATGCTAAATATTTATATGCAACGTGTTGAATATGTATATCATTCAAAGCGATTTTGTTGTTATAGATTACTCCCTCCGTTCATATATAAATGTCGTTTTAGCACTATAAATTTGATTACATATATTTATCGTTTTAAGTTTTTGAGACCATTAAATATGTAGTAATTATGAGATTTGTTTTTGAAAATTGTTTTTATCAATTACTTTTTGGGCAAAAATCGTTTTCTTAAAAACTGTGTCAAAGGCCCCGTTTGATAAGTGTATAAATTATGAGAATTAAAAGTGATAAATAGTTGTTGTAATCTCGTTTGGTAAGAGAATGAAGGAGATTAAAGGGGTTAGATTATTAACCCATTTGGTAACGTAAGATTACCTAGATGAAGATGTGAATGAATAAAATTAATTTAGATTAAGAGATAAGGAGATGAAATTATTTAAGAGGATGAGTATGAAAATAAGTGAAACGAGTGTTTGGTAAAATGAATGTGATTGTGGGTAAAATTATGAAAAAATATGTGTTAAATTTTTGTATTGATGAAAGAGATGAAAAGAAGAAAGAGGGATAAAAATGAGATTTTAGTCTCAATAATCCTTATAATCCCTATAATCAAAGTTTTGTAGAATTACAAAATTCCTATAATCTAATTCTCTTAATCTCCATAATCCAACCCCTTTAATCTCATTAATTCCCTTACCAAATGAGATTACGAGACTTAATTCTCCCTTTTAATTCCCATAATTTTAATCCCCATAATTAATGCACTTACCAAACGGAGCCTATGTGGATTAAAAGAATTAGATTATGAGAATTTTGTAATCCTATAAAACTTCAATTATAAGGATTATTAGAATTATTTAGGCCAAAATATTATTTTTACCTTTCTTCCTTTTTTCATCTTTTTTATCTATGTACAAAAATTTAACACATATATTTTTGTAATTTTACCCAAAATTATATTCATTTTACCAAACACTCGTTTATCTTATATTCATACTCATCATCTTAAACAATTTCATCTCCTAAAATCTTCATCCTCATCTTCATCTACGTAATCTTACATTACCAAACGGGGTCAAAGGCTAAAACGATAGTTAATAATGATCGGAGGGTGTATAATATTTTGAATGCAAACACCTTATATTATCTAATAAATTGTTATTCCGCTTCTATATATAATACAGAAAATAATACTTTTTTAAATACGATATTATATATTTCTATATTACATAATAAAGGTTATTAAAAGATAAATTGCATATTTGTAGAAGAAAATCATAATTAATAGTGTATGCATGTATCCAGTTATTCATATTCTGTATAGACGCGTCTTTACAGTCTTAATCTAAATTATTATTCCAAAAAAATAAAGTTTAATTGATAAACTTGAAAATTTTAATACTCTTTGATTTTGTGAAGATATTTTAAAGATTTGAATTAATGTAATGGATGATAAAATGTACTTACCTCTAATTTTAGCGCCACTTATTTGATGAAAATTTGAATTTTTGGGGGAATGAATAGGATTTATATTGAAAGGGTAAAAATGTAAATTTAGCATCGCTAGTAACGAGGCAAACAAACCCTGGTAGGGCAGAGTTCCCACTATAAAAGCTCCTCAAACCTCCTCACCCAACCCCACCCTAAAAAAATTCTGGTTTCGCTTTCGTTCCAAAAGTCGGCGTCGTTTTCCTTTGAGAGAGATCGAGAGAGAAGCAATGGCGGATCAGGGTGGTGAAAGGCTTAAGGGTACCGTAAAGTGGTTCAACGACACCAAGGGCTTCGGATTTATCTCCCCTACCGATGGAGGCGAAGATCTCTTCGTCCACCAGTCCTCCATCCGCAGCGACGGCGGCTTTCGCAGCCTTGGTGACGGCGAGGAGGTCGAGTTCCTAATCGAGAACGGCGACGATGGCCGTACTAAGGCCGTCGACGTCACCGGACCCAACGGAGGCTCTGTCCAGGGAAGTCGACGTGATCGTAACGGAGGAGGCGGTGGGTACGGAGGAGGCGGCGGTGGATACGGTCGCGATGGCGGATCTTACGGAGGAGGAGGTTACGGAGGCGGCGGCGGAGGCTACAGTCGCGGTGGTGGTGGCGGAGGCTACGGTGGTGGAGGCGGATCGGGAGGCTGCTACACTTGTGGAGAGCAGGGACACATGGCTAGGGACTGCCCCGGAGGAGGCGGCGGTGGTGGTGGAAGGTACTCCGGAGGAGGCGGAGGAGGCGGTAGGTACTCCGGCGGAGGTGGAGGAGGTGGAGGAGGCGGCGGTGGATGCTACTCCTGCGGTGAGCAGGGACATATGGCTAGGAACTGTCCCAACTACAACCGTTGAAAGGGTTTGATTCTGCTTTGTTGGTGCTTTAATCTAGGTCCTTGCGGGTCTATCCTGTCATGACTTTTTCTTATTAGTTTGCGGTTTTAAGTTGGTTTATGGATTTGGTTATGGACGGTCATTAGTGATTGCTTCTGTTTTGTTCTGTCTCTTTGTGTGGTGGCTTGGATTGTGTTTTATGAAGCAAATGTAGTTGGGATTTGCTGATATTATATATTATTATGAAATTTATTTAGAGTAATTCTGAGTTTGTTGGGGTTTTGATTGTTAGTGTGAGTGGATGATGCACACACCTTTAACATGACCATTGATTTACACAGGGCATGTGCCTCTTGTGATTTCGAAATTGGATGGAAAGAGCATGGGCCCTCTTGGGCGAAACTCTCTACAGTATTAAACAAAGATAAGATGAGATGGGTCATTCCCAGGTGGGGTGTTAAATATTGTTATTTGACTTTTGACCAGGAAAGCTGAATAAAGAGGGTTCCCCTAACGTACTTGCTATAGAGGGTAGAAAGAGTGGGGAGGAGCGCTTCTGTTTTTGTCATCAAACCCTCAA
Organism: Fagopyrum homotropicum; assembly: GCA_033239125.1. Classification (NCBI taxonomy): domain Eukaryota; kingdom Viridiplantae; phylum Streptophyta; class Magnoliopsida; order Caryophyllales; family Polygonaceae; genus Fagopyrum; species Fagopyrum homotropicum. The sequence goes on from BSWB01000002.1 coordinate 104,036,358, forward strand.
CTCATGTGATGGCTCTGTTGACTGATAAAGTCTGTTGCTTTACATACCCTGAATTGGTATTATTGGTATTGACATTGATTTGAGCACTCTCTGCTACTTTGTTTTGACATCGACTTGAGCTCAGGATCATGTATGTCTTGCAACAAAACCCTAGTGCCATTTCTATGTTTTGCTGATACAATTCTTTAAAACCTCCTCCCAGACAAAATGTCATCCCGTGAGCAGCAATGCAATTTGAGAGAAACAAATTCAACGCATGCAGATTTGTGAATGCAATGCAGCTAAATTATGATTGTTGGACGATAGCACTTTGCTGTGACTGTCCACAGGTCTGATGCTCAATTACCTTTGTTCACATGCTACTTGGGCCTTCTCTTTTGTTACTTTCTGCCATGGGCCTTTCGTAGTTGGACCCATTCTATAAACTGCTCCCTTCTCACCCAAACTGGGCACTAACAAAATGGATTAGTTATTAATCATTTATATAGGCCGGTTATTTGTCAGGATCGAGATCCTAAGCCAAGGAAGCACAAGAAAAAGACTCATGTAAGACTGCAAGACAGCAATACCAAAACTGGGCACTAACAAATGCACTCGGCCAAAAACACAAATAACCTTTAAATAAGACCTAATTAGGGTTGAAATAATTTAAAGAAAGACCACCTAAAACATAAGAAAGACCCAATAAAATAAAACTCAATTGTCTTTTAATTGAAGGCTAATTTGAGCTTAATTAAACATCTTCGTTTAACTCCTTGGACTAGAGTTATTCACCTTATTCTTGGAACAGACTCATATGTTAGATGAACTCATAAGGGTGGGATAGACCAAGTTGGTTGGAACGGACCAAGGTGGCTTATTCACCTTCTCTTGCCCTTCTTTGGTTTCTTCTTATGCTTTTCTCCTCCTATGACTAAGCTTCACTCCTTTGCTCCTACCTCATTTGCTTAGCTACACTCTTCTTCTCCAAGCTCATTTGCTTATGAACTTGTCTTGATGATTCATCGGATGCTCCAACATCAATGATTTATCACTTTCTTCATCTTTCTTCTCCGTCTCTTCCTTTCTCATCTTTAATTTTGTTCTCCTCATGAAGCTCTTGATTTCCAATTTGCAATGCAAGCTTTGTTTCTCTTGTTTGATTTTTCAATCTTGATTCTCTAATGATATCTCCTTTTTAAATGAGCATCAAAAGAAGATAAACCCATGAAGGAGTTGAACGGAGATGCTAAAATATTGTAGATATTGAACACCATGGCTTTTCATTTGTGAAGGAACTATATGAATGTGATTGCGATTGTGATTTTTTAGTATATTTTCTCATGGTGTGTATCATGGTAGCAATGATCAATTTTATGCGCATGGGGTTTTTATATGTAAAGGTCATAAGTTGTGCATTTCTATTAGGAGACTTCTAGCGCAAGAAGCCCATGGAGGAGGGCTCATGTGATATTTGGGGTACTTAAAAATGTGGAAACTTCTAGAGAACATTTCTATTGGTCATTGATAGCATTCAAATTAACATTTTTCCCCGGCATCATTCTATTCCGTTCATTTACTCTTTGGGCATAATAAGATTAACTCATCGGTCTATTTCCTTCATATTAGTATTTCGGAGATTTGCCGGTTAATTTATGTAATTGCAAACATTTTAGGCATTTGTGGAGCATAAGTGGTATATTTGCAGCAGAATGACCTCGTACACGTACACTAAGGGCATGTTTGGCATTTATATAGACATCAATATATCAAATATCGGTATCAAGATATGGATGTGAATGTGATATCCACTAGAAAAAAAAGTTTCATAGGGAGAAAATAGAGAGAGAGAGATACAAAAAAGTATAAGATATGTGATATCACTAGTTTTTGGAGTATATCAAAAAGGGAGAAAAAGTATAATAGAAGTATATCAAATTGATATATATATATATATATCAATTTGATATACTTCTATTATACTTTTTCTCCCTTTTTGATGTACTCCAGAAACTAGTGATATCACATATCTTATACTTTTTATGTCGATACTAACATATATATATATATACCAAACACTAGACATGAGTTTTTATGTCGATACATATATATATACACACCAAACACTAGGCATGAGTTTTTATGTCGATATACATATCTGATATCTAGGTATGGATACCAAACATGCCCTAAGGATTCTCCTGCAATCAAAGAAGTCCACGTCAAGATGGAAATGATTGAGATCCGAGAGTAAAGATGAAGAACACCTCGAGAAGCATGTAATGATGTAGATCGATCGACGGTTTGGAGGTCGATCGCCTGCTTGGTGTTTCTATCTAGACGCGACTTGCACATGACCACCGGTCGAGGAGCAAGCATCAACACCAAGAATCCGGACTGAGTAGATTGATCAAGCCCCTAGAGGTTGATCCGTATGTCATTAGTGATGAGCCCACTTTGACGATTTATCCTTCCCCTCTTTTCCCTTTTTGTTTTTGGTTATATTTCAGTCCAATTTATAGTTATTCATTAGGGACAAATATGTCTTTACCTAAGATAGATTTGGCAAATTAGATAGATCTTATCTTATTAGAAGATAGATATTTGGGAGATATGCTAATTTCTCTCCCTATTAATAAGGCATTTTCACCCTAGGTTGTAGTATATTCTCTTCTGTCTAATTCCCAATTCCAGCCGCATGTTTTGTACACATACCGACCGAACCCTCCTTGGCCGATCGACTGGCTCCTTTTCGAGTCAGTAATAAAGCTTTTGACTGTTATTCAGGTATGACTAGCTAATTCTCATCTTTTATAGGGTTTAGAGAGTCCAACTACATCGATCTATGATGCTAAATTGATTCTATAATTGTTGGATGTATGTCTATACAAGTTATGGTAGTATTTGGATTGTTCCTTGCAAAATGCAAGAGTCGGATTTGGAATCTTCCTTTGTTATATGTTCTTCAAGGTGTTGATTGGAAAAATACGAGTAACCGAGTCACTCATTCCTCCATATTGAACTCGGTGTAAATAATAAGCACCGTCTTGGGTACATGACAATCAATGGGCATGTCATCCATTGAAGTATGCCAAACAAAGTCTTAACCATGTGACAATTGGACGAAGTTGTTTCCCGCATAACTAAACTCATATTCAATTGTGGAATTGTCAATTAAGATCTATATTATAGGCATCTTGTGGTGATATGAATTATGAAACTGCTTTATTGATTATCTTATCCCTATTTTCCTACTCTCGAATTATCTAACTTTGGTTTAAATAGTGCAACTTTTTGCCTTCTCCCGTATTGCTACGTATTTACTCGTGTTTTTCTATGGTGGCTGCTCGACATACCCCTTGGAGGGCGATCGACCTTGCTTGAATTTCTTTGTTTTTTTGCTTTGGGCTATCTCTTTTATTTTATTATTTATATATTTTGGATAAAAGTTTGAGTCTTTGGCCAATCGAATAAACGTTGGACGATCGTATGTCCCTTTCTTTGGTCTTCGGTTGCTTTGTTTTAGCCTTTGTATATATATTTAGTTTTTATTATTTATTTAGTTTCTTAGTTAATTTGTGAAATCAAGACATTGTCTTCCTTGTGTTCGATCATGACTCCTTATACCATAGTGAGTCTTGTCATTTATTTGTTAGATTTGAAGCTCACGTTTAAGCCCTCACCAGCCTCACATGATTAGGAATGTAGAGAAATTTTGTGCTTCATGTACTACTTGTTTACGTACTTAGACTAAATCTCACCTTCCCAACCTTCACACGCCTTTACCTATACCTCAAGTCCCTTGGGAAGACATTCTCACGTACAAACGGTGTGTGCAAGCTTTAAATTTATAACCCTAGATGTAAGCTTAAAACAAGGATGCGAACCCGCAGTGTACGGGTCAATCGTAGTAAAAGGTAAGGAATTCCAGGGGTCGATCACAGGGACTTAGTGAAACAAAGTCAGAATAGGTAAGCTTTAGCAATTACTAACCACAAAAGCAATTAAAACAATCAAAGATGATAAACATTCAATAAAGGAAATATGCAATTCTAGGGATTAAAGCATCTAGTTGTGGTTCCAACTCAAGATCTAAAGATAAGCGGACAAAGCTGAGATTTTGCAAAGGGAAGGTGTTTCTAAAGTGGAATAGATCACCGGGTAAGTCTCACTACTCACTAATCATAAACCGCAACTCCTATTATCGGGTAAGTCTCAAGGAATTAAGATAAAGAACTATAACCTCAAACCAACACACCACCTAAGGGAATAGAATCAACCTTTACCGGGTAAGTCTCAGGCTAACTCACAAAGATGGAATGAAAGCACACTCAAACCCTAATAAAGGATAAACCTTTATTACCTACACTTATGATCTTAGGTAAACAAACTAAGGAATTACCGGGTAAGTCTCATCCTAGGCTTGCATTGAACTAGGGAAGGTGTAATAAGAATAGGATTTGGCAAACTCTAACACTTAACTCTCAGTTTCGGATCAGATAAGTCACCTCGGTCAACCAAATTCCACCCCGGCCAAGATGTTCATCGACTGAGCGAGATGCTTAGGGTTAAGGTAAAAACTCAAACTTTCAGGGTCCTACTGTGATTAAGATTATTCTATCATTATTTTTCCCACAACCTTAAGCCAATCACCCTACAATCACACAAGGAAATTAGCCACACATCATCATGAAAGTATTAATTAAATATATGGGAAGGAAGAGAATAATTGAACAAGAAAACCTTGAGAGAAAGGCTTCAATAACTGAATCAATTATCAAACAAGCGTTCCTTGGATAGAAATCCAACAAGACAATCAACAAAGAAGGGAATCTAAGATTATCTTACAAAAACCCTTCAAAAAGCTATAAAAGCTATAGACTTTCTTCCTTCAACCTTCAAAAAGGTTCTTCAAATCTCCCAACTGGAGTATGGCTGCAGCGGTGTATTAGGATGTAAGCAAGCTGTTCCGGGTGATAGCGGATGTCGGATTTGTGGGAAATCCGTCCCTTTTTATAGGAAAATTACTCTCCAAAGATAAGATATCTTAGAAAGATCTCTTCCCATAAAAATAGGTAAAATATATGGTGTAACTTATCTTCTTCCTTCCAGGAACCCAGCCCAAAAATATAAGATCCTCTTTCCAAAGATAAAAGATCTCAGCCAAGAATAAAATATTCTCGCCGCGTCCCAGGTGTTCGCCTCGGTCGAGTCGACTCCTCTGGATCACCTCGGTCGAGGTGACTCTGTAGTCAACCGAGGTGAATCATAACTGAATGTGAAATCTCTTAAATCTGGTCCAAAGTGAATCTTTAATCCATGGCTATGCTTCCTGGATCATTCCTTAAGTTCCCGAATGTAGCTCCAATGACTCCATAGCTCCTTTTGCTCCTTTTTGATGCAAAACGTGCCATTTTACCTACGATTACAACAAAACTAGGTATAGAGCTCGATTCCCACAAAGGTAGATGAAACGACAATATAATCACATAATATACATACAAACATGCAGATTATTGAAGATAAAACGTCCAAACAAGTCCCAAAATATAGACAATAATTCATGCTATCAAAAAGAAATGGACTCCCTCCATCTTTGTACTTGTGGATATGTTCTCTAAAATGGCTCACTTTATTGCTTGTCATAACACTGATGATGTTACTCATATTGATGATTTTTTTTAATCAAGTTGTTTGATTACATGGAGTTCCTAAGTCCATTGTGTTGGATATGGTTTTGAAGTTCCTAAGCTACATTTGGAAGATGTTGTGGGCTAAGCTTGGTACTAAGCTCCTATTTTTGACTACTTGTCATCCTCAAAAGGAAGGACAAATTGAGGTAACAAATCGAACCCTTAGTACTTTGCTTAGATCTATGTTGCAAACCAATATGTGTAGGTGGAAAAGTTTTTCTCCTTCATAGGATTTCTTTCAACTATCGGTCCATACAACAACAAAGAAGACACCATTTAAGGTAGTATATGCCACCAAACACCACTTGAGCTCTTGCCATATACCATCATAGCCCAAGAAAGCAAAGATGGTGTTGATGATGTCTTGAAGATCAAGAATCTACATGAGGAAACTCATATGCATCTAGAAAATATGACATTGTAATACAAGAGACAAGCTAATAATTAAAGGTCTCAAGGAAGTGCTCATTGAACTGGGAGACTTGGTTTGCTTGCACTTGAGGAAGGGACGTCTTCTAACTATTCGTAACTCTAAGTTAAAACCAAGAGGAAATAGTCCTTTAAAAGTGAGAGAGAGGATCAATGACAATGCCTACAAGCTTGTCTTACCTCCTTCTTATGGTGTGCATAATGTGTTTAATATAGATTACTTGCTTCCATTTTGTGTACAAGAGAGTGACAACCTGAACAAGATGAACTCGAAGTCGATTCCCTTTTAAGAGAGGGAGGATGATGTAACCAAGTCCATCAAGAGTACCAAGAGACGATAGATGTCCAAGCTAACAATTAAAGGTCGCAAGGAAGTGCTCATTGAATTGGGAGACTTGGTTTGCTTGCACTTGAGGAAGGGACGTCTTCCAACTATTCGTAACTCAAGTTGAAACGAAGAGGAAATAGTCCTTTTAAAGTGCAAGAGAGGATCAATGACAATGTCTATAAGCTTGTCTTACCTCCTTCTTATGGTGTGCATAATGTGTTTAATATAGATTACTTGCTTCCATTTTGTGTACAAGAGAGTTACAACCTTAACAAGATGAACTCGAAGTCGAATCCCTTTCAAGAGAGGGAGGATGATGTAACCAAGTCCCATCAAAAGTACCAAGAGATGCTAGACGTCCAAGTTGAGCAAGACGCGCTCAAGTTCCACTGAGAGTGCCAAGAGATGCTAGGCGTCCCAATTGATCAAGAAGAGCTAGATCATGAGAGGGCCACCCAAAGTGATCATAAAGAGATAGATGTCTAATTTGAGTAAGAGGATGAGGAGAGGGAAGTCAAAACAGAGCATGAGGAGCACAATGACCATCTTCCACTTGGAACAATCACAAGAACTTGAGATAAAGAACATTAAATAGAGCTTTGAAAGAGACTTCTAAGCTCTAGTTCTCCATGCTCAACTTTGTCTGAGCTAGGCATCCTTCTCAAGAATCATCCTTAGACTTGGCATGATATTAGTAGTTTTATTTTATGTGTAATGGCCGAAACTTCCTTAGACTTGGCATCCAAGTAGTGTTAGTTTGGTACCTAGGTAGTATGAGACTATGAGTAGTAGATGACCCACTCCTTGGCTTATTTCCAACGTCTTCTTTGTAATTTTGTTGTTACACCCCGAATCCGCGGGACTCGGAGTGCCACATCGGGTTAGGATCTCACAATGGATCCTGACCCTTGCATGACAACAAGTTCACTGAACCTTACAACATGACACTGACAGATATAAAAACAAATACATAAAACTGTATAAACTGTACATCAGAAAGGTAAGACAACATAGCCGAGTATATAAACCAACACCTCACACAGGAGGTAACAAAAGATCATCCTCACGCAAGAGGGAAAAGGTAAACAAACCCAAAAGCCCACAACAACCTATGTACGAGACGTCCTCGGCTTGCCACTCTGCTAGATCACCTAGCAGCATGCCTATCCTGTGGGGCATCTACAACATGGTAATAAACCATTAGCTATCCATACACATATATAGAGTGATGCATAAGTACAATCACAATCAAGAAAAGATAAACACATCAGCATGCTTTCACTCATTTACCCATTTAATCATCTCAATATAATGGTCATTCACTCAAATCGTATATATATATGTATATATATATATATATATATATATATATAGGTAAATGTTCAGGTACGGTCCATATATTACGGTACGGTCGTACGGCCGACCGTAAGGGCGACACGTGTCCCGAATTTTTTTTTTCTTTCCGGAAACGAATGAAAATTTGTTTGAACTACCATGTTATAATTTATGCACTATTCTCCTATAAACTTTGAATTATTCTCATATAATCCATGAACTATTATTTTTTAATATAATCCATGAACTATTCTATTATAATTCATGAACTAACCCATAATAAGTTTTGAACTATTACTTTGACTCCTTTATAAATTTTTGCACTTTAAACTATTCTATTATAATTCATGAACTATCCCATAATAAGTTTTGAACTATTACTTTCACTCCTTTATAAATTTTGCACTATGAACTATTCTATTATAATTCATGAACTATCCTTTTAGAAGTTATGAACTATTCCTTAATAAGTTTTGAACTATTATTTTCATTCCTTTATAAATTTTGCACTATGAACTATCCTATTATAGTTCATGAACTATCCTTTTATAAGTTATGAACTATTCCATAATAAATTTTGAACTATTACTTTTACTCGTTCTTTAAAAAAAAAAAAAAAAATTTTCCGGGACATGTGTCGGCCGTACGGACGGCCGTACGGCTGTACCGGAATAATGTGCCTTACTTGAACAACACCCTATATATATATATGTATATATATATATATGTATATATATATATATGTATATATATATATATGTATATATATATATATGTATATATATGTATATATATATATATGTATATATATATATGTATATATATATATATATGTATATATATATGTATATATATATATGTGTATATATATATATGTGTATATATATATATGTGTATATATATATATATATATATATATATATATATATATATATATGAAACTATGTGACACGAGGACCGATACATCCTCGCCTCTAAGCCTGCTAGCCAGCTGCACAAGTATCGGTCACACAATCCTTGTACCTTGTGGGAGTGGATTGTGTCCTTCCTATAAAGTCAGTCTGGCCTGACATCAGAGAACCTCCCAGACTCCACGGCGGGATGAAAGGGAAAGGTTATCACATCCACGCATACGGGACAATAATAAAACATAGGTTGGTATAAACAACATCTCATGCTATCATAGCAAATATATAATCACACACCACTCATGCAAACACCCAATATAAGGATGGTAGCTAAGTTAGTCCTACGGACTTACCTCAACCTCAATCACAACTCAACCACGATCACCTCTAAACTGGAGGGACAACACAACCTATAAACAAGACATAAAGAGATATATCAATCTCTTAACAACATAAGGGTCACACCTAGACCCAAAGGGATCCATAGGGATCATATACATCCTATAACCTCGAATAATATGATAAAACGTAAAGCCACATCAGGGCATATATCCAACTCATGATATCAACATCAAACTAAAAATCCCATAATTACCAAAATAATGTAAGGAGCATAATGGAATTTCCAATTATCCAATTTAACAAACTTAAGGTCAATATATACTAACCCGCAATACGGAAAACGAATAAATTCATAACTTATCTGTTACTAACTAGATATACGATCCGGAAGAAGATACGGACTCCTGGCAATGCAAGGAGTAAGACCACGGTAAGAAACTCCGCGTCCGATGACTTGTGGTGGTCGTCGGTGTTCCGATAGCGATAAACGGAAGCTTTACCAAAACCTAACAAACAAAAACTAGATTTGTACCACGATGTAGAGGACAAGATAAGGGACTCGATGGTACAAACGGATCTGAAAAAGGATGAACGATGAAGGATTTGTAAGAGATTGTAGATGGAGGATACGTGCGTGTTTACTCTCGCATTCCTTCACTGTGAAATGAAATTGAAATTGAAGAAGAAGATAAGCATGCAACCTTCATCAGTAAGTTATATATATATATATATAATTATAAAAATGAGAAAGTAGGAGATTATGAAGACACTGCATCCGCCTCTTTATTTCATTATATATATATATATGTAATTCAAACGCGGTAAAAATTTCCGGTCTCCAAACTTTATCAAACTGGAATAGATAATCCGGAATATTATCAAGATAACTATTCCACAACTATCTCGTAAAATGGGCATTCCTAAGCCGCATTTCTTAACCGCTAAAAATCGGAATAGCGACTCTTTTATCCGTTTTGTCTTTTTATTTTATTTCACATCTAGGACATATCCGATGTCCTGATCATTCCTCTCAACTGTAACTTTATTTATTGGAGCTCTCAAATACTCCAAATAACACTTGTTGTTACATCATATCCCCCTAAAAACAGTTTCGTCCCGAAACTTGAACAAACTCAAATCCTCTCGGACCCATATGCCGAGGTATAACTCTATCTATCGGAGGTATCACATTTCCGCTCAAAAAGGTCACAACCTATATCATTCTATAACCTCAAACACAAGCATGGAGGAATCATCAACTCCAAAAAACAGGATCATAACGCTATCCCAAAGGCATAGAGGAATCACATCTCTCGCCATACCACAACACAAGGCATAGAGGAAGTACATCTCTAGCCCTAACATAATCATAACATCACATGGAGAAATAACATCTTCACTGAAACTATGTCCATCAAGGTAGCATGGAGGAAAGAACCATCTCCAGCTGAATCCTAATCACACTCAGATAGCATTGAGGAAGAACCATCTCCAACTATAGACATACATCATACTCAAATAGCATGGAGGGAATAATCATCTCCAGCTATAATATACATCATACTAGCACAACAAGATCTAACAAGATCATAAAGCATATCTTAGCTAGCATGGAATAAACACATCAAGGCATGTAAGCACATAAGCACATAATCACATACTCACCAAGATAGCACTAAGATCTACTCATCGACCCTAGGTGCATCTATCTCAGCATAAAATTCTGGATAGTTCCTTTGGATACTATCCTCAGTCTCCCATGTGGCCTCCTCAGGTCCACGTCTCGACCACTGTATCCTCATCATAGGAATGTCCTTCGAACGCAGGCATCTCACACCTCGTTCTAAGACTACAATAGGATACTCAACAAAGGTGTGGTCTGGCTCCACCACCAAATCATCATAACTCACAATGTGTCTCGGGTCTGGTATGTACTCCCTCAACTGAGACACATGGAACACAGGGTGAACACCCTCTAACCTCGGAGGCAATGCTAATCTGTAGGCTGCCCTCCCAACTCTATCCAGTATCTCGAAAGGACCGACATATCGGGAACTCAGCTTCCCCTTTATGCCAAAATGTCTAACGCCACGCGTTGGAGACACTCTCAACCAGACATGAGCTCCTACCCTGAACTCTAGAGGCCGACGCCTCTTGTCCGCATATGACTTTTGGCAACTCTGTGCAGCTAGCATCCTCTCTCTGATCACCGCTACTCGAGTCATATCATCCTGAATCTGCTCTGGCGCTATCCCACTGATACTGCTGGGTTCATCCCAGCATAAAGGTGTACGGCACCTACGTCCATACAATGCTTCATAAGAAGCCATCCCAATAGATGCATGCCAGCTATTATTGTTTGAGAACTCTACAAGTGGGAGGTAATCAGACCATCCATGTCCTAAATCCAACACACAAGCTCGCAACATATCCTCTAGGGTCTGGATGGTCCTCCCAGACTGACCATCTGTCTGGGGGTGAAACACAGTCGTGAAGTGTAGACTCGTCCCCAAAGCAGTCTGAATCTGCTGCCAAAACCTCGAGGTAAACCGTCCATCTCGGTCAGAGACGATCGTCATCGGTACACCATGGAGTCTCACTATTTATCTAGTGTACTCCTCAGCCAATCTACTCACTGGCCACGTCTCTCTAATAGGAATGAAACGTGCCGTCTTCGTCAATCTATCAACCACAACCCAAATAGCATCAAAACTCCTACTAAGCCTCAATCCCGTCACAAAGTCCATGGAGACATCCTCCCACTATCACTACGGCACTGGCAGTGGATGAAGCTCACCTCCAGGTCTACAATGCTCTATCTTGACCTGTTGACAGGTCGCACACTAAGCCACAAATCTGGCTACATCGGGCTTCAGCCCTCCCCACCAGTATGTACGTCTCACATCATGGTACATCTTACTCGTACCTGGATGTACAGAGTAAGGTGTACAGTGAGCCTCTTGTAAGATCCTTTGTCTCAACTCTGTATCAGCAGGAACACAAATGCGATCATGTCGCCTCATCACTCCATCAGCTCCAATGTAAAACTGGGGTGCCTCTCCACGAGACATCCTCTCTCTGATCCTCGTCAAGGTCGGGCAGGTCCCCTGCTCCTGTTGGATCTCATCTAACAGACCAGGTAAAACCTCTAATGCATACAACTGCGCATCCTCATCAGGGGACTGGATGTCCATCTCTAGCCAGACTAGATCCTTCTGAAGCTAAGGCTGAACTGTCAATTTGGCAATCGCCTTCTCTTGAGGCGTCTTCATGCTCAAGGCTTCAGCTACCACATTTGTCTTTCCAGGATAATACAAAATCTCAAGGTCAAAGTCCTTGATCAACTCAAGCCATCGACGCTGGCGGTTATTCAACTCCCGCAGCGTAAAAATATACTTCAGACTCTTATGGTATGTGAAGATCTTACATGTAGCACCATACAGGTAATGTCTCCAGATCTTCAAAGCATGAACTATTGCTGCCAACTCAAGATCATGAGTCGGGTAGTTCTCCTCATACGTCTTTAGTTGGCGAGACGCATATGCAATCACTCTGCCTCTTTGCATCAACACACATCCCAAGCCTAGCTTGGATGCATCATTGTAGACTACAAAGTCATCAGAACCCTCTGGCTGTGCCAAGACAGGAGTAGAAGTCAAACGCCTCTCCAACTCCTCAAAACTCTGGGCACACTGGTCGGTCCACACAAATCTGGTAGTCTTCCTCAAAAGACTCGTCAGTGGACGGGCAATCACAAAAAATCCCTCCACAAAGCGTCTGTAATAACCGGCTAGACCAAGAAAGATACGCACTTCCTTGACATTCGTCGATGTCGTCCATGCAGCAACATACTCAATCTTTGTCGGGTCAACCATAATCCCGTCGGCAGAGATGATATGTCCAAGGAAAGCAACCTCAGACATCCAGAACTGGCACTTAGAGAGCTTGACATACAACTCTATATCCCTCAGAATCTGCAAAACCGTCCTCAAATGACCGGCATGCTCCTCTCTGCTACGAGAGTATACCAAAATGTCATCAATGAAGACCACCACAAACTGATCAAGGAAGTCGATGAAGATACTGTTTATCAACTCCATGAAGATTGTTGGGGCATTCGTCAGCCTGAATGACATCACTACAAACTCGTAGTGTCCATAACGGGTACGAAATGCCATCCTGTGTACGTTCTGCTCTCTCACCCTCAACTGTTGATATCCTGAGCGCAAGTCAATCCGGGAGAACACGGTCGCTCCCTGAAGCCGATCAAGTAGATCATCAATACGAGGAAGTGGATACCTGTTCTTGATGGTCACCTTGTTCAACTCTTTGTAATCTATGCACAGTCTCAATGATCCGTCCTTCTTCCGCACGAAGAGGACAGTTGCACCCCATGGTGAAACACTAGGGCGTATGAAGCCCTTCTCAACCAGCTCCTCAAGTTGCTTCTTCAGCTCCAAAATCTCAAAAGGCTCCATACGATATGGGGCCTTCGAGATGGGTCTCGTACCAGGTTCCAACTCGATGCTGAAGTTCACACTCCTCTGAGGTGGCAAACTCGACAGTTCAGCAAAGACGTCTGCAAACTCACAGACCACTAGTATGTCCTCCAATGTTGGACTCTCTCCATCCTTCATGGCGTAGCACTAGAAGGCATCACATTCCTATGCAATCAGTCTAGCTTCTCGTACGGCGCTGATGAGAACCCGTCTTCCCAAGGTCCCAACCTCGGAAGACCTCAATCTGACCAACCTCAGTAGAGACTGTAACAGTCCGTCTACCAACATCCAAAATCGCATGGTGTCTACACATCCAATCCATACCTAATATGACTTCTTCATGCATCAATGGCATGAGTAAGAAGTCAACAAGTAAAACACGAGTCCCTAAACAAAGGGGACAACTACGTATCTCACGGGTATCTCTGACCCGACTACCATCAGGTAACCCTATAGTAAAGGGTATCCCCTCTATGGTAGCTAAACTCAAACGCTCAACACATGTATCAGAAATAAAAGAATGCGTAGCACTAGTATCAAACAAAACTCTAACAGGTAAACCATGAAGCAGAATGGTACTTGTAGTAGCCGGTGCAGGTGGATCCTCTACACTCCTCAACTCAAAATCTTGCCCTCGGGCTCCTCTGGCATCATTGGTGCCAACATCTCTACCTCTGCCTCTACTCGGTCCTGGAGCAGAACCCTGAATAGATAGACGCTCTAGGATTCTCTAATGTCCCTGTGTCTGCTGCTGAGGTACGAGAAGAAAACGCTTGAAAGCATTCATCGGTGTGTAGCTGAGAAGGGATATAATGCCAAAAAGAAGAGAAAAACGAGAAATAGAACCTGCAGAACAACCTCCCGTCAGCTCCTTGTTCTCGATGAGAGGTATAGTCTGCCCTCCCTATCCCATCGACTTCACTGGAATTTGAATTTGATGCAGGCAATTTTTAATTGCGTGAATAGACCCCCAAAACATTTGACTAAACTAAGCATGGTGTGTATTATTGAAAGCGATAAGGGTAAATTAATTTACAGAACTTTCTCCATCTATAAATTTAAGATCTTGAAGCTATTTATCCCACACCTCTCTTCTCATTTTTCCCCTCCTTCCCCTTCTCTTTTTATTCCTACTACATCCTTATCCCTTATGGATAACTCCAAGGTATCCTTCAAGGATACTGTTTGCAAAGAAAAACAACATATCCTTGTAGAGGATAATCCTGATGAGCAAAACCATCTACCAGACTAAAAGAAAATTTTGAACAAAAACACTACTCAGCAAAACCCAGAATGCCTAGAAATTGATAACTATCTCAAATGCCTTTCCAAAGTCAAAAATGACTTTTAGAAACAAAAAGATACATCCCTAATGGTATGTATTTTCGGTGAACCCATGGAACCTTCAAAACTCAGACTCAAACTCATCAATGAATGGAAGAATATCAAAGGGGAAGTTAAGATCATAGCCAAACCAAATTTCTGGCTAGAAGCTGTCTTTTCTAACCCGCTTGATAAGAAAACCATTTGGGAAAGCATACCTTACCATGCCTTTGGCCATTTGGTTATCCTTAGAAACTGGAAGCCAAATTTCAATACCTTCTCAGAAAAAATCTCCTTTGTTGATTTGTGGATTAGAATTCCGCAAGTTCCAGCAGAATACTTCAACAAGGAAGCAATCAGACTAATAGTCGAACGGAATGGAGTGGGGAAATTCATCAAACTGGACCCATTCTCGGAAAAAAGGAAAAGGCATCAACTTCACCAGGATCTATATCAACTTGGATGCAACTGGAGAAAAAATGAAGGAGGTTCCAATTCCGGACGACAATGGCGAACTCAATCTATTCCCAATATGGTATGAAGACTTTTCAGAGGGTTGTGGCTTCTGTGCAGAGCAAGACCACATGTATGAGAAATGCCCTCTGAGAGGCTTTAGAACGAAAATCAACATAACAAGGGGAAAATATTCACCCCAGGAGAAGACTGAGTCTAAGAGCAAGGAAGAAGAACAGAGAACAGAAGGTGACAAAACTAACTGGGAACATGTTGGAAAAAAGGAAAGAAGAAAAAAGGGAAGAACAACAAGAATTTGGGATTTAGACCATACTTAAACCCCAAGTATGAAAAACTGAGCTCCATGGATGCATCTTCTTCTCAAAGCTTGAAAAACATCTCCCAAGCTCAAGAAGCTGAGAAGGAACCTAAAACTCAAACTGTCAGGGAAGAACCGAAGGAACCGATGTATAATGAGGTATTAGTCAATAATAGCATCCCAATCTTTGCAGAAGAAATTAAGAATGCTGTTATTGGGAATGAAGAACCACCTGCAGTCACGAAGGAGGAATTCATGGCTCAAGCTCAAGCACTAGAAAAGTCCCTCAACGATGAAACATATCTCTTTGAGGATAATGAAGATGAAGGCTACACTAAAGAAGAATTCACGGCCTTGTTGTTCAAAGATGGCATTATCCCGGAAGAGCTCAGGATTACAGTGTCTGACCACTCTTTCCACTCTACCCAGACCAATAATACGGTCAACAATATGATGGACGACATGGTGATGGAGCAAGAAAACTCAAAGACTGATTCCAGCCTAGGAAAGAGACAAGGAGGTGATGAAGATACTGCATCATCCAAGATGGGAGGAACAAAGAAGCAGAGACTCTAAATTTGGTGTTAGGGATCCAGTTTTATTTTTCCAGCTTGTTGCTGGCCCCTCGCCTTTTAGAACCTTGCCCGGATATTATGAATTATGATCTCTATTGCACCTTCTCTAGGGTGTCTAGTATTAGAATTGTTAAGACCCATCTTACTGTAACCATTGAACACCAAGATTGTACTACTTGGCATGAGGAGAATATACTCCTAATTTTCCCAGCGAAGGGGTTTTATTACCTCGGTTTCTATTCGGTTATGACCCATATTACTGTGATAGCTTTTTTTCCTGAGCATTCATATGAGCAAAAACATAATAAATATGAAAACATGTAACCACTGTTGTGACTGAAATGTCAAACAACGAAGACAATTATATATGAACAATATTCAATACCTGAGACTTTCCATTCTGAATTGGTCTTTTCCTAAACAGGGAACTATAAATAACTACATCTTTATGCCTATGTTTTTTCTCTGTCTTTCTGTTTTCAGAAAATGGTGGGATCTTAATTTCTTAGGCATAAGTATGATGCTCACCTTCCACAAAATTACTTTGAATAAATGTATGTTCCTGCGAACATATCAAGAGCACAATTGTCCATATGTTAGTGTTTGGACATCATCTAAAACTAACTTGGTTAATTTAATGATTGAACCTCCTATTAGCAAGAAAATCACAAGAATATATTTGCACTCTTTTTTGTGGTTTTTTATGTATTGTGGTTCATTTTGTAAGCAGTTGTTCATGATAATCATGATTGGTACAGAAGACAATCCAACAAATTTCCGTTTTCTCTTGATGAGATATATGGAATCGAATCTTTTATTTTAAAATGTGATGATGATGTTTCCTCCATTGGTATATTTGCAGATAAGCACACATAGAACCTCCGGAAATAGACCGGCACAAACACACAAACAGGGACAAACAAACAAACAACACAAATTGGTAGCCAGTTTCCCTTCTAAGAGACTATGGAGTGGCCAATATACACACCAATTTAGCAACCGGTATAAAAGTTTTCAAAAGAAAGATCGTCAGCAAACAACGTTGATTAGAGGGAAGAAATCAACCATGCCGAGCGTGACTACAACAATAGCCCAAATAAACACGGACACCCATTTACAACAACAAGTACATTTCCTGTACATACTTGAAAGCGTAAAAAATCAGTACAAAAATGTCCATACTCTGATTTGTGAACTTTTTATTCTAAACATTTTTCTACCCTTGGATATGGAAAAAACTTTCTTTGTGAGAATCGATTTTCTTTGGAACATGAAGTCTCATAATTTCTTAGTTAAAAAACAAAGAAAAAAGGAAAAACATCATGTTCCTTTGGCTAGTTGTCCAACAGGAAGAACAAAACAACTTTGGTCTATTGGTAGGAATCTCGGGCCTCTACCACCCAACACACAATGGGTTCTATAAATGAAGATCGCATTTTGGAACTGTCGGGGTATGCGGAAAAAGAACTTCTGGACGGACATTAATTTAACCTGCAAAAATGAACATATCCAAATGATAATGTCAGCGGAGACAAAAACTAATACTGAACCAGATCAAAATGATTGGAAAAACTCAGGTTTTGATAATATGCACTTCATCCTAGCAACGGGATTCTCCGGAGGTTTGTGTTTACTCTGGAAGGAATATCAACTAAAGGACGAAAAAATTGAAATAATCAAAACAAACAATAGATGTCTAACCATTAAATATACAGATATTGTAAATGCATTTGAAATAATTATTTATTTCATTTATGCACCACCAAACGAACAAAATAAAAACGAATTTTGGCTCCAACTAACAACGGAAGTGTCTGCCTCGAGCAATCCAACCTTAGTTATTGGAGATTATAATGAACTTTTTGAACACACTGATAAAAAGGGTGGTGCCCCGCTTCCAAACAATAAGCTAGATAGGCTACAACGTTTTGCTCAACATTGTAATCTTACGGATCTCCCTACTAAAGGAAATGAGTTTACGTGGAAAAGGAAAAAGGACGGTGAGGATAACACCAAAAACTTGATAGAATCATGAGCTCTTTCGAGATCATTCAAAAATATCCACAAATCCATACTAGGAATCATGCTTTCACATCGTCAGATCACTGTATGATCTCAGTTGTGGTAGAAAATAAGCCCAACAAATTAAAAAATAAACCATTTAGATTTGAATCTATGTGGATGCAACGCAGAGACTGCGAAAATCTTATAAAACAAACATGAAGAACTCAATACCCGGGAACTCATATGTTCAATTTGACGAAAAAGACGAGTCTCCTCAAACAAAAATTAAAACAATGGAGCCGAGATAAGTTTGGTAACATAAATAAACAATTAAAAATAGTTGATGAAGAGATTGAATCACTTCA
The DNA here is from genome assembly GCA_033239125.1 of Fagopyrum homotropicum. Taxonomy (NCBI): domain Eukaryota; kingdom Viridiplantae; phylum Streptophyta; class Magnoliopsida; order Caryophyllales; family Polygonaceae; genus Fagopyrum; species Fagopyrum homotropicum. The sequence goes on from BSWB01000002.1 coordinate 104,054,910, forward strand.
GAAATTGACCTTTCAGAGTTTTAACCAACAACAAAAAGATAAGACTAATAGGCTCATTAAAAAACGGGAATGCCTACTAGACTATCAACATAAATACTAGTTGCAATGATCTAAAACCAATAATCTAAGATTTAGTGATCAAAACACAAAGTTTCACCATAGGAAAGCCACCGGGCGGAGAAATAGAAAAATTATTGCCACAATTACAAAAACTAATGGCACAATATTATCAAAAGAAGACGACATTAATGCCGAATTTCTTAATGACTTTCAATGTCGCTTCAAAACTTCGGAAATAGATGAACACAACCTTCAGAAACAATTAGAAATAATTCAACCAGAAATAACGGAAGACGAAAACTATGAATTAACTAAACATTTCTCTACAACAAAAATAAAAAATGCCATCTTCAATATTGGGGGCGACAAGTCACCGGGCCCCGATGGCATGACGGCTGGCTTCTATCAAAGGTATTGGCACATTATTGGACCAGCAGTAATTAGGGCGGTCAAAAGTTTATATAGAACCGGAAGAATCCTAAAACAAATTAACCACACTTTCATAGCTCTCCTACCAAAGACAAATAATCCAACCACTACAGCTCATTATAGACCCATAAGTCTATGCTCGAATGTGTATAAAATCATTGCTAAAATACTTGCAAAGAGACTAAGTGCGATCCTCCCAAAATTAATTCATCCCCTACAATGTGCATTCACCCAAAACAGATCAATACATGACAATGTTCTTATCGCCCATGAAGTCTTTCATGGATTTAGAACTAAAAAAGGAAAAGAAGGATTTATGGCAATTAAACTCGACATGGAAAAGGCGTATGATAAAGTAGAAAGGCGTTTCCTTAAGGCTGTTCTTGAAAATTTTGGATTTGGAGAAAGATTTAGACATTGGATTGAAGAATGCATTTCAACAGTTTCATATTCTGTTCTAATTAATGACTCTCCAACAAATTTATTCTCCCCGGAAAGAGGTCTTCGTCAAGGAGATCCACTCTCACCACTTCTATTCAATTTGGGAGCTGAAGTGCTGGCAAGGAACACACAAAGAACTAGCAATGAAAACCCAAAATCCATTGGATTTCCAATTACAAGAAGTGGAACAATCATTCCATTTCTAGCATTTGCAGACGACATTATCATATTCACAAGAACCTCGACAGAGGCAAGTAATAAAGTACTTGTAGTCCTAACAGAATATTGTGCAGTATCTGGCCAGGTAATCAATTATCATAAATCGGCTTTCCAAACCACTGCAAATGTCGACCAGACAAATAAAAGAAGAATTCAATCACAACTTGGTATCACGGCATCAACAAACCTAGAACAATGCCTTGGATGCACGATTATAAACGGAAAAGTAAATAAGGAAATCTTTAATTCTATTATCCAAAAATCTAAACAACAACTCACAAAATGGAAAGCCTCATCTCTTTCTCAAGAGGGAAGAACGACCTTGATAAAAGCAAACCTCAATGCTAAACCAAGCTATCTAATGCAAGCGTTTATGCTACCAGCTAGCATCCATAAAGAATTGGATCAGATTAATAGGAATTTCTTTTAGAATAAAGGTCGACATTTCCACACATTAATTAGTTGGGAGAAGATATGCAAATCCAAATCACTAGGGGGGACCGGAATTAGGAGAGCAGAAGATATGAATAAGGCTCTCCAAATGAAACTATTATGGAAAATAATGGCTGAACCCGAAAATATATGGGTTAAAGTCATCAATGAAAAATACTTAAAAGGCTCTTGCCTCTGGAACTATTCATGCGGCAAAACCACATCGTGGCAATGAAAGAAACTTATGAGACTAAAAGAAGAATTCGAAAGGAGTATTAGATGGCTGGTGGGTGATGGTAAAACAATAAGATTCTGGAAAGACCGTTGGATTACAGATCACCCACTACAAGACATAGCAATCGATAAAACTTTGATTGACGACTCAACATTGGTTGCTAACTTCATCCAAGATAAAAATGGAATAATCTACTCCTGAACGGACTTCATGCTATCTTACCAGATAACATTATTACAAAAAGTAAGAATTATAATTTGCCAATAAATGCAATACAAGACAAAACATACTGGGGTGCAGACGACAAAGGCTGGTTCTCTACCAAATCTGCATTGAAAATGATCCAGTTAGGGAAAACAGGGGTAACTCACGATAAAACATGGATTTGGGACATTAACAATATGCCTAAAGTAAAAAACTTCTTATGGAAATTAGCTCTAGATGGGATTCCCACAAAAGAAAACTTAGACAGACAACAAATACCGGTACCAATGTATTGTGAACTGTGTAACCACCATTCAGAAAGTGCAAAACATCTCTTCTTTAAATGCCCATATACTCTACAATCGATTGATAATGATAAAATTTCAACGTGTATCCAAAACAAGGACATTACAAATTGGAAATTAATCGACATCATCATGGAAATAAAAGGAATTACTTCCCAAGAAGAACTTCGACACCTAGTGCTCACTTGGTGGCAAATTTGGTTACTTAGAAACCAAATTGTTTTCAACAAACAAAAGGCACCCCAGAACCTAAAACACTTAATACAAAACCAAATAATTGAATGGGATAAGGCCACTTCAAAATTATCAAGTGATAAGCAAAAACCATCGAATCTGAGAAGGAAAACAAAAAGAATCAAATGGTAAAGGCCAAGCGGAACATCGGTCAAAATCAATTTTGACGCCTCAAAAAACTCATCTGATCAATTTGCATTTGGATTTATCATTAGAAACAACGTAGCAAGATCAATTGTTGTTGGAAAAGGAAAATGTCAGGCAAACTCTGTTCTTGAAGCTGAAGCGTTTGCCCTACGGGAGGGCCTCAAAAAGGCCATAAGTCTTGGGATTCGATTCATTGAAATCGAGGGAGACAACTTGGTGCTCATCAACTCGCTCAACCATATTTGGAAACCACCATGGGAAGTAGATATGATCATCTCAGATGTCTCGTTATTGATTTCTGGCTTCACCAACTGTACGATTCGACACATCTTTAGGGAAATTAACACTGTTGCTGATCGGTTGGCGCTGCTTGGACATAACCCGGGTATCTGCGTTGAACCTCTGCCACACGAAGTTGAAGACCTCATTCGAAAGGATGCTCTTGGGCATTCAGTCTCGAGAGGCTGAATCTCCCTTTTCGCTTACCCTTGTATCAAAAAAAAAAAAAAGAGTGATGCATAAGCACAATCAAGAAAAGATAAACACATCAACATGCTTTCACTCATTTACTCATTTAATCATCTCAATATAATAGTCATTCACTCAAATCGTATATATATATATATATATATATATATATATATATATATATATATATATATATATATATATATATATATATAGGGTCCAGTTCCGGTGAGGAGAACCCTTGCAGATAGGAATGAGGAGAGCAGGGGTGGTGACATGTGGCATGCCACCTCACCAGTTTTTTCCAGATATTTTTTTTTGAAATAAAAATTGGTGTTCATATTTTTATAACTATGTGTTCATTTTTAAAAGAGTCATTGTTCATATTTTATGAATAAATGTTCATTTTTTCTCAACACTAACTTTCATTTTTTAACATCAATTGTTATTTTTGTATTTTTTTAAAACATTTTTTCGGATTTTTTTTTGAAAATTATGCTATTCTTTCAAATACTGTTAATAAAATATGATGTTCATTTTTTTATAAGTATGTATTCATTTTTTTTTACAGTTATGGTGTTTATAATATGATGTTCATTTTTTTTTGAAAATTATAATTTTCTTTAAAATCGTGTTTATAATATTCAGTGATCGATTACATAAAATATTGTGAAATCAAAGAGAATACAAGACGGTTCAGGTTTTGTTTCTTCGAATTTCTACTCTCATTGTTTAGATTTTCATTCTCAAGGTTTAGGTTTCATTATGATTGATGTTTGTGTTCGAAATCAAATTTGTTTGAATCATTTTGTGTTTGATAAGTTTGATTGAGAAAATACATGTATATACATATGTTGATATGGTCTAATAGCTCCAATTGAATAATCTATATGCTCCTTTTAGTGTGCACGCAAACTGGTCGGCAAAATGCCTTATAGAAAAATAGTGTATAATATATACATGAACAATGACATAAAAAGTATGAACACTGACGAATAAAAACATGAACAATGACGTATAAAAGTATGAACACTGATGAGCTATCTATAACTTTGACACATACATAACATATTATGATCATCTTTTAACGTTTTGTGATGAGTTTTTTATTTTTTATGGTTATATACTGTAAATGAACATCTATCCTTTATAAAATGAACACAAAAGAATAAATGGACATGACACTTTGATGAATAAAAATACTATGAACACCGATGTATAGAAACATGAACAATGACATATAAAAGTATGAACACTGATGACTATTTTGAACATAAGGGTATTTTTTCAGATTTTAAGTCAATTTACAAAAATGCCATTAATGATGAGCGTGTGAGAGCCCTTGATTTAAATCAATCCAATGGCTTGCAGCCCTCCTAATTCCTATCTACAAGCTCTCTCCTCACTTGAACGAAAATCTATATATATATATATATATATATATATATATATATATATATATATATATATATATATATATATACATATATATATATATATATATATATATATATATATATATATATGTATGTATATGAAACTATGTGACACGAGGACCTATACATCCTCGCTTCTAAGCCAGCTAGCTAGCTGCACAAGTAACAGTCACACAATCCGTGTACCCTGTGGGAGTGGATTGTGCCCTTATTGTAAAGTCAGTCTGACCTGACATCAGAGAACCTCCCAAACTCCACGGCGGGATGAAAGGGAAATGTTATCACAGCCATGTATACGGGACAATCAATATAACATAGGTCTGTATAAACAACATCTCATGCTATCATAACAAACATATAATCACACACCACTCATGCAAACACCCAATATAAGGATGGTAGCTAAGTAAGTCCTACGGACTTACCTCAACCTCAATCACAACTTAACCACGATCACCTCTACACTGGAGGGACAACACAGCTTATAAACAGGACACAAAGAGATATAAATCTCTTAACGACACAAGGGTCACACCTAGACCCAAAGGGATCCATAGGGATCATATACATCCTATAACCTCGAATAATATGATAAAACTTAAAGCCACATCAGGGCATATATCCAACTCATGATATCAACATCAAACTAAAAATCTCATAATTACCAGAATAATGTAACGAGCATAATGGAATTTCCAATTATCCATTTTAACAAACTTAAGGTCAATATATACTAACCCGCAATACGGAAAACGAATAAATTCATAACTTATTTTACTAACCCGATATACGATCCGGAAGAAGATACTAACTCCTGGCAATGCAGGGAGTAAGACCACGGTAAGAAACTCCGCGTCCGATGACTTGCGGTGGTCGTCGGTGTTCCGATAGCGATAAACGGAAGCTTTCCAAAAAGCTAACAAACGAAAAATAAATTTGTACCACAATGTAGAGGACAAGATAAGGGACTCGATGGTACAAACGGATCTGAAAAAGGATGAACGATGAAGGATTTGTGAGAGATTGTAGATGGAGGATACGTGCGTGTTTACTCTCGCATTCCTTACATGTGAAATGAAATTGTAATTGAAGAAGAAGATAAACATGCAGCCTTCATCTGTAAGTTATATATATATATATATATATATATATATATATATAATTATAAAAATGAGAAAGAAGGAGATTAGGAAGACACTGCAGCTGCCTCTTTATTTCATTATATATATATATATATATATATATATATATATATATATATAATTCAAACGCGGTAAAAATTTCCGGTCTCCAAACTTTATCAGGCTGGAATAGATAATTCGGAATATTATCAGGATAACTATTCCACAACTATCTCGTAAAATGAGCATTCCTAAGCCGTATTTCTTAACCGCTAAGAATTGGAATAGCGACTCTTTTATCCGTTTCGTCTTTTTATTTTATTTCACATCTAGGACATATCCGATGTCCTGATCATTTCTCTCAACTGTAACTTTTTTTATTGGAGCTCTCAAATACTCCAAATAACACCGGTTGTTACAATTGTTATCCTACAAATAGGGCTTAGTTTCTAGTTTGACAGGGCGGTTATTCAGATTAAGAACTCTTGTATTTTTCAATTTTTTCATTGAATGAAGCCTACTTTTGTTTCCTTCATTGCTTATGTGCTCCATCAAGTGTTTTGGAGCTTTCTCAAGTGTTGTATCTTGGAAGTCTTCAATCTAGTTCTTCTTCCATTGGTGAGACATATCCAATCTAAGAGGAACAATTACCCAAATGCCATTAACACACCGTTTCAATCTTCTCCACACCTTCAACTAATTCCATATTATCTTCAATCGAGCAATCAGCCTTGCATAATGTATTATAGATCCTTGAGTGTATCATTAGACTTTTCAACAAAGGATTGGAGGAATGAAGACTAGTTTTCTCGCGGGTTTCAATCAGTTCAATCTTACCTATTGATTTTTTTATATAATAATTAGAACGAGTGATGGGTTATAAATTGTCCACGCGTATTCCAACAGCCCTGCACTTTTCAACTGTTTATCACCCGTATGTTTACGGTTTCTTATACCTTTTTTCGGTGTGAGATCATGAATACCCGTCGAATATAACTGCCACGTGTTCTTGTCGCACCAAACTAATGTGAACCTAGTAATAAACATAATCATGACCTCCCAACCCTTAGAATTTGAGGCATTACACAAAATCTAGGTAAAATAAAAACTATTTATAAATTAATTAAATTAATTAAATTAATTAAATTAATACGATCCTTTATACTATAAAAGATCGAGTTAGGAGAATGACTAGTGCTACCTAGGCCGTTTTTGTTGGGCTGTAAATGAACAAGCTACGTCTGACCTTGCCGTGTCAACTCTTTCGTATGTCCAGGGGCGGATCTAGGGGGGGTAATGGGGTGTACGGTGCCTCGGTTTGCGATCTCGTTTTGCCTAAGGAAGCATAAGGAAGGGGGAAAAAAGAAGGAAAAAACCCTCCTTAAATGAAATATGATACACATTGTTCTACTAGCTCATTTGGTAGTGGAAGGAAGAAGGACCTTGAAGGTCAAGGTTCAAGTCCCGGGTGTAGCAAAAAGTTCTTTTTATTTTTATTTTAAGCAAATTACAATCTATTTAGATAGAGAAATTAAGTAATGTTTATTATTTCATTAACTCTTAACCAATACAATAAAATTAATATAATTTTTATTACAATAATTCATCAACCACTATCCAATTTATTTGACAATATATTTATAAATCAAACCAAATATATAAAATATTTTTAAATTTTATCTAAGTAAAATAAATAAATTAAAAGCTCTAATTTATAGTACAAAATTTAAGTAAATTTTTATTTATTTATTTAATTTATAGATTTTATTGTTTAATTTCAAATTTTATATGCAACATATTCTATAAAAAAAATTGTGCCCCTCCAACGAAAATTTCCTGGCTCCGCCACTGCGTATGTCACGCTGCTTCACCGCCTACTTTCTCACTCCCCTACATCACTTCCGTTGCTCTCTTTTCTTGAAGGTTATCGGAAGACAACACTTGACCCCTACATGAGCCATTTTCTTCCACCGAGTTCTTCATCTTCTTTGGTTAATCTTCGTCTTCACTCTTTTTTCTTGAAGGTTCTCAAGATTCACTCTTTGTTGCATGAGTTTGCATGGCTTGATAAGGGAATGTGGGACTACAATTTTGTCACTTCCGAACTGCTTTAGATTATTTCCCTACTTTTGGGGCCTAGTGGATGCTCTGTTATCGCTGTATCGGTTGATGATTTATTTGCAAAACTTTTATTTCCTGCTCATATTTGATGTGGAAGGTTTCATGTTGGTGTGACACAATATCATGTCAAGTTCCAAATCTCACGAGTAAGGATATCGCTTTGATTATGCGATTTTGAGTCTAAATTAGGGTTGTTAAACGGTTCCTAAAGAATGATTTTTTTGGGAACCTTTTTAGGTACGCGGTTCGGTTCTTGTACTTTTAAGAGGTGGAACCAGGCCAAATAAGGAACCAAAACGTTTTAGGTATACAGTTCGGTTCTTGTGTTTTTAATGAGTGGAACCGTTTGAAACTGAATCACAAAGGTACCGTTTTGAACCTAACAAGAACTATTTAACGACATTCATTTGCATATAGGTTGTAGGGGTTAAGTCCAAATACTTTAATTTTGTTAAGTATAGATGTTATTAAGTTTTACATGGTTTGCTTGATTGTCTCTAATTTGCGATAACCCAAGCATGCCGCCTTACAATAAGTAGTTAAGCATTGTTCCAATGGAGGATAAAATTTAAACCTCAAACCTATGTCGACGAACTACATCCATTGTCTTATAAGTGCGAGAATTGAAATTTTTATAGTCTTAAATTAAAGAAACTAACAACAAAAGGGTTGTAGAGAAATAATTCCGGATTGAAGGCAAACCTAGTCAAAGAAGAAGTTGAGCAACTGGAGAAGCCAATTTAGTGAGCAACGAATGAATGAGAGAGAAGAACATAGTCAATATTATAGGTCATTATATCAGAGAAAGAGACCAATACCTTTTTTTAAACTTTTTGTTTGTTTTTTTATATATTACGTTATTTTATTTTTACTAGTTTACCTAAAAAAAATATAAAAAGTTTGTATCTATTTTTGTTCTAAGGAACCAAACCGAACCAAACCGTATTTATAACAGGTCGGTTTGAAAAAAAGCGGCAAGTATGTTTAAGAGGAACCGGACCGAACCTTAAAAAACAGGTTCGGTTCAATCAGGTCCGTCAAGAACCGGTTCCAATTAACAATCATAATCTAAATTTCAATTATGTTATGCCGTTATTGACGTGCTCTCAAACAACCAAAGAAATATAATACATCTTTTGTCGACATGTGTATCTATGTCGTCCATTAAACATGAATGTTTTGTTTTTAAATTATGATATATTCTTTGTCGCCTTTAATTTGGATAAAAGAAACGATCCAAGATAGATGAAACATATTTTCACCTCCTTGGATTTACCGTATAATAGTAACCGATCAAACATGGACTACAAGTTAAAGGATATATGAGCACTAACTTGTTAGATTGATGTGAGTGAACCTTTGAAAACCGTAATTTTATCCAAATTGGGGAGTACCAAACCCGACCTATGGACGTGATGACCCGGTGTTGCTGCCAGTGCGTACAAATCTTTTACATAGTTGCGATTCCCGCGAGGAGAGGGGTGGCTCCAAATCACAGAATTATCCACTGAAGAAGAGTGAATACGACGAATAGAGATCCACACTTAACTGTTCGAGGGGGAAAGATGCGGAGAGAGATGTTCGGATTCGCACAGCCTCGATATCTCATCCTCTTCCTCCTCGCTGCTATTCTCATCTTCTTCGCCTTTTCTCTCACCCAGCCGGTATTCCTACCTCTCTCTCCACTTCAGATTTCAGATGTAGCTACATTTTTACTTCGGATCTTGTGTTGTTTGGTGGATGGAAGTTTGATTCAGATTCCGGACTATCTTAATCCCTTCCTTCGATCATCTTATTGGGGTTTTGTTCATTCCTTTTTGTGCTTGGGCCAATTACGGTCCCTCATATTCATGCCATTTGATCTATAAACTTCCGAATTGCAATTAGGATAAGAAAGATAAGGTGAGTGGCTAGTCATTAGTCTGCCCAGTTGCTATAATAGTTGTTTTTACTGTACTTGCATCTTGCTATCAGCATGCCAGAATCTGAATTAAGTAGGTCATGTGTAGGATGGGATTTTTATGTACATTTCTATTTCAACTGGAAGAAATACTGCACTCTGATGATCCTAGTATTCTTCATTTCACTTCTTTTCAGATTTCTCCGTATTTTGATTTATTAATATGATGCAACTTTTATCCTGGTTTTTAGCAACTTCAATTATTTTTGTGCAAACAAGCTGCTGAATGTCTAGGTATTATGGGTCTGTGCATCCATGCACCATCTTGGTAAAACGTAAGAAAGACTGGAACTAGCTTGTTGTCAACTCTGCTGATGTGCAGATGCCTTCTACTTTCTCTTTTATTTGGTCTAGACACATCACAGGACACGGTAGTAAACTGCTCGTCAGTTGCACTCCTAGTTAGATTGGTTGGGGTTGAAGAAATGGAATGAATGAAACTATTTCTTATGAGGTCCTAGTAATTTTATGTTTCATAAAAATTGTTGGATTTATCCTCCTAATTACTTCTAAATATTCCTATATCGGGCTTATGAGGTATAAGTTAAAGTGCAGTATTTTGGGGAAAAAGAAATTCCAGTAAATTTTGGATTTGGTTAAATTCCTGCATCATTTTCTAATCCTGTTACAGATGGAACTCTTACTTTTCTTCCATTTCCCCAATTTGCACACATCTTCTGACGTCTTAGTTTGTTTGAGTTGATTAAAACTTGCAAGGGCAGACATCTAGCCCATCCCTTGTTAAAATAGTTTAGGCTGTAATGTGACATGTTGTCATTCCTTGATACTTGGTCTAGAGCGGTATCCTTATTTTGTGGCAATATATGGATAATTGTTCAATTTGAATGAATACAAGACTGAGTAGTTGTTCTACTTTTTTTAATTGTTTGCTCTTACCCCCACATTTTTGAAGAAAAAGGTATGTTTCTTAAATAAGCAAAGAAGAAACAGGTTGACCAGTAATTACATCACCTTTCTGCTCAGGTGCCAGAAGAAGAGAAGATTGAAGAGGAGGCTGAAATCACTCATCGTGTCTTCTTAGACATCGATATGGATAATCAAAGACTAGGTATATATGTATTTATCCTTACAGTGTGATTTTGGACATATATGTGTTTGCTTTTACAATGTAACTTTTTGATACTTAAAAACTCTGCAACATCTTTCTTTCACATTGAGGTCTTCAGAAAGCATTATTTTTAGGTCTGTGTCATTTTAGTTGTTGTTTTTTCCCCCCACCTTAACCATGTGTGGGTTTGTTGTTTTCAGTCTTAAGGTTGAGGATTTCATATTTTTTTAATCAAAATTCGAAGTTCATAGCGTTTACTCTGGGGTCACAGGGTTAGTTTTTTTTTTTTTCCAGGTTTTCGCCTGTGTTTCAGCTTTCTGCTCAACTAATGGAACATGTTACGTCAAATAATATTGTTTGTTGCATAAGAATGTTGGTGTAGAGGCCAAATTTTGTATTTTGGTATGCTCAAGTACAAAACTATCTTAGTGTAAGTTTCAGTCCATAGATAGGTTCCCTTTAGCAAATTAGCTTGATGTTGTTGGATTATAGCAAAATATGGCCTATACATTAGTACATTTCTTAAATGCTGCCTGGAGTTCGAGTTGATACTGATCGAAGATTCTCTTTTTCTCCCGACCCTATCATTCAAACGGTTAATTAGATTATTACGAACCCAAAAATTTTGTTCTATTAGTTTAAATACTATCTGTCTTAGCTTTACTTATTATCTTTATATTTCTATTTTCTGATTGCTTAATTAATTTCCCATATTCCCACTCACTAGTTTGCAGGCTCTTTTTTATTTTTTCCAAGTTTCATCCTGTCATCTGAATTATTATTATTTAGGAGTGAGTTGTTGAAAATTTCTTTTATAGGAGTTACAACTTGTAGTTTACGGAGTTGGTATTTGAGTTGATACATCTCAAAATTGGACACTCTCAAGCAATTCCTGTGTAAAAGATTCTTGCATTTAGTGGTAATCCTAGGAGTGAAATCCTTGTTGTTAACAGTGGGTTCAAATAATTGGCATCAGAGCCAGGCTGATCCGACATGGTGATTTCAACCTGTCCTACATTCCACCACCACCACAACTTCCCACCACACCCACTTGCCACCACCCGGTCAGACGTTGTTCCCACCATTAGGTCCCAACAAATAGCATCAATCATTTCGCATTTGGAGAAGATTTTTCTTGTGTTGAGAGCTGCAATTTTAAAGCTTAGAGCTCATTAAAGTGGTCAACAACTCATCAACCTGCCTTCACCAGCTTCTCATAATCCCCATCTCAAGAAATAAATCCGTTCTCCTCCATTGCAGCCTCACAACAATCCTACTGCTGTGCATTTTGCAGACCCTTCACCCATGTTCAGCAGTCCCCTGGAGATGGAAGCCAAACCTGGTCAAACAAAAAGTCTGAAAGTTTTCAACATCCTCAAAACAACATCGCCATCCTACCCAACCGTCATTCACCCAGTTATCTGTCTCCATGACCATCCTTGATGACCCACAAGACCGTATACTCAACCACAATTGCAATCACAAACCACGGAAGGGCCTTCCAAAGATGATATGCAAACCTTCTGAGTTTACTTTTCTGGAGGTTACTGAGAGAAATGGAATTAAATTATGTACTTCCTTGATAGAGAAATAGGGTATAAATACAAGAGAGTTAGTTGGAGAGAGATGAGCCTAGGGAAGAAAAGAACTTATAACTACACCTAGGAAAAGAAGAAAGTAATTACTACAAGACATAATAATTACAACATGCCTACACAACTTACAAAGACTACTAATTAATATAATAACAATAATAGTAAGAAAATATCTTATTCAACAATCCCGCCAAGCTGGGATTGTATAGGTTTTCTATTCCCAGCCTGGAAATGAGTTCACTGAAGCGATTGTTGTGTAGAGCTTTAGTGAGAAGATCTGCAAGTTGATAGTGAGATGAAATATGTGATATAGTGATAAGGCCACCCTGAATTTTTTCCTTGATGAAGTGCCTGTCAACTTCGGCATGCTTTGTTCTATCATGTAAGACAAGATTATGGGCAAGGTTGATTGCAGATTTATTATCACAATGTAGACTCATAAAACCTTCCCACTTCATTAAAGATGATTGTGAGCCAAAGTAGTTCACAAATCCCATGGGCAACAACCCTATACTCAGATTCTACACTAGATCTTGCCATAACACCTTGTTTCCTACTCCGTCACGCAACAAGGTTACTGGCCAAAAATACACAATATCCAGTGGTAGACCTCTTGTCAACGATACAACCAGCATAGTCTGTATCCGTATAGGCTTCTAAAGTCATCTTCCCACCTCTTTTGAACAATTTTCCTCTGCCAGGACCGCATTTTAAATGATGCAGAATTCGGTATGCTGCTTGTAGAATCAAGTCTCATCATGTCCTTTTGGATTTGGTTTGACCAAAGCTATCTTTCCCCTTGCAAATATTTGGTTGATTATCCATGCTGAGTTTTGTCTCTAATTCCCGACCTGTTGTCTTTTTTGCAAATTTATGAGACTGCACTAGATTGACTTTTATAGAGCTAACTTGTCATGATCCTCCAACAGGTAGAATTGTGATTGGATTGTTTGGCACTGTTGTCCCGAAGACTGCAGGTGATTATCTGATAAACGAAATGCCTTGTCTGTTTTGCTTTATTTACCTGCACATTAGCGTTGTCTTCTTTTTGAACGAAATATGGCTGTTGTTTGGACATTGACATTGCTATAGTATCAATTTTTTTTTGTGTGTGTTACATTGTTTAAATTTTTGAAACTGTTTCTCAATAAATATTCCTTCAAACTAATTTCTGATAATACTGAATTGTTATCACTTTGCAGAAAATTTCAGGGCTCTGTGTACAGGTACCTTTTCATCCTTTCGGAGATTCCTGAAATACCCCGATTCTGATACGGTATTATTTGATTATACTTGCTGATGTGGGTGTAATTTCACGGTGATATTTATATCCTTGGAACTATAGGTGAGAAGGGAAATGGTGCCGCTGGCAGACCACTCCATTACAAGAAAACACCACTTCATCGTATAATACCAGGCTTCATGATTCAAGGCGGTGATATAGTCTATGGAAATGGAAAGGGTAGCGAGTCTATATATGGGGGTTTCTTCCCTGATGAGAATTACAAGTTGAAACATTCACATGCAGGTTCGTGTTGACGTCCTAAGAAGTTGATCTTAGCTATTTTTGACAATATCACATCTTGCAATTTAGCATTAACCGTGACCGTGTATGGTTTGTTTTTCCACCAAAGTTCCTCCTTAATTACATTCCCATGTTGTAGGAGTGGTTTCGATGGCGAATCCTGGACGTGATTCTAATGGTTCACAGTTTTTCATCACTACAGTTAAGGCGAGCTGGTATGTGTAGTGTAAATTTGCAGCGGAATTGCTATATGATTTATATTAGTCACAGAGCTGTTGAGCGTGATTGTATACTTGATTGGATAGCAGACCAAGTAGCTGCCACCCCTTTATGCTTATTAAGTGAGAAACTGAGGACTTGAAATGCTTAGAAGAGCTCAATGTTATGTAAAGTTTGAGTCTGCTTCTGTATAAGTGTTACTAGATAATCCTGAAAGCCTTGGGTTGCTCTTTCTTTGATTGCAACACACTAGTGCATACTCTTGGAAACAGTAGGTGATGTGCATAGCTAAAAAATGGTAGGCCTTTCTTTTGCATAAGAAACAAATGATGGCCTTTGGCATATACAGCCAATGGCACAACGGGAAAAATTGAATTGTTAGGATTTAATATATGAATTGAAAAAGTTGGAAGGGTGTGCTGAGTTTCTGAGAGGTAGTCTATCAATAGACTTAGTGGAAACATATTTTTGGCTCTCCTGAGAGTGTGGGCTATTTATCTTTAAGTGTTTTGTTTCTCAGATTCATAAGATGGATCCATTTGAAAAAAATTGGCAGGTTGGATGGTGAGCATGTTGTTTTTGGCAAGGTCATACAGGGGATGGATACTGTATTTGCTATTGAAGGGGGAGCTGGAACCTATAGCGGGAAGCCTAGGAAGAAGGTAATCATAGCGGACTCTGGCGAGATTCCGAAGAACAAGTGGGACGAAGATACCTAAATACATAAGGGAGCTGTTATTGTTCATTCATATAGGTTGACTACTTGTTGATTTAGGTTGTTGTTTGGTTGATGGGCATTGCCGCCATGCCATATGTGATATGGTTGGGTTGTATCCGAGTATGTAGTCTTTGTAGCGGGTGTGTGTACGAGAGGCAGATTAATGTAGTTCTTGTGTATGGAATGGTTGATTAGTTGAGATTATATTGTAGTTGTTCTCTATTGACTCCATATTTTTTTTCTCTAGTCCAATAAAGAACGAACATAAATTGTTAATATTCTACAGATCCATATCTCTTATGAATGATATTTGAGATCCATATCTATTTGAGATCCATGTCTCTTTTTTTTTTTTTTTAGGAAGGAGAGTCAGTGGTCTCCGGCGCATCTTGACGCGCTTTTATTAATAAGAAAAGGGCTAAGTAGTCATTAAGCGGGGAATAGCCCGACCCCTAACATCGTTCAAAAGAAAAGCATTAACACCCTCCGGCGGGTCACACAGTACAATAAAACCAAGAGGTAAGTTAATCGCGAAATTAGCAACAAAATCCTCTACTCTATTCGGCTCGCGGTAGGCATGACGAAACTGGATATGCCAATCTCTTCTCAAGAAGTCATGGCACATACGTACCAGACTAGCAAGCGGGTGGTAAGGGGCGATGTGTTTCTTAAGAAGTTGAGTGACTAATTGGGAGTCTGTTTCCAGGATCACCAATCGGTACCCCAACTCCCAAGCCAACTTAAGACCATGCATCACTCCCCATAACTCAGTCATGGGGACCGTGCACATTCCTAAGTTGATGCCAAACCCACTTAACCACTCGCTTGCGGAGTTCCTAATCACACCAGCTGCCAACGAGAAGCCATTCTCTTTCTTTGCTCCGTCCGTGTTGATCTTCACAAACCCTTCTGGAGGTGGTTCCCAAGCGATGTGGACGACTCTCCTCGGGCTTCGTCTACCAGTCGGCATTCTTCTATTCCAGACCCCGATGTACTCCTTAGTTCGAACATTGACAACATGGCTACGATCCCCTGTAACGGTTGAATTATTGAAGACCTTCTCGTTCCTCCACTTCCAGCTCCACCATAAGCTAACTGCAAAAACTTCACTCCAAAAACAAACATTATTGAATTTAGCGAGATTAAGCAGATTACCTCGAATCCAAGATGCGAACGGCAACTCGAGGAAGCCGGGTGACATGCCAGAGGCTCGCAAAGCACGCCACATATCCTTGACTTTAGGACAATCTCGGAAGAGGTGGCCGAGGGTTTCCGGCAGATCATTACAGCATGCACACGTAGGGGCATGACTCAGGTGGCGTCTAAATCTTTCTTAATTGCAGAGGATACCTCCCTTCATAACTTTCCATAAAAAGACCTTGAACCCCTCTTGTATTCTCAACCTCCATATATTTCTATACGTACCTTCGTCTACCTGCTGCATATCCACTATACCCGTGATAAGCTTATATGCAGAGGCAGTAATGTAGTTCCCGTCAACAGTATATAGCCAGCTAAGTGCATCACTCTCAGCAGCAGTGGGCTGATCACCATCATCTTCGACCTCCAACGACGCCGGTTGCATCGCTGGCATGCTGAGAAGAGTGCTGACAGGGAGCTTATCATTCAATGCAGCCCAGTCCCAACCTTCCCCTTTAACCCAGTACGATCTGACTGATTTGTCTCTCTCCGTCTCTCCTACTTCAACAAGACACATGTTCGCTCCAAATGGTGTGTGCAAGCTTTAATTTTATAACCCAAGATGTATGCTTAAAACAAGGATGCGAACCCGCAGTGTACAGGTCAATCGTAGTAAAAGCAAGAATTCCGGGGTGTCGATCTCAGGGACTTAGGTGAAACACAAGCAAGTATAGGTTGTCAATATTACAACTAACCACAAAAGCAATTAAAGCAATCAAAAGATGATAATATAGTCAATTAAGGAAATATGCAAATTCTAGGGATTAAAGCATCTAGTTGTGGTTCCAACTCAAGATCTCAAGATAAGCGGACAAAGATGAGGTTTTGCAAAGGGAAGGTGTTACTAAAGTGGAATAGATCACCGGGTAAGTCTCACTACTCACTAACTCCAAACCAAAAGTTCCTATTACCGGGTAAGTCTCAAGGTACTAAGGAAAAGAACTATAATCTCAAACCAACACACCAACTAAGGGAATAGAATCAACCTTTACCGGGTAAGTCTCAGGCTAACTCACAAAGATGGAATGAAGGTACACTCAAACCCCAATAAAGGATAAACCTTTATTACCTACACTTATGATCATGGGTAAACAAACTAAGAAATTACCGGGTAAGTCTCATCCTAGGCTTGCATTGAACCAGGAAAGGTGTAATAAGAATAGGATTTGGCAAACTCTAACACTTAACTCTCAGTTTCGGATCAGAAAAGTCACCCCGGTCAGCCAAATTCCACCCCGGCCGAGATGTTCATCGACTGAACGAGATGTTCTAAGGTTAAGGATAAAGACTCGAGCTTTCAGGGTCCTACTGAAATATAAGATTATTCTATCATTGTTTTCCCATAACCTTCAACCAATCACTCTAGAATTGCACAAAGAAATTAGCCACTCATCATCATGAAAGCAATAATCAAATATATGGGAAGAGAATGAATATTTGAACACAAAAACCTTAAGAACAAGGCTTCAATAACTGAATCAAATATCAAACAAATAAGCGTTCCTTGGATCACAAATCCAACAAGACAAATCAACAAGAAGGGAATCTAAGGAAGTCTTACAAAACCCTTCACAAAAGCTATAACAAGCTATCAATCCTTCCTAGATTGATCTTCAACCTTCCTTCCTTCAAAAACCTTGGAGAAAATCCCTTAATTGCTGGATGCTATCAGCCCTCTAAGCATGGTTGAACTTGTGGAAAATCCAACCCTTTATATAGGAGAATTATCTTCCAAAGATAAAATATCTTAAAAAAATAATTTTCTAATAAAATATATCTTATCTCCTAAAATAAATCTCTAAAATATATGATCTTCCTTCTAGAAATCTAGCCCAAAAATATAAGATCTCTCCTTTCAAAAATAAAAGATCTCAGCCAAATAAAAAATATCTCGCCGCGTCAGGATATTCGCCTCGGTCGAGACGCTCCCTTAAATCACCTCGGTCGAGGTGACTCTAAACTGAATGTGAAATCTCTCAAATCTGGTCTAAAGTAAATCTCTAATTCAATTCCATGCTTCCTGGATTCTTCCTTAAACTCCTGAATGTAGCTCCAATGACTCCTTAGCTCCTTTAGCTCCATCTTGATGTAAAACGTTCCATTTTACCTACGATTACAACGAAACTTGGTGTAGACCTCGATTCCCGTAAAGGTAGATGAAACGACAATATAATCACATAATATACATTCAAACATGCAGATTATTGAAGATAAAGTGTCTAAACAAGTCCCAAAATATAGACTATAATTCATGCTATCAAAATACCCCATACTTGTCTCTTGCTTGTCCATAAGCAAGTTCCAAATCTTAAGTACAAGATAGAATGGATTATAAGTCTAAAATATCAATGAAATGTCTTTCAAAACATTTTTGGTAGTGTGCTCCAATCATAGATCAGTCTAAGAGAATGCTTCATGGAATTTAAAATCAAAACATGCTCAAAACATTTTATAAATATAAGAAAGTTGTTCATCTTTGCATAAAATCATAGAATGCATAATAAATCATTATTATCGAAATTAATCATGTATAATCCAGTTTAAACCACCAAGTCAATCAACAAGCTCGAGGTCTCAAGGACTTTTCAAGAGAAAGTCAAGAAACGTGTGAGGGTGGGATGTATATAGAGAATGTGGTGCTAGAATCCGGGAAAAGGATCTTTACTTCACTTCCTTTGAACTACAACATCTTCCACCGATAAGCTTTGCTTATTTTACTTTTTACTTTTTGGGATGCATGGACAGAGGTGCACAATAATCGAAGCCTAGGAGATCAGCAATCATCAATTTCTCGAGATGCCTCAAACCCTTGATGCACATACCATGACCTGTTAGGAATATCGCTCAATCCGACTTTGGCAAGACACAAACACCCGGCTATGTGAATGGTGCCGAGTTACTCATCATCATGATTGACTTCCCCAAACCTATTTGTTTCTCTAACTTTCAGCCAACATCTCAACTGTTTCTTTCACTTGCTTTTCACTTGCTTGCTTCCAAATTCCCGGATAGGTAAAGGGAGGCAAATATGTATATGAGGGGCTAAACATGATCAAGACGAAGAAGAGAAGAGAATGAATTGCCTTAATCAACCCAGGAAGAAAGTGAGAGAACTCATCATGTGATGTCAACCTTCAAATTCAACATAATTTGGATAAAAACAAAGTATTAAACATGCCAAAATTTCAAACAAAGCATTTAGCAACTTAAACATATTATAAAACCTTTCAAACATATAAATATTTCAAAACCAGTTCGCAAACAAAATCTTCACTGAGGTCATATCCAGATAAGAAGCACAAAAATCGTTTCGAAAACTGTCTCAGTCAAACCACCTCGGTCGAGATGTTCTAAGTCAACCGAGGTACTGCACCTCGATTGGTCAGAGTCACTTCGGTCGAGGTCATAAATTTTTTTTTCTTAACCAGTTTTTGACTTTTTTCTCAATCAAATAACCTGTATGCATGCATGTAGTCTCAGATAAGCACATAGAGCATAAGAAAATCATAAATATCCGAATCAAGTCATACAAGCATACATAATGTCGAATAATACACATAAATACTCCATACTTGGGACACATTGTCCCAATGGGTCAAGATAAGTCTAAGGAAATAGGAAGAACTCACCGGACATAAGCTGAGCTGCCTAATAAATAAAGAAAAGAAATCCCTGCGAGCTCTAGTCCTGATTTGCTGGCGGTGGTGGTGGATATGGTATGTACGGATGTTGGGACGGGTCGAATGGATATCCCATCATATGCTGGAACTGGATCTCCATCATCCGGCGCTGGTAGTGCTGACTCTCCAGCATCTGATGAGTTCGACTATCCATCTCTCGGCGATGGTCATCCAAACGTCCACCAAGATCGACGGTCAGGGCTGCGTAGGAGTCAATCATCTGATCTGTCAGATCGTCAATCCGGCGGTGAGCGACGAGATCCCTCTGCCTGCGAACTCTACGCCTGGAAGGACGTGTTGGTGCTGCAGCTGGCTCATCCTCTGTCTCCTCGTCATCTAGATCGACTACTAGTATACTGGGACCAACTGTATCTGTCCCTGTCTCCATAGCGGCACCGCCATCATCCTCCTCATCAGCCTCCTCCTCATCCTGCTCCTAGGCTGCAGCTGCTGCGTCTCTAGCGTCCTCAATAAGAGGAATCCACGCAGTGGACCAGTATTGAGGGTCGTAAACCGAAAACTGAGATGACCACCTAATACCCTGAGGCGCAGTCTGCTCCCAGGGCCTCGCCACATATGGCGTAGTAAGTCCACGAGGAACCAGAATCCTCCTCGTTATCATCTCTTGCAGACCAAGCGGCTTGGCAGCCGCCACCATAGTACATGCGCTCAGATCAAGGTCCATCACTGTAGCAAGATGAGTTTCTAAGCCCCCACAACAAATATCTCCCTTCCCCTTCGCCTTGATCCTGTGAAGATCCTCATCCAACATCACTCCGAAGTCAGAAACTCCTCCGGTAACCATACAATGTAGACTCAGAAGCTCACCTTGTCTAATCTTCTGGGGCGTCTCAATACGCGCCAGAAGTGTCTCGCTAAAAATACGGTGAGCGAGTCTGAAGGCAAGGTGGAAGATGATCCGCTCCTTGGAATCTCCAAGTCTCCACCTGTCAGCATGCTCAACTACGTGAGCTATCTGTCCTCAAAACTCGCGAGCTACAACTCGAGAAGGAAAATCGGAAACTGTGGGGGTCGGGAAGCCGAAGATCTCTCTCCACTGATCCATCAGGACTAAGTAGTTCCGGTTCAGCAACCGGTACTTGATGTCCCTCTCCTCGGGCAAGTAGGTCATGGAGCTCACAAACTCCAATGTGGGCTCGAGGTAGGTTGGAGCTCTAATCTCCATAAACTGCTCTATCCCTACCATAGAAATCATCCGCCTCAAGTCATCATCCACATAGAGGCAATCAAAGGCAGCAACATCTAGGAACCGCGGTGCAATCACTGGGCGCGCAACAATGCGGTCATAATCTACCCGGTGACGCTCATGGATCACCGGTATGGAACGTCGGGAAGAAGAAAAAGGTGAGGATCCATCTCTCAGAACAAGCTGTCTATCACCTCTGTTGCCCTGACAACCCTCAAGAACACCTCGGTCGAGATGCAGGTTGACTGGACCGAGGTGATGCGCTGTTTGATTCCAACTCTCAAAAATCCAGTTGTTTTCCCCCAATATCACTATCAATTGTTCCTATGGGGTACTTAAGCCTTTTTCAACAAGAATGATTGGCAACCAAAGCCAATTTCTTCCAAAATCAGTAAAAGACGAGAAGTTAGGGTTTTCGGTTTTGTTACCCCAGATTCGGCCGATTTGGAGCATTTTTGTTGCTGAATGTCGCTTGCAAACTGATCCTCTACTCTTTCCTTGCAGTTTGGGAGTAAGAATCGTCGAAAACGATCGAGAATCGGGGAGCGAGATGATTCTGTACGCCGCGGTCGAGAAGGTGAGAGAGGGAAGAGAGAGAAATCGATCCCCCTTTTATACCCTTTTCTAAAACTGTTGTCACCTTGGTCGAGGTGGTTACAATTGGACCGAGGTGATACAGGCCGAGGTGGATTGTCATAAACCCTAGTCGCCTCGGTTGCTCAAGAATTATCTCGGTCGAGGTATTGTGACAGCAACCGAGATGTGTCTCAGCCAAACTCCGTCTTCTCGATTTTTCGAACTTCTGTCCTTCCAGTGTTTCTCCTAGGTTGTATTCCTTCCTTAGAGATTACCTGTTATCTGTCTAGGACGCCAAAAACAAAGCAAAGCAAAGCAAACTATCTAAAGCTAGGCTAAAAAAAAAGGAAAGAAAGCACTACCTTGGGTTGCCTCCCAAGAAGCGCTTGATTTAAGGTCGCTAGCTGGACCGTACGGTGTCTCTAAACATGCTGGAAGGTATCCTCACCCCATACTTCACCTTCGTCATGGGGTGAGATAATGAAGTCTATCAAACGTTCCAGCAAGTGCAAGTGCTCATCGGGGAACGAATCGTCTATCGGTGGTTCATCCTTCTCGCGTGAAGAGGGAGGTAGCCGGCTGAGGTGATCCGCAACAGAATTTTCGGATCCCTTCTTATCGCGGATCTCTAGGTCAAACTCTTGAAGCAAGAGAATCCATCGAATAAGACGTGGCTTGACATCCTTCTTAGCAAGCAAGTAACGAATAGCTGCATGGTCAGTGTAAACAATAACTTTCGCCCCTACCAAGTAAGAACGAAATTTCTCGAAAGCATATACAACCGCCAATAGTTCTTTTTCGGTGGTGGCATAGTTACGCTGGGCTTCGTCTAGCGTCTTGCTAGCATAGTAAATGGCGGTAGTCCGCCCATCCTTCTTTTGTCCAAGCACCGCTCCTACTGCCAAATCACTCGCATCGCACATGATCTTAAAGGGCAAGGTCCAGTCCAAGGGTTGGATAATGGGAGCGGAGATCAACGCCTCCTTAATCCTGTAGAATGCATCGATACATTCATGCGAAAACTCAAAAACAACATATTTATTCAAGAGTTTAGTTAGTGGTGTAACGACCGAATTTTTCGTTACGTTTTGATAGGGTTACAGGAGTTTAGAAAACAAAATTTTTAAATTTATTGAGACTAGGATATACAAGTTTAATTTATGGAAGTCAGTTAATTAAGTACCTTGTCCTAAGTTTCGGAACGGAACTTATTTTAAGGAGGAACTAATGTAATAACCAAAAATTTTATTCCCGGAAATTCGACCGGTTTAGACTTTTCCGTGGTTTTATTTCATTTTATTTAAACACTTCTTTTTAATTGTTAAGATGGGCAGTCGGGCCCATCAAGACAACCAGTTGGGCCATCAAGACAGGCCCACTGGCCCATTGGATGAGAGCAGCTGGAATTCTCCTTTATTTTATTTTTATTTTTTTTGAGCTATCTCACCTATCCGGACGCCATCCCTTCCCTTCTCTCACGCAGTTCTTGTGAGCCGCCACCTTCTGCCTTCAGCTCTTCTTCCTCCTTGAACCCTCAACCGTCACATACCGGAGCCAACACCGCCCACCTGGCCGGCCACCACCTACTGCGGGTCTACACCTCCGTTCCTCTCTACCCTCACCTTCTCTCTCTCCCTTCGAAATCCCTAACCACAGTGCTGTCCCCCTACGCTGGAAGTCGCTTGGACGACTCAACGCCACCCGACATCTCCAGCAACAACCACCAGGGACCCGATTGTTATTGTTCGCCTCCGTCCTTCCGTTGTGTTGCCGTTGTGCTGCGCATGAGTCGCCGCCGGGACATCGTCACGAGATCCCTTCGCAAAACGTGGTTGTTGCACTGGTGTTGCTCCACTGCTGTTGCTCCACCGCCGTCGCCGCCAGTGTTCCGCTAGCACGTGCACCAGTCCGCCGCCGGTATTCCGCCAGCACGTGCACCAGTCCGCCGCCGCCCTTGTATCACAACCAGCAGACCTATCTCTTTTTGATTGAATCTAATTTGGGTGAGTTGGACCGTAGTAACCCTAAATTTGCAGAATTGGGGATTTTTATAAATTGAATCTGATTTGTTAATATTTTTTTTAATTGTCTTATTTTGTTTGACTCCTTAGATTGTGATGTAAGATAAGTTGATTTGGAAAGTGGGAATTTTTGGAACCTCTAAAGGAGGAAGAATTGTTAGGGGAAATTAGTTCTATTTGAAAGTTGTGAGATGTATAGATTTAGAGTTCTTGTGAAAGAGGAGCATAAGGAAGTGCTGCAAGTTCCAAGCACCCCTCCAGTCGAACCCAAAATTTCTCCTGAAACTTCTGAGGAAGAGGAGGATATGGAAGGTCTCGATTTGACTGTTGAGACCTCGGTCGAAGTGGAAGAGATCTCGGCCGAGATGGAAGAATCTGCAAAACTGGAAGCAGAAGATGCAAAGAACCTTGGTCAAATTACTGAGATTGTGACCAAGGTGGAAGAAAGATCAACTGAGTTGAGAGAGATTTCATGTGTTGGTTATCAACCTAACATGAAACCTGATCCGAGCTTTGGAGAACTTTACAAAGTAAGTTCTCTTGCTCCATTCGAAATCCCTATTAAAATTTCTGAATTTTTCAGGAAAGCACCGGAGAGTTGGAGGTCTCTTCCGAAAGAACCTCCAAAGATCAAGATGAAGTCTTCCTTGAAATTGGTGGAAGAAGAAGCTCCTCGGATCATGAGGAGTGAAGTTGGCAAGCACTACACCGCTAAGGCGATGAAGAGTCTCTTGTTCAAGTATGGGGTCCCTCGCATGCTCAGGACCCTGTACCATCCCCAAGCTATAGATGGGGAAGCTGCTATAATTCTCGAGAAACTGTTTTCTCGATCAAGGAAAGGATGGGACACGAGGAATGTCCCATTGAAGTATAGGAAGTCTAGACGAATTCCGGTGAGAATCAAACCGTACAAGCTTGTACGTGGGAGATCTTACCATTTGCCGGTGAAGTTAGGAACCGGAACCTTCTTGGAAGATTTTTACGGATGTGATGAGCACTCCATGACATTCGAAGTGCATTGAGTAATCCCATGCCGTATGGTCCAGCTAGCGACCTTAAAACAAGCGCTTCTTGGGAGGCAACCCAAGGTATTGCTTTCTTCTCCCTTTTCTAGTTTAGTTTAAATATTTGCTTTGTTTTTGTTTTCCTCTAGACAACAACCAGGTATTCCAAAAGGAAGGATCACAGTTCAGGAGCTACACTGGAAGAACAAAATTTCGAGAAGTTGAGGAAACGAGCTTTACTGAGATACATCTCGGGTACTGTCAGAACACCTCGACCGAGATGTGCTTCGCCAACCGAGATGGTCATTTCTGGGAGCTGTTTCTTACTCCTTCATGCAGTTTAGCTATGTTCGGTTAAGTTCTCTCACTTTCTTCTTGGAAAGACCAAGGCAATTCATTCTCTTCTTCTTCTTCTTCTGGATCATGCTTAGCCCCTCATATACATTTTGCCTCCCTTTACCTATCCGGGAATTTGGAAGCAAGCGAAGTGGTGAAAGCAAGTGGAGTTAAAGTTGAGAAGTGGCTGGAAGTGAAAGTGCTAGAAAGCAATAAATAGGTTTGGGGAAGTCAATCATGAAGATGATTAACTCGGCACCATTCACATAGCCGGGTGTTTGTGTCTTGCCAAAGTCGGATTGAGCGATATTCCTAACGGGTCATGGTATGTGCATCAAGGGTTTGATGTATCTCAAGAAATTGATGATTGCTGATTTCCCAGGCTTCGGTTATTGTGCACCTCTGTCCATGCATCCCAAAAAGTAAAGTAAAAGAAAAGTGTGAAATAAGCAAAGCTTATTGGTGGAAGATGTTGCAAGTCAAAATGGAAGTGAAGTTCATCCTTTTCCCGGATTCTAGCACCACATTACCTTACATACATCCCTACCCTACACGTTTCTTGACCTTTCTTTTGGGAAGCCCTTGAGACCTTGAGCTTGTTGATTGACTTAGTGGTTTAAACTGGATTATACATGATTAATTTTGATAATTATGATTTATTATGCATTCTATGATTTTATGCAAAGATGAACAACTTTCCTATATTTATAAAATGTTTTGATCATATTGAGTTTTTAAATTCCAGGAAGTACTCTCTTAGAGTGATCTATGATAGTTGCACACCATAAAATGTTTTTGGAAGACTTTTTCATTGATTTTCTTGACTTATAATCCATTCTATCTTGTCTTCTATATGCGGAACTTGCTTGGGGACAAGCAAGGGCTAAGTATGGGGTATTTTGATAGCATGAATTATAGTCTATATTTTGGGGTTTGTTTGGACGTTTTATCTTTCATAATCTGCATGTTTGTATGTACATTATGTGATTTTACTACCATTTCATCTACCTTTGCGAGAATCGAGGTCTACACCTAGTTTTGTTGTAATCGTAGGTAAAATGGCACGTTTTGCATCAAAAAGGAGCAAAAGGAGCTATGGAGTCATTGGAGCTACATTCAGGAACATAAGGAACCATCCAGGAAGCATAGCCATGGATTAAAGATTCACTTTGGACCAGATTTAAGAGATTTACACGCAGCTGAAATTCACCTAGGTCAGCTACAGTGTCACCTAGACCGAGGTGAATACCTAGACCGAGGTGAACACCTAGACCGAGGTGATCCAGAGGAGAGATTTCACATTCAGTTGTGATTCACCTCGGTTGACTACAGATTCACCTCGACCGAGGTGATCCAGAGAAGTCGACTCGACCGAGGCGAACACCTGGGACGCGGCGAGAATATTTTATTCTTGGCTGAGATCTTCTATCTTTGGAAGGTGATCTTATATTTTTGGGCTTGGCTCCTGGAAGGAAGAAGATCTTATATTTTACCTATATTTATGGGAAAAGATCTTTCTAAGATATTTTATCTTTGGAGGGTATTTTTCCTATATAAAGGGTTGGATTTTCCATAATTCAATCATCTTCGGATCACAAGAACCCCGCTTACACCGAAAAACACGCAGCAGCAGCAGCATACTCCAAGTTGGGAGAGTTGAAGAACCTTTTTGAAGGTTGAAGGAAGATTGAAGTCCATAGCTTTTATAGCTTTATTGAAGGGTTTTGTAAGATTGTCTTCAATTCCCTCAATTGTTGTCTTGTCTTTTTGGATTATTATCCAAGGAACGCTTTGTTGTGATATTTGATTCAGTTATTGAAGTCTTTTCATTAAATTCTTCTTTGTTCAAATATTCACCTTCTTCCCATATATTTAATACTTTCATAATGATGATGAGTGGCTAATTTCCTTGTGTGATTCTAGGGTGATTGGCTGAAGGTTGTGGGAAAAACGATGATAGAATAATCTTAGATTCCAGTAGGATCCTGAAAGTTCGAGTCTTTAACCTTAACCCTAAGCATCTCGTTCAGTCGATGAACACCTCGGCCGGGGTGGAAACTGGCTGACCGAGGTGACTTATCTGATCCATAACTGAGAGTTAAGTGTTAGAGTTTGCCAAATCCTATTCTTATTATACCTTTCCTGGTTCAAAGCAAGCTTAGGATGAGACTTACCCGGTAATTCCTTAGTTTGTGTACCAACGATCATAAGTGTAGGTAATAAAGGTTCATCCTTTATTGGGGTTTGAGTGTGCTTCCATCCCATCTTTGTGAGTTAGCCTGAGACTTACCCGGTAAAGGTTGATTCTATTCCCTTAGATGGTGTGTTAGTTTGAGGTTATAGTTCTTTATCTTGATTCCTTGAGACTTACCCGGTAATAGGAGTTACGGTTTAGGATTAGTGTGTAGTGAGACTTACCCGGTGATCTACTCCACTTTAGAAACACCTTCCCCACGCAAAAATCTCAGCTTTGTCCGCTTATCTATAGATCTTGAGTTGGAACCACAACTAGATGCTTTAATCCCTAGAATTGCATGTTTGCTTTATTGACTTCTTATTCATCTTTGATTGTGTTAATCGCTCTTGTGGTTAGTATTGACATAAGCACACCGTATTGACTCTGTTTCACCGAGTCCCTGTGATCGACCCCTGGAATTTTCTTGCTTTTACTACGATTGACCCGTACACTGCGGGTTCGCATCCTTGTTTTAAGCTTAAGTCTAGGGTTATAAATTTAAAGCTTGCACACACCGTTTGGAGCGAACAGATGTCAACCAAGGACGTGCAAGTATGGTTTGGTATTGACGAGTTATGTGCCGTTAAGAAGAGATATTTGTGACTGTGGATCTATGGAGTAGCTTTACCGACGCCTTAGAGGATTTCCTTAAGTAGGCAATGACAACCTTCTTAGATGAATTAAAGGTATAAAGAGAAACGTTTCAAGGGTTACTTCTTGGCTAGTTAAGATCAAACCCCGGTCAAGTCAAGGAGTTTGGATCCGTGGTAGAAGAATTAAGAAAGTAAGTGGAAGAAGTTGTCTTTCAATCGTTGTTTTATTTTCTTAAGGCAAGTAAAGAAGGTACTTGGTATTCCATCCGTATAAGACTCATGGTGTAATTGGAAGAAAGAGTTTTGTGGTCAATCATTTTATACTTAACAGAAAAGGTCCTTAGGATTAATGAGTGACAACAGGATAAGCAAAGTAGCGCAGCGGGAGAGTGGTGGGTCCTAACCCACAAAGCAAGACGCTCAAGGGTGTTGAGGGATGTCGTGTCGAGTTTAAGATGGTGATATTTTGTGAAATGCATTCTAGTTGGAAGGACCGTGAGATAGGCTATGTGGAGTTACTAAAAATGTTGTACGGAAACTTATGTGCATGTAGAGGTAATAGAAGGGACTGGTACCCTATTATGGATCCGAGTGAAGAGTGACGGCTTTGCTACATGTTGCCAGACAAGTAGTTTTGGAATTTCATACTAATGGAATACTCTAGACTGAGTTTTCGGGATGGATTAGGAAAGAATTAATGATGTAATAAAAGGATTGTGCATGTCCTGCACTAGAAAGTTCCAAGTGAGTAACTACCATTCTGAATCGAAGATGCATAAGAAAGAGAAGCGACAAGAGCATACTTGCAACCTAGTAAGCGTGCTTAAAGAAAGCATAATCTCGGAGTAGATTTTATGTGTATCATTATGTCGGAAAAGAGCCTTGTTGCGTTTTGAGTCCGATAAAAGTGGAGGGTACAAGAGTTCAATGTTGACGGTGTGTTAGCATGTATCGAGTATTTATGATCAAATAACTGGATATAAGATTACTTTGTGTCTAATACCGTCATTACGGACATATTCTATGTCACTTAAGATCTTGGGTAATGCGTGGGAAGCCTGGGTTAGAGTTAACGATAAATTAGAGATCTATAAATAATATAACAATGCCAAGTGAAAAAAAGGGGATGACCACTAGATTTGATTTTAGTTGTCTCGAGTATTAGACCGGAAAAGGGTAAAGGTGACGATTCCTTATATGAGGAATAAGATGATTGAGTAATATTAAAAGACAAGACCAAGTGGGTCGTGATACGAAGAGCATTGAGCACTTGGTAAGTGTTGGTGGATGTCCAAGACCTTGGACCTGATTGTGTAGTCAGAACCTTTTCAGAAGGCCGGATGCAAGTGATCATGACGAAGGGAAGAAAGCTGAATAGATCATTCTCAGTAGTGTCAACAAAGGATCTAGAAGTGAGTTGGGTAAGGCAACCATTAGAAGTTTTAAAGCGGTTTAAAAGTGACTGATGGACTAATATTCCTCACCCTATTGGAGAATGCAGCTTCAGTTTTCCACGGAGACTAAGTTTGGGAACTGAGTTGAGAATTTCAGTGGGAGAGATACCTACCAGACACGAATTAGGTCATTAGACAGTTGATCTGGATGATACCGGTGAGATATCCGGTAATCACTCTAGAACGTGGTAACAGACGCTTGTGATCTAAATACCTGAAAAGATTTAAGATTCAGTGGTTTTATGAAAAGCTGATAAGACTACCTAAGATATGGGGAATAGTAAGAGACGTAACCTTTCAAAGACCTATGTAGCGATAGTTGTAACCCTGAGAGTGAAGAGTTAGGGTTTGACCTTGTATGTGTGATATTGTTTGACTGCATGTTTATTTCACGATTGAGTGTTTAGTTAGTGATGTGTTCGTTTGGTAACCGTGATGTGCGGGATACTTAGATGTGGAAACGACGAGACTTTTATATAGCGATCAAACACACCCATTTGGCACCTTAAAGGCCGATCAGGATTGTCTTACTCTAAGTTTTGGGACGAAACTTATTTTGAGGGGGATCTGATGTAACGACCGAATTTTTCGTTACGTTTTGATAGGGTTACAGGAGTTTAGAAAACAAAATTTTTAAATTTATTGAGACTAGGATATACAAGTTTAATTTATGGAAGTCAGTTAATTAAGTACCTTGTCCTAAGTTTCGGGACGAAACTTATTTTAAGGGGGAAGTGATGTAATAACCAAAAATTTTAGTCCCGGAAATTCGACTGGTTTAGACTTTTCCGTGGTTTTATTTCATTTTATTTAAACACTTCTTTTTAATTGTTAAGATGGGCAGTCGGGCCCATCAAGACAACCAGCTGGGCCATCAAGACAGGCCCGCTGGCCCATTGGATGAGAGCAGCTGGAATTCTCCTTTATTTTCTTTTTATTTTTTTTGACCTATCTCACTTATCCGGCCGCCATCCCTTCCCTTCTCTCACGCAGTTCCTGTGAGCCGCCACCTTCTGCCTTCAGCTCTTCTTCCTTCTTGAACCCTCAACCGTCACATACCGGAGCCAACACCGCCCACCTAGCCGGCCACCACCTACTGCGGGTCTACACCTCCGTTCCTCTTTACCCTCACCTTCTCTCTCTCCCTTCGAAATCCCTCACCGCAGTGCTGTCCCCCTGCGCTGGAAGTCGCCTAGACGACTCAACGCCGCCCGACATCTCCGGCAACAACCACCAGGGACCCGATTGTTATTGTTCGCCTCCGTCCTTCCGTTGTGTTGCCGTTGTGCTGCGCAGGAGTCGCCGCCTGGACATCGTCTCGAGAACCCTTCGCAAAACGTGGTTGTTGCACTGGTGTTGCTCCACTACTGTTGCTCCACCGCCGTCGCCGCCAGTGTTCCGCCAACACGTGCACCAGTCCACCGCCGCCCTTGTATCACAACCAACAGACCTATCTCTTTTCGATTGAATCTAATTTGGGTGAGTTGGACCGTAGTAACCCTAAATTTGCAGAATTGGGGATTTTTATAAATTGAATCTGGTTTGTAAATATTTTTTTTAATTGTCTTATTTTGTTTGACTCCTTAGATTGTGATGTAAGATAAGTTGATTTGGAAAGTGGGAATTTTTGGAACCTCTAAAGGAGGAAGAATTGTTAGGGGAAATTAGTTCTATTTGAAAGTTGTGAGATGTATAGATTTAGAGTTCTTGTGAAAGATATGTAAGTTGTGAGTTAGTATGTAAGATGCATGTATTGAAAACAAATAGTATGACGGTAATAGATGAATGCTTGTTGGCTAACTATGAGGACGATTTGATAGTAGAGATAAGAACATGGATAAGTTCTCAAAACTTCAATAATAACTTATGTGAAGAATATATCTTAGTAGACTTTTCGTCAAACCTAGAGTTTGGTGGTGAGTAGTTAGACTAAGCGTTCCTTTTCTTTGTTTTTAACTGTGTAGGTTGTTATGATTAAATATATATATCGACATGTCTTAGTTATACGTATTTTGGACTTTTAGTCATCCTAACTAGGAGTAGATATGGTTTGATACGTTTAGGTGTTCCTCGGAATTTTGGGAATTAGTTGAAGGATCTTGTTTGAAGCCAAAGTTGGACCCTAGTGACCTTTTTAGAAGGTTAAAGAAAACATGTAATGTTCTAGTCTTGACCTAAACTCAACTTTAAGAGTTAGAATATGATAGTTAGTCTCAAGTAAGAATTTAAGTACATATTACGATATTTTTAGAAGATTCGGGACCAAGGGTAAAATGGTCATTTTACCTTAGACGTGTATTTTAGTATATTTCTCTTCCCATAGGATCTTATATCTTAGAAGTCTTAGACTTCTAAGTATATTGGATATGTGTTGATCCACTTGCCTCATTTGACTGGCAACCGAGTTATACAGTTACAGATTGAGTTGTGATTAATAGAGTCGAGATCTGATTCAGGTAAGTCCACGGACTTACTTAGCTGGCTTTCTTGTATGAGTATAATGTGTATGAGTGGTGTTTGCTAGTTATGATAAACAACGAAACCGGATTAGACCGACTTTATTATTTACGTAATTGACCCAAGTGTATGATAACGGGTCGTGACAACATCTGCCTAGCTCTTGCGAGAGTCTAGGAGGTTCCCTACGACCAGCCCAGTCCGGTAGACGGTCAGATGCATTAGTACCATTCCGCGTTGGTAAACGGGGACAGGGGCGAGGTTTGGAAATCCCTCGTGTCACAAAATAAGTATCATTAGTAATAACCTATCACCTAATTAAAGATAATAAAAGGATTGAGTGTTGCATGTTAATTGTGTATGTTGTGTGTTTGTGCTTTTACCTTTATACTTATGCATAGAATGTTAGCTAACGGTTTTATACCGCTTGTAGATGCCTTGCAGGTTAAGACAGTTGTAGAGAGATCCGGAGGGAATGGTCAGCCGGGTCCACATACTCATTTAGTTGGGGACGGGAATGTCTTCTGTTCTTCATATGCGTCGTTGTAGTATCTTTTCTTGTAAGGCTGATACATATTCTCCATGTATATATTGTTTAAAGTTTTCAAATGTTTTAAATACTTTTGTGCCTTGTTGTAAGATCCAAGTAAAATTGTTGTCAAACTACGGTCGGGACCCATTGTGAGGTCCTAACCAGTAGCTCCCCGAGTTCTTAGAATTTGGGGTGTTACAAGTGGTTTAGAGATTTTCGAGAAGTCCTTGATGAATCTCCTATAGAAACCTGCATGCCCGAGAAAACTCCGCACACCCTTAACAGAACAAGAGGGAGGAAGTTTCTCTATAGTCTCGATCTTAGCTCGATCGACTTCAATACCTTGACTGGAAACGAGGTGTCCTAGCACGATGCCTTCATTAACCATAAAGTGACACTTCTCCCAATTCAAGACGAGATAAGTGTCTTCACATCTTTGTAGCACTAGAGAAAGGTTAGATAGGCAGTCATCAAAAGAAGAACCATATGCTGAAAAATCATCCATAAATACCTCCATGATCTCCTCTATATACTCGGAGAAGATAGCCATCATGCATCGCTGGAAGGTAGCGGGTGCATTACATAATCCAAATGGCATTCTCCTATAAGCGAATGTCCCCCATGGGCAAGTGAAAGTGATCTTCTCTTGATCATCCGGATAGATAGGAATCTGAAAGAAGCCACTATAGCCGTCTAAATAGCAAAAATGTGAATGCTGGGCCAACCGTTCGAGCATTTGATCGATGAAGGGAAGTGGAAAATGGTCCTTCCGAGTGGCCACATTCAGCTTCCTATAATCGATGCACACCCTCCAGCCCGTGACGGTCCTAGTTGGGATTAACTCGTTGTTCTTATTTGTCACAACGGTCATCCCTCCTTTCTTCGGAACTACGTGCACTGGGATCACCCACTTGCTGTCCGAGATAGGAAATATGATACCTGCATCCAACAACTTAAGAATTTCTTTCTTCACAACCTCTTTCATGATCGGATTTAACCGTCTTTGAGGTTCCCGTGAAGTCTTATGATCGTCCTCCATTAGTATTCTATGCATGCAGAAAGAAGGCTTAATGCCTATAAGATCATCAATAGTATAACCCAAAGCCTTTCGATGCTTCCTCAGGACATGCATTAGTTTAAATAATTCAGATTCAGAGAGGGAAGCACTAACGATGACGGGATAAGTAGAATCCGGTCCAAGAAAAACATACCTCAAGTGACTCTGGAGTTGTTTAAGCTCCACAACTGGGGGTGCTTTCTGAGGTGGATCTTTGCTTCTTCCTTCCAGTGGAGTAGACTTAGATCGAAGAACTGGACTTTTAGAAGTCTCAGTTGACATCATCTCGCTTTTGACCTCGGTCGAGGTCCAGAGAGGGTGACCGAGATGTTCTTCAGTCAAGAACACCTCGCTTGGTCCAGAAGGTGCCTCGGTCGAGGTACTGCACCTAGGACCGAAACTGGAGATCTACTTCTCCTGGATTAATTTTTCAATCTTAGCTCCTGGATATTCTTCTAGTGCTTTTAAACTCCGTATATCTGCATCACAAGAAACATCTATACCTTCCTCTATTAAGCTAAAACTAATAACTCTCTCAAGTGGATCATTAATAAGGATAGAGCTCACCAATTCTCTTAATTCTTCTTCATCATAGATGTTGAAAATGTCATCTCCCAACGGCTCTCCTTTCATTGCCGCAAGCAATGCAAACTCGAATTGATCACCACTAATATTGAATTGCAACTTGGCGTTCTTACAGTCCACATTGCAACCCGAAGTTGCTAGAAATGGTCTCTCGAGAATGATAGGAACGGGGTAATCTGCGGGAATGTCAAGCACAACAAAGTCTATAGGTAAGTAGAAGTTACCTAACTTAACCGGAACGTCTTCCAAAATGCCCACAGGATGGGCAATGGAGCGGTCCGCCATGTAAAACCGTATCTTCACCGACTTGGGCACTCCAAGTCCGATCCTCACACATAGCTCTAGCGGGATGATGCTCACGCTGGCTCCTAGATCACACAACGCCTCACAAGTGAGATCCCCAACTTGAATATGAATGCAAAATGAGCCGGGATCCCTTAACTTGGGTGGCATCTTCTCCTTCATGATTTGAATGAGCTCCAAGGATTTAGATGCCATCCTTACTTCACCAAAGTCTTCCAACTTCCTCTTCCTTGATAGAATTTCTTTCAAGAACTTCCCATAGGTGGGCATCCCTAGAATAGCATCAAGGAAAGGGATGTTAATATGTAGTTTATTCATCAAGTCAAGGAACTTACCAAAATGCTTGTCTAGATGTGCTCTGGCCCTTGACTGGGGGAATGGAATTGGTGGTTTATATGCAGGAGGTGGGACATAAACTTCAGTTTTGTCCGACGCTCTCTGAGGCTCAACCTCGGTTGGCACCTCGGCCGAAGTGTTCTTCGTCTGTACTTGGACCGAGGTGTTCTTCGTCTGTACTAGCGTCGACCGAGGCATTGGATCTGTAGTTTTCATTCCACTTCTCGTCGTTATTGCCATGATCTGTCCTTTAGGGTTGCTTTCTGTCCTTGCTGGAAACTTTCCTGGATCTCTTGGCGCTTCATTCGCCTTATTAAAGAATTGTTGTTCTAAGGTTTTTTGTACCTTCGAAAATGAAGTCATGGACATCTCCATAGCATTGAGCTTGATCAAGATAGCCTCCAACACTGCATTTTTCTTTTCGGACTGGGACGAGCTTGATCTAGACTCCTGGCTCTTCAATGGAGTAGAAGAAGAAGAAGAAGAGAGGAAAGGGTTAGAAGAGTTGTTCGAATTGGAGTTAGAGTAAGAGTTACCCGAATTTTGATTGTTTGGCCTCCAATTATTGCTTTTGGATCCTCTATTGTTGTTGTAGTTATTGTTCCCGGAACCGTTGTTGTTGTTCCGGTAACCGTTGTTGTTCCTTGAGTTTTGATATCCTTCCTCTTCTTTCTTGGTTTGAGCAACCAAAAGGTCTTTCAATTGCTTCACATCATTCTTTAAAGAGGTGAGTTGATCATTGTTTGATGGAGCTTTTTGGAAGTTGACTCTTTTAACTCCACCTTCAGCTCCTTGATGGGAGTATTTCTCCATGTGCAAAGCTTGTTTCTCTATGAACTCCCAAGCTTCGTCAATCGGCATGTCCATGAACGTGCCGGCGGATAGTAGTTGAAGGTTGAACTGGGTGTTTCCGTCCAATCCTTTGAAGTATATCTCCAACAACTCTATCTTTGGAATCCCATGATGTGGGCAATCCAAAAGATGTCTTTAAATCTCTCCCATGACTTGGACAAACTCTCCTTGTCCTTCATGATGAATGCATTAATTTTCCCTCTCATTTCAGCGGTCTTAGAGGGGGGAAAGAATTTAGTCAAGAACTCCGTCATCATCTCCTCCTAATTGTTGATTTTTCCGGGAGGGAGAGATTGATACCAAGTAAGCGTCCTATCTTTCAAAGAGAAATAGAAAGGCCTTAGCTTGTAATTGTTGTTTTCCAGCCTTGAAGGTCTCAAGGTCTCCATCAAGATCTCATAGTTTTGCAGATGTTGATGTGGAGATTCCCTCTCTAGCCCTCCAAATTGGCATTGGCGAATCATGGAAAGAACTTGCGGTCGAAGCTCATAATCATGCTCCGCTGGATCACCTAGGTTGACTCCTGGACGCCTCAGTTGCTGGTTAGGGTCCATCCTCTGCCCTAGGGTCTGTGGAATACCTGCAAAAAGAGCATCTCGGACTGGCATCCGAGGTGGGAGTATCTCGGCTGGGGCAGCTGGAGCTGGGTCCTGCCTCGGTCGAGGAGCTGGATCTGGTCGAGGTAGATATTGGTCCCGTAAAGTCGCCATATCTGCTTCGATCGCTTCCGTTCTTGCGCGAGTTTCTTCCTTTTCCAGTCCCAGTTCTTCTTTACTGAGGCGTAGTTGTTCCAATGCCTCCTTCAATTCGGCCTCAAGATCGCGATTCTCTTGATTAGCCATCTTAGCTTCTTTTAAGCGTCTTTTGTATGTCTTTTCTGGTTCGGGATCGTAAGGAACGATTTTCTTCCCAGCGCGGGTTCTTCGCATAAACCTACAAGAAAGAACCTGCGAAAGTCACTCAAGTAGAGTGGTTAGTAGCAACAGGGGCAAGTGCCCCGAAAGCCTACCGCAACCGGCTCGGTCTAGACCAAGTTCCTGGCAACGGCGCCAAAAACTTGTTCGCTCCAAATGGTGTGTGCAAGCTTTAAATTTATAATCCAAGATGTATGTTTAAAACAAGGATGCAAACCCGCAGTGTACGGGTCAATCGTAGTAAAAGCAAGAATTCCGGGGTGTCGATCTCAGGGACTTAGGTGAAACACAAGCAAGTATAGGTTGTCAATATTACAACTAACCACAAAAGCAATTAAAGCAATCAAAAGATGATAATATAGTCAATTAAGGAAATATGCAAATTCTAGGGATTAAAGCATCTAGTTGTGGTTCCAACTCAAGATCTCAAGATAAGCAGACAAAGATGAAGTTTTGCAAAGGGAAGGTGTTACTAAAGTGGAATAGATCACCGGGTAAGTCTCACTACTCACTAACTCCAAACCAAAAGTTTCTATTACCGGGTAAGTCTCAAGGTACTAAGGAAATGAACTATAATCTCAAACCAACACACCAACTAAGGGAATAGAATCAACCTTTACCGGGTAAGTCTCAGGCTAACTCACAAAGATGGAATGAAGGTACACTCAAACCCCAATAAAGGATAAACCTTTATTACCTACACTTATGATCATGGGTAAACAAACTAAGGAATTACCGGGTAAGTCTCATCCTAGGCTTGCATTGAACCAGGAAAGGTGTAATAAGAATAGGATTTGGCAAACTCTAACACTTAACTCTCAGTTTCAGATCAGAAAAGTCACCTCGGTCAGCCAAATTCCACCCCGGCCGAGATGTTCATCGACTGAACGAGATGTTCTAAGGTTAAGGATAAAGACTCGAGCTTTCAGGGTCCTACTGGAATTTAAGATTATTCTATCATTGTTTTTCCCATAACCTTCAGCCAATCACCCTAGAATCACACAAAGAAATTAGCCACTCATCATCATGAAATCAATAATCAAATATATGGGAAGAGAATGAATATTTGAACACAAAAACCTTAAGAACAAGGCTTCAATAACTGAATCAAATATCAAACAAATAAGCGTTCCTTGGATCACAAATCCAACAAGATAAATCAACAAGAAGGGAATCTAAGGAAGTCTTACAAAACCCTTCACAAAAGCTATAACAAGCTATCAATCCTTCCTAGATTGATCTTCAACCTTCCTTCCTTCAAAAACCCTGGAGAAAATCCCTTAATTGCTGGATGCTATCAGCCCTCTAAGCATGTATAAGCATGGTTCAACTTGTGGAAAATCCAACCCTTTATATAGGAGAATTATCTTTCAAAGATAAAATATCTTAAAAAGATAATTTTCTAATAAAATATATCTTATCTCCTAAAATAAATCTCTAAAATATATGATCTTCCTTCTAGAAATCTAGCCCAAAAATATAAGATCGCTCCTTCCATAAATAAAAGATCTCAGCCAAATAAAATATATCTCGCCGCGTCAGGATATTCGCCTCGGTCGAGACGCTCCCTTAGATCACCTCGGTCGAGGTGACTCTGTGGTCAACCGAGGTGACTCTAAACTGAATGTGAAATCTCTCAAATCTGGTCTAAAGTAAATCTCTAATTCAATTCCATGGTTCCTGGATTCTTCCTTAAACTCCTGAATGTAGCTCCAATGACTCCTTAGCTCCTTTAGCTCCATCTTGATGTAAAACGTTCCATTTTACCTACGATTACAACGAAACTTGGTGTAGACCTCGATTCCCGTAAAGGTAGATGAAACGACAATATAATCACATAATATACATTCAAACATGCAGATTATTGAAGATAAAACGTCTAAACAAGTCCCAAAATATTGACTATAATTCATGCTATCAACACACGCTGTAGAGAGGTACCGAGCCCAGCCAAGTGTCGAGCCAGAATCGGATGTTGCGACCATCACCAAGGATCCAACGAGTACCCTGACTAACCACCAGAGTAATCCCGTTAACAAGTCCTTGCCAGATGTGGGATGGCGCTGCAGGAGTAAAGTCATTGGGTCTCAAGTACTTGCTGCGTAAAGCTTTGGTCCACAGGCTGTCCGGATCTTGCAAAAATCGCCAACCCAGTTTACCCAACAGAGCCAGATTAGTATTCCGCATATTACGGATACCAAGTCCACCTTTCTCCTTAGGTAAGTAAATATCTGTCCAACTGACTGTGTGCATCTTTTTTCGGCCTTCTATGTGACCCCACTCAAAATTCTGGCAAACCCTATCTATCTCGTCACACACAGTAGAAGGGATAGCTAACGTGGCCATTGAATACACCGGGATAAAAGTAAGGACTGCTTTAGTCAGCGTAACACGACCAGCAAAACTTATGGACTTGCTTCTCCAACCATTCAACCTTCCATTGATCTTTTCGAAGAGAGCCGAGAAGGTATCCTTAGAAACTCTTCCTTGAAGGATTGACACACCTAGGTAGTTACCAAGGTTGCAGGTGACCTCCATTCCACTAACTCTTTGGATGCTGACACGAAGCTCACTAGAGACATTAGGCTAAACAAAAATCTTAGACTTTTGAATACTAACCTTAAGCCCTGAGGCCTTATAGAACATCTCGATGCAACTCATGATAACTTTGATCTGGTTCACAGAGGCTTCCGTAAATAGGGTGATATCGTCTGCAAAGAAGAGATGGGAGATAGGAGGTCCTCCTTTGGATAAGAAAATAGGCTTCCAATTCCCGTCTTCAACTACTTCAAGGATAAGATGGCTAAGTCTCTCTACACAAAGAACGAAAAGATAGGGGGAGATGGGGTCCCCTTGTCTAATCACTCTCTCCGGGATAAACTGTTCCGTTACTTCACCGTTCCAAAGCAGCTGCATCCTTGCCGTGGTCACACATTCCTGAATCATCTTGCCCCAATCTTTTGGGAACCCAACTTCAACGATCGTACCCTTAATAAAATCCCATCTCAACCAGTCATAAGCCTTCTCAAGATCAAGTTTGAGGAGCATCCACTGCTTTCCCATCTTCTTTCTTCTCATAGAATGCACAACCTCCCGCATCAGAACAATGTTATCCTGAATCAAGCGCCCTGGGATGAAACTTCCCTGTGTGGGTCCCACAAGCTTCCCCACAATGTTTTGCATACGTTGAACGATTACTTTATAAATAATCTTGTAGCTAACATTACGAAGAGCAATAGGTCTAAATTGACTAATGAATTCGGGTTTCCCTACTTTTGCAATAAGGGAGATAAGGGTATCGTTACTTCCCTGATACAATTTCTGATTGAGGAAGAAGCGAGCTACCTCCTCCTTCATCGATTGCCCCACCGAAGACCAGCACTTCTGATAGAAGATGGGTTGGAATCCATCGATCCCAGGGGCTTTATAGGCTCCCATACTCCGGACTACATCCCACACTTCCTCCATATCAACAAATCTTTGAATGTTACGCCAATCAACGTCCTCCAAATCTGGAAAATCAAGAGTAGATAGATGACAATCATGGGATTCCGGGGAATCATTGAAGCTATAAAGCCTCTTAAGTACTCCACTGCATGCTGCTCCAATCTTGCTTGGTCTTCCACCCACTCTCCATCTCCGAACCGGAGACCGGTAACCCTATTCTTACTTCTCCGGATGACATTAGAGGTATGAAAAAAGGAAGTATTACGGTCCCCGAACTCAAGCCATTATTCCCGTGACTTCTGAAACCATACCATTTATTCTTACTTCAGTGTCAACTCTAGCTCTTCTTGGAGTCGCTTCTCCTCTTCTACGAGTCTAGGAGAATCGTTTCTACTCCTTCTTGCTTGTATTTTAATAATGTTATCCATAGCCTCTTTCTTCTAGCGGAATACATTACCAAACACAAGTCTATTCCAAATGACAAGAGATTTTTTAAGGGTAGAGAGGGCATAACTTACCTCCGGGTTGTTGAACCAACATATTTCCACCATCTAATGGAAGTCATGATGGGTCATCCAAGCAGCTTCAAATCTGAACGGTCTTCTTTCGTTTCTACAGATAATGTTAGTATCCAAAGAACAAGGAGAGGGGAATGGTCAGAAGAGAACCTGGCAAGATGACGCACGTTTGCATTGGGCCAAAGGAGACAACCATCACTATTCATAAAGAATCTATCCAATCTCTTAAAAATATTATTTCTTGCTGACTTCCCATCATCCCATGTGAAATTTGCTCCCGTGTATCCAAGATCAATAAGCCCATGGGTGAGAGCCGCATCATTAAAGGTTTGGGAGTCAGCATGAAGCTTTCCAGAGCCTCCTTTCCTCTCAGAAAGAAATCGGATGCAATTGAAATCACCTCCGATGACGAGAGGGTCCGAAATAGAAGTCAATTCCTTGTCCAAATCTCTCCAGAATAATTTCCTCTTAGTAAAATTGGGAGGGGAATAAACAGTGATCAAACTAAACTTCTTAGATCCAGATACAACCTTGGCATGTATAAAGTCGCCGCAACTATTAACAACAGAGAGTTGCATTATATCACTTTTCCAGAGTAGCCAAATACCTCCTTCAAAGCCCATCGCTTCAACACGGAAACATCCCGAGAACTTTAAACGGTCACAAATCTCCTGTGCCTTGGCTCTCGAAGTGCGGGGTTCAAAGATAGCATGAATATCGACTTTGTGCTGATAACATAAGTACTTAATGGCACGTCGGAACCCATTCTTACAGGCACCAAAAACATTCCAAAATAAACAATTCATGACAACTGATTGTAAAGGAAGAGAACGAGGAAAATAGGGAAATTACTGTTCAATATGTGCAACCTCTTGCTGCCTTTCCTCTTCAGAGGCTTCCCCCATCAACACTTCCTCTGCAATCATTTTATGTGCTTGCCAACCATCAGCAACTACAAATCTTTCATGCTCCTCACTTACACTCTCAATGCTATAGACATTCTGGATGACTTGGTCTGAGATTGCTGGAATAACTTCCATGTTGGTACCATCCATAGACACAACCACAAAATTATCTATTTGAGTGCTGCGTGATTCATCACTGGTCTGAGTGTCATTATGAATGATGTTCAGAACTGGGTTACTAGGTCTCTCCGGGCTGCACTGGCGTTGACGCTTCAAAGTCATCTTTTCCCGTAAGTTGTTTTCTGCTTTCTTTGCTCTCCATGCTGTATGTCTCGCTGTATTCTTAATTTTGTTTTTATTCTTCTTCTTCTCATTACTATCTTTCTCTTCTACTGCGTTGGTTACTTCTTTGGTTGTTGTAAAGGTGATAGTTGGGTTTTCTTTATTACTTTCATTTACTGGACTAACCTGTTGGGCTGGAGTTTGTTTAATCTCCGAGTTCTGACTTGTGTTTGGCCCGATGGCTTGGATAGAGGTATTAGGCCTCCCACTGCTTGTTGAAGCTTCACTATGCTTACTCGTCGGGCCCATTTTGTTGGAGCTCGTTAACCCTACCTCCTTAATTGGAGCCTTTCCTTTGTCTAGCGTGGATGATTCTTACCTTTACCAATCTGATTTTTTTGCACATTACCATGCATGGAATTATTTCCTGCCCTTCCAGTACTAGCTGCCTGTCCTGATTTGCTTCCTGCAATATACTTACCTTTCTCAGACTTACCATGTCTAGCCACAAGCATCCAGGGTCCATAGCCAGCGTCATCGTTTGGGCTGACCGGTGCTTCTGCCGGAGGCTGTACACTAGGTTGGGGATTCTCGTTGTACCCGGAGCAACAATATCTTCTTGGCTACGCTCCATAACATTGCACTGGGTTAATTGGATTTCACCATGCTCACACTAGGAAGCGTAATGTCCATATCTCCCGCATTTAAAACATATAACGTCAAGGCCTTCATATTCAACCGGGCATCGTTTACCATTGATAAATATCGCTTTCTTCAGTGGTCGGTTAAGATCTATTTCTATACAAATACGGACAAACCTTCCTCTATGAAAATGAAGAGTTTTAGGGTCTATGGGAACCGGTAACCCCACACCTTCTGCCATCTTCCAAATCATGACTTCGTGTTACCATTGAACTGGTACACCTGTAATTCGGACCCATATCAGAGGTGAGGTAATAGGATTGGAGGTAACAAAATCCAGTGACCATCTTTTCA
Organism: Fagopyrum homotropicum; assembly: GCA_033239125.1. Classification (NCBI taxonomy): domain Eukaryota; kingdom Viridiplantae; phylum Streptophyta; class Magnoliopsida; order Caryophyllales; family Polygonaceae; genus Fagopyrum; species Fagopyrum homotropicum. Next base: position 104,097,339 of record BSWB01000002.1, read on the forward strand.
TGATAAGACATCTTCCAAATACAACCCATGGGCCGCCGGTGAGTATCATCATAAGCTCGTTTTCGCTCCGGAATCTAGCTAAGAAGTAGTTATTATCTAAATCAATCAGCTGCATATTCTCACCACATTTTCATAGCTCCCTAATCTTCCTCTCCATAACTGGAAAAGCAATCGGAAAGCCACTTTGAAAACTATTGATTGCCTCCATCGCTCTTCCAACTTTTGTGTAGCCTCCTTTTCGATCTCGATGACTGGATCTCCATCTTGTCCAAACGGATAGCTTAATATGATTTTTTCATGAAGAGATTCTTGGGATAGAATATTTGATGATTCTGCTATGGATTTACTCCCTTCCAACACTTCCCGTGTAGATGATGTTGGTTTACTAGTAATCATCGGACTTTGTGAAATAGAACCACCTTTATCATTTTGCATACCTACAGTACCGCCTTGGGGACTTAAAACAACTTTTGTCGAGGTGATCGGCTGGACATTAGCAGTATTTACCGACTCCACCCCGTTGCTCTAGACTGTAATATTTTGTGGAACCGATGCAGGTTCGCCCATAACCGCATCTTCATGAACACTCTCCCCTGTACTATCAGCTTCGAGGTTCACCACTGGAGGGGGGGTCCTCCGCCATGGACAACCGAAAAAAAAGCTTGTGGAACCGCCAACCTAACCTTTTCGCAATTAGGTCAAGAGAGCGTTTTTTCAAGTGATTAGTTATTACACTGAGATCCATATCTCTGATGAATGATATATGAGATGAATTGAATGAACAGGTTAGAGAAGAAAGCTGAAATATGATTAATCTGGATGACGATGAATGTGAGGTTACAACAAGCCTTATATAGATGGTAAATTGCTTATCACGTCTCTTCTCTAATAATTACAACCAGTGAAAATCACCTCTCTTCCATTATAATTACATGAATAGGTTAGAGAATGTTGTAATTTAAACGGCTCTTGCCTGTTACATATTCATTTTCTAAATTAAGGGGGGGGGTCTTAATTGGCTTTTAAAACATGAAATAAATAGCCAATATTCTCCTTAATTACCCCTTGATCTCCTCAAATATAACCGACATATTGGAGCAATATATATAGGGGTTTATTTTATGTGAATATACAACTTACTACAATAAACTTCTAAGAAAACACAACAGAGCTTACCATTAATTAGTGGCTTTGGGATTTGGGGTGTGGATACTTCTGGTCTATTATCAGCTTAACTTTGTGGACTGAGGACACCACTACCAGTACGAGTACCGTTAAGGTTAATACATTATCCTACAGTGGTATCAGAGCCAAATGTGTTTTGGCCTCTGTCCCGACTATTGTTTTGTACCGTAACCGTTGTTTTTTTTTTAATTTTTTGATTGTGTATTAAACACCAGACTTCGAGTTTGTCTCGTACAGGTTGCACACATGTATGTCACGCGTCGATCATCCCTAACCCACACATAGTTATTCCCATTTGAGAACATCGCTGTAAAATGCCTTCACCGGTTTTGTATCAGCATGAGTACGTCTGGCTATGATTGTTTCTAGTCGGTGACAACAACTCAGAAAACGCCTATGTGGCACACGCTCGCGAATCTGTGTGATTTTTCTCATATGTGCGTTAGAAAAATGATTTATATAAAATTTTCATTTTTAATGGGAATAGTTGTTTTAATATATTATCAAATTTCTTGCATATTTTTTTCCGCTGCCTATTACTAATTATTAAAATATATGCTTGTATGTACGAATGAGTTTTGTATATCGTTGTTTTTTTGTGAATACAATTTCACCTTATAATGTAAATTTGTTTTCATTATACTTTAATGTCTTAGTGACGTTATATTGCTAATTTGTTTGGCTTAGTTTTATGTACAATTGAATATGTTTCATCATACATTCTTGTAATAATGAAAGATATATTCTGAAACTTTATAGTTTACGTTTTAGTGTGATGATTATGAGCAGAGTGAAATTTTCGAACATGAGACGTAAATAAAAGAGTTTTTAGTAATTTATCTTATCTATCGTGCCTAATGTCCACATATATACATATATATATATATATATATATATATATATATATATATATATATATATATTTATATATATATATATACACACACACACTTGAACACACACACACTTGTAGATGGCTAAAAATATGATTGGTGATTTGTCCACATCTGAGAAACTTGATGGTACAAATTATGATATTTGGCAGAAGAAGATTCAGTATCTTCTTAATGAACGTGAGGTTTTAGAAACCATATCCACTATCATAATGAACCCTGTTGAGCCACAATATCCTCTTGATAAGAAGTATCTTGAGGATATGAAACTCCACGATGAGTGGGTCTGAAAAGATCGTTCTGCATGCTTTACTATGTTGTTTTGCATGCATAATGATTTGATCGGTGAGTTTGAGACATGTCTGACTGCTAAGGAGATGTGTAAGGACATGTGGGATAATCTTAAGATCACTTTGGTCAAACTTTAGCAACTAGGCTTCGTGCCTTAAACTTGAAGTGGATGGATTATACGATTGATCTTAAGCATAATGTGACCGAACACTTGCGTATCATGAGTGCCATGGTACGTGATCTTAAAGCTGCAGGGCGTGATGTGCATGATGACGAGCAAATAGTGAATGTGCTTCGCTCTCTTCCTTCTGATACCGAAGAATGGAAGAATTTCAAATTGCTCATGTCTCACAGTGAAAACATCAAGACATTTACTGAACTTGCAAAACATGTGGAGATGGAGGTAGAGCGTAAAAAGACGTTAAAGTCCTCCACTTCTAATGTTGCGCTTGTTGTACAAGGTAAGTCCAAGTACAAGAAGCCTAAGCCGACCAAAAAGGGTCGACGCCCAGATCAGACTCAAGGACCACATGGTGGTGTCAACAAACAACAAAAGGCAAAAGGCCATCCTAAAGAGACAATTTAGCGCGTGTGAAGTGCTACAATTGTGGAATTTAAGGCCACTTTGCTCGAGAATGTCCCGAGCCAAAGAAGGTACTTGTTTCCACCTATACTTGTGAATTATTTGTTTGTTCTCATGCATTAGTTTCTTATACACTTCCTAATCTGATTGTAGACTCGGGAGCAACAAAACATATAGTTCGTGATTGTGAAGGGTTTTTGGATTTTCACCGTTTTTCAGTGGGTTCACAAACTAGCATGCTTGGGAATGGCAGCGAGGAAGACTTCCTTGAAATTGGAACATACCAACTCAAGCTCCGTGGAGGCAACAAGTTGCTTCTTCATGATGCTCTTTATGCACCCGGGGTGCAAAGTTGTTTAGTTTCAGTGATTAGTTTGTTGAAACTTGGTTTTGTTACTTTAGTAGTGATAGGTTTGGACATTTTGTATCATGGCGATGTTTTTGGTCATGGTATTTTGAATAATGGTTTTTTCGTCCTTGACTTGGATGATTTTTATGATAATAATCCATCATTTGCTTTAATTTCTCGTTTTAATATTGATTCTGAATCTGTTAAATGACATGCTAGACTTGGTCATGTGGGCCAAGAATGAATGAATAGACTAGCTAAAGATGGTCTTTTAGACCAACTCACAAGGGTTAAGTTGCCCAGGTGTGAGCTTTGTCTAGCTGGTAAAGCTACTAAGAAACCTTTTGGTATGACTTCTAGAGCTTCAAGTCCTTTAGACTTAATCCATTCTGACATTTGTGGGCCTTTAAACGTAAAGACTTGTCATGGTATTGTATATTGTCTCACATTTATAGATGACTATTCACGTTTTGTTACGTGTATCTGTTATCTCATCGTTATGAAGCGCTTGATAAGTTCAAACGTTTTGTAGTTGAAATGGAGAATCAGTTAGAACGAAGAACTGATCGTGGTCGTGAATACCTTTTTGATATGTTCAAAGGGTTTTGTGAGGAAAAGGTTATAATTAGATAACTTACTATTCCTTATACTCAACAACAAAATGGTGTTGTGGAAAGGAGGAATCGTACCTTACTTGACATGGTTAGGTCTATGATGGCTCAAGCCAACTTACCTATTAGCTATTGGGGAGATGCATTGGTTACGGCAACCTACATCCTTAATCGCGTACCAAGTAAGAGTTTACCTCTTACTCCATATGAGTTATGAACTAATAGAAAGCCCTCTTTGGACCACCTACATCCATGGGGTTCGGGTGTCTATGTGCATAACCTGACCCATAAAAATGGTAAACTAGGTCCAAGAGCTACCAAAATGGTGTTCATAAGATATCCGGATCACTCCAAAGGATATGTGATGTATGGTGAACACCCAAATGGTGGCATGACTGAAGTTGATTCTCGTAATGTCAATTTCCTTGAGGATGAGTTCCCAAGTATTGGTAAAATAAAGAAAGATCTCGAGTTGTATGAGTTACAACAACCATCTCTAGGGGATGGGAAGGATTTTGATACTCTCAATGTCACTAGAGATAGTTCAATCTTGCCCAATGGAATAAATTATGAGATTAGTCTTATAATTCCAAGGGATGAGAGCTTGTTACTAATAAAGATCGACTTGAAAACGAGGATGGTCCTCAACCTTCAAGTATGGAACAAGAGGTTAGTCCTCAAGTTTCAAACCCTACACCTACAGAGGATAGTGGGATAGATTCTTCAACTAGTAATGCAAACGGTGTTTTTAAACGAAGGAGTACACGAGGGAGAGTTCCTCATCGCTTCTTTGATATTGAAGAGCAAGTACTTCTTTGCACCATTTTCGAGATCGATGAGCCTACTTATTTTAAAGAAGTTATGAGTTCGCCACATGGTGTAGAATGGATTGAGGCTATGAAGGATGAGATGGACACTATGTCGAAGAATGAGGTTTGGGAACTCGTTGACCTTCCGCCTAAACGTCGATCAATTGGAAATAAATGGGTTTTCAAGGTTAAACGTAAAGCGGATGGATCCATTGATAAGTTCAAGGCCCGATTAGTGGAAAAATGTTTTACCCAAATTGAGGGTGTAGACTACGATGAGACATTTCATCCCATGGTGATATTTACCTATATTCGCCTCTTGCTAGCCTAGTCGCCCATTTGGACTTAGAGTTGTTCCAAATGGATGTCAAGACTACTTTCCTCAATGGAACACTTGAGGAGGAGATATATATGGATCAACTTGTTGTGTTTGTCTCAAAAAGTGGTGAAAACAAAGTGTGTCGTCTTAAGCGATCCATATATGGTCTTAAGCAATCTTCTAGGTGATGGTACTTTAGATTCCATGAAGCCATTATTGATTTTGGCTTTTACATGGTTGATGAAGACCATTATGTGTATGTTATGAAATCTAAATAAGGGATTATGTTTCTCTCCTTATATGTTGATGACATACTCCTAGTTGGTAACAACATGGAGATGATCAACGCTGCCAAAGGGTGGTTATCCTCTGTTTTTAAGATGAAGGATATGGGTGAAGCTAGGTTTGTCCTAGGTGTGGAGATTATGAGAAATCGCCCTAAAAACTTCTTGGTTTAAGTCAAGAGACATATATTAAGAAGGTATTGGAGCGTTTTCGAATGAGTAAGTCCAAACCCGTTGATACTCCAATTGATAAAGGTCAATTCCTAAGCCTTGGTCAATGCCCTAAAACAAGTTTACAGAAGAAACAGATGAGCGATATTCCTTACGCTAGTGCAATAGCGAGTTTGAGGTATGCCATGTTATGTACTAGGCCTGACATCTGCTATGCGATTGGTTTGGTGAGTCATTATCAAAGTAACCCGGGTCCTACACATTGGCAAGGAGTCAAGAGAATCTTGTGTTACCTTTGTGGTACAAGTGACCTAGTCCTTTGTTTTCAAGGAGGGGACTTGAGTTTGAAAGGATACTCGAATGCTGATTGGGGAGGTGATTTAGACGAGTCTAAATCGACCTCGGGATACGCTTTTGTCCTTGGTGGAGGTGCAATATCCTGGTGCAGTAAGAAGCAAGACTACATTGCTTTATTGATAGCATGAATTATAGTCTATATTTTGGGACTTGTTTAGACGTTTTATCTTCAATAATCTGCATGTTTGAATGTATATTATGTGATTATATCGTCGTTTCATCTACCTTTGCGAGAATCGAGGTCTAAACCAAGTTTCGTTGTAATCGTAGCTAAAATGGCACGTTTTGGACTAAAATGGAGCTAAAGGAGCTAAGGAGTCATTGGAGCTACATTCTGAAGCCTAAGGAAGAACTCAAGAAGCATGGAAATGATGAAGAAGATTGATTTTGGACCAGATTAGAGAGATTTCACGTTCAGCTGAGATTCAGCTCGGTCAGCTACAGTGTCACCTCGACCGAGGTGATCTTGAGGAGCGCCCCGACCGAGGCGAATATCCTGACGCGGCGAGATATATTTTATTTGGCTGAGATCTTTTATTTTTGGAAAGAGAGATTTTATATTTTTGGGCTGGATTTCCGGAAAGAAGATCATATATTTGGGAGATCTATTTTGGAGATAAGATATATTTTATTAGGAAGTTATCTTTTAAGATATTTCCTATAAAATCATCTTAGGAAGATATTTATTTTAGGAGATATGGATATATTTAATAGGAAATTATCTTTTTAAGATATTTTATCTTTGGAAGATAATCTCCTATATAAAGGGTTGGATTTTCTACAATTCAACCATCTCCGGATCATCAAACCCGCTACCACCATAACAGCTGGGGAATGAAGAAGCTGCAGTTAGGAAGGATTTTTTTGAAGGAAGGAAGATTGAAGATCAATCAAGGAAGGATTGATAGCTTATTATAGCTTTTGTGAAGGGATTTGTAAGACTTTCTTAGATTCCCTTCTTGTTGATTTGTCTTGTTGGATTGTGATCCAAGGAACGCTTGTTTGTTTGGTATTTGATTCAGTTATTGAAGCCTTGTTCTTAAGGTTTTTGTGTTCAAATATTCACTTCCTTCCCTTATATTTGATTATTGCTTTCATGATGATGAGTGACTAATTTCCTTGTGCGATTCTAGGGTGATTGGATGAAGGTTGTGGGAAAAACAATGATAGAATAATCTTAAATTCCAGTAGGACCCCGAAAGCTCGAGTCTTTATCCTTAACCTTAGAACATCTCGTTCGGTCGATGAACATCTCGGCCGGGGTGGAATTCGTCTGACCGAGGTGACTTATCTGATCCGTAACTGAGAGTTAAGTGTTAGAGTTTGCCAAATCCTATTCTTATTACACCTTTCCTGGTTCAATGCAAGCCTAGGATGAGACTTACCCGGTAATTCCTTTGTTTGTTTACCCATGATCATAAGTGTAGGTAATAAAGGTTTATCCTTTATTGGGGTTTGAGTGTGCCTTCATTCCATCTTTGTGAGTTAGCCTGATACTTAACCGGTAAAGGTTGATTCTATTCCCTTAGTTGGTTTGTTGGTTTGAGATTATAATTCCTTTCCTTAGTACCTTGAGACTCACCCGGTGATAGGTTCTTTGGCTTGGGATTGTGAGTAGTGAGACTTACCCGGTGATCTATTCCACTTTAGTAACACCTTCCCTTTGCAAAACCTCAGCTTTGTCCGCTTATCTTTAGATCTTGAGTTGGAACCACAACTAGATACTTTAATCCCTAGAATTGCATATTCCTTTAATTGACTTTTTATCATCTTTGATTGCTTTAATCGATTTTTGTGGTTAGTTGTGATATTGACAACCTATACTTGCTTTGTTTCACCTAAGTCCCTGAGATCGACACCCCGGAATTCTTACTTTTACTACGATTGACCCGTACACTGCAGGTTCGCATCCTTGTTTTAAGCATACTTCTTGGATTATAAATTTAAAGCTTGCACACACTGTTTGGAGCGAACAAGTTTATGGCGCCGTTGCCGGGGACTTGGTCTAGACCAAGCCGGTTGCGGTTGTCTTTCGGCGCTATTGTCCTTGTTGCTATTAACTACTCTACTTGAGTGTTCTTGCAGATTTGTGTTCTTAGGTACATACAAAGTTCTCAACGGAACAGAGTTTCGCCAAAGGACAAGTTTTCCTATGAGTTTTGTTGTTTTGGATATTCGATGACTACATTTGATCCGGCCTAGATAGCAAGAAAAAGTGCTAGGGCGGACCATTATGAATACTTGGAGAGAAATATTCCTTCTATTGGTTTGACAATGAAAGGGAAAGAGAAAAGACCATTGAGAAGGAGCTTGCGATATGGGATGAGATGAATGTCCCTAGAAAGATTTATGAGCAACCTCTTAAAGATTCTCTTGAATCAAGATGGGAGAAGTTGATGAAGAAGGTGGAGGAGCTCAAGGAAAACACCCTATCCTATGTAAGCCGGAAGAGGAGCATGAGGAAGTACTGCAAGTTTCAAGCATTCCTCCAATCGAACTGGAAGTTTCTCTTGAAACTTTTGAGGAAGAGGAAGATGTGGAAGATCTCGATCCAACTATTGAGACTTCGGCCGAGGTGAAAGAGAGATCGATCGAGGTGGAAGAGAGATCGGCCGAGATGGAGGAAGAATCTCTAGAACTGGAAGTGGAAGATGCAGAGAACCTTGGCCAAATTACTGAGACTGTGGCCAAGGTGGAAGAAAGATCAGCTGAGTTGAGAGAGATTTCATGTGTGGATTATCAACCTAACATGAAACTTGTCCCAAGCTTTGGAGAACTTTATAAGGTTCCTTCTCTTACTCCCTTTGAAATTCCTACTAAAGTTCTAGATTTCTTCACGGATGCACCGAAGAGTTGAAGGTCTCTTCCGAAAGAACCTCCTAAGATCAAGATAAAACCTCCATTGAATTTGCTGAAAGTAAATGCTCCTTGGACTAAAAGGAGTGGAGCTAGCAAGCACTTCACCGCTAAGGCAATGAAGTGTTATTTGTTCAAGTATGGGGTCACTCACGTAACAAAGACCTTGTACTATCCTCAAGCTGAAGATGGGGAAGCTACTAGGATTCTCGAGAAACTGCTTTCTCGATCCAGGAAAGGATAGGATGCAAAACTAAGTTATGTCCCACGGAAGCATAAGAAGACCGGTAGGATTCCGGTGAGAACTAAATCATACAAGCTTGTATGTGGGAGATCCTACCATTTGCCGGTGAAATTAGGAACCAAAATCTTTTTGGAAAACTTTTATGATGGATATGAGGAGCACTCCAAGGTGTTCGAGGTACATTGAGTAATTCTATGGAGAAAGGTCCAGCTAACGACCTTAAACCAAGCGATTCTTGGGAGGCAACACAAGGTATTGCTTTCTTTCCCCTTTTCTAGCTTATTTTTAGATAGTTTACTTTGCTTTGCTTTTGGCGTCCTCTAGACAGGAACCAGGTACTTTCTAAGGAAGGATTACAACTCAGGAGCTACACTGGAAGGACAGAAATTTGAGAAATTAAGAGAACGAAGCTTGACTGAGGCATATCTCGGGTGCAGTCACAGGAACTCGACCGAGATGTTCTTCGCCAACCGAGACGGTCTTATCTAAGAGATGTTTCTTATTTCTTTATGTAGTTCAGCTATGTCCGGTGAGTTCTCTTATTTTAGACTTATTTTGACCCATTGGGACAATGTGTCCCAAGTATGGGGTATGTGGATATATTTACTTGACATTGTGTATGCTTGTATGACTCGAGTCGGATATTTATGATCTTATTTATGCTCTATACGTTTATCTGAGACTACATGCATGCATACAGGTTATTTGATTGAGAAAAACGTCAAAAACTGGTTAAGAAAAATTTTTTTATGACCTCGACCGAAGTGATTCTGACCAATCGAGGTACAACACCTCGTTTGACTTAGAACATCTCGACCGAGGTGGTTTAACTGAAACAGTTTTCGAAACGATTTTTGTGCTTCTTATCTGGATATGACCTCAATGAAGATTCTGTTTGCACACTAGTTTTTGAAATCTTTATATGTTTGAAAGGTTTTATAATATGTTTAAGTTGCTAAATGCTTTGTTTGAAATTTGTGGCATGTTTAATACTTTGTTTTTATCCAAATTATGTTGAATTTGAAGGTTGACACCACATGATGAGTTCGCTCACTTTCTTCCTGGGATGATTAAGGCAATTCATTCTCTTCTCTTCTTCTTCTTGATCATGCTTAGAAAGGTTGCCTCCCTTTACCTATCCGGGAATTGGGAAGCAAGCAAGTGAAAAGCAAGTGAAGGAAAAGTTGAGATGTTGGCTGAAAGTTAGAAAGAAACAAATAGGTTTGGGGAAGTCAATCATGATGATGAGTAACTCGGCACCATTCACATAGCCGGGTTTTTGTATCTTGCCAAAGTCAGATTGAGCGATATTCCTAACGGGTCATGGTATGTGCATCAAGGGTTTGAGGCATCTCGAGAAATTGATGATTGCTGATCTCCTAGGCTTCGGTTATTGTGCACCTCTGTCCATGCACCCCAAAAAGTAAAGTAAAAAGTAAATAGCAAAGCTTATTGGTGGAAGATGTTAAAGTTCAAAGGAAGTGAAGTAAAGATCCTTTTCCCGGATTCTAGCACCACATTACCTATATACATCCCACCCTCACACGTTTCTTGACCTCTTTTGGAAGCCCTTGAGACCTCGAGCTTGTTGATTGACTTGGTGGTTTAAACTGGATTATACATGATTAATTTCGATAATTATGATTTATTATGCATTCTATGATTTTATGCAAAGATGAACAACTTTCTTATATTTATAAAATGTTTTGAGCAAGTTTTGATTTTATATTCCATGAAGCATTCTCTTATTGTGATCTATGATTGGAGCACACCATTAAAATGTTTTGAAATACTTTTCATTGATCTATATGACTTATAATCCATTCTATCTTGTACTTAAGATTTGGAACTTGCTTGGGGACAAGCAAGGGACAAGTATGGGGTATTTTGATAGCATGAATTATAGTCTATATTTTGGGACTTGTTTAGACATTTTATCTTCAATAATCTGCATGTTTAAATGTATATTATGTGATTATATCGTCGTTTCATCTACCTTTGCGGGAATCGAGGTCTACACCAAGTTTCGTTGTAATCAAAGGTAAAATGACACGTTTTGGACTAAAATTGAGCTAAAGGAGCTAAGGAGTCATTGGAGCTACAGTCTGGAGCCTAAGGAAGAACTCAGGAAGCATGGAAATGATGAATAAGATTGATTTTGGACCAAATTAGAGAGATTTCACGTTCAGCTGAGATTGACCTCGGTCAGCTACAGTGTCACCTCGACCGAGGTGATCTTGAGGAGCGCTCCGACCGAGGCGAATATCCTGACGCGGCGAGATATATTTTATTTGGCTGAGATCTTTTATTTTTGGAAAGAGAGATCTTATATTTTTGGGCTGGATTTCCGGAAAGAAGATCATATATTTGGGAGATCTATTTTGGAGATAAGATATATTTTATTAGGAAATTATTTTTTAAGATATTTCCTATAAAATCATCTTAGGAAGATATTTATTTTAGGAGATATGGATATATTTAATAGGAAATTATCTTTTTAAGATATTTTATCTTTGGAAGATAATCTCCTATATAAAGGGTTGGATTTTCTACAATTCAACCATCTTCGGATCATCAAACCCGCTACCACCAAAACAGCTGGGGATTGAAGAAGCTGCAGTTAGGAAGGATTTTTTTGAAGGAAGGAAGATTGAAGATCAATCAAGGAAGGATTGATAGCTTATTATAGCTTTTGTGAAGGGATTTGTAAGACTTTCTTAGATTCCCTTCTTGTTGATTTGTCTTGTTGGATTGTGATCCAATGAACGCTTGTTTGTTTGGTATTTGATTCAGTTATTGAAGCCTTGTTCTTAAGGTTTTTGTGTTCAAATATTCACTTCCTTCCCTCATATTTGATTATTGCTTTCATGATGATGAGTGGCTAATTTCATTGTGCGATTCTGGGGTGATTGGCTGAAGGTTGTGGGAAAAACAATGATAGAATAATCTTAAATTCCAGTAGGACCCCGAAAGCTCGAGTCTTTATCCTTAACCTTAGAACATCTCGTTCGGTCGATGAACATCTCGGCCGGGGTGGAATTCGTCTGACCGAGGTGACTTATCTGATCCGTAACTGAGAGTTAAGTGTTAGAGTTTGCCAAATCCTATTCTTATTACACCTTTCCTGGTTCAATGCAAGCCTAGGATGAGACTTACCCGGTAATTCCTTTGTTTGTTTACCCATGATCATAAGTGTAGGCAATAAAGGTTTATCCTTTATTGGGGTTTGAGTGTGCCTTCATTCCATCTTTGTGAGTTAGCCTGATACTTAACCGGTAAAGGTTGATTCTATTCCCTTAGTTGGTTTGTTGGTTTGAGATTATAATTCCTTTCCTTAGTACCTTGAGACTTACCCGGTGATAGGTTCTTTGGCTTGGGATTGTGAGTAGTGAGACTTACCCGGTGATCTATTCCACTTTAGTAACACCTTCCCTTTTCTAAACCTCAGCTTTGTCCGCTTATCTTTAGATCTTGAGTTGGAACCACAACTAGATGCTTTAATTCCTAGAATTGCATATTCCTTTAATTGACTTTTTATCATCTTTGATTACTTTAATCGATTTTTGTGGTTAGTTGTGATATTGACAACCTATACTTGCTTTGTTTCACCTAAGTCCCTGAGATCGACACCCCGAAATTCTTGCTTTTACTACGATTGATCCGTACACTGCGGGTTCGCATCCTTGTTTTAAGCATCCTTCTTGGGTTATAAATTTAAAGCTTGCACAGACCGTTTGGAGAGAACAAGTTTTTGGCGCCGTTGCCGGGGACTTGGTCTAGACCAAGCCGGTTGCGGTTGTCTTTCGGGGCTATTGCCCTTGTTGGTATTAACTACTCTACTTGAGTGTTCTTGCAGATTTGTGTTCTTAGGTACATACAAAGTTCTCAACAGATCAGAGTTTCGCCAAAGGACAAGTTTTCCTATGAGTTTTGTTTTTTGGATATTCGATGACTACATTTGATCCGGCCTGGATAGCAAGAAAAAGTGCTAGGGCGGACCATTATGAATACTTGGAGAGAAATATTCCTTCTATTGGTTTGACAATGAAAGGGAAAGAGAAAAGACCATTGAGAAGGAGCTTGCGATATGGGATGAGATGAATGTCCCTAGAAAGATTTATGAGCAACCTCTTAAAGATTCTCTTGAATCAAGATGGAAGAAGTTGATGAAGAAGGTGGAGGAGCTCAAGGAAAGCACCCTATCCTATGTAAGCCGGAAGAGGAGCATGAGGAAGTACTGCAAGTTTCAAGCATTCCTCCAATCGAACTGGAAGTTTCTCCTGAAACTTTTGAGGAAGAGGAAGATGTGGAAGATCCCGATCCAACTATTGAGACTTCGGCCGAGGTGAAAGAGAGATCGGCCGAGTTGGAAGAGAGATCGGCCGAGATGGAGGAAGAATCTGTAGAACTGGAAGTAGAAGATGCAGAGAACCTTGGCCAAATTACTGAGACTGTGGCCAAGGTGGAAGAAAGATCAACTGAGTTGGGAGAGATTTCATGTGTGGATTATCAACCTAACATGAAACTTGTCCCAAGCTTTGGAGAACTTTATAAGGTGCCTTCTCTTACTCCCTTTGAAATTCCTACTAAAGTTCTAGATTTCTTCACGGATGCACCGAAGAGTTGAAGGTCTCTTCCGAAAGAACCTCCTAAGATCAAGATAAAACCTCCATTGAATTTGCTGAAAGTAAATGCTCCTTGGACTAAAAGGAGTGGAGCTAGCAAGCACTTCACCGCTAAGGCAATGAAGTGTTATTTGTTCAAGTATGGGGTCACTCACGTAACAAAGACCTTGTACTATCCTCAAGTTGAAGATGGGGAAGCTACTAGGATTCTCGAGAAACTGCTTTCTCGATCCAGGAAAGGATAGGATGCAAAACTAAGTTATGTCCCACGGAAGCATAAGAAGACCGGTAGGATTCCGGTGAGAACTAAATCATACAAGCTTGTATGTGGGAGATCCTACCATTTGCCGGTGAAATTAGGAACCGGAATCTTTTTGGAAAACTTTTATGATGGATATGAGGAGCACTCCAAGGTGTTCGAGGTACATTGAGTAATTCTATGGAGAAAGGTCCAGCTAACGACCTTAAACCAAGCGATTCTTGTGAGGCAACACAAGGTATTGCTTTCTTTCCCCTTTTCTAGCTTATTTTTAGATAGTTTACTTTGCTTTGCTTTTGGCGTCCTCTAGACAGGAACCAGGTACTTTCTAAGGAAGGATTACAACTCAGGAGCTACACTGGAAGGACAGAAATTTGAGAAATTAAGAGAACGCAGCTTGACTGAGGCACATCTCGGGTGCAGTCACAGGAACTCGACCGAGATGTTCTTCGCCAACCGAGACGGTCTTATCTAAGAGATGTTTCTTATTTCTTTATGTAGTTCAGCTATGTCCGGTGAGTTCTCTTATTTTAGACTTATTTTGACCCATTGGGACAATGTGTCCCAAGTATTGGGTATGTGGATTTATTTACTTGACATTGTGTATGCTTGTATGACTCGAGTCGGATATTTATGATCTTATTTATGCTCTATACGTTTATCTGAGACTACATGCATGCATACAGGTTATTTGATTGAGAAAAACGTCAAAAACTGGTTAAGAAAAAAATTTTTATGACCTCGACCGAAGTGATTCTGACCAATCGAGGTACAACACCTCGTTTGACTTAGAACATCTCGACCGAGGTGGTTTAACTGAAATAGTTTTCGAAACGATTTTTGTGCTTCTTATCTGGATATGACCTCAATGAAGATTCTGTTTGCACACTGGTTTTTGAAATCTTTATATGTTTGAAAGGTTTTATAATATGTTTAAGTTGCTAAATGCTTTGTTTGAAATTTGTGGCATGTTTAATACTTTGTTTTTATCCAAATTATGTTGAATTTGAAGGTTGACACCACATGATGAGTTCTCTCACTTTCTTCCTGGGATGATTAAGGCAATTCATTCTCTTCTCTTCTTCTTCTTGATCATGCTTAGAAAGGTTGCCTCCCTTTACCTATCCGGGAATTGGGAAGCAAGCAAGTGAAAAGCAAGTGAAGGAAAAGTTGAGATGTTGGCTGAAAGTTAGAAAGAAACAAATAGGTTTGGGGAAGTCAATCCTGATGATGAGTGACTCGGCACCATTCACATAGCCGGGTTTTTGTATCTTGCCAAAGTCAGATTGAGCGATATTCCTAACGGGTCATGGTATGTGCATCAAGGGTTTGAGGCATCTCGAGAAATTGATGATTGCTGATCTCCTAGGCTTCGGTTATTGTGCACCTCTGTCCATGCACCCCAAAAAGTAAAGTAAAAAGTAAATAGCAAAGCTTATTGGTGGAAGATGTTAAAGTTCAAAGGAAGTGAAGGAAAGATCCTTTTCCCGGATTCTAGCACCACATTACCTATATACATCCCACCCTCACACGTTTCTTGACCTCTTTTGGAAGCCCTTGAGACCTCGAGCTTGTTGATTGACTTGGTGGTTTAAACTGGATTATACATGATTAATTTCGATAATTATGATTTATTATGCATTCTATGATTTTATGCAAAGATGAACAACTTTCTTATATTTATAAAATGTTTTGAGCAAGTTTTGATTTTATATTCCATGAAGCATTCTCTTAGAGTGATCTATGATTGGAGCACACCATTAAAATGTTTTGAAATACTTTTCATTGATCTATATGACTTATAATCCATTCTATCTTGTACTTAAGATTTGGAACTTGCTTGGGGACAAGCAAGGGACAAGTATGGGGTATTTTGATAGCATGAATTATAGTCTATATTTTGGGACTTGTTTAGACATTTTATCTTCAATAATCTGCATGTTTAAATGTATATTATGTGATTATATCGTCGTTTCATCTACCTTTATGGGAATCGAGGTCTACACCAAGTTTCGTTGTAATCAAAGGTAAAATGACACGTTTTGGACTAAAATTGAGCTAAAGGAGCTAAGGAGTCATTGGAGCTATATTCTGGAGCCTAAGGAAGAACTCAGGAAGCATGGAAATGATGAAGAAGATTGATTTTGGACCAAATTAGAGAGATTTCACGTTCAACTGAGATTGACCTCGGTCAGCTACAGTGTCACCTCGACCGAGGTGATCTTGAGGAGCGCTCCGACCGAGGCGAATATCCTGACGCGGCGAGATATATTTTATTTGGCTGAGATCTTTTATTTTTGGAAAGAGAGATCTTATATTTTTGGGCTGGATTTCCGGAAAGAAGATCATATATTTGGGAGATCTATTTTGGAGATAAGATATATTTTATTAGGAAATTATTTTTTAAGATATTTCCTATAAAATCATCTTAGGAAGATATTTATTTTAGGAGATATGGATATATTTAATAGGAAATTATCTTTTTAAGATTTTTTTCTTTGGAAGATAATCTCCTATATAAAGGGTTGAATTTTCTACAATTCAACCATCTTCGGATCATCAAACCCGCTACCACCATAACAGCTGGGGATTGAAGAAGCTGCAGTTAGGAAGGATTTTTTTGAAGGAAGGAAGATTGAAGATCAATCAAGGAAGGATTGATAGCTTATTATAGCTTTTGTGAAGGGATTTGTAAGACTTTCTTAGATTCCCTTCTTGTTGATTTGTCTTGTTGGATTGTGATCCAAGGAACGCTTGTTTGTTTGGTATTTGATTCAGTTATTGAAGCGTTGTTCTTAAGGTTTTTGTGTTCAAATATTCACTTCCTTCCCTCATATTTGATTATTGCTTTCATGATGATGAGTGGCTAATTTCATTGTGCGATTCTAGGGTGATTGGCTGAAGGTTGTGGGAAAAACAATGATAGAATAATCTTAAATTCCAGTAGGACCCCGAAAGCTCGAGTCTTTATCCTTAACCTTAGAACATCTCGTTCGGTCGATGAACATCTCGGCCGGGGTGGAATTCGTCTGACCGAGGTGACTTATCTGATCCGTAACTGAGAGTTAAGTGTTAGAGTTTGCCAAATCCTATTCTTATTACACCTTTCCTGGTTCAATGCAAGCCTAGGATGAGACTTACCCGGTAATTCCTTTGTTTGTTTACCCATGATCATAAGTGTAGGCAATAAAGGTTTATCCTTTATTGGGGTTTGAGTGTGCCTTCATTCCATCTTTGTGAGTTAGCCTGATACTTAACCGTTAAAGGTTGATTCTATTCCCTTAGTTGGTTTGTTGGTTTGAGATTATAATTCCTTTCCTTAGTACCTTGAGACTTACCCGGTGATAGGTTCTTTGGCTTGGGATTGTGAGTAGTGAGACTTACCCGGTGATCTATTCCACTTTAGTAACACCTTCCCTTTTCTAAACCTCAGCTTTGTCCGCTTATCTTTAGATCTTGAGTTGGAACCACAACTAGATGCTTTAATTCCTAGAATTGCATATTCTTTTAATTGACTTTTTATCATCTTTGATTGTTTTAATCGATTTTTGTGGTTAGTTGTGATATTGACAACCTATACTTGCTTTGTTTCACCTAAGTCCCTGAGATCGACACCCCGGAATTCTTGCTTTTACTACGATTGACCCGTACACTGCGGGTTCGCATCCTTGTTTTAAGCATACTTCTTGGGTTATAAATTTAAAGCTTGCACAGACCGTTTGGAGAGAACAAGTTTTTGGCGCCGTTGCCGGGGACTTGGTCTAGACCAAGCCGGTTGCGGTTGTCTTTCGGGGCTATTGCCCTTGTTGGTATTAACTACTCTACTTGAGTGTTCTTGCAGATTTGTGTTCTTAGGTACATACAAAGTTCTCAACGGATCAGAGTTTCGCCAAAAGACAAGTTTTCCTATGAGTTTTTTTGTTTTGGATATTCGATGACTACATTTGATCCGGCCTGGATAGCAAGAAAAAGTGCTAGGGCGGACCATTATGAATACTTGGAGAGAAATATTCCTTCTATTGGTTTGACAATGAAAGGGAAAGAGAAAAGACCATTGAGAAGGAGCTTGCGATATGGGATGAGATGAATGTCCCTAGAAAGATTTATGAGCAACCTCTTAAAGATTCTCTTGAATCAAGATGGGAGAAGTTGATGAAGAAGGTGGAGGAGCTCAAGGAAAGCACCCTATCCTATGTAAGCCGGAAGAGGAGCATGAGGAAGTACTACAAGTTTCAAGCATTCCTCCAATCGAACTGGAAGTTTCTCCTGAAACTTTTGAGGAAGAGGAAGATGTGGAAGATCTCGATCCAACTATTGAGACTTCGGCCGAGGTGAAAGAGAGATCGGCCGAGGTGGAAGAGAGATCGGCCGAGATGGAGGAAGAATCTGTAGAACTGGAAGTAGAAGATGCAGAGAACCTTGGCCAAATTACTAAGACTGTGGCCAAGGTGGAAGAAAGATCAGCTGAGTTGGGAGAGATTTCATGTGTGGATTATCAACCTAACATGAAACTTGTCCCAAGCTTTGGAGAACTTTATAAGGTGCCTTCTCTTACTCCCTTTGAAATTCCTACTAAAGTTCTAGATTTCTTCACGGATGCACCGAAGAGTTGAAGGTCTCTTCCGAAAGAAACTCCTAAGATCAAGATGAAACCTCCATTGAATTTGCTGAAAGTAAATGCTCCTTGGACTAAAAGGAGTGGAGCTAGCAAGCACTTCACCGCTAAGGCAATGAAGTGTTATTTGTTCAAGTATGAGGTCACTTACGTAACAAAGACCTTGTACTATCCTCAAGCTGAAGATGGGGAAGCTACTAGGATTCTCGAGAAACTGTTTTTTCTCGATCCAGGAAAGGATAGGATGCAAAACTAAGTTATGTCCCACGGAAGCATAAGAAGACCGGTAGGATTCCGGTGAGAACTAAATCATACAAGCTTGTATGTGGGAGATCCTACCATTTGCCGGTGAAATTAGGAACCGGAATCTTTTTGGAAAACTTTTATGATGGATATGAGGAGCACTCCAAGGTGTTCGAGGTACATTGAGTAATTCTATGGAGAAAGGTCCAGCTAACGACCTTAAACCAAGCGATTCTTGGGAGGCAACACAAGGTATTGCTTTCTTTCCCCGCTTTTGGCGTCCTGTAGAAAGGAACCAGGTACTTTCTAAGGAAGGATTACAACTCAGGAGCTACACTGGACGGACAGAAATTTGAGAAATTAAGAGAACGAAGCTTGACCGAGGCACATCTCGGGTGCAGTCACAGGAACTCGACCGAGATGTTCTTCGCCAACCGAGACGGTCTTATCTGAGAGATGTTTCTTATTTCTTTATGCAGTTCAGCTATGTCCGGTGAGTTCTCTTATTTTAGACTTATTTTGACCCATTGGGACAATGTGTCCCAAGTATGGGGTATGTGGATATATTTACTTGACATTGTGTATGCTTGTATGACTCGAGTCGGATATTTATGATCTTATTTATGCTCTATACGTTTATCTGAGACTACATGCATGCATACAGGTTATTTGATTGAGAAAAACGTCAAAAACTGGTTAAGAAAAAAAATTTTATGACCTCGACCGAAGTGATTCTGACCAATCGAGGTACAACACCTCGTTTGACTTAGAACATCTCGACCGAGGTGGTGTAACTGAAACAGTTTTCGAAACGATTTTTGTGCTTCTTATCTGGATATGACCTCAATGAAGATTCTGTTTGCACACTGGTTTTTGAAATCTTTATATGTTTGAAAGGTTTTATAATATGTTTAAGTTGCTAAATGCTTTGTTTGAAATTTGTGGCATGTTTAATACTTTGTTTTTATCCAAATTATGTTGAATTTGAAGGTTGACACCACATGATGAGTTCTCTCACTTTCTTCCTGGGATGATTAAGGCAATTCATTCTCTTCTCTTCTTCTTCTTGATCATGCTTAGAAAGGTTGCCTCCCTTTACCTATCCGGGAATTTGGAAGCAAACAAGTGAAAAGCAAGTGAAGGAAAAGTTGAGATGTTGGCTGAAAGTTAGAAAGAAACAAATAGGTTTGGGGAAGTCAATCATGATGATGAGTAACTCGGCACCATTCACATAGCCGGGTTTTTGTATCTTGCCAAAGTCAGATTGAGCGATATTCCTAACGGGTCATGGTATGTGCATCAAGGGTTTGAGGCATCTCGAGAAATTGATGATTGCTAATCTCCTAGGCTTCGGTTATTGTGCACCTCTGTCCATGCATCCCAAAAAGTAAAGTAAAAAGTAAATAGCAAAGCTTATTGGTGGAAGATGTTAAAGTTCAAAGGAAGTGAAGTAAAGATCCTTTTCCCGTATTCTAGCACCACATTCCCTATATACATCCCACCCTCACACGTTTCTTGACCTCTTTTGAAAGCCCTTGAGACCTCGAGCTTGTTGATTGACTTGGTGGTTTAAACTGGATTATACATTATTAGTTTCGATAATTATGATTTATTATGCATTCTATAATTTTATGCAAAGATGAACAACTTTCTTATATTTATAAAATGTTTTGAGCATGTTTTGATTTTAAATTCCATGAAGCATTCTCTTAGAGTGATCTACGATTGGAGCACACCATTAAAATGTTTTGAAATACTTTTCATTGATCTATATGACTTATAATCCATTCTATCTTGTACTTAAGATTTGGAACTTGCTTGGGGACAAGCAAGGGACAAGTATGGGGTATTTTGATAGCATGAATTATAGTCTAAATTTTGGGACTTGTTTAGACATTTTATCTTCAATAATCTGCATGTTTGAATGTATATTATGTGATTATGTCGTCGTTTCATCTACCTTTGCGGGAATCGAGGTCTACACCAAGTTTCGTTGTAATCAAAGGTAAAATGACACGTTTTGGACTAAAATGGAGCTAAGGAGTCATTGGAGCTACATTCTAGAGCCTAAGGAAGAACTCAGGAAGCATGGAAATGATGAAGAAGATTGATTTTGGACCAGATTAGAGAGATTTCACGTTCAGCTGAGATTCACCTCGGTCAGCTACAGTGTCACCTCGACCGAGGTGATGTTGAGGAGCGCTCCGACCGAGGCGAATATCCTGACGCGGCAGATATATTTTATTTGGCTGAGATCTTTTATTTTTGGAAAGAGAGATCTTATATTTTTGGGCTGGATTTCCGGAAAGAAGATCATATATTTGGGAGATCTATTTTGGAGATAAGATATATTTTATTAGGAAATTTTCTTTTAAGATATTTCCTATAAAATCATCTTAAGAAGATATTTATTTTAGGAGATATGGATATATTTAATAGGAAATTATCTTTTTAAGATATTTTATCTTTGGAAGATAATCTCCTATATAAAGGGTTGGATTTTCTACAATTCAACCATCTTCGGATCATCAAACCCGCTACCACCATAACAGCTGGGGATTGAAGAAGCTGTAGTTAGGAAGGATTTTTTTGAAGGAAGGAAGACTGAAGATCAATCAAGGAAGGATTGATAGCTTATTATAGCTTTTGTGAAGGGATTTGTAAGACTTTCTTAGATTCCCTTCTTGTTGATTTGTCTTGTTGGATTGTGATCGAAGGAACGCTTGTTTGTTTGGTATTTGATTCAGTTATTGAAGCCTTGTTCTTAAGGTTTTTGTGTTCAAATATTCACTTCCTTCCCTCATATTTGATTATTGCTTTCATGATGATGAGTGGCTAATTTCATTGTGCAATTCCAGTAGGACCGTCTCGACCGAGACGGTCTTATCTGAGAGATGTTTCTTATTTCTTTATGCAGTTCAGCTATGTCCGGTGAGTTCTCTTATTTTAGACTTATTTTGACCCATTGGGACAATGTGTCCCAAGTATGGGGTATGTGGATATATTTACTTGACATTGTGTATGCTTGTATGACTCGAGTCGGATATTTATGATCTTATTTATGCTCTATACGTTTATCTGAGACTACATGCATGCATACAGGTTATTTGATTGAGAAAAACGTCAAAAACTGGTTAAGAAAAAAAATTTTATGACCTCGACCGAAGTGATTCTGACCAATCGAGGTACAACACCTCGTTTGACTTAGAACATCTCGACCGAGGTGGTTTAACTGAAACAGTTTTCGAAATGATTTTTGTGCTTCTTATCTGGATATGACCTCAATGAAGATTCTGTTTGCACACTGGTTTTTGAAATCTTTATATGTTTCAAAGGTTTTATAATATGTTTAAGTTGCTAAATGCTTTGTTTGAAATTTGTGGCATGTTTAATACTTTGTTTTTATCCAAATTATGTTGAATTTGAAGGTTGATCTATTCCACTTTAGTAACACCTTCCCTTTGCAAAACCTCAGCTTTGTCCGCTTATCTTTAGATCTTGAGTTGGTACCACAACTAGATGCTTTAATCCCTAGAATTGCGTATTCCTTTCATTGACTTTTTTTTATCATCTTTGATTGATTTAATCGCTTTTTATGGTTAGTTGTGATATTGACAACCTATACTTGCTTTGTTTCACCTATGTCCCTGAGATCGACACCCTGGAATTCTTGCTTTTACTATGATTGACCCGTACACTGCGGGTTCGCATCCTTGTTTTAAGCATATACTTCTTGTGTTATAAATTTAAAGTTTGCACACACCATTTGGAGCGAACATTTATCGACTATGGAAGCAGAGTATGTCATTTTCAGCCTCACCGTCCAAGAGGCGATGTGGCTAAGGAGTTTTTTTTACAAGATCTTTATCTTACTCTTAAAGTTGATGAGCCTGTGGAGATGCATTGTGACAATACTGCTGCTATCCAATTTGCCCAGGATCCGAAATTTCATAGGAAAACCAAGTATATTTAAGAGGCGTTATCATTTTGTTCGAAATGCCATAAAATATAAGGAAGTTGCCATTAAGTATATATCGACTAATGAGATGATTGTTGATCCTTTAACTAAACCTATTGCTAGAGATGTGTTCTGAGCTCATGTTAAACGTTTGGACTTACGAAGGTTTTAGTTTTTAATTGTATCTTCTTTTGTTTTGGTGGTAGACATGTTTTGTGTTGTGGACATGTTTTGAGCATTATTAGATAAAAGTGTTTTTTTCTTTAATTGTTCATGAGCATTTGTTGAATTTTGTGGCACGTAAGATGCTACCAAGCTCCTTGATGGACCTAGTCACACAGGTAATCACCTTGATGCTAGAGTAACATGCAAGATGAGACTGAGTCTTGATTAACACTTTGTGTGTACGAGAACGTATTATTATACTTGTGATGTGTAGATAATAAGTTGACTCATTACATAGTCGCCTTATTATGTATAAGATGAGACACTCAAAAACTCAAGTATGAAATACATGTCTTTCGTACTAGAGCTTAAAACCGAATAACGAGTGTGGGATTGGGCATTGAGTATGTCAAAATCAAGTGGCTCGGGTTAGATACTTAGGTAGTATCTAAACTATTATTCGCACGACATAGAAGAGTGGCATGCCCTTAGTGGGAACTATGTCGTGACACGTATATCATACTGTGTGTGTTTTCCGACCATTATAGGAGTGACAAACCTTTCCCCACTCTGTCACTGTGTGAGCCCTATGGACCGTAGTGTCTATTGTTGTACGAAGCCCTTTTTTGACTTAGAGTTTTGTTAAAAAAAGTCTAAACTCGATGTTGCTACTTTTGTATGATTACATGAAGCCGGAAAGTTGAGGCATAATGGGTCATATTAGGAAAGCAGTTGAGTTGAGATGTTTTTTCATTAGTGTCTAAGGAAGGTCAATTCAACTGCACCATGTTAAGCCCGGCCGGCAGTTATATTAAGTGTATGACTTTATAACATGTTAATAGCGTAAAGGGACAGTGTATGCTGCAGTGTTGTTTGAATGACCTAGGGAATCGTTGTTACGGTGAAAGTGTTATGTTAGTTTGATGGTAGCTTAATATAACACTACTTGTTACTTTTTGGTCGCACACCCCATTTCCTGTATGAACTGTGTTAGTTTGTTTATTGTAGTAAACTTGGTTGTGTGACCAAGTGGGAGGCTTGATTGGTTGGCTATCCGAGTGGGACTATTGTAATTTAAACAGGTCTTGGCTGTTACATATTCCTTTGCTAAATTAAGGGGGGTCTTAATTGGCTTTTAAGACCGGAAATAAATAGCCAATATTATCCTTAATTACCCCTTGATCTCCTCAAATGTAACCGACATATTGGAGCAATATATATAGGGGTTTATTCTATGTGAATATACAACTTACTGCAATACACTTATAAGAAAACATAACAGAGCTTACCATTAATCAGTGGGTTTGGGATTTGGGGTGTGGATACTTCTGGTCTATTATCAGGTTAACGTTATGGACTGAGGACAACACTACCAGTATGAGTATCGTTAAGGTTAGCACATTAATCAACAGAGAATAAAGTTGCAACCAATGAAAATCACCTCTCTTCTCTAATAATTACAACCAGCAAAATAACTAAACGTCCACGTTAGCCCACATATTCCTTCAACTCCCCTTAAGCTGGAGGGGTGGGGAAGCGATCCTCAAGTTGGACATGAGGTACCTGGAAGTGGTTTAGTGAGATGTTAACTGGTTGTGAATAGTAGGAACACGAGACAACAAAATGAGGCCGTCTAGAAATTTCTCCCGGACAAAGTGACAACTCAACTCGTTATGTTTTGTTTGTTCAAGTAAATTGGGTTATGAACGATGTAGATGGCAACTTGATTATCACGTCGAACCCACCGACTTCCATGAGTTCATGCAACAACCGTAGATGATAACTTGATTATCACGTTGAAAAAGAATAGGAGTAACCCCATTGACTCCCATGAGTTTATGCAACAACCGACACCGACTGAGCTAGGCCAACTTAGTTTAACCAACGAATAGAGCAATACTCAATATACGGCCCCCCAAAAGATGATAAATCAGCTAAAAGAAGGCTGGGAATAAGGACAAGAGGCCCACCATCGCAGTAAGCATGCAACTAGTAATTGGGTTGTTGACAGATAAAGACCCCTAAGTTGGAAGTACCTTTGAGATAAAATAATATGCAAATAACAACATCAAAATGAGGTTGATGACGATCAGACATAAACTGGATGAGAAATTCAATTGCAAAGGCAATATCAGGTTTGGTGTGGGGAAAATTGAGTTTTTCAACTAGATGACGATAAAATGATAAATCAAGAAGAATATCACCAACATGAGGAACCAATTTTTAATGAAGAGTAAGTTGTGTGGTAATGGGTATTGAGAATAACATTGGAATTCATGAAGCATTCCATTGACTCTCGTTGTGTAAGAAGAAAAGTTGAGAGTTGTGGGAGGAACTTGATGCCTAAAAAGAAACCTAAAGACCCAAGGTTCTTGATTCAAAATCCATCATCTAGGAAAGCTTTGATTGTACAAATGCCAATGTAGTCATCTCCCGTCATCAGGATGTCATCTACATAGACAACAAACACACGATCCCTAGCTAGAGCGCCGAATGAACAAGGAATAATCATTTACGGATTGAGAACCTCTTAGATTTCAAAGCTTGAGATAAATGTGTATACAAATGACGAGTGACCTTCTTAAGTCTGTAAAGCAACTTACATAAGCGAGACACAAATAAAGGATTGGAGAGAAACAATCCAAGGGATGACAAATATAAACCTCTTCATGTAACTCACCATATAGAAACACGTTGTTCACATCGAGTTGGAAAATGCCCTAACCTTTTTTGCTCGAGTTTTTGGGTGGATAGAGTGTGTTTGTTCAAAAAACATTCAATAATTTAGAACTTGTGTGTTTTTTCCGAAAAGCCGCAAAAGGTATTCTACGGACTTCTCCCCCAAAACCGATACCTTTGAAAACAACGTTTTCCTCATTTCAAAATCCGTGAAACTGCCTTGCATGAGTTTAGGGTGCATAGAGTGTGTCCTTTCCAAAAAATTCAAAAATTTAAAATTTTGTTTTTTTTTTCCTGAAAATGCACAAATGGTAATGTACACGCACTTCGCCCTAAAAATTGATACCTCCGAAAAAACAAAAGTCATTTCTTCCTATATTTTCATTCCATTATTCATCTTCTTATCTTTCCATTATCATTCCATCAAACTCAAGCTCTTTGTGTTCGAGTTTCACAACTCTTGGCCTTACCATACAAATCTCGCCCGAGATTTGCACAAAAGTTTGCTTCTGTCGTTGTTTTTGTGGACTTCAATCTAGATCAGGAACTACGAAATCAACCCCGCATCAAAGTGGTATTAGAGCTAAGTGATTGAAGTTCAACTTTGCCATACACAAAGGTTTGAGTATTTTTATTTGAGTCTTCTTTGAGTCATATAAAAATCGATTTCTTTGTTGCCATTCTTTGGAGAATATTTGAGTTTAACATGCGTTGACTTGTGTCTATTGGAGAAGAGAGAGACGCCATAGCCAAACACAAGTCAACCCAACTCTAAACTACAACCTCGTTTGAGCTCCAGGAAAATCTCGACCGAGATTAGGTGCAACAACGGAGATTTTTGTTACTTAGGCAGCAAGTCACGCTTTCTTCAAGCCAATTGAGAGCAATATTAGATTTGAGTCAAATCTAATAACGTAAAGATGTCATACCAAGGAGGAAAGAGATTTACAAGTGATCTTATTATTGATATCTTATCTAGTAAGTAAGATCTTACCATATCTTCCAAATCCTAACCGAATATCTATCTAAAAATCTCTTCCTATTTACTTATAACAACCGTCTATCCCCTATCCCTATATATTTTGACCCTCCTCAACCTTTTTCCCATAATTGCACAAGAAAGTGTGAAACAGGTCCGCACTGTATTTTCAACGTTGTTTCATATCATCAACTATACCCTAAAGTTCGGGAATGACCTTTCGAGTAGAAGTTGTTGTGATCCAACTGAGAAGGGATCATCAAGGCAACAAGGAAGAAGTATACCCTCAAGCTTATATAGTAGTTGTCGTCAAACAAATGACGAATCAACAATCTCGACCCCTATTCAAGAATCTTGCCAGATGTTTGAGTTGAGATCAACTACTGTTACGTATTTATCGAAAATATTTTGAGGAAGAAGTTGAGAAATTCAAGTGTGCCAAGAGGACATTCAGAGAAGAATTTTTATATCATCCTTGATCCATGTTCGCTCGAAAGTGTGTGTGCAAATAAGCTTTAAATTTATAACCTAAAATACAAGCCAAAATGATATGCGAACCCGCAGCGTACGGATCAATCGTAGCAATGTCAAATACTCCAGGGTTGATCACAGGGATTTGATGAAATCAAAATTGATAAAATAATCTAGCAAAGGAAATAATGCAAATAATAATGAGAAAAGCAAGAACTTGTATATAAATTGGAAAATAGAGATCAAAGTATCCGATTGTGGTTTTCGATTCAAGACTCTAAAGATTATATGGACAGAGCTGGGATTGCAATGAAGTATTATTCTAAAACGGGATAATGTACGGTTAAGTCTCCACTACCCACACTTATCTCAACCCAAAGGTTCTAAATAAAGGATGTTTAGTTTCGGGAAGATAGAGATTCTAAGGGAAGAACTATACTCTCAAACAAAACACTAAACCTCAGGGAATCAGGTTAACTCACAAAGGTAAAGGCTTTGGCATACTCAACCTTAATAGAGGGTTTTGAATCCTCTATTACCTAGAACTCGTAGTCATTGGCAAATAAGAACGGGAATCACCGGGTAAGTCTCTTCCCACACTCGGATACAGGTTAGAAAGGTTCAACAAGGCTAGGGTTTAAGCAATATTTAACCAAAGATTAAGAATAAAGCATGATAGGTACGACAGAGAAAAAATCGGCCGATTTCTCTCAAGAACAACCCGATTTTTCTTCTCTGCGAAGGTAAAACTCAACTCTCTGATGTGAACCCGAGGACACTTAAGGAGCTTGAAAATCTACAGACCGACATCACACTTCATGGAGATGGTCCTATCACTAGGACTAAAGCAAGGAAGATGTCGAGTGCTCTTTACTCTATCCTAGGGCATGTGTTTTCTTATGCTACCTTGCCTTGGATATTGACTCAAGAGCTCGCTAAGGAAGACCCGGGATTAGTGACACTTCTAGTTCATGAGATCTCGGGATGACTTATGTTTTGGGCTATTTTTTTAGTTGGTTTTTATACGTTATATTCAGACTTTCTCTTAGGGTATTTTCAGCACTTATAGGCTGAATATGGCAATTGTGCTTTATGGGCTGATTTTCAGCACTTATGAGCTGAATTAGAAGTCTTCTATTATTATTAGGAAAAATAGCCCAGCTCTAGGTATTTAGGTTTAACGCTTTTTCATTGTGAAGGACATCCGTATTTTTATCAATCAAAAAAGAATATCAGAATTGTGTTCTAGAGAGAAACTC
This sequence comes from Fagopyrum homotropicum, assembly GCA_033239125.1. NCBI lineage: Eukaryota > Viridiplantae > Streptophyta > Magnoliopsida > Caryophyllales > Polygonaceae > Fagopyrum > Fagopyrum homotropicum. Next base: position 104,125,544 of record BSWB01000002.1, read on the forward strand.
AAGCATTCATCCCGTGTTCTTTGTGTGTGCGTATCTAAGAGTGAAGAACCCATCAATCCTTTCGTGTGTGCGTATCGTTAGGAAAGACAACCCCAATTTGACTACCATTTGAAAGATCGGGCCATCCCTTCTCCGTGGATTCGCATCAAGTGGTATCAGCTGTCAATACATCGAAAGGTAGTAGTCTATATCCGAGTTCTTGTTGTTCTTGTTTCAATTTCAGCAATTACTCAATTCCTATCATCATACTTCCACCGTTGCCAATCCAATACAACGTTCGAGCCTGTTGGTTTTTTCTACGTTGGAACCCTAACCATCACTGCCGTACCCCACCACCGATGCCTTTCCGCCACCACCCTTCATCCGTCCGCCCACCACTGCCGCCCTCTACCACCACACACCCCGCCACAACCCCTCCGCCACCCTACTGTAGATCGGTGAAACCCTTGCAACCAAAAACCCTAAACCTTTGTTCCTTGCCCTAGAAGTCTACCTATTCTATCGTTGGCAAGTTGGCAAGTTGTTAAGTTTAAAGTTTAGTCTATTTCCATAATTTAAATTCTGAGATATTGTGCTTGATTTGTGATTATCTAGTTGTTTATTATTATTCTTAGTTAGTTTCTACTTTGTTTTTAATTTCTTTACTTGGACAAGGCTCCAAGCGCTATTTTCTTCTTTTTCTTCGAGCAGTGCTTTTCGGTTTAGTACAAAAAAAAAAGATTACCGAGCTGCTCCCCTCTATTCTCTAGCATACGCTATAAATACTAGTTCTCCCCCGTTCTTGACTTGTTAGATATCTATAAGTTACAAGTTCATTAAAAAAAAAAACAGAAAATCTGTACAAAAAAAAAGAAAAGCAAAACTGAGTTGAAGCCCGGTGAGCTAAGTTGAGTTTTTAGAAGGGAGTGGTTACTTGCTTTGTTCTTGTAAGCACTAATTTTCATTAATCAATTCCATACCTTGGGTTTTTGTTTCGGAATTTGGCTTTCATCTTACTTGATTACTTGTCATTGCTAGGTTGGTTTGCTTTAATACTTTCCCGAGCTCCACATTACCATACCTTACCTTGTAATTGCTGAGGTTGTGCATTGTCAACATTTATTCGGTTTAGCTCTCCTTTGTTGTGTTGCTTTTGGTCCACTAACCATGTCGCAGGACAACGGAAAGCGCCCGGTTGATGATGATTCTAGGGAGCTTGAACTTGAAGAGATGAAGCTCCGCATTGTGGAGCTTGAGCGACACTTGTGGGCATCACAAAAATAGCCCGCCTATCAGGCTCCGCTCGATGTGGACAACGAGGAGGAGGAGTCTAATCCTTTTGCTTACACTACCTTCCCACGGTGCAATGAGGGCTCTTCCGCCCACCCGCGACCAAGGGCCTTAAGGCTGCAGCAGCCCGATGCTGAGCGCCCTTACGGCACCTACGCCGCTGGAAGAGGTGGCCGTGGATGTCTCCACGGCACTCCCAGGCTCTTGCCACAACGGTTCGTCGCCGCACCCCGCCCTCCACCTTTTGAGGCACCGGCACCCCGCCGTGTTCCCGTCTACCACCAACCCAATGACGAGAAGCCACAACGCCATTTTGACCGAGGTATGAAGTTAAAGATTTCTGAATTTGCAGGAACAACTGACCCCGAAGCTTACCTCCAATGGGAACAACAAACCGAGTTGGTCTTTAAGTATTATGGTTACCCCGAGGAGAAAAAGGTCGAGGTTGCTTCTATTCATTTTACAAGTGTTGCTCAATCTTGGTGGATTCAAGATGTTTCTGATCGAGAATATGAGATGAGAGAGCCCATCACTACTTGTGAAGATTTGAAAGAAATCACGAGGTCTCGTTTTGTTCCTTTTGACTATGAGCAGCGTATGCAAGTTTGCATAGACCGTCTCCGCCAAGGTTCACAATCCCCGGAAGAGTTACATGCCGAAATGTGCAGATTGATGCAACGAACGGGAATTCAATATCCCGAAAAGATTATCATGTCCAAATTCATTTCAAGCCTTAACCGGGACATTGGTGAACAAGTTGAACGACAAAGGTACTCAAATATTAATGATGCTTTTCATTATGCTACTATTTTGTATGAGCAAAAACGTGCAGGTCCGGGTTCTACCTATTCTTACAACACCGGCACAGCAAGCAACCACAAGTGGCAAGCACCGTAGTCCACTCCCGCCCACTCATCGCCGCAGCCAATGACGAAAGCTCCAAGAGGCCGCTTTGATCGCCCGTTGCCCAGCCGAGGTGGAGACACTCGTAACTCGAACCGCCCAGCTCTACCACCCAAAGAGGCCACCCCTACCGCACCCCGCCCGGACATCAGATGCTACAAATGCCAGGGACGAGGCCACATTGCGAAGGAATGCCCTAATGTTCAAGCCATGCTAATGACCGCTTTTGGTGACTATGTGACACAGGAAGAGGATGAGTTCATTGATTATGATGCTATGCAGGTCATTTATGAAGAAGAACCACATCAGGATGATCAGGACCTTAAGAAAATAGAGTGCATACCAGTGACTGGAGAAGCTTTTATGGTGGTTAAACAGGTATTGATTGCAGATCATGTGCCCCGCACTAACCAACGTGAGACCATCTTTCATACTCGTTGTTTTAGCCAGAATAAGGTTTGTAGTATAGTTATTGATGGTGGGTCTTGCTACAATATTATTGATTCAAATGTGGTTGACCATTTTAAATTGCCTACTATTGATCATCCTATTCCATATCAGTTGAATTGGCTAACATGTGCAGGTAACCTTACAGTTAGGAAGCAAGCTAAAATCACCTTCTCTATTGGTGAATACAAGGATTTGGTTACTTGTGATGTCGTTCCTTTGGAAGTTTGTCATCTATTGCTAGGACGACCTTGGCAATTTGATCACAAGGCCATTCATGATGGGTTTTCTAACACCTACTGTTTAACTTTAAGGGACGTTATATTACCTTGTTTCCACTAACCCCACAGGAGTGTTTGCAAGACCATGTAGAAAGGGAGCAAAGAAGGATAGCCCGTGAGCAGGAGATGACGCCTTTGCAGCTAGGGCCCTCCGTTCACTCGAAGAAGAAGGCACCACCTACTGGACAACCACCGAAACATCTTCTCTTGGCCAATGCTAGCGACGTCAACAACGCTCTTAATGGAAGTTATCCTTGCTTTCTACTCTTATTTAAAGAGTCTTGCGTGATTTTGGAGTCCTTACAAGATTTACCTCCTATTTTTACTCCTTTATTACAGGAATTTGAGGACGTCTTCCCGGATGATATTTCGCCAGGTCTACCACCTTTGAGAGGAATTGACCACCAGATTGACTTCCTTCCAGGCGCCACCATTCCTAACAAAGCCGCATATAGAACCATCCCTAAGGAGACCGAGGAGTTGCAGAAACAAGTAGAGGAGCTGTTGAAGAAGAGCTATGTTCGAGAGTCCTTAATCCCATGCGCGGTTCCAGTGATTTTGGTGCCTAAGAAGGATGGTTCATGGCGTATGTGCGTAGATTGCAGAGCTGTCAACAACATAACAATTAAGTACCGTCACCCTATACCTCGTTTGGATGATATGTTAGATGAATTAGATGGTTCCACTATTTTTACTAAAATTAACCTTAGGAGTGGTTACCATCAAATTAGGATGAAAGAGGTTGACGAATGGAAAACAACTTTTAAAACTAAGTATGGACTTTATGAATGGTTAGTAATGCCCTTTGGATTAACTAATGCACCATCTACTTTTATGAGGCTAATGAACCATGTCTTAAGACCTTACTTAGGGAAATCTGTTGTAGTCTACTTTGATGATATCTTAGTCTATAGCAAAACCGAATCTGAACATGTTGATCACCTCCGCCAAGTGCTAGTTATTCTTAGGAAGGAACAACTCTATGCTAACCTAAAGAAGTGTATTTTTTGTGCGGAGTCTACTCATTTTCTTGGTTTCGTTATAGGGAAAGATGGCTTGACTGTGGATGAGAGCAAGGTGCAAGCTATTAGAGATTGGTCTACACCCACCACCATGACCCAAGTCCGAAGCTTCCTTGGACTAGCTGGGTTCAATAGGAGTTTTGTGAGGGATTTCAACACATTGGCACATCCCTTGTCTGGGCTGACCCGGAAGGAGACCGTCTTCAGGTGGGGACCGAGCCAGGAGCGTGCTTTTCAGCACTTGAAGGACAAGCTGACCCATGCGCCACTCCGAGCCTTGCTGGACTTCATCCGCACCTTTGAGATCGAATGTGATGCGTCGGGCATTGGCATTGGCGGCGTTCTCATCCAAGGAAATCACCCTATAGCCTACTTTAGTGAGAAACTCAGTGGTACCGAGCTCAATTACTCTACTTATGACAAGGAGCTCTACGCTTTGGTTCGGGTCCTTCGCACTTGGCAACATTATCTATGGCCTAAAGAGTTTATGATTCACTCGGATCATGAAGCTCTCAAGCACCTTAGAGGACAAGCCAAGCTGAACAAGAGACATGCTCGTTGGGTAGAATTCATAGAGACCTTTCCTTATGTGATAAAGCACAAACAAGGTAAGGACAATGTTGTAGCCACGCATTGTCTCGCAGGTATACTCTACTCTCTTCTCTAGATGCACGTTTGCTTGGATTTTCTTTGCTTTGTGATCTATATGCTTCTTGTGCTGATTTCAAATACATATATAGTGAATGTATATCTAAGGGTAGCTCGAACCAGTACTTTTTTGAAGAGGGATATTTGTTTAAGGCTTCAAAACTTTGTATCCCTAGGAGTTCTATTCGATTACTTTTGGTTCAAGAATCTCATTGTGGAGGTTTAATGGACACTTTGGAATTAATAAGACTCTAACTATGCTTAAGGAACATTTCTATTGGCCTAAGATGAAGAAGGATATTGGGAAATTTTGTGCATCTTGTGTCCAATGTTGGAAAGCTAAGCCTAGATTGATCCCCCATGTCCTACACACTCCCTTGCCTATTCCCACAACCCCTTAGGAAGACATTAGTATGGATTTCATGGATTACCAAGAACTAAGAAAGGGAGGGATTCTATTTTTGTGGTTGTAGACAGGTTTAGCAAAATGGCTCATTTCATTGCCTGTCAAAAAACTGAGGATGCATCTCATGTAGCTGATATGTTCTTTGTTAATATTGTGAGATTGCATGGTATTCTTTGTACAATTGTTTCTGACAGGGATGCTAAGTTCCTAAGCTACTTCTGGAAGACCCTTTGGGCAAAGTTGGGAACTAAGCTCTTGTTCTCTACTAGTTCCCAACCACAGACCGATGGCCAAACTGAAGTGGTAAACCGTACTCTTGGAATTCTTCTTCGTTCTATTTTAAAGACTAACCTTAAAAGATGGGAAGAGTGTTTGCCTTTTGTGGAGATTGCATATAACAAGTCAGTCCATTCGGCGACTAGGAGGAGTCCGTTTGAGGTGGTTTATGGTCGGAATCCCCACACTCCCTTGGATTTTACACCGCAACCACTCAAGGCCCGGGAAAGCTTCGACGGCGGACAGCGCGCCGCCTTCGTTTGGGAGCTCTACCAGCATACTACCGCCCAGCTGCACGCCGTGCCGAACAATACACTACCGCTGGATCCTAGAGGTGATGGTCCTTTCCGGGTTCTCAAACGCATCAACAACAATGCTTATGAGATTGATCTCCCTGGTGATTATGGTGTTCATGCTACTTTCAACGTGGTTGATTTGTCTCCCTACATTGATGATAATTCTGAGCCGCCTTTCCATGATTCGGGGACGAATCAAGCCTTAGAAAGGGAGAATGATGTGAACCCGAGGACACTTAAGGAGCTTGAAGATCTACAGACCGACATCACACTTAATGGAGATGGTCCTATCACTAGGACTAAAGCAAGGAAGATGTCGAGTGCTTTTTACTCTATCCTAAGGCATGTGTTTTCTTATGCTACCTTGCCTTGGATATCGACTCAGGAGCTCCCTAAGGAAGACCCGGGATTAGTGACACTTCTAGTTCATGAGATCTCGGGATGACTTATGTTTTGGACTATTTTTTAGTTGGTTTTTATACATTATATTCAGACTTTCTCTTAGGGTATTTTCAGCACTTATAGGCTGAATATGGAAATGATGCTTTATGGGCTGATTTTCAGCACTTATGGGCTGAATTAGAAGTCTTCAATTATTATTAGGAAAAATTGCCCAGCTCTAGGTATTTAGGTTTAACGTTTTTTCATTGTGAAGGACAGCCGTATTTTTATCAATCAAAAAAGAAATCAGCAATGTGTTCTAGAGAGAAACTCAAGCGTTCATCCCTTGTTCTTCGTGTGTGCGTATCGAAGAGTGAAGAATCCGTCAATCCTTTCGTGTGTGCGTATCGTTAGGAAAGACAACCCCAATTTGACTACCATTCGAAAGATCGAGCCATCCCTTCTGCGTGGATTCACATCACTCTCAGGGTCCAATCTCAACGTAAGGTTCATTCTATCATCATCTTAACCACAATCTTTAACCAATCACCCTAGAATCACAAGAGTTTTAGCCAATAACACACATTATGAAAATCAAGAGAGAGATTTAATCAAAAAAATAAAGAAAACTTTGAATCTTGAAATAAACTAAACAAATCCTTGAACAAAGGTTCAAAATCTCAAAAACCAAATAAAATCTCAAAACAAACTCCAATCTTGCGTTCACAATGACAAAATAATCAAAAACTAACAAAACCTCTCAAGAACGTCTTTCTTGCCTTGATTTTTAACTTCGATCTTTAAACTTGCTTCTCCTAGGGTTTCCTCAATCCTTCCAGCTCTTCTTTGGCATGTTATTGGATGCTTTAGGATATGGAAAGACGTCCTCTATTTATAGGGAAAAGCTAGGGTTAAAATCTTGATCTTTTGTTGCAATCCTATACTGAATCGGACGATCTAAAATATAAATCGGTTCATCTCTAATAAAATCGTTCGATTTATTACAAATATTGACCCGATTTTGTCTTCTGAGCGTGTTATCTTTTAGTTCCGTCTTCTATCTTCTTTTGTGATATCTTCTCATATCTTTTCTTATCTTTAAGACTCCCTCATGATCCTTTATGATTTCAAGCCCGATATTGATCCATTTCCGCACCAAAACTCCACCATTTTACCTACAAATCAATCAAGAACTCATGTAGACCTCTATTCTCGAAATATATGTGAATATAGACTGAAAGGCACATGATTCTCATCAAATGTATTTAAAATTGAGGTGATATACTCGCAATATGCATGAATATGAAAGCATATAATTCATGTTATCAAAATATCCCACACTTGCCTCTTTCTTGTCCCCAAGCAAGGTTTAAATCTAGAATATAAGATGTCATGGATTATATGATGCTTAAAAACAAAACCTTTTTTTGGAATGTGCTTCTTAATAATGGATCACCCTCCATGTGATGTTTCAAGGCATAGGAAGATAATGTATGTATCAATAGAACCATAGCATGAAAAGACAAGAACACTTTATCCAAGTATATACATAAAATGCATGGTAAAGGATGCTGAGATAATCATAAGAAAACGAATCTAAACCATAAAAGCCATAAACATGTGCATTGATAACACGATTTATGACTTAGGTTTAGGCACTCATTTAGATAGTTTTTCCGCTCATTCATGCATGGTTTGCACTAGTTCGTGACGATTTGCACTTAATTCATGTATTTTGTCGAGATAGACGTCTACACGGACTTTTGCATGCTTTGTAGGTATTTTAGGAGTTTTAGGAGCTTAATCGATACATTTGAGGATCGTTCCTCGAGATGACACACCTTCGGACTCATTGGGATGCAAGCTAGGGGCTAAGGAGGACACATGGGACCTTGTTGGTGCATGCCATGCACCAAATTGAGGCTTGATGATCCAAAATAAGTTGAGGCACCAAAACCACGGCCACTGGGACTTCCATGGGCGTGGTTTTGGCCGTGGTTTTCCCCAGACAGCTTTGACAGCTGTCCTACGATCTTCATGGCCGACTCTTGCAAATTTGGAGGATAAAAGGTGGTCCTGCAAGGCTGTTAGGGGCATCTCCCATCACTCCCATTCTCTCACACACTCTCAACAACAAAGATTCTCTCATTGAAAGATTGGATTGGAGCTACCATTGGAGAAGAAGAAAGGCTTCCATTGGAGAAGAAGAAGAAGCACACTAGTTCATAGTTCCATAGTCTTTTTGAGTGATTTTGAGTGAGCTTTGTGAAACGTTTTGCAAGGGTTTGTAAGAAATGATTCGAACCTTCTTTTGAAGGGTTGTAAGTCCTTCTTGAACCTTGATTTAGCTTGTTTTACTTGTTTCATTTGCTTAACCCATCTTTCATTTCATCTTCTTGCCATGGATTCTATGATTTTATGCTTGATGACTTTGATTGTGATGATGTATGTTGATGGCTAAATAGATGCGATTCTAGGGTAAGAAAAAGATGGTTATGGCTTGGACTATGATAGAATGGACTTAGATGTACCTTTGGATGAATTGTTTGCTCGAACCTAGCCTCTGTTGTAAACCACGGTTTGTTCTATACATTCCACGGCCGTGGTTCTTAATGAACAACCCGTGATTTTGACTGACTTGCTTGATTTGATGAATCTAAGTGCTAGGATGTTAGATTTTTGAAATCTTAGTGTTTCTTAAGCTAAATCTATCCTAGGGTGACCTAGGGTTAGAAACTAATTGTTAGAAGAGACCTACTCGGTGATTCTTGCTCTTAGATACCGAAGATGACAAACTCTAGGTAGTAGTGAGCCTCACAAGCCGCTATTGGATTGAATGTGCTAGGATAGGTGTTTAGGACTTGCCTTCCCGAGACTTACCCGGTAAGGAGAGGTTAGATCCCTAGATAACAATCCGGTTTGTGTAGAATTCCTATCCTTAGGCTCCTTGAGACTTACCCGGTGATAAGACCTTAGGAAAGGATTAGTGGACCATGAGACCTACCCGGTGATTGATCCCAATCTAGAAACACTCACTCCCAACATACTATAGTTGATCCAAGGAATGATTAGATAGCTTGAGTCCTATGCCATAACCGGAATTTCCAACCCCTAGAATCCGTTTTTCTCTCTTTGATCACATATTTCGTGTTTGCTTTGTTTATTTGTGTTTTAGCTTGATCCTTAGTTTGTTTTGCTATATTATATCATTGTGATCCTTGATTGATCACTACACAAAACCAAACCCAAAAATATTGAGATTTTCATTTATTTGTTTCTTTCTCTTTTTCTTAGCCTAGATCAACACTATCCTTAGTCACTAATCGATTCAATCTCACCTCAGTCTTTGTGTTCGACCTCGGAATACTATCCTTACTACAAAATGTCCCGTACACTGCGGGTTCGCTAGGAGTTAGGAGAAATATATCGAGTATAAATTTAAGGCTTTTTGCGTGCATACATCCTTAGCGTAACAAGTTTTTGGCGCTGTTGCCGGGGACTAGGTCTAGATTGAGTCATTTTTGTGATTGTATATAGTGTAGGTCTTTCTTGTTGCTTTTGATCTCGTTTGGTTTGTGTCTTTGCTTTTCAGGACATCTCTACTCTTTAGGTGTATGCGAAGATCTCGTGGAAAGGATTTAGCTCCATTCGATCCCGAACCGGAGAAAACCCTTAGATCTAGATCCAAGAGCAATAGAAAGGGAAAAGAGATGGCCGGGAGAGATCTCCAAGCTGAGTTGGATGAGGATTTAGAGCAAATTAGGTTAAGAGATGAGCTCTTGGAGAATGAAAAGAGACTTGCCAATGAGAGGCAAGAAGCAACTAGGAGGGAGATTGAAGAGATTAGGCAAGCTCTTGTGCAAAGAGAGCTTAATCGTCAACAACCTCCACCTCCACCACAACCGCAACCGGCGGTTAATATTCGGGTTGTGCCCATTGCTATTGAAGAGCCACAAACGTTAGGGCAACGTATGGATCCGGCATAAAGAGCACACCGTCCGAGTGTGAACTTAGGAGATCCCGCAGCCCATGATAACGAGCTCCGCCCTCAAGTTCTACAATGATCCGACATAATCAATTTGGAGGGATAGAAAGAGAGTCTCCTCATCAACACTTGACGAACTATGAGATCTTGATGGAGACTCTAAGGCCGCCTAGATTGGAGAGCAACAACCATAAGCTTAGGGCTTTTTCCTTCTCACTTAAGGATAAAGCCTTGGCTTGGTATCAATCTATTCCACAAGGGAGAGTGAGTACTTGGGAGGAGATGACAACCGAGTTTTTGAGAAAGTTCTTCCCACCTTCCAAGACTACCGAGTTAAGAGGGAAGATCAATGCCTTCGTGATGAAGGATAGAGAAAGCTTATTCAAGTCTTGGGAGAGGTTCAAGGACCTTCTCCTAGATTGTCCACACCATGGTATACCGAAAATTGAGCTATTGGAGATCTACTTCAAAGGACTTGATGAAGATAACCAATTCAAGCTTCAATCTCTTTCCGGTGGAACTTTCATGGAAAAGAATGTGGATGAAGCTTGGGAGGCCAAAGAAACGTGTTAAGGGTGATAATGTATATGATATGTGGTGATAAATCCGGGAATAAGGAATAAACTCTACAATTTTCAACTTCTTCACACCCACCGAAAATAAGCAACTTTACTTCATATTTTTCAATTTTATTTTCACTTGAGAACATGGACAAAAGTGCACAATAATTGTAGCCTGGGAGATCAGTATGCCTCAATTTTCGAGGCGCCTCAAACCGTAATGCACATACTATGACTCATTAGGACTATCGCTCAATCTAACTTTGGCAAGACACAAACACCCGGCTATGTGAATGGTGCCGAGTTACTCATCATCATGATCGACGTCCCTAAACCTTATTTCTATACTTTAACACACTTCACTTTTAAATCAACTTCACAATGTGTTAGCATGAAATATTGTGATATTTTAGGCACGTTTTCTAGATGTTTTTCATCCATTATAGTGTTCATTGATAAGGCATTGAAGCAATTGTTGGCTAGTTTGTTTATATTGCCGATATAGAGGTCTACATAAGCTTTGTGTTGATTGTAGGCGAATAAGAGCTAAAACCGAACAAATTAAGAGAGGATGGAGATGAATTGAGTACATCCAAGGATTGAAGACACCACAAAGAGGCCAAAGAAGATGCTAGGATGAGGAATGACACGAAATAAAGGAAACTACGAGCAATCTATGCTTCCACGCTCTAAAATACGGCCGTAATGAAGTCCACGCTCTAAACCACGGCCGTCGAACTTGGCAACATGAACGTGGAGCATTCCAGAGAGTTACACGGTATAAAGTACGGTCGTGGAAGTTGTGAAGAACCGTAATCCACTTCCACGCTCTAAACCGCGGCCGTGGAACTCCATGAAACCGTGATTTAGGCAATCTTTTGACGAATAAAATATAGACACATTGTCTACGCATATGGGCCGGACGGTTATTCTATCTTTCCTTATAAAAGGACTGAAGGAGGGAGAATTCGGCTCCTTTGATTACGCTCGCTTGCACGTGCCTAGGGTTTCATTGGACGTGCGGAGGATTGCAATTTTGCAACGGAGATTTACGAAGGCCTGAAGATTTAGAAGTTGTGCTTTTGTTCCTAGGTTTGATTAGAAGACGGATTGACAACCCGCTCTTCGTTCTTGTCAAGGATTGTGATTGGTTTGTTTTATTCCAAATCTAATATACATTATACCCTTGTTTGAGGATTTGAGATTGATTTGAAGTTTATTGAAGGTTTTCGAAGGTTTTCATCTTTCATTCTTCTTAATCTTGAATTTGATATCATAATGACTGTTGTTGGCTAAAATCCTTTAGCAATTCTAAGGTGAAGGGTTGATAGTTGTGGCTTAGATGATGATAGATCGATCGTAAACAGATTGGACCTTGAGAGTTAGAGAGATTCGCCGATGAACCAAAATCACGGCCTGTTCTTGAGGTTCCACGGCCGTGGAACTCAAGATCCACCCGTAATTTACATCAGTTTACGAATTTTGCTTTTACTTTGATCCAAGGTTAAAGATTAGCTTTAATCTAATCTTGGCTTGTCCTTTTCTAGGTAGTAATGAAGCCTCAACAACCTTTACTTCGATTTCGAGTGTCACAACCTTAATCGGTTTAGTTAGTCTTGATCCTTGGGTTACAAGTTTGGGTATTTGATATTAATTCTTGTCTTTATATCCTTTCAATACTGAAGCCTCAACAACCTTTATAGAGAGTGTCCTTAGATAAGTCATATAAAGTCTTGGAACTTCACCGTACATTGCTTTACCTTAGCATACCTTTGCAACTCTTAACTCTGTCCTTAGTTCTTTAGTATATCTTGAATCGATTGCCACAATTAGACACCTTGATCTTTAGGGTTGCTGTTTTCCCAATACATTTGCAAAGCTCATACATTTAATTGCTTGACGATTTATAACTGGATTTAACCCCCCAAATTCCTGTGTTCGATACTCTAGAATTCTTGCTTAACTACGTCGATCCGTACACTGCAGGTTCGCTTGCTTGAATCTATTTTTATAAATTTAAGACTTATCTGCACGCACGCTAAGTGGCGAACAAGTTTTTGGCGTTGTTGCCGGGTATTTGGTCTAGGCCGAATTCGGTTACCGGTTGTCAAGCTTGGGAGCTTAGCTCTCGTTATTTGATATCTTTTGTGAGTGATATTTGCAGGTTACTTTAGGCTTATGTGCAGGTCTAGGAACAACAAGGACCTCTTACCTCTTGATCAAGAACTTGAGAAGACTTTGAGGAAGAACCTCAAGGAAAGAAAGATGGCTGAAGAAAGAGAACGAGATTACCAAACGGAGTTAGCGGAGTCCGAAGCTCAACTTAGATGGAGCGAGAAGACATGCAAGGAGGAATCGGAGCGTCATCAATCGAAAGTTGATGATCTAATGGATATGATATTTCAAATAATGATGGAATTGAGCGATCTTAAGAAAAAGAAGAGCAGGAAATCGTCAAGATCGGTTAGAACCCATTCATCCGACGAGGATAGCGACTCTTCCATGCCACCACTAGAGGACATTGATCCGAAGATCAATGTGAACCCATTCGTTCCAAGACCAGCTGCCAATCGTCGTGTTCCAGCTGGGGATGCGAGAGCTGCTCGTATAGATGGAGAGCCAAGAACTCTTGGCCAAAGGATGGATCCAATTCAGCAACCACGCCGTTTAGGTGTGAACTTTGATGCTGATGATATGCAAGGGTTTAGCTTCAACCCGCAAGTTATTACCATCGTTCGCCAAAATCAGTTTGGAGGAACGAGTGCTGAATCTCCACATCAACATTTACAAAATTTCGAGATCATGATGGAGACAATGAAGCCAAAGAATGCAACCACTAACAACTACAAGATCAAGCCATTCTTCTTCTCTTTGAAAGGGAAAGCTTTATCTTGGTATCAAGCTCTTCCAAATGGAAGACTTAACACATGGGAGGACCTTTCTACGGAATTCCTCACCAAATTCTTTCCGCCATCCAAGATGGCGGAGTTGAGAGGTAAGATTAATGCATTTTCTATGAGATCTAACGAAAGTTTGTTTCAATTTCGGGAAAGATTTCAGGACTTGCTATTGGATTGCCCACATCATGGCATTTCCAAACTGAGTTTATTGGAGATATACTATAAGGGACTGGATGTGGAAACACATTTCAAGCTCCAATCCCTTTCATGTGGCACATTCATGGACATGAGGGAAGATAACGCTTGAGACTTCATTGAGAAACAAGCCCGAGTCATAGAAAAGTATTCTCACCGGAAAGTAGAAGCAAATCAAGTGGAGCAAGGAGCAAAGTTATCACCAGCTGCTCAAACTCAAATCTTTTCTTTCAATACCGAGATTAAAGAGTTGAAGGAAGCCATTAAAACCAACTTCCCAAAGCAAAAGGGGCAAGATGTGGGTTATTTGGGAAACAACAATAACCACAATGGGAATGAGAATACAAATCGCAGCAACCGGAACAACAACCGGAACAATTGGAACAACAACAACAACCGGAATAACAATTGGAACAACAATAGGGGTTCAAACAACAACAATTGGCGGTCCAACCAACAACACAATTCCGGTAATTCTTATCCAAATTCAGGAAATTCACTAACTCCACCTTCTTCTTCTTCCATTCCCTTGAAAAGCCAGGAACAAGCATCTAATAGTGGAAGCACTTCGGGGAAAGAGAAGTCCGATCCCATGTTGGAAACAATCTGGGGAAAGCTTCAAGGATTGGAGAGTCGCATCATTAAGGTCGATGATCACATTACTAAGGTTGATAAAGCCCAAAAGGTTTTAGAAAACCAAATGTTTAGTCAAGCTGAGGAAGTTCCTAGGAATCAAGGAAAACTTCCAGAAAAGACGGAGGATAACCCAAAGGGAAGGGTAATGGATATCACAACTAGGAGCGGAGCAACCACCACCGACCCGCAGCCTAAGTTCGTAGAAGTTCCCGTCGAGAAGGAGAAAGAGAAGGGGAAGGAGAAGGAAGATGTCTACGTTCCTCCTCCAGCTTTCAAACCTCCCCTACCATTCCCGCAATCTAGAGCAAGAGCGCGTCTAGACAAGCAATTCGGTAAGTTTATTGAACTCATGAGCAAACTGCATATTAATATACCTTTCATTGATGCAATTGTAGGTATGCCAGCTTATGGAAAGTTCCTAAAGGAGATCCTCTCTAACAAAAGAAAATTAGAGGATTTTGGAGAGGTTAAGATGAGCTCGGATTCATCGGATCTCATCAAGACAATGAAGGAGAAGATGCCCCCAAAGCTGAAAGATCCGGGGTCATTTTGTATTCCCATAGGAGTGGGAGATGTCACATATGATGCATTATGTGATTTGGGAGCAAGCGTGAGCATCATTCCGCTTGCCTTATGCAGGAAGATCGGTTTAGGCAAACCTAAACCGGTGAAGATGACGTTGTACATGGCGGATCAATCCATAACTCGTCCCGTCGGCATAGTTGAAGACGTCCCGGTCAAGCTTGGTAAGTTCTATGTTCCTATAGATTTTGTTGTGCTTGACATTCCTGCAGATAGTCCGGTCCCGATCATACTCGGAAGACCGTTTCTTGCAACATCCGGCTGCATAGTTGACTGCAAGAATGCTAGACTCGCCTTTGACATAGGAGAAGAAAAGGTAGAGTTCGTTCTCTCCACTTTGGTGAAGGAACCAGCTTTCGATGAGGATATATTCAACATCCATGACGAAGAGCTATCTAGAGAGGAGGTAAGTTCGATTCTCTTCAAAGATCCCTTGTAAAAAGTTATTTCTATGAGCATTATGGATATAGGGGAAGAAGAGGAATGCAATGAGGAAATTGAAGCTTTAGAGAAGCAAAAAGAAGTGTATGAAGAAGAATTTGAGAAACTCTTCGATGGGTCAGAAAACGTAAGAAATCACGGTCAGTCGTGCTATTCCACGGCCGTGGAATCCACCAACACAACCGTAATTAGCTATTCAGAGGACTCCAGTAAGTTACACGGAAAAAACCACGGCCGTGGAACAAACAGAGGCACCGTAATTGATTTCCACGCCCAAAACCACGGCCGTGGAGGAAACAGGGGAGCCGTAATTTTGGGTGAATCTGAAGGAAATTGTGTTTTCTCCGCCACTTCTCTTGATTCTTCTCCAACATCTTCTACTTCCTTAGACGCTTCTAAGGAAGCATTGGACACTCCTCAAGAGCCATTAGAGACTCCTATAGTGATGGAATTGAAGCCACTTCCTACACATCTAAGGTATGCATTTCTAGGACCTGATTCTACCTTTCCGGTAATTGTTAGTTCCGATTTGAGTGTAGATGAACATAGTAAGCTCGTGGTGGTTCTTAAGAAACATAGGAAAGCCTTAGGGTATACTATAGAGGATCTAGTAGGAATCAAACCTTCACTATGCATGCATAAGATCCTAATGGAAGAAGACTATAGAACTTCGCGACAACCTCAAAGGTGGTTAAATCCGACCATGAAGGAGGTTGTCAAGAAGGAAATTCTTAAACTACTTGATGTAGGTATCATCTACCCTATCTCCGATAGCAAGTGGGTGAGTCCCGTACAGGTGGTTCCAAAGAAGGGAGGAATGACGGTCATCACCAATAAAAACAATGAACTCATTCCCACACGAACCGTAACTGGATGGAGGATGTGTATAGACTACCGCAAGCTAAACAACGCAACGAGGAAGGATCACTTCCCACTACCCTTCATCGACAAAATGCTTGAGAGGTTAGCACAACACTCACACTTTTGCTATCTTGACGGTTATAGTGGTTTCTTTCAGATCCCGATACATCCGGACGATCAAGAGAAGACCACATTCACGTGTCCATGGGGAACGTTCTTTTATAGGAGAATGCCGTTTGGGCTTTGCAACGCCCCAGCCACCTTCCAAAGGTGCATGATGACTATCTTCTCGGAGTACATAGAGGAGATCATGGAGGTCTTTATGGATGATTTCTCCGTTTATGGTTCCTCTTTTGATAATTGTCTTTCTAACCTTGCTCTTGTGTTACAAAGGTGTGAAGACACTAACCTAGTTCTTAACTGGGAGAAGTGTCAATTTATGGTGAAAGAGGGCATTTTATTAGGACACTTAATCTCTAGTAGAGGGATTGAAGTGGATAAAGCTAAGATAGAGACTATAGAGAAGCTTTTCCCCCAACTTCGGTGAAAGGGATAAGAAGTTTTCTAGGACATGCTGGATTCTATAGAAGTTTTATAAAGGATTTCTCCAAGATATCGAAACCGCTTACTAATTTATTGATGAAGGATGCAGTTTTTGATTTCTCACAGGAATGCTTAGATGCGTTTAACATGATTCGGGAAGCTCTAATCTCAGCCCCGATTATTCAACCTCCGGATTGGAATCTTCCATTTGAGATTATGTGTGACGCAAGTGACGTAGCTATAGGGGCTGTTCTTGGGCAAAACAAGGAAGGACGAACCCACGCTATCTATTACGCTAGCAAGACGCTAGATGAAGCGCAGCTCAACTACGCCACTACCGAGAAGGAATTTTTAGCAATTGTATATGCATTTGAAAAGTTTCGCTCTTATCTTGTAGGTGCTAAGGTGATTGTGTACACGGATCATGCTGCGATCCGGTATTCGCTTGCGAAGAAAGATGCGAAACCAAGGCTGATTAGATGGATTCTTCTCCTACAAGAATTCGATCTAGAGATCCGTGACAAGAAGGGTTCGGAAATTTTGTTGCGGATCATTTGAGTCGACTACCACATCTAGAGGACGACAATCTACCTATAGATGACTCCTTTCCGGACGAGCATTTACATATCATAGAGGAGTGCATCGACGTGATCACCAAAGGTAACGAACCATGGTTTGCTGATTTTGTTAACTATTTGGTTTGCCAAGAATTACCACCCGGATTATCCTACGCACAAAGAAAGAATTTCTTTAAGGATGTTCGAGAATACTTTTGGAACGAACCTCTCCTCTTTAAGAGAGGTCCGGACGGCATCATTCGGCGATGTGTGCCGGAAGATGAGATGCAAAGTGTCATCCGTCATTGTCATTCACTACCTTGTGGAGGACACGCTAGTTCGAACAAGACTAGCGCTAAGGTATTGCAATCTGGATTCTTTTGGCCTACTTTATTTAAAGATGTGCAAACCTTTGTTTCTTGTTGCGATGCTTGTCAAAGAACAGGGAACATATCTAGGAGAAACAAGATGCCTCTTAACAACATTCAAGAGGTGGAGATCTTTGACGTTTGGGGAGTAGACTTCATGGGACCTTTCCCATCATCTTGTGGAAACCAATACATACTTTTAGCCGTGGATTATGTTTCGAGATGGGTTGAAGCAATTGCCTCTCCCACTAATGATGCCATGGTTGTGGTTAAGTTCTTTAACAAGACCATTTTCCCACGATTTGGGACACCACGGACTATCATTAGTGATGGAGGTTCTCACTTCATTGCCCGACGATTTGAAGCTCTATTGGCTAAGTATGGGGTGACTCACAAGATCGCCACCCCTTATCATCCACAAACTAGTGGACAAGTGGAGATCTCGAACCGGGAGATTAAAGGGATCCTAGAGAAGACGGTTTCAAGGACAAAGAAGGATTGGTCTTTGAAGCTAGATGACGCATTATGGACATACCGGACTGCATATAAGACTCCCATCGGAACAACACCATACAACCAGTATGAGAAGTCTTGTCACTTGCCGGTAGAATTGGATCAAAAGGCGTATTGGGCAATAAAGTGGTTGAACTTCAGCATGAAGGAGGCGGGAGAGAAGCGTCTCTTGGACCTTAACGAGCTTGAAGAACTTCGCTTGAACGCCTATGAAAATGCCAAGATCTATAAAGAAAGAGCGAAGCGTTAGCATGATAAGCATATCATCCCAAAGGACCTCAAAGAAGGAGATCAAGTTCTCCTGTTCAATTCAAGGCTTCGTCTCTTTCCAGGTAAGCTTAAATCTCGTTGGACTGGACCTTATCTAATCAAACGTGTTTTTCCCCATGGTGCAGTTGAAGTATGGGGTGAAAAGGGCGGAAGCTTTAAAGTGAACGGTCAACGACTCAAGAAGTATTCGCCGGAACTCCAAGCTGAAGAGTTCGCGCCCACCGCACTCGAATAAGTGCGAATATGGTCTAGCTACGGACTTTAAACAAGTGCTTCTTGGGAGGCAACCCAAGGTATTGCACTTACGTTTTTGTTTTTGATTCGTAGATTAGAATAGTTTAGACGTTTTTGTTTGTTTTGCCTTCGATACCTTCCGGTATGTTCGTGTTTTTGGATGTAGGATCAGTGGAAAAGGAAAAGAGAAGGAAAGGTTTGAAGAAAATTGACGAAACTTGGCCTTTGGCACATTACAGAGAGTTCCACGGCCAAAACCACGGCCGTGACAGCTACAGTGACCATAATTTGCAAAAGCCTGAGAAAAATCACCAAAACCACGGTTCCGTACATTTCCACTGCCGTGGAAACCCCTAGTGACCGTAATTTTCGAAAAAATTTAAGGCCACTATAAAAAACCACGTTTCTTCACAAAACACACCAAAACTCCATTTTCCACGCCCAAAAAGCCGAATCAATCCCCCTCTCTCAAATCTCCGTTCGTTAATCGTTTCGAACGATTCTTTAACCCAAACTGGAGAAAATTCGATCATCTACAAGATCCAAGCAACGATTCGAGTGAACAATCACCGGAGAAGACGGAATTTGGATTTTAAAATCCAAAAACCTAGGTTTTTCTTCTCTTCTTTCACTTGTCGATTCGATTCAGTTTTTGCAAGATATATTAGGAGAACTGATTGGAACTGGATTGAAATTAGTCTAGGGCTCCTATCTACTGATTGTGGTGTTGATTGAGTGATTTTTGAGGATTTACGAACCGAATCACGGTCTTTGGGTATTCCACGGCCGTGGAAATTGAAGAACAGACCGTGGTTTTGAACAGAATATGGATTTTGTTAGGAGAATGTCTAATAGAACCAAGAAGAGGAAGGGCAATGCTTCCTCCTCCTCCCAGGCACCCCCTAGTGAACCACCATCACCACCATCACCCCTACCCCCTAGAATTCCTACGATCCATGAGGATTATCTCGATGCTTTAGAGAGAATTATGAAGAGACCGGTCATAGGACCTCGTTACTTGCTTCTTGAGGATCTAGAGCCACTGAATGTGGTAGGTGACCTTACTTGGTTGCTTGATAGAGCCGGTTTGATCATCTTCTCCGCTATTCGGGAAGATGCGTATGAGGAGATCACTAGAGAGTTTGTGATCTCATTTGAGCATATCGATGTAGATAGGACGGTTTCTTTCCGGCTGATGGAGAGGAACTATGAGTTCTCGATTCGAGAGTTTGGAGCCTTCTTTGGGTTCCATGAGACCTTCAATGGTCGATTTCCTAGTGGCGTGTACGCCAAAGATTTTTGGGAGGATATTGCCATGGTATACGCCAGCGAGGACCGCTGTCAACCTGCTGATACCAAGGCTAAGTTGATTTATCACTTAGCCTTGAAGATTGCCCACCGAGTGCTTTCTGAGTGTCTCTTCCCTAGGACGGAGACTCCTCAGAAGATCAAGTCAGATGAGCTATTTTTGTTGTACTGTATGCTGCATGGGAGGCCTACTGATTGTGCCACCCTCTTAGCTTCTACCATTAGTAAGCTAAAGAACAAGAGGGCCGGCAACATTGGATATGGTGGGATAGTCACCCACATCGCTACACAGTTAGGGGTAGATTTCTCCGCCTGCACTAGGATAGCGGCGAGGCCGTTAGGACTTCAGAGTCTCATGACTAGAGGCTTGATTTTCCCTAGGCATAGAGCTCCACCTACCGCTGCCATGAATTGAGAGGATAGAGGAGGTAGAGGTGTAGCATGGCTTCCCGAGTATTCCATTATGGCTGGACACCATAATTGGAAGGAGACATTCGCTGCTATGCATGCGAATAGATTAGTAGCACCTCCCTACATTCCACCAGAGGCACCTGCTACAGATGAGGAGGAGATGAGAGGAGATGGTGAGTTTGAGAGAGGAGGTGAGGAGCACGATTTTGGTACCTTTCCGGATCAGCCGGATACAGTTCCCGACCTCCCTAGACATTCTCCCCGCCCTCCTAGAGCTTCCGCCTCTTCCTCTCGCCGTGCTAGCGTGAGTGAGAGGCCGACATGGATGGCGACCCCTCCTGAGTGGTACAACACACAGCCGGAGTGGATGAGAGCTCCACTGACTTGGCATGCACAGCCACCACCTGCACCAGCACCATCAGATGCACCAGCTTGGTATAGCCAGGCGCCGGGATGGTACGAGCAGCTGCCGGAGGGGGCCACCGACCTTTCCAGTAGAGTCGGAGCCTTGGAGATCCGCGCGGATGCTAGGGATGCACGAGCCGATGCACATGACCGGATGATGAGAGACATTTACCGCCAGCAGTTTGGACGGAACTACGACCCCGGCTTCTTCCCTTTTCCATCACCACCGGCACCCCAGTGAGGATGATGATGATCTACCGCTTTAGCCACTCTACCACCGTCTTGTGAGTTCATTTTCTTTCTTTCTTTTCTTTATTTCTTTTTGAACATTAGGGACAATGTTTGTCTCAAGTATAGGGTAGGGTGTGACTATTCGTTTGTAATAACTCTACTCACTTTTGCTTGCTTTGATCGAGAACACTTTCCATGTTTCATTCCATTGTTACATATTTCATTATCACATTGCATGAAAAAGCTTTTGAAAAACCCATAAAAATCAAAAAATTTTGTGCTTCTAAGAATTGAGATGATTTCTATGATAATCACTACTTGTGAATTGAGTTTTTGATGACAATTGTATGCTTAAACAAATAGTGAATTGAAAAGAAATTGAATGAGTTAATTATCCCTCTTTTTCAAGTTTCATAATGTGAAGAGTATTACCTAAAAATCATATTGAGAAATCAAGGTTGAAATCACATGATAAGTTCTTATACTTCTTGTTGAGATGATTAAGGCAATTCGATTTTCTTTCTTCTTTCTTTGATCATTTAGCCCCTCAATGAAATAATGGTCTCCCTTACCTATCCGGGAATTTGGAGGAGTTGATATTTGGCATGTTTGATGTGGGAGGGCCATGAAAGAAAAATTTTGCATTCAAAGAATAGAAAGAACTTATAGGTTTGGGGAAGTCAATCATGACGATGAGTAACTCGGCACCATTCACATAGCCGGGTGTTTGTGTCTTGCCAAAGTCAGATTGAGCGATATTCCTAACGGATTATGGTATGTGCATCAAGTGTTTGAGGCATCTTGCAAAAATTGAGAACCGCCAATCTCCTAGGCTTCGGTTTTTGTGCACCTCTGTCCATAAGTCCAAAAGTAAAGTCGAAAAATTATGTGCAAAAGAAGAGAGCAAAGCTCTAAGTTGAAAGTATTGCAAAACCGCAAGAGAAAAAAAGAAAAGAGTTAGTTATCCACTTTCCCGGATTTATGCACCACATTCCTTATAGTTTCCTTTCCCTTTCAGCATTCTAGACCTTATTTGGAAGTCCTTAAGATCAAGGGAATGTTATATGACTTGGTGATCTAAATTGAAGTTTCTTATGATTGATTTTGATAATGTTTGAAGGTTATGATGCTTACATTGATGTTTGATTAATTCACGATGTCTCCTTTCTCTTTATTCTTTGCTTATGTATATGACAGTCTCGTGAATGAATGAAGCAAGGTTTGAGAATGATCTATTGACTAGAAGCACATTCACCTAAAAGATGTTTTGTTTTTGAGATTGCATACATATTTCATTCTAACTTTAGTTCTAAAGCTTTTTGAAAGACCTTGCTTGGGGAGAAGCAAGTGGCAAGTATGGGGTATTTTGTTAGCATGAAATATTGTGATATTTTAGGCACGTTTTCTAGATGTTTTTCATCCATTATAGTGTTCATTGATAAGGCATTGAAGCAATTGTTGGCTAGTTTGTTTATATTGTCGATATAGAGGTCTACATAAGCTTTGTGTTGATTGTAGGCGAATAAGAGCTAAAACCGAACAAATTAAGAGAGATGGAGATGAATTGAGCACATCCAAGGATTGAAGACACCACAAAGAGGCCAAGGAAGATGCTAGGATGAGGAATGGCACGAAACAAAGGAAACTACGAGCAATCTATGCTTCCACGCTCTAAAATACGGCCGTAATGAAGTCCACGCTCTAAACCACGGCCGTAGAACTTGGCAACATGAACGTGGAGCATTCCAGAGAGTTACACGGTATAAAGTACGGTCGTGGAAGTTGTGAAGAACCGTAATCCACTTCCACGCTCTAAACCACGGCCGTGGAACTCCATGAAACCGTGATTTATGCAATCTTTTGACGAATAAAGTATAGACACATTGTCTACGCATATGGGCCGGACGGTTATTCTATCTTTTCTTATAAAAGGACTGAAGGAGGGAGAATTCAGCACCTTCACTTACGCTCGCTTGCACGTGCCTAGGGTTTCATTGGACGTGCGGAGGATTGCAATTTTGCAACGGAGATTTACGAAGGCTTGAAGATTGGGAAGTTGCACTTTTGTTCCTAGGTTTGATTAGAAGACGGATTGACAACCCGCTCTTCGTTCTTGTCAAGGATTGTGATTGGTTTGTGTTATTCCAAATCTGACATACATTATACCCTTGTTTCAGGATTTGAGATTGATTTGAAGTTTATTGAAGGTTTTCGAAGGTTTTCATCTTTCATTCTTCTTAATCTTGAATTTGATATCATAATGACTGTTGTTGGCTAAAACCCTTTAGCAATTCTAAGGTGAAGGTTTGATAGTTGTGGCTTAGATGAAGATAGATCGATCGTAAACAGATTAGACCCTGAGAGTTAGAGAGATTCGCCGACGAACCAAAATCACGGCCTGTTCTTGAGGTTCCACGGCCGTGGAACTCAAGATCCACCCGTAATTTACATCAATTTACGAATTTTGCTTTTACTTTGATCCAAGGTTAAAGATTAGCTTTAATCTAGTCTTGGCTTATCCTTTTCTAGGTAGTAATGAAGCCTCAACAACCTTTACTTCGATTTCGAGTGTCACAACCTTAATCGGTTTAGTTAGTCTTGATCCTTGGGTTACAAGTTTGGGTATTTGATATTAATTCTTATCTTTAGATCCTTTCTATACTGAAGCCTCAACAACCTTTATAGAGAGTGTCCTTAGATAAGTCATATAAAGCCTTGGAACTTCACCGTACATTGCTTTACCTTAGCATACCTTTGCAACTCTTAACTCTATCCTTAGTTCTTTAGTATATCTTGAATCGATTGCCACAATTAGACACCTAGATCTTTAGGGTTGCTGTTTTCCCAATACATTTGCAAAGCTCATACATTTACTTGCTTGACGATTTATAACTGGATTTAACCCCCCAAATCCCGGTGTTCGATACTCTGGAATTCTTGCTTAACTACGTCGATCCGTACACTACGGGTTCGCTTGCTTGATTCTAGTTTTATAAATTTAAGACTTATTTGCACGCACGCTAAGTGGCGAACACAATGCTTTCACATTAGCATGCTTCCTAATTCCCAGAAAAGATAAAGGGAAGACAAATAATATATATGAGGTGTTTAACGTGGATAAGAAGAAGAAAGAAAAGAAAAAATGAATCGACTTAATCATTCCAATATGATGTATAAGAACTTATTAAGCGGTTTTTGACCATTATTCCTTAATTTTATCAAAACATCAAATAGCATACAAATCATATATAATTTCAAATAAAGTATTTAAGTCCACATATGCCATAATTTAATCTCAACATACAAGTCATCTTTTGCCAATTCACATACACAATTATCATCATTGAGATCATATCAGTTTTTAGAAGCACATAAGTTTATAGAATTTTTCAATTTTATTTTTAGAAATGTATTGAAGTTGTGGAGAAGACGAAAAAGTGAATCATTTATACATTCTGAGTTTTGTGAAGAAAATCGACCGATTTTCTGGGCCGATTTTTTTATCGGCCCTTCTTCAGATCCGTTCACTTACAAGCGTAATCGGGTTGTTCTTAGGGGTAAATTGACCGAAGGTATTTCTATGGTCGTCTATACCCAATCAAAAGTAAATCCCGACTTAGCACTAAGAACAAGTATAGTGATTAAGTAAGGGTCGAACTCAAGAGAGTTAAGGTGTTTTACATGCGATTATCGATTATGACAAGGAACACAAGGGGGGGGGGGTTGGTTGAATTGATGCACACAAAAACTTATGAAAACGATTAATGCGACAAGTAAGACAAAAATGGATGAATCTACACTAGGTTGATTCTAAGCATACAATTGCTACTTTGGTGAGTTCCTTTTACAAGTTTTCAAGTAATCTCCCGTCTCGATCATATATATGTGTTGGGCCAACCGACATCAACACAACTTAACAGGTTAGTGTTCCGTAAACCTACAAGAACAAATAACAAGTTAACTTTCAAACAAAGACTAAGGGATATAAAGAGAAGATTAAAACCGTTAAACTTATCTTTATATTTGTGTTCCTTTTCTGTAAGTAATCACAACCCGTTATTACTTAAAGTTGCTACTAGATTAAAGACCCGAACCCAGAACCTGTTAATCCTAGTTGTTTACATGCACTTTAGAACCTAAGATGATCAATCTCAAGCAATAGTAAACATGCAATTAGACAATAGAGATCAAGGAGACACAAAGTATTATTGAATAAAAACTTATATTATAAATAACTTACAACCAAAGTAACAATGCAGCTTCAAACCAACCCAATGTAGCAAGGGAGTTACCAACTCATTACAAAGGTAGCAAGACAATCTAAGTGGATAATTTGTTGGCTAACAAAATGATAAGATGGATGATTCTAGCAATCAATCAAGGAATATTTATACTACAAAAGACACTATATAGGAGTAAATGGCCGGCCCAAAACAGCCATCTTTAATGCCATAAAGGTGGTGTAAACAGCCGGAGTAAAGCGTCTGACGTTAAGCCGCAGGAGCAGCCTTCAGCTCCGCAGGGGCAGTGAAGGGAAAAACGCTTGATCTTCTTCATGGCCGCAGGGGCGGCTAGGCAATTCCGCCAGGGCGGATCTTCAATGCTCTTCAAACGTCTGACCCTTCGACTTTCTGACGTTTCTGATGCCAAGCCGCCGGGGCGTCCCTATGTCGACGCAGGGGCGGTGACACAACCTCTTCGCCTTCCAGCTCCCAGGTTGAGGCGCAGGAAGGGGCACTGTGAGAGGCGTAGGGGTGCTGGTCTTCGTCTCTTCAAGGCAGGTCACCGCAGGGGCGCCAAGGAGTGGCGCAGGGGCGGTGACACACTTCATGGCCGGCGTTGGCGAAGGCGCAGGGGGCGCTCGGTGTAAGGCGTCACTTGTAGAGACGGTGACAAGGCTCCACAGGGGCGGTGAGGCAACATAAGCTTTGCTTCGTGAACGATCTTCACTCCTAAGTGCTTATAACTCCTTCCTTAGCTTCTTTTAGTCTTCTTCTTCCGGAATAAGGAGTTAGTATCATAAACCGACACAAATGCAATAAAAAGACTCTAAAAACTATCCTAAATGATAGTGATTCCATCACCTATCAAACTCCCCCATACTTAGACCTTTTACTCGTCCCCAGTAAAACAAATGATAACAACTAGACTCAAAGGTCTCAGGAAGCATGGGTAAGCAAGAAAAGACAATGAAAACAAGAGAAAAGCCAAGAAAGAAAATAATGAAAAGAGGGGAAATGTGAGAAAAAGAGAGAAACTACCATCCTTATTGCTCCAAGAGTGGCTTACCCGGACAACCTCCTTATGACTCCCCTTCTTATGTCGCCAAACGCCGGAAGGGAAACCTACACTCGGTGTCGCTCATTTTGCCAAGGCGCCCTTTCGGGTTTTCACCTTGCCACTCTTATTCTTTTCTCACTTGAACTCACATCCCTCAAGTCCAATTTTTCACCAACCTAAGGTTGGTCGGACTACCTTCTTTTTGCCTAAACCGCCCTTTCGGGTTTTCGGTTTATCCGAGGTTTTTCATGCCTTTTTTCATTTTCTTTGGCTTTTTTTTTTTATATTTTTTACTGTGAATTTCAATCTGAATTCAAAAGATGCAAAATAAACTCAAAACAACTCAATTAATTTTACAAGCAATGATATATCCCTCCCCCATACTTGAAGTACACTTTGTCCTCAACGTGGAAATGAATCAAAGATAAATGTGGGAGAAGGGAAGAGAAATGTACCCCTCAGTGGGGTGGTCCGGATGGACCACCAGGACCCTCCTCCGGTGGGTAAGGAAAATGGCAGAAGAGGTGCTCCTGCCAGCGGTGAAGGGTGTCGATACGGCCCTCCTGAGCCTCCATCCTCTCTCTAAATAAAGTCTCATAGCTAGCTTGCCAAGCCAGCTGCTGAGTCTCCAACTGCTGTTGATGAGCCGCCTGCCAAGCATCCTAACGACGGTCAAAGTGAGTGGTCATGGAAGAGGCGAAACTGGATTGCCACGTCTGCTGCTGCTCAAGCATGGACTGCTGGTACTCGGTCTGCCATGCCTGGTGCTGTGTAGACAAGGCCGCCATCTGAGCCTGCAGACTCTCCATGGCCTGACTGCCGTGTGCTGTCGTCGGCATCTCCTCATTAGTGGTGGGGGCTCGGTTGGAGCCGGCTGCGTATCTCCCAACAATATCTGCCTGAGGTCGTCTCGGAGGGACTAGGTCAGCTGGTACATACAGATCGGAGAGCTCGTCTCCCAATGGAAGTCGTCGGGGGAGGTATGTGATGTGACTCCCATCTGCTAAAGAGAGCCAAAAACGATGCTCCCTGTCTCTCTTGAGGAGCCTGCACCTCCTCAACATACCCTCCGTATAAAGTGGGGCTTCTAATCCGTCCTCTAAAGTAGAGAGATCCATCACCTGTGCAGCCAACAAGGAGATGATCCCTCCTCCCACAATATCACGTGGCTCATTTTTTCGAATCCGCTTCAAAGCTGTAAGGAAGAGGTATGACCAATCCGGTACCCAGTCGTTTGTGGAGAGGCAGGCGTATAGCAGCGGAAGGTCCTTAAGAGCAACCTTATTCTCCTCCTTGTGTCCACAGAAGACACTCATGAATACCTTCGAGATGAGCCTCAAACAGGGGTGAGTGAATTTATTGGAGTACTCACCCCCTGACATGAAATTCAGAACTTATGGTGGCCTGCTAGAACTCTATCAAATCAGGTGTCGGAATAGGTTCCCACCAGTTGTCGGAAGCGGCTATAGTCACCCCTAATGCCTCCTGCAACTGGGTGTAGTCTAATGTGTACTGCCTTTTGTTGAACTTGAATGTAAGTCCAACACACCCATGGTCCACCGTTTCCATTTTGAAGGTGGCAATGAACTGGCGGCTGAGCTCGGGGTATGTTGGAGCGGTTGTGGTCAAAAAATCCCCGAGCCCGGCGTTGTTGAGAAGCTCCTGTATGCTCTCCAACAAACCCAACTGTTCCAAAGTAGGAACGTCTAGAAATCGGGTTGCATACACATCCCTACTTTGTGCAATCCTATACCGCATTGTCTTGGCTTCCAAAAACTTATACTTCTTCTGATTCTCCATCTCTTGCAGTTGAGACAATCAAAGGAATTAGAAATTTTAGAAAATTGAGTGAGAAACGAACCCTCTGTTGTGTTTTCCGCAGGGGCGGCTGCAACAGGCGCAGGGGCGGCTCGACGCAGGGGCGGGAGCTTGAAGGCGTAGGGGCGGGCGAAGAGCAGAGGGCGATTTGGGCGTTCGGCAATGATGGTGGCGATGGGGCTTTTTCGGCGTTTTCTTTGTTGTTGCAGACGTAGCCGGAGGTAAGGCAGTGGAGTTTGGAGAGTGAGAGGGTTGAGGTGGTGTTTGTGTGTGGTGGTGGAGATGGTTGGTGTCACAAAGGGGCGGCGCAACAGCGTCTGGACAGGGCGGTGCGAGATCTTCCGGAGGGCGCGAAGGCGTGGGAGGCGAGTCGGTTAGGTTTTTGAAGGATGAATGGAGAGGGAGTAAAGAGGGCGGTAGATGTAGGTTATTTTTAGGAAGTGTATTTTTTTTCTTTCCTTAACAAAACAGCAGGGGCGGCGTTTGTCAATGCAGGGGCGGTGACAGGGAAGAGGGGGTTCGCAGCCTCAACGCCGGGGTGGAGCTGAGGATGTGTGTCAAGGGTGGCAGCCGCAGGGGCGTAGGAGCGTCACCGCGGGGGCGGTGGCCAGCGTGAGCAGACGCTGGCCCAGCGCCGGGTGCGGCGCTGGCCATGGGTGTCACCGCAGGGGCGGGGACTTCGAGCCACAAGGGCGGTTTTCTTGACAGAAGCTCCTCTTCTTATTTCTTCGGGATGCCTCTTGAGCAGCGCCTTTGTTTTACGTCGTTGACTCGACGTAGGGACTCTTCCTCTATGATTGAGCCTCTTCCAGCATGACCTTTGGGTTTATAACCGTTTGTGAAGGTAATCCTTCAGAGGACCTAGTTTCGACTCTTGTAATGGCTTCCGCCATTTGACCAACCTGTTTTTCAAGGTTCTTGATGCTAGATTTTGTTGTTTGGACATGAGTAGCAAAGTGTTTAGTCAAAACCTACAACATATCTTCAGTTGAGTGATACTTACCTTGACGGGGTTGTTGTTGTTGGTTTTGTTGATCTCTCCAACGAAAATTTTGTTGGTTACGCCAATTTGGCATGAAATTCTGTGCATAGGGATCGTTCCTAGGTCTTTGGTGTTGTGGTTGTCCATAACCCATTGCGTTTACCTCAGCATCATCATCCTGGACTTGTGGACACATATCCGTTGAATGATACGGGTCAACACAAACTCCATAAGCTTTGAGCTGCTATGGCGTTCCCATAAGTGTTAGCCTCTTCACCATTTCCTTCAGTTCCGCGAGCTCGGTGGAAATCTCATTCTTCCCGGAACTCACAGCATGAACTCGTTTCTTAGCCGGGCTCCTTCCAAAGTTCCGAGTACCTTCCGCTAGTTCCTGTATCTTTTCCAAAGCAAGGTCAAGAGTAGAGTTAAGAATATTACCTCCGCAAGCCGCATCGACGATCCTCCTTTCATTGTCTAGCAAGCCATTGTACAAGTACAAGACTAGATCTTGAGTTGAATATCCGTGAAAAGGACAGCTGGATCGGAGGCGTGCAAACCTTTCTAAGTACTCGTAGAGAGTTTCATTCCCTTCTTGCTCGATGTTGCTTATAGCTTTCTTCAAACTGTTGGCCTTCTTAGCTGGAAAGTATTTCTCCAAGAACGCCTTGTGAAGGTTCTCCCAAGTGTCGATACTCCCGGATGGAAGGTTGTAATACCAATTATCCGCCGAATCTTTGAGTGTGAAGCCGAATGCCCTCATCTTGATTTGTTCTTCGGTAATGTTGACCGGCTTCATGCTCATACACACGGTATGGAACTTCCCAAGGTGCTTGATGGGGTCTTCACCACTTAGCCCATGGAAGGATGGAAGCAGGTGAATGATGCCCGGCTTGAGCTCAAAGTTGACTCCTTCCCCTAGTGCTAGTATAGTGAGCGCAAGAGGGTTTTGAGCCAAGGTGGGCTACGTAAGTTGACAAAGAGTACGGTCAGCCATCTCTTGTTGAAGTTGTTGTTGTCTTCATTGCCGGATATGCGTCCTCTCAATTTCTGGATCAAAAGAAGCAAAGCCGGAGTTAGTAGCACGGGTTTGAACCACAAAAATGGTTCAAACCAATAATCAATAATAACAATAAAACACTAAAACTCCCCGGCAACGGCGCCAAAATTTGACCGAAGGTATTTTTATGGTCGTCTATACCCAATCAAAAGTAAATCCCGACTTACCACTAAGAACAAGTATAGTGATTAAGTAAGGGTCGAACCCAAGAGAGTTAAGGTGTTTTAGATGCGATTATCGATTATAGTGACAAGTAATACAAGGGGGGGGGGTTGGTTGAATTGATGCACACAAAAACTTATGAAAACGATTAATGCGACAAGTAAGACAATAATGGATGAATCTACACTAGGTTGATTCTAAGCATACAATTGCTACTTTGGTGAGTTCCTTTTACAAGTTTTCAAGTAATCTGCCGTCTCGATCATATATATGTGTTGGGTCAACCAACATCAACACAACTTAACAGGTTAGTGTTCCGTAAACCTACAAGATCAAATAACAAGTTAACTTTCAAACAAAGACTAAGGGATATAAAGAGAAGATTAAAACCGTTAAACTTATCTTTATATTTGTGTTCCTTTTCTTTAAGTAATCACAACCCGTTATTACTTAAAGTTGCTACTAGATTAAAGACCCGAACCCGGAACCTATTAATCCTAGTTGTTTACATGCACTTTAGAACCTAAGGTGATCAATCTCAAGCAATATAGTAAACATGTAATTAGACAATGGAGATCAAGGAGACATAAAGTATTACTGAATGAAAACTTATATTATAAATAACTTACAACCAAAGTAACAATGCAGCTTCAAACCAACCCAATGTAGCAAGGGAGTTACCAACTCATTACAAAGGTAGCAAGACAATCTAAGTGGATAATTTGTTGGCTAACAAGATGATAAGATGGATGATTCTAGCAATCAACCAAGAACTATTTATACTACAAAAGACACGAAATAGGAGTAAATAGCCGGCCCAAAACAACCACCTTTAATACCATAAAGGTGGTGTAAACAGCGGGAGTAATGCTTCTGACGTTAAGCCGCAGGGGCAGCCTTCAGCTCCGTAGGGGCGGTGAAGGAAAAAACGCTTGATCTTCTTCATGGCCGCAGGGGTGGCTAGGCAATTCCGCTGGGGCAGATCTTCAATGCTCTTCAAACGTCTGACCCTTTGATGACATGAATTATGACCTATTTTTAGGCATGTATTTATATAGATTTTCCCTTAATTTTGCATGCATAGACATACATTCATGGCATTTATGGTTATATTTACCTACTTTGCAAGAATAGAGGTGTACACAAAGTTTTATTGCATTTGTAGGTAATTTGGCGAATTATGGAGCAAAAATGGCACATTTAAGGATTAAGCTTTGAAGCGGGACAAAAAGCAGCATAAAAGGAATTTAGGACGCGCCAAAGTATTCTCTGATACCGTCTGACGCGCCAAAGTATTTTCTGATACCTTATGACGCGGCCCAAAGTATCTTCTGATACCAGCGGATTCGACATCTTTTTAGCCCAAATATTTAGGGTTTTATCTTTAAAACCTAGATAGATCCCTACATATATTCGATAACCTTCAACATTGAAAGGCGGTCGGTGACAGCCCCAGGATTTGGATCCCCAAAGAGTGGGACGCTTTAAGGTTTTATTGCGTACAAGGAAGATTTGGGGAAGGACGCACTTTCCTATTTTTGGAGTTGGAAGATCTTAGGGTTTACATTTGAAGGCGGATTGACATCCCGTTCTTCATTGTCCCTAGAAATTTTGTGAGGTTTTTCTGTTCCTTTGATTCTACATCCATTGAACGCGGTTTGCGATTATTGTGTTTGATTGACATTTGTTTTGGGTTTATTATTGAGATTTCAAGGTTTTACCTTTTCTCCCTTTCATATTTGATTATTGATATCATAACGATGATTATTGGCTAAAACCCTTTAGCAATTCTAAGGTGAAGGGTTGATAGTTGTGGCTTAGATAATGATAGATCGGTCGTAATTTAATTGGACCCTGAGAGTTAGAGAAATATCGTCGACACCCTAAATCACGGCCTGTTCTTAGGTTTCCACGGCCGTAATTCTCAAGATCTGCCCGTAATTTGTGTCAGTTTACGAACCTTGCTTTTACTTTAATCCAAAGTTAAAGATTTGCTTTAACTTAGTCTTGGCTTGCCTTTTCTAGGTAGTAGTGAAGCCTCAACAACCTCTACTTCGATTTCGAGTGTCACAACCTTAATCGGTTTAGTTAGTCTTGATCCTTGGGTTACAAGTTTGGGTATTTGAGATAAATTCTTGTCTTTAGATCCTTTCTATACTGAAGCCTCAACAACCTTTATAGAGAGTATTTCTAGATAAGTCATATAAAGCCTTGGAACTTCACCGTACATTGCTTTACCTTAGCATACCTTTGCAACTCTTAACTCTGTCTTTAGTTCTTTAGTATATCTTGAATCGATTGTCACAATTAGATACCTGGATCTTTAGGGTTGTTGTTTTCCCAATATATTTGCAAAGCTTTACCCTTTTACTTGCTTGACAACTTTACAACTGAATATGTTCCCCCCAAATCCCTGTGTTCGATACTCTGAAATACTTGCTAATCTACGCCGATCCGTACACTGCGGGTTCGCTTGATTTTATTCTAGTTTTATAAATTTAAAGCTTGATTGCACGCACGCTAAGTGGCGAACACCCTTCGACTTCCTGACGTTTCTGATGCCAAGCCGCCGGGGCATCCCTATGTCGACGCAGGGGCGGTGACACAACCTCTTCGCCTTCTAGCTCCCAGGTTGAGGCACAGGCAGGGGAACAGTGATAGGCGCAAGGGAGCTGGTCTTCGTCTCTTCAGGGCAGGTCACCGCAGGGGCGCCAAGGAGTGGCGCAGGGGCGGTGACACACTTCATGGCCGGCGTTGGCGAAGGCGCAGGGGGCGGTCCGCTGTAAGACGTCACCCGCAGGGGCGGTGACAAGGCTCCGCAAGGGCGGTGAGGCAGGAGAAGCTTTGCTTCATGAACGATCTTCACTCCTAAGTGCTTATAACTCCTTCCTTAGCTTCTTTTAGTCTTCTTCTTCTGGACCAAGGAGTTAGTAGCATAAACCGACACAAATGCAATAAAAAGACTCTAAAAACTATCCTAAATGATAGTGATTCCATCACCTATCATAAATCGACCGATTTTTTTGGGCTGAACCGATATTTGGTTTGTGATGTCGAATTAATCGATTCTGTAAAGTTCTTCTCAAACAAATACTTCAAACAACCTCCTCAAACAATTCCTAAGAAACTCAGCTCAACAATTGCAACAATACAACACTCCAAAAACACGAATCTAAGCAAGGTAATTTTGTTAGGGTTTGGATCGAAAAAACCTCTTGCGTCTTCGGTTAAGATCTTCATGAGATCTTTTTTGTTGTGGCCAAGATCTTCTCTTCAAAACCGTTTGAATATCTTCTTGTTGGTTGCCCGAGATCTTCTCCTTGAGAATCTTCTCAAATCTTCTTGTGATCCTTTGGTAGAGATCTTCGTTTTGGTTGTTGAGATATTCAAATCTTGTATTTGAAAGGCCTTAGGCGAATCTACCTTTGTAATGTATTTCATGGCTTCCACGTTTGATCTTTGTAATACAGTTCAAGGTTTCCGTGCTCGTCCTTTGTAATGTGGTTCAAGGCTTGCGTTCTTCCTTTGAAATGCTTTCCAAGGCCTGCACATATTTAACAAACAAAACAAAACATGCAATCTAGAAATACAATCGATATTTGAAAGTTTATAAAGCCACATATAAATTTTAAGTCTTCCATTATTCACATAAGCAATTTATAATCAAGGTGGAGTTACCACCTGGTGTATCGCTGGTTGCAACCTATAGCCTCGGTCTCGAGCAACCATTGAAATACCTCCGGAAGTAGGGCGAGCCTCTCCTCTCTCTCTTCCTCCCTTTGTCGGAACCTGTACTGATCTTGACATTGATAGTAAGCAAAGGGAAGCTACTCTGGTTTCCAGCACGCAACGGACTTGAGTTCTCGCCGTCTACTCCTACATGCAGTTCCATCCCAGTGGAGCAACTTCTTCTAGTCGGTCGCCATCGCCGATGTCGGTAGCGAGGGGCTGTTGCAATCTGTAGAAGTCGGCACCCTCTTCTGCCTTAGCCTCTAGCTAGCCATCCGCCAGCAATCGGGCTCGAAGTCAATTCCTTCTACGTTATGTGAGATTGGGCAAGGAGGTGTTGTTGAAGGGCCTCGAACCTGCGACGCGTAGGGACCTTGTAGTCTAGGAAACCGGTAGTGAATTTCGAACCCGAAACCAATCGCAATTTTCTATTTTGTTTCCAAATTTCGTAGTGAAGTACTACTGACTTTGGAGATACACTTCGATGCTTTACAATGATCTCCCATCGTTCAATTTTTGATATGTTATAGGTTGATATGGATAGTTTATAGTATAAAACTTTGAGAACAATCCAACAGTCGGATTTGATATTATGAGGTTCCAAAGTAGGACACTTGGGCAGTTTTTGCAAAAGTAGAAATTGTGGCGAAGTATGGGAAGTTTGGTACCTTTGTGTCATTTTAGGGATTTTGTGTAGAATTAGTGGAATATTAATTTTGGGGTTACTTTGTTCTAATGATGAGAGTGTATAGCATAGAAGTTTAGAATTTTTTTTTGAAGTTTTGGGTTTTTATACGAGTGTTATGTTGAGTCAAAGTGGGATCCTAGAGCATTTTTCATGAAAGTTAGAAGTTGGAAAAAAGCTTCCAACTTAGTTGAATCTTTTTTTTGAATTTTGGATTATGGTTTTGGGTTTCATAGGATATTTTGGAAGTATTCTAGGAATATTTCTAGGGTTTTGAGACTCAGGGGTAAAATCGTCTCTTTACTCTTATAAGGGTAAAATGGTAACTTCCGTTAAGATAAACTTTAGTGTCTTATAAGTTTCCAACTTCTAAGAGGTTGAGACATATTTCTGATCAACTTTCCTTTTATATCATAAGGTTGAGTTCTTTCTTGCGGATCGAGTTTTTGAGATATCAAAAACTATAACTCGATTTAGGTAAGTCCCTTGGGCTTACTTAGCTGACTTATGTGTGTTACGTAATTGTAATGGTCATCAGTGCTTGTGGGTTGTTCACGAAGGAGATGCACCATGCAAAAGTCTTACAATTTATACTCGATCTATTTTCCTAATCTACCTAGCGAACCTACAGTGTATGGGTTGTTTCGTAGCATGGAAAGCATTCCGAGGTCGAACACAAAGGCCAAGGTGAAATTGAATCATGCAATGATCATGGATAATATGAGTCTAAGTTAAGAAAAGAAAAAGGAATAAAGAAATGAAAACCATATTGTTTTTGGATGGGTTTTGGGGTGATCAATCAAGGATCACAATCATGCAATGTTACCAATCAATCAACAACTCAAACACCGGATATAAGATCAAGTTATGAAAAGCGGATTCTACAAATTCGTATTTCCGGTAATGCCATGGACTGAAGCTTCTAATCAACAAAGGACAAGTTGCGGCAAGTTAGGAAAGGGTGTTTCACTAATGCGAATAATCACTCGTTAAGTCTCATGTTCACTAATCCCGCACCAAGGTCCTATTACCGGGTAAGTATTAAGGAACCTAAGCTGGAAATTCTACACAAACCGGATCCCTACCTACGGTCAAACCTCTCTTACCGGGTAAGTCTCGGAAAGGTAAGTCCTAAGCAGCGATCCTAGCACACTCGATCCAATAGCGGCTTTTTTGGCTCACTACTACCTAGTCTTTATCATCTTCCATACCTAAGAGCGGGAAATACCCGGTAAGTCTCTTCCCTCACTTAGTTTACTAACATAGGTCACCCTAAGCTAGATTAGGCTCAACAAACACTAGGATTTCAATTGTCAAACATCCTAACATGAAGATTCATCATAAGAGCAACAAAACAACAATCTCGGGTGGATCATAAACATCTCGGCCGAAATGGCATGAAGAAAAAGCCGAGATCTTAAATTGAGCTCGGGTTCGAGCATACAAGCTATCCTAAGGTACATTAAGTCTATTCTATCATCATCCAAGCCGTAACCTTTCATCCATCACTCAAGAATCACATCTTACTTAGCCAACAACAATCATTTCGGAATCATTCATCATCATATCAACATGCATGCATACCATAGCTAGATAGAGAGAAGTAAAGGAGATGAAAGAAAAACTTAGCTAAATAATGAGTTTAAACCAATCTTACAAGTCTCCAAGAGTAGATTCAGTATATCCAAACAATCTCTTACAAGTCTCCTCACTACAAGTCTCTCAAACTCACTCTAAATCTATCAAATGGTGTGTTCTTCTTCTCCCCTTCAATGGGAGTGTTTTTATTTGCTTCTCCCACACAATGGATGATGCAAATCAGAATGGGGATCCCTGCAAAAGTGTCCAAGTTGTCATATAACGCCTCACTCAACCAAGGAAAAGCAAGGGTCGCAAGATAGGAGATGTGTGCCAAGTGTAATGGCTCTCTCCATAGGAATCTCGGTTGCTTCCAGGGGCCGTCTTGGCCGAGATGCTTTTCCATGGATCGATATTAGGTCCAACCAAGCTAGGATCATAGCTAACCA
This sequence comes from Fagopyrum homotropicum, assembly GCA_033239125.1. Classification (NCBI taxonomy): domain Eukaryota; kingdom Viridiplantae; phylum Streptophyta; class Magnoliopsida; order Caryophyllales; family Polygonaceae; genus Fagopyrum; species Fagopyrum homotropicum. The sequence continues at coordinate 104,162,213 of BSWB01000002.1, forward strand.
AGAGTTGGTGCATGGTTTGCACCAACTAAGGTCCTTGCGTTCTTGTTTCCTCCAAGATTGCATCCTTGGAACCTCGAATTCGAACCGCCGCGAGGCTTGATCCTCGGATGTGATCAATAATGTCTAAAAGCTCCCCAAAATACCTACAAAACTGACAAAAGCTCGTGTAGATGTCTATTCCAACAATATGATTTGATTAAGCGTAATCGTCCCGAACTAAGGCAAAACTATGCATGAATGAAGGGAAAAACTACCTAAATAAATGCGTAAACTAGTGTCATATATCCTGTCATCAAAATACCCCATACTTGCCACTTGCTCGTCCCCGAGAAAGGTTCAAACCTAAGTTACGAGATGTCATGAGTTATGAATGCGGAAAAATAGAAAATCTTTTTGGAAATGTGCTTCAAATCATAGATCACCTTCATAGTGATGTCTCATGGCAATAGATGAACAATCATGTATCAAAGGAATAAAGACATGGAAAGACGATCACACTTAACTTCAAAACATATATGCAAAGCAAATCGATAAAGTCTAGATGATCGTGAGAAAATCCAATCTAAATCACTAAGTCTAAACATGTGTGCATAGAGGTCTTAAGGACTTAGGAAAGAAACGTGTCAAAGGTGGGAATTTTTCTAAGGTCATGCGATGCTAATCCAGGAAAGGAACTAAACCACAACTTTCTTTTTGTTCTTCATCCACCAAAGTGTATTTTCCTCCTTTTTCTTTACTTTCTTTTCTTTTATTCACTTGAGGAAATGGCATTGGTGCACAAAGGCCAAAACCTTGGTGATTAGCGGTTCTCGAGAATTTTCTGAGGTGCCTCACACCGGATGCACATACCAAGTCTCGTTAGGGCAATCGGTTAATCCGACTTTGGCAAGACACAAACACCCAATTATGTGAATGGTGCCGAGTTACTCGTCATCAAAACTAACGTCCCCAAACCTTTTTTTTTCTACACTTTATCAACACAATCCAACCACTTCATTCACAACATTCATTCACTTCACATCACCCCACACTTGCTTTTCACACACACAACTCACTAGCATGCTCCTAATTCCCGGATGGGTCAAAGAGGTAAAATTTTTTATTCAAGTGAGGTGCTTAAACAACATGATCAAGATGAGAAGAAGAGAGAAATGAATTGCCTTAAGTTTTCCTAGATGATGTGTAAGAACTATTATGCAATTTCGACCATCAAGTCTCAATCCAACCTAGACAAGAATCATCATCACAATTCATATATGGGATTCAAGAGAACTATTCAAGTCCACATATGCATAAATTCATTCAACACACAAGGCCATCCATAGCCAATCCACAAAACAAAAATCATCATAAGGGTCATATCAAGTCCTTGAAGCACAAAAAATTTAAAACTTTTCGATTTTTTTTGGAATTTTGAGATATATATATATACAATGCAAAACATGAAAAGTAACATGTGACTATAAAACGAAACTATCGTAGATGCGATCATGCAAAGAATCATGAAAATCCCACCCCATACTTAAAACCACATTGTTCCCAATTTGAGAGTTAAATAAAGAGTGAAAGAAGTCCTCACAATGTAAAATGTTAGGATTTTGGTATTCCGGCTCACTCAAGTGGGATGGTGGCGGATGGAGATGAAAGTGAAAATTGCATCTTGAAGTATGGGCACACTCCTAGGAAAGCTATGGTCCAACTGAAGGATTTCAGACCATCATCAAATCTAGACCGAGATGTATATCGAGGTCACCTCCTGCATAAGAAATCTCGGATGGCACACAAGGCATTTCAAACGAGATCACTTCCAGCTCTCCCCTTGCCTTAGTGCTCAAATTTTGTACTTCACTCCAATGAACTCATGAGGTCTACATATGACCTCAAACAACATCAACTCTCTGCACAACATCTAGATCCTATCAACAAAACCAAGAGAAAACACACACACAAAAGCAAAAACAAAAATATGCAAAACGAAAAGGGAAAGATATGTACCTTTGGATTGCCTCCAAAGAAGCGCTTCTTTAAAGTATTTTGCTAGACCAAATACCGAGAGCGTCTCATTCGAGGTGAATTGGGGTGATCACATAAACCGGGGCTTCCTGGATGTACTTCTTCAAACGGTACCCATTCACCTTATAGTTACCACAATGCTCACCTCCAATCTGTACCGCTCCATGAGGAAAGATCTTCCTCACCACACAGGGGCCAGTCCATCTCGACTTTAGCTTTCCGGGAAAGAGCCGCATCCTTGAGTTGAAGAGAAGGACCAAGTCTCCTTCACTCAACGCCTTCAGGATGAGGCGCTTGTCATGTCACCGCTTGGTTCTCTCTTTGTAGATTCGGGCATTCTCGTAAGCATCGAGTTGGAATTCCTCTAGTGCATTTATGTCAAGAAACCGCTTCTCACCGGAGTCCTTGATGTCAAAGTTTATCCATTCAATGGCTCAATACGCCCTATGCTCCATTTCGACTGAGAGGTGGCAAGACTTGCCATAAACCAACTTGTAGGGGGTTGTTCCAATTAGTGTTTCGAAGGCGGTTCTATATGCCCACAAGGCATCATCGAGCCTCATGGCCCAATCCTTTCTCGTCGTTGAAACCATCTTCTCTAATATCCCCTTCTCCTAGTTGGAGATCTCAACTTTCCCACTTGTTTGGGGGTGGTAAGGTGTGACCACCTTCTGAGTCACCCTATACTTAGCCAACAAGGCCTCAATGTTCCTAGCAGTGAAGTGCTTCCCTCCATCACTTATAATAACTCTCAGTGTTCCGAACCTTGGAAATATCACTCGGTTAAAGAACCGCAGCACTACCTTGGCGTCATTTGTGGGAGAGGCGATTGCTTCCACCCATCTTGATACATAATCCACCGCCAAGAAGATGTAGAGGTTACCACAAGAATAGGGGAATGGCCCCGTGAAGTCCACACCCCAAACGTCGAAAATTTCGACCTCTTGAATGTTGTTCAATGACATCTCGTTCCTTCTTGAAATGTTGTCCGTCCTTTGACAAGCGTCACATGTCACAAAAAATTTTTTCACATCACGAAACAAGTTAGCCAATAAAATCCTGATTATAATACTTTGGCACACGTTTTGTGTGAGCTATCGTGTCCTCCACATGGTAAAGAGTGGCAATGACGGATAACGCTTTCCATCTCATATTCTGGGATACACCTTCAGAATACTCCATCCGGACCTCTCTTGAACAAGAGAGGCTCACTCTAGAAATCGTGCCTCATGTCCTTGAAGAATCTTTTACTTTGAGCAAAGGACAAACCCGGAGGCATCTCATCACACACTAAGTAGTTGACGATGTTAGCAAACCAAGGCTCTCTTCCTCTAGACACATAAAATAGACACTCCTCCATCACTTTCAATTGTTCATCCCGGAATGAGTCGTCAATTGGGATCTCGTCTTTCTCAATCTCCAAAGGAGAAAGCCTACTAAGGTGGTCCGCTACGCAGTTTTCAAACCCCTTCTTGTCTCGAATCTCCAAGTCGAATTCTTGGAGGAGAAGGATCCACTAGATAAGGCGAGGTTTGACATCCTTCTTTGTGAGGAGATAACAGATCACACCATGATCCGTGTACACAACAAGCTTTGCTCCCACTAGATATGAGTGGAACTTCTCGAAGCCATACACCACCGCTAGCAACTCCTTCTTGTTGCTGGCATAACTGATTTGGGGCTCGTATAACGTCTTACTAGCGTAGTACATGGCATGTCTAAGCCCATATTTACTTTGGCCAAGCACGGCCCCAACAACCACGTCACTCGCATTACACATCACCTTGAACGGTAAGCTCCAATTCGGAGGTTGCATAATCGGAGCAGAGATCAAAGCATCCTTCAATCTACAAAAAGCTTCAACACAATCCTTCGAGAAAACAAACTCAACATCTTTCATCAATAGGTTAGTGAGAGGCTTATAAATTTTAGAGAAATCTTTAGTAAACCTCCGGTAAAAACCGGCATGTCCTAAGAAACTCCTTACCCCTTTCACCGAGGTAGGTGGTGACAACTTCTCTATCATCTCAATTTTAGCTCTATCAACCTCGATACCTCGGTGGGAAATTGAGTGTCCCAACACTATGCCTTCACTAACCATGAAATGGAATTTCTCCCAATTCAACACAAGGTTAGTTTCCTCACATCTCTTCAACACCAAAGATAAGTTAGAAAGACAATGATCAAATGAAGAGCCACAAACCGAGAAATCATCCATAAATACTTCCATTATATTCTCAATATACTCAGAAAAAATGGCCATCATATACCTTTGAAAGGTGACGGGTGCATACACAACCAAATGGCACCCTCCTATATGCAAATGTTCCCCATGGACAAGTGAATGTAGTTTTTTCTTGGTCATCCGGGTGAATAGGAATTTAGAAAAACCGGCTATAGCCGTTTAGGTAACAAAAATGGAAATGTTGAGCTAACCTTTCTAGCATTTGGTCAATAAAGGGAAGAGAAAATGATCTTTTCTAGAGGCCACAATAAGCTTCCTATAGTCAATACACATCCTCCAACCAGTTACCATCCTAGTGGGATAAGTTCGTTGTTCTCATTAGTTACTACGATCATGCCATCCTTCTTAGGCACTACATGCATGGGACTAACCCACTTACTATCCGAAATCGGTAAAATGATTACCGCATCTAGCAATTTAAGGATCTCTTTCTTAACTACCTCTTTCATTATGGGGTTCAATCTCCTTTGAGATTCAATAGATGGTTTATGGTCATCTTCCATTAGTATCTTATGCATGCACAAAGATGGTTTAATGCCAACAAGGTCATCAATAGTGAACCCTATAGTTTTCCTATGCAATATCAATTCAGTCAACAACTTATCAAGCTCATCATCACTCAAAGATGCATTCACAATCACAAGATAGGTAGAATTTGAACCAAGAAAAGCATACTTCAAATGAGAAGGGAGAGGTTTTAGATCAAGTTTAGGAGGACCTTTCTCAACGGGATGTGATCCATATAGCTCCACTTGAGATGATTCCAAAGCCATTAAAGACTCCCCAAGACACCTTGAAGCTTCATCAATAACAAACGGACCTTCTTCTTGAAGTTCATGGACCTCGGTTTACCCATGATGATCTAGACTGAGATCTTGGTCGATGTGACTTGCTGTTGAAAAATCTCGGATGCCCATATACTCCATTTTCCGCTGAGATATTTGCCTTTCAACCAAGATTTGTGCCAGCTTTGGTCTTGTCTTCAAGTACTTCAAATTCAGCACTTGGTTCCTCTTCTAATGCATCCAAGGCTTGGATCACTTTATTGCAATTCTCTTCAACTCCTTCCTCCATGATGCTCATGCTAAGAACGTTCTCCAAGGGGTCCTTGATCAACATGGAGCTCACAACTTCTCTAAACTCCTCTTCATCATCAATGTTGAAGATATCTTCATCTAAGGCTGGCCCCTTCACCATTGTGGACAATTTGAACTTGATGTGTTCCTCTCCTATGTTGAATGAGAGAGTTCCATTTTTCCAATCTACTAGACATCCAGATGTGGCAAGAAAAGGCCTTCCCAAGATGATGGGAACCGGATAGTCCACCAGGATGTCCAATACAATGAAGTTTATCGGAACGTAGAACTTTCTAAGCTGAACCGGGATGTCCTCAAGTATCCCCACCAGATGAGTGATGGATCGGTCCGCCATAGAGGGTCATCTTGACCGGATTTGGCTCTCTTAGCCCAACCTTTTTGCATAGTGCAAGCGGGATTATGCTTACACTAGTGCCATGGTCACATAGGGCTTCATATTGTACTTCTCCCACTCCTATCGGGAAACAAATTGACCCCACATCTCACAGCTTGGGAGGCATCTCCTCCTTCATTATTTGTATGAGCTCGGAAGATCTCTTCTTCATCCTCACCTCTCCATACTACTCCAACTTCCTCTTGTAAGATAGTATCTCTTTCAAGAATATTTCTGAGGCTGGCATACCTAAAATTGCATCCATGAACGAATGTTAATATGTAATTTAGACATAATTTCAAGGAATTTACCAAAATGCTTGTCTAAACGAGCTCTTTCTTGTGATTGTGGAAATGGTAGTGGTGGCTTGTATGGAGGAGGTACACATAAGTAGGCTCATCTTCCTTGCTCTTGCCTCCTTTATCTTGCTTTGACTCTTCTTCCACCATTACTTGTTTCCCCTTGTCAACACCCTTGGGCAAGGGATCATTTGTCCTCATTCCACTCCTTGTGGTAATGGCTAACACTTTCCCTCTTGGGTTGTCCTCTGTCCTTCCGGGAAGCTTCCTCAGATCTCTTTGTGCCTCACCCGCTTTTTGGAAAACTTGGGCCTCTAGCACCTTTTGAGCCTTGGAAATTGATTGTTACGTCTAGGAAGTGGAGTGCTATAAATCCAAGGCAAGAGTGCCAAGAACTTGTTCACCCAATCATGCACACACAAAGTCTTAAATTTATACGCGATATATCTCCTAAACTACCTAGCAAAACCCGCAGTGTACAGATCATATAGTAGAAAGGGAAGCATTCCGAGGTCGAATACAAAGACCGATGTGAGATTAAATCATGCAATGATCAAGGATAGTAAAGGTCTAAGATGAGAAAAGAGATGGAAACAAAGAAATGAAAATCATATGTTTTTGAAGGGGTTTTCGGTGATCAAGCAAGGATCACAATCAAGAAACAATGTCAACTAAACAACAACAAACACAAGATATAATATCAAGGTAATAAAAGCGGATTCTAGAGATTTGGATGTCCGGTTATGGCATGGACTCAAGCTTCTAATCAACCTAGGATCAAGCTGCGGTATGTTGGGAAAGAATGTTTTTCTAATGCGATCAATCACAGGGTAGGTCTCAGTGTTCACTAGTCCCGCACCTAAGGTCCTATTACCGGGTAAGTCTGTAGGAACCTAAGGTTGAGAATTCTATACAAACCGGGTCACTACTTAGGGGTCAAACCTCTCCTTACCGGGTAAGTCTCTAAAAAGCAAGTCCTAAGAAACAACCCTAGCACACTCAATCCAATAGCGGCTGTTGAGGCTCACTACTACCTAATATTTGTCATCTTCTATACCTAAGAGAGGGAATTACTGGGTAAGTCTCATCCCTCACCTAGTTTACTAACATAGGTCACCCTAATGCTAGATTAGGCTCAACAAACACTAGGATTTCAACTCTCAAACTCCCTAACATGAAGATATGACACTATAAGAACAGCAACTCGCACACCTCGGGTGGATCAAGAACATCTCGGCCAAAATGGTTGAAGAACAGGCCGAGATTGCAAACTGAGCTAGGTAATTCGAGTATACAACTATCCTGAGATACATCTAAGTCCAATCTATCATTATCCTATCCATAACCTTTCATCTATCTCCCTAGAATCACATACTACTTAGCCAACAACTATCATCTTAAGTTCATTCATCATCATATCATCAAACATGCATGCCATATCTAGCTGAAGAGTAAGAAAGCAATATAAAACAAGAACAAGCTGAATAATAAGTTTAGAATAAGCTTACAACCATCAAAGAGTAGCTTCAAAACGAGGTCAACAATCTCTATAACTTTCCTCACTACAAGTCTCTCAAAACCTAACTCTAGGACTATGAATATGGTGTTTTTCCCTTCTCTTCAATGGAGTCTCTTCTCTTCTCCTCTCTACACTATGGACTCCCTCTAGATCTGAATGAGGATCCTCTACAAAAGTGTCTCTACAGCAATACAACCCCTCACTCTACCAAGGAAAAGCAAGGGTCGAAAGTTAGAAGATGTGTGCCAAGTGTCGCAGATGTCTTGAGGGCGATCTCGGTCGGCCCAGAAAGCTTCTCGGTCCAGATGGTTCGGCCTTGGACCGAGGTGAAGGGTTGCATGGCTTGGATCATGGCTAAACACAAAGCCGGTGCATGGCTCGCACCAATTTAGGTCAATTTCTATTAGGACCTTGAACTCGTGTCGTCACGAGGCTTGAACCTCGGATATGATCAATGATGCATGGAAGTTCCCCAAAATACCTACAAAACCGACATATGCTCGTGTAGACGTCTATTCCAAAGGTATGACTCGATAAAGCATAAAACATCCCGAATACGTGCAAAACCATGCATGAAAGAATGTGAAAACTATCTAAATGAGTGCCTAAACTTGAAACACCCCAAATCCGCGGGACTCGGAATGCCACATTGGGCTAGGATCTCACAGTGGATCTTGACCCTAGCCTGACAACAAGTTCACTGGACCTTACAACATGGCACTGACAAATATAAAACAAATCCATAAAACTGTGAAACTGTATAACCAAAGGTAAAGGACAACATAGCCGAGTATGTAAAACGACATCCTCACATGGGAGGTACAAAAGATCATCCTCACGTAGGAGAGAAACACAACAACCCCAAACCAACCACCTAATGTACGAGAGTCCTCGGCCTGTCACCCTGCCAGATCACTCAGCAGCGCCTAACCTGCAAACATCTACAACACGGTATGAAACTGTTAGCTAACCATACATATATGAGGTAATGCATAAGCACAAACACAATCATAAAAGATAAACATATCAGCATGCTATCACACATTTACCCATTTTATCATCTTTATATAATAGTCATTCACTCAAATTGTATATATAAGTATATATGAAACTATGTGACACGAGAACCGATACATCCTCGCCTCTGAGCCTTCTAGCCAGCTGCACAAGTATCGGTCACACAATCCGTGTTCTCTGTGGGAGTTGATTGTGCCCTTCCAGTAAAGTCAGTCTGACCTGACATCAGAGAACCTCCTAGACTCCACGGCAGGATGAAAGGGAAAGTTTAATACAGCCACGCATACGGGGCAATCAATAAAGCATAGGTCGGTATAAACGACAATCTCATGCTACATAGCAATATACAAAGCATAGACCACTCATGCAAACACCCAATATAGGGATGGTAGCTAAGTAAGTCCTGCGGACTTACCTTAACCTCGTACACAACTCAAACACGATCAACCAAAACCAACCTCCAATCCTGAAAGAGGGGCAATGCCTAATAACAAGGCATAAAGATATATCAACCTCTATTCATCAAAGGGCTCACACATAGACCCAAGGGATCCATAGGATCATCCACAACTTAAACCTCACAACCTATAATCCTCAAAAGCCATACATGGCATATACTGATCATAACCTCATCAAAGCACAACCTCACACATCTAGCATGATCCTATACACTCATACTAGGAAAGGAGGGAACAAAAGCATCCTAAAGAAGGCCTAGAAGCAAAACACACCTGCAGAACCAAGTGCAATACCAAGTTGGTGCAGGTGGCCGCAAGATCGGCTAGGGGATGGCACAAGGGCGGCTCACTGCTGGCGCTGGGGCGGTCCAGAGGTTGTGCAGGGGCAGCTGTTGTACAGAGACACACCTTCAACTCCTCCTTGCTTCTTTAATCGGTTTCTTCACTCCTCTTTAGTCAGCATCCATACACACATATATTCATACATATATACATCAGAAGAAGCCAATCAAGGTTGCCACAAGATCACTCTTGTGGATCCTAAGCTAAGGAGAAAGGAAAGAACATAGAAAGGAAGAAAAGAAGAAATAATGAGGGGAAGCCATAGAAGCTTACCAAGCTGAGCTTAACTCAGAGCATAACACCATCCAAAACCTCAAGGCTGGCTATCAACAAGCACAACAGTAACAACCATCAACAACAACAAGAAAAGCCATCAAGGATCTCTCAAAAACTCAACCAAACTCAAGGAAGATCAAGATGGTCCAAGGGAGAAGAGAAGAGAGGAAGAAGTGTCTAGGGGGAGAGATATGGGACTGAAGATACCAAACCCTCATCCGGAGGAGAAGAAGAAGATATAAAGGAAAGAAAGGTCAAAAAGCAAAGCTCGGGTCAAAGAAGACGGCTGCAGCCCACCACAAACCGCAGGGGCGGCTGGCCTGGCCGCCGGGGTGGCTCACAGAACCGCAGGGGCGGCTAGCCAGGGGTGCAGGGGCGGCCCACTGCAGCTCCAACAAAGAAAAGCAGTTGCGTCTCAGCTGAAGCGCAGTTTCGAGATCTCTCAAAGACTAAGGGTCTTACATCTCACCCCCCCTAAAAACAAGTTTCGTCCCGAAACTTGCAAAATCCCAAAGTCTCTCGGACCCATAAGCCGAGGTATAACTCTCACTCTGTCTATCGGAGGCATCACATCTCCGTTCAACAGATCACATCCTATAACAATCTATATCCTCAAACATCAACATGGAGGAATCATCAACTCCAGAAAATAGGGTCATAACGCTACCCAAAGGTGTAGAGGAATCACATCTCTCGCCATACCACATCACAAGGCATAGAGGAAGCACATCTCCAGCCAAAACATATCACAAGCATAGAGGAAATACGTCTCTAGCCAAACCATAAATATATATAACGCATGGAAGAATCACATCTCCACTGAAACTATGTCCATTAAGGTAGCATGGAGGAAAGAACCATCTCTAGCTGAATCCTAATCACACTCAAATTGCATGGAGGAAAGAACCATCTCCAGCCATAAATATAAAACATACTCAGATAGCATGGAGGAAATAATCATCTCCAGCTATGACATACATCACGCTAGCACATTAGGATCTACTAAGATCATATACCACAGCACAACTAGCATGAAAACACATCAAGGCATTTAAGCACATAAGCACAACATTCATCAAGATAACACTAAGGTCTACTCGCGCTCCCACAGATGGATCTGTCTCGACATAAACTCTGGATAGTTCCTCAGGATACTATCCTCAGTCTCTCGTATGGCCTCTTCAGGTCCTCATCTCGACCACTATGTCCTCAATATGGAAATGTATTTTGAATGCAAGCGTCTCATATCTCATTCTAAGAATGTAGTCGAATGCTCAACAAAGGTGGTGTTCGGCTCAACCACCAGATCACCATAACTCACAAGGTGTCTCAAACCTAGTATATACTCCCTCAGTCGAGAAACATGAAATATTGGGTGAACACCCTCAAATCCTTAGAGGCGGAGCTAAACATCGTGTTGCCTTCACAATTTTGGTCAAGATCTCAAGTAAACGACATATCGGAAGCTCAGTTTCCCTTCTATGCCAACATACCTGACATTTCACAGCGGAGATACTCTTAGCCGAACATGAACTCTCACTTGAACCTTAGAGGTCGACGCCTCTTGTCCGCATATGATATTTGGTGACTCTGTACAGCCAGCATTCTTCTTCTAATCAGCATTACTTGAACTATAAAATTCTGAATCTGATCAGGGTTATTCCACTAATACTGCTAGGTCACTTCTAACATAAATATATACGGAATCTATGTCTATATAATGCCTCATAAGGGTTATTCCAAAAGATGCACGTTAGTCATTGTCATATACTAAACTCATTAATGGGAGGTAATCTAACCATCCATGCTTCTAATGCAAAAGACAAGCTTATACTATATACTCAAGGGTCTAGATGGTCCTCTGTGACTGACCATCTTTCAAGGGTGAAGCGTAGTCATGAGGTATAGACTTGTCCCCAAAGTAGTCTACATTTGTTGTCAAAATATCGAGGTAAACCGTTCATCACGATTAGAGATGATCGTCCTTGGTAAACCATAAAGTTTCACTATCTGCTTAGTGTACTCCCCCACTAGTCCATTCTCTAGCCACGTCTTTCTGATAGGAATGAAATGTGCCGGTTTCATTAATCTATCACCAACAATCCAGATAACATCCAAAAATCCTACTAGACTCAATCCCGTCACAAAGTCCATAGAGATATCCTCCTACTTCTACTACTGTACTAGTAGTGGAGGGAGCTCATCTCTAGGTCGGTAACGCTCTATCTGGACCTGCAGACAGGTCTCACACTGTATCATAAATTTAATTACATCAGTTTCAATCTTCTCTATCAATATAATCGTCTCACCTCGTGGTACATCTTACTCGTACCTGGTTGTACCGAGTAAGGTGTACAATGAGTGTACTATAAGATTATATGTCTCCACTCTACATCAACAAGTACACAAAAGCGGTCATGACGCTTCATCACTCCATCTGCTCCAATGGAGAATTGTGGTACCTCATTACGAGACATCTTCTCTTCCATCTTCAACAAGGTCGGGAAGGTCCCCTTCTTCTATTGGACCTCATCCAACAGACCAGATAGAACCTCTAAGGAATAGTTGGGTATCCTCATCAAGGAACTGATTATCCAACTCTAGCTAAGCCAGATCTCTTTAAAGTTGAGGCTGAACTGTCAGCCTCGCAATTATCTCCTCTTGAGGCGTCTTTCCATTCAAGTTGTCACTGACAACATTCAACTTCTCTGAATGATATGAAATCTCCAGGTTAAAGTCTTGATCCACTCGAGCCCTTAACGCTAGTGGTTATTCAACTCCCACGACGTAAAACGTACTTCAGACTCCTATGGTATGTGGAAACCTGACATGAATATTATGTAGGTACGATATTCAAATCTCCAAGGCTTGAAGTACCATTGTTACTTTAGATCATGCGTCAAGTAGTTCTTCTCATACGTCTTCAACTATAGACACATATGCAATAACTTTACTCCTTTGCAGTAACACACGTCTCAAATTTAGCTGGGATGTATCACCGTAAATCACGGAATCCCCAGAATCTTTTGGCTATGACAGCATGGAAGCAGAGGTCAAGTGGCTCTTCAATTCTTCAAAGCTCTGGTATACTGCTTGACAACGCAATTGTAGTGATTTTCTTCAGAATATTCGTAAGTAGACACGCATTCACATAAAATCCTTCCTCAAAGCATTGGTAGTAATCGGCTAGGCCGAGAAAACTACGTATTCCCTTAATGTTCATCTTTATCGTCCATGTTACAAGATACTCAATCCTTGCCAGATTAACGATGATCCCACTGGCGGAGACAACATGGCCTAAGAAGGCTACCTCTGGCATCTCAACTTGCATTTAGAGAGCGTAGTATATAGCCCTCCATCTCTTGAACTCTGCAGAATTGTCCATAGATGATCGGTCTTCTCCTCTCTGCTGCTAGAGTATATCGAAATGTCATCAATAAAGACCATCACAAACAGGTTAAAGAAGTCAATGAAAATGCTAGTCATTAACTCCCTAAAGACTGTTAAGGCATTCGTCAACCCAAATGGCATCACTACAACTCGTAGTGTCCATAATGGGTATGAAAGGTTATCCTATACACATCTTGCTCTCTCACCCTCAATTGGTGATATCTTGAGCGCAAGGGAATCCTGAGAACACAATTGCTTCTTGAAACTAACTCATCAGGTCGTCAAAACGTGACATTGAATATACTAGGGCAAAGAAAGCCCGTTGATAGGTGATGGAATCACTATCATTTAGGGTAGTTTTTAGAGTCTTTTTATTGCACTAGTGTCAGTTTATGCTACTAACTCCTTAGTCCAGAAGAAGAAGATCAAAAGAAGCTATAGAAGGAGTTACAAGCACTTAGGAGTGAAGATCAATCACGAAGCAAAGCTTCTACTGCCTCACCGCCCCAACGGGTCCTTGCAGCCGCCCCAGTGGATGACGTTTCCACTGGAGCACTCCCCGCGCCTTCACTAGCGCCGGCCTAGAAGCAGGTCACCGCCCCTGCGCCATCCATCGGCGCCCCTGCGGTGACTTGCCTTGAAGAGACGAAGACCAGCTCCCTTGCGCCTCCCACTGCGCCCTACCTGCGCCTCGCCCTAGGAGCTGGAAGAAAAAGAGTCTGTGTCACCGCACCTACGCTGGCCCTAAGGCGCCCCTGCGCCTTGACATCAGTAACTGCAAGCAGTTGAAGAGTCAAACGTTGAAGTGCATTAAAGATCTGCCCTAGCGGAATTGTGTAGCCGCCCCAGCGGCTTTGAAGAAGATCAACCGATTATGCGTAAACCGCCCCTGCGGCTCCTGAAGGACGCCCCTGGGGTTTAACGCCAGAAGCTTTACTCCGGCTGTTTACACCACCTTTATAGCATTTAAGGTGGTTGTTTTAGGCCGGCTATTTACTCCTAATTAAGTGTCTTTTGTAGTATAAATAGTCCATGGCTGATTGCTAGAATCATCCATGCTTTTCCTCACAAAATCCATTTTAGACTTGAGCTTTCCATTGTAATGAGTTGCTAACTCCCTTGCTACATTGTGTTGGTTTGAAGCTGCATTGTTACCTTGGTTGTAAGTTCTTTATAATCTAAGTTTTCATTCAGTAATGCTTTGTGTTTCCTTGATCTCCATTGTCTAAATTGCATGTTTACTATTGCTTGAGATTGATCACCTTAGGTTCTAAAGTGCATGTAAACAACTAGGATTAATAGGTTCCGGGTTCGGGTCTTTAATCTAGTAGCAACTTTAAGTAATAACGGTTTGTGATTACTTGAGGAAAAGGAACACAAATATAAAGATAAGTTTAACGGTTTTAATCTTCTCTTTATATCCCTTTGTCTTTATTTGAAAGCTAACTTGTTATTTGTTCTTGTAGGTTTACGGAACTTTAACCTGTTAAGTTGTGTTGATGCCGGTTGGCTCAACACATATATATGATCGAGACGGGAGATTACTTGAAAACTTGTAAAAGGAACTCACCAGCGAAGCAATTGCATGCTTAGATTCAACCTAGTGTAGATTCATCCATTATTGTCTTAATTGTCGCATTAATCGTTTTCATAAGTTTTTGTGCATCAATTCAACCAACCCCCCCCCCTTTGTGTCACTTGTCATTATAATCGATAATTGCACCTAAAACACCTTAACTCTCTTGGGTTTGACCCTTACTTAATCACTATACTTGTTCTTAGTGCTAAGTCGGGATTTACTTTTGATTGGGTATAGACGACCATAAGAAAATATCCTTGTCAAATTTTGGCGCCGTTGCCGGGGAGTTTTTGTGTTTTATTGTTATTACTGATTATTGGTTTGAACCATTTTTATGGTTCAAACCGTGCTACTAATTCCGGCTTTGCTTCTTTTGATCCAGAAATTGAGAGGACGCACATCCGGCAACAAAGACAACAACAACTTCAACAAGAGATGGCTGAAAACCCTCTTGCGGTCACTATACCGGCACTAGGGGAAGGAGTCAACTTTGAGCTCAGGCCGGGCCTCATCCACTTGCTCCCATCATTCCATGGGCTAAGTGGTGAAGACCCAGTCAAGCACCTTGGGAAGTTCCATACTGTGTGTATGAGCATGAAGCCGGCCAACATTACCGAAGAACAAATCAAGATGAGGGCATTCGGCTTCACACTCAAAGATTTCGCAGATGATTGGTATTACCACCTTCAATCCGGGAGTATCGACACTTGGGAGAACCTTCACAAAACATTCTTGGAGAAATACTTTCCACCTAAAAAGGCCAATAGCTTGAAGAAAGCTATAAGCAACATCGAGCAAGAGGCAACCGAAACTCTCTACGAGTACTTCGAAAGGTTTGCAGGCCTCCGATCCAGCTGTCCATTTCACGGATATTCAACTCAAGATCTAGTCTTGTACTTGTACAATGGCTTGCTAGACAATGAAAGGAGGATCATCGATGCAGCTTGCGGAGGTAATATTCTTAACTCTACTCCTGACCTTGCTTTTGAAAAGATACAGGAGCTAGCGGAAGGAACTCGGAACTTTGGAAGGACCCCGGCTAAGAAAGGAGTTCATGCTATGAGTTCCGGGAGAGTGAGATTTCCACCGAGCTAGCGGAATTAAAGGAAATGGTGAAGAGAGTAACACTTATGGGAACACCGCAACAGCTCAAAGCTTGTGGAGTTTATGCTGACCCGTATCAACCAACGGACATGTGTCCACAAGTTCAAGAGGACGAAGCTGAAGTAAACGCAATGGATTATGGACAACCACAGCAGCAAAGACCTAGGAACGATCCCTATGCGCAAAATTTCATGCCAAATTGGCGTGACCAACAGAATTTTCGTTGGAGGGATCAACAAAACCAACAACAGCAGCCCCGCCAAGGTAAGTATCACTCAACTGAAGATATGTTGCAGGTTTTGACTAAACACTTTGCTACTCATGTCCAAACAACAAAATCTAGCATCAAGAACCTTGAGAAACAGGTTGGTCAAATGGCGGAAGCCATTACAAGAATTGAAACTAGGGCCTCCGGCGGATTACCTTCTCAAACGGTAATAAACCCAAAGGCGATGTTGGAAGAGGCTCAATCATAAAGGAAGAATCCCTACGTCGAGCCAATGACGTAAAACAAAGGCGCTGCTCGGGAGGCAACCCGAGGAAATAAAAAGAGGAGTTTCTGTCAAGAAAACCGCCCCTGCGGCTCTAAGCCCCGCCCCTGCGGTGATACCCTTGGCCAGCGCCGCCCCCGGCGCTGGGCCTGCGTCTGCTCACGTAGGCCACCGCACCCGCGGTGTCAACCCGACGTCCCTACGGCGGCCACTGTTCGCCCCTAAAGGTGTGTGCAAATAAGCTTTAATTTTATAAAACTAGAATCAAGCAGCAAACCCGCAGTGTACGGATTGACGTAGCTATGCAAGAATTCTAGAGTATCGAACATAGGGATTTGGGTGAGAATAAATTCGATTGCAGATTATCAAGCGAGTAAATATGAGAGTTTGCAAATATTGGGGAAAACAACAATCCTAAAGATCCAAGTATCCAGCTGTGGCAATCGATTCAAGATATACTTAATGATATAAAGACAGAGTTGAGATATGCAAAGGTATACTAATGTAAGGTAATCGTACGGTGAAGTTCCAAAAACCTTATGTAACTCACCTACAAGGCACTCTCTATACAGGTTATTGAGGCTCAATATAGAAAGATTCTAAAGATGAGAATTTATGTCAAATACCCGAACTTGTAACCCAAGGATCAAGACTAACTAAACCGATTGAGGTTGTGACACTCACAATCGAGGTAGAGGTTGTTGAGGCTTCACTACCACCTAGAAAAGACAAGTCTAAACTAAGTTAAAGCAAATCTTCAACTTTGGATTAAAGTAAAAGCAAGTTCGTGGACTAAAGGGAAATCACGGTTAGTTCTTGAGGTTCCACGGCCGTGGACTCAAGAACAGGCTGTAATTTAGGGTTCGTCGGCGATTCTCTCTAACTCTCAGGGTCTAATCTGTTTGCGATCGATCTATCATCATCTAAGCCACAACTATCAACCCTTCACCTTAGAATTGTTAAGGGTTTTTAGCCAATAACAGTCATGTTGATATCAATTCAAGAATTAAAAGATAGAAAGATGAAAACTTTCAAGAACTTTCAATAATCTTCAAACCAATCTCAAAGTCACAAAGAGAACAAGTATTGTCAAAGGATTCAGAATAAAACAAACAATCACAACCTTAGGAAAGAAGGGAAAACGGGATGTCAATCCGTTTTCCAAATCAAACCTAAACAAGAAGAGAGATCTCCTTGCAAAATCTTCCAAAAGCTTCGATCTTCCGCCAATCCGGAGATCTCAACAGCAATCTCCACCAAAAGTGCGAGATTAGGGTAATTCCCAGATGTGAACTTCAATCTCCAATAAGATGATCAATACTTCCAAGAAAAGGCCAAACGGCGTTGAGATTCCCTAAACGGAGATGAACGATCCTAAGCGTCGATAAATGCCTCTAAGCGAAGATGGCGGGTGTAAGCGGTGATGACGGAATCTTGCTTTGTCCGTCTTTTTAATGGGCAAGATAAAATATCGGCCCGGCCCAATCTTCAAAAGATCGTGGCTTCAAAGTGTGGCGAAAAGATTCGCCAAGATCACGGTCGTGGAAGTTTTCACGACCGTAATTTAGGGCGTGGATTAGGTCACGGTTTGTACCATATATCCCACGGCCATAATAGTTACTGGAATGCATCACGCCTCTCTTGCAAGGTTCCACGGCCGTGGAATTGAACGTGGTTCGTAGTACGGCCGTATTTTAGAGCGTGGTTTAGGGCAAGAACGTGATTCTTCCCTAGCCTCGTGCATTCCTCAAGCTAAAACTCCAATTTGCTTCCAAAGAATGTCCTCAATCTATGGACATATCAAATCAACTCTCCTTTTCTCGATTCCGTTCGGAAATAGCTCCAAATCACTTATAATCAACATAGAGCTAGTGTAGACATCCATATCGACAATATAGGTAATACTAGCTCACATATGCACAAAGTTCAATCAAAGACTATCAATATGAATCAAATACGTTTAGAAAACGTGCCTAAAATATCACAATATTTCATGCTAACAAATAACCCCATACTTAACACTTGCTTGTCCCTAAGCAAGGTCTTTCAAAAAGTTTTAAACAAGAGTTAGGATGAAATATGTGTACCTTCTTTTTGGGTGAATGTGACTTCTAAAGAATAGATCATTCTCAAACCTTGTTTCAATCGTTTGTCAAACGTTCACACACTCAATTAAAGAGTAAAAAGCAAAGAAAATTCATGAACCAATTTGACTTCTAAACAAGCATTATAACCTTCAAACATTATCAAAATCAATCACAAGAAACTTCAATTTAGACCACCAAGTCATATAACATTCTTTTGATCTTAAGGACTTTCAAAGAAAAGGTCTAGAATATGGAAGGGAAGGGAAAATTTTAAGGGGAAGTGGTGCATAAATCCGGGAAAGTGGACAACTACCTTCTTCTTCTTATGCGGTTCCCGCAACACTTCGACTTAGAGCTTTGCTCTCTCCTTTTCATTTTTCGACTTTACTTTTGGAGTTATGGATAGAGGTGCACAAAAACCGAAGCCTAGGAGATCGGCGTTTCTCAATTTTCCAAGAGATGCCTCAAACCCTTAGCGCACATACCATAATCCGCTAGGAATATCGCTCAATTCGACTTTGGCAAGACACAAACACCCGGCTATGTGAATGGTGCCGAGTTACTCACCGTCATGATTGACTTCCCCAAACCTACAATTTCTTTCTATTCATTTGATTGCAAATAATTTCTCTCATGGCCCTCCCACATCAAACATGCCTTTTTCTCATTCACTTCTCCAAATTCCCGGATAGGTAAAGGAGGCTAATATTTCAATGAGGAGCTAGATGATCAAAGAAAGAAGAAAGAAAGTATCGAATTACCTTAATCATTTCAACAAGAAGTATAGGAACTTATAACGTGATTTCGACTTTAATTTCCTAGCATGATTTAGGTAACATAATCACATTATGAAACTTGCAAAAGAGGTATAATTTATTCATTCAATTTCTTTTCAATTCACAATCCATTTAAGCATGCAATTGTCATCAAACTCAATTCACAAGTAGTGATTATCATGGAAATCATCTCAATTCATTAGAAGCTCAAAATTTTCAAAATTTTTCAATTTTTATGAGTTTTTCAAGTCACTTTTCATGCAATGCAATAAGGAAACGTGCAACACATAATGAACATGCAACGATAGTCTCAAATGAAAGCGAACATAGTAAGTAGAGTTATTACAAACTTTTTAGTACATCCCACCCCATACTTAGGACGAACATTGTCCCTAATGTTCAAAAGAAAGAAGGAAAAGAAAGAAAAGAAAAAAGAAACTCACAAAGTGGTGGCGGGAATGTCTAAAACGAACGGTCATGCATCGAATCACTACGGCGCCGGCGGAGGCGGGAATGGGGAGAAGCTGGAGTCGTAGTGCCGCCCAAACTGCTGGCGGTAGACGTCCCTCATCATGTCGTCGAGGTCGTCGAGGCGTCCGTCTCTAGCGTCGGCCCGGATCTCCAACGCTCCAACTCTCTCTGAAAGTCCGGTAGCCCAATCCGGCATCTGCTCGTACCATCCCGGGGCGTGACTGTACCATGCTGGGGCGTCGGATGGTGCTGGTGCTGGTGGTGGTGCTGCTGGCTGCTCCGTGGACCAAGGAGGGGGAACGCCATACCATGTGGGAGGTGTGGTCATCCACGTGGGCCTCTCACTCACGCTAGCGCGGCGAGATGACGAGCCTGAGGCTCTAGCTGGACGTGGAGAGCGTCTAGGTACATCTGGGGCCGCCTCCGGCTGGTCCGGAAACGTGCCAAACTCCTGCTCCGCTCCTCCTCCACTCTCAAACTGATCTTCCATATCCTCCTCCTCGACAACCGGTGGTGGGACGTAAGGGGGAGCTACTATCCTGTTCGCATGCATCGCAGCGAACGTCTCCTTCCAATTATGGCGTCCCGCCATAATGGAATACTCCGGAAGCCACTCTATACCCCTACCCGTCCTAGTCTCCCAAGGCATGCCCGCATAAGGCGGACCTCCATGTGTGGGGAAAATGAGACCCCTAACCATGAATACATGTAGCCCTAAAGGAACGGCCGGTATGCGGGTGCAAGCAGAAAAATCTACACCAAAACTCCTAGCAATGTGGGTAATTATCCCACCATATCCGATGTTTCCCTTCGACTTGTTCTTGAGCTTGCTCATCGTAGCAGCCAAGAGAGTAGCACAATCTGCACGGCGTCCATAAAGCATGCAATAGAGCAAGAATAGCTCATCCGTCTTGATCTTTTGGGGCGTCTCCGTCCTAGGAAAGAGACACTCCGAAAGAACACGGTGAGCTATCTTCAAGGCTAGATGGTACATCAATCTAGCCTTGGTATCAGCGGGTTGCCAACGGTCCTCGTCGGCGTAAATCATTGCAACTTCCTCCCAAAAATCCTTGGGGTAAACACCGCTCGGAAATCGACCATTGAAGGTCTCATGAAATCCAAAAATAGTCCCAAACTCAACAATACTCAAATGGTAGTCTCTTTCCATGAGATGGAAAGAGACGGTCCTATCTACGTGGTTGTGCTCGAAAGACGTCACAACCTCCCGGGTGATCTCCTCATAGGCGTCTTCTCGGATAGCCGAGAAGATAACTAATCCGGCTCTATCCAAGAGCTGAGTAAGATCATCAACTATGTTGAGAGGATATAGATCCTCCAACAACAAATATCTAGGGCCAATCACTGCCCTCTTCTGGATCTTCTCGAAAGCAGCGAGATGGTTCTCATGTATGGTCGGAATCCTAGGGTGAGGAGGTGAGGATGGAGGTGAAGGTGAAGATGGTAGTGAAGGAGATGAGGGTGGTGGTGCCCTAGAGGATGAGGAGGTGGAGGGATTGCCTTTTCCTTTTCTTATTCTGCTCACCCTTCTTCTCTTTTATCCTTCCCGACATTCTCCTTACAAAATCCATTTTGCAGAAAAATTACGGTCTGTTCTTCAAGAATTACGGCCGTGGTTTACCCAGAGACCGTGATTCGTCCCAGAATTTCACGAATCTCAGCAAATTCACATGCAATCACCACAACAAGCAGTCTTAGTCTAATTCCTTCCAGTCTCTATCAGTTCTTCCTAAAATCTATAGCAAAAACGAACCAAATTGGCGAGAATCAAGAAGAAAGAATAAACCTCTTTTTCGGATTGAAAAATCCGAAATGCGAGTTTGTTGATGAATTTCCGTTCGATTCGTCGCTTGGATGTTGTTTATGGTTGAATTTGCTGCAGTTTGGGAAGAAGAATCGTTAGAAACGATTAAGAAACGAAGATTTTGAGGAGGTCGTGGAATTCCGGCAATTAGGTCGTGGAAAGAGGGGTTTTTGGGATGAGTTTTGTGAAGAACGTGGCTTATATAGTTGCAGGCAAAATTTTGAAAATCACGGTCTGTCGGGGTGTTCCACGGCCGTGGAAGTGTACGGAACCGTGGTTTTGGTGATTTTTCAAAGGCTTTTGGAAATTACGGCCACTGTAGCTATGACGACCGTAATTTAGACCGTGGAACCTCCTGTAAAGCTCCAAAGTCCGAATTTCGTCGCTTTTCTTCAACATTACTCTCCTCTTTTCCTTTTCCATCGATCCTACAACCAAAAACACGAACATACCGGAAGAAATCGAGGCAAAAAGAAAAGAAAACGTCTATTCTAAGCTAAACTATGAATCGGAAACAAAAACGAAAATGCAATACCTTGGGTTGCCTCCCAAGAAGCGCTTTGTTTAAGGTCCGTAGCTAGACCATTCTCGCACTTATTCGAGTGCGGTAGGCGCAAACTCTTCAGCTTGGAGTTCCGGCGTATACTTCTTGAGTCGTTGGCCGTTCACCTTAAAACTTCCGCTAGCTTCACCCCATACTTCAACTGCACCATGGGGGAAAATACGTTTAATTAGAAAAGGTTCGGTCCAACGGGATTTAAGCTTACCTGGGAAAAGGCGAAGTCTTGAATTGAAGAGGAGAACTTGATCTCCTTCTTTGAAGTCCTTTGGAATGATATGCTTATCATGCCAACGCTTTGCTCTTTCTTTGTAGATCTTGGCGTTTTCATAGGCGTTCAAGCGAAGTTCATCCAGCTTATTGATGTCTAGGAGACGCTTCTCTCCTGCTTCCTTCATGCCGAAATTCAGCCACTTGATAGCCCAAAACGCTTTGTGCTCCAGCTCCACCGGCAAGTGACAAGACTTCCCATACACAAGGTTGTATGGTGTGGTTCCTATGGGAGTCTTGTACGCAGTCCGGTACGCCCATAATGCATCATCTAGCTTCAAGGACCAATCCTTTCTAGTCCTTGAAACCGTCTTTTCTAGAATTCCTTTGATCTCCCTATTTGAGATCTCAACTTGTCCACTAGTTTGTGGGTGATAAGGGGTAGCGATCTTGTGAGTAACCCCATACTTAGCTAGAAGAGCTTCAAAGCGACGGGCTATGAAGTGAGAACCTCCATCACTAATGATCGTCCTTGGTGTTCCAAATCGCGGAAAGATGGTCTTGTTGAAGAACTTGACCACCACCATGGCATCATTTGTGGGAGAGGCAATTGCTTCCACCCATCTAGAAACGTAGTCTACCGCCAATAGTATATATTGGTTTCCACAAGAAGATGGGAATGGTCCCATGAAATCGACTCCCCAAACGTCGAAAATTTCCACCTCTTGGATGTTGTTGAGGGGCATCTCGTTCCTTCTAGAAATATTGTCTGTTCTTTGACAAGCATCGCAGTAAGAAACAAAGGATTGCACATCTCTAAATAAAGTAGGCCAATAGAATCCAGATTGCAATACCTTTGCGCTAGTCTTGTTCGAACTAGCGTGTCCTCCACAAGGTAGTGAATGACAATGGTGGATGACACTTTGCATCTCATCTTCCGGCACACATCGCCGGATGATACCATCCGGACCTCTCTTAAAGAGGAGAGGCTCGTTCCAATAGTATTCCCGGACGTCCTTAAAGAACTTCTTCCTTTGTGCGTAGGATAGTCCGGGCGGTGTCTCCTGGCAAACCAAGTAGTTAACAAAATTAGCAAACCACGGTTCGTTACCTTTGGAGATCACGGTGATGCACTCCTCTATGATGTGTAAGTGTTCGTCTGGAAAGGAGTCATCAATGGGTAGATGGTCGTCTCCTAGATGTGTTAGGCGACTCAAATGATCCGCAACAGAATTTTCTGAACCTTTCTTGTCGCGGATCTCAAGATCGAATTCTTGTAGGAGAAGAATCCATCTAATCAGCCTTGGCTTCGCATCTTTCTTCGCAAGGAGGTACCGGATCGCAGCATGATCCGTGTAGACAATCACCTTTGCACCTACAAGATAAGAGCGAAACTTGTCAATAGCGTAGACAATGGCTAGAAATTCTTTCTCGGTAGTGGCGTAGTTGAGCTGCGCTTCATCTAGCGTCTTGCTAGCATAGTATATGGCATGGGTTCGCCCTTCCTTTCGTTGTCCAAGAACAGCTCCAATAGCTACGTCACTAGCATCGCACATAATCTCAAAGGGGAGAGTCCAATCCGGAGGTTGGATAATAGGTGCTGAAATTAGAGCTTGCCGAATGGTGTTAAACGCATCTAAACATTCCTGCGAAAACTCAAAAACCGCATCCTTCATCAATAGATTAGTGAGAGGTTTTGATATCTTAGAAAAGTCCTTAATGAAACGTCTATAAAATCCAGCATGTCCTAGGAAACTTCTTATCCCTTTCACCGAAATTGGGGGAGGAAGTTTCTCTATGGTCTCTATCTTAGCCTTGTCTACCTCTATCCCTCTACTAGAGACTAAGTGACCTAATACAATTCCTTCCTTAACCATGAATTGACACTTCTCTCAATTAAGAACTAGGTTAGTGTCTTCACACCTTTGTAAAATAAGAGAAAGGTTAGAAAGGCAATCGTTAAAAGAGGAACCGTATACGGAGAAGTCGTCCATGAAGACTTCCATGATTTCCTCTACGTATTCGGAGAAGATGGCCATCATGCACCGTTGAAAGGTGGCTGGGGCGTTGCAAAGCCCGAACGGCATTCTCCTATAGGCGAACGTACCCCAAGGGCACGTGAATGTGGTCTTCTCTTGATCATCCGGATGTATCGGAATCTGAAAGAAACCACTATAACCGTCAAGGTAGCAAAAATGTGAATGTTGTGCTAACCTTTCAAGCATTTGATCGATGAATGGCAATGGAAAGTGATCCTTCCGCGTTGCGTTGTTGAGCTTGCGGTAGTCTATGCACATTCGCCATCCAGTCACGGTTCGGGTAGGAATGAGTTCATTGTTCTTGTTGGTGATGACCGTCATTCCTCCCTTCTTCGGAACTACTTGAACTGGACTCACCCACTTGCTATCGGAGATAGGATAGATGATACCTGCGTCAAGAAGTTTAAGAACTTCCTTCTTGACAACCTCCTTCATGGTCGGATTCAACCGCCTTTGAGGTTGTCTTGAAGTTCTAAAGTCCTCCTCCATTAGTATCTTATGCATGCATAGGGAGGGTTTAATTCCTACTAAGTCCTCAATAGTATAGCCTATGGCTTTCCTATGTTTCTTAAGGACAATCATGAGCTGTTCATGTTCATCTATGCTTAATTCGGAGCTAACAATAACCGGAAAGGTAGAATTAGATCCAAGAAAAGCGTACCTTAGATGAGTAGGAAGCGGTTTGAGTTCCATCACTTTCGGGGCTTCCAATGATCCTTGAGGAGCATCCGACGTTTCCTTAGAAGTTTCTAAGGGTGTTGAGTGAGTTGGAGAGGAATCAAAAGAAGTTGAAGAAGTATGCCGATCACCCCCTTCCACGGTCAGAATTACGGGCTCTCCATATGTTCCACGGCCGTGTAATCCACTGGAATGGAGGTCGATTTTGGTTGTGAAATCCACGGTCGTGGAATACAGGGTATGACCGTGGATTCTAACATTCTCAGCCTCATCGTGGAGTTTCTCAAACTCCACTTCATGCATCTCTTCTTGTGCTTCTAAAGCTTCAATTTCCTCTTTGCACTCTCCTCCTTCCCCTACATCTGATAGACTCATGGTAATGACTTTTTGTAAAGGATCGTTAAAGAGAATTGCACTTACCTCTTCCCTAGATAAACCTTCTTCATCTTGGACATCGTAAATGTCCTCGTCGAAGACCGGCTCCTTCACTAGAGTGGAAAGAACGAATTCTACTTTCTCTTCTCCAATATCAAAAGCGAGTCTACCATTCTTGCAATCGACCATGCAGCCGGAAGTTGCAAGAAACGGTCTTCCGAGTATGATCGGGACCGGACTATCTGCAGGAATGTCAAGCACGACAAAATCAATGGGGACAAAGAATTTACCTAGCTTGACCGGGACGTCTTCTACGATACCGACGGGGCGAGTGATGGATCGATCCGCCATGTACAACGTCATCTTCACCGGTTTAGGGTCGCCTAGACCGATCTTCCTGCACAATGCAAGTGGTATGATGCTCACACTTGCTCCTAAGTCACACAAAGCGTCATATGTGACATCTCCTACTCCAATGGGAATGCAAAATGACCCCGGATCCTTCAACTTTGGGGGCATTTTCTCCTTCATGGTCTTGATGAGATCCGAAGAGTCCGAACTCATCTTGACCTCACCAAAATCTTCTAGCTTCCTCTTGTTGGAGAGGAGCTCCTTCAAGAACTTGCCATAAGTCGGCATACCTACAATAGCATCAATGAAGGGTATATTAATATGCAGCTTACTCATGAGTTCTATGAACTTACCGAATTGTTTGTCTAGGCGCGCTTGCGCTCTAGATTGAGGAAATGGTAGGGGAGGTTTGTAAGCTGGAGGAGGAACATAGACATCTTCCTTCTCCTTCCCCTTTTCTTTGTCCTTCTCTACGGGGACTTCAACGAACGTAGGCTGCGGATCGGTAGTAGTTACTCCGCTCCTAGTTGTAATCGCCATCACCCTTCCCTTAGGGTTGTCCTCCGTCTTTCCTGGAAGTTTCCCTTGATTTCTAGGAACTTCCTCTGCGTGGTTGAACATTTGGTTTTCCAAAACTTTTTGAGCTTTGTCAACCTTAGAAACTTGATCATCAACCTTGATGAGGCGGTTCTCCAACCCTTGAAGCTTTCCCAAAATTGTTTCCAACATGGGATCGGGCTTCTCCTTTCCCGTATTGTTTCCTCCATTAGATGATTGCCCCTGGCTTTTCAAAGGAGTAGAGGAAGAGGAAGGTGGAGTTAGTGAATTAGAGTTGGAAGGATAAGAGTTACCGGAATTTTGTTGATTGGAGCGCCAATTGTTGTTGTTTGAACCCCTATTGTTGTTCCAATTGTTGTTCCGGTTGTTGTTGTTTCCATTCCAATTGTTATTCCGGTTATTGTTGTTGTTGTTGTTGCGGTTAGTGTTATCACCGCCATTGTTGTTGCCCAAATAGCCAACATCCTTCTCTTGTTGCTTCGGAAAGTTGGTCTTGATAGCCTCCTTCAACTCCTTGATCTCATTGTTGAGGGAGAAAATCTGATTTTGAGCTTCATGTGTGAGCTTCGCTCCTTGCTCCACACGATTTCCCTCCACTTTCCGGTGGGAATACTTCTCTATGACTCTTGCTTGCTTCTCGATGAAGTCCCAAGCGTCATCTTCTCTCATGTCCATGAACGTTCCACATGAGAGGGATTGGAGGTTGAATTGTGTTCCCGCATCCAGCCCCTTGTAATAGATCTCTAGCAAGGCAAGCTTGGATATGCCATGATGAGGGCAATCCAAGAGCAAGTCCTGAAATCTTTCCCAAGATTGAAACAAACTTTCGTTAGGTCTCATGGAAAAAGCATTAATCTTACCTCTAAGTTCCGCCGTTTTGGAGGGCGGAAAGAATTTGGTGAGGAACTCCGCGGAAAGGTCTTTCCACGTATCTAGTTTCCCACTAGGAAGAGCTTGATACCAAGATAACGCTTTCCCCTTCAAGGAGAAGAAGAAAGGCTTGAGCTTGTAGCTGTTGGTGGTAGCACTCTTCGGTCTCATCGTCTCCATCATACACTCAAAGTTTTGCAAGTGTTGGTGTGGAGATTCAGCGCTTGTCCCGCCAAATTGATTTTGGCGAACAAGAGTAATAACTTGAGGGTTAAAGCTAAACCCTTGCACGTCTTCAGCATCAAAATTCACGCCCAAGCGGCGTGATTGTTGTGTTGGATCCATCCGTTGGCCAAGAGTTCTTGGCTCATTATCAACACATTCGATCCTCACATTCCTAGGCGGAATGCGGCGATTAGCAGCTCCTTGTGGATGGAAAGGATTTACATTGATCGTGGGATCAATCTCCTCCAGCGGTGGCATGGAAGAATCACTATCATCAGCGGATGAGTGACTTTTTCTTCTAGACCTTGATGCTTTCCTTGAGGATTTCTTGCTTCCCTTATTCTTAAGGTCGCTCATCTCTACCCTCATCTGGAAGATCATGTCTTGTAGACTGTTAACTTGAGATTGATGACGATCCATCTCATCCTGGCGGAGAGTCTCGTTCCATCGGAGTTGAGCTTCCTTCTCCGCCAATTCCGTTTGAAGATCATGTTCGTGTTCTTCAGCCATTTTCTTTTCTTTGCGCTTTTGCCTCAAGGTTTTCTCTAGCTCTTGATCAAGAGGTAAGAGATCTTCGGTGTTCCTAGACCTGCGCATGCACTCAAAGGAATATCAAATAACGAGAGCAAGCTCCCAAGCTTGACAACCGGCAACCGGATTCGGCCGAAACCAAATCCCCGGCAACGGCGCCAAAAACTTGTTCGCCCCTAAAGGTGTGTGCAAATAAGCTTTAATTTTATAAAACTAGAATCAAGCAGCGAACCCGCAGTGTACGGATCGACGTAGCTAAGCAAGAATTCCAGAGTATCAAACACAGGGATTTGGGTGGGAACAAATTCGATTGCAAATTATCAAGCGAGTAAATATGAGAGTTTGCAAATATTGGGGAAAACAACAATCCTAAAGATCCAAGTATCCAGCTGTGGCAATCGATTCAAGATATACTTAATGATATAAAGACAGAGTTGAGATATGCAAAGGTATACTAATGTAAGGTAATCGTACGGTGAAGTTCCAAAAACCTTATGTAACTCACCTACAAGGCACTCTCTATACAGGTTATTGAGGCTCAATATAGAAAGATTCTAAAGATGAGAATTTATGTCAAATACCCGAACTTGTAACCCAAGGATCAAGACTAACTAAACCGATTGAGGTTGTGACACTCACAATCGAGGTAGAGGTTGTTGAGGCTTCACTACCACCTAGAAAAGACAAGTCTAAACTAAGTTAAAGCAAATCTTCAACTTTGGATTAAAGTAAAAGCAAGTTCGTGGACTAAAGGGAAATCACGGTTAGTTCTTGAGGTTCCACGGCCGTGGACTCAAGAACAGGCCGTAATTTAGGGTTCGTCGGCGATTCTCTCTAACTCTCAGGGTCTAATCTGTTTGTGATCGATCTATCATCATCTAAGCCACAACTATCAACCCTTCACCTTAGAATTGTTAAGGGTTTTTAGCCAATAACAATCATGTTGATATCAATTCAAGAATTAAAAGATAGAAAGATGAAAACTTTCAAGAACTTTCAATAATCTTCAAACCAATCTCAAAGTCACAAAGAGAACAAGTATTGTCAAAGGATTCAAAATAAAACAAACAATCACAACCTTAGGAAAGAAGGGAAAACGGGATGTCAATCCGTTTTCCAAATCAAACCTAAACAAGAAGAGAGATCTCCTTGCAAAATCTTCCAAAAGCTTCGATCTTCCGCCAATCCGGAGATCTCAACAGCAATCTCCACCAAAAGTGCGAGATTAGGGTAATTCCCAGATGTGAACTTCAATCTCCAATGAGATGATCAATACTTCCAAGCAAAGGCCAAACGGCGTTGAGATTCCCTAAACGGAGATGAACGATCCTAAGCGTCGATAAATGCCTCTAAGCGAAGATGGCGGGTGTAAGCGGTGATGACGGAATCTTGCTTCGTCCGTCTTTTTATAGGGCAAGATAAAATATCGGCCCGGCCCAATCTTCAAAAGATCGTGGCTTCAAAGTGTGGCGAAAAGATTCGCCAAGATCACGGTCGTGGAAGTTTTCACGACCGTAATTTAGGGCGTGGATTAGGTCACGGTTTGTACCATATATCCCACGGCCGTAATAGTTACTGGAATGCATCACGCCTCTCTTGCAAGGTTCCACGGCCGTGGAACTGAACGTGGTTCGTAGTACGGCCGTATTTTAGAGCGTGGTTTAGGGAAAGAACGTGATTCTTCCCTAGCCTCGTGCATTCCTCAAGCTAAAACTCCAATTTGCTTCCAAAGAATGTCCTCAATCTATGGACATATCAAATCAACTCTCCTTTGCTCGATTCCGTTCGGAAATAGCTCCAAATCACCTATAATCAACATAGAGCTAGTGTAGACATCCATATCGACAATATAGGTAATACTAGCTCACATATGCACAAAGTTCAATCAAAGACTATCAATATGAATCAAATACGTTTAGAAAACGTGCCTAAAATATCACAATATTTCATGCTAACAGCCACCCTTGACACGCATCCTCATCTCCACCCCCGGCGCTGAGGCTGCGTACCCCCTCTTTCTTGTCACCGCCCCCGCGGCAACAAACACCGCCCCTGCGGTTCAGTTAAGGAAAGAAAAAAAATACACTTCCCAAAAATAACCTACATCTACCGCCCTCTCCACTCATCCTCCATTCATTCTTCGAAACCTAGCCGCCTCACCTCCCACAACCTTGCGCCCTCCGGAAAATCTTGCCCACCACCTCGTCGCGCCCCTGCGCCACCTACAGCAACCTAGTGTCGCCACCCCCTCACCACTACGAACCATCTCCACCACACACTCAACCCTTTCACTCTCCTCCACTGTCCCACCTCTGGCGACGTCTGCGACAGTAAGGAAGACGTTGGAAAAGCCCCATTGCCACCACCTTCGTCGAACGACCAAATCGCCTTCTTCTCTTCGCCCACACCTGCGCCTGCAAGCTCCCGCTCCTGCGCCTATTGCAGCCGCCCTGCGTAAATTACGACAGAAGGTTCGTTTCTTGATCAGATTGCTGAACTTTCTAACTCTTTTACTTGATCAATTGCAAGAGATGGAATCACAAAGGAAATATAAGTTGACAGAAGGTGAGAAGGATCGGTATAGGATTGCTCAAAGCAGGGAGGTGCATGCAACCCGGTTCCTTGATGTTTCCACCTTGGAAAATCTGGGGATGTTGGAAAGTATGCAGGAATTCCTAAACAATGCCGGGTTGGGTGATTTTCTGATAAAGAGCGCTCCAACACACCCCAACCTCAGCAGACAGTTTATAGCCACATTTAAAATGATGACGGAAGACAAATTGTGTGTTGGGCTTTCATTCAAGTACAACAAGAGGAAGTACACATTGGATTACACCCAAATACAGGAGGCATTAGATGTGACCATAGCAGCTTCTAATGACTGGATGGAACCCATTCCGATGCCTGATTTGTTGGAATTTTGGCAGGCCGTCACTAGGTCAGAGTTTCATGCAGGAGGTGAGTACTCCAACAAATTCATTCACCCCTGTTTGAGGCTCATCTCAAAGGTCTCATGAGTGTCTTCTGTGGACACAAGGAGGAGAATAAGGTCGCTCTCAAGGACCTTCCATTGATATACGCTTGCCTCTCCACGAATGCTTGGGTGCCGGATTGGGCATATCTCTTCCTTACCGCTCTTAAGCAGATTAGGAAGAATGAGCCTCGTGACATCGTTGGAGGTGGAATCATATCATTATTAGCTGCACAGGTGATGGATCTTCTTCCATTGGAAGAGGGTTTGGAGGCACCCTTATACACTGAAGGGTTATTGAGGAGGTGCAGGCTCCTCAGGAGAGACGGGGAGCATCGTTTTTGGCTTTGTTTAGCAGATGGGAGTAACATCACATACCTCCCTCGACGACTTCCATTGGGAGACAAGCTCGCGAATCTGTATGTACCGGCTGACCCAGTCCCTCCGAGATGGCCTCAGGTTGATATTGTTGGGAGGTACGCAGTCGGCTCTAGCAGGGCCCACACCACTGATGAGGAGATGCCGACGGCAAGACATGACAGTCACACCATGGAGAGTCTGCAAGTTCAGATGGCAGCTTTGACTACACCGCACCAGGCATGGCAGACCGAGTACCAGCGGTCCATGCTTGAGTAGTAGCAGGCGTGGCAGTCCAGCTTCGCCTCCTACATGACCACTCACTTTGACCGCGGTCAGGATGCTTGGCAGGCGGCTCATCAGCAATAGTTGGAGACTCAACAGCTGGCTTGGCAAGCTAGCTATGAGACTTCATTTAGAGAGAGGATGGAGGCTCAGGAGGGCCGTATCGACACCCTTCACCGCCGGCAGGAGCACTTCTTCCACCACTTCCCTTACCCACCAGAGGAGGGTCCGGGTGGTCCATCCGGACCACCCCAGTGAGGGGTACATTTCTTTCCCTTCTCCCGCATTTATCTTTGACTCATTTCCACTTTGAGGACAAAGTGTACTTCAAGTATGGGGGAGGGACATATCATTGCTTGTATAGTTTATTGAGTTGTTTTTGGCATTTTTTTTGCATTGTTGAATTCAGTAAAAAAAAAAGAAAAGAAAAAGCCAAAGAATTGAAAAAAGGCATGGAAATCCTTGGATAAACCGAAAACCCGAAAGGGCAGTTTAGGTAAAAAGAAGGTAGTCCTACTAACCTTAGGTTGGTGCAAAATTGGACTTGAGGGATGCGAGTTTAAGTTAGAAAAGAAGAAGAGTGGCAAGGTGAAAACCCGAAAGGGCGCCTTGGCAAGATGAGTGACACCGAGTGTAGGTTTCCCTTCCGGCGTTTTGGCGACATAAGAAGGGGAGTCATAAGGAGGTTGTCCGGGTAGGCCACTCTTGGACCGATAATGATGGTAGTATTTCTTTTTCTCACATTTCCTCTCTTTTCCTTCTTTCTTTCTTGGCTTTTCTCTTTTTTTCCATTATCTTTCTGCTTACTCATGCTTCCTGAGGCCTTTGAGTCTAGTTGATGTCATTTGTTTTTACTCGGGACGAGGAAAAGATCTAAGTATGGGGGAGTTTGATAGGTGATGGAATCACTATCATTTAGGGTAGTTTTTAAAGTCTTTTTATTGCACTAGTGTCGGTTTATGCTACTAACTCCTTGGTCCAGAAGAAGAAGATCAAAAGAAGATATAGAAGGAGTTACAAGCACTTAGGAGTGAAGATCAATCACGAAGCAAAGCTTCTGCTGCCTCACCGCCCCAGCGGGTCCTTGCAGCCGCCCCTGCAGATGACGTTTCCACTGGAGCACTCCCTACGCCTTCACCAGCGCCGGCCTAGAAGCAGGTCACCGCCCCTGCGCCACCCATCGGCAATTGCATGCTTAGAATCAACCTAGTGTAGATTCATCCATTATTGTCTTAATTGTCGCATTAATCGTTTTCATAAGTTTTTGTATATCAATTCAACCACCCCCCCCCCTTTGTGTCACTTGTCATTATAATCGATAATTGCATCTAAAACACATTAACTCTCTTGGGTTCGACCCTTACTTAATCACCAATACTTGTTCTTAGTGCTAAGTCGGGATTTACTTTTGATTGGGTATAGACGACCATAAGAAAATATCCTTGTCACCCATCTCAGCCAACTCTTCAAATCGTCAGTTACAATACCTCAACAGGCACCATATGATATGTGCCTTCTCAATCAATCTCGTAAAATACTTAAACTCGATAACAATGTCTAGACTCCATTGAGGCGGTAAATTAGACTGTTCAGTAACACGTCTATAAGCTCATAATCATTGGAATATCCTCCATCGTGGAACTATCTCTTTCCTTCATGACATAACATTAGAAAGTATCACCTTCTTGGGCTATCAACTTCACTACTCGTATGGCATTAATGGAAAAATTCGCCTCTTCAAAGGTCATAACCCTGGAAAACCTCTATCTAAACAATCTCAAAAGAGACTATAACAACCTTCCAACTGATGTCTAACATAACATGATAGCCATTTATCCAAACCGTACACATAATGACTTCCTCATGCACCTAAGACATGACACAGAAGTCTACAAACCATAACAAGTCCCTGAATGAATGGGGCAATCACATATCTCGCGGGTACCTCAGACCCTAACTGATAATCCTGTAAAGGAAAATCTATCTTCTACTGTGCCCACCGTCAACTATGAACGCATGCATCGAAAGACAAGAAGTGCATAACACTCACAACAAACAGAACTCCACTAGGTATATCATTAATGAGAATGGTACCTGTAACAGATAACGCCAGAACCTCCACTGCATATCATCATTCAACCTCGGATCTATGCTCCTCATGTATCACTGAGGTCATTGTCATAGCCTCCACTTTCACTCTTTCTGCACCGGAAAGAGGAAGGTCTTGTTGAGAAGAAACACTACCTTGCTGACAGAAAGGGGCTAGATGGCCTAGTTCACCAAAGGTGAAACAAGCTATCAGTGCCAAGGGCACTCAGAAGGCAAATGATCTGGATAGCCACAGTTGAAACATAACCGTCCCCATCCTTGCAACCTGTGCAACTGAAGGGAATCTCGATCTTCGTCGTCCACCTTTCATGAACTAGTAAAGGCAGCGCCTTGCCCTGTTGACAAAACTTCGCTCTATGCCCTGCTTTACCACATGTAAAGCATATTATTGGTGTCTTCGGCCACACAGCTCGCCGGTGTCCAAACTTCGCACAATTAAAACACTGTAGTTCTTTGCCAATCGTCTTCATGGCCAAAGGACCGCTTGATTGTCCTGACATCTGACTTGGTTCACCATTCATCATCCTTGCTTCTCCACTAACTGATCCAGTCCATTGATTCTTCTTTAATCTAGAAGTTTCAGTTGGTCCCACAGATGTTGGTAACTCCGGTGTAGCTCTACCCGCTATGACAGCCTCATATACTTGGCGCATATATTCTTAAAACTCGGATCTACTCATGAAGACATGACCAGCCTCTTCAAACTCGTTCTCTACCATAGGCGAAACAACAGCAGAAATTGGTCCCTGACTTGACGTTACTGGAGGAAGAGGGGGTGTGCCCCTACCTCGTCCCACTACAAATACTACTCTAGTCTGAGCTATCTGTAGGATATACGCACCTAATCTTATAAGGCTTTATATATACCATATGTATCGATATATATATATATATATATATATATATATATATATATATATATATATATATACACTACATCCACACAATCCATAATACACACAGATATATATACATATCTACGCTCCAGAGATCCATGGCAAAGGTGACGATTTCTCGTACATTCTAACCCAAAATCACACTTAAAACCAAAAATGTTTAAAAACGTCAGATCCCTTTCGGGTTCTATTTATTTTACCTATCAGACCTTATTGCAGGTAGCAAGTGCCATTGTTGTCAGCCTGGGCTCTGATAGTAACTCTCTAACACCCCGAATCCGCGGGACTCGGAGTGTCACATTGGGTTAGGATCTCACAGTGGATCCTGACCCTAGCCTAACAACAAGTTCACTGGACCTTACAAATTGGCACTGACAGATATAAAACAAATCCATAAAACTGTGAAACTGTATAACCAAAGGTAAAGGACAACATAGCCGAGTATGTAAAACAACGTCCTCACATGGGAGGTACAAAAGATCATCCTCACGTAGGAGGGAAACACAACAACCCCAAACCAACCACCTAATGTACGAGAGTCCTCGGTCTGTCACCCTGCCAGATCACTCAGCAGCGCCTAACCTGCAAACATCTATAACATGGTATGAAACCATTAGCTAACCATACATATATGAGGTAATGCATAAGTACAAACACAATCATGAAAGATAAACACATCAGCATGCTATCACACATTTACCCATTTTATCATCTTTATATAATAGTCATTCACTCAAATTGTATATATAAGTGCATATGAAACTATGTGACACGAGGACCAATACATCCTCGCCTCTGAGCTTGCTAGCCAGCTGCACAAGTATCGGTCACACAATCCGTGTACCCTGTGGGAGTGGATTGTGCCCTTCCTGTAAAGTCAATCTGGCCTGACATTAGAGAACCTCCCAGACTCCACGGCGGGATGAAAGGGAAAGGTTATCACAACCACGCATACGGGGCAATCAATAAAACATAAGTCGGTATAAACGACAATCTCATGCTATCATAGCAACATACAAAGCACACACCACTCATGCAAACACCCAATATAGGGATGGTAGCTACGTAAGTTCTACGGACTTACCTCAACCTCGTACACAACTCAAACACGATTGACCAGAAACAACCTTCAATCTTGAGAGAGGGGCACTGCCTAATAACAAGGCATAAAGATATATCAACCTCTATTCATCAAAGGGTCACACCTAGACCCAAGGGATCCATAAGATCATCCACAACTTAAACCTCACAACCTATAATCCTTAACAGCCATACATGGCATATACCGATTATAACCTCATCAAAGCACAACCTCACACATATAGCATGATCCTATACACTCATACTAGGAAAGGAGAGAACAATGGCATCCTAAAGAAGTCTTAGAAGCAACACACACCTGCAAAACAAAGTGCAACACCAAGCTGGTGCAGGTGGCCGCAGGGGCGGCTAGGGGATGGCGCAGAGGCGGCTCACTGCTGGCGCTGGGGCGGTCCAGAGGTGGTGCATGGGCGGCTGGTGTGCAAAGACACACCTTCAACTCCTCCTTGCTTCTTCAATCGGTTTCTTCACTCCTCTTTCAGCTAGCATCCATGCACACATATATACATACATATATACAATAGAACAAGCCAATCAGGCTGCCACAAGATCACTCTTGTGGATCCTAAGCTAAGGAGAAAGGAAAGAACATAGAAAGGAAAAAAAGAAGAAAGAAAGAAGGGAAGCCATAGAAGCTTACCAAGTTGAGCTTAACTCAGAGCAGAACACCATCCAAAACCTCAAGGTTGACTATCAACAAGCACAACAACAACAACCATCAACAACCGCAAGCAAAGCCATCAAGGATCTCTCACAAACTCAACCAAACTCAAGGAAGATCAAGATGGTCCAAGGGAGAAGAGAAGAGAGGATGAAGTGCGTAGGGAGAGAGAGATGGGGCTGAAGATACCTAACCCTCATCTGGAGGAGAAGAAGAAGATATAAAGGAAAGAAAGGTCAAAAAGCAAAGCTTTGGTCAAAGAAGACGGTTGCAGCCCACCACAAACCGCAGGGGCGGCCAGCCAGGGGCGCAGGGATGGCCCACTGCAGCTCCAACAAAGAAAAGCAGTTGCGTCTCAGCTGAAGCGCAGGTGCGGGATCTCTCGAAGACTAAGGCTCTTACAAAACTAGTGTCATAATTCATGTCATCAATGATGTCACGGTAATCTCAAGCCCACTCAACCTCCCTAGCAATTGTTTGAACATCATCTCGGTTCTATCCTTTGGAGGTTGAGCAAAACCGGGTGGAGGCTCTTGTGAAGCCTTCGGTGGTGGTGATTGGCTTGTTGAAGTGGAAGGGTTTAGTGCACCATCTGGGTTCGAGTAGGGGAACCCAAGATGGTTGTGGTTGGGGCGGTAATTGTTGAAGTTCCGATTGTTGTAATTTCTAAGGCCTTGATATCCCCCATTGAAGTTATCCCTTCTCGTGTAATTCACATCCTCATCCTTTGAAGCCAAATTTGCTTGATCTTGCACTTGTAGTTGAGGAGTTGCTTGGTTCTTCAAAATTTTAGCACACAACTCCCTCAAGGATTTTAACTCATTGTTTCTTGCATCAAGCTTGTAGTTTTTCATGGTCACTTCACTTACTTCATAAGCTCCCGGTTTCCTCCCATCACTCTTTCTATGAAAGTATTTCTCTATCACCAATGCTTGTTTCTCCACGAACTCCCAGGCCTCATTCTTCTCCAATAATGTTCCTCCGGAAAGCCATTGGAGCTTTAATTGACTATCCTCATCAAGCCCCTAGAAATATATCTCCAATAGCTTTATCTTCAGGATTCCGTGGTGTGGATAATCTAGTAGGAGATCCTTGAATCTCTCCCAAGATTTAAAGAGGCTCTCCTTATCCTTCATTGTGAAGGAATTTATCTTCCCTCTTAGTTCGGTTGTCTTGGAAGGCAGGAGGAACTTTGTAAGAAACTCGGTTTTCATCTCCTCCCAAGTACCCACTCGTCCTAGTGGTATGGATTGGTACCAAGCCAAGGCTTTATCATTAAGTGAGAAGGAGAAAGCCCTAAACTTATGGTTGTTGCTCTCCAATCTAGGTGGTCTTAAAGTCTCCATAAAGATCTCGTAGTTCATAAGGTGTTGATGTGAAGACTCTCCTTCCATCCCTCTGAATTGATTATGCCGGATCATTTGTAGCACTTGACGACAAAGCTCATAGTCGTGAGATGCGGGATCTCCTAAATTGACACCCGGAAGGTGAACTCTTTGAGCCAGATCCATGTGTTGGCCAAGTGTTTGTGGCGCCTCAGTAATAATCGGCTCAACCCGAACACGTACCGCCGGTTGAGGTGGTGGTGGAGGCGGTTAATGACGAAGATTAAGCTCTCTTTGCACAAGAGCTTGCCTAATTTCCTCAATTTCCCTCCTAGTAGCGTCTTGCCTCTCATTTGCAAGTCTCCTCTCATTTTCCAAAGCTTCATCCGTAAGCCTTATTTGCTCTAAAGCTTCATTCAACACAGCCCTAAGATTTTCTTCGGTCATCTCCTTCTTCTTTTTGGTACCTTTTGAACTCGTCTTAAGGGTCTTCTCCGGTTCGGGATCGAATGGAGTTAAAGCCTTGCCACGAGATCGTCGCATGCACCTAAAGAATGGGAGATTTTCTGAAAAATCAAAGACACAAACCAAACAAGATCACAAGGAAAACAAAGACCTAAACTATAAACAATCACTCACAATAAATCAATCTAGACCTAGTACACGACAACGGCACCAAAAAAATTTTCACGCAGGAGATGTACCACGCAAAATCCTTACAATTTATACTCGATCTATTTTCCTAATCTACCTAGCGAACCCACAGTGTATAGGTCATTTCGTAGCATGGAAAGCTTTTTGAGGTCGAACACAAAGACTGAGGTGAAATTGAATCATGCAATGATCATGGATAGTATGAGTCTAAGTTAAGAAAAGAGAAGGGAATAAAGAAATGAAAATCATATTGACTTTGGATGGGTTTTGGGGTGATTAATCAAGGATCACAATCATGAAATGTTACCAATCAATCAACAACTCAAACACGGGATATAAGATCAAGGTATGAAAACAAGATTCTAGAGATTCGGATTTTCGGTTATGGCATGGACTCAAGCTTCTAATCAACAAAGGACAAGATGCGGCAAGTTAGGAAAGGGTGTTTTACTAATGGGAGCAATCACCGGGCAAGTCTCATGTTCACTAATCCCGCACCAAGGTCCTATTACCGGGTAAGTCTCAAGGAACCTAAGCTGGGAATTCTACACAAACCGGATCCCTACCTAAGGGTCAAGCCTCTCTTTCCCGGGTAAGTCTCGGAAAGGTAAGACCTAAGCACGACCCTAGAACACTCGATCCAATAGCGGCTTTTTTGGCTCACTACTACCTATTGTTCATCATCTTCTATACCTAAGAGTGGGAATTACCTCATAAGTCTCTTCCCTCACTTAGTTTACTTACATAGGTCACCCTAAGCTAGATTAGGCTCAACAAACTCTAGAATCATAGTTTACTAAGCCAACAACAATTATTTCGAAATCATTCATCATCATTTGAACATACATGCATACCATAGCTAATAAAAAAAATTGCAAATTAGATTGTGGTTTAAAATAGGTTTTAATAGCTTTCAAAATTAAATTTTTGCAAACCAAAAAATAGAGATTCGTAGGATTTTGGGATTTGGATGTTAAAATCAAATTTTCAATCATCCTTTCCTTTTGTTTTGTCCAAGTGTTTAGTGAGAATTTGTATTACAGAAAACCTTCCTTGTTCCAACAACTTTATCAGATACGAGAATTGTCATATCGTCTCCTTTGTCGCCGAGAAGAGCGAACAAGTTATTGAAGAAGCGTCTCCCTATAATCTTAAAACGAGCTTTCTTTTACTATAATCCTAGATCTGCTAAAACCGTAACCAAAATCAAGAACCTTCTTCCCTGAATTGGAATCTCCGCAACGAGGTGCTTTGCGTTTCCGATGGCATGGTGTTTTCGGGTGAACACACAATTCCTGAAAGGAGCTCTAGATATGCAAATGACGATGAAACTAAAAATATTACTTTCACAAAACATAAATTTGACTGAAACAAGTCACATGAGGCACACATGATTGAGGGAAAATTATATATGGATAAAATGGCTAACTATGCATTTTACCCCTATTACTTTATTAAGAGTACCCATTGTATAAACTCATTAAATAAATATACCCCTAATAGAGTAATAGTGGAGAGTTAATTAAAGTGGTAAAAATTAGAGGATCTACAAAATAAAATCCCATAAAAAAGAGCCTACATCACTCAATTCTTTCATTACATTATATATATTACCAAGATTAAAATACTCACAAATTTATTCATACTAAACACATAACACAATCTGCTAAGATGTCTTTTAAAAAATCACAATCTCAAAAACCTATCTGAAAACCACAACCACGACTACCACAAATACAAGTTTAATGTCATAACTCGTTATCCTAACTACACAAGATGCATCAAAGTTGAAACTCTACGCATGCCCTGAGGTTAAGCTTTTTGAGCGTGTTCGATAAACAAGATTTTTGGATATCTTAAGTTTTTTGAGTAGTTTTACCTTATTGGATAGTTATTTGACTGGGTTTTTGTAAAGCTTTAGAAAATATGAAAATCTGATGAAAAAGTTAATTGAGTTTTTGGTCAAAGTAAATTTTTGGGGTGATAACCAAAAAAGGACAGATTTTATAAATACAATAAAGGAAAAACAACCAAAAAGAATATCAACTATCAACATTCAAACCAAAATAATATCAACTTTGAAAATTACTAGCAATGATACAAACTATCAATGTATTTACCAAAAATAAAATGTCTTACTTTTCCGGCAAAAATACTAACTCCGGCGATGATGTGGCAACCGGAATCTTACATGTCATTAAAAAAATGAATTAATTATGTGATGTGGATTTTATTTTTTTAAATCAAGTTAATAACATAAAATTTTTTAAAAATATATAAATTAAGTTTATTTTTGAATTATTATATTTAAATTATAATTTTTGTAACTAATTTTTTAATAAAGTTTTTAAAATTTTTTGTAAAATATTTTTTTAAAAATTAAAAATAATTTTTAAAAACTTTTTTGGGGAAAATTTAATTTTGTATAAATTTTAACAAATTTTGATATGAAAGTATTTTAAAAATCAATTTTTTATTTAAAAATTATTTAAAATATATATAAACAAATTTCCAAAAAAAAGTTTTTAAAAATTCATTTAATTTTTTTAAAAAAGTACAAAAAAATTTATTTAAAAAATTTATTTTATTTTTAAAAAAATTTACAACAATAATTTGAATAGGATTTTTTTAAATTTATTTTATTATTTAATAAAAACTTAAATATATTTTTTAACATATTAAATGTTATTAACTTGATTTAAAAATATAAAATCCACATCACATAATTATGTCTTGATGACATGTAAGATTCCGGTTATCACGTCATCGCCGGAGTTAGGATTTTTGCCGAAAAAATAAGACATTTTATTTTGTTAATACGTTGATAGTTTGTATCGCTGCTAGTAATTTTCAAAGTTGGTATTATTTTGGGTTGAATGGTATAAGTTTGTATTGTTTTGGGTTATTTTTCCTACAATAAATACATCATGACTTAAATATAGGTAAAATTATCTAGAAATAATGCTAATGAAAAAATCTAGAGAAAGCTCTCAATTTAAAGCTTTCTAAATAGCTCCTAAAATCTCATCAATGAACTTCCGAAAAAAGTAAAGGTAACGAAAAAGGTTTTTTTTACCGAACACTACATAGCTTTCTTGAAACACAAAGCTTCACCGAAAGCTATATAAAAAAACTACGCCGAACACTCCCTTCCTGTTTACACTTGCTAAGAAGTTGTGTTGGAATTTCGGATAAAAAAAATACATTTGAACACAATAAATGCGCAGGAAAGAGGCGGATTAACAGAAGTGCAATAACATCCATATATATAGTTCATT
This sequence comes from Fagopyrum homotropicum, assembly GCA_033239125.1. Taxonomy (NCBI): domain Eukaryota; kingdom Viridiplantae; phylum Streptophyta; class Magnoliopsida; order Caryophyllales; family Polygonaceae; genus Fagopyrum; species Fagopyrum homotropicum. The sequence continues at coordinate 104,203,605 of BSWB01000002.1, forward strand.
AAGTATCAAACATCCAAACAGAAAAGAATGAATTGCATTCATAACCAGGCGCAGAAATAAAAACTTAGGCTTCTCTGTGAGGGCCCTTCTTGGCAGCCTCAGCAGCTGCCTTTTCTGCTTCAATCTCAGCAACAATGGCATCAATTTCTTCCTCTTCAAGTTGTCGTAGTCCCTCTTTTGTCATCACACCAATCTCTATGTTCTTCCCTCCACTCTCCACAACCTATCAGCAAATATTTAGAACGTCAGTAGAATAAGTACACACTGATGCTTCATTTGAACAATGGGGCGTGTAAATTTTATTTCTCGACTTGTAACAACATTTATTTAGTACAGAAACCAAGACTCAACTTCCGATATCATTGAGAACTTATGAACCAGGCTCTTGATATGTAAGGAATGATATCAACCAATTCCCACCATCGATCTTCTCCCTCAACAATTTTCGGATTGTTCTACCATCCAAACAATCCAGAATTCTCAAGAGGATTGATCGAGCGCCTTAGCTTATGGTAGCTTGATTGTGTAGATGATACTGCTATGACATGGTCAGCATGAGCAAAAGGTAATTTTCACATCTCGGTGATTTTTAAACAATCTGCACCTTGTATTAATTCGCTTTTGGATCATGTAGATGATATTGTTATAACATGGAGTAATAACTGGTGTATATGTTCTTTCAAGGCCTTCTTTCATAGTTATCACACACCAAATTCCTCGAGAGCACTTCTGTTTGTGTAGTTGTTGAGAAAAGGGGAATTTGGGTAAATTTCAACTCCAAAACTCCACTTAGCAAACACGTATCTCAGTTGATTTCATTATTTAGAACTCCAAATAAACACTACCAAACTATACCGAACAAAGCCTAAATATACTTTATGAAATGCGGTTAACATGAATAGCAAACACGTATCTAGCGGGTCAAATAGGAAAATTAGGACTTAAAATTGTGCATTTTTCTAGTGCTTCCTAATCTACTACTTAAGGCAGATGAAAAGTTATTGTTGTAAGCTGGTTCATAACTTTCACCAATACATCACTGGGCAGCTTAGAACACATTTTGTTTATCTAGACCTCCCCCGGGTAGGTTGTTTATATAACAATCAGAGACATAAAGGATATCAAGAACTTCTCATGAGATGCAGATTAGGCAAGATCTAAAATTGATAGAAGGGATGGTTATCTTTCTGGAGGATAACTAATTTCGTGAAAAAAGGTTTTTTTAAAAAACACACACTCACACAATACTGTACCAAGATCTATATCAAAGGCTGAATATAGAGTCATGGTGCTTTAAATTGCTGTGGTGTTTCAGCTCCTAAATGAAGCTGGGTTAGAAGTTTCAACTTCAACAAAGTTTTAGTGTGATAACCAAGTTTATATACAGATTGCATTCAATCCTGTATTTAAGCATATTGAGATTGATTTCCATTTTATTCACGATAGGATTAAGCAGAATATTTCTACCGGATATGTGAAGGTGGAACATTTATGAAATATCCTCACAAAGCCTCCAGTAGTGGAGCTCGTGTTTAGCAAATTTGTAACAAGCTTCGCATGATTAATATCTATGCTTGAGCATTGCAAGGGAGAGATACAGCCTGTATATAATTATAGGAATGTAGACCATTCATTTGTAGGCTTTAATTTTGTGTCTAAATATGCAAATCTTATATACATATAGTGAAATGAAAATTGTCTTCCCATCTCACAAGTATAGATACAAGGAAGTGTATAAAAGTGGAAAGCGGGGCAAAATAGGCACCATCAATGGTGCACGGTATCTGCTTGGTAAGAGAGGAATCAATTATATTTTCGGGAGTTACATCTAATAATGGGTGTTCGTGTAGAGGTTAGAGAATGGCTGTACGCTTTGTAAGTGAGATTATGTTGTATGAAAACATAACAATAGAGCACATATAGATTTGTAAAAATATGACCTGACCCATAAACCCGACCTGTAAATAATGGGTTTTGGCATGATAAACTACCCGAACCCCTACGACCCGTGATATTTTGGGTTGGGTCAATGCTCGACTCACTTTGACCCGCTATGAAGAAAGCATACTAGTCTTTACTCTATTATTAAGGGTTTAGTTTTAAACCGGCGGTTTAGGTTTAGGACCCATATCTACTTAAAGATATAAAAACATATGTTACTTTAATAAAATATTATAATTAACCTTATTTTTCAATAATATTAACCAATAATACAACACTATTAACTTTTTTAGCATTTAAATTTATTTAAAATTTCAACCACGATAAATAATTAAGATAACTCATAGACCTGGTAGGTCAACCTGAAACCGTAAGAAGTGGGTTTGGGTTCGCAGTTTTAACTCATGACCTGTAATTAACCCGGACCGCTTTTGACCCAACCTGAACCACGCAAACTGTTTTACAAGCCTAAGCACATAGGGTATGGTATAAAAAGTTTGAAATATACTGTACAGCCTGTACTTCTTTTCTTGAAAACTTACAAGCTTTTAGCTCCAAGGGTGCAGCTATGTTTTGCCAAGATGGGTTTCAAGGCTTCAATCATTTCATGTCAGTTCAAGATATTAGGTCAAGTTATTAACCTATTTACGGAGCTTCATTTGATAAAACTGAAGTCAAGAAAATCTCCCGTACCCTGTACTTATGGAACTTGATTTGATAAAGCTGAAGTCCAGAAAACTAGGTCAATTATTAAACTAGTTCAGCTACGTGTTCTTCCATGGTTGAACACGGAAGAAGGAAGAAACAGAGAAGAATAGAAACAGACAGAGCGGATTATAGAGAGGAGTTGATTCTCATTACTGAAGTTGAAACGAAGGGAGTTACAGCTTCCTATTTATACTAGGTGTGTAACAAACTAAAAACCACATAACCAGAAACTCACTCTCGCCCTTATATTTTACATGACAAGTCTCATAACTAACACTAAGTCACTAAGCCTACAAACACACAAGCATATGTATTTCATCACAAGTCATAGAGTTTCAATTCCAAAGGCACTGCCAATGCAATATTTTTTTAGCTAGGGATATGAAGATTTGTTGTCAGCCAATTCACAGTTGAATAACATGAAAGCGGTTTGTGAAATAAATTATAAACTGGACTTGAGCATATGTATATAAAAAAACTGAAGCAAAACTTACTTCAAGCAATGCTCGGATGGCAAGTTTGACAGTTTCTTGGCCAGAAGTTTCTTTGTAATTCTTCTCCAAGAACTCCCTGATAGAATTAGAGTTTCTTCCTGTAGCATTTGCTTTCCATGCTGAAAAGGTTCCAGATGGATCTGTTTGGTAGAGAGATGGGACCCCTGTATGTGGGTCAAAGCCAACAATCAAGGTTGAAAGACCAAATGGTCTCACACCACCACTTTGTGTGTACTTCTGCTGAAGGCCAGCAATGTAACGGGTAATGTATTCAACTGTAACAGGATCCTCAACCGTTAGCCTATGGCTCTGGCACTCAATACGAGCCCTATTAATCAAGACACGCGCATCTGCTTTAAGCCCAGCACAAGCAAGTGCAATATGGTTATCCAGGTTTACTATCTTCTTCACAGTCCTGAGGCCATAATTAAGAAGGATATCAGTAAAAATCTCCACAGATGTAAATATAAAAGGGAATAAACATGCAAAACATGATTAAAGATGCTTAGCATAAAAATTAGCAGAAGAAGTTCCAACACCTAGCCCTACCCTTCAAACATTTTTAGAAGTCATGTCAATGCAAAATTCATGCGTATACATTACAATGTACAATAAGATACCTAAAAAATGACAAACATGGCCACGCAGCGCCTTCGTTTAGAGATATTTAAGAATATTTAAATACATAAAATTTTAATCACTTATTGCTTGAACAGGAAAGAGAAAATGATACGAGGTAAATGAGGGATTCAGACGTTCATCTTTTGCTTCTTTGATTGTACAATTTATATAAATGTTCAAATAGTTCAAGCAAATGTCATCTTGAGATGATGGAATGTGCTTCAAACTATTTGATCCTAAGAGATCCGTATCATGCTACCTCGAACATTAAAAGGCAAATGTGAAGCAGGGAAAATCACACGTCACCTCTAGATAAATAATTTACCTAGTATATAAGTTCAGTGGACTAATTCTCCTATTATCAAATGGTTTTAAAATTTAGCCCCATTGGACTTATGTGATATTTTGGCACATGATACACCCATACAAACGTGTGAAAACCCCATTTATTTCTCCTACCGAAACTTGTCAGCAACACCCTCTCGGGATTAATAAAGAATTGAGCCAGTGTTGAAATATTGGTTGCATTACTGATGTATGTGGTTTGCCTCTTAGGTGTTTGTGTCTTCTCTTAGGCTAAGACTTTCGTGGATCACATGGTTTAGCACTCAACATGTGGTGGCTTATTCTTTTGGGTTGGTTTGGCGCCGTCACTCGCCAGTTATGTATTTATTGTGTTGTTGCAGATTCACCTCTTTCAATTCCATATTGAGGGAGATTTATGGCTCATCTAAGCTGTGTTGCTGGATGGATGACTCAACTTTTTCTCTACAAGGGGAGAACTAGGAGAGGTCTGCACGGTGGATTTTTGATGGGTGTATCACTGTATCCTGTTATCTATTAGTTACTAGCTTGGAGGAGGGCTGGTGCAGAGCACTTCTACTTGTGACCCAATCTAGGGCTCAGAGGTCTTGGAATTGGTTGCTTTGAGTTCACCAATGGTTTACGGCATCAGTTTGGATACCTGCTTTGGGTACTTCTGCTGGTCCTGCCGTTCAGATCATCGGCATGGCCGGTAGGGTTCTACAGGTTAGGGCACTTAAGACACACTTGAGCCTATGGCCTGTCTTTCTATTGATTTGTGCTTGTGTGTTGAGTTGGATTTGAGTAAGTCTAATCCATTTGGTTCTCTTTTGATTGACGATAGGGTTTCTAGGCGAGGGGCTCACACTTCCTTTCCCTGGAAACCACTTCCTGTATCAATTATGTTATATTGCTATACCTTTTCGAAAAAAAAGATAAAAAATCAAGCATTTGTTACAAAGATAATTGAGGTATCCACTGTAAGCAAAGCTCATTGCCTACATACAATCTCCCTCCCCCTACCCCCTACCACCTTTCATTGTCATCCCCAAAAACCACCATGGAACCATCACTTGTGCTTTTTCACTTGACCCTGTCATTACTCGTTGAACACCCCCATCCCAATGACCCAAACAACCTAGCCTTCAACAAATACACAATGTTCCATTGTTGCTCTTCTTCGGGCTGAGTCAGTAGTCACCAACTCACTACCACATGAACTAACCAAACCAGTTATAAACCTCAAATAGGACATGGAAAACCGGGTTTCTGACAATATTAGCAAATTGGGATTGGTGATCCCGTCAAAACACTCACTCGAACACAGTCTAGTTCCACCGCAATTAGGCACTCCTCATACCAAAGAAGCCATTGAGCCTAAGATTGATTCAAATAATCACACATGCTCACTAGCATGAAGCGGGGGAAAAAGAAAAAGAAAAGCTAAATCGAACTTCCAAACAGACAGATTAACGAATCCGTTTTCATCGAAAGGGATTCTCAAACCCCAAGTGCCCAACATCCCACTCTAAGATCAAGGAAATGGGCATCTCAAGTACTGTGATTCCTGGTGCCAGAAGAAGATAAACTGGAAGGGAAGAGGGGATGGGAGTAACGAATACCTGGAGTCCTGAAGTTTGGGGGTAGACTTCTTCTCAACACCCAGGACAACGGCATCGGAGCCGCGAACGCCGACGGCGGCATTACCCTTGCGGACGGCTTCAAGAGCGTACTCCACCTGGAAGAGGTGGCCGTCGGGAGAGAACACGGTGATGGCTCTGTCGTACCTCGCCATCGACTTCTTGATTGTAGGTGTTTTTGTGTTCGTTGATCTGCAGGAGGTGTTTGAATTTTGCGGAGTCTGGGGGAGAAGGTATCAGAGAGATGTATAATAGAAGAACGAACCTGAATTCCCTATGTTTTCTATAAAAGAACAAACAGCTTCTTTGGCAACACGAAATGTAAGTATTCAACCTTGTATAGAGTCGACCATTCCCAAACGGAGATCCGGTTACCCGATCCGACAAATTTCAAGTCTCATTTTTTATATATCCGGATAAAATTCGAAATGAGATATTTTACTCGTTTTTTGAACTTTAGGTGTGTATTATAGACTAAGGCCCGTTTGTTTTAAACTCCGGAAACGGAAACGGAATGAAAACGAATTTAGTCCATATGTATACCATTGTTCATGAAAGTTTTTGGAATCATTTCTTGTGGTGTCATGCAAAATGCATTTACTTCCCTCTATTTTGATTACTCTTGATACCCTATACGGTAACAAAATTGGAGGATTCAAGTGCATTTTGGATAATATGACAAGGAATGTTTCCAAAATTATTCATGAACAAAGTGCACATATGGGTTAGATTCGTTTCCATTCCGTTTCCGTTTCCGTTTTCGGAGTATAAACCAAACGGGCCCTATGTTTATTAATTTGAGCTAATTTTAAACAAATGCAACACCTTAATTGGTAGTAGACTATAGATTTATGTTACGAACATCCGATCTCCTTTTAGCTAATGGCTCAATATTGACATATAGTTTGGATTTTGCAAGTTTCTCCCAAAATACGTGTATTTGTACGGCAGATGTTGATAGATGCTTTAAGTGTTAAGTCGGTGTTGTTCCATCGACATACTGTAGAGTTCTCCACATGTGGTCGTTGTGGATTTCATGCCTAAACGATATGATACATGATCTACGAGTCCCCTCATTCCCGGATATTATGCCAAGGATCTTATCTATGTACCCTCTTGGACACTGTAATGGCTTCAATGATCCAAGACAATTCCAAATCGAATTTTAGTACACTAGAAAAGCAATTATTTGAAGAATTCATGTTGCTTGCATGGGTTGCTTCTAGGAACAACTTAAGCAAGGGCATCATTAAAGAAGAGTTTTCAATGTATGGTGGTTGATTACAAGTGCTTTCAAGACGTTGTATGTCATCCGCCTCCGCTTGTATGTCAACAATCAACATGGCTACGACTAGACCATGTTGTGTTGAAGTCAAACACTAATGCAATAAATCTTCGGCAAGATGACATTGGTCTAGGTGTGGTAATTAAAGACTCTTATGGCTTTTCTATAGCCACTTCCGGAAAACGGATCCCTGCTTCACGAAGTTCTTTCATGGTTGAACTTGATGCTTCTACTTTTGATACATGAGCATCTTCAGGATCACATCTAGACAAAGGATCACAACTGGGATAACAAGGATCACACCCGGAAGCACAATCACGTCTAGGATCAACCATGGCTGCAAGGGAATGTTCAAAGCCTCTTACTAAGAGGAGAAAGATAGAGCAATGAAAGGGAAATAGATGCAACTATGAAATCCAAAGCCTAAGAGAAGGAATAGAAGCATTACCAAGAAGAGAAAACGGATAAGGTATTTCCAAGCTACAAGATCAAGAATGCATGAGAACATAGTCAATCATGCTTTAAGAGTGCAAGAGAGGAGAAGACTAAGGGGACCCACGAAGATCCATCTTCCAACACAACCATATACTGATGGAAGGGGATCCGGACTCACTCATACCATTTCAAATCAGTCTTGGGTTCTTGAAGGCCGGACATGCATGCCGACATTTCCTCCACCTCCAAACATTCATGCATACATGAGGGAATGTCATGCAAGGTTTCCTTTGATCCATGTCGGTCATGCACACATGAAGGATAGTTACGTCGTGAGTCATGCAAGCTATATAGGCCATGCAAGCCATGACATGTCTACAAAGGAACAAACTATTCCTGTTGCCCCAATACGAGCTATTTATACAGTATCACCACGTGGGGACCACAATCTTGAGGAATATTCTTTCCAGAACCACCCACCGGAATATATGGTATACCCCTCCAAAGCATGGACCAACTATACAAGTCTACCTGATCAACAACGCTATCAAGAACCATGGACAATGAAGGCCATTTCTAAGCATTATGTGCGTGTAGGAGGCGGACCATGAGGGAGTAAATTGGGCCTTCTATTTATTATTCCATCCCTTAAAGACATATTGATGAACACTTCATTGGTGATTGGTAGAGCGTGCAAAGGGGTATATGTTGTTAGCTATTCACCTCTTTTATCTTTACAATCTACTAGCTTGTCTTATAATAAGTTAGTAGTTATCTCACTTGACATTCCTCGTTTTTGTTCTCAAGTTCATCACAAAGTTAACTCTAAAATTTGGCATTGTTGTCTTGGACATCTTCCACTTCAGTTTATTAAGTCGATTGATGTTCAAAAAAGCAAACCATCTATATGTCAGATTTGTCCCTAATCTAAGCAACATAAATTTTCTTATTCTTATTCTTATACTAAATATGATAATATATGATCCCTTACATACTAGAACCTTGGGGCCCTCGTAAACAATCCACTTATAATGGTTTTACATACTTCTTAACCATTGTTGATAACTATTCTAGGTGTACATAGACTACTTAATGGCTACAACAAGTAGTGCTTTTACTTTACTTCAAACCTTTGTTGCTTTGGTCAAAACAAAATTTCACTCTCGAGTCTAGATCATTAGATCAAATAATGCTTTAGAATTTTCTAGCATTACTACATCTACCTTTTATAATTAGGAGGGCATCATTCATTAAACTTGTTCATACACACCCTAACAAAACGGAGTTATAGAAAGAAAACATAAACATATTCTCGAGGTAGCTAGATCTCTTTTCTTTCAATACAGATTACCCCTTACCTATTGGGGTGAGTGTAATCTCACTACAACATACCTCATTAATGGTATACCATCTTCTATTCTACAACACAAAACACCTTATGAACTATTTTTTTCACAAATCTCCTACATACTCTCATCAAAGAGTGTTTGGTTGTCTTTTCTTTGTAATTACTAAATCATCTAGTTGTGACAAGTTTCAACCTCGTGTTGTACCTTGTATCTTTATTGGTCATACTTTGGCAAAAAGGGTTATAAAGCCCTCACTTTTCACACTCGAGAGATTGTTCATACAAGAGACTTGATTTTTCATGAAACCTTATTTCCTTTTCATCACTTCACCTCCTGATCACCCTATTACCCTTTCTATTTCTAACTTGTCAACATGATCTTTTGATTGACGCACATTTCTTCCTCTGATTCAATCAACAATCCCCCTCTACACCTCAATGATTTTTCTTTAATTTTAGATTCTTTACTTGCATCTTCCCCTTCTCCTTTCACTACATAAAGTCACTAAAAAGGCTTTCTCCATTTATTCCTTGGCCTTGAAGTTACATATACTTCTTTTGGTGTTGCATTGACTCAACATAAGTTTACACTCGAGCTCCTCAAAAATGCTCAGTTTCCTCCAGCCAAATGCACAAGCGCCCTCCTTCCCATCAACCCCAAACTTCTCCCTAACTAGTTTAAGACCCGTGCCTTCCACGGGTATTTAAAAAATAAATATTAATTTTGAGTACATTGATAATATACGTCAAGCATTAATTACCATATAATTATTGAATGTATAATATAAAGACAATATTAAAACTAATTTAATTACCTTCTTATCTTCTACAGATACGGTTTCAAAAAAAAAAATTACCAATTTAGTTTTCATAAAAAATAATAGTCGGCAATTTAGATTACAAACTTTTATGATTTTCCATAAGCAAAATAGAATATACGGACTTTAAAAGATATATATATATATATATATATATATATATATATATATATATATATATATATATATATATATATATATATATATATATATATATATATATATTGAAATTTAAAAATAAATAAAATTCATTTAACAATTGATAAAACTTAAAATCATTAATTAAAATAGAAAGGATATTTTGGCAAAAATTACAATCGGATTGATTTCGAAAGAGACACGGAACCTAGTTCATCAAACTAAAAATTATATTTCAAATTAGCCAAAAGACCAAGAAATGTATGATTTTTTAATTTTCAAACCCTCTGTTTATACAATTTATCAAACGTTAGAACCTCACAATGGGTCCCGACCTTGGTTTAACAACAACTTTACGTAGGATCTTATAACAAGGCACAAATGTGGATACATATTTTGAAAAATATCAAATTATATTTATATGAAAGTACTACACGTGACAACCTTACAATAAATAAATAAATTAAATAAACGTCGTGTATGCAATAGGGAGACTCCCTCGTCCCCATCTCATGAGTACGTGGACCGGCTGACCATCCGCCCCGGATCTCTCTACACTTGTCTATATCTACAAGTAATCTAACAACATGGATAAACCGTTAGTTAACTATCCAAATATTAGTAGAATAATAATAGCACATGCACACACACATAACAACAAAAGTAAAACACTCATCATGCTTTCAAATAATTCTACTTATTATCTTTATTTAAGTCATACAGTTTACTAATGCAACTTATTTTGTGACGTGAGGGATTCAAAAACCTCACCTCCGCCCCCGTGTAACCAACAAGAGTGAATTTGATGCACCTCACCTTATACATGTCTGGTCTGGGTATAGTGAACCTCCCAGTCTCGTGTCAGAGTTCGGCAGTGATGTCACCGCCCGTTATACATACACTTGGGCCAGAAATGTATAAAAGGTCGTCCTATTCATGTTATAATTATTAAACACACAACATCACCATCATCATTTAGATTATATTCAGAAGCCAACTAAGTAAGTCCAAAGGACTTACCTGAATTACATCTCAAATCTCGTTATCTCAACTCGGTTTGCAACCGCAGAAACTCAACCGCATGTTATAAAAGGCAAGTTGATTAATAATGTATCCCACTTTATTAGAAGTCGGAGACTTCTAAGATAATCATATCTATCATGAGAGGAATTACCAAAATACCCTCATCAGGGTAAATGACCATTTTATCCTTGGTCCCAAAACCCTAGAACATTTCCTAGAATATTTCTAAAACTAGTATATGGGATCAAAAACCATAATTCACAACTCAAAAAAAGATCTACTAACTTCAAAGATTTTTTCAACTTCTAGCTCTCATGGAAAACTCTCTAAGGTCTCACTTTGACTCAACTTAAGATGCTCCTTAAAAATCCCAAAAATTCCAAATAAAATATCTAACATTTCTATACAATGCACTCTATTCAGTAGAAGAAATAAATCTCGGAAAGGATCAATAACTAATCCTACATAAAAATCTCAAGTTGCCTCCTCAACACAAAATCTCCCATACTTAGCCAAAAACTACATTTAACCTACTTTGGAACCCTATAACTCTAAATCCAACAGTTAGATCGACCCCAACTTTTGATACCTCAAAGTATGCATATCCATCTACGATATATCAAAAATTGAACGGTGAATAGTAAATCTAATATATTGAAAAAAGGTTCAAAGATGACTGGCTGCTCACAAAAATTTCTGTAGAAAGTAAAAGATACAACATCTAGTTTGAGGTTCGATTGTCACCCACTGCAGGTTGGTGTTCTGGATCTACTCCCATACCTCAGGTTCGAATCTTGGAAGGAACAACAACCTATAATCCTCTCTAATATACTTCACGTATGCATGCATCGGAAAGGATACACACCTACTTACTCGACGGCTCTGCAGGCGGGTCGGGACAAGGAACAAGGCAAGATATCTTGGTTGTGTGATGGCTCGGGTCCAGTTTCAACACTAGATATAGATCTAAGTAACACACAAGGCCTAGCTTGGCTCAATTATACTCTAAGGAAAGTGAGAAGAGTTGAGATCTGACTTACCCACTCTATTATTGTCGATGTAGGAGGCTGACAAGGAACCGTTCCACTGGCTAGGATCTATGTGAGCGAAAAGATGGCTTAGACTGTTTTTGTGTTTATTAATCACCAGAAGAGATGCTTGTTGCTACATGTCGTGGCCACTGATTATAACCAAATAGGGTGAGGGAGGAGGAGGGGAAGGTAGACTTACCTTGTTGCTTGCACGTTTGGCGAGGGATGAAAGAGAGGAGTTGCTGCTCCTTTCTTGATGAGAAGAGATGAGAGCAATGGAAAGGCTAGGTTTTGAGGTCGAATGTGCTATCAACGATGGATAAGGAAGGGACTCTATCATTGAGAAGGGGTAGAAGGTTTCGTTGGGAAGAAATTCGGGGATGACGGAGTAGGGAGGCAGTAGATCTTGGTCATAGAAGGAAAGAGAATCCTTGAGATCCGGCCTGCTGCATGCTGAAGAAGGGAGGAAGAGTCCATGTGCAGAAGGAACAATCGACTGTAGGAGAGCAAAGGATGTCCAGGTTCATTGCCGGTCTTCTCGTCGACAATAAGGGCTGGAAACGGTTTGGCCGAGTAAGGTAAGGAATCTCCACACTTGCTGTAAAAGGGAAGGTAAAAATTTTGGTTGAAAGTGGACGTGGAGGTGTGTATGATACAAGGAAGGGTGGCTGATACATATCACGTAAAAGAGGGAAGGAATCGAGTTAGATGGAAAGAGCGTGGAGGCTGCTAGGGTTGAGCTGGCGTGAGGAGTATCCGGCGAGGAGGCCATAATTGGGCGATGGGTGATGTGGGACCATCTCCAACAGAAGGACCAGTTTCACCCTCAAAGGCTAAGACATTGAAGGATAAACCAACAACCACTTCACATTCTTCGGATTCAATCATGGATGGAGCGATCATAAGATCAAGAGCAAAGGCGATTCAAGAGGAAGTTATGAAAATACTCATGACTTGTACACTCAAGGAAACTCTCCTCACTCTCAAGAGTTCCTTGTTGACATTACTGACTGTTATAGAAGATCCAAGCCATGACCAAGAAGATCCACCAAGCAAAGAAGATGGATAAGATCAAGGAAGAGCCTCAGAGAGGAAAAATCGACCTAAAAATCGGCTGATTTTCTTGTAGGAATTTCGACAGATTTTCGTGCCCGACTTTCCTTCTCCGAGACGAGTTTTGCAAAAGATCCGGCCATGATCTTCTGTCTTTTGGCAATTATATCTTTTTATGATTCGTGAAAGCTCTCAAACTATCTTTGTAAGAGCCTTAGTCTATAAGGAGCTAAGAGTGAGTGCTGAGGGTTCAAAATTATCCCGAACCGCCCTTGCGTGACCCAGAGGCCACCCCTGCGGTTTGCCTGGGCCGCACCTGCGCCTCTTTGAGCCGCCCCTTCTGTTTAGGGTATGCTGCAACCGACTTTGTTGACTCTTGACTCGTGCTTTTGGGTTGGCTTCCTTTATAAGCATTTTTTTCTTCCTGATGAGGGTTTACTTATTCTTCTTCAGCTCTCCCTCACGTTCATCTTCTTCTCCTTCCTTATTTTGATCCCCATCTTGTTCCTCTTTGATCTTTGTTCAGTTTATGATAGCTTTAGTGTGGCTTTGCTTGTGGATGATGATGGTTGATGTTATTGTGCTTGTTGATAGCCAACCTTGAGGTTATGGTGTGGTTCTTCCTCTATTTAAGTTTAGCTTGGTGATTTCTTCATCTCTTTCTTCCTATCTTCCTTCTTTCTTTCTTCTTTCCTTCCTTTCTTCATCCCTATCTTAGGTTCCGCAAGATTGATCTTGTGGTAGCCGTTATAGGCTTCATTTGATGTATATATGTATGTATATGTATGTGCTTGGCTGATGGCTGAAGAAGAAGTGAAAAGAATCGAGTGAAGAAGCGAAGAGGAACTGAAAGTGTGCCTTCTGCACACCAGCCGCCCTTGCGCCACCTTGGAGCCGTCCCAACGCCACCTTGTCACCGTCCCTGCGCCATCTTGCAGCCGCCCCTGCGCCACCTGCACCAGCTTGGCTTTGCCCTTAGTTCTGCAGGTGTGTCTTGCTTCTAGGCTTGCCCACGGTTGGCATTGCCTCTTCCTTTCCTAGTGTGAGTGTGTAGTACCATGCTAGGTGTAGATGAGAGTGTGTGATGATTTTATGATAATGTTATGCCTTGTATGGATTTTGAGGATTATACGTTGTGAGGTTTAGGTTGAGGATGATCGTATGCATCCCTTGGGTCTAGGTGTGACCCCTTTGATTGATAGGAGATTGATATATCTTTATGCCTTGTTATTAGGCAGTGTCTCTCTCAAGATTGGAGGTTGACCGTGGTTGAGTTTTGTACGAGATTGAGGTAAGTCCATAGGACTTACTTAGTTACCATCTTTATATTGGGTGTTTGCATGAGTGGTATATGCTTGATATGATAGCATGTGATGTCGATTATTACCGACCTATGTTTTATTTACTGCCCTGTATGCGTGGCTGTGTTAACCTTTCCCTTTCATCCCGCCGTGGAGTTTGGGAGGTTCTCTAACGTCAAGCCACCTGGTATACAAGAAGGGCGCAATCCACTCCCATAGGGTACACGGGTTGTGTAACCGACACTACTTCCAATTGGCTAGCAGGCCTAGAGGCGAGGATGATACGTTCCTCGTGTCACATAGTTTCATCTATCTATATATATACGATTTGAGTGAATGCCTATTATATAAAGATGATAAAATGGGTAAATGTGTGATAGCATGCTTATGTGTTTATCTTTCATGACTGTGCTTGTGCTTATGCATTACTTTATATATGTATGGTTAGGTAATGGTTTCATACCATGTTGTAGATGCCTTGTAGGATAGGCGAGCTGCTGAGTGATCTGGCAGGGTGTCATGCCGAAGACTCTTGTACATTAGGGGGTTATGGCTTTTGGGGTTGTTTATGATTCCCTCCTGCGTGAGGATGATGTTTTGTATACCTCCTGTGTGAGGGTTATGTTTGATACTCGGCTATGATCTTGTTTACCTTTTAGTTGTATAGTTTTATACAGTTTTATGTATTTATTTTATATCTGTCGGTGCCATGTTGTAAGGTCCAGTGAACTTGTTGTCAAGCTAGGGTCAGGATCCACTGTGAGAACCTAGCCCAATGTGACACTCCGAGTCCCGCGAACTCGGGGTGTTACAAAGTTAGTATCAGCGCCTTAGGTTGACAACAATGACACTTGTTACCTGCAATGAGGTTTGATAGATAAAATAAACAGAACCCGCAAGGGGTTTGACGTTTTCAAAAGATTTTGGTTTTAAAACTGTAGTTTTGGGATAGTATGTACAAGATTCGTTCCCTCTGCCATGCATCTCTACAGTATAGGTATATATATATATATATATATATATATATATATATATATATATGCATTATGGATTATGTGTATGTAAGTTATATATATATATATATACATATGGCCTATATAGAGCCTTATAAGTTAGGTGTTCATATCCCGTAGATGGCTCGGACTAGAGCTGTTTTTTTTGTAGGCCGGGGTAGAGGTAGACCACCTCTTCCTTCGGGCATGATAGGACAGGGCCAATTCCCGTTGCTGATCCACCAATGGTGGAGGAGGTTCATGAGGAGATTGTTGAGAGTGTCGTCCTAGAGACAAGGAGCGGTGGATCTAGGAAACAATATTCACACCGAGTCTAGTCAAATGACTCGGATCGTGTCTCCATGAGAGGGCCAGAGTTTCGTGATTACATCAGACGTGTTGAGGCAGCTGCCAGAGCAAACAGACGTGCCCCAGATCTACCAGTGTATGAGGGATCATCTAAGATGTCCCAGGGAGCTACTCAAGTGCCAGCTATGCCGACACGTGTTGCAGAGACTGTTAGAGCTCTAGAGGAGTCTTTAGGGCCTCGCGTACCAGCTATGACGGTACCTCCTTTCTCTAGGAAGGTGGGATTGGAGACTGTGGTTTGGATTGGAGACTGTGGATTCAGCTTTAGAGTCCATCAGATGTCCAGAGGACAAACGGATAAAGTTAGTTCAGACTCTATTCCGTGACCTTGCTCATCAGTCGTGGAGGACCGTACGAGCCAGAGCCACTAGCTACGAGAAGATGAGGAGGATAATTAGAGAGTAGTTATGCCCTGCCTCACATAGGATGGAGAAGCTGAAGGACTTCGTGGAGGCCGGCTTTGAGGATGTGCCGATTGCAGATGGCATCAACCGCTTCCAGACAGAGTTAGCATTGTTGGGTCCAGCTGCACCTTCTGAGGACCAACATGTATATCTGTTCTCCCATCGACCGAGGGAGAGTACATGCTCGTATATGGCGGGATCTCATTGTGAGTCCTTGACAGATTACCAAGATCGGGCTTTTGCTTATGAGCGCGAGAGAGCCAATCAAAGGAGGGCTTCTCAGACGGGACGGTTTGAGAAGAGGCAGCGCACTGGGTAGACCAGTGGTGTTGGAGGAGAATCTGGATTTGGGCAGAGCCAGAGACGTCTGAGTTACCCCTCATCTGCATTGACTGTAGAGAAAGGACGACAATGTTACAACTATAGAGATCCTGGACATTTGAGACCAGAGTGTACGAGGCTAGTTGTGACTTGTTTCACCTGTGGTAGACCAGGTCATAGAACTTTCTTCTGTAGGCAGGGTGGAGTTGCATCACAACAGGGTTCTTCCCCTGCCAGTGTGGCAGACGATAGCCAGAGGATGCCTCAAGAACAGACGCAAGGACAACAAAGAGTCCCAGATCGTCCTTCTACTCAGGGATCTGCTCCCGGGCTGAGTAGATGTAGGGGTCGTGGTGGAAGTACCACTGACACCAGAGGAGCTCACGGTAGAGTCTTTGAGCTGAGGAGTGCAGAGGAGCCGCCTGCACCGGCTGCTACAGGTACCATTCTGCTTCATGGTTTGCCTGTTAGAATTTTGTTTGATACGGGTGCTATGCATTCCTTTATTTCTAATGTATGTGTTGAGTGTTTGAGTTTATCTACTATAGAGGGGATACCCTTTACTATAGGATCTGATGTTAGTTGGGTCAGAGGTACCCGTGACATACGTAGTTGTCCCCTTCGTTTAGGGACTCGTGTGTTGCTTGTAGACTTCTTAGTCATGCCATTGATGCATGAAGAGGTCATACTAGGTATGGATTGAATGCATAGATACCGTGCAGTATTGGATGTAGGTAGGAAGACTGTGGCAGTCTCTATCAAGGTAGGTCAGATAGAGGTCTTCCAAGGTTGGAACCTTGGGAAGACGGATTATGTCATTAGTGTCGTACGAGCAGCGAGACTGATATCATAGGGATGTGATGCCGTATGGTGTTATGCCATGAAGGATGGAGAGCGTCCATCATTGGAGGATATTCTAGTGCTCTATGAGTTTGCAGACGTGTTTGCTAAGCCTTCTAGCTTGCCGCCTCAAAGAAGTGTGGATTTCAGTATCGAGTTGGACCTTGGTACGAGACCGATCTCGAAGGCCCCATATCGTATGACGCCTGTCGAGATGTTGGAGCTGAAGAAGCAACTCAAGGATTTGGGTAAGAAGGGCTTCATCCGCCCTAGCGTATCCTCATGGAGAGCACTTGTCCTCTTCGTGCGGAAGAAGGACGGATCATTGAGACTTTGTATTGACTACAAAGAGCTTAACAAGATGACCATCAAGAACAAGTATCCACTGCCTCGTATTGATAATCTGCTTGATCAGCTTCAGGGAGCAACAATTTTCTCCCGGATTGATTTACGCTCAGGATATTGCTAGTTGAGGGTGAGGGAGCAGGATATGCACAGGACGGCATTTCGTACCCGTTATGGACACTACGAGTTTATAGTGATGCCATTTGGGCTTACCAATGCCCCAACTGTCTTCATGGAGTTGATGAACAATATCTTCATCGACTTCCTTGATCAGTTTGTGGTGCTCTTCATTGATGACATTCTGGTGTACTCTCGTAGTAGAGAGGAGCATGCCGGTCATCTGAGGACGGTTTTACAGATTTTGAGGGAAAGAGAGCTATATGCTAAGCTCTCTAAGTGCGAGTTCTGGATGTTTGAGGTAGCCTTTCTAGGCCATTTTGTGTCTGCGAGTGGGATCATAGTTGATCTGGAGAAGATCGAGTATGTTGCTGCATGGACAACACCAACCAACGTCAAGGAAGTGCGTAACTTTCTTGGCCTAGCCGGATATTACCAATGTTTTGTGGAGGGATTATCTGTGATTGCGCGTCCACTAACGAGTCTATGTAGGAAGACTACCAAATTTGTGTGGTTTGATCAGTGTGCCTAGAGTTTTGAGGAGTTGAAGAGGCGTTTGACTTCTGCTCCTGTCTTAGCACAACTAGAGGGTTCTGAGGATTTTGTGGTTTACAATGATGCATCAAAGCTAGGCTTGGGATGTGTGTTGATGCAGAGGGGCAGAGTGATTGCTTATGCGTCTATACAGTTGAAGACGTATGAGAAGAACTGCCTAACTCATGATCTGGAGTTAGCACCGGTCGTTCATGCAATGAAGATCTAGAGACTTTATCTATATGGTGCCACTTGTCAGATCTTCACAGACCATAAGAGTTTGAAGTACATTTTTACGCAACTGGAGTTGAATAACTGCCAGCGTCGATGACTCTAGTTGATCAAGGACTTTGACCTTGAGATTTTGTATAATCTAGGGAAGGCAAACGTTGTTGCCGACGCCCTAAGTAGGAAGACGCTTCGAGAGAAGGCGATTGCCAGCTTGACAGTACAACCTCAGCTTTAGAGGGATCTAGCTTGGCTGGAGATGGTCATCTAGTTTCCTAATGAGGATGCCTAGTTGTATGCTATAGAGGTTCTATCTGGTTTATTAGATGAGATCCAACAGAAGCAGGGGACCTGCCCGACCCTGATGAGGATCAAAGAGAGGGTGTCTCGTGGTAAGACCCCACAGTTTTCCATTGGAGCAGATAGAGTGATGAGACGTCATGATCGCGTCTGTGTAACTGCTGATGTAGAGCTTAGATAGTGGATCTTACAGGAGGCTCACTATACACTTTACTCGAAATATCCGGGTACGAGTAAGATGTACCATGATGTGAGACGGTCATACTGGCAGGGTGAAGCCTGATGTAGCTAGATTTATGGCACAATACGCGACTTGACAGTAGGTCAAAATAGAGCATTGTAGACCTAGAGGTGAGCTCCATCCACTGTTAGTGCCGCAATAGAAGTGGGAGGGCGTCTCCGCAGATTTTGTGACTGGATTGAGGCCCAACAAGAGTTTTGATGCTATTTGGGTTGTTGTTGATTGACTGACGAAGATGGCACGTTTCATCCCTATCAAAGAGACGTGGCCAGTGAGCAGATTGGCTGAGGAGTACACTAGACAGATAGTGAGACTCCATGGTGTACCGAGGACGATCGTCTTTGATCAAGATGGACGATTTACCTCGAGGTTTTGACAACAGATTCAGACTGCTTTGGGGACGAGTCTGCACTTCACGACTGCATTTCACCCCCGGACAGATGGGCGTAGATGTCGTACACCTTTATGCTGGGAAGAGCCTAGCAGTATAAGTAGGATAGTGCCAGAGCAGATTCAGGATGATGTGGCTCGAGTAGCGCTGATTAGAGAGAGGATGTTGGCTGCACAAAGTCGCCAGAAGTCATATGCAGACATGAGGCGTCGACCTCTAGAGTTTAGAGTGGGAGCTCATGTCCGGCTAAGAGTATCTCCGACGTGAGGCGTTAGACGTTTTGGCATAAAGGGGAAGGTGAGTCCCCGATATGTCGGTCCTTTTGAGATACTTGACAGAGTTGGGAGGGCAGCCTACAGATTAGCATTGCCTCCGAGGTTAGAGGGTGTTCGTCCTGTGTTCCATGTGTCTCAGCTGAGGGAGTATATACTAGAGCCGAGGCACATTGTGAGTTATGATGATTTGGTGGTTGAGCCGGACCACACCTTTACTGAGCATCCTATTGCAGTCCTACAACAAGGTGTGAGACGCTTGCGTTCGAAGGACATCCCCATGTTGAGGATATAGTGGTCGAGACGAGGACCTAAGGAGGCAACATGGGAGACTGAGGATAGTATCCAGAGGAATTATCCAAGGTTTTATGCTGAGATAGATGCACCTAGGGTCGATGAGTAGATCTTAGTGCTATCTTGGTGAGTATGTGATTATGTGCTTATGCTCTTACATGCCTTGATATGTTATTCCATGCTAGCTATGATGTGATGTGGGATCTTATTAGATCTTGATGTGCTAACGTGATGTATGATTATAGCTGGAGATGGTTCTTTCCTCCATGCTATCTGAGTGCGATTAGGATTCTGCAGGAGATGGTTCTTTGCTCCATGCTACATTGATGGACATAGTCTTATTGGAGATGTTATTCCTCCATGCGTTGTATATGAGTATGATCTGGCTAGAGATTTGTTTTCTCTATGCCTTGTGATGTGAGTATGGCAAGAGATGTGATTCCTCTATGCTTTTTGGGTAGCGTTATGGCCCTGATTCTCGGAGTTGATTATTCCTCCATAGTTGTATTTTGAGGTTATAGATTGATATAGTTTTTGACCTTTTGAACGGAGATGTGATACCTCCGATAGAGAGAGAGTTATACCACGGCATATGGGTCCGAGAGAAATTGGGATTTTGCAAGTTTCGAGACGAAACTTGTTTTTAGGGCGGTGAGATGTGAGAGTCTTAGTTTGTAAGGAGCTGAGAGTGAGTGCTGAGGGTTCAGAATTAGCCTGAACCGCCTCCGCGTGACCCAGAGGCCGCCCCTACGGTTTTCCTAGCCGCTGATAGCATGAATTATAGTCTATATTTTGGGACCTGTTTAGACGTTTTATCTTCAATAATCTGCATGTTTGGATGTATATTATGTGATTATATTGTCGTTTCATCTACCTTTGCGGGAATCGAGGTCTACACCAAGTTTCATTGTAATCGTAGGTAAAATGGCACGTTTTGCATCAAAATGGAGCTAAAGGAGCTAAGGAGTCATTGGAGCTACATTCAGGAGCTTAAGGAAGAATCCAGGAAGCATGGAATTGGATTAAAGATTTACTTTGGACAGGATTTGAGAGATTTCACATTCAGTTTAGAGCCACCTCGGTCAGCTACAGTACCATCTCGACCGAGGTGATCCAGAGGAGCGTCCCGACCGAGGCGAACACCTTGGACGCGGCGAGATATATTTTATTCTTGGCTGAGATCTTTTATTTTTGGAAGGAGGGATCTTATATTTTTAGGCTGGATTTCTGGAAGGAAGATCATATATTTTAGGGATTTATTTATGAGAGATAGATATATTTTATTAGGAAAATATCTTTTTAAGATATCTTATCTTTGGAGGGTAGTTTTCCTATATAAAGGGTTGGATTTTCCACAAATCACAACCGGGCATCACCGGAAAATACATGCTTAGAGCATCCAGCAGTTAGGAAGGATTGAAGGAAGGAAGTTGATAGCTTTTATAGCTTTTGTGAAGGGTTTTTGTAAGATTCTCTTAGATTTCCTTCTTGTTGATTGTCTTATTGGATTTTGATCCAAGGAACGCTTGTTTGTTTGATAATTGATTCAGTTATTGAAGCCTTTTTCTCAAGGTTTTTGTGTTCAATTATTCACCTTCTTCCCTTATATTTGATTATTTCTTTCATGATGATGATTGGCTAATTTCTTTGTGTGATTCTAGGGTGATTGGCTGAAGGTTGTAGGAAAAACAGTGATAGAATAATCTTAAATTTCAGTAGGACCCTGAAAGCTCAAGTCTTTATCCTTAACCTTAGAACATCTCGCTAAGTCGATGAACATCTTGGCCGGGGTGGAATTCGTTTGACAAAGGTGACCTTTTCTGATCCGAAACTGAGAGTTAAGTGTTAGAGTTTGCCAAATCCTATTCTTATTACACCTTTCCTGGTTCAATGCAAGCCTAGGATGAGACTTACCCGGTAATTCCTTTGTTTGTTTACCCAAGATCATAAGTATAGGTAATAAAGATTTATCCTTTATTGGGGTTTGAGTGTGCTTTCATTCCATCTTTGTGAGTTAGCCTGAGACTTACCCGGTAAAGGTTGATTCTATTCCCTTAGTTGGAGTTAGTTTGAGAATATAGTTCCTTTCCTTATTCCTTGAAACTTACCCGATAATAGGAGTTACGGTTTGGGATTAGTGAGTAGTGACACTTACCCGGTGATCTATTCCACTTTAGAAACACCTTCCCTTTGCAAAAATCTCAGCTTTGTCCGCTTATCTTTATATCTTGAGTTGGAACCACAACTAAATGCTTTAATCCCTAGAATTGCATATTTCCTTAATTGACTTTTTATCATCTTTGATTGCTTTAATTGCTTTTGTGGTTAGTAATTACATAGACAACCTATACTTGCTTAGGTTTCACCTAAGTCCGTGAGATTGACACCCCGGAATTTCTTGCTTTTACTATGATTGACCCGTACATTGCGGGTTCGCATCCTTGTTTTTAACAAACGTCTTGGGTTATAAATTTAAAGCTTGCACACACCATTTGGAGCGAACAGCCGCACCTGCACCTTTCTGAGCCGCCCCTGCGGTTTAGGGTGTGTTATAGCCGACTTTGTTGACTCTTGACTCGTGATTTTGGGCTGGCTTCCTTTATAAGCCTCCCTTGCTTCCTGATGAGGGTTTACTTTATCTTCCTCAGCTCCATCTTCTCCCTCACGTTCATCTTCTTCTCCTTCCTTCTTCGGATCCCCATCTTGTTCCTCTTTGATCTTTGTTGAGTTTATGAGAGCTTTTGTGTGGCTTTGCTTGTGGATGATGATGGTTGATGTTGTTGTGCTTGTTGATAGCCAACCTTGAGGTTATGGTGTGGTTCTTCCTCTATTTAAGTTTAGCTTGGTGAGTTTTTCATCTCTTTCTTCCTATCTTCCTTCTTTCTTTCTTCTTTCCTTCCTTTCTTCATCCCTATCTTAGGTTCCAAAAGATTGATCTTGTGGCAGCCTTTATAGGCTTCATTTGATGTATATATGTATGTGTATGTATGTGCTTGGCTACTGGCTGAAGAAGAAGTAAAGAGAATCGAGTGAAGAAGCGAAGAGCAACTAAAAGTGTGCCTTCTGTACACCTGCCGCCCCTGCGCCACCTTGGAGCCTCCCCAACGCCACCTTGTCACCGCCCCTGCGCCATCTTGCAGCCGCCCCTACGCCACCTGCACCAGCTTGGATTTGCCCTTAGTTTTGCAGGTGTGTCTTGCTTCTAGGCTTGCCTACAGTTGGCATTGCCTCTTCCTTTCCTAGTGTGAGTGTGTAGTACCATGCTAGGTGTAGATGAGAGTGTGTGATGATGTTATGATCATGTTATGACTTGTATGGCTTTTGAGGATTATACGTTGTGAGGTTTAGGTTGAGGATGATCCTATGGATCCCTTGGGTCTAGGTGTGACCGATTTGATTGATAGGAGATTGATATATCTTTATGCCTTGTTATTAGGCAGTGTCCCTCTCAAGATTAGAGGTTGACCGTGGTTGAGTTTTGTACGAGGTTGAGGTAAGTCCATAGGACTTACTTAGCTACCATCCTTATATTGGGTGTTTGCATGAGTGATGTGTGTGTTATATGCTTGATATGATAGCATGTGATGTCGATTATTACCGACCTATGTTTTATTTACTGCCCCGTATGCGTTGCTATGATAACCTATCCCTTTCATTCTGCCGTGGAGTATGGGAGGTTTTCTAACGTCAAGCCACCTGGTATACAGGAAGGGTGCAATCCACTCCCATAGGTTACACGGGTTGTGTGACTGTCACTACTTCGAGCTAGCTAGTAGGCCCAAAGGAGAGGATGATACGTTCCTCGTGTCACATAGTTTCATCTATCTATATATATACGATTTGAGTGAATGACTATTATAAAAAGATGATAAAATAGGTAAATGTGTGATAGCATTCTTATGTATTTATCTTTCATGACTGTGCTTGTGCTTATGCATCACCTTATATATGTATGGTTAGCTAATGGTTTCATACCATGTTGTAGATGCCTTGCAAGATAGGCGAGCTGCTGAGTGATCTGACAGGGTGACAGGCCGAAGACTCTTGTACATTAGGGGGTTATGGCTTTTGGGATTGTTTATGATTATCTCCTATGTGAGGATGATGTTTTGTATACCTCCTATGTGAGGGTTATGTTTGATACTTGGCTGTGATCTTGTTTACCTTTTGGTTGTACAATTTTATACAGTTTTATGTATTTGTTTTATATCTATTAGTGTCATGTTGTAAGGTCCAGTGAACTTATTGTCAAGCTAGGGTCAGGATCCACTGTGAGATCCTAGCCCAATGTGACACTCCGAGTCCCGAGGATTCGGGGTGTTACCATCTTAAGGGATTATTAGTTAGATTTTATCTTTATAGATTTTATATTTTTATATATCTTAAAGATATCTTTGCAATATTATCTTTAAGTATATTTTCCTAGTTTTCATAGGTTAATCTCCCTTATAAATAGTTTTAGTGGGGGAGATTGTTTGGTAGATTAGGTTTGATACTTTCCACCGAATTGTGAGACTTGCAGCTTCGCTTACGGAGTTTGTATTTTATTCACTAATCATTCTATCAAAAAGAGAGTTTTTGGTTGAATTATTGTGAAGTCCTTTCTAGATTGTGCTTGTGTGTGTTAATCTTATTGAAAGTTGGTGCTCCTGGTCAATACTAGTCCCTCCTTGTGCTTGTCTTAATTAGAAGACTTGTATAAGGTTAAATAAGTGCGGGTTAATGTAATCTTCTCGTTGTTAAGGGTTTTGACACATCATTGGTCAAGGTCCTTTTGCAGAACTATCTTAGTTCATATCTTCCTATATCTCTTTCATTTATCATTCCATATTCATCTTCTTATCTTTTCATATCATTCACTAATCCGTATTTTGAATTTCTAGAAAAATCGACATGTTCTTCAAATAAATTGACCGATTTTCTTTATAGAACAACCAGATTTTTATCCCAGTTAAGGACTTTCAATCTAGATCGGAAACTGCGGCTGATCCCGCATCAAAGTGGTATCAGAGCTAAGCAATTGAAGTCTGAACGTTCATAAGAAGGTTTGATTTTTATTTGAGTCATTTAAAGTCGAGTATTTTCTTGTTCGCCATCTTTGCGAGATTATTTGAGTTTAACGTGCGTTGATTTGTGTAAGTTTTGGAAGAGAGAAACGCCATCAACCAAACACAAGCCAGCCGTTGAACTTGAAACCCAATACAAAAAAAGAACAAGAACAAGAACAAAAATTGTTCTTCAATTCAAGATCTTTTCTAGTAGTTAAGATCTTACCTATCTTCTGTCTAAATAACGTTACAGAAACTTCTCCGAGCAGTAAAGATTATAAGACAACCAAGGAGTAGCAATCCAAGAGAGATTCCTGAACGTCGAATCCAAAAGTCGATTTGGCCGAAAAATCGGTCTGTTCTTCAAAAATCGCCCGATTTTCTATCTGATTTTTCCTACTATTGTCAATTTTTTGAGAAATTTTTTAGGCATAGTTTGCAGAATCCAAGTGCGCCCTGTGCAAGAGTATTACAGAGGGAGAGTTTTAGTATATATCTTGAATTGGTATAGAGTTCTAGCCCTACCCAAATCCGAACCCCTCTAACTCTCATTCTTAACTTCGCAACTCAAGGTACGTTCTTCTCTCTTCTTAATCTCTTGTGTGCGTTTCTTTAGCCTCTTTTCTACTCTAAACACTGTGTCTTTTCATTGAGTGTATTAGTTAGCATCTATACTTCTTAACACACTAGTTATCTATCCGTAATATTTTCTTTCTACCTTGTCGTGTGTGGAATAAACTTTTAACAAGGATTCCTAAACCATCGCACCCAACAAGGACCTTTAACCGAACCAAGTTGACTACTTAAATCCGTCAAGGAGTTCTAGTGAGGCCAAGGCGCTAGTTTGTAAAGAAGCATTAACCCATACAATACAATTCCATCAAACCAGCCTACGACAACACAACACGAGCGTGAGTGCAAGAAAAAACAAGTAAGACCTTTCCATTTTCTCTAACCTTACAAGTTTGTTGTTACTGCGCGTGTTTGGATAGATGTCAGGAAGAGATAGTCCACGCGGATCTCAGAAGGGCAATACTCCGGATATAGCGGACATGTTCAAGCAAATAATGACTAAGATATCCAGCATGGATAAACGACTTGAACAAGTGGAAGCAAGACCCAATGCAGACTACCAATCTGAATATCGCTTAAGATTCGATCCGAAGGATGTTTATGAACTAGGCGGGAGTTCCGCTAATCCTCCGCCACCACCACCACCTCCCATTTCAGCTATAAACCATCAACCAATCTCCGGTAATACTCACCCTAATCAATTCCTTAATGCTAATCGCAATCCACTTTTTGGTGACAAATTTCAGGACATGAGTGATGAAGAGGATGAGGGCATGTCGAGAAAGTACCACAACGTCATCAACAAAGAGGATGCTATAATGAGCACCATCGGCCTCAGCAAGATAATGACGGACTTGGGAAAGTCAAAGTCAAAATCCTGAGTTTTGAAGGTAGATGCGATCCGGCCAGATGCATACATGGAGTGGGAGATCAAAATTGAACAAGTTCGGTCTTGTCAAAACTTTAGTGAGCAACAGAAGATCCAACTTGCTACGTTGGAATTCCAAGGCAACACTCTCATTTGGTGGGATGATCTCATCAAATAACGGAGAAGAGCGGGAGAACCAGACATCAATACTTGGGAACACATGAAAACCTTGATGAAAGCTAGAGTCGTGCCGTCGCACTATGGTCGGGAGTTAAGACAACACTTAGATAACCTTAAACAAGGTTCCATGACCGTAGAATAAGTCTACACCGCCATGCAAACAACAATGGTGAAAGCCAACATAGAAGAGGATGAGGAGTCTATTATGGCTCGATTCTTACGAAATTTGCATCCCTCTTTAGCTAATAAAATTGATCTTTATCCCTATACTTGACTAAATTACTACATTTGGCTATCAGGGTGGAGAAAAAGATCAAAGGAAAGAATCAAGGAACAACTTCTTGGACTCCTATTAAGAAAAATCGACCCACAGGAAGAAAAATCAACCGATTTGTCAACCGATTTTCTTCCCATAACGACGAAGGAAAACATTCTTTGCCCGATCCAACAGCTTCCATGTAAGAGCCTATTTGCTGAGTTGTTGAGTATGTGAGCTGAGGACTTGGATCTAGCCTAAACCGCCCCAGCGTGACCCAGAGGCCGCCCCTGCGGTTTGCTTGGCCGCACCTTCGGCTCACAAAGTCCGCCCCTGCGGCTCTTTTTGGCTGCAGCCGTCTTTGTTGACCACTTGACCTGTGCTTTACCCTTATCCTTCCTTTATAAGCTTCTTCCCTTTCCTTATGATGAGGGTTCCCCATTTGCATCCCATCTCTCTCCCTACATTCATATTCTCCTCTCTTCTTCCTTTGGATCTTTTCTTGATCCATGTTTGAGTAGTTTGAGTTGTGTGAGATTGGAAGCTTATAAGCTTGGCTTTGCTTGAGGTTGATACTTGTGGATGTTGTTGTGCTTGTTGATAGCCAACCTTGTGGTTTTGATGGTGTTTTGATCTTGATTGGGTTTAGCTTGGTAAGTCTATCTCCCATCTCTTTCTATCTTCTTTCTTTCTTGCATCTTTCCTTGTTTTCTTCATCTAGAGCTTAGGTTCCACAAGTTTGATCTTGTGGCATCCTTGATTGGCTTTTATTGATGTATATATGTATGTATATGTTTGTGTATGGCTGCTAGATGGAGAAGGAGTGAAGAGGATCGAGTGAAGAAGCAAAGGACAGCCGGAGGTGCACTTTCTGTACACCAGCCGCCCCTGCGCCACTCTTGGACCGCCCCAGCGCCGGCAGTAAGCCGCCCCTACGCCACCTCCTAGCCGCCCCTGCGGCCACCTGCACCAGCTTGGTGTTGCACTTGGTTCTGCAGGTGTGTCTTACTTCTAGGCTTGCCTATGGATGACATTGCCTCTTCTTTTCCTCTTGTAAGAGTGTAGTAGCATGCTAGGGCTAGATGGGAGTGTTTGGATGATATACAATGATGTTATGTCTTATACGGCTTTCGAGGATTATAGGTTGTGAGGTTAAAGTTGAGGATGATCCTATGGATCCCTTGGGTCTAGGTGTGACCCCTTTGATGGATAGAGGTTGATATCTTTCTATGCCTTGTTATTAGGCAATGCCCCTCTCTCGGGATTGATGGTTGTTTGTGGTTGAGCTGTGTACGAGGTTGAGGTAAGTCCGTAGGACTTAGCTATCATCCTTATATTTGGTGTTTGCATGAGTGGTGTGTGCTTATATGTTTGCTATGATAGCATGAGATGTCTCTTATACCGACCTATGTTTTATTGACTGCCCCACTACGTGGTTGTTATAACCTTTCCCTTTCATCCCGTAGTGGAGTCTGGGAGGTTCTCTGACGTCAGGCCAATCTGGTTAACAGGAAGGGCACAATCCACTCCCATAGGGTACACGGATTGTGTGACCGATACTCGTACAGCTGGATATAACACTTAGAGGCGGGGATGTATCGGTCCTCATGTCACGTTTTTTCATTTATATATATATATATATATATATATATATATATATATACGATTTGAGTGAATGACTATTATATAAAGATAATAACTACGTAAATGTGTGATAGCATGCTGATGTGTTTATCTTTCATGATTGTGTTTGTGCTTATGCATTACCTTATATATGTATGGTTAGCTAACGGTTTTATACCGTGTTGTAGATGTTTGCTGGATAGGCTCAGCTGGGTGATCTGGTAGGGTGACAGGCCGAGAAGTCTCGTACATTAGGTGGTTGGTTTTGGGGTTGTTTATGTTTTCCCTCTTGCGTGAGGATGATGTCTTGTTTACCTCCTGTGTGAGGATGTTGTTTTATACTTGGCTATGTTGTTGTTTACCTTTGGTTGTACAATTTATACGGTTTTATGTATTTGTTTCGGGGTGTTACAGAGTTGGTATCAGAGCCTTAGGCTGACAACAATGGCACTTGCTACCTGCAATGAGGTTTCATAGGTAAAATAAACAGAACCCGAAAGGGGTATGACGTTTTCAAAGGTTTCTTGTATTAAAGTGTAGTTTTGGGTTAGAATGTACGAGAAGTCGTCACCTCTCCCATGGATCTCTGTAGCGTCGATATGTATATATATATGTGTATTATGGATTATGTGGATGTATTATATATATATATATATATATATATATATATATATGTGTGTGTGTGTGTATTATGGATTATGTGGATGTATTATATATATATATATATATATATATATATATATATATATATATCGATACATATCGATACATATGGCATATATATAGCCTTATAAGATTAGGTGCGCATATCCTACAAATGGCTTAGATTAGAGTAGTATCTGTAGTAGGACGAGGTAGGGTACATCCCCTCTTCCTCCAGTAGCGCCAAGTAAGGGATCAATTTCCGCTGTTGTTCCGCCTATGGCAGAGAATGATTTTGAAGAGGCTGATCACGTCTCCATGAGTGGATTCGAGTTTCAAAAATATATGCACCAAGTATATGAGGCTGTAATAGCGGGTAGACCTACACCGGATTTACCAACATTTGTTGGACCAATTGAAGCTTCCGGATCATAGAAGAAGCAATGGACTGAATCAGTTAGTGGAGAAGCAAAGATGATGAATATTGGACCAAGTCAGATATCAAGACAATCAAGCGGTCCTTTGGCCATGAAGACGACTGGCAAGGAACTGTAGTGTTTTAATTGCGAGAAGTTTGGACACCAGCGAGCTGTGTGCCCAAAGACGCTAATAATATGCTTTACTTGGGGTAAAACAGGGCATAGAGCGAAGTTTTGTTAACAGGGCAAGGCGCTGCCTCTACAAGTTCCCTCCTAGAGTAAGATCATTAAAGGTGGACGACGAGGATTGAGTTACCCTTTAGTTGTACAGGCTGCAAGAATGGGACGAGTATGTTTCAACTATGGCTATCCGGATCATTTGCGCTCTTAGTTCTCCTTGACACCGATAGCTTGCTTCACCTGTGGTGAACTAGGCCATTTGGCCCCTTTCTGTCAGCAATGTAGTGTTTCTTCTCAGCAAGACGTTCCTCTTTCCGGTGCAGAAAGAGTAGAAGTGGAGGCTATGACGATGACCTTAGTGATACCTAAGGAGCATAGGTTTGAGGTTGAGTGATGATATGTAATGGAGCTTCTGGCGTTAGCTGTTACAAGTACAATTCTTGTTAATGGTTTACCTAGTGGAGTTTTGTTTGATAGGGGTGCTATGCACTCTTCACTTTTGATATATGTATAGATTTACTTTAGATACAATAGAGGGTAGACCTTTTTTGATAGAGTCACCTGATGTTAGGGGTCTGAGATACCTACGAGATATGTGTTTGTCCCATTTATTCAAGGACTTGTGTGTTGCTTGTAGACTTCTTTGTCAATCCATAGGTGCATGATGAGGTCATTATGTGTATGGATTGGACGGATAGATATCATGTGGTATTAGATGTCAGTTGGAAGGCTGTTATAGTCTCTACTGAGATAGATTAGATAGAGGTCTTCAGAGGTTAAGACCTTTGAAGAGACGGATTCTTTTATTAGTACCGTACGAGCAACGAGGTTGATAGCATAAGAAGATGACACTTTCTAGTGTTATGCCGGGAAGGAGAGAGATAGTTTCACGTTGGAGGATATCCCAGTGGTTTATGAGCTTATAGACGTGTCACTGAACCGTCTGATTTGTTGCCTCAGCGGAGTGTGGACTTTGATATCGAGTTAAAGTATGGTACGAGACTGATTTGGAAGGCCTCATATCTTATGGCGCCTGTTGAGGTGTTAGAGATGAAGAACAACTTGAGGAGTTGGTAGAGAAGGGTTCATTCGACCTAATGTATTCATTGTTTAGTATTGACAACTGGTTGGGTTAGCTTCAAGAAGCAATTGTGTTTTCCAGGATTTCTTGCACTCATGATATCACCAGTTGGGCTGACGAATGCCCAACTATCTTCATGAAGTTGATGAATAGTATTTTCATCGACTTCCTTGATTAGTTGTGATGGTTTTCATGATGACATTTTGGCATACTCTCGTAGCAGAGAGGAGCATGCCAGTCATTTGAGGACGGTTTTGCAGAATCTGAGAGATGGAGGGCTGTATGCTATGCTCTCTAAATGCGAGTTGAGATGCTAGAGGCAGCCTTCTTAGGCCATGTTGTCTCTACCAGTGGGATCATGGTTGATCTAACGAAGGTTGAGTATGCTGCAACATTGACGATACTGATGAACATTGAGGGAATGCGTAGTTTTCTCGGCTCAGCCGATTACTACAACTGTCTTTGAGGAAAGATTTTATGTGATTGTGTATCCATTTACGAGTCTTTTGAGGAAGACCACCAGAATTGCATAGTCAAAGCAGTATGCCAGAGCGTTGAAGAGTGGAGGAGGCACTTGACCTCTTCTTCTATTCTGTTCTAATAAGAAGGTTTGGGGATCCCGTGACTTACGGTGATACATCCCAACTAAGTTTAATACGTGTATTAATGCAGAGGAGTAGAGTTATTAATACGTGTGTCTATAGCAGAAGACGTATGTGGAGAACTACATGATTCGTTATGTAGAGTTAGTAGTGGTAGTTCAAGCCTTGAAGATTTGAAAACAGTACTTGTGTGATATTTCATGTCAGATTCCCACAAATCATAGGAGTCTGAATTACATTTTTACGTAGCGGGAGTTGAATAACCGCTAGCGTTAAGGGATCGA
Organism: Fagopyrum homotropicum; assembly: GCA_033239125.1. Classification (NCBI taxonomy): domain Eukaryota; kingdom Viridiplantae; phylum Streptophyta; class Magnoliopsida; order Caryophyllales; family Polygonaceae; genus Fagopyrum; species Fagopyrum homotropicum. The sequence continues at coordinate 104,235,148 of BSWB01000002.1, forward strand.
GTGGATCGAGACTTTAACTTGGAGATCCCATCTTATTCAGAGAAGTTGAGCGTTGTCGCCAACAACTTGAACAGAAAGACGCCTCAAGAGAAGATAATTATGAGACTGATTATTCAGCCTCACCTTCAAAAGAATCTAGCTTGGCTAGAGCTGGACATCCAGTTCCCTGATGAGGATGCCCAGTTATACGCTTTAGAGGTTCTACCTGGTTTGTTGGATGAGATCCAACAGAAGCAGGGGATCTGCCCGACCTTGATGAGGTTTAGAGAGAGGATGTCTCACGGTGAGGCACCACAGTTCCCCAATGGAGTAGATGGGATGATGAGACACCGTGACCGCATTTTGTACGTGTTGATGTAGAGCTGAGACAAAGAATCTTACAATATACTCACTGTACACCCTACTCAATACATTCAAGTACGAGTAAGATGTACCACGAAGTGAGACGAATATATTGACGAAGAAGATTGAAACCGATATAACCAGATTTGTGATACAGTGTGTAAACTTTTAGCAGGTCAAGATAGAAAATTGTAGACCTAGAAATAAGCTCCCTCCACTGCCAATATCGCAGTTCCATGGACCTTGTGATGGGATTGAGGCCCAGTAGGAGTTGTGATGTATCTGGATTGTTGGTGACAGATTAACGGAGTCGGCACGTTTCATTCCTATCTGAGAGATGTGGCCAGTAAGTGGATTGACGGAGGAGTACACTAGACAGATAGTGAGACTCCATGGTATACCGAAAACAATCGTCTCTAATTAAGATTGGTGATTTACCTCGAGATTTGGCAGTAGATACCGACTACTTTGGGGACGAGTCTACACTTCACGACTGTGTTTCACCCCTAGACCGATGGTCAGTTAGAGAGAACCATCAAGACCCTTGAGAACATACTATAAGCTAGTGTGTTGGGTTGGAAACATGGATGGTTAGATCACCTCCCATTAAGTGATTTATATAACAATGATTGATGTGCACCTACTGGGATGGCCTTATGAGGCATTATAGAAGTAGATACCGTATACCTCTATGTCAGAATAAACCTAGCAGTATCAATGAGATAGCAGCTAATCAGACTCAAGGTTATATAATCCGAGTAACGTTGATTAAAGAAGGGATGCTGGCTGCACAGTGTCGCCAGAAGTTATATGCAGACAAGAGGCGTCGACCTCTAAAGTTCAGAGTGAGAGCTCATGTCTGACTGAGAGTATCTCCGATGGGGGACGTCAGACATGTTGGAATAGAAGGGAAACTAAGTTTCCAATAGGTCGGTTTACTTGAGATCTTGACCAGAATTGTGAAGGCAACATAACAATTAGTTTTGCCTATGAGGCTAAAGGGTGTTCACCATGTGTTTCATGTGTCTCAACCGAGGGAATATATACTAGATCCGAGACACTTGGTGAGTTATGATGATATGGTGGTTGAGCCGAACCACCCCTTTGTTGAGCATTTGATTACATTCTTAGAATAAGATATGAGACGCTTGCATTCGAAAGACATTCCCATATTGAGGACATAGTGGTCGAGGTGAGGACCTGAGGAGGCCACGTGAGAGACTGAGGATAGTATCCTGAGGAACTATCCAGAGTTATGTCGGGACAGATCCATCTGTGGGAACACGAGTAGACCTTAGTGCTATCTTGAATGTTGTGCTTATGTGCTTATATGCCTTGATGTGTTTACTCCATTCTAGTTATGATATGATTTATGATCTTAGTAGATCTTGATGTGCTAGCATGATGTATGTCATAGTTGGGGACTATTATTTCCTCCACGCTATTTGACTATGATTTATATCTATGGCTGGAGATGGTTCTTTCCTCTGGAGATGGTTCTTTCCTCCATGCTATTTGAGTGTGATTAGGGTGTAGATGAAGATGGTTCTTTCCTCCATGCTACTTTGATGGACATAGTTTCAGTGGAGATGTTATTCCTCCATGCGATGTATATGATTATGGTTTGTCTAGAGATATACTTTCTCTATGCCTTGTGATGTGGCGAGAGATGTGATTCCTCTATGCCTTTGGGTAGCGTTATGGCCTTGTTTTCTGGAGATGGTGATTCCTCCATGTACATGTTTGAGGTTATAGATTTCTATAGGTTATGACCTTCTGAGCGGAGATGTGATACCTCCGATAGAGAAAAAGAGAGAGTTATACCTCAGCTTATGGGTCTGAGAGGATTTGGGATTTTGCAAGTTTCGGGACGAAACTTGTTTTTAGGGGGGGTGAGATGTAAGAGCCTAGTTACTGAGTTGCTGAGTATGTGAGCTGAGGACTTGGATCTAGCCTAAACCGCCCCTGCGTGACCCAGAGGCCGCCCTTGCGGTTTGCCTGGGCCACACCTACGGCTCTGTGTGGCTGCAGCCGTCTTTGTTGACCCCTTGACCCGTGTTTTACCCTTTTCCTTCCTTTATAAGCTTCTTCCCTTTCTTTTATTGATGAGGGTTCCCCATTTCCAGCCCATCTCTCTCCCTACGTTCATCTTCTCCTCTCTTCTTCCTTTGGCTCTTTTCTTGATCCATGTTTGAGTTGTGTGAGATTGGAAGCTTATAAGCTTGGATTTGCTTGAGGTTGATGCTTGTGGATGCTGCTGTGCTTGTTGATAGCCAGGCTTGAGGTTTTTATGGTGTTCTGATCTTGATTGGGTTCAGCTTGGTGAGTTTATCTCTCATCTGTTCCTATCTTCTTTCTTTCTTGCATCTTTCCTTGTTTTCTTCATCTAGAGCTTAGGTGATTCTTTGATTGCTAGATGTACTGTGCATGCTAAAATTGATAGTGATTGCGAATATGAGCATGGTGATTCTTTGATTGCTAGACGTACTTTGCATGCTAAAATTGATTTATGTGAGGATAGTTGTTCGCTCCAAAGGGTGTATGCAAGTTTTAAAATTTATACCAAGAATAAATGCAATTAAGCGAACCCGTAGTGTACAGATCAGTTGTAATAAAAGCAAGAATTCCAGGGTCGAACACAGGGATTTGGTGAAATCAAATTCAAAATAAGCAATCTAACAAAGAAAGATGCAGTTATTGACAAGAAAAGACAAAGAATTGATTTTGTGTAAAGATTTGGGAAAAAGGATCCTAAGGATCAAGGAATCCGATTGGTGTTTCGAGTCAAGACTTCTAAAGGTTGTATGGACAGAGTTGGGGCTACTAAGGTATGTGTTCTAAAGCGGTATGATGTACGGTGAAGTCTCCACCAACCGTGTCCAAACCCAAAGGCTCTAAATAAAGGATGTTGAGTCTCGATAAGATAGAGGATCTAAGGGAAGGATAATATTCTCAAAACCAAACACAAACCCAAGGGAATCATGTTAACTCACAAAGGTAAGGGTTTTGGCACACTCAACCTTAATAGAGGGGTTTGAATCCTCTATTACCTAGGACTTGTAATCGTTGGAAACCAAGAACAAGAATCACTGGATAAGTCTCTTTCCACACTCGGATATATGTTAGAAAAGTTCAACAAGGCTAGGGTTTAAGCAATCTTTAACCAAGGATAAAGGATAAGGCAAGCAAGGTACGACAGAAGGAAAATCGGGTTGTTCATCAAAAGAAAATGGTCAGATCTGAACCAAGAACAATCCAATTTTTCCTTCTGTTAAGGTTAAACTCAACTCTTAGGGCCCAATTTGTTCGTGAAGGTCATTCTATCATCATCTTAATCACAATCATTAACCAATCACCCTAGATCACAAGAATACACATTAACAAAATCAAAGAAAATATTAAATCAAGAAAGCGAAGAATGATGAGAAAACTTTGAATCTTGAATAAAATCAAATCAAGAGTGTATGAACAATGTTTAATCCTTCAAAACTCAGACCTTTCTTTACTGAGTTTATATAAAAGCCTGCTGACTTTAAGTGATAATGTGAAGGTCGCTTTGCCTTCAAACATTTTACAGGTTTTAGATGAAGATAGACGTATTTCCAAATGAGATTCATGCCGGACTTCCACCATTCCGAGGCATTGAGCATCGGATTGATTTCATTTCAGGTTCGTCACTTCCTAACCATCATGCTTATAGAATGAGTCCATAGGAAAGCCAAGAAATACAGGATCAAGTACAAAACCTTTTGAACAAAGGTTATGCACGTGAGAGTTTAAGTCCTTGTGCGGTTTTGGTTCTGTTGGTGCCCAAGAATGACAACACTTGGAGGATGTGTGTGGATTATCGAGCAATTAATAACATCAATATCAAGTATAGGCATCCCATTCCTCAATTGGATGATATGCGGGATGAGTTGAGCGGTTCCACTTTGTTTTCGAAGATCAATCTTAAGAGTGGGTATCATCAAATTCGAATGAGGGAGGGAGATGAATGGAAGACAACATTCAAGACCAAGTTTGGACTTTATGAGTGGTTGGTTATGCCTTTCGGTTTGACTAACGCTCCTAGTACTTTCATGAGGTTAATGAATCATGTCTTACGCCATTTTATTGGAATGTTTATGGTTGTTTACTTTGATGACATCCTCATTTATAGAAAATCCATCGTGGAGCATGAAGAACACTTAAAGGAAGTACTTCCGACTCTTAGATCTGAATCTCTATATGCTAAAATTAAGAAATGCGAGTTTAGTACTAATCATGTGGCCTTGAGGTGGATAAAGAGAAGATCAAAGCCATTCAAGAATGGCCTACACCTACAACCGTCGGACATGCACTTTCTTTTCATGGATTGACGACTTTCTATAGGAGCTTTGTGAAGGATTTCAACACCATTCCAGCCCCTCTCACACATCTCACAAAGAAGCAAGTACCGTTTGAGTGGGGAGAAGCGCAAGAGAAAGCATTTTTGGAACTAAAGAGGCAACTATCAAATGCACCTCTTCTTGCACTTCCTGATTTCACCAAACAGTTTGAAGTGGAATGCGACTCTTCAGGTAATGGTATTGGTATTTGAGGAAAACTCATGCAAGAAGATAAACCTTAAGCCTACTTAGTGAGAAATTAAAAGGTCCATGTTTTAATTACTCTACGCACGATAAGGAACTATATGCGTTATTTCGAGTTTTCAAAACATTGTAGCACTATCTTTGGCCTAATGAGTTCATCCTTAGAATTGATCATGAATCTTTGAAGCATTTTCGAAGTCAAGATAAGTTGGACAGGAGACATGGACGATGTATGGAGTTCATTGAGACATTTCCTTATAATATTGAATATAAGAAAGGGAAGGATAATGTCGTAGCGGATGCCCTGTTTAGGAGGTATACTTTGATCACAATAATGGATTCTAAGGACTTATGATTCCATTATATCAAAGACCTATACGAGGATGATGAACACTTTAGCAAAATCTACACTGAAGCAAAAAATTGACCCCTAGTCAGGAAAATCGACCGATTTTTCACCCGATATTTCTCGCAATCGAGAAGTAAGTACTATATTTTGGAAGGATTTCTATTCCATCAGGATAAAGTTTGCATTCCTAGATGTTCTCTGATATTATTACTAGTTGAGGATATGAGAGGATTAATGGGACACTTTGGAAGAGGTAAGACTTATCATATGCTTCACTCTCATTTCTTTTGGCCTCACATGCTTAAGGATGTTGAACATGTGATCAAGAGGTGTCTTGTTTGTCTAAAAGAGAAGTCAAGACTGACGCCACACGATTTGTATACTTCTCTACCTATTCCTACATCACCTTAGCTTGACATTTGTATGGATTTTGTTGTAGGATTTCCAAGGACTAAGAAGGGGATAGATTCTATCTTTGTGGTTGTTTTTAAGGAAGTTGTTAGATTGCATAGATTGCTTCCAAAGCAAATCGGAATCGCAAGGAGATGATATACAATCCCGGAGATCTAGTATGGTTGCATATAAGGAAAGAGCGATTTCCGGACAAGCGGAAGTCTAAGTTATCCAACAGGAGACGGACCTTGTAGAGTGAAAAGGAAAGTTGGTGACCATACTTACGTCTTGGAGCTTCCAACTGATTATGGTGTTAGTCCTATCTTCAACGTTGGTGAATTAAGTCCTTATGAGTTTCAAGATGAGCATGTCGATGATTTGAGGACGAATCCTTCTCAAGAAGGGGAGTCTGATGTGGGACCATCTCCAACACAAGGACTAGTTACAGACTCAAAGGCTAAGGCATTGAAGGATAAACCAGCAACCCCTTCACCTTCTTTGGATTCAATCATGGATGGAGCGATCACAAGGTCAAGAGCAAAGGCGATTCAAGAGGTAATTACGGACATACTTGTAACACCCGAAATTCGAGGGAGTTGGGGCGCTACGGGCTGGGGCCTCACAATGGGTCCCGACTCTTAGCCTAACAAAAATTTCACCGGATCTTGCAACATGACACAAATAAAAGCCAAAACCAAAAAACATTTTTATGCAATGAATGAAACCCAAAGCAAACAAACTAAAGAATCCAGCCGAGATAGTAAACCAAAGACCAAAAGCCACACATGTTGCCTATAAAAATACGAAACAAAACTCAAATACAACTCCAACCAACTCATCCTAAAATGTACGGACCCCGGTTGCCCACTCTTCCGGATCTCTCGGCCGCACCCCTAACCTGCCACACAACTACAATAATATCGGTATAAAACCGTTAGCTAGCATTCAGAGCATTAGAATCATGGTATTTGCACACACATACACATAGGGAATCATCACACACAACATGATCTAAACACGCGAGTCCGGTTCATTATCTTTATTTAACGTTATTCCCTTACTAATCCATATATGGTGTGACACGAGAATCCCTCGCCCTTGTCCTCTTTCACCGTTCCGGGTTTGTACTTGATGCCTATCAGCATCACCCGCTGGACTGATCGCAAGGTGCTTCCCACTAACCCCATTTTAGACTGGACAAGCGGTCGCCGCCCGTTATCATACACTTGGGCCCAATATCAACATATAAAGTCGGTTGCCCTATTATCGGTTTAGTTGTTATAACATAAACAATAAACACACACATAAACAATAAACACGCACATGAACCATAAACACACACCACCAAACACACATCGAAACTAATACGGAGAATACGAGCTATGTAAGTCCGGAGACTTACATGTCACAAACACTCAACCCGAAAATATACCGCACTCCGCTTCCCGGTGGAAGATACTCTCAGCCTGACCAAACAAGGCACAAGATAAGTATCCATCTCTCATGATAGGAGTCCTTAGACTTCTATCCCAAAGGACCCCTACAAGGTCATACAACTCACATGCTAGGACAACTCGTTCCTAGTCTCAATGATCCTACAAGATCATATACACTATGCTAGGATAATCCAACTCCTAGTCTCAAGATCTTACAAGATCTAACCACAACACCTCAAGCCTCAAGATCATCCCAAGATCAAACCATATCTACTCCTAGTTAGGATGACAAAAAGTCCAGAATACGTATCACTAAGACCAGTGAATATATTTATAATAATAACAACCTACAAGCTAAAATCAAAAGAAAAGGGAAACTCATTCTAACAACTAGCTACCAAACTCCACTTATGAAGGTAAGTACCCTCACATAAATTCTTATATAGTTTCAGAAACCCGTAACCATATCTGTAATCTATTATTATCAAAGAAACTAACTTAGGTCATTCATCCGACGTATTGATATCCTCAACATTAGCCAACAAGCATACATCGATTTTCTTCAACTATTCGTTTTGACAACATTAATCTACCATACCAACTCATAACATATATAGCTTTCACAAACACCTGAGATATAAACCTCTAAACTTCAACATACACCAAATTTGGTCTCTTTCTTATTTCAAGTTGGGATTCCACAAATACTCCGATTTATATAACCACATACACACAATTACTCACAACTAAGTAGTACTCTCATCATTCCATATGCATTCCAATTAACCTTATATAACAAGCTATGTCTAACTCCACGTAACCCCAAATTCCACAAGTCAAACTTAGATTAAAACAACTAGAATTCAACTAGGATAATATCAAAGTCACCATATGACATTAGTACAACCTAATTAGCACTAATCACACACGAACACCAACTAAAAACCGAGAGTTAAGAACAACCCATTAGACTCACATGGAAAAGAATGGATTCAGGTTGAAGGCAGAACCACTGGCGGCAACGCAAGGGCTAAGGCATGACGGTGGTAGTGCGACGGCAGTGTTGCTCCTAGAGGCAACGGAAGGCCAAAAACCCACTGTTTCCGGTGTTGAACGTAGAGGATGAACTCTCTTGGTGGCGAGGCGTTTCCCTTGGCGTGGGGTTGGAGGCAGCAACAAGGCGTCTCCCTTCCGGCTTGGTGTTTCTGCGGGTGGCCGGACAACCAGCGCCCATGTTCCTTGTTGGAGTGAGTTCAAAGAAGGATGAACATGTTGCTGGTTTCAGAGGGAAAGAATGAGAAGAAGCCGGCGAAGCGGGTTCCAGACGAACGAGGAGGAGCCGACGGAGGTTGGTTCTAGAGAAGGGGAACGAGGAGGAGCCGGCGGACGTTGGTTTTAGAGGAGGGGAACGAGGAGGAGCCGGCGGACGTTAGTTCTAGAGGAGGCGAACGAGAAAGGGGCGGCGTGAGAAGGGAGAAGGAGAAGGTTGCTAGGTTAAAAACAAGAGGGACATTATGTACGTCACTTAAAGGGGCTGAATAAAAAAAACAATAATAATAATAAAGCAACATATTTGGGAAAAGAGTAGTCATTTCTTAATAAAAACAAATTGTTATCCGCTAGACTCGGAGTTTATCCGGATAAAATTTTCGTGTGTTACATTAGGTCCCCCTAAAAACAAGTTTCGTCCCGAAACTTGCTAAAAGTCAAACTCTCAAACGACCTCGTCTCGATAACTGCTCGGAACACTATAACGTGGAAACTACGGCCCTCAAATCCAAGGTCTACTCGCCTAGACACATCAAGACTCGCAAGATATACACATACAAAACACATATAACATATCACGTCACAATCACATAAGCACAACTAAGGAGAGATCTCGGGACTAACCCGACGGCCCTATAGATGTCGCTAAACCTACTTAAAACTTGGGATGGTTCCTCAATACCCAAATCAAGGCCTTTTTCTAGAGAATCACTTGTACATTTTAAACTTATCCTTCCTCGAGGCAATTCCATGATAATTGCACCGATGAATCCCTTCTTAGCACTCATCAACTCGATTGACCATCCCATCTCGCTTCAAATTTGTTGCCATTCGGAGTCGGATATCCATCAATGGTGTTACTTGTAGGATCTTTCCACAATTCAAGTAATGACCAACATCCAAGAAATCTTGTAACCTCTTTCACGTCCTTCCGGGTTGTCATCCCGAGATAACTTGTCATACAACTTCACTCTTCTTCGAGAGTAGACCAAAATATCTTATCCGGGGCATTATTAAGCCCATATGGAATCACTACAACTCGTAGTGATCATGGTTTGTCAGGAATGCCATATTGGAAATATCCTAGTCTCGAATTTTCAATTGGTGACAAGACCTTAATCATGCCTTATAACAAATCGATCTTATCTTCTTCGCTTTCCCTGACATCCCAATATATGGGAGGAGTTCTTCGTATTCTACCTAAGCTTTCACCATAGACATCTTTTCTTCAAGTAGGCGTAGCAATTTATACTTCATTTTTTATGTAACGTCAAACCGACCATAGAGGCTCTAACCTCAATCTTCCATATACTTTTTGTACATCTCTTGTCAACATCAACTTCAAACTTCGGTCTTCTCTTACTCTTGTTGGTCACCTTATGCACCTCTCGGTATTTCATGAACAACTTCCCATTGGACCAGTATGCCCCGTGGAACAATGCTAGAAGAAATTCCCCATCCAAACCACTAAAATATCAAACTCATTACATCTTCATGTACTAACATCATAAACTCTAAGCTTGCAGTGTTGTCCTAATCTAGGTCCCCCTTTCACGACATAGCCATTATGGCTCTTCCGTTTGAGTTTGAACCATTTAACTCATCTTTTGCTCGCGAACACATAACATCCATTTTATTAGAACGAACATACTATGCATCCTCTTTATATAGTCCCATTTACGTACAACAACAATGGAAGCTTCACCTTCCTATTGTTTTTTTTCCCAGTTTGCTTCACTCTAATCAAACCTAAAAATTTTTGATCCGGGTCGTTCTCTCATATGCCGTTCTCATGACCTAAGAAGGTTGCAACGGGTCATCTCCATCCTCCCCTAGGAGGTCTGTAACAGCTATTGCTTGAACTCATTCAACATTATTTGATTTAAGACAAATGCGTTTCCGTTGATATACTTCCTTACCATAGACATCGAACCACCCTGAATACTCCAAGCTCTTGCTACCAAACCGCTATATTCCCATAGTGTTGTTTACTCTTCCCATCTACACTCATCAATAGGCAACCCGCACACGTGCGTTCTTGGTTGTCACCGGTCAGCTTATAGTTGACTTTCTCCAAGGTCAATGATTTACCATTCTTCTATACTTCCATGTTAACATTCTCATGAAAGCTTCCCTCCTTGAGGTACTCTCCCTTAAACCCCGTTAGTTCCTTCTTCATTCCATGCTTCCTCTTCTTTATAAGGTAACTATATCTTCTTTACCTTGTTATTTCATATAACTCCCTTTCATAGGCTTAACCATTCTTTCTTGATGTCTTTCAAGTGCAGCTTCCCAAATATTATAGCCCTACCTAGCATCCACTCGCGTTCCTCTTGGTCGGTATCTTAAGTCTCTCAATTTAAGCTCCTCGTTTCGTCTTTCATCTTCTTGGGATCATCATTTATACACATTCCCTCCTTCTTGGCGTTTCTTAGCCTTATCATTATAACGGAAACCGGTCAACTCCACGTGAATCCCCACCATGTCCTTCTTCTCATAACTCTAGTAATGTTGACACTTCACTTACTGGTACATCGTAAGCTTAACTTACGGTATCTTAAATCTTTAGCAAATGGTTCGATCATTGTGCTCGTCTTGACTCCAATACTTAGGAGCACCTAAAGAAAACTTCACATCTTAATGAAATACCACCTTTAAACTTACTAGAAAGTATTCATCTCCTCCCCGATTTGCATCTTTAGTTGTCCACACGTCTTCTTGAAGAATTTAAGTTTGTTATCTCTCTTGGTCTTTTCGTCTTTCCATCATGGCTTCTATGGAACCACTTCCGCACATTAATGTTGCTCCCTTTGCTTGTATTGTCTCCATCTCGCTTCCTCTTTAGTTGCCTCGATTTTCCTTCTACTTGTTCGTCCTGGCCATTAATGTCCTCTTTAGTCTTCATAGGATTGCTTTAATATCGTCTAAAGTATAAGAGCCTAGTTGTTGAGTTGCTGAGAGAGTGAGTAGAGGGCCAGAGTTTAGCCTGGACCCCTTGCGTGAGCCTAGAACCGTCCATGCGGTTTGTCTAGGCCGCCCCTGCGGCTCACAGAGTCCGCCCCCGCGGTTCTGTGAGCTGCATCCGTCTTCTTTGACCCTTTGACCCGTGCTTTACCCTTTTACCTCTATATATATCTTCTTCTCTTACCTCTTGATGAGGGTTTACCATTCTCAGACTTCTATCTCTCCTTATGTACACTTTCTTCTCCTCTTCTCCCTTGGATCACTTTGGTTGATCTTTGTTTGAGTTTTTTGAGTTTTGTGAGAGATCTTGCATAGCTTTGCTTGGCTTTGATGTTTTTGATGTTGTTGTGCCTTGTTGAGCCAGCTTGAGGTGTTGTTGGTCTTGTGTTGATCCCCTGGAGACCTCAGCTGGTGAATTCTATGGCTTCTCCTCTTCCTTTCTTCTTTTCTTCATCCTTTCCTTCATTTCCTTAGTTTAGCTTAGTTTCCTTAGTATTGAATCTTGTTCAGCCATGTTTTGACTTGTGTTGATGTACATATATGTATGTGATATATGTATGTTGTTGTTGGAGTGAAGAAGAGTAGAGAATCGATGGAAGGAATGAAGAAGTAGCTGAAGTGGTGTCTTTTGCACACCAGCCGCCCCAGCGCCTGTCTTGAGCCGCCCCTGCGCCGGCCAGTGGACTTCCCATGCGCCACCTCCTAGCTGCCCCTACGGCCACCTGCACCAGCTTGGTGTTTCACTTGGTTCTACAGGTGTGTGTTGCTTCTAGGCCTTGCTTAGGGTGCCTTTGTTCCCTCCTTTCCTAGTGTGAGTGCTTAGGATCATGCTAGATGTGTGAGGTTGAGTTTTGATGAGATTGTGATCGGTTTATACCTTGTATGGATTTTGAGGTTCTTTAGGTTGTGAATGAAGTTGAAGTTAATCCTTTGGATCCCTTTGGGTCTAGGTGTGACCCTTGTAATGTTAGGAGATTGACGTATCTCTTTATACCTATTTATAGCTTGTGTTGTCCCTCCAGTGTAGAGGTGATCATTGTTGAGTTGTGATCGAGGTTGAGGTAAGTCCGTAGGACTTACTTAGCTGCCATCCTTATATTGGGTGTTTGCATGAGTGGTGTGTGCTTTGTATCTTTGCTATGATAGCATGTGATGTCGTATATACCGACCTATGTTTTATTGATTGCCTTGTATGCATGGCTGTGATAACCTTTCCCTTTCATCCCCCCGTGGAGTTTGGGAGGTTCTCTTGAGTCAGGCCAGGCCGGTTTATAGGAAGGGCGCAATCCACTCCCATAGGGTACACGGATTGTGTGACCGATACTAGTACGGCTGGCTAGCAGACTCAGAGGCGAGGATGTATCGGTCCTCGTGTCACATAGTTTCATATATATGATATATTTACGATTTGAGTAAATGACCATTATATTGAGATGATTAAATGGGTAAATGTGTGAAAGCATGCTGATGTGTTCATCTTACCTTGAGTGTGATCGTGCTTATGCATTACTCTATATATGTGTATGGATAGCTAATGGTTTATTACCATGTTGTAGATGCCCCCCAAGATGGGCATGCTGCTGGGTGATCTAGTAGGGTGGTAGGCCGAGGACATCTCGTACATAGGTTGTGTGGGCTTTTGGGTTGCTTACCTTTCCCCTCCTGCGTGAGGATGATCTTTTGTACCTCCTGTGTGAGGGCGATGTGTTTTGTACTCGGCTATATTGTTGTATCTTTTGGTTGTATAATTTTATACAACTTTATGTATTTGTTTTTATATCTTTCAGTGCCATGTTGTAAGGTCCAGTGAACTTGTTGTCAGGCTATGGTCAGTATCCATTGTGAGATCCTATTCTAATGTGACACTCTGAGTCTCGTGGATTCGGGGTGTTACAGAGTTGGTATCAGAGCCTTAGGTTGACAACAATGACACTTGCTACCTGCAATGAGGTCTGATAGGTAAAATAAACAGAACCCACATGGGATTTGACGTTTTCAAAGGTTTTGGTTTTAAATGTGGTTTTGGGTTAGATGTACGAGAAGTCGCTACTCCTGCTATGGATCTCTGTAGTGTAGATATGTATATATGTATGATGGATTATGAATATGTATGTATGGATATATATATATATATATCTATACTTATGGCCTATATAGAGCCTTATAAGCTAGGTGTGCATACCCCGCAGATGGCTCGGACTAGAGCTACTGCCGTTGTAGGCAGAGGTAGAGGTAGACCACCCCGTCCTCCGGGTGTGGTAGGTGAGAGACCAGTTCCCTCTACTGATCCACTAGTGGTGGAGGAGATATATGAGGAGGTTGTAGAGAGCGTCGTCCTAGAGACGAGGAGTGGTGGATTTGTGAGACATCATCCACATCGAGCTCAGTCTGAGGACGCTAACCGTGTCTCCATGTGAGGACCGGAGTTCAAAGAGTACCTCCGACATTTTGAGGAGGATATTAGGGCTGGCAGACGGGCCCCAGATTTACCTGTACATGAGGGATCTTCTGAGAGATCACAAGGGGAGACACAAGTGTTAGTTGCACCTACACGAGGTGCTGAGCCAGTTCGAGTCCCAGTGGAGACTAGAGGGCCTCAACCAGATGCCTGGTTTAAGGCATTTCATCATCAAGGAGTGTCACACTTCTCAAGAGAGATTGGTTTAGAGACCGAGGTATGGATTGGGCATGTAGACTCAGCTTTGGAGTCTATCAAATGTCCTAAGGACAGACAGATAGAGCTAGTCCAGCCTCTATTCCGTGACCTCGCACACCAGTGGTGAAGGATTGTATGGACCAGAGCCACCAATTATGATCACATGAGGCGTATGATTCAAGAGCAGTTCTGCCCTGCCTCACCGAGGATGGAGAAGCTGCAGGACTTCGAGGAGGCTGGCTTTGAGGACGTGCCCATTATAGACGCCATCCGCCGCTTCTAGACCGAGTTAGCTTTGCTGGGTCCAGCTGCACCATTTGAGGACCAACATGTGTATGTGTTCTCTCGTCGTCTTAGAGAGAAGCACACATTCTTATATGGTAGGGTTCATTGTGATTCCCTAGCTGATTACTAGGACTGGGCTTTAGCTTTTGAGAGGGAGCAAGCCAGTTAGAGGAGAGCTTCTCAAACGGGACGGTCTGAAAAGAGGTAGCATACTGGGCAGACCAGTGGAGTTGGAGGAGCATCATGGTCCAGACGAGACCAGAGATGCCAGAGTTACCCCTCATCTGCAGCGACTGTAGATAAGGAACGACAGTGTTACAACTGTGGTGACCTCGTCCATCTGAGACCAGCTTGTCCTAGACCAGTTGTGACTTGCTTTACTTGTGGTAGACAGGTACATCGAGCTGCCTTTTGTAGGCAGGGTGGAGGGGCATCTCAGTAGGGTTCTTCCCCTACCAGTGTAGCAAGAGGTGGTCAGAGGACACCTCAGCAGTAGACACCGGGACAACAAAGAGTCCCAGAGCGTCCATCTACTCAGGGTTCTGTTCCAGGACCAAGTTGAGGCAGAGGTAGAGATGTTGGCACCAGTGATGCCAGAGGAGCCTGGGGGAGAGTTTTTGAGTTGAGGAGTGCAGAGGATCCACCTGCACCGGCTGCTACAAGTACCATTCTGCTTCATGGTTTACCTGTTAGAGTCTTGTTTGATACTGGTGCTACACATTTATTTATTTATGATACATGTGTTGAGCGTTTGAGTTTAGATACCATAGAGGGTATACCCTTTACTATAGGGTTACTTGATGGTAGTCGGGTCAGAGGTACCCGTGAGAATGTAGTTGTCCCCTTCGTTTAGGGACTCGTGCTTTACTTGATGACTTCTTAGTAGTGTCGATGATGTATGAAGAAGTCATTTTAGGTATGGACTAGATGCGTAGATACCATGCGGTTTTGGTTGTTGGTAGACGGATTGTTACAATATCTACCGAGGTTGGTCAGATTGAGGTCTTCCGGGATTGGGACCTTGGGAAGACATGTTCTGTCATGAGTGCCGTACGAGCAGGTAGATTGATTGCACAGGGATGCGATGCCTTCTGGTGCTATGCCATGAAGGATGGAGATAGCCCTGCTGTGGAGGATATTCTAGTGGTCTGCGAGTTTGTAGATGTGTTTGTTGAGCCATCGAGCTTGCCGCCTCAGCAGAGTGGTGACTTCAGCATAGAGTTAGAGCCTGGCACGAGACCCATCTCGAAGGCCCCATACCGTATGGCACCTGTCGAGATGTTGGAGTTGAAGAAGCAACTCGAGGAGTTGGCTGAGAAGGGCTTCATACGCCCTAGTGTTTCACCATGGGGTGCACCTGTCCTCTTTGTGTGGAAGAAGGACGGATCTTTGAGGTTATGCATTAATTACAAAGAGCTGAACAAGGTGACCATCAAGAACAGGTATCCACTGCCTCGTATTGATGACCTACTTGATCAGCTTCAGGGAGCTATAGTTTTCTCCCCGATTGATTTGTGCTTAGGATATCACCAGCTGAGGGTGATAGAGCAGGATGTACACAGGATGGCATTTCGTACCCGTTATGGACACTACGAGTTTGTAGTGATGCCATTGGGGCTGACGAATGCCCCAACAATCTTTATGGAGTTGATGAACAATATATTCATCGACTTCCTTGATCAGTTTGTGGTGGTCTTTATTGACGACATTTTGGTCTACTCTCGTAGCACAGAGGAGCATACCGGTCATTTGAGGATGGTTTTGCAAATTCTGAGGGATAAAGAGTTGTATGCCAAGCTCTCTAAGTGCAAGTCCTGGATGTCTGAGGTTGCTTTCCTTAGGCATATCGTCTCCGCCGAAGGGATTATGGTAGATATGGCAAAGATTGATGACACAATTTATGACACTAATTTAGGCACTCTTTTAGATAGTTTTCCTTTCCATTCATGCATGGTTTGGCATTAGTTCATGACGTTTACGCTTAATTCATACATATTGTCGCGATAGACGTCTACACGGACTTTTGCATTGTTTTGTAGGTATTTTGGGGAGCTTTTGGACTCAATCAACACATTCGAGGATCATTCCTCGTGATGGCACACTTCCGGACTCGTTATGGAGCAAGCTAGAAGCAAAGGAGAACACATAGGACCTAGTTGAGGCATGCATTGCACCAACTCATGGCTAAATGATCCAAGGAGAGTTTCTGGAGCAAAACCATGGACAGAGACCAAAACTACGCCCGCAGAATCTACCCGTGGTTTCTGTCTGGACCACGTCGACACGTGTCCCACGATCTCTTTGGATGACTCTTGCTCTTGGTGGGTATTTAAATGATCTTGCAGGCTGTAATTGGGGATCTTTCTCTTCCTCCCTTTTGACCTAGCTTCTTCCCCAAAACACTTCTCTATTGTAGCCTCTCTTCCAAGCACCCATTGTGGGTGTTCTTGGAAGAGATTAGTGTAGATTTTCGTTTTAAAGTGAGATTAGAGAGGTTTTGAGTGAAGTTTCCAATGTTGCCAACTTGGAACAACTCTTGGAGCCTTTGTAAGAATTGGTAACTTCTATTCTAGCTTTTAATGTCTTTTCTTTGGATTATTCTTCATTATCTATCCATGACTTGCAAGCATGTTTTATTTGTGTAGTTTGATCTTGAAATGTATGTTGTTGGCTGAATAGATGTGATTCTAGGGTGAAGGAATGATGTTTATGCTTTGGACTATGATTGTATGGACTCCCATGTTATCTTAGGATCGATTTGTGTTTGAAATCCCAACTCAGACCCAAACCACGGCCTGTTCTTCATGCTTCCATGGCCGTGGTTTTGCATGATCCACCCGTGTTTTGTTCTGTTGTGTTATGTTGATAAATCTGGATGTTAAGATGTAGATGTGTTGAAATCCTAGTGTTTGTTGAGCCTAATCTAGCTTAGGGTGACCTAATGTTAGCAACCTTTTTTGAGGAATGAGACTTACCCGGTAATTTCCTCTCTTAGATACATAAGATGATGAACTCTAGGTAGTAGTGAGCCAAAAAAGCCGCTATTGGATTGAGTGTGCTAGGATCGTTGCCTAAGACTTACCTTTTCCGAGACTTACCCGGTAAGGAGGGGTTTGACCCTTAGGTAGTGGCTGGTTTTTGTAGAATTCCCGTCCTTAGGTTCCTTGAGACTTACCTGGTAATAGGACCTTTGGTTCGAGACTAGTGGAGCATGAGACTAACCCAGTAATTGCTCCCATTAGAGAAATACCCAACTCCGAACAACCACAACCTTCCTTTGATCTTTAAAAGCATGAGTCTATAGTCATAATCGAAATTCCGAATCTCTAGAATCCGCTTTCTTACCTCTTATCTCTTATCTTTGTGTTTGTGTGTTTGTGTTGCTTGTTTGTGTTGATATATTTGTGATCCTTGTTTGATCACCCAAAACCATCCAAAAATATCGTGTTTTGCACTTTCTTTATTCCTCATCTCATCTTAGTTTAGATTTACACTATCTTTGATCATTGAATGACTTGATTTCACCTCAGTCCTTGTGTTCGGCCTCGGAATACTTTCCTTTCTACAAAACGATCCGTACACTGCGGGTTTCGCTAGGTAGTTTAGGATTTTAGTTCGAGTTTATAAATGTAAAGCTTTTTGTGCTACCTTTCTAGCGTAACAAAGATCGAGTATGTTGCTGCATGGACGACACCAACGAATGTCAAGGAAGTGCGTAGCTTTCTTGGCTTAGCCGGTTATTATAGACGCTTTGTGGAGGGATTTTCTGTGATTGCCCGTCCACTGACGAGTCTTCTGAGGAAGACTACCAGATTTGTATGGACCGACCAGTGTGCTCAGAGTTTTGAGGAGTTGACGAGGCGTTTGACTTCTGCTCGTGTCCTGGCACAACCAGAGGGTTTTGATGATTGTGTGGTCTACAGTGATGCATCCAAGCTAGGCTTGGGATGTGTGTTGATGCAGAGAGGAAGAGTGATTGCTTATGCGTCTCGACAGCTGAAGACGTATGAGGAGAACTACCCGACTCATGATCTGGAATTAGCAGCGGTAGTTCATGCTTTGAAGATCTGGAGACATTACCTGTATAGTTTTACATGTCAGATCTTCACAGACCATAAGAGTCTGAAGTATATTTTCACGCAGCCGGAGTTGAATAACCGCTAGCGTCGATGACTTGAGTTGATAAAGGAGTTTGACCTTGAGATTTTGTATCATCGTGGAAAGGCGAATGTTGTAGCTGACGCCTTGAGCAGGAAGACGCCTCGAGAGAAGGCGATTGCGAGATTGACTGTACAACCTCAGCTTCAGAGGGATCTAGCTTGGCTAGAGTTGGACATCCAGTTTCCTGATGAGGATGCACAATTATATGCTTTAGAGGTTTTACCTAGTCTATTGGATGAGATCCAACAGAAGTAGGGGACCTGCCCGACCTTGATGATGATCAGAGAGAGGATGTCACGTGGAGAGGCGCCACATTTTTCCATTGGAGCTGATGGAGTGATTAGGCAACATGATTGCATTTGTGTCCATGCCGATGCAGAGTTGAGACAGAGGATTTTACAGGAGGCTCACTATATACCTTACTTTGTACATCCTGGTACAAGTAAGATGTACCTTGACGTGAGACGTTCATATTGGTAGGGAGGGTTGAAGCCCGAGGTAACTAGATTTGTGGCTTAGTGTGCGACTTGTCAGCATGTCAAGATAGAGCATTGCAGACCTGGAGGTGAGCTCCATCCATTGCCAGTGCCGCAATGGAAGTGGGAGGACGTCTCCATGGATTTTGTGACCGGTTTGAGACCCAGTAGGAGTTTTGGTGCTATTTGGGTTGTTGTTGATAGACTGACGAAGACGACACATTTCATTCCTATCAGAGAGACGTGGCCAGTGAGTAGATTAGATGAGGAGTACACTAGACAGATAGTGAGACTCCATGGTGTATCGAGGACGATCGTCTCTAATCGAGATGGACGATTTACATCGAGGTTTTGGCAGCAGATTCAGACTGCTTTGGGGACGAGTCTACTCTTCACGACTGCGTTTCACCCTCATACAGATGGTCAGTCTGAGAGGACCATCTTGACCTTAGAGGATATACTACGAGCTTGTGTGTTGGATTGGGGACAAGGATGGTCTGACTACCTCCCACTTGTAGAGTTCTCATACAACAACAGATGGCATGCATATATTGGGATGGCTCCTTATAAGGCATTGTATGGACGTCTGTGTCGTACACCTTTATGTTGGGATGAGCCTAGCAGTATCAGTGGGATAGTGCCCGAGCAGATATAGGATGATATGGCTCGGGTAGCGTTGATTAGAGAGAGGATGCTGGCTGCACAGAGTCGCCAGAAGTCATATGCAGACAAGAGGTGTCGACCTCTAGAGTTCAGGGTAGGAGCTCATGTCTGGTTGAGAGTATTTCCGACGCGTGGCGTCAGACGTTTTGGCATAAAGGGGAAGTTGAGTCCCCGATATGTCGGTCCTTTTGAGATACTGGATAGAGTTGGGAGAGCAACCTACAGATTAGCTTTGCCTCCGGGGTTAGAGAGTGTTCACCTTGTGTTTCATGTGTCCCAGCTGAGAGAGTACATACCAGATCCGAGGCACATTGTGAGTTATGATGATTTGGTGGTGGAGCCAAACCACACCTTTGCTGAGCATCCTATTGTAGTCCTAGAGCGAGGTGTGAGACGCCTGTGTTCGAAGGACATACCTATGATGATGATTCAGTGGTCTAGACGTGGACTTGAGGAGGCTACATAGGAGACTGAGGATAGTATCCAAAGGAACTATCCAGAGTTTTATGCCGAGATAGATGCATCTAGGGTCAAGGAGTAGATCTTAGTGCTATCTTGGTGAGTATGTGCTTATGTGCTTACATGCTTTGATGTGATTTTTCATGCTAGCTATGATATGTGTTATGATCATTTAGATCTTGCTATGCTAGCATGATGTATGTTATAGTTGGAGATGATTATTCCCTCCATGCTATTTGAGTATGACTTATGTTTATAGTTGGAGATGGTTCTTTCCTCCATGCTATCTGAGTTAATTAGGATTCAGCTGGAGATGGTTTTTTCCTCCATGCTACTTTGATGGACATAGTTTCAGTGGAGATGTGATTCCTCCATGCGATCTATACGTTGATGGTTTGGCTAGAGACGTATTTCCTCTATGCCTGTGTTATATTTTGGCTAGAGATGTGCATCCTTTATGCCCTGTGTTGTGGTATGGTGAGAGATGTGATTCCTGTACACCTTTGGGTAGCGTTATGGCCCTGTTTTCTAGATTTGATGACTCCTCCATGTTGATGATTGAGGTTATAGATTTGTTATAGGTTTGACCTTCTGAGCGGAGATGTGATACCTCCGATAGAGAGAGTGAGTTATACCTCGGCTTATGGGTCCGAGAGGCTTTAGGATGTTGTAAGTTTCGGGGCGAAACTTGTTTTTAGGGGGTGAGATGTAAGATCCTAGTTGCTGAGTTGCTGAGAGAGTGAGCAGAGGGCCAGAGTTGAGCCTGGACCACCCTTGCGTGAGCCTGGAACTGCCCCTGCGGTATGTCTGGGCCGCCCCTGTGGCTCACAGAGTCCGCCCCCGTGGCTCTATGTGCTGCACCCGTCTTCCTTGACCCTTTGACCCGTGCTTTACCCTTTTACCTCTATATATATCTTCTTCTCTTACCTCTTGATGGGGTTTACCATTCTCAGACCTCTCTCTGTCTCTCCTTACGTACACTTTCTTCTCCTCTTCTCCCTTGGATCACTTTGGTTGATCTTTGTTTGAGTTTTGTGTGTTTTGTGAGAGATCTTACATAGCTTTGCTTGGCTTTGATGTTGTTGATGTTGTTGTGCCTTGTTGATCCAGCTTGAGGTGTTGTTGGTCTTGTATTGATCCTCTGGAGAGCTCAGCTTGGTGAGTTCCATGGATTCTCCTCTTCCTTTCTTCTTTTATTCATCCTTTCCTTCCTTTCCTTAGTTTAGCTTAGTTTCCTTAGGATTGGATCTTGTTCAACCATGTTTTGGCTTGCGTTGATGTATATATATGTATGTGATATATGTATGTTGCTGTTGGAGTGAAGAAGAGTAGAGAATCGAAGGAAGGAGTGAAGAAGGAGCTGAAGTGGTGTCTTCTGCATACCAGCCGCCCCAGCGCCTGTCTTGAGCCGCCCTTGCGCCGGCCAGTGGACCGCCCCTGCACCACCTCCTAGCCGCCCCTGCGGCCTACTGCACCAGTGATGACATGATTTATGATGTTAGTTTAGGCATTCATTTAGATAGTTTTTCCCGTTATTCATGCATGGTTTGGCATTAGTTCATGACGTTTAAGCTTAATTCAAGCATATTGTCAAAATAGACGTCTATACAAACTCTTGTCGGTTTTGTAGGTATTTTGGGGAGCTTTTGGAGCTTAATCGATACATTCGAGGATCATTCCTCGTGATGGCACACTTCTGGACTCATTAAGGAGCAAGCTAGGAGCAAAGGAGAACACAAAAGACCTTGTTGGTGCACGCCTTGCACCAACTCATGGCTTAATGATCCAAAGAGAGCTGAACAGACATTTACACGGCCTAGAGGCTAAAATATCGACCGTGGTTTTAACCGTGGTTTTCTCTAGACAACTTTGACACGTGTCCCACGATCTCTTTGCCCGACCCTTGCTCTTGGTGGAGAATATAAGTGGCCCTGCAGGCTGTTGCTATTTGACTCTCCCACATTCTCTCACACATCATCATTATCCACATTGGGAATTCTTGGAGAAAAAGAAAACACTCTTATTTTGGAGGAAGAACAACATCATCAAAACTTAGATTTTTAGAGTGAACCTTTGAGTTTTATGTGATTTTTGTTGAGAAAATTTTGGAGGGATTGTAAGGAACGTTTTGCAGCTATGTTTGAAGGGTTGTAAGTCTTGTTTCATCTCATATTCAGCTAAGACTACTTGTTTCTTTTCACTTTCATTTCATTTTCTTGCTATGGAAGCTATGAATGTTTGCTTGTTGAGTTTGAATCTTAAAATGCATGTTGTTGGCAAAATAGTTGTGATTCTAGGGTATTGGAATGATGGTTGTGGCTTGGACTATGATAGAATAGACTTGAATCTACCATTTGATGACTTGCTTGCTCGAAACCTAACACCCCAAAGAATCCACGGCCTGTTCATACAATCCGATGCCCGTGGTTTAGGATGATCTACCCGTGATTTTCTCTGTTGTGCTTGTATTGTTGAATCTGAATGTTAGGATGTTAGATTGTTGAAATTCCATTGTTTGTTAAGCATAATCTAGCCTAGGGTGACCTAATGCTAGCAAACTAAGTAAGGGAAGAGACTTACCCCATAATTCTCGATCTTAGATACCAAGGATGATGAACTCTAGGTAGTAGTGAGCCTCACAAGCCGCTATTAGACTGAGTGTGCTAGGATTGATGCTTAAGACTTGCCTTCCCGAGACTTACCTGGTAAGGAGAGGTTTGACCCCTAGATAGCAATCCGGTTTGTGTAGAATTCCCAACTTTAGGCTCCTAGAGACTTACCCGCTAATAGGACCTTAGGTGAGGGATTAGTGGACTATGAGACCTACCCGGTGATTGATCGCATTGGAGAAACACCCTTTCCCAACATACTGCACGTTGTCCAAGGTTGATTAGAAGCTTGAATCCAATGCCATAACCGGAAGTCCTAACCCCTATAATCCGCTTTTCTCTCTTTGATTACATATCTTTTTCTTGTGTTGTTTGTTTGTGTTGCTAGTTTGATTTATTGTATTGCATAATTTGTGATCTTTGTTTGATCACCACAAAAACCCAACCAAAAATATCATGATTTTCATTTCTTTATTTCTTTCTCTTAGCTTAGAATAGATTTGCACTATCCATGATCACTTGTTTGATTTAATTTCACCTTAGTCTTCGTGTTCGACCTCGGAATACTATCCTTGCTACAAAACGACCCATACACTGTGGGTTCGCTAGGAGTTAGGAAATTATCCCGCAGCCCATGACTACGAGCTCCGCCCTCAAGTGCTATAAATGATCCAGCCAATCAATTTGGAGGGATGGAAGGAGAGTCTCTTTATCAACACTTGATGAATTATGAGATCTTGATGGAGACTCTAAGGCCAGCTAGATTGGAGAGCAACAACCACAAGCTTAGGGCTTTTTCCTTCTCACTTAAGGATAAAGCCTTGGCTTGGTACCAATCCATTCCACTAGGACGTGTGGGTACTTGGGAGGAGATGACAACCGAGTTCTTAACAAAGTACTTCCCACCTTCCAAGACAATCGAGCTAAGAGGGAAGATCAATGTCTTCATGATGAAGGATAAGGAGAGCCTATTCAAATCTTGGGAGAGGACCTCCTCCTAGATTGTACACACCATGGGATACCGAAGATAGAGCTATTGGAGATTTATTTCAAGGGGATGAGGATAGTCAATTCAAGCTCCAATCACATTCCGGAGGAACATTAATGGAGAAGAATGTGGATGAGGCTTGGGAGTTTGTAGAGAAGCAAGCGTTGGTGATAGAAAAGTACTCCCATAGGAAGAGTGATGGGAGGAAACCGGGAGTATATGAAGTAAGTGAAGTCACCATGAGCAACTACAAACTTGATGCAATCAACAATGAGCTTAAGTCCTTGAGGGAGTTGTGTACCACAACCTTAAAGAGTCAAGCAAGTCCTCAAGTGCAAGTGCAAGCCAATTTGGCTTCCAAAGAGGAGGATATTAACTACATGGGAAGGGGTAACCTCAACAATTATCAAGGCCCTAGGAACTTCAACAACAACAGCCGGCAATACAACAATTACCGGCCTAATCACAACCATCCCGGGTTCTCCTATTCTAACCCGGATGGTTCCTTGAACCCTCCCTCTTACACAAGCGCAGCCCCACCACCTAAGGCTTCACAAGAGCCTCCACCCGGTTTTGCTCAACCTCCAAAGGATAGGACCGAAATGATGTTTGAACAATTGCTAGGAAGGTTGAGTGGACTTGAAAGCACGGCGACATCCATTTCCAAGACTCAAAAGGTTCTAGAAGCACAAGTGTTCCGAAAGGTGGGTGAAGCACAAAGGGATCCAGGAAAGCTTCCCGGAAGGACCGAGGACAATCCAAGAGGCCAAGTGTTGGCCATTACCACAAGGAGTGGGCTGAGCATGAAAGATCCCTCACCAAGGGAGAATGACAAGGGGAAGCAAGTAGTGGTGGAAGAAGAATCATTGCAAGAAAAAGGAGGCAACAGCAAGGATGATGATCCAACATATGTGGCACCCCCTCCATACAAGCCACCACTACCATTTCCACAATCACGAGCAAGAGCTCGTTTGGATAAACATTTCGGTAAATTCTTTGAACTCATGTCTAAATTATATATTAACATTCCGTTCATGGATGCGATTCTAGGTATGCCGGCCTATGGAAAGTTTTTGAAGGAGATACTCTCCAACAAGAGGAAGTTGGAGGAGTATGGCGAAGTGAGGATGACAAAGAGATCTTCTGAGTTGATTCAAACCATGAGGGAGGAGATGCCTCCTAAGCTAAGAGATCCGGGATTTTTTTGTGTGCCAATTGGAGTGGGAGAAGTGCAATATGAGTCATTTTGTAGAAAAAATCTTGATGGAAGACAACCATAAACCTTCAATTGAACCTCAAAGAAGATTGAACCCTATTATTAAAGAGGTAGTCAAGAAAGAGATCCTAAAATTTCTAGATGCGGGAATCATTTTCCCGATTTCGGATAGTAAATGGGTTAGTCCCGTACATGTTATTCCTAAGAAGGGTGGTATGACCGTAGTAACTAATGAGAACAATGAACTGATCCCAACTAGGACTGTTACGGGGTGGAGAATGTTTATTGAATGTAGGAAACTTAATGTGGCCTCTAGGAAGGATCACTTCCATCTTCCCTTTATTGACCAAATGCTAGAAAGGTTAGCTCAACATTCACATTTTTGATACTTTGATGGTTATAGTGGGTATTTCCAAATTCCTATTCACCCGGATGACCAAGAGAAAACAACATTTACTTGTCCTTGGTGAACATTTGCATATATAAGGATGCCATTTTGGTTGTGTAATGCACCCTCCACCTTTCAAAGGTGTATGATGGCTATTTTCTGAATATATTGAGAATATTATGGAATTGTTTATGGATGATTTCTCGGTGTATGGCTCTTCATTTGATAATTGCTTGGCTAATCTATCTTTAGTGTTAAAGAGATGTGAGGAAACTAATCTTGTGTTTAATTGGGAGAAATTCCACTTCATGGTAAGTGAAGGCATAGTGCTGGGACACTTGGTTTCCCACCGTGGCATTAAGGTTGATAGAGCAAAGATAGAAACGATAAAGAAGTTGCCACCACCTACCTCGGTGAAAGGGGTAAGTAGTTTCTTAGGGCATGCCGGTTTTTACCGGAGGTTTATAAAAGATTTCTCTAAAATTTCTAAGCCTCTCACTAACCTACTAATGAAGGATGTTGAGTTTGTTTTCTCCAAGGATTGTCTTGAAGCGTTTTGTAGGTTGAAGGATGCTTTGATCTCCACCCCTATCATGCAACCTCCGGATTTGAGCTTACCATTTGAAGTAATGTGTGATGCGAGTGATGTGGCCGTTGGGGCTGTTGTAGGACAAAAGAAAGATGGGCTTACACATGCCATCTACTACGCTAGCAAGACGCTAGATGATGCCCAACTCAACTATGCCACAACCGAGAAGGAGTTGCTAGCGGTAGTGTATTCCTTTGAGAAGTTCCGGTCATATCTTGTTGGAACAAAGGTTATTGTGTACACGGATCATGCTGCGATCCGTTATCTCCTCACAAAGAAAGATTCCAAGCCTTGCTTGATTCGGTGGATCCTTCTCCTTCAAGAATTCGACTTGGAGATTCGGGACAAGAAAGGTTCCGAAAATTCAGTAGCGGACCATCTTAGTAGGCTACCACCACTGGAGATTGAGACAGATGACATCTCGATTGATGACTCATTCCGGGATGAGCAATTGCAAATGATGGAGGACTGCTTACTTCAAGTGTCTAGAGGGAGTGAGCCATGGTATGTGGATATAGTGAACTACCTTGTGTATGAAGAGGTGCCACCCGGTTTATCATATGCCTAAAGGAAAAAGTTTTACAAGGATGTGAGGCATTATTATTGGAGTGACCCTCTCTTGTTCAAGAGAGGACCGGATGGAGTCTTTAGGAGGTGCATTCCGGAGGACGAGATGGAGAGTGTGATCTGTCATTGCCACTACTTGCCATGTGGAGACAATGCTAGCTCACACAAAACGTGTGCAAAGGTATTGCAATCCGGTTTTTATTGGCCTAACTTGTTTAACGATGTGTAGAATTTTGTGGTAGCTTGTGACGCTTGCCAAAGGACGGGAAACATCTCAAGAAGGAACGAGATGCCCTTGAAGAATATCCAAGAGGTTGAGATCATTGATGTTTGGGGTGTGGACTTCATGGGGCCATTCCCCTCTTCGTGTGGCAACCTCTACATTCTATTAGCGGTGGATTATGTGTCAAGGTGGGTGGAAGCAATCGCCTCTCCCAGAAACGATGCCAAAGTAGTGGTGCGGTTCTTCAACCGAGTCATCTTCCCTAGATTTGGAACACCAAGAGTGATCAGAAGTGATGGAGGGAAGCATTTCACCAATAGGAAGTTTGGGACACTTTTCGCTAAGTATGGGGCGACTCATAAGGTGGCCACACCTTACCATCCCCAAACTAGTGGCCAAGTGGAGATCTCCAACCGTGGGATAAAGGGGATACTTGAGAAGACGGTTTCGAGGACAAGAAAAGATTGGGCTACGAAGCTTGATGATGCCTTATGGGCTTATAGAACCACCTTCATGACACCAATTGGCACCACTCCCTACAAGCTAGTTTATGGCAAGTCTTGTCACCTTCTGGTGGAGATGGAGCATAGGGCATATTGGGTCATAAGGTGGCTGAATTTTGACCTCAAGGAAGCCGGTGAGAAGAGGTTGCTAGACATGACTGCTCTTGAGGAGATCCGGTTGGATGCTTATGAAAATTCCCGGAATTACAAGGAAAGGACCAAGCGTTGGCATGACAAACGTCTAATCCCAAAGGAATTGAGTGAAGGTTACTTAGTCCTTCTCTTCAATTAAAGGTTGCGGCTCTTGCCCGGAAAGCCAAAGTCAAGATGGACGGGTCCTTATGTAGTGAAGAAGGTCTTCCCCCACGGAGCGGTTGAGATAGGTGGCGAGCATTATGGAGATTTTAAGGTGAATGGGCACCGTTTGAAGAAGTATATCCCGAAAGCTCCGATGGATATGATTGCCCCACTTCACCTTGAGTGAAACGCTCCCGGATTTGGTCAAGCTAATTACCTTAAAGAAGCGCTTAATGGGAGGCAACCCATTGGTACATATCTTTCCCTTTTCGTTTTTTTTGTTTTTGTTTTCGTTTTCGATTTTTTCTTTTGCTTTTGTTTTGGTGTGTTTTGTGTTTTGTCTTTGTGTGCTAGAAGTCTTGCAAGGCATGAGGATGATGATGATCCCGCATCAAACGTGGGTGGAGCGGACGTCGGACGGCTTGCGGTGCTTAGCGCGGGTCCCGATGCCATAATGAACATCAAGAGCTCTCTACCACCTTTGATCGATCATCCACCATCACTTCCCATGACTGAACCAAAATACCGGAAACACCATTTTTACATTGTGAGGACTCTCTTTCACTTCTTTATTTAATTTGCACATTGGGGACAATGTGGTTTTAAGTATGGGGTGGGGTTTTCATAATCATTTGCATGATTGCATCTAGGATAGTTTCATACTTTTGTCACATGTTTCATTAGTTTTTGCATTTTACATATTTATCTAAAATTTCCAAAAAAATCAGAAAATTTAAAAAAAAATTATGCTTCCTAGTTTGGATACCCTTATGATGAGAATGTTTTGTGAATTGGCTATGGATGGTCTTGTGTGTTGAATGGATTTATGCATATGTGGACTTGAAATACTTCTCTTGAATCCTATGTATGAATTGTGACTATGATGTTTGCTTTGATTGGATTGAGAATTGATAGTCGAAATTACATGCTAGTTCTTGCACATCATCTATGAATGATTAAGGAAATTCATCTCTCTTCTTCTCATCTTGATCATTTTGTTTGAGCACCTCACTTATTTAAAAGTTTGACCTCTTTTGACCCATCCGGGAATATGAGCATGCTAGTGTGTTGAGTGTGTGAAAAACAAGTGTGGGGTGAAGTTGTTGATGAATGAATGTTGCGAATGAAGTGCTGAATTTGTTGTGAAAGTTTAGAAAAAATATAGGTTTGGGGACTTTGGTTTTGATGATGAGTAACTCGGCACCATTCACATAATCGGGTGTTTGTGCCTTGCCAAAGTCGGATAAACCGAAAGTCCCAACGAGCCTTGGTATGTGTGCCCGGTGTGAGTCACCTCGGAAAAATCCCGAGGTCCGCTAATCACCAAGGTTTCGGCTTTTGTACACCAATGCCATTGTCTCAAAAATAAGTGAAAGAAAAAGAAAAAGAAAAGAAAAGAAAGAAAAGATGGAGAAAAATATACACTTGTGGGGAAGTTGATCAAAAATGAAATTGTAGAGTTAGCTCCTTTCCCGGATTTGCACCACATGACCTTAGAAAATTCTCACCTTATCATCACGTTTCTTGGCCTCTTCTTTCCTAAGTCTTTTAGACCTATTTGCATATGTGTATGACTTAGTGATCTAGATTGGATATTCTCATGATCATCTTGACTTTATCATTTTTACCTTTCATGCATGCTTTCGAGTTAAGTATGATTGTCTTTCCGTGCCTTCATTTATTCAATACATGATTAGTTGTCCATTGCCATGAAACATGAATATGAAGATGATCCAATTTTAGAAGCACAATTCCAAAAAAAATTTCTGTTTTTCTGCATTCATAAATCATGCCATCCCATAGCCTATAGTTGGACCTTCCTCGAGGATGAGCAAGTGACAAGTATGGGGTATTTTGATGACATGATTTATGAATTTAGTTTAGGCATTCATTAAGATAGTTTTTCCCGTTATTCATGCATGGTTTGGCATTAGTTCATGACATTTACGCTTAATTCATGCATATTGTCGAAATAGATGTCTACACGAACTCTTGTCGGTTTTGTAGGTATTTTTGGGAGCTTTTGGAGCTAAATCGATATATTCGAGGATCATTCCTCGTGATGGCACACTTCCAGACTCATTAAGGAGCAAGCTAGGAGCAAAAGAGAACACGAAAGACCTTGTTGGTGCATGCCTTGCACCAACTCATGGCTTAATGATCCAAAGAGAGCTAAACAGACATTTCCACGGCCTAGAGGCTAAAATAGCGACCGTGGTTTTCTCTGGACAGCTTTGACACGTGTCCCACGATCTCTTTGACCGACCCTTGCTGTTGGTGGAGAATATAAGGTTGTTGCTAGGGGACTCTCCCACATTCTCTCACACATCATCATTATCCACATTGGGAATTCTTGGAGAAAAAGAAAACACTATCATTTTGGAGGAAGACCAACAACATCAAAACTTAGATTTAGAGTGAACCTTTCAATTTAAAGTGATTTTTGTTGAGAAAATTTTGGAGGGGTTGAAAGGAACGTTATGGAGCTGTGTTTGAAGGGTTATAAGTCTTGTTTCATCTCATATTCAGCTAAGACTACTTGTTTCTTTTCACTTTTATTTCATTTTCTTGCTATGGAAGCCATGAATATTTGCTTGTTGAGTTTGAGTATTAAAATGCATGTTGTTGGCTAAATAGTTGTGATTCTAGGGTAATGGAATGATGGTTATGGCTTGGACTATGATAGAATAGACTTGAAGATGACTCGCTTGCTCGAAACCTAACACCCGAAAGAATCCACGGCCTGTTCATACAATTCCACGCCCGTGGTTTAGGATAATCTACCCTTGATTTTCTCTGTTGTTCTTGTATTGATGAATCTGAATGTTAGGATGTTAGATTGTTGAAATCCTAGTGTTTATTAAGCACAATCTAGCCTAGGGTGACCTATTGCTAGCAAACTAAGTAAGGGAAGAGACTTACCCGGTAATTCTCGATCTTAGATACCAAGGATGATGAACTATAGGTAGTAGTGAGCCTCACAAGCCGCTATTGGACTGAGTGTGCTAGGATTGATGCTTAGGACTTACCCGGTAAGGAGAGGTTTCACCCCTAGATAGCAATCCGGTTTGTGTAGAATTCCCAACTTTAGGCTCCTAGAGACTTACCCAGTAATAGGACCTTAGGTGAGGGATTAGTGGACCATGAGACCTACCCGGTGATTGATCCTATTGGAGAAACACCCTTTCCCAACATACCGCAGCTTGTCCAAGGTTGATTAGAAGCTTGAGTCCAATGCCATAACTGGAAGTCCTAACCCCTAGAATCCGCTTTTCTCTCTTTGATTACATATCTTAGACTAGATTTGCACTATCCATGATCACTTGTTTGATTTGATTTCACCTTAGTCTTTGTGTTCGACCTCGGAATACTATCCTTCCTACAAAACGACCCATACAATGTGGATTCTCTAGGAGTTAGGAAATTATATCGAGTAATAAATTGTAAGACTTTTGTGCTATACATTTCTAGCGTAACAACCAGCTTGGTGTTTCACTTGGTTCTACAGGTGTCTGTTGCTTCAAGGCCTTCCTTAGGGTGCCTTTGTTCCCTCCTTTCCTAGTGTGTGTGCTTAGGATCATGATAGATGCGTGATGTTTAGTTTTGATGAGATTGTGATCGGTTTATGCCTTGTATGGATTTTGAGGTTCTTTAGGTTGTGAGTGAGGTTGAAGTTGATCCTTTGGATCCCTTTGGGTCTAGGTGTGACCCTTGTGATGTTAGGAGATTGATATATCTCTTTATATCTGTTTATAGGTTGTTTTGTCCCTCCAGTGTAGAGGTGATCGTGATTGAATTTTGATCGAGGTTGAGGTAAGTCCGTAGGACTTACTTAGCTGCCATCCTTATATTGGGTGTTTGCATGAGTGGTGTGTGCTTTGCATGTTTGCTATGATAGCATGTGATGTCATATATACCGACTTATGTTTTATTGATTGCCCCGTATGCGTGGCTGTGATAACCTTTCCCTTTCATCCCGCCGTGGAGTCTGGGAGGTTCTCTTGAGTCAGGCCAGACCGGTTTACAGGAAGGGCTCAATCCACTCCCATAGGGCACACGGATTATGTGACCGATACTAGTACGGTTGGCTAGCAGACTCAAATGTGAGGATGTATCGGTTCTCGTGTCACGTAATTTCATATATATGATATATATACGATTTGAGTAAATGACCATTATATTGAGATGATTAAATGGTTAAATGTTTGAAATCATGCTGATGTGTTTATCTTACCTTGAGTGTGATTGTGCTTATGCATTACTCTATATATGTGTATGGATAGCTAATGGTTTATTACCATATTGTAGATGCCCCATAGGATAGGCATGTTGTTGGGTGATCTAGCAGGGTGGCAGGCCGAGGACGTCTCGTACATAGGTTGTGTGGGCTTTTGGGTTGTTTACGTTTCCCCTCCTGCGTGAGGATGATCTTTTGTACCTCTAGTTTGAGGGCGATGTGTTTTATACTTGGCTATGTTGTTGAATCTTTTGGTTGTATAGCTTTATACAGCTCTATGTATTTGTTTTTATATGTGTCAGTGTCATGTTGTAAGGTCCAGTAAACTTGTTGTCAGGCTAGGGTCAGGATCCATTGTGAGATCCTAACCCAATGTGACACTCCGAGTCCCGTGGATTTGGGGTTTTACATAAAGGATTCCAATGAATCCCCAAGGTGTTTGCCAGAACGTGATGCTCAACTCGGTACTTAAGCATACTCATCTCCATAAGTATACTATCTTAAGCCAAACGGCATTGTCTTAAAGGTGATGATGTCATACAATTCCCTTTTCTATTAGGTCTCATATCTCCATATGTTACTATATATATATATAATAAGTATCCGTATATGTAAGACTATATAAGTCCTATGTCCAAATTACTAATATATCACATCCGGAAATCCATTACAACAATACAAGGTCCAAAACGTACTATAGTCCTCCTATATAACTATACATATAAATCACGTTCATCATGCAACTACAATCCACATACACATATCTACATATCTACATATATATATATATATATATATATATATATATATATATATATATATATATATATAAACTAAGCTGCCAAGATCCGCGAAAGGAGTGGTGGTCCGTATATTCTACCCAGACTCATGCATGTGATTTTGAAAACAAAAAGTCATAACCCTTGTGGGTTCTATTTATTCCTTATTCGGCCTTTATAAAATTGCGAGTGCCATTGATGTCAACCTAGGGTTCTGATACCACTTTGTAACACTCCGAATCCGCGGGACTCGGGGCGCTACGGGTTGGGCCCTCACAATGGGTTCCGACCCTTAGCTTGAAAACAATTTCATCGGATCTTGCAAGATGGCACAAATAAAGGCCAAAACCGAAAAAACATTTTTATGCAATGAATGAAACCCAAAGCAAACAAACTAAAGACTCCAACCGAGATACAAAACCAAAGACCAAAAGCTATACATACGGCCTACAAAAATACGAGATACAATAAACATAACTCAAACACAACTTCAACCAACTCATCCTAAAATGTACGGACCCCGGCTGCCCACTCTTCCGGATCTCTTGACCGCTTCCCTAAGCTACAAGGAAACTACAACAATAACGGTATAAAACCGTTAGCTAGCATTCAAAGCATTAGAATCATGGTATTGGCACACACACATAGGGCATCATCACACACAACATGAACTAAACACGCGAGTCCGGTTCATCATCTTTATTTAACGTTATTCCCTTACTAATCCACATATGGTGTGACACGAGAATCCCTTGCCCTTGTCCCCTTTCACCATGCCGGGTTTGTACTTGATGCCTATCAGCATCACCCGCTGGATTGATCGCAAGGTGCTTCCCAGTTGCACCAATTTGGACTGGACAAGCGTTCACCGCCCATTATCATACACTTGGGCCAAAGTCGGTTGCCCTATTACCGGTTTAGTTGTCTTAACATAAACAATAAAGACACACATAAACAATAAACAGGCACATGAACCATAAACACACACCACCAAACACGCATCGAAACTAATACAGAGAATACGAGCTAAGTAAGTCCGGAGACTTACATGTCACAAACACTCAACCCGAAAATATACCGCACTCCACTTCCCAGTGGAAGATACTCTCAGCCTGACCAAACAAAGCACAAGATCAGTATCCATCTCTCATGATAGGAGTCCTTATACTTCTATCCCAAAGGACCTCTACAAGGTCATACAACAAACATGCTAGGACAACTCGTTCCTAGTCTCAATGATCCTACAAGATCATATACACTATGCTAGGATAATTCAACTTCTAGTCTCAAGATCTAACCACAAAACCTCAAGCCTCAAGATCCTCCCAAGATCAAACCATATCTACTCCCAGTTAGGATGACAAAAAGTTCAGAATACGTATCACTAAGACCAGTCAATATATATATAATAATAACAACCTACAAGCTAAAATCAAAAGAAAAGGTAAACTCATTCTAACAACTAGCTACCAAACTCCACATATGACGGTAAGTACCCTCACATAAATTCTTATATAGTTTCAGAAACCCCTAACCATATTTGTAATCTATTATTATCAAAGAAACTAACTTAGGTCATTCATCCGACGTATTGATATCCTCAACATTAGCCAACAAGCATACATCGATTCTCTTCAACTATTCGTATTGACAACATTAATCTACCATACCAACTCATAACATATATAGCTTTCACAAACACCTGAGATACAAACCTCTAAACTTCAACATACACCAAATTTGGTCTCTTTCTTATTTCAAGTTGGGATTCCACAAATACTCCGATTTATATAACCACATACACACAATTACTCACAACTAAGTAGTACTCTCATCATTCCATATGCATTCCAATTAACCTTATATAACAAGATATGTCTAACTCCACGTAACCCAAAATTCCACAAGTCAAACTTAGATTACAACAACTAGGATTCAACTAGGATAATATCAAAGTCAACATATGACATTAGTACAACCTTATTCGCACTAATCACACACAAACCCCAACTCAAAACCGAGAGTTAAGAACAACACATTAGACTCACACAGAAACGAATGGATTCAGGTTGAAGGCACAACCATTGGCGGCAAGGCAAGGGTGGCGGCGTGACGGTGCGCGCGACAGCGGCAGTGTGACGGCAGTGTTGCTCCTTGCGCGATGGAAGGCCAGACACCCACTGTTTGTTGTGTTTAACGTAGCGGATGAACCCTCTTGGTGGAGAGGCGTTTCCCTTGGCGTGGGATTGGAGGCAGCATCAAGGCGTTTCCCTTCCGACTTGGTGTTTCTACGGGTAGCCCGACAACCAACGCCCATCGTTCGTTGTTAGAGTGAGTTCAAAGAAGGATGAACATGATGTTGGTTTCAGAGGGGAAGAATGAGAAGAAGTCGACGAATCTGGTTCCAAACGAATGAGGAGGAGCCGACGGAGGTTGGTTCCAGAGGAGGGGAACGAGGAGGAGCCGGCGGACGTTGGTTCCACAGGAGGAACGAGGAGGAGCGGGCGGACGTTGGTTCTAGAGGAGGCGAACGAGAAAGGGGCGGCATGAGAAGGGAGAAGGAGAAGGTGGCTAGACTAAAAACAAGAGGGACATTATGTACCTGTCACTTAAAGGGGCTGAATAAAAAAATAAAATTAATAATAATAATAAAGCAACATATTTGGGAAAAGAATAGTCATTTCTTAATAAAAACAAATTGTTATCCGTTGGACTCGGAGTTTATCGGAATAAAATTTCTGGGAGTTACAATACTCACAACTTGCACGCATAAAGAAACTCTCCTCACTCTCAAGAGTTCCTTGGTGACATTATTGACAATTATAGAAGAGGCAAGCCTTGACCAAGAAGATCCACCAAGCAAAGAAGAAGGATAAGAGCAAGGAAGAGCGTGAGAGAGGAATAATCGACCTACCAACCGGCCGATTTTCCTGTAGGAATTTCGACCGATTTTCGTGTCCGATTTTCCTTCTCTGAGATGATTTTTGCAAAAGAGCCGGCCATGATCTTCTATCTCTTGGCAATTATATCTTGTTATGATTCCTTAAAGCTCTCAGACTATTTCAAGGGATAATTATTTAGATTTTATCTTTATAGATTTTATATATTATATATCTTAAAGATATCTTTGCAAGATTATCTTTAAGTATATTTTCCTAGTTTTCATAGGTTAGTCTCCCTTATAAATAGCCTTAGTGGGGGAGATTGTTTGTGTAACACCCCGAATCCGTAGGACTCGGGATGCTATGGGTTGGGACCTCACAATGGGTCCCGACCCTTACCTTGACAAAAATTTCACCGGACCTTTCCAACATGGCACAAATAAAGGCAAAACCGAAATTCCTTTTATTGCAAATGATAAGAAACCCAAAGGAAATCAACAAAAGACTTCAACCGAGATACAACACAAAACCGAATGCCAAATACACGGCATACAAAACACAACAATCGAGAGATAAAACACAACTCAACTCCATCCAAAAACCGTTCCTAAAATATACGGACCCCGGCTGCCCACTCTTCCGGATCTCTTGGCCGCATTCCTAACTTGCAAGGCAATCTACAACAATCGGTATAAAACCGTTAGCTCATATTCGAAGCATTAGAATCAATGGGAAAGGCACATACACAAGTAATCTCATCACAAGCATACAACATACATAAAAGCACACCAATCCTGTTTATTATCTTTGTTATTATTAGGTCGTATCCCGTTCTAATTCAAATTATGCTTGTGACACGAGACCAACGTGGTCCCGCCTCAGTCCCTACTTACCGGCGTGGAACGGTACGGATGCATCCGACCATCTAGCCAACATGGCCAAGTCGCCAAGAACATCCTAGCTCTCGCGGGAGCTAGACAAGTTGTCACCGCCTGTTATCATACACTTGGGCAAAATAATATATAAAGGTCGGTAATCCTATTTCCGGTTTAGTTGTTACAACAAGAAAGAATGATCACACACCACCAAACACACATCAATGCTAATACAAGGAATACGAGCTAAGTAAGTCCGGAGACTTACCTCATCACCACACTCAACTCACCACACTCTCGCTACCTTAGGGAGGAAGCCCATAACCTGCAAACAAGAAGATAATTATATCAACAACAACCCACTCACAATAGAAGTCTCATACTTCTATACAAATGATCTAAGCAAGACCATTTCACTCTCAATTCAAGGACCGCATCCTACAATCCCTCATGCTCAGATCACACTCAACAAAAGCTAGAAGTCCTAAGACTCCTAAACCCTCGGATCTCACAAGATAATAACTCCCAACACCACTAGGATAACATGCCTAGTCTCCATGATCACAATGGTAACAACACTACGCTAGGATACGCATATACTAGCCCATAAACTCAACAACCATATACTCCTATTCTCAAACCTCACAAGCCTCACAAGATAACATCAACACTTCAAGTCACAAGATTAACAAGATCAACCATAGAGCACAAATCATTAACAATCCTCACAAGATAACAACCCAACTCAAGCCTTAGAACAATCATAAATCCTCAAAACTCACCTAAGGTCCAAACCACTACTTGGTATTCTCACTAGGTTATGTGTTCGCCCCTAAAGGTGTGTGCAAATAAGCTTTAAATTTATAAAACTAGAATCAAGCAGTGAACCCGCAGTGTACGGATCGACGTAGCTAAGCAAGAATTCCAGAGTATCGAACACAGGGATTTGGGTGGGAACGAACTCGATTGCAGGTTATCAAACAAGTAAATGTGAGAGTTTTGCAAATATTGGAAAAACAACAATCCTAAGGATCCAAGTATCCAGCTGTGGCAATCGATTCAAGATATACTTAATGATGTAAAGACAGAGTTGAGATATGCGAAAGTATACTAATGTAAGGTAATCGTACGGTGAAGTTCCAAAAACCTTATATAACTCACCTACAAGGCACTCTCTATACAGGTTGTTGAGGCTCAATATAGAAAGATTCTAAAGATGAGAATTAGTGTCAAATACCCAAACTTGTAATCCAAGGATCAAGACTAACTTAGCCGATTGAGGTTGTGACACTCACAATCGAGGTAGAGGTTGTTGAGGCTTCACTACCACCTAGAAAAGACAAGTCTAAACTAAGCTAAAGCGAATCTTTAACTTTAGATTAAAGTAAAAGCAAGTTCGTGGACTTAAAGGAAATCACGGTTAGTTCTTGAGGTTCCACGGCCGTGGACTCAAGAACAGGCCGTAATTTAGGGTTGTCGGCGATTCTCTCTAACTCTCAGGGTCTAATCTGTTTGCAATCGATCTATCATTATCTAAGCCATAACTATCAACTCTTCACCTTAGAATTGTTAAGGGTTTTTAGCCAATAACAGTCATGTTGGTATCAATTCAAGAATTTAAAAGATAAAAAGATGAAAACTTTCAAGAACTTTCAATAATCTTCAATTCAATCTCAAGGTCACAATCAAGAACGAATGTTGTCAAAAGATTCACAATAGAACAAGCAATCGTAATCCTAGAGAAGAAAGGGAAACGGAATGTCAATCCGTTTTCCGAATCAAACCTAAACAAGAAGAGAGATCTTCTTGCAAAATCTTCCGAAACTTCGATCCTCCGCCAATCCGGAGATCTCAACAGCAATTTCCACCAAAAGTGCGAGATTAGGGCAATTCCCAAACACGAACTTCAATCTCCCAAAAGGATGTCGATGCTTCCAAGCAAGGGGCTAAACGAGGTGTAGCCGGCCTACGCGTCGATCTAAGCGAGCGTAAATGAGGGTAAGCGGGGATAAGCGATCCTGACGGATTCTTGCTTCGTCCGTCTTTTTATAGTGCAGGGCAAAATGTCGGCCCGGCCCAATCTTTAAAAGATCGTGGCTTCAAAGTGTGGCGAAAAGATTCGCCAAGATCACGGTCGTGGAAGTGCTCCACGACCGTAATTTAGAGCGTGGATATAAATACGGTTTGCACCATATGTTCCACGGCCGTGTAATCCACTGGAATGAACTTCAATTTCTGACTCCAAATCCACGGTCGTGGAATTGAACGTGGAATGTGATACGGTCGTATTTTAGAGCGTGGTTTAGGGCAAGAACGTAATTCTTCCCTAACCTCGTGCATTCCTCAAGCTAAAACTCCAATTTGCTTCCAAAGAGTGTCCTCAATCTATGGACATACTCAATCAACTCTCCTTTGCTCGATTCCGTTCGGAAATAGCTCCAAATCACCTAAAATCAACATAGAACTAGTGTAGACATCTATATCGACAATATAGGTAATACTAGCTTACATATGCACAAAGCTCAATCAAAGACTATCAATATGAATCAAATACGTTTAGAAAACGTGCCTAAAATATCACAATATTTCATGCTAACAAATAACCCCATACTTAACACTTGCTTGTCCCTAAGCAAGGTCTTTCAAAAAGCTTTAAACAAGAGTTAGGATGAAATATGTGTACCTTCTTTTGGATGAATGTGACTTCTAAAGAATATATCATTCTCAAACCTTGCTTCAATCGTTTATTAAACTTTCACACACTTAATTAAAGAGTAAAAGGCAAAGAAAATTCATGAACCAATTTAACTTCAAAACAAGCATTATAACCTTCAAACATTATCAAAATCAATCACAAGAAACTTCAATTTAGATCACCAAGTCACATAACATTCTTTTGATCTTAAGGACTTTCAAAGAAAAGGTCTAGAATATGGAAGGGAAGGGAAAACTTTAAGGGAAAGTGGTGCATAAATCCGGGAAAGTGGACAACTACCTTCTTCTTCTTATGCGGTTCCCACAACACTTCAACTTAGAGCTTCGCTCTCTTCTTTTCATTTTTCGACTTTACTTTTGGAGTTATGGACAGAGGTGCACAAAAACCGAAGCCTAGGAGATCGGCGTTTCTCAAATTTTCAAGAGATGCCTCAAACCCTTAGCGCACATACCATAATCCGCTAGGAATATCGCTCAATCCGACTTTGGCAAGACACAAACACCCGGCTATGTGAATGGTGCCGAGTTACTCATCGTCATGATTGACTTCCCCAAACCTATAATTTCTTTCTATTCAATTGATTGTAAATAATTGCTCTCATGGCCCTCCCACATCAAACATGCCTTTTTCTCATTCACTTCTCCAAATTCCCGGATAGGTAAAGGAAGCTAATATTTCAATGAGGAGCTAGATGATCAAAGAAAGAAGAAAGAAAGTATCGAATTGCCTTAATCATTTCAACAAGAAGTATAGGAACTTATAATGTGATTTCAACTTCAATTTCCTAGCATGATTTAGGTAACATTTTCACATTATAAGACTTGCAAAAGAGGTGAAATTCATTCATTCAAATTCTTTTCAATTCACAATCCTTTTAAGCGTGCAATTGTCATCAAACTCAATTCACAAGTAGTGATTATCATGGAAATCATCTCAATTCATTAGAAGCACAAAATTTTCTGAAAATTTTTAAATTTTATGGGTTTTTCAAATTATTTTTTTTTATGCAATGCAATAAGGAAACGTGCAACACATAATGAACATGCAACGATAGTCTCAAATGAAAGCGAACATAGTAAGTAGAGTTATTACAAACTTTTTAGTACATCCCACCCCATACTTAGGACAAACATTGTCCCTAATGTTCAAAAGAAAGAAAGAAAAGAAAGAAAAGGAAAAGAAACTCACAAAATGGTGGCGGGAATGTCTAAACGAACGATCATGCATCAATCACTGTGGCGCCGGCGGAGGTGGGAATGGGGAGAAACTCGGATCATAGAACCGCCCAAACTGCTGGCGGTAGACGTCCCTCATCATGTGGTCAAGGTCGTCTAAGCGTCCGTCTCTAGCATCCGCCCGGATCTCCAATGCTCCAACTCTCTCTGAAAGTCCGGTAGCCCAATCCGGCATCTGCTCGTACCATCCCGGGGCGTGACTGTACCATGCTGGGGCATCGGATGGTGCTGGTGCTGGTGGTGGTGCTGCTGGCTGCTCCGTGGACCAAGGAGGTGGGGTGGAATACCATGTGGGAGGTGTGGTCATCCACGTGGGTCTCTCACTCACGCTAGCGCGGCGAGATGACGAGCCTGAGGCTCTAGCTGGACGTGGAGAGCGTCTAGGTACATCCGGGGCCGCTTCCGGCTGATCCGGAAACGTGCCAAACTCCTGCTCCGCTCCTCCTCCACTCTCGAACTGATCTCCCATATCCTCCTCTACAACCGGCGGTGGGACGTAAGGGGGAGCTACTATCCTGTTCGCATGCATCGCAGTGAACGTCTCCTTCCAATTATGGCGTCCCGCCATAATGGAATACTCCGGCAGCCACTCTATACCTCTACCCGTCCTACTCTCCCAAGGCATGTCCGCATAAGGCGGACCTCTATGTGTGGGGAAAATGAGACCCCTAACCATGAAAGCATGTAGCCCTAAGGGAACGGCCGGTATGCGGGTGCAAGCAGAAAAATATACACCAAAACTCCGAGCAATGTGGGTAACTATCCCACCATATCCAATGTTCCCCTTCTTCTTGTTCTTGAGCTTGCTCATCGTAGCAGCCAAGAGAGTAGCACAATCTGCACGGCGTCCATAGAGCATGCAATAGAGCAAGAATAGCTCATCCGTCTTGATCTTTTGGGGCGTCTCCGTCCTAGGAAAGAGACACTCCGAAAGAACACGGTGAGCTATCTTCAAGGCTAGATGGTACATCAATCTAGCCTTGGTATCGGCGGGTTGCCAACGGTCCTCGTCGGCGTATATCATCGCAACTTCCTCCCAAAAGTTCTTGGGGTAAACTCCGCTCGGAAATCGACCATTAAAGGTCTCATGGAACCCGAAAATGGTCCCAAACTCGACAATACTCAAATGATAGTCCTTTTCCATGAGACGGAAAGAGACGGTCCTATCGACGTGGCTGTGCTCGAAAGACGTCACAACCTCCCGGGTGATCTCCTCATAGGCGTCTTCACGAATGTTCGTGAAGACAAGCAATCCAGCTCTATCCAAGAGCCATGTGAGATCATCAACTATGTTGAGAGGATGTAGATCCTCCAACAACAAATACCTAGGACCAATCACTGTCCTCTCCGTGATCCTCTCAAATGCAGCAAGGTGGTTCTCATGTATGGTCGGGATGCTAGGGTGAGGAGGTGAAGATGGAGGTGAAGGTGAAGATGGTAGTGAAGGAGATGAGGGTGGTGGTGCCCTAGAGGTGGAGGGATTGCTCTTTCTTTTCTTATTCTGCTCTCCCTTCTTCTCTTTTATCCTTCCTGACACTCTCCTTACGAAATCCATTTTTCACCAAAAATTACGGTCTGTTCTTGGGGAAATTACGGCCGTGGTTTACCCAGAGACCGTGATTCGTCTTAGAATTTCACGAATCTCAGCAAATTCACCAACAATCACCACAACAAGCAGTCCTAATCTAATTCCTTCCAATCTTTGTCAGTTCTTCCTAAAAATCTATAGCAAAAACGAACCAAACCCGCGAAAATCAAGAAGAAAGAATAAACCTCTTTTTCGGATTGAAAAACCCGAAATGCGCGTTTGTTGATGGATTTCCGCTCGGTTTGTCGCTTGGATCTTGTTCGTGGTTGGATTTGCTGCAGTTTAGGATGAAGAATCGTTGAAAACGATTAGAAAACGAAGATTTGGAGGAGGTCGTGGGGTTTCGGCGTTTAGGTCGTGGAAAGAGGAAATTTTTGGGTAAGTTTGTGAAGAATGTGGCTTATATGGTCGCAGGCAAAATTTCGAAAATCACGGTCTGTCGGGGTGTTCCACGGCCGTGGAAGTGTACGGAACCGTGGTTTTGGTGATTTTTCAAAGGCCTTTGAGAATTACGGCCACTGTAGCTATGACGACCGTAATTTAGACCGTGGAACCTTCTGTAAAGCTTCAAAGTCCAAATTTCGTCACTCTTCTTCGACATTATTCTCCTTTTTTCCTTTTCCGTTGATCCTTGGGTTGCCTCCCAAGAAGCGCTTTGTTTAAGGTCCGTAGCTAGACCATTCTCGCACTTATTAGAGTGCGGTAGGCGCAAACTCCTCAGCTTGGAGTTCCGGCGTATACTTCTTGAGTCGTTGGCCGTTCACCTTAAAACTTCCGCTAGCTTCACCCCATACTTCAACTGCACCATGGGGGAAAATACGCTTAATTAGAAAAGGTCCGGTCCAACAGGATTTAAGCTTACCTGGAAAGAGGCAAAGTCTTGAATTGAAGAGGAGAACTTGATCCCCTTCTTTGTAGTCCTTTGGAATGATATGCTTATCATGCCAACACTTTGCTCTTTCCTTGTAGATCTTAGCGTTTTCATAGGCGTTCAAGCGAAGTTCATCCAGCTTGTTGATGTCTAGGAGACGCTTCTCTCCCGCTTCCTTCATGCCGAAATTCAGCCACTTGATAGCCCAAAACGCTTTGTGCTCCAGCTCCACCGGCAAGTGACAAGACTTCCCATACACAAGGTTGTATGGTGTGGTTCCTATGGGAGTCTTGTACGCAGTCCGGTGCGCCCATAACGCATCATCTAGCTTCAAGGACCAATCCTTCCTAGTCCTTGAAACCGTTTTCTCTAGAATTCCCTTGATCTCCCTATTTGAGATCTCAACTTGTCCACTCGTTTGTGGATGGTAAGGGGTAGCGATCTTGTGAGTAACCCCATACTTAGCTAGAAGAGCTTCAAAGCGACGGGCTATGAAGTGAGAACCTCCATCACTAATGATCGTCCTTGGTGTTCCAAATCGCGGAAAGATGGTCTTGTTGAAGAACTTAACCACCACCATGGCATCATTTGTGGGAGAGGCAATTGCTTCCACCCATCTAGAAACGTAGTCTACCGCCAATAGTATGTATTGGTTTCCACAAGAAGATGGGAATGGTCCCATGAAATCAACTCCCCAAACGTCGAAAATCTCCACCTCTTGGATGTTGTTGAGGGGCATCTCGTTCCTTCTAGAAATATTGCCTGTTCTTTGACAAGCATCGCAGCAAGAAACAAAGGATTGCACATCTCTAAATAAAGTAGGCCAATAGAATCCAGATTGCAATACCTTTGCGCTAGTCTTGTTCGAACTAGCGTGTCCTCCACAAGGTAGTGAATGACAATGGCGGATGACACTTTGCATCTCATCTTCCGGCACACATCGCCGGATGATGCCATCCGGACCTCTCTTAAAGAGGAGAGGCTCGTTCCAATAGTATTCCCGGACGTCCTTAAAGAACTTCTTCCTTTGTGCATAGGATAGTCCGGGCGGTGTCTCCTGACAAACCAAATAGTTAACATAATCAGCAAACCATGGTTCGTTACCTTTGGAGATCACGTTGATGCACTCCTCTATGATGTGTAGGTGTTCGTCCGGAAAGGAGTCATCAATGGGTAGATGGTCGTCCTCTAGATGTGTTAGACGACTCAAATGATCCGCGACAGAATTTTCTGAACCTTTCTTGTCGCGGATCTCAAGATCGAATTCTTGTAGGAGAAGAATCCATCTAATTAGCCTTGGCTTCGCGTCTTTCTTCGCAAGGAGGTACCGGATCGCGGCATGATCTGTGTAGACAATCACCTTTGCACCTACAAGATAAGAGCGAAACTTGTCAATAGCGTAGACAATGGCTAGAAACTCCTTCTCTGTAGTGGCGTAGTTGAGCTGCGCTTCGTCTAGCGTTTTGCTAGCGTAGTATATGGCATGGGTTCGTCCTTCCTTTCGTTGTCCAAGAACAGCTCCAATAGCTACGTCACTAGCATCGCACATAATCTCGAAGGGGAGAGTCCAATCCGGAGGTTGGATAATAGGTGCTGAAATTAGAGCTTGCCGAATGGTATTAAAT
The DNA here is from genome assembly GCA_033239125.1 of Fagopyrum homotropicum. Classification (NCBI taxonomy): domain Eukaryota; kingdom Viridiplantae; phylum Streptophyta; class Magnoliopsida; order Caryophyllales; family Polygonaceae; genus Fagopyrum; species Fagopyrum homotropicum. The sequence goes on from BSWB01000002.1 coordinate 104,279,360, forward strand.
GCATCCAAACATTCATGCGAAAACTCAAAAACCGCATCCTTCATCAATAGATTAGTGAGAGGTTTTGATATCTTAGAAAAGTCCTTAATGAAACGTCTATAAAACCCAGCTTGTCCTAGGAAACTTCTTATCCCTTTCACCGAAATTGGGGGAGGAAGTTTCTCTATGGCCTCTATCTTAGCCTTGTCTACCTCTATCCCTCTACTAGAGACTAAGTGACCTAATATGATTCCTTCCTTAACCATGAATTGACACTTCTCCCAATTAAGAACTAGGTTAGTGTCTTCACAACGTTGTAAAACAAGAGAAAGGTTAGAAAGGCAATCGTTAAAAGAGGAACCGTATACGGAGAAGTCGTCCATGAAGACTTCCATGATTTCCTCTACGTACTCGGAGAAGATGGCCATCATGCACCGTTGAAAGGTGGCTGGGGCGTTGCAAAGCCCGAACGGCATTCTCCTATAGGTGAACGTACCCCAAGGGCACGTGAATGTGGTCTTCTCCTGATCGTCCGGATGTATCGGGATCTGAAAGAAACCACTATAACCGTCAAGGTAGCAAAAATGTGAATGTTGTGCTAACCTTTCAAGCATTTGATCGATGAATGGCAAGGGAAAGTGATCCTTCCGCGTTGCGTTGTTGAGCTTGCGGTGTTCTATGCACATTCGCCATCCAGTCACGGTTCGGGTAGGAATGAGTTCGTTGTTCTTGTTGGTGATGACCGTCATTCCTCCCTTCTTCGGAACTACTTGAACTGGACTCACCCACTTGCTATCGGAGATAGGATAGATGATACCTGCATCAAGAAGTTTAAGAATTTCCTTCTTGACAACCTCCTTCATGGTCGGATTCAACCGCCTTTGAGGTTGTCTTGAAGTTGTAAAGTCCTCCTCCATTAGTATCTTATGCATGCATAGGGAGGGTTTAATTCCTACTAAGTCCTTGATAGTGTAACCTATGGCTTTTCTATGTTTCCTAAGGACAATCATGAGCTGTTCATGTTCATCTATGCTTAGTTCGGAGCTAACAATGACCGGGAAGGTAGAATTAGATCCAAGAAAAGCGTACCTTAGATGAGTAGGAAGTGGTTTGAGTTCCATCACTTTCGGAGCTTCCAATGGTCCTTGGGGAGCATCCGACGTTTCCTTAGAAGTTTCTAAGGGTGTTGAGTGAGTTGGAGAAGAATCAGAAGAAGTTGAAGAAGTATGTCGATCACCCTATTCCACGGTCAGAATTACGGGCCCTCCAGATGTTCCACGGCCGTGTAATCCACTGGAATGGAGGTTGATTTTGGTGGTGAAATCCACGGTCGTAGAATACAGAGTATGACTGTGGATTCTAATATTCTCAGCCTCATCGTGGAGTTTCTCAAACTCCACTTCATGCATCTCTTCTTGTGCTTCTAAGGCTTCAATTGCCTCTTTGCACTCTTCTTCTTCCCCTACATTGGTTAGACTCATAGTGATAACCTTTTGTGAAGGATCGTTAAAGAGAATTGCACTTACCTCTTCTCTAGACAAACCTTCTTCATCTTGGATATCGTAAATATCCTCATCAAAGATTGGCTCCTTTACTAGAGTGGAAAGAACGAACTCTACTTTCTCTTCTCCGATATCAAAAGCGAGTCTTCCATTCTTGCAATCGACCATGCAGCCGGAAGTTGCAAGGAACGGTCTTCCGAGTATGATCGAGACCGGACTATCTGCAGGAATGTCAAGCACGACAAAATCAATGGGGACAAAGAATTTACCTAACTTGACCGGGACGTCTTCTACAATACCGACGGGGTGAGTGATGGATCGATCCGCCATGCATAACGTCATCTTTACCGGTTTAGGATCGCCTAAACCGATCTTCCTACATAATGCAAGTGGTATGATGCTCACACTTGCTCCCAAGTCACATAAAGCGTCATATATGACATCTCCCACTCCAATGGGAATGCAAAATGACCCCGGATCCTTCAACTTTGGGGGCATTTTCTCCTTCATAGTCTTGATGAGATCCGAAGAATCCGAACTCATCTTGACCTCTCCGAAATCTTCTAGCTTCCTCTTGTTAGAGAGAAGCTCTTTCAAGAACTTGCCATAAGCCGGCATACCTACAATAGCATCAATGAAGGGTATATTAATATGCAGCTTGCTCATGAGTTCTATGAACTTACCGAATTGTTTGTCTAGGCGCGCTCGCGCTCTAGATTGAGGGAATGGTAGGGGAGGTTTGTAAGCTGGAGGAGGAACATAGACATCTTCCTTCTCCTTCCCCTTTCCTTTGTCCTTCTCTACGGGGACTTCAACGAACGTAGGTTGCGGATCGGTAGTAGTCACTCCGCTCCTAGTTGTAATCGCCATCACCCTTCCCTTAGGGTTGTCCTCCGTCTTTCCTGGAAGTTTCCCTTGATTTCTAGGAACTTCCTCCGCGTGGTTGAACAATTGGTTTTCTAAAACCTTTTGAGCTTTGTCAACCTTAGAGACTTGATCATCAACCTTGATGAGGCGGTTCTCCAACCCTTGAAGCTTTCCCAAGATCGTTTCCAACATGGGATCGGGCTTCTCCTTTCCCGTATTGTTTCCTCCATTAGATGATTGCCCCTGGCTTTTCAAAGGAGTAGAGGAAGAGGAAGGTGGAGTTAGTGAATTAGAATTGGAAGGATAGGAGTTACCGGAATTTTGTTGATTGGAGCGCCAATTGTTGTTGTTTGAACCCCTATTGTTGTTCCAATTGTTGTTCCGATTGTTGTTGTTTCCATTCCAATTGTTATTCCGGTTGTTGTTCCGGTTATTGTTGTTGCGGTTGGTGTTATCACCACCATTGTTGTTGCCCAAATAGCCAACATCCTTCTCTTGTTGCTTTGGGAAGTTGGTCTTGATAGTCTCCTTCAACTCTTTGATCTCATTGTTGAGGGAGAAAATTTGATTTTGAGCTTCATGTGTGAGCTTCGCTCCTTGCTCAACACGATTTCCCTCCGCTTTCCGGTGGGAATACTTCTCTATGACTCTTGCTTGCTTCTCAATGAAGTCCCAAGCGTCATCTTCTCTCATTTCCATGAACGTTCCACATGAGAGGGATTGGAGGTTGAATTGCGTTCCCGCATCCAGCCCCTTGTAGTAGATCTCCAGCAAGGCAAGTTTGGATATGCCATGATGAGGGCAATCCAAGAGCAAGTCCTGAAACCTTTCCCAAGATTGAAACAAACTTTCGTTAGGTCTCATTGAAAAAGCATTAATCTTACCTCTAAGTTCCGCTGTTTTGGAGGGCGGAAAGAATTTGGTGAGAAACTCCGCGGAAAGGTCTTCCCACGTGTCTAGTTTTCCATTGGGAAGAGCTTGGTACCAAGACAATGCTTTCCCTTTCAAGGAGAAAAAGAAAGGTTTGAGCTTATAGCTGTTGGTAGTAGCGTTCTTCGGTCTCATCGTCTCCATCATACACTCAAAGTTTTGCAAGTGTTGGTTTGGAGATTCAGCGCTTGTACCGCCAAATTGGCTTTGGCGAACAAGAGTGATAACTTGAGGGTTAAAACTAAACCCTTGCACATCTTCAGCATCAAATTTCACACCCAAGCGGCGTGGTTGTTGTGTTGGATCCATCCGCTGGCCAAGAGTTCTTGGCTCATTATCCACACGTTCGACTCTCACATTCCTAGGTGGAATGCGGCGATTAGCAGCTCCTTGTGGATGGAAAGGATTCATATTGATCGTGGGATCAATCTCTTCTAACGGTGGCATGGAAGAGTCACTATCATGAGCGGATGAGTGACTTTTTCTTCTAGACCTTGATCTCCTTCTTGAGGATTTCTTGCTTCCCTTATTCTTAAGGTCGCTCATCTCTATCCTCATTTGGAAGATCATGTCTTGTAGACTGTTAACTTGAGATTGATGACGATCCATCTCATCCTGGCGGAGAGTCTCATTCCATCGGAGTTGAGCTTCCTTCTCCGCCAACTCCGTTTGAAGATCACGTTCGTGTTCTTCAGCCATCTTCTTTTCCTTGCGCTTTTGCCTCAAGGTTTTCTCTAGCTCTTGATCAAGAGGTAAGAGATCTTCGGTGTTCCTAGACCTGCGCATGCACTCAAAGAGATATCAAACAACGAGAGCAAGCTCCCAAGCTTGACAACCGGCTACCGGATTCGGCCGAAACCAAATCCCCGGCAACGGCGCCGAAACCCGAACCCCGGCAACGGCCGAAACCAAGTATCCAGCTGTGGCAATCGATTCAAGATATACTTAATGATGTAAAGACAGAGTTGAGATATGCGAAAGTATACTAATGTAAGGTAATCGTACGGTGAAGTTCCAAAAACCTTATATAACTCACCTACAAGGCACTCTCTATACAGGTTGTTGAGGCTCAATATAGAAAGATTCTAAAGATGAGAATTAGTGTCAAATACCTAAACTTGTAATCCAAGGATCAAGACTAACTTAGCCGATTGAGGTTGTGACACTCGCAATCGAGGTAGAGGTTGTTGAGGCTTCACTACCACCTAGAAAAGACAAGTCTAAACTAAGCTAAAGCGAATCTTTAACTTTAGATTAAAGTAAAAGCAAGTTCGTGGACTTAAAGGAAATCACGGTTAGTTCTTGAGGTTCCACGGCCGTGGACTCAAGAACAGGCCGTAATTTAGGGTTGTCGGCGATTCTCTCTAACTCTCAGGGTCTAATCTGTTTGCAATCGATCTATCATTATCTAAGCCACAACTATCAACTCTTCACCTTAGAATTGTTAAGGGTTTTTAGCCAATAACAGTCATGTTGATATCAATTCAAGAATTTAAAAGATAAAAAGATGAAAACTTTCAAGAACTTTCAATAATCTTCAATTCAATCTCAAGGTCACAATCAAGAACGAATGTTGTCAAAAGATTCACAATAGAACAAGCAATCGTAATCCTAGAGAAGAAAGGGAAACGGAATGTCAATCCGTTTTCCGAATCAAACCTAAACAAGAAGAGAGATCTTCTTGCAAAATCTTCCGAAACTTCGATCCTCCGCCAATCCGGAGATCTCAACAGCAATTTCCACCAAAAGTGCGAGATTAGGGCAATTCCCAAACACGAACTTCAATCTCCCAAAAGGATGTCGATGCTTCCAAGCAAGGGGCTAAACGAGGTGTAGCCGGCCTACGCGTCGATCTAAGCGAGCGTAAATGAGGGTAAGCGGGGATAAGCGATCCTGACGGATTCTTGCTTCGTCCGTCTTTTTATAGTGCAGGGCAAAATGTCGGCCCGGCCCAATCTTTAAAAGATCGTGGCTTCAAAGTGTGGCGAAAAGATTCGCCAAGATCACGGTCGTGGAAGTGCTCCACGACCGTAATTTAGAGCGTGGATATAAATACGGTTTGCACCATATGTTCCACGGCCGTGTAATCCACTGGAATGAACTTCAATTTCTGACTCCAAATCCACGGTCGTGGAATTGAACGTGGAATGTGATACGGTCGTATTTTAGAGCGTGGTTTAGGGCAAGAACGTAATTCTTCCCTAACCTCGTGCATTCCTCAAGCTAAAACTCCAATTTGCTTCCAAAGAGTGTCCTCAATCTATGGACATACTCAATCAACTCTCCTTTGCTCGATTCCGTTCGGAAATAGCTCCAAATCACCTAAAATCAACATAGAACTAGTGTAGACATCTATATCGACAATATAGGTAATACTAGCTTACATATGCACAAAGCTCAATCAAAGACTATCAATATGAATCAAATACGTTTAGAAAACGTGCCTAAAATATCACAATATTTCATGCTAACATTATGCTAGATCCAACCTAGCATGATACTAACACTAAACATAACTAAATCGAGGAAGAAGGTACTATCATGAGTTCAAAGGCAGAAGACGAACCTCGAATGTCAAGAAGGAATTCGTTGGCCTTTATCGGGGCGCTCCCGGACCTAAAACCGAAGCTAAACAAATTTATCATATACGCTAAATTTGATAGTAATATATATAAAATATATCAATTTGAGGTAAAACTCGTTTTCAAAAGCCAACATTAAAAAGCAACAATACATTTTTCGGGCAATTTATACGAACATAGGAACTTGGTCATAAAGCATAATTAAAATCTTTAGGGTCATAATCCGAATTTAATCCAACAAGGGCATGATTGATAATTTGTAAAACGGGTCAATATATGTAATTAATTTGCAATTTCTATAAATTAGGGTCATTACTGCAAATTCAAAGTAGTGGGCACAATCTGTAATTATACCAAAATAGAGGGGCTGATTGAAAATAACCCAAAAAGGGTTCTTCTTCCTGCTAGGTCACACGCGGGACTGGGAAAAAGGAAGGCAGGGATGGAGGCTGCTGCGCAAGGGCTCCGACGGCGAGCAGCAATGTAGGGCGGCGGTTCCGGTGGCTTGCAAACGGTGCGAGGCAACACTAGGGCGGCTCCCATGGGCGAAGCGGTGGAAGGGCTTCCCGATGGAGCTCATCGACAAAGATAGAGCAGCGTCGGCGAGGCTGGCTTCTTCGGCGGCAGACTCAACCCGGTGTAGCTATTGAAGGCAACGGTGAAGCCCTTCCGACGTCCTCGTTGGCTGACTTTTCCAACGGTTGTCCGGCGGTGTGAGAAGGAGATGAAACAAAGAAGGCGAGATTCAATGTTTCTACTTCTTGTGTGATAGAATATGGGTCGAAGAAGAAGAGAGTTAGGGGCCTCTAGTGATTGTTCAAAGGGAGATCGGGAAGAGGAGGTGACGGTGAGGTTCAAGTTGTGATAACAAAGGAGGTCACTGGTCCAATAAGGGCTCACCGGTTCCTGCAAGAGGAGAGCTGAGACGAAGGTGGGGATCCACTGGTTATTCTAGCAAAGCTCGACGACTCCAATGGTGGCCGGAGACGTAAAGAAGAAACGAGAGGAGGAGAAGGTGAGGTTGGTGAAGAGAGATTGAAGATGCGTGTAGCACATGTCTCCTAGGCAGAAGGTCAGAGCTGAACCTTGCGTGTGAGGCCAAGTAACAACAAGACCAAAGGGCCGGAAATCCAAAGCACGTAAGGAAGAAAGAAAATAAAAGTAACAAAATATATCTATATATAAGTAGTATCCGGAAATTAAATTAAATTAAATTCAATCAAAATACCAGGAACGGGAAATTTTCCGTAAAATAATATACGGAAATATATCTATAAAAATATATATTCATAAAAATATATTTTTCTATATAGAAATAGAAAAATGAAAACAACTCGATCGAAACACTCGGATCGGGATTTTCAAATCGGAAAACTTTCCCGACTTTTCTGAAATAAATAACACGGATATACGTGAACGTACCCAATATATAAATACTTGGAAAGAATAACTTACGTCGTATAAATACTTTTAATAAAATATTTAAGCTAGAAAAAAAATATCGATAGAAGTTGGAAAAAAATAACTATCGCAAACGCGCCAAAATTTGGGGCGTTACATCAGATCCCCCTAAAAACAAGTTTCGTCCCAAAACTTGCTATACGTCGAACTTCTCGATCCCTAAGGCCAAGGTATGAACTCTCACACTAAGAAGGCTGAAACCTTCTAATCTATATACACAAACTACTCAAACTACCACCGCAAGATATATTAGGTTGTATAGCACATCCCCACATATGACACAACTACAAATAACATCACACAAGCACATAACTCAACTAAGAGAACAACTAGGTCTAACCCGCCGATTATATCGATGCTACTAACTCAGCTTAAAACTCAAAAAAAGATACTATCCCCTATCTTCTAGTTAACCTCATCGGTTCCTCGTATTCCACTAAATCATCATGACTGACAACATGTCTCGAGTCATGTATGTACTCCCTTGACTGATACACAAGAACACCGGGTGAACACCCTCTACTCTCGGTAGTAACGCCCACTTGTAAGTCACTTCTGCAACTCACTCTAAGATCTCAAAAAGGTCGATACACCAGAACACAACTTCCTTATCGGGTCTTTCTCAATGCAACAGCAAAGAATATCGAACTTCCAATTTACACCGTTAGCTTTGGTTCTTGTCATACCAAACTTTGATATTACGTTTCCCCAATTCTTGTTGCAAGTTTCAAGTAATGAAGGAAGTACTTTACTTCACACTGCTTCTAGTAACGAGACACGAATGCTATTATTTTTACATTGTTCCTCAATATTCAATCAAGACCTTGTCTTGGAGAATCATTTGTACAACACCAAATCTCTCATACCTTGAGGAAATGTCAAAACAGTTGCTCAACGACTCTTTTATTAACTCATAACAACTCTTATGACCCTTGTCCATTTTCAAAACTTCTTTGTCTTCCAACATAGGTTAGTCATTGATGGTATTACTTGGGAGAATCTCTCCACAAAGCCGGTAATGACCAGTACGTCCTAGAAAACTTGTAACTTCTGTCACATCCTTCGGGGTTGTCATCCCTAGACAACTTTTCATACAACTACTCTCTTCTTCGAGAGCAGACCAAAATATCTTATACGGGGCATTAGTAAGCCCATATGACATCACTATAGGCTTATGGTGACCATACCTTGTACGGAATGCCGTATTTGCAATATCCTAATCTCGAATCCTCAAATGGTGGCAATAAGATCTTAAATCAATTTTAGAAGAGACTACTGACCCTCGTGACCGATCGAGTAGATCGTCAATTCGTTGTAAGGGATACTTGTCCTTCACCATTACCTTGTTCAACTCACGGTAATCGATGTACAAACGGAGATAATTGTCTCTCTTCTCGCAAACCGGTATTCTCCATAACAACTTCAAATCAAGAGTTTAAGATCATGTTTGGTGTTTTCTATGGCAATGCATTGGTTCTAATGAACCTTTATCAACAAGCCCCTATAACTGGTCGTTCAAATGCTTCTTCGACTCACGAATCTTCACCATCATACACGGCGTCTTGGATGTCGGAGGTGCGCCAAGCTCAACCCTAGTGGAAAATTTTCACATTTTGATGTATTGGAATCCGTGATATCTCAGGTTCTATCTTTTCTCTTCCCATCACATACCGTAATAACCGACACAATCTTGTCTTATCACTTTACAAGTGGTCATGACACAATTGATCTACTTCGATCTTTAGAGGTGACGTCTTTAAAACTCGTGTATTGTCCCATCTTCACCTGTGACCGTGTTTGTTCTCTTCCAAGGGTGCTTCTTTTCTCGAATCCGTACTATTCTATCCTTTTTCACCTTGAAGGCCTAGTCGTAATAACCTTTTTAGAGCCCAAACTTATGTGTTGCCATAAGCGTCTTAACTGTAGGGCATAACCACGTCTTATAACAAATCGATCTTATCTTCTTTGCTCTCCCGGACATCGCAACATGTTGGGGGAGTTCTTTGTATTCCACCTAAGATTTCATCATTCCTTCGAGTAGGTGTAAACTACTTCATTTCCTTATCTAATGTCAATCCGACCGTAGAGGTTCTAACCTCAATCTTTCATATACTTCTCTACACCTCATGTCGACATCAAACTTCAGTCTTCTCTTACTCTTGTTGGTCACCTTAAGCATCTCTTGGTATTCCATGAACAATCTTCACAACCGTACTAGTATGCCTTCAGGCAAAATTCCCAACCATAATCACAAAAAGATCCACTCATTACTCCACCAATCACAAACATCGTAATTACAAGCTTGAAGTGTTGCCCTAATCTAGGTCCTCCCTTTCACGCCAAAGCCACCATGTCTCTTCCGTGTGAGTTTAACGCCTCTTTCTCATCCTTTGCTCACGAAAACATACCCTCCATTTCATTAGAACGAACATACTATGCATCCTCTTATTATACTCCCGTCTACGCACCACAAACAATGAAAATACCACCTTCCTCTTGATCTACTAGTTCCCTTTACCATGATCAAACCTTAAAACTTCTAATCCGGGTCGATCTCCCATATGTCGTTCTCATGACCTAAGAAGGTCGGAAAGGGTCATCTTCAACCTCCCCTAGGAGGTTTGTAACAACTACTTGCTTAAACTCATTCAACATTATTTGATTTAAGACAAATGCACTTCTGTTGACGTACTTCCTTACCATAGACATTGAACCACCGCAAATACTTTAAGATCTTGTTTTTGATCCTCTATATGCCCATAGTCTTGTTTACTGATCCCCTATACGCTAACCAATAGACAACCCGCACCTGTGCGTTCTCAATTGTCACCGATTGACTTGTATCTGACCTTCTCCGAAGTCAAAGACTAATTATTCTACTATACTTCTCATGTTACAATTCTCATGAAGGCTACCCTCCTCGAGGTACTTTACCTTAAACTCCGTTAGTTCTTTCCCCGTTCCATGCTTTCTTCCTCTTCCATAAGGTAACCACACTCTTCTAGGCCTTGCACGCCATATAACTCACCTTCATAAGCTTAACCGCGCCTCATTTTATCTTGTAAGTGTGTCTTCTCAAATTTATAGCCTTAGCTAGCATCCCCTCGCGTCCCTCTTTGTTGATATCTTAAGTCTTTCAATCAAAGCTCCTTGTTTCGTCTTTCACCTTCTTGGGATCATCATTTATACACACTTCCTCCTTCTTGACATTTCATAGCCTTATTATTGTAACGGAAACCGGTTAACTCCAGGTGAATCTTCACCCTGCCATTCTTCTCATAACTCTCGTAATGTTGACTCTTCACTTAATGGTACCTCGTAAGCTTAACTTACGGTATCTTACATCTTTCACACCTGGCTCGATCACTTTTCTCATCTTGATTCCAAAGCGTAGGAGCGTCTAAGGAAAGCTTCACTTCTCGTAATGGAACACCGCCTTTAACCTTGTTAGAATGTACTCATCTCCTCCTCGATTCACATCTTTAGTTGTCCACGCGTCTTCTTGAAGAAGTTAAGTTCGTTATCCCTATTAGTTTCGTTGTCTTTCCAATCGTGGCTTCTTTGTAACCACTTCCACACCTTCGTGTTACTCCTTTTTCTTGTATGGTCTCCATCTCGATTTATCTTAAGTGGCCGCAAATTTTCTTTTACATGGTTGTCCTTCGTTTACGTCATATCTAATCCTCCTCTTCGACCTTCTCTTAGAGGAGTACGAGAACTCCAAGGTATTCGCCCGAACGTAGCGCTCAACTCGATACTTGAGCATATTCATCCTCGTATGTACACTATCCTATGTCAAACAACGTCGTCCATGGGCGATGATATCATAAAATCATCTTTTCTATTAGGTCCCATAACTCCATATGTTACTATTATATATAATAAGAATACGTATACATAACTATATAAGTCCTAAGTCCATATCACTACCAATATAACACATCCATCATTTCATCCACAATATAAGGTACCATAACATATAACCGTCCACATATATAACTATACACATATATTCTGGTTCATCATGCAACTTACAATCACAAAGATACATATCAATTCCATCATGTATAACTACAAACCTCATATTCATATCTATATATACATATAGATACATATAAAAATCCAATAAAATAAGCTGCCGAGATCCGCGGAAGGAGTGGTGGTCCGTACATTCTACCCTAACTCATACATGTGATTTGGAAAACGAAAGGTCAGAACCCGTTTGTGTTCTGTTTATTCCTCATTCGGCCTTTAGAAGATTGCGAGTGTCATTGTTGTTAACATAGGGCGTTGATACAAATTTTGTAACACCCCGAATCCGCGGGACTCGGGATGCTACGGGTTGGGTCCTCACAATGGGTCGGATCTCGCAAGATCACAATTCCCAACACCACTAGGATAACATGCCTAGTCTCCATGATCACAATGGTAACAACACTACACTAGGATACGCATATCCTAGCCCAAAAACTCAATAACCATATACTCCAATTCTCAAACCTCACAAGCCTCACAAGATAACATCAACACTTCAAGTCACAAGATTAACAAGATCAACCATAAAGCACAAATCCTTAACAATCCTCACAAGATAACAACCCTACTCAAGCCTTAGAACAATCATAAATCCTCAAAACTCACCTAAGGTCCAAACCACTACTTTGTATACTCACTATGTTATGCTAGATTCGACCTAACATGATACTAATACTAAACATAACTAAATCGAGGAAGAAGGTACTCCCACGAGGTCAAAGGCAGAAGACGAACCTCGGATGTCAAGAAGGGATTCGTTGGCATTTATCGGGGCGGCTAGTGGACCGCCCCTTGAGCCGCCCTTGCGTCGGCTAGTTGACCGCCCCTGCACCACCTCTAAGTGAAAATAAATGGGTAAATGCTATCACACATTTACCCATTTATTATCTTTATATAATAGTCATTCACTCAAGACGTGTATATATATATATATATATATATATATATATATATATATATATATATATATATATATATATATATATATATATATATATATATGAAAGTATGTGACACGAGGACCAAAACATCCCCGCCTCTGAGAGCTATATCCATTTGTACGAGTATCGGTCACACAATCTGTGTACCATATGGGAGTGGATTGCGCCCTTCTGTAAACCAGTCTGGCTTGACGTAAGAGAACCTCCCAGACTCCAATACGGGATGAAAGGGAAAGGTTATCACAGCCATGCAGTGGGGCAATCAATAAAACATAGGTCGGTATAAACGACATCTCATGCTATCATAGCAAACATATAAAGCACACATCACTCATCCAAACACCCAATATAAGGATGGTAGTTAAGTAAAACCAACTTTGTAACACCCCGAATCCACGGGACTCGGAGTGCCACATTAGGCTAGGATCTTACAATGGATCTTGAACCTAGCTTGACAACAAGTTCACTTGACATTACAACATGGCCCTCACATATATTAAAACAAATACATAAAACGGTATCAACTGTACAAAAAAAGGTAAGACACATAGCGAAGTACAAAACACAACGCCCTCACACAGGAGGTAACAAAAGATCATCCTCACGTAGGAGGGAAAAGGTAAACCGGTCTGGCCTGACTCAAGAGAACCTCCCAGACTCCACGTCGGGATGAAAGGGAAAGGTTATCACAACCACGCATACGGGACAATCAATAAAACATAGGTCAGTATAAACGACATCACATGCTATCACAGCAAGCATACAAAATACACACCACTCATGCAAACACAGAATATAACGATGGTAGCTAAGTCCGTAGGACTTACTTAGTTGCGATCCTTATATTGGGTGTTTGCATGAGTGGTGTGTGCTTTGTATGCTTGCTATGATAGCATGCGATGTCGTATATACCGACCTATGTTTTATTGATTGCCCCGTATGCGTGGTTGTGATAACCTTTCCCTTTCATCCCGCCGTGGAGTCTGGGAGGTTCTCTTGAGTCAGGCCAGACCAGTTTACAGGAAGGGCGCAATCCACTCCCATAGGGTACACGGATTGTGTGACCGATACTAGTACGGCTGGCTAGCAGGCTCAGAGGCGAGGATGTATCGGTCCTCGTGTCACATAGTTTCATATATATTATATCTATACAATTTGAGTGAATGACCATTATATTGAGATGATTAAATGGGTAAATGTGTGAAAGCATGCTGATGTGTTTATCTTACTATGATTGTGATTGTGCTTATGCATTACTCTATATATGTGTATGGATAGCTAATGGTTTATTACCATGTTATAGATGCCCCACAGGATAGGCATGCTGTTGGGTGATCTAGCAGAGTGGCAAGCCGAGGACGTCTCATACATAGGTTGTTGTGGGCTTTTGGGTTTGTTTACCTTTTCCCTCCTGCGTGAGGATGATCTTTTGTTACCTCCTGTGTGAGGGCATTGTGTTTTGTACTCGGCTATGTGTGTTACCTTTTTTTTGTACAGTTGATACCGTTTTATGTATTTCTTTTTATATCTGTCAGTGCCATGTTGTAAGGTCCACTGAACTTGTTGTCAGGCTAGGGTCAAGATCCATTGTGAGATCCTAGCCCAATGTGGCACTCCGAGTCCCGCGGATTCGGGGTGTTACACCATTGTTGCCAACCCATACCTCTAATACCATGTTGTAACACCCCAATTTTTCAAAACTCAGGGAGCTACTGGTTAGGACCTCACAATGGGTCCCGACCTTGGTTTAACAATAACTTTACTTAGGATCTTACAACAAGGCACAAATGTATATAAATATTTTGAAAAACATCAAATTATATTTGAATGAAAGTATTGTATGTGACAGTCTTACAATAAGTAAATAAATAAATAAATAAACGTCGTGTATGCAATAGGGAGACTCCCCCGTCCCCATCTAATGAGTGCGTGGACCCGACTGACCATCCGCCCCAAATCTCTCTACAATTGTCTATACCTACAAGTAATCTAACAACACGGATAAACCGTTAGTGAACTATCCAAATATTAGTAGAATAATAATAACAAACACACACATATAACAACAGAAGTAAAACACTCATCATGCTTTCAAAGAATTCCATTTATTATCTTTATTTAAGTCATACACTTTACTAATGCTACTTATTTTGTAACACGAGGGATTCCCAAACCTCGCCTCCGCCCCCGTGTAACCAACAAGAGTGGAACCGATGCACCTTAACTTATACTTGTTTGGTCTGGGTATAGAGAACCTCCTAGTCTCATGTCAAAGCTGGGCATATATGTCACCGCCCGTTATACATATACTCGGGCCATAAACGTATAAAAGGTCGTCATATTGATGTTATAATTATTAAACACACAACACCATCATCATCATTCAACTAACATCTAGAAGCCAACTAAGTAAGTCCAAAGGACTTACTTGAATCACATCTCAAATCCCGTTATCTCAACTCAGTCTGTAACCGCAGAAACTCAACCTTCTGTTATAAAAGGCAAGTGAGTCAATAATATATCTCACTATCTTATAAGTGTGAGACTTCTAAGATACTCACATCTATCATAAGCGGAATTACCAAAATACCCTCATCAAGGTAAATGACCATTTTATCCTTGGTCCCAAAACCCTAGAACATTCCTAGAACATTACTAAAACTATCATATGGGACCCAAAACCATAATCCACAATTCAAAAGAAAGATCTACTAAGTTGAAAGGTTTTTCCAACTTCTAGCTCTCATGGAAAACTCTCTAATATCTCATTTTGACTCAACTTAAGACGCTCCTACAAAAATCCAAAAATTCCAAATAAAATATCTTACCTTTCTATACAATGCACTCTACTCACTAGAAGAAACAAATCTTGGAAAGGATCAATAACTAATCCTACATAAAAATCTCAAGTTGACTCCTCAACACAATATCGCCCATACTTAGCCAAAAAAAACTGCATTTTACCAAACTGCACAACTAGCCATTTTGGAACCCTATAACTCTAAATCCAACCGTTGGATCAAGCCCAACTTTTGATACCTCAAAGTATGCATATCCATCTACAATCAATCAAAAATTGAACAGTGAACAGTAAATCTAACATATTGAAAAAAAAGTTCAAAGATGACTGGACTGCTCACCACAGTTTCTGCAAAAAGTAAAAGATACAACATCTAGTTTGAGGTTCGATTCTCACCCATTGTAGGTTGGTGTTCTGGATCTACTCTCATGCCTCAGGTTCGAATCCTGGAAGGAACAACAACCTATAATCCACTCTAATATACTTCACGTATGCATGTATTGGAAAGGATAGATGCCTACTTACTCGACAGCTCTCCAAGCGGCTCAAGACAAGGAACAAGGCAAGATCTCTTGGCTGTGTGATGGCTCGGGTCTAGTTTCTGCATTGGATATAGATTTGAGGAACACAAGGCCTAGATTGGTTTAGTTGTACTCTAGGGAAAGTGAGAAGAGTTGAGATCTGATTCACCTACTCTACTGATGTCGACGTAGGAGCCCGACAAGGAACCGTTCCACTGGTTTGGATCTATGTGAGGGAGAAGATGGATTAGACTGATACTGTGTTTATCGATCACTAGAAGAGATCCTTGTTGCTACACCTCGTGGTCACTTATTAGAACCAAGTAGGGTGACGGAGGAGAAGGAAGAGAAGGTAGACTTTCCTTGTTGCTTGCACGTTTGGCGAGGGACGAAAGAGAGGCCTTGTTGATCCTTTTGTGATAAGATGAGACAAGAGCAATGGAACATCTAGGTTTAGAGGTCGAATGTGCTATCAATGACGGAAAAGGAAGGGACTCTATCACTGAGAAGTGGTAGGAGGTCTCACTGGGAAGAAAGGCGTGGATGACGGAGTAGGGAGGCAACAGATCCTAGTCATAGAAGGAAAGATAATCCTTGAGATCCGGCCTGTTGTATGCTGAAGAAGGGAGGAAACGTCCACGTGCAAAAGGAAAACTTGACTACAGGAGAGCAGAGGATGTCTGGGTTCACTGCTGGTCTTCTCGTCGACAATAAGGGTTGGAAACGGTTTGGCCGAGTAAGGTAAGGAATCTCCACACCTGTTGTAAAAGGGAAGGTAAGAATTGTACTTGAAAGTGGACGTGGAGGTGGGTATGATACAAGGAAGGGTGGCTGATCCATATCACTTAAAAGAGGGAAGGAATTGAGTTAGAAGGCAAGAGTGTGGAGGCTGCTAGGGCTGAGTTGGCGTGAGGAGTATCCGGAGAGGCCATATCTGGGTGCTGGGTGATATGGGACCATCGCCAACACAAGGACCAATTACACGCTCAAAGGATAAGGCATTGAAGTATAAACCAATAACCTCTTTCACCTTCTTTGGATTCAATCATGGATGGAGCGATCACAAGGTCAAGAGAAAAGGCGATTTAAGAGGAAGTTATGAACATACTCACGACTTGTACGCTCAAGGAAAGTCTCCTCACTCTCAAGAGTTCCTTTGTTACATTATTGAATTTATAGAAGAGCCAAGCCATGACTAGGAAGATCCACCGAGCAAAGAAGAAGGATAAGAGCAAGGAAGAGCCTTAGACAGGAAAAATCGACCTATAAATCGGCCGATTTTCCTGTAGGAATTTCGACCGTTTTGGTGTCCGATTTTCCTTCTCTGAGACGAGTTTTGCAAAAGATCCAGCCATGATCTTCTATCTTTTTAGCAATTATATCTTGTTATGATTCCTTAAAGCTCTCAGACTATCTTAAGGGATTATTAGTTAGATTTTATCTTTATAGATTTTATTTTTTATATATCTTAAAGATATCTTTGTAAGATTATATTTAAGTATATTTTCCTAGTTTTCATAATTAATCTCCCTTATAAATAGCCTTAATGGGGGAGATTGTTTGGTAGATTAGATTTGATATTTTCCACATAATTGTTAGACTTGTAGCTTTCCTTACGGAGTTTGTATTTTATTCATTAATCATTCAATCAAAAAGAGAGTTTTTGGTTGAATTGTTGTGAAGTCCTTGCTAGATTGTGCTTGTGTGTTGTAATCTTATTGAACGTTGGTGCTCCAGGTCAATACTAGTCCCTCGTTGTGCTTGTCTTAATTAGAAGACTTGTGTAAGGTTAAAGAAGTGCGGATTAAGGTAATCTTCTTGTTTAAGGGTTTTGACACATCATTGGTCAAGGTCCTTGCAGAACTATCTTAGTTCATATCTTCCTATAGAACAACCAGTTTTTTATCCCATTTAAGGACTTTCAATCTAGATCAAAAACTACGGCTTATCCCCGCATCAAAGTGGTATCAAAGTTAAGCGATTGAAGTCCGAACGTTCATAAGAAGGTTTAATTTTTATTTGAGTCTTTCTTGAGTCATATAAAGTCAGGTATTTTCTTATTCGCCATCTTTGTGAGATCATTTGAGTTTAACTTGCATTGATTTGTGTAAGTTCTAGAAGAGAGAAACGCCATCAACAAAACACAAGCCAACCTTTGACCTTGAAACCTCACCAATATAAAAAAAGAACAAGAACAAACATTGTGCTTGAAGTCAAGATCTTTTCTAGCAGTTAAGATCTTAACAATCTTTTGTCAAAGCAATGTTGCATACACTTCTCCGAGCGGTAAAGATCATAAGGCAACCAAGGAGTAGCAGTCCAAGAGAGATTCTTGAACGTCGAATCCAAAAATGGTTTTGGATGAATAATCGGCCTATTCTTCAGAAAATCGCCCGATTTTTCTATCCGATTTTTTCTAGTGTTGTCAATTTTTCGAGAAATTTTTTAGGCATAGTTTGTAGAATCCGAGTGCACTGATAGTTGATGTAATCACTGTCAATTATGATAGTTTATAGAGTCTTTTTAGTGTCTTTGAGAGAGTTTGTGCTACTGATACCTTGATCTAGATTAAGAAGTCCAAATGAAGCAAAAGAAGGTATTGACAGCACTTGAGAGTTCAAGAAAACCAATGAAGGAAAGTTTCTGGTGCCACCCCGCCCCCACAAAGCAGTGTCACCGCCCCTGCGGTGGAACTGCACTCCGGCAACGCAGCCTACGCCTTCGCCAGTGCCCGGAACCATCTTGTCACCGCCCCTGCAGCCGCCTCTGGCTGCCCCTGCGGTGACTCACCCTGAAGAAGCGAAGCCGGAACCCCTGCGCCTTTGCCTGCGCCCCTGCCTACGGTCCTGTGAAGCCGAAGAGCTAGTGTCGTCGGCCCTGCGGTGATACTGGGCCGCCTCTACGGATTGTCATCAGAAATGACACGAAGATGAAGAGTTAGACGTTCAAGAAGCATTAAAGACCTGCCCCTGCCGGATTTTCAGGCCGTCCCAGCGGCCAACCAGAAGATCGAACATTCTGGCCTAAACCGCCATGCGGTCCTGAAGGCCGCCCCCACGGTTTAGCGCCAGAGGACTTAACTCCGGTTGTTTGCACCACCTTTATGACATTTAAGATGGATGTTTAGACAACCCATTTACTCCCTTTTAATGCAATTTGTAGTATAAATAGAGTCCTTGGCTGATTGCTAGAATTATCCACATTTTCCCCAAAAAGCTCTATTTTCCTAAGTGCCATTTTGTAATGAGTTTCTAGCTTCCTTTGCTACATTGGTTGATTGAAGCTGCATTGCTATTTGGTTGTAAGTCTTTTATAATATAAGTTTTATTCAGTCCAATTGTGTTATATTTCCTTGAGCTTAAACTTATGTTTGCATGTCTTTTATCACTTAGATTGATCACCTTAAGTGTACATTTGCATGCAAAGTGCTAGGATTAATCGATTCCGGGTTCGGGTCCTTAATCTAGTAGTAAACCTTAAGGTAAAAGCTGGTTATGATTACTTAAAGGAAAGGAATATAACTATAAAGAAAGATTAACGGTTTGTCCAAAGTCTCTTTATCTTTACTAGAATGTTAACTTGTGCTTTGATCTTGTAGGTTTACGGATCAATAATCTAGTTAAGTTGTGTTGATGCCGGTTGGCTCAACACATATCTAAGATCAAGATGAGACTTCGGTGAATTGCTTATAAAAAGAACCAACCATGTAGTGTGCATGTTAAGATCCAACCTAGTGTAGCGATAGGACTTGATTTCTATTTGCTTTTGTCTTGTTTTTGTTACAACCCAACCCCCCCCCCCTAATTGGTTACAATTCGGTAATTCAATCTAATCAAAACTCGACTAAACTCTCTTGGGTTCGACCCTTACTTACACTATACAATCCGGTTAAGTGTAATGATAGGACTTTACTTTGACTAAAGCTAAAAGAACAACGACCATAGGTTTCTAGCCTCGTCAAATTTAACGTCGTTGCCGGGGAGTTTTAGTTTCTATTTTGTATTATTTTTATTATCGATTATTGGTTTGGACCATTTTCATGGTTCAAACCCGTGCTACTAACTCAAATTTTTCTCCTTTTGATCCAGAAATCGAAAGAACACACAATCGACAATGAAGGCAACAACAAACTCGTGAAAAGATGGGCAACCGAACTCTCCGCCAACTGACGCAACCTGATTTGACTCAACACCCGCTTGTGGTTACCATACCGGCAATTAGGAAAGGAGTCAATTTGAGCTCAAACCGGGGTTGATCCACTCGCTCCCATATTTCCATGGGTTGAGTGGAGAAGACTCGACCAAATATCTTAGAAAGTTCGACACCGTGTGTGTGAGTATGAAGCCGGCAAACGTCACCGAAGAACAAATCAAAATGCGGGTGTTTGGCTTCATTCTCAAAGATGGGGCGGACGATTGGTATTCCCATCTTCCATCCGGGAGTATTGACACATTGGAAAACCTCCACAAGTCCTTCTTGGAGAAGTACATCCCTGCGAAGAAGGCGATAAGCAACATAGAGCAAGAGGCGGCCACAACTCTTTATGAGTATTTCGAACACTTTGCAATATTACGATATATCTGTCCTTTCCATGGGTACTCTACCCAAGATCTAGTCGTGTACTTGTACAATGGCTTGCTTGACAACGAGAGGAGGATCGTCGACACCGCATGTGGAGGTAACATCGTAAACTCTACTCCTGAACTTGCTTTGGATAAAATGCATGAATTAGCGGAGGGAACTAGGAATTTTGGTAGGACTTCTACCAAAAGAGGCGTAGATGTTGTACACCCCAGCCGTCTTGAGATATCCAAGGAGATTGTGGAATTGAAGGAGATGGTTAAGAGATTGACCTAGATGGGAACTCCACAACAACTCAAGGCTTGTTGAGTTTGTGCCGACCCTTCCAACCCCACGGAATTGTGTCCATGTTCGCTTAAAAGTGTGTGCGTCAAAGCTTTAAATTTATAAAACTGAAATCATAGCAAGCGAACCCGCAGTGTACGGATCAGCGTAGTAAAGCAAGAATTCCAGAGTATTGAACAAAGGGATTTGGGGGGAACAAAATCAGTTCACAAATTGTCAAGCAAGTAAATATAGAAGCTTTGCAAATAATATTGGGAAAACAACAATTCTAAAGATCTGGATATCCAATTGTGGCGATCGATTCAAGATATTCTATAGATGTAAGGACAGAGTCGGGATTGCAAAGGTATATCTAATGTAAGGTTATGTACGGTGAAGTTCCAAAACCCTATGTTTCTTACCCAAAGGCTCTCTCTATAAAGGTTGTTGAGGCTGCAGTATAGAAAGGATCGAAGGATAAGAATTTCTCTCAAATACCTGTGCCCAAACCCAAGGGAATCAAAGATAAGCCAAAACGGTTAAGGTTGTGACAATCGAAACCGAAGTAAAGGATGTTGAGTCTCACTGCTACCTAGAAAAGGTAAGCCAAGGCTAGGTTAAAGCAAATCCTTAACTTTGGATCAAAGCAAAAGCAAAGGACGTACGACAGAGGAAACCACGGTCGGATCTTGAAGAACCACGGCCGTGAAACTCAAGAACAGACCGTGGAAAGCCTCGATGACGAGGTTTCTCGCAACTCTCGTGGTCCAATCTGTTAAGTTCAATCTATCATCATCTATGCCACAACTATCAACCCTTCACCTTAGAATCGTTGAAGGGTTTTAGCCAAGAATCATCATTATGAAATCAATAATCAAGTTTAAAAGAGAAAAAGGGTAAAATCTCGAAAACTCAATAATAACCAAACAAATCTCAATTGAATGCAAAGTATATGTGTTCAATGTATGCAGAATAGGGAACAGAAAACCTCAGAACAATCTCTAGGAACAATGAAAAACGGGATGTCAATCCATCTTCGAAAGGAAACCTAAGATATTCTCCGAATACGCAATCTCAAAATGCATCCTTCTCGGAATCTTCCCTGTACGCAATAAGATCTTCCTAATCAATCTTAAAAATGCACTCCGTGTAGGATGTATGCAACCGTCCCTATTTTCTCCTTTCTTCAGCCTTCTTATAGGGGAAAAGTATGGTTACGAAAAGCCCGATAACTACTGCTGACGTGGCAAATATGACACGTGGAAACCGTTATAAAAACCACGGTATAGTGTAAACTTCCATGGTCGTGGAACTGGTTGTAACACCCCAAATTCTGAAAACTCGGGGAGCTACTGGTTAGGACCTCACAATGGGTCCCGACCATAGTTTGACAACAATTTTACTTGGATCTTACAACAAGGCACAAAAGTATTTAAAACATTTGAAAACTGTAAACAATATATACATGGAAAATATGTATCAGCCTTAGAAGAAAAGATACTAAAACGACGCATATGAAGAACAAAAGACATTCCCGTCCCCAACTAAATGAGTACGTGGACCCGGTTGACCATTTTCTCCGGATCTCTCTACAACTGTCTTAACCTGCAAGGCATCTACAAGCGGTATAAAACCGTTAGCTAACATTCTATGCATAAGTATAAAGGTAAAAGCACAAACACACAACATACACAATCAACATGCAACACTCAATCCTTTTATTATCTTTAATTAGGTGATAGGTTATTACTAATGATACTTATTTTGTGACACGAGAGATTCCCAAACCTCGCCCCTGTCCCCGTTTACCAACGCGGAATGGTACTAATGCATCTGACCGTCTACCTGACTGGGCTGGTCGCTGGGAACCTCCTAGACTCTTGCAAGAGCTAGGCAAATGATGTCACGATTCGTTATCATACACTTGGGTCAATTACGTAAATAATAAAGTTAGACTAATCAGGTTTCGTTATTTATTACAACTAACAAACACCACTCATACACATTACACTCATACAAGAAGCCATCTAAGTAAGTCCGTGGATTTACCTGAATCAGATCTCGATTCTCTTAATCACAACTCAATCTATAACTGTATAACTCGGTTGCCTGTCAAAGGAGGCAAGTGTATCAGCACACTTTTTAGGTAATTAGAAGTCTAAGATTCTAAGGTAGTAGATCCTATTAGAACAAAATTTAATACAGTACCAATTTATGGTAAAATGACTATTTTACCCTTGGTCACGAAACATCCAAAAATTCCATAATTCATGCCTAAACTCTTATTTGAGACTAAAGAGTCATATTCTAACTCCTAAAGATGATTTTGGTTACAAACTGGAAATTTACCCATTTTCCTATTTTCAGAAAGATCGTTAAGGTCCAAATTCGGCTTTAAATATGAAATTCGAATAGTCTTATAAAAATTCTGAAATAATTCCCTAGATCATCTATGATATCTTATCTACTCCTAGGAGCAAGAATTTATTAAAACTATTCAACCATCACTTCTACAAAAATTTCCAAAGTTGGTTACAACACTTAAAATATTCTATACTTAGCCAAAATATGAGTATGTTTTCTAACTGTACAACAAGTCCACTTTGAGCCTCTATCACTCTAAATCCCACCGTTGGATTCATCCCAACCTTTGACATATTAACCTATGCATGGCACTAAACAACATCCCAAAACGGAACGGTGGATCTTATCTCTAAGGCATAAAAAAGTATGCTCAAACTTGACTAATCAACACAATTTTTGGAAATACAGCAAACACTTAACAAAACAGCACACTGTCTTAACTTTGAAAAATCATAAATCCTAAACCACTAGCTGGATTTATTCCAAATTTTGATATGTTCTACTACAATATGCCAACTATATCATATCCAAAATTCAAGTCCAACAGATATTAAAAGACAATTCAAAACTATCTCACAAAACAGCATCACATGCTGTTTTTCCCAACACTCAGCACAACATATCCAAAATTCAGCCAAAAAGAAGAAGTCTAACGTACCCAAGTCTGGACCCAAAGTTGACTATTCGTCCCTTCCGAAAACTCATAAACTGCATCTATCTTTACTGTTTCTTCTATGTATGGCTGTTCTGGCATGATTAGGAGGCATAAAGGACATTCATTATACATAAAAAGTGTGGAAGGAAGTGCAGGAAGAAAAGGGCATTAACCTTACCCGATTCTAAGACTCGAAAGAGAGCAAGAAGGTTGCACAAGGTTGTTGTCGAGCCAGCTGTTGCACATAAGCGGAGAGGCCGCTTGCAAGAGATCTATTGGTGTGAAGAGGCGAGATCTGTCCCTATGCTGTTGGTGGCGGTTGCACGACAGGGAAGGGGTTACTTCGGAATGTACTGCTTCACGTGCAGCAAGGAGGGAGTGCCTCCGGCTTCGCTTGCCTCCTGTCGCAGAGGGGAGTATAAGACCGGGCTGTTGTGGTACAAAGGAGACAGATCTCCGATGGATTGCTGCTTACGAGATCCACGTGCAAAAGGAGACAGATCTTGGATGGCTTGCTGCTTGCGAGATCCACGTGAAGAAGGGCGTTTTGCATTGATGGCGGTGCCCATGGCTGAGGACGGGGCTGGAGTGACTTGCTAGCGCCATCCATGGCTGTGTGCAGAAGGAGACAGATCTCCGATGGATTGCTGCTTGCAAGATCCACGTGCAGAAGGAGACAGATCTTGGATGGCTTGCTGCTTGCGAGATCCACGTGAAGAAGGGCTTTTTGCATTGACGGCAGTGTCCATGGCTGAGGACGGGGCTGGAGTGACTTGCTAGCGCCATCCATGGCTCTGTGTAGAAGGGGAGAGGAGCGCCGGCTGGGGTGTGCAGAAGAGGAGAGGAGCGCCGTTGGATGTTGCCAGCTTGCGTGGAGTAGAAGATGGTGCCAGCGTACGTGAATTTCAAGACACGTGAATAGAATCTAGGGCAAGGGAGATGCTGAAGCAGCTGGTGTGTTTTGGGCTGGCCGGCCATACTCGAGATCAGGCCTTGTCTGGGCCTCGTCAAGGCTTGTCTGGGCCTTGTCAACTGCTTGTCTAGGCCTTGTCAACTGCTTGTCTGGGCCTTGTCAACTGCTTGTTTAGGCCTCGTCAACTACTTGTCTGGGCCTCGTCACAGCTTTGTCATGGTCTCGTCTCAGCCTTGTCTTGATCTCGTCTAAAGTCGTCGTTAAGAATTAATTATAAGAATTAGGGTTTGATATAATTCAATCATTTTATGTAAATTAAATTCTACATAAAATGATAAATAATTATAAGAATTAGGGTTTGATATAATTCTATCATTTTATGTGAATTAAATTCTACATAAAATGATAAAATTTGTGACGAAAGAAATACTATATATAATGGGAAATGATAACAAGATTTATGACTTAGGATTAGGTAATCATTTAGATAGATTTCTCACTCATTCATGCACGTTTTGGCATTGGTTCATGACGTCTTCGCTCAATTCATGCACATTTCTAGAAAAGACGTCTACACTACCTTTTATCGGTTTTATAGGTATTTCGGGGGTCTTTCGGACATTAACCGATACATTAGAGGGCCAAGCCTCATGATGTTACACATCCAAAGCTTTAGAGGAGCATAATTGGAGCAACAAGGGACACAAAGACCACTATTGGTGCAAGCAATGGATCAACTCATGGCTAAACGATCATAGCATGTTTCTGCTGAAGAAAATCGGACCAACAAGCAGCTAAATCGGCCGATTTATTGCTCTAGGTCGATTTTTAGGCCTTTGACAGCTTAAAGCCACGTGTCCCTTGATCTCTTGTCCGTCCTTGCTCTTGGTGGAGAATATAAGTGGTCCTGCAGGTGGTTGCTGAGCATCTCTCCTCTCCCACACTCTCATTGACAGCTCATAAGTTTTTGGAGAAGGATTCGAGGAGAAGAAAAGCTCTCAAAGATTGAAGGAAGAAGAAGAACACCATTCTAAGAGTTTAGAGGGATTTTGAGTGATTTTGCAATCTTGGATTGAAGAACTAATTGCAAGGATTGTTAAGAACGTTTTGAATCTTCATTTTAGAGTTTGTAAGTCTTGCTACAACTTGGATTTGGCTGAGATTTATTGATTTTGCTTACTCATCTTTCATTACTCATCTATGAACACCATGTATGCTTGTTTGATGATTTCGGATCTTGATATGCATATTATTGGCTAGTTTCTTGTGATTTTAGAGTGATGGATTGATGGTTATGGCTTGGGTGATGATAGGATGGACTTATATGTTAGTTTAGGATGATTTGTATGCACGAAACCCACCCCAGGAAGATAAATCGACCTGTTCATCAGATAAATCGGCCGATTTATCTGTAGAACAGCCCGATTTATTCTCCTGTTGCTCTTTAAATGATAAATCTGCATGTTGGGGTCCTTGGTTGTTTAAATCCTAGTGTTTATTAAGCCTAATTTAGCTTAGAATCACCTAATGCTACCAACCTAAGTGAGGGAAGAGATCTACCCGATGATTTCCGATCTTAGATACCTAAGATGATGAATGCTAGGTAGTAGTGAGCCTCATAAGCCGCTATTGGATTGAGTGTGCTAGGATTATTGCTTGAGATTTCCCTATTCCGAGACTTACCCGGTAAGGAGAGGGTTACCCTTAAGTAGTATCTAGTTTGTGTGGAATTCCTTACTCTAACCCCTAGAGACTTACCCGGTAATAGGAGTTTGATGCGGGATTAGTGAAGTGAGAGACCTACCCGGTAATTGCTTCCATTAGCGAAACATTCTTTCCCCAATACCGCAACTTGTCCTTAGAACCCTTAGAACCTTGAGTCCAATGCCATAACCGGAAATCTTGACCTCTAGAATCTACTTTTCTCTCTTGATCATATACTTGTGTTTTGTGTTACTTACTCGTTTGCTAGCTTAATTTGTTAGTTGTTTTATTACTTTGCTTGACTTGTGATCTTTGTTTGATCACCACAAAAACCAACAAAAACATTGTGTTTTCCATTTTCTTTGTTCCTTATCTTATCTTAGTCTAGATTCACACTATCTTTGATCATTGCTTGACTCGATCTCACCTTAGTCTTTGTGTTCGACCTCGGAATACTTACCTTTCTACAAACGTCCCGTACACTGCGGGTTTGCTAGGAGTTAGGATAAATATAACGAGTATAAATTTAAGACTTATTGCGTGCACATCACACGATTCTAGCGTAACAGGAAACCGTCAACGACTCAAAGTCCGAATTGATTCGGAATTAAACGGAATAAAAATTCCGGATATTACTTCAGTACCCCTTTAAAATAAGTTTCGTTCCGAAACTTAGAAAAAGGTACTTAATTAAACGACTTCCATAAATAAACTGGTATGTCCTAGTCTCACTAAATTTTTATTTTTATTTTTTTTATTTTATTATTTTTTTTATTATTATTTTTTTTTTCTAAACTTCTCTAACCCTATCAAAGCGTAACGAACAAAAAAAAACTGGTCGTTACATCAGATCCACCTCAAAATAAGTTTCGTTCCGAAACTTAGGGTAAGACAATCCTGATCGGCCTTTAAGGCACCAAATGGGTGTGTTTGATCACTACACAAAAATCTCTGCGTTTCCACATCTAAGTTTCCCGCACATCAATATTACCAAAAGCACACATCACTGACTAAACACTCAATCATGAAATAAACAAGCAGTCAAACAATATCACACACACAAGGTGAAGTCCTAACTCGTCACTCCTGAGGTTACAACTATAGCTACATAGGTCTTTGAAATGTTACGTCTCTTACTATCCCCACTCTTAGGTAGCCTTATCGGCTTTTCATAAAACCACTTAATTTTTAATCTTTTCAGGTACTTAGATCACAAGCGTCTACTACCACGTTCTAGAGTGGTTACCGGGTATCTCACCGATATCATTCAGCTCAACTGTCTGATCCTCTAATCTGATAACCTAACTCGCGTCTGGTAGGTATCTCTCCAAATGAAATTCTCAAACTCAGTTCCCAAACTTTGTCTCCGTGGAAAACTGAAGCTGCACTTTCCAATAGGTAAGGAATCGTCACCTTTACCCTTTTCAGGTCTAAAACTCGAGAAAACTAAAATCAAATGTAGTGGTCATCCTCTTTGTTCACTTGGCATTATTGTCTTATTTATAGATCTCTAATATATCGTTAGCTCTAACCCAGGCTTCCCACGCATTACCCAAGATCTTAACTGACACAGAATATGTCCGGAATGACGGTATTAGACACAAAGTGATCTTATATCACCGTTATTTGATCGTAAATACTCGATAAATGCTAACACATCGTCAACATTGAACTCTTGTATCCTCCACTTTTATCGGACTAGTAATATCCCTCTAACTCAAAACGCAACTAGGCTCTGTTCCGACGTAACGTTACACATAAAATCTACTCCGAGATTATGCTTTCTTTAAGCACGGTTACTAGGTTGCAAGTATGCTCCTGTCGCTTCTCTTTCTTATGTATCTTCGACTCAGGATGATAGTTACTCACTTTGAGCTTTCTATTGCAGGCCATGCAAAATAATTTTATTACATCATTAATTCTTTCCTAATCCATCCAGAAAACTCACTCTAGAGTATTCCACTAGAATATAATTTCACACTACTTGTCTGGCAACATGTAACAAAACCATCACTCTTCACTCGGATCCATAATAGGATACCAGTCTCCTTCTATTACCTCTACATGCACATAAGTTTCCGTACAACATTTCCAGTCACTCACATAGCCTATCTCAAGTTTCTTTCAACTAGAATGCATTTCACCAACTATCACCATCTTAAACTCTACCCGAAATCCATCAGTACCCTTGAGCTTCTTGCTTTGTGGGTTAGGACCCACCACACTTCCGCTACGCTACTTTGATTATCCTGTTGTCAATCATTAATCCTAAGGACTTTTTCTGTTAAGTATAAAATGATTGACCCCAAAACTCTTTCTTCCAATTACACCATGAGTCTTATACGGATGAAGTACCAAGTACCTTCTTTACTTGCCTTAAGAAAATAAAACAACGATTGAAAAACAACTTCTTCCGCTTACTTTCTTAATTCTTCTACCATGGATCCAACTCCCTGACTTGACCGGAGTTTGATCTTAACTAGCCAAGAAGTAACCCTTAAAACGTTTCTCTTTATACCTTTAATTCATCCAAGAAGGTTGTCGTTGCCTACTTGAGGAAATCCTCTAAGGCGTCGGTAAAGCTACTCCATAGATCCATAATCACAAATATCTCTTCTTAACGGCACATAACTCGTCAATACCAAATAATACTTGCACGTCCTTGGTTGACATCAGTCAGTCTATAATTGACTTATCTCAATTCCATACCTCTACTGGTATTAAACTTTTGGTGCACATCACCTACTAGATTAATCCTTTTATCCTTCTTTAGTTCATCTTATCCTTCACTCTTCTGCTTCCTTTGGGACAACTCTCTTTCTCAAGTCTCACTGTTCCATTCGCCTGACGTTAAAAGTCGTTTCTAACACTCCACGATAGATGGTAAGCGTCTTGTAGTTCCGATGACTTTTAATTACCTCCCAATTGGACTCTCGTTACGCTAAGATTGTGTAGCACAAAAGTCTTACAATTTATAAACCCGATATAATTTCCTAACTCCTAGCGAACCCACAGTGTATGGGTCGTTTTGTAGCAAGGATAGTATTCCGAGGTCGAACACAAAGACTAAGGTGAGATCAAATCAAACAAGTGATCATAGATAGTGTGAAATTAGTCTAAGAAAAGAGAACGAAATAAAGAAATTAAAATCATGATATTTTTTGTTGGGTTTTTGTGGTGATCAAGCAAGATCACAAATCGAGTAAGATAATGAATCAAACTAACAACTCAAGCTAGCAAAATAAACAAACGACACAAACTCAAGATATGTGATCAAAAAGAGAAAAGTGGATTCTAGAGGTCAAGATTTCCGGTTATGGCATTGAACTCAAGCTTCTAAAGATTCTAAGGACAACGCTACGGTTGGGAAAGGGTGTTTCTCTAGTGGAAGCAATTACCGGGTAAGTCTCTCACATCACTAATCCCGCATTAAACTCCTATTACCAGGTAGGTCTCTAGGGGTTAAAGTTGGGAATTCTACACAAACCGGACTCTACTTAAGGGGCAAACCTCTCCTTACCGGGTAAGTCTCGGAAAAGGCAAGACTCAAGCAACAATCCTGGCACACTCAATCCAATAGCGGCTTATGAGGCTCACTACTACCTAGAGTTCATCATCTTAGGTATCTAAGATCGGAAATCACCGGGTAGGTCTCTTCCCTCACTTAGGTTGCTAGCATTAGGTGACCCTAAGCTATATTATGCTTAATAAACACTAGGATTCCAACAACCTAACATCCTAACACACAGATTCATCAATTAAAGAGCAACAGAGAGAAAAATCGGGTGGATCATATCATAAATCGGACGATCTGGCTATGAACAGGTCGATTTTCTCGTCTGGGTTAGGTTTTGTGCATACGAATCATCCTAAACTAACATACAAGTCCATCCTATCATCACCCAAGCCATAACCATCAATCCATCACTCCAGAATCACAATAAACTAGCCAATAATATGCATTTCAAGATCCAAAATCATCACACAAACACACATGGTTTTCATAGATAGATGATGAAAGATAAGCAAGTAAAATCAATAAATCTCAGCTGAATATAAGTTTAAGCAAGACTTACAACCCTTCAAAAGAAGTTCCAAAACGTTCCTAATAATCCTTCCAAGAGTTCTTCAACCAAAATCACTAAAAATCACTCAATAACTCACTTTCACTCTAAGATTTGATGTTCTTCTTCTTCCCCAAAAAATGAGAGAGTTTTACTTCTTCCCCAAGTCTATCCTCCAATTGGAATGAGGTGTGTATGAAAGAATGTGGGGAGATGCCTCAGCAACAGCTTGCAGGACCACTTATATTCTCCATCAAGAGCAAGGCCGGACAAAGAGATCGTGGGACACGTGGCTTAAGCTGTCAAAGGCCAGAAAATCGACCTAGTCAGATAAATCGGCCGATTTTCCTCAGTGCTGGTCCGATTTTCTTCAACAGAGGCTTGTTATGATCGTCTAGCCATGAGTTGCTCCATTGCTTGCACCAATAAGGGTCCTTGTGTCCTTCATTGCTCCAATTATGTTCCTTCAAAGCCTTGGATGTGTACCAAAATGAGGCTTGACCCTCGAATGTATCGATTAATGTCCAAAAGATCCCCGAAATACCTACAAAACCGACAAAAGCTCGTGTAGACGTCTTTTCTAGAAATATGCACGAAATGAGTGTAAACGTCGTGAACTAATGCCAAACCGTGCATGAATAACGGGAAAAACTATCTAAATGAATGCCTATACTAACGTCATAAATCACGTTATCAAAATACCCCATACTTAAGATTTGCTCGTCCTCGAGCAAGACCCAACTATAGACTAAGAGATGACATGATTTATGCATGCAGAAAAATAACAAAATCTTTTTGGAATTGTGCTTCTAACATTGGATCACCTTCATAGTCATGTTTCATGGCAATGGACAAGCAATCATGCATAAAATGAATGAAGGCATGAAAAGACAATTATACTTAACTAGAAAGCATGCATGAGAGGTGAAAATGAAGAAGTCAAGATGATCATGAGTATGTCCAATCTAGATCACTAAGTCTTACACACATGCATTTAGGTCACAAGGACTTAGGAAAGAAGAGGCTAAGAAACGTTGTGATTAGGTGGGAATTTTTAGGTCATGTGATGCTAATCAGGGAAAGGAACTAACTCCACAATTTCATTTTTGCTCAACTTCCCAACAAGTGTATAATTTTCTCCATCTTTTCTTTGTCTTCTTTTCTTTTTCACTTATTTTTGAGACAATGGCATTGGTGTACAAAAGCCGACACCTTTGTGATTAGCCGTCCTCGGGCTTTTTTATTTTTCGAGGTGCATCCACACCGGGCACACATACCAAAGCTCGTTAGGACTATCGGTTTATTTGACTTTGGCAATGCACAAACACCCGATTATGTGAATGGTGCCGAGTTACTCGTCATTTAAACCAACGTCCCCAAACCTATATTTTTTTCTACACTTTTCACAATAATTTCAGCACTTCATTCACATCATTCATTCATCAACAACTTCACCCCACACTTGCTTTTCACACACATCAACACACTAGCATGCTCCTATTCCCGGATGGGTCAAAAAGAGGTCAAATTTTTCATCAATTGAGGTGTTCAAACAACATGATCAAGATGAGAAGTAGAGAGAAATGAATTGCCTTAATCACTCCTAAATGTTGTGCAAGAACTAGCATGTGATTTCGACTATCAATCCTCAATCCAATCAAGGCAAGCATTCATGATCACAATTCACACATGGGATTCAAGATAAGTACTTCAAGTCCACATATGCATACATCAATTCAACACATAAGGCTATCCATAGCCAATTCATAAGACAATTTCATCATAAGGGTCATTCCCAAGCTTAGAAGCACTAAAATTTTTTAAATTTTCTCATTTTTTTTGGATTTTTCGAAATATGTATGTACAATGCAAGACATAATGAAACATGTGACAATATTAAACTATCCTAGATGCTAATCATGCAAGTGATCATGAAAACCCCACCCCATACTTAGAAACACATTGTCCCCAATGTGCAAACTAAATAAAGAAGTGAAAGAGAGTCCTCACAATGTAAAATTGGCGATGCTTTGGTATTTCGGTTCACATCGAATGATGATGGTGGTTGATCGATCAAGGATGGTAGAGAGCTGTTGATGTTCATTATGGTGTCGGAAACCGCGCTTGGCACCGCAAGCCGTCCAAGTTCCACGTCCGCTCCACCCATGCTTGATTGGAGATCATCACTTTCCTTGGCAGAAGGAAAAATCGGACCATCTACCCAGGAAAATCGGCCGATTTTGTGCAAGATCAGTCCGATTTTCCTGGGTGCTTTCTTCCTCATCCATGTGCTCGGATCTTGTACCTTCAGCAGTTCCATGAGGTTTTCACATGACCTCCAACATCTCATAACACATGACAATCAACAAGATCTAGCACCCAAAAACACAAAAGAAAAACAAAGCACACCAAGGGCAAGATCAAACAAAAACAAGAAAAACGAA
The DNA here is from genome assembly GCA_033239125.1 of Fagopyrum homotropicum. Classification (NCBI taxonomy): domain Eukaryota; kingdom Viridiplantae; phylum Streptophyta; class Magnoliopsida; order Caryophyllales; family Polygonaceae; genus Fagopyrum; species Fagopyrum homotropicum. The sequence goes on from BSWB01000002.1 coordinate 104,311,967, forward strand.
AGAGAAAAATATGTACCAATGGGTTGCCTCCCATTAAGCGCTTCTTTAAGGTCATTAGCTTGACCAAATGCAGGAGCGTTTCACTCAAGGTGAAGTGGGGCGATCACTTCCACCGGGGCTTCCGGGATGTACTTCTTCAAACGGTGCCCATTCACCTTAAAGTTACCACAATGATCTCCTCCTATCTCCACCGCTCCATGAGGAAAGATCTTCCTCACAACATAAGGACCCGTCCATCTTGACTTGAGCTTTCCGGGGAAGAGCCGCAACCTTGAGTTGAAGAGAAGGACAAGGTCGCCTTCACTCAACCCTTTCGGGATGAGACGCTTATCATGCCAATGTTTGGTCCTTTCTTTGTAAATCCGGGCGTTTTCATAGGCATCCAACCGGATCTCCCCAAGAGCGTTTATATCAAGCAACCTCTTCTCTCCGGCCTCCTTGAGGTCAAAATTCAGCCACCTTATGGCCCAATATGCCCTATGCTCCATCTCTACCGGAAGGTGGCAAGATTTTCCATAAACTAGCTTGTAGGGAGTGGTGCCAATCGGTGTCTTGAAAGCGGTTCTATAAGCCCACAAAGCATCATCGAGCTTCATAGCCCAATCCTTTCTTGTTCTGGAAACCGTCTTCTCAAGTATCCCTTTTATCTCCCGGTTGGAGATCTCCACTTGGCCACTAGTTTGGAGATGGTAAGGTGTTGCCACCTTATGAGTCACCCCATACTTAGCCAAAAGTGCCCCAAAGTTCCTATTAGTGAAGTGCTTCCCTCCATCACTTATGATCACCCTTGGTGTTCCAAACCTAGGAAAGATCACTCGGTTGAAGAACCACACCACAACCTTGGCATCATTTGTGGGAGAAGCGATTGCTTCCACCCATCTCGACACATAGTGCACCGCCAATAGGATGTAGAGGTTGCCACATGAAGAAGGGAATGGTCCCATGAAGTCCACACCCCAAACATCAAATATCTCCACTTCTTGTATGTTGTTCAAGGGCATCTCGTTCCTCCTTGAGATTTTGCCCGTCCTTTGACAAGCATCACAAGCTACCACAAAATTCTGCACATCCTTGAACAAACTTGGCCAAAAGAAACCCGATTGCAATACCTTAGCACATGTCTTGTGTGAGCTAGCATGGCCTCCACATGGCAAAGAGTGACAATGCCGGATCACACTCTCCACCTCATCCTCCGGTATGCATCTCCTAAAGACTCCATCCGGCCCTCTTTTGAACAAAAGAGGTTCACTCCAATAGTAATGCCTCACATCCTTGAAGAATTTCTTCCTTTGGGCATAGGATAAACCGGGTGGCACCTCCTCACACACAAGGTAGTTCACAATATCGGCATACCATGGCTCATTACCTCTTGACACATGAAACAAGCATTCCTCTACCATTTGCAATTGCTCATCCCGGAATGAGTCATCAATCGGGATGTCGTCTCTCTCAAGCTCCAATGGTGGGAGTCTACTAAGGTGATCCGCCACAGAATTTTCGGAGCCCTTCTTGTCCCGGATTTCCAAGTCAAACTCTTGAAGAAGAAGGATCCACCGAATGAGGCGAGGCTTGGCATCTTTCTTTGTGAGGAGGTAACGGATCGCAGCATGATCCGTGTACACAATGACCTTTGCTCCAACAAGATATGACCGGAACTTCTCAAAGGCATACACCACCGCTAGCAACTCCTTCTCGTTTGTGGTATAGTTAAATTGGGCATCATCTAGCGTCTTGCTAGCATAATAGATGGCATGTGCCCATCTTTCTTTTGTCCTAAAACAGCCCCAACGGCCATATCACTTGCATCACACATCACTTCAAATGGTAAGCTCTAATCCGGAGGTTGCATGATGGGGGCGGTGATCAAAGCATCCTTCAACCTACAAAAAGCCTCAAGGCAATCCTTGGAGAAAACAAACTCAACATCTTTCATTAGTAGGTTAGTAAGAGGCTTAGAGATCTTAGAGAAATCTTTAATGAATCTCCGGTAAAAACCGGCATGCCCTAGAAAACTTCTTACCCCCTTCACCGAGGTAGGTGGTGGCAACTTCTCTATCGTCTCTATCTTAGCCCTATCAACCTCAATGCCTCGGTTGGACACCAAGTGACCCAACAGAATACCTTCACTTACCATGAAGTGGCATTTCTCCCAATTCAAGACAAGATTTGTCTCCTCACATCTCTTAAGCACCAAAGACAAGTTAGCTAAACAATCATCAAATGAAGATCCATAAACAGAAAAATCATCCATAAACACTTCCATGATGTTTTCTATATATTCAGAAAATATAGCCATCATACACCTTTGGAAGGTGGTGGGTGCATTACACAACCCAAATGGCATTCTCCTATATGCAAATGTACCCCAAGGACATGTAAATGTTGTTTTCTCTTGGTCATCCGGGTGAATAGGAATTTGGAAGAACCCACTATAACCATCTAAGTAACAAAAGTGTGAATTTTGAGCTAATCTTTCTAGCATTTGGTCAATAAAGGGAAGAGGGAAGTGGTCTTTCCTAGAGGCCATATTTAGTTTCCTATAGTCTATACACATCCTCCATCCCGTAACCATTCTAGTAGGGATTAGTTCATTATTCTCATTAGTTACTACGGTCATACCACCCTTCTTAGGAACCACATGTACGGGACTAACCCATTTACTATCCGAAATCGGGTAGATGGTTCCCGCATCTAGCAACTTAATGTCTCTTTCTTGACTACCTCTTTCATTATAGGATTCAATCTTCTTTGATGTTCAATAGATGGTTTATGGTCATCTTCCATCAATATCTTATGCATGCACAAAGAGGGATTAATGCCAACAAGGTCATCAATGGTGTATCCTATTGCCTTTCTATGCAGTTTCAATTCAGTCAACAATCTATTAAGCTCATCATCATTAAAAGATGCATTCACAATCACCGGATAAGTAGAATTTGAACCAAGGAAAGCATACTTTAAATGAGAAGGAAGGGGTTTTAGATCAAGTTTAGGAGGACCTTTATCGGTTGGAGATGATCCATACAATGTAGGTTGAGATGATTCCAAAGCCATGGAAGCCTCACCTAAGTCCCTTGATGATTGCTCACAAACACTTGGATGATGCTCAAAAGACTCAGGAAAATCGACCCTCTGTGAAGAAAATCGGACGATCTGGGGGTCGATTTCAGTTTCTGGAATTGCAAAATCGGATGAAAATTCAGGATTTATGCAAAAATCGGCCGATTTTTGCACCCTCTGTCCGATTTTTCTACAGGTATTTGTCCCTTCTTTTAATACTTCAAATCCAACACTTGGTAGCTCATCCAATGCATTCAAGGCCTTGATCACTTCATTGCTACTCTCCTCAACTCCTTTCTCCATCAAACTCGAGCTAAGAACCTTCTCAAGTGGATCCTTGAGCAAGATTGAGCTCACAACTTCTCTAGACTCCTCTTCCTCAACAATGTTGAAGACATCTTCACCTAGGGCCGGCCCCTTAACCATTGTGGACAAATTAAACTTGATGTTCTCTTCTCCAATGTTGAAAGAGAGAATTCCATTCTTGCAATCCACCAAACATCCCGAAGTAGCTAGGAAAAGTCTCCCCAAGATGTTAGGAACCGGGTAGTCCGCCGGGATGTCCAAAACAACGAAGTCTATGGGCACATAGAACTTCTCTAGTTGCACCTGAATGTCTTCCAAGATCCCAACCGGGTGAGTGATTGAATGGTCCGCTATGTAAAGGGTCATCTTGACCGGCTTTGGCTCTCCTAGCCCAACCTTGTTGCAAAGTGCAAGCGGGATGATGCTTACACTTGCCCCAAGATCACATAAGGCGTCATACTTCACTTCTCCCACTCCGATTGGCACACAAAAGGATCCCGGATCTCTTAGCTTAGGAGGCATCTCTTCCTTTATAGTTTGAATTAACTCCGAGGACCTCTTTGTCATCCTCACTTCTCCATACTCCTCCAAATTCCTCTTGTTGGAGAGTATTTCCTTCAAAAACTTGCCATATGCCGGCATACCTAGAATAGCATCCATGAACGGAATGTTAATATGCAATTTAGACATAAGTTCAAGGAATTTACCGAAGTGTTTGTCCAAACGAGCTCTTGCTCGTGATTGTGGGAATGGTAGTGGTGGCTTGTATGGAGGTGGTGCCACATATGATGGCTCATCATCCTTGCTCTTTCCTCCATGTTCTTGCAATAGCTCTTCTTCTATCACCACTTGCTTCCCCTTGTCATTTCCCTTAGGTAAGGGATCCTTCATGATCAGCCCACTCCTTGTTGTAATAGCCAACACTTGGCCTCTTGGGTTATCTTCAGTTCTTCCGGGAAGCTTTCCCGGATCTCTATGAGCTTCACCCGCCTTTTGGAACACTTGTGCTTCCAACACCTTTTGAGATTTAGAAATGGAAGTCACCGTGCTCTCAAGACCACTCAACCTTCCAAGCAATTGCTCAAACATCATCTCGGTTCTATCCTTTGGAGGTTGAGTAAATCCGGGTGGAGGTTCTTGTGAAGCTTTTGGTGGTGGAGCTGCGCTTGTGGAAGCGGGAGGGTTCAAGGCTCCATCCGGGTTAGAATAGGAAAACCCGGGATGGTTGTGGTTAGGCCGGTAATTGTTGAATTGCCGGTTGTTGTTGAAGTTCCTTGGGCCTTGATAGTTGTTGTAGTTGCCCCTTCCCATGTAGTTCACATCTTCCTCCTTGGAAGACAAGTTTGCTTGCACTTGCACTTGAGGGCATGCTTGACTCTTCAAAGTTGTAGCACACAACTCCGTCAAAGACTTAAGCTCATTATTGATTGCATCAAGCTTGAAGTTACTCATGGAGACTTCACTCACCTCATATGCTCCCGCTTTCCTCCCATCACTCTTCCTATGGGAGTACTTTTCAATCACCAAAGCTTGTTTCTCTACAAACTCCCAAGCTTTATCCACATTCTTTTCCATGAAAGTCCCACCAGAAAGAGATTGAAGCTTGAATTGGCTATCTTCATCAAGTCCCTTGAAGTAGATCTCCAATAGCTCAATTTTCGGTATACCATGGTGTGGACAATCTAGGAGAAGGTCTTTGAACATCTCCCAAGACTTTAATAGACTTTCTCTATGCTTCATTACAAAGGCATTGATCTTCCCTCTTAGCTCGGTAGTCTTGGAAGGTGGGAAGAACTTAGTCAAAAACTCGGTTGTCATCTCTTCCCAAGTACTCAGTCGCCCTTGTGGAATAGCTTGATACAAAGCCAAGGCTTTATCCTTAAGTGAGAAGGAGAAAGCCCTAAGCTTATGGTTGTTGCTCTCCAATCTAGGCAGTCAAAGAGTCTCCATCAAGATCTCATAGTTCATCAAGTGTTGATGGGGAGACTCTCCTTCCATCCCTCCAAATTGATTATGCCGGATCATTTGTAGAACTTGAGGGCGGAGCTCGTAATCATGGGCTGCGGGATCTCCTAAGTTCACACCCGGACGGTGTGCTCTTTGTGCCAGATCCATACGTTGCCCTAACGTTCGTGGCTCTTCAATAGCAATGGGCACAACCCGAATATTAACCGCCGCCGGCTGCGGTTGTGGTGGAGGTGGAGGTTGTTGACGATTAAGCTCTCTTTGCACAAGAGCTTGCCTAATCTCTTCAATCTCCCTCCTAGTTGCTTCCTGCCTCTCATTGGCAAGTCTCCTTTCATTCTCCAAGAGCTCATCTCTTAGCCTAATTTTCTCTAAAGCATCATCCAACTCATCTTGGAGATCTCTTCCGGCCATCTCTTTTCCCTTCCTAATGCTCTTGGATCTAGATCTAAGGTTTTTTACCGGCTCGGGATCGAATGGAGCTAAATCCTTGCCACGAGATCTTCACATACACCTAAAGAGTGAGAGATGTCCTGAAAAGCAAAGACACAAACCAAACGAGATCAAAAGCAACAAGAAAGATCTACACTATAAACAATCACAAAAATGACTCAATCTAGACGTAGTCCCCGGCAACGGCGCCAAAAACTTGTTACGCTAAGATTGTGTAGCACAAAAGTCTTACAGTTTATAAACTCGATATAATTTCCTAACTCCTAGCGAACCCACAGTGTATGGGTCGTTTTGTAGCAAGGATAGTATTCTGAGGTCGAACACGAAGACTAAGGTGAGATCAAATCAAACAAGTGATCATAGATAGTGTGAATCTAGTCTAAGAAAAGAGAAAGAAATAAAGAAATGAAAATCATGATATTTTTTGTTGGGTTTTTGTGGTGATCAAGCAAGATCACAAATCGAGTAAGATAATGAATCAAACTAACAACTCAAGCTAGCAAAATAAACAAACGACACAAACTCAAGATATGTGATCAAAGAGAGAAAAGTGGATTCTAGAGGTCAAGATTTCCGGTTATGGCATTGGACTCAAGCTTCTAAAGATTCTAAGGACAACGCTACGGTTGGGAAAGGGTGTTTCTCTAGTGGAAGCAATTACCGGGTAAGTCTCTCGCATCACTAATCCCGCATTAAACTCCTATTACCAAGTAGGTCTCTAGGGGTTAAAGTTGGGAATTCTACACAAACCGGACTCTACTTAAGGGGCAAATCTCTCCTTACCGGGTAAGTCTCGGAAAAGGCAAGACTCAAGCAACAATCCTGGCACACTCAATCCAATAGCGGCTTATGAGGCTCACTACTACCTAGAGTTCATCATCTTAGGTATCTAAGATCGGAAATCACCGGGTAGGTCTCTTCCCTCACTTAGGTTGCTAGCATTAGGTGACCCTAAGCTATATTATGCTTAATAAACACTAGGATTCTAACAACCTAACATCCTAACACACAGATTCATCAATTAAAGAGCAACAGAGAGAAAAATCGGGTGGATCATATCATAAATCGGACGATCTGGCTATGAACAGGTCGATTTTCTCGTCTAGGTTAGGTATTGTGCATACGAATCATCCTAAACTAACATACAAGTCCATCCTATCATCACCCAAGCCATAACCATCAATCCATCACTCCAGAATCACAATAAACTAGCCAATAATATGCATTTCAAGATCCAAAATCATCACACAAACACACATGGTTTTCATAGATAGATGATGAAAGATAAGCAAGTAAAATCAATAAATCTCAGCTGAATATAAGTTCAAGCAAGACTTACAACCCTTCAAAAGAAGTTCCAAAACGTTCCTAACAATCCTTCCAAGAGTTCTTCAACCAAAATCACTAAAAATCACTCAATAACTCACTTTCACTCTAAGATTTGGTGTTCTTCTTCTTCCCCCAAAAATGAGAGAGTTTTTCTTCTTCCCCAAGTCTATCCTCCAATTGGAATGAGGTGTGTGTGAAAGAATGTGGGAGAGATGCCTCAGCAACAGCTTGTAGGACCACTTATATTCTCCATCAAGAGCAAGGCCGGACAAAGAGATCGTGGGACACGTGGCTTAAGCTGTCAAAGGTCAGAAAATCAACCCAATCAGATAAATCGGCCGATTTTCCTGAGTGCTGGTCCGATTTTCTTCAACAGAGGCTTGTTATGATCGTCTAGCCATGAATTGCTCCATTGCTTGCACCAATAAGGGTCCTTGTGTCCTTCGTTGCTCCAATTATGTTCCTTCAAAGCCTTGGATGTGTACCAAAATGAGGCTTGACCCTCGAATGTATCGATTAATGTCCAAAAGATCCCCAAAATACCTACAAAACCGACAAAAGCTCGTGTGGACGTCTTTTCTAGAAATATGCACGAAATGAGTGTAAACGTCGTGAACTAATGTCAAACCGTGCATCAATAACGGGAAAAACTATCTAAATGAATGCCTATACTAATGTCATAAATCACGTTATCAGTTCCGTTATAAATGGGGGTTACCTTGGACTCTTGAGTCCACCATACAATTCTCAGAAGCCCAGGTTCCTTAATCGGCGTTGTTTGTAATATTTCCTTCCAAATCTCTGTTGACTATGTTACAAGGCTTCGATCCTTTCGATATTGGCGTTGTGATTCTTCTTAGATTTCTTATCTTGAAAGAAGACAAAACGTCTCCAGGCTTGTGAAGTCTACCTTTCGCGCTTACATTAAGTTGTAAGTCTCCATTCCATGTTAATTGTGATCTGTCAAAATTTCCTTAGCTAGTAGGTAAACGTTGCTCACAACAATCCTTTTATACTTCTTTAGTTCGTTCTACCTTCCACCCTTCCGCTTCTTATGGCCTAACTCCATTTCTCTAGTCCGATTGTGTCATTCATCTGACATAAATAGTCGTTTCAATTGTTCCACGATAGCTTGCAAGTGTCATAGAAATTCTTATGGCCGTAATGATCATCCACTTGTAGTTCCTTTTGCATGGACCATCTGTATTGATGGCTTAGGTCCCATGATAATTCGGGTTACTCTGGACTCTCGAGTCTAGCAAGGCCGTTCTCCCATACAGATTTCTTCACTGGAGTTAGTGGAATATCGCCTTCATGAACTCCGTTGACCCTGCTACAGGCTTCCATTATTTGGATATTGGCGTCGCGGTTTCTTTCAAACTGCTTATATCTCTGAGGAGGGTCAAAACCTCTCCACATTTGTGGGGTGTGCCTTTTTGCTTTTACACTCAATTGTAGGTCTTCATTTCGTGCACCTTAGATTATCACACCTAGATTGACACTCTGTCTCTTCTGGTTTCTAATGCCAATAATGGTCTATGAGGCATCCGCCTCGATGGTAATGTCCTTAATTCCGCAATCTTGGTTGTACTCAATTCTACTTGTCTCGTTCCAATATTGTTATCTCTACTCAGCACTCTTGTAGTCTCTTGCAAGGTTCTTATAATTCATCTCTCGGCTTCATACAACCAAATCCCTTGTATGACCTTCTATTTCTTCTATCTGAGTTGACTCGGGAATTCTTCCTCATTTGATTGTACTCATGGTCAAAGTTATCTCCACATCTTTACTTCTTCGCCTATTAGTTCTTTGGATGGTTAACAAGGGTTACTAGGACGCCCACCCGAGTATAATACTTGATCCAAGGTTCGAGTCCTTTGTCTCTTGTTGAAAACTCTTCAAGTCTGCTACCGATTTATCATGAGGCGATAATCGCTTCATGATATCACAATTAAAGGATATAATATATCCTTTAGGAAACTAACATACTACACTTATACATATATATATAACATACATTAATGCTCATCAAAGTAAGTGTATATGCTAACTCAATCCTTTTATTATCTTTAATCAGGTGATAGGTGATAACACGATTTATGACTTAGGATTAGGCACTCATTTAGATAATTTTTCCGCTCATTCATGCATGGTTTGCACTAGTTCGTGACGGTTTGCACTCAATTCATGTATTTTGTCGAGATAGACGTCTACACGGATTTTTGCATGCTTTGTAGGTATTTTGGGAGGTTTAGGAGCTAAATCGATACATTTGAGGATCGTTCCTCGAGATGACACAACTTCGGACTCATTGGGAAGCAAGCTAGGAGCTAAGGAGGACACATGGGACCTTGTTGGTGCATGTCATGCGCCAAATTGAGGCTTGATGATCCAAAACAAGTAGAGGCACCAAAACCACGGCCATTGGGACCTTGTTGTCCCACGATCTTCTTAGCCGACTCTTGCAATTTGTTGAGGATATAAGGTGGTCCTGCAGGCTGTTAGAAACAGACCCCATCACTCCATTCTCACCCACACTCTCAACAACACATATTCTCTTATTGGAAGATTGTATTGGAGCTACTCTTGGAGGAGAAGAAAGGATTCCATTGGAGAAGAAGAGAAGAACACACCATTCTTAGTTTTTTTTATAGTTTTGAGTGAGTTTGGTGAAGACGTTTTGCAAGGTTTTGTAAGAATCGATTGAACCTTCTTTTGAAGGGTTGTAAGTCTTTCTTAAAGTCATATTCAGCTTGGATTTCTTGTTCACTTGCTTCATCTCTTTTTCACTTCGTTTACTTGCCATGAAAACCTTGATTATATGTTTGATGAGTTTGATTGTGATGATGCATGTTGTTGGCTAAATAGATGCGATTCTAGGGTAAGAAAAAGATGGTTATGGCTTGGACTATGATAGAATGGACTTAGAAATATCTTTGGATGTTTTGTTTGCTCGAACCTAGGCTCTGTTCAAAATCACGGTATGTTCTAAAGGGTTCCACGGCCGTGGACTTGATGATCTACCCGTGATTTCGTCAGACTTGCTTGTATTGATAAATCTAAGTGTTAGGTTGTTAGATTGTTGAAACCCTAGTGTTTGTTGAGTTAGACCTACCCTAGGGTGACCTAGTGTTATTAACTAAGTGCGAGAAGAGACCTACCCGGTGATTTTTGTTCTTAGATACCGAAGATGATGAACCCTAGGTAGTAGTGAGCCTCATAAGCCGCTATTGGACTGAGTGTGCTAGGATTGATGTTTAGGACTTGCCTTCCCGAGACTTACCCGGTAAGGAGAGGTTAGATCCCTAGATGACAATCCGGTTTGTGTAGAATTCCTATCCTTAGGCTCTTTGAGACTTACCCGGTGATGAGACCTTAGGAACGGACTAGTGGACCATGAGACCTACCCGGTGATTAATCCCAATCTAGAAACACTCGCTCCCAACATACTATAGCTGATCCAAGGAATGATTAGATAGCTTGAGTCCTATGCCAAAACCGGAATTTCCAACCCCTAGAATCCACTTTTCTCTCTTGATTACCCATTTCTTGTTTGAGTTTGTTTGCTTGCCTTGATAGCTTAGTTATTTGTTAGTCATGCATGATTTGCGATCCTTGATTGATCACCACAAAAACCAATCCAAAAACATTGAGATTTTCATTTCTTTATTTCTTTCTCTTTTCTCTTAGCCTAGATCAACACTATCCTTAGTCCCTAATCGATTCAATTTCACCTCAGTCTTTGTGTTCGACCTCCGAATACTATCCCTACTACAAAACGTCTCGTACACTGCGGGTTCGCTAAGAGTTAGGAGAAATATATCGAGTATAAATTTAAGACTTTTGCGTGACACGTTCTTAGCGTAACAAGTTTTTGGCGCCGTTGCCGGGGACTAGGTTAAGATTGAGTGGTTGTTTGTGATTGTTTATAGTGTAGGTCTTTCTTGTTGCTTTTGATCTCGTTTGGTTTGTGTCTTTGCTTTTCAGAACATCTCTCACTCTTTAGGAGCATGCGAAGATCTCATGGCAAGGATTTAGCTTCATTCGATCCTGAACCGGCGAAAACCCTTAGATCTAGATCCAAGAGCATTAGAAAGGGAAAAGAGATGGCCGGAAGAGATCTCCAAGCTGAGTTGGATGAAGCTTTAGAGCAAATTAGACTAAGGGATGAAGCCTTGGAGAATGAGAGGCGACTTGCCAATGAGAGGCAAGAAGCAACTAGGAGGGAGATTGAAGAGATTAGGCAAGCTCTTGTGCAAAGAGAGTTTAATCGTCAACAACCTCCACCTCCACCACAACCGCAATCGGCGGTCAATATTCGGGTTGTGCCCATTGTTATTTAAGAGCCACAAACGTTAGGGCAACGTATGGATCCGGCACAAAGAGCACACCTCCGGGTGTGAACTTAGGAGATCCCGCAGCCCATGATTACGAGCTCCGCCCTCAAGTTCTACAAATGATCCGGCATAATCAATTTGGAGGGATGGAAGGAGAGTCTCCTCATCAACACTTGATGAACTATGAGATCTTGATGGAGACTCTAAGACCGCCTAGATTGGAGAGAAACAACCATAAGCTTAGGGCTTTCTCCTTCTCACTTGAGGATAAAGCCTTGGCTTGGTATCAATCCATTCCACAAGGGCGAGTGAGTACTTGGGAGGAGATGACAACCGAGTTTTTGACAAAGTTCTTCCCACCTTCAAAGACTACCGAGTTAAGAGGGAAGATCAATGCCTTCGTGATGAAGGATAGAGAAATCTTATTCAAGTCTTGGGAGAGGTTCAAAGACCTTCTCCTAGATTATCCACACCATGGTATATCGAAAATAGAGCTTTTGGAGATCTACGTCAAGGGACTTGATGAAGATAGCCAATTCAAGCTTCAATCTCTTTCCGGTGGGACTTTCATGGAAAAGAATGTGGATGAAGCTTGGGAGTTTGTAGAGAAACAAGCTTTGGTGATTGAGAAGTACTCCCATAGAAAGAGTGATGGGAGGAAAGTGGGAGCATATGAGTTGAGTGAAGTCACCATGAGTAACTTTAAGCTTAATGCAATCAACAATGAGCTAAAATCTTTGAGGGAGTTGTGTGCTACAACTTTGAAGAATCAAGCAAGCCCTCAAGTGCAAGTACAAGCAAATTTGTCTAGGGCTGGGTAAAATGAGCCAAACGAAACCGAACCGAGGCTTACCAACCGAACCAATTAAATTGGTTACCAACACGTTGGTTACCAATTTAATTGGTACGGTACTACCGAACCAATTACAAAGAGTTGGTTGGTAGGTGGTAACGATATCCGCGTACCACGGGATTACCGTACCAACCGAGTTTTTTTTTAAAAAAATAATAAATAATATATACATACTAATCTTAATATAATACTTCATATATAATTATATATGCAATTCTTTTGTACCATTAGATGTAAATTCAAGTAATGTTTTAATCTCACCCCTCCATTGAAGTGCTTTCTCAGTTTACTAATTTAGCCATCTAGCATTTACACTTTACGCCCACGGCTTCCCAAATCCCAAATTGAAACACAAAGTTCAAGCTCTCTACTATTCTTGCGTTCCGCTGCAGCCAAAACCTAATAGGCTAATACTCATCCCTTTCTCCTAATTTTCATCTCTTGTTCTCTTGATTCTTACATAATATATTCTCTTCACTCTTAATTCTCTGCAGATCAATCAACCCGTTAGAAGTTTAGAACCCTAAAAGAGAAGCAATCAGCTCGTTCGATACTACGAGAAGCCCTATAATCCATAGAGAACTTTCAGGTATTTTTCTTCTTTGCGATTGAATCAACTTGCTCAATCAAGGCTATGAGGCAGGAAGGAATGCAACAAGCTCTAGGTCGATCAAATATGAAATCATGTGGAGCACAAGTCAAGATTGGACCATTGAACTCCCTAGCCTATAACTTGGGATGATGATTGCATATTTAATTATTTTCCTTTGGTTTTTAATGAAGTATGATGTTCTATGAACTTGTTAAACATATTGTACTCGAATTTGCGGGTTGTTGAATTGTTGACGTTCTTGTCTTGTTTAAATATTGTACTCGAATTTGCGGATTGTTGAATTGATGAAGTTCTTGTCTTATTAAAATTTAATTTTAGCAAACATATAAGTTGGTAAAATGTCATTACCAACCGAACCAACCGAAAAAGTTGGTATACCGAAGAGTTGGTAAATGGGTTTAGGTGGTTGGTAATGGTACAAGATTTCTCATTACCAATTATAGTTGGTTGGTAGGTGGTAAGGATAAAAATAAGTTGGTAATGTACCGAACCCAGCCCTAAATTTGTCTTCCAAGGAAGAGGATGTGAACTATATGGGAAGGGGAAACTACAACAGCTATCAAGGCCCAAGGAACTTCAACAACAACCGTCAATTCAACAACTACCCGCCTAATCACAACCATCCCGGGTTTTCCTATTCTAACCCAGATGGAGCCTTGAACCCTCCCGCTTCCACAAGCGCAGCTCCACCACCAAAGGCTTCACAAGAATCTCCACCCGGATTTACTCAACCTCCAAAGGATAGAACCGAGATGATGTTTGAGCAATTTCTTGGAAGGTTGAGTGGTCTTGAGAGCACGGTGACTTCCATTTCTAAAGCTCAAAAGGTATTGGAAGCACAAGTGTTCCAAAAGGCGGGTGAAGCTCATAGAGATCCGGGAAAGCTTCACGGAAGAACCGAAGACAACCCAAGAGGCCAAGTGTTAGCCATCACAATAAGGAGCGGGTTGAGCATGAAGGATCCCTTACCTAAGGGAAATGACAAGAGGAAGCAAGTAGTGGTAGAGGAAGAGCCATTACAAGAAGATGGAGGCAAGAGCAAGGATGATGAGCCAACATATGTGGCGCCGCCTCCATAAAAGCCACCACTACCATTCCCACAATAACGAGCAAGAGCTCGCTTGGTCAAACACTTTGGTAAATTCCTTGAACTTATGTCTAAATTGCATATTAACATTCCGTTCATGAATGCTATTCTAGGTATGCCGGCATATGGCAAGTTTTTGAAAGAAATACTCTCCAACAAGAGGAAGTTGGAGGAGTATGGAGAAGTGAGGATGACGAAGAGGTCCTCAGAATTGATCCAAACCATGAAGGAGGAGATGCTTCCTAAGCTAAGAGATCCGGGATCCTTTTGTGTGCCAATTGGAGTGGGAGAAGTGAAGTATGAAGCCCTATGTGATCTTGGGGCAAGTGTAAGCATCATACCGCTTGCACTTTGCAACAAGGTTGGACTAGGAGAGCCAAAGCCGGTCAAGATGACCCTCTACATGGCGGACCATTCAATCACTCACCCGGTTGGAATATTGGAAGACATACCGGTGCAACTAGGGAAGTTCTATGTGCCCATAGACTTCGTTGTTTTGGACATCCCGGCGGACTATCCGGTTCCCATCATCTTAGGGAGACCTTTCTTGGCTTCATCCGGATGCTTGGTGGATTGTAAGAATGGAATTCTCTCCTTCAACATTGGAGAAGAGAATATTAAGTTCAAACTATCCACAATGATGAAGGGGCCAACCCTTGGTGAAGATGTGTTCAACATTGTCGAGCAAGAGGAGTCTAGAGAAGTTGTGAGCTCGATCTTGATCAAGGACCCCTTGGAGAAGGTTCTTAGCTTAACTTTGATGAAGGAAGGAGTGGAGGAGGCATGCAATGAAGAAATTAAGGCTTTGGAAGCATTGGAAAAGGAGACAAGAGCTGAATTTGAAGCACACGAAGGTGTGCTGAATTCCTGTAGGAACCACGGCCAGGAAGGGGAAATCACGCCCGTGTTTTTACCCGTGGAACTCTCTAGAGTGCTCCGAAATGCTAGCTTTGCAAGTTCCACGGCCATGGTTGTACCAGAGCCCGTAATTTTTCCCGTGGTTTCTCCAGAAACTGCATTGGTTGTTGATCAAGCTTCAAGGAGCCTTGAGGAGTCTTCCATGGCTTTGGATTCATCTCAACCAACATTATACGGATCGTCTCCACTCGATAAAGGTCCTCCAAAACATGAACTCAAACCCCTCCCCTCTCATTTGAAGTATGCTTTTTTTGGTGAGAACTCTACATATCCGGTTATTGTGAATGCATGCTTGAATGATGATGAACTTGCTAGATTGTTGCATGAGATAAGATTGCATAGGAAAGCTATAGGCTATACCATTGATGATTTATTTTGCATTAAACCTTCTTTGTGTATGCATAAGATCTTAATGGAAGATAATCATAAACCTTCAATTGAACATCAAAGAAGACTAAACCCTATCATGAAAGAAGTAGTGAAGAAGGAGATCCTTAAATTGCTAGATGCGGGAATCATTTTCCCGATTTCGGATAGTAAGTGGGTTAGTCTCGTGCATGTGGTTCCTAAGAAGGGTGGGATGACTGTAGTGACTAATGAGAATAATGAACTAATCCCAACTAGAACGGTTACGGGATGGAGGATGTGTATTGACTATAGGAAGCTTAACATGGCCTCTAGGAAAGATCACTTCCCTCTTCCTTTCATTGACCAAATGCTAGAGAGATTAGCTCAACATTCCCATTTTTGTTACTTAGATGGCTATAGTGGATTCTTCCAAATCCCTATTCACCCCGATGATCAAGAGAAAACTACATTCACATGTCCTTGGGGTAAATTTGCATATAGGAGAATGCCATTTGGGTTGTGTAATGCACCCGCCACCTTTCAAAGGTGTATGATGGCCATCTTTTCTGAGTATATTGAAAACATCATGGAAGTGTTTATGGATGATTTATCTGTTTATGGATCTTTATTTGATGATTTCTTAGCTAACTTGTCTTTAGTACTTAAGAGATGTGAGGAGACAAACCTTGTCTTGAATTGGGAGAAATGCCACTTCATGGTAGTGAAGGTAATGTGTTGGGACACTTGGTGTCCAACCGAGGCATTGAGGTTGATAGGGCTAAAATAGAGACAATAGAGAAGTTGCCACCACCTACCTCGGTGAAGGGGGTAAGGAGTTTTCTAGGGCATGCCGGTTTTTACCGGAGATTTATTAAAGATTTCTCTAAGATTTCTAAGCCTATTACTAACCTACTAATGAAAGATGTTGAGTTTGTTTTCTCTAAGGATTGCCTTGAGGCTTTTTGTAGGTTAAAGAGTGCTTTGATCACCGCTCCCATAATGCAACCTCCGGATTGGAGTTTACCGTTTCAGATCATGTGCGACGCGAGTGAT
Source organism: Fagopyrum homotropicum (assembly GCA_033239125.1). Taxonomy (NCBI): domain Eukaryota; kingdom Viridiplantae; phylum Streptophyta; class Magnoliopsida; order Caryophyllales; family Polygonaceae; genus Fagopyrum; species Fagopyrum homotropicum. The sequence continues at coordinate 104,328,289 of BSWB01000002.1, forward strand.
GTAGCCGTCGGGGTTGTTTTCGGACATAGGAAAGATGGGCTTACACATGCCATCTATTATGCTAGCATGACGCTAGATGAAGCCCAACTCAACTATTCTACCACCGAGAAGGAGTTGCTAGCGGTTGTGTATGCATTTGAGAAGTTCCGCACGTATCTTGTTGGAGCGAAGGTCATAGTGTATACGGATCATACTGCGATCCATTATCTCCTTACCAAGAAGGATGCCAAGCCTCATTTGATTCGGTGGATCCTTCTTCTTCAAGAGTTTGACTTGGAAATCCGGGATAAGAAAGGGTCCGAAAATTCTGTGGCGGACCATCTTAGTAGACTACCTCCATTGGAGATTGGAAGAGATGACATCCCGATGGATGACTCATTCCGTGATGAGCAGTTGCAAATGATGGGAGTGTTTACTTCAAGTTTCTAGAGGAAGTTAGCCATGGTATGCCGACATTGTGAACTATCTTGTATGCGAGGAAGTGCCTCCCGGTTTGTCATATGCCCAGCGGAAAAAGTTCTTCAAGGATGTGAGGCATTACTATTGGAGTGAGCCGCTTTTGTTCAAGAGAGGGCCGTATGGAGTCTTTAGGAGATGCATACCGGAGGATGAGGCAGAGAGTGTGATCCGCCATTGTCACTCCTTGCCATGTGGAGGCCATGCGAGCTCACATAAGACATGTGCTAAGGTGTTGCAATCGGGCTTCTTTTGGCCAAGTTTGTTCAAGGATGTGCAGAATTTTGTGGTAGCTTGTGATGCTTGCCAAAGGACGGGCAACATCTCAAGGAGGAATGAGATGCCCTTGAACAACATACAAGAAGTGTAGATATTTGGTGTGTGGGGTGTGGACTTCATGGGACCATTCCCTTCTTCATGTGGCAACCTCTACATCCTATTGGCGGTGGACTATGTCTCTAGATGGGTGGAGGCAATCTCCTCTCCTACAAATGATGCCAAGGTTGTGGTGCGGTTCTTCAACCGAGTGATCTTCCCTAGGTTTGGAACACCAAGGGTAATCATAAGTGATGGAGGGAAGCACTTCACTAATAGGAACTTCGGGACACTTTTGGCTAAGTATCGGGTAACTCATAAGGTGGCAACACCTTACCATCCCCAAACTAGTGGCCAAGTGGAGATCTCCAACCGGGAGATAAAGGGAATTCTTGAGAAGACGGTTTCTAGGACGAGAAAGGATTGGGCTATGAAGCTCGATGATGCTTTGTGGGCTTATAGAACCGCTTTCAAGACACCGATTGGCACCACTCCTTACAAGCTAGTCTATGGCAAGTCTTGCCACCTTCCGGTAGAGATGGAGCATAGAGCATATTGGGCTATAAGGTGGTTGAATTTTGACCTCAAGGAGGCCGGTGAGAAGAGGTTGCTTGATATGAACGCTCTTGAGGAGATCCGGTTGGATGCCTATGAAAATGCCCGGATCTACAAAGAAAGGACCAAACGTTGGCATGATAAGCGTCTCATCCCGAAAGAGTTGAGTGAAGGCGACCTTGTCCTTATCTTCAACTCAAGGCTGCGGCTCTTCCCCGGAAAACTAAAGTCAAGATGGACGGGTCCATATGTGGTGAAGAAGATCTTTCCCCATGGAGCGGTTGAGATAGGAGGGGAGCATTGTGGAGATTTTAAGGTGAATGGACATCGGTTGAAGAAGTATATCCCGGGAGCTCCGGTGGATATAATTCCCCCACTTCACCTAGAGTGAGACGCCCCCGAGTTTGGTCAAGCTAATGATCTTAAAGAAGCGCTTGATGGGAGGCAACCCATTGGTAGACATCTTTCCCTTTTTCGTTTTTGTTTTTGTTTTTCTGTTTTTGTGTGTTTGGTGTGCTTTATGTGTGTGCTAGAGTCTTGGTAGCATGGAATCCTTCCATGGCATATGGATGATGATGATGAGTCCCTCATCAATTATGGGTGGAGCGGACACGGGACTTGGACGGCTAGCGGCGCCTAGCGCTGATCCCGACGCCATAACGAACACTTTGAGCTCTCTACCATCGTTCATAGGATCATCCGACATCACTCCACTTAAGTGATCCCAAATACCAAAGCAAGCCATTTTTACATTGTGAGAAACCTCTTTCACTCTTCTTTACTTCATTTACACATTGGGGACAATGTGTTTCTAAGTATGGGATGGGGTTTGCATGATCTTTTGCATGATTAGCATCTGGAAAAGATAGTTATGGCTTGGACTATGATAGAATGGACTTAGAAATATCTTTGGATGTTTTGTTTGCTCGAACCTAGGCTCTATTCAAAATCACGGTATGTTCTAAAGGGTTCCACGGCCGTGGACTTGATGATCTACCCGTGATTTCGTCAAACTTGCTTGTATTGATAAATCTAAGTGTTAGGTTGTTAGATTGTTGAAACCCTAGTGTTTGTTGAGTTAGATCTACCCTAGGGTGACCTAGTGTTAGCAACTAAGTGCGAGAAGAGACCTACCAGGTGATTTTTATTCTTAGATACCGAAGATGATGAACTCTAGGTAGTAGTGAGCCTCATAAGCCGCTATTAGACTGAGTGTGCTAGGATTGATGTTTAGGACTTGCCTTCCCGAGACTTACCCGGTAAGGAGAGGTTAGATCCCTAGATGACAATCCGGTTTGTGTAGAATTCCTACCCTTAGGCTCTTTGAGACTTACCCGGTGATGAGACCTTAGGAACGGACTAGTGGACCAATAGACCTATCCGGTGATTGATCCCAATCTAGAAACACTCGCTCCCAACATACTATAGCTGATCCAAGGAATGATTAGATAGCTTGAGTCCTATGCCATAACCGGAATTTCCAACCCCTAGAATCCATTTTTCTCTCTTGATTACCTATTTCGTGTTTGAGTTTGTTTGCTTGCCTTGATAGCTTAGTTATTTGTTAGTCTTGCATGATTTGCGATCCTTGAATGATCACGACAAAAACCAAGCCAAAAACATTGAGATTTTCTTTTCTTTATTTCTTTCTCTTTTCTCTTAGCCTAGATCAACACTATCCTTAGTCCCTAATCGATTCAATTTCACCTCAGTCTTTGTGTTCGACCTCAAAATACTATCCCTACCACTAAACGTCCCGTACACTGCGGGTTCGCTAGGAGTTAGGAGAAATATATCGAGTATAAGTTTAAGACTTTTGCGTGTCACGTTCTTAGCGTAACAATAGGTTATTACTAATGATACTTATTTTGTGACACGAGGGATTCCCAAACCTCGCCCCTGTCCCCGTTTACCAACGCGGAATGGTACTAATGCATCTGACCGTCTACCTGACTGGGCTGGTCGCAGGGAACCTTCTAGACTCTCGCAAGAGCTAGGCAGATGATGTCACGACCCGTTATCATACACTTGGATCAATTACGTAAATAATAAAGTCGGCCTAATCCGGTTTTGTTATTTATTATAACTAACAAACACCACTCATACACATTACCCTCATACAAGAAGCCAGCTAAGTAAGTCCGTGGACATACCTGAATCAGATCTCGATTCTCTTAATCACAGCTCAATCTGTAACTGTATAACTCGGTTGCCTGTCAAAGGAGGCAAGTGTGTCAGCACACTTTTTAGGTAATTAGAAGTCTAAGACTTCTAAGGTAGTAGATCCTATTAGAACAGAATTTAATACAGTACCACTTTATGGTAAAATGACTATTTTACCCTTCGTCACGAAACATCCAAAAATGTCATAATTCATGCCTAAACTCTTATTTGAGACAAAAGAGTTATATTCTAACTCCTAAAGATGATTTTGGTTACAAACTGAAAATTTACCCATTTTCCTATTCTGGGAAAGATCGTTAAGGTCCAAATTCGGCTTCAAATATGAAATTCGAATAGTCTTATAAAAATTCCGAAATAATTTCCTAGATCATCTATGATATCTCATCTACTCCTAGGAGCAAGAATTTATTAAAACTGTTCAACCATCGCTTCTACAAAAATTTCAAAAGTTGGTTACAACACTTAAAATATTCTATACTTAGCCAAAATATGAGTATGTTTTCTAACTGTACAACAAGTCCACTTTGACCCTCTATAACTCTAAATCCCACCGTTGGATTCATCCCAACTTTTGACATATTAACCTATGCATGGCACTAAACAACATCCCAAAAACGGAACGGTGAATCTTATCTTTAAGGCATCAAAAAGTATGCTCAAACTTGACTGATCAACACAGTTTCTGGAAATATAGCAAACACTTAACAAAACAGCACATTGTCTTAACTTTGAAAAATCATAACTCCTAAACCACTAGCTGGACTTATTCCAAATTTGGATATATTCTACTACAATATGCCAACTATATCATATCCAAAATTCAAGTCCACCAAAGATCAAAAGCCTATTCAAAACTATCTCACAAAACAGCATCACATGCTGTTTTTCCCAACACTACCAAATTTTAGTATGATCTACTATGTACTACTGACTACAACATATCCAAAATTCAGCCAAAAAGAAGAAGTCTAACTTACCCAAATCTGGACCCGAAATTGACTATTCCTCCCTTCCAAAAACTCATAAACTGCATCTATCTTTACTGTTTCTTCTATATATGGCTGTTCTGGCATGATTAGGAGGCATAAAGGACATTCATTATACATGAAAAGTGTGGAAGGAAGTGTAGGAAGAAAAGGGCATTAACCTTACCCGATTCTAAGACTCGAACGAGAGCAAGAAGGTTGCACAAGGTTGTTGTCGAGCCAGCTGTTGCACAGAAGCGGAGAGGCCGCTTGCAAGAGATCTATTGGTGTGAAGAGGCGAGATCTGTCCCTATGCTGTTGGTGGCGGTTGCACGACAGGGAAGGGGCTGCTTGGGAATGTACTTCTTCACGTGCAGCAAGGAGGGAGTGCCTCTGGCTTTGCTTGCCTCCTGTCGCAGAGGGGAGTATAAGGCCGGGCTGTTGTGGTGCAAAGGAGACAAATCTCCGATGGATTGCTGCTTGCGAAATCCACGTGCAGAAGGAGACAGATCTTGGATGGCTTGCTGCTTGCGAGATCCACGTGAAGAAGGGCGTTTTGCATTGATGGCGGTGTCCATGGCTGAGGATGGGGCTGAAGTGACTTGCTAGCGCCACCCATGGCTGTGTGCAGAAGGGGAGAGGAGCGCCGGCTGGGGTGTGCAGAAGAGGAGAGGAGCGCCGGCTGGAGTGTGTAGAAGAGGAGAGGAGCGCCGCTGGATGTTGCCAGCTTGCGTGGAGTAGAAGATGGTGCCGGCGTACGTGAGTTTCAAGACACGTGAATAGAATCTAGGGCAAGGGAGCTGTTGAAGCAGCTGGTGTGTTTTGGGCTGGCCGGCCATACTCGAGATCAGGCTTTGTCTGGGCCTTGTCAAGGCTTGTCTGGGCCTTGTCAACTGCTTGTGTGGGCCTTGTCAACATAAAATGATAAAATTTATGACGAAAGATATACTTGATATAATGGGAAACCGTCAACGACTCAAAGTCCGAATTGATTCGGAATTAAACGGAATAAAAATTCCAGATATTACATCAGTACCCCCTTAAAATAAGTTTCGTCCCGAAACTTAGAAAAAGGTACTTAATGAAACGACTTTCATAAATAAACTAGTATGTCCTAGTCTCACTAAATTTTTATTTTTATTTTTTTTATTTTATTTTATTTTTTTATTATTATTTTTTTTCTAAACTTCTCTAACCCTATCAAAGCGTGACGGAAAAAAAAAACTGGTCGTTACATCAGATCCACCTCAAAAATAGTTTCATCCCGACCCTTAGGGTAAGACAATCGTGATCGGCCTTTAAGGCACCAAATGGGTGTGTTTGATCACTACACAAAAAGCTCTGCGTTTCCACATCTATGTTTTCCGCACATCAATATTACCAAAAGCACACATCACTGACTAAACACTCAATCATGAAATAAACAAAGAGTCAAACAATATCACACACACAAGGTCAAGCCCTAACTCGTCACTCCCGAGGTTACAACTATAGCTACATAGGTCTTTGAAATGTTACGTCTCTTACTATCCCCACTCTTAGGTAGCCTTATCAGCTTTTCATAAAACCACTGAAATTTGAATCTTTTCAGGTACTTAGATCACAAGCGTCTGCTACCACGTTCTAGAGTGGTTACTGGGTATCTCACCGATATCATTCGGCTCAACTGTCTGATCCTCTAATCTGATGACCTAACTCGCGTCTGGTAGGTATCTCTCCAAATTAAATTCTCAAACTCAGTTCCCAAACTTAGTCTCCGTGGAAAACTGAAGCTACACTCTCCAATAGGTAAGGAATCGTCACCTTTATCCTTTTTAGGTCTAACACTCGAGACAACTAAAATCAAATGTAGTGGTCATCCTCTTTGTTCACTTGGCATTGTTATCTTATTTATAGATCTCTAATATATCGTTAGTTGTAACCTAGGCTTCCCATGCATTACCCAAGATCTTAAATGACACAGAATATGTCCGGAATGACGGTATTAGACACAAAGTGATCTTATATCACCGTTATTTGATCGTAAATACTCGATAAATGCTAACACATCGTCAACATTGAACTCTTGTATCCTCCACTTTTATCGGACTAGTAATATCCCTATAACTCAAAACGCAACTAGGCTCTGTTCCGACATAACGTTACACATAAAATCTACTCCGAGATTATGCTTTCTTTAAGCACGGTTACTAGGTTGCAAGTATGCCCCTGTCACTTCTCTTTCTTATGTATCTTCGACTCAGGATGATAGTTACTCACTTTGAGCTTTCTATTGTAGGCCATGCACAATAATTTTATTACATCATTAATTCTTTCCTAATCCATCCAGAAAGCTCACTCTAGAGTATTCCACTAGAATATAATTTCACACTACTTGTCTGGCAACATGTAACAAAATCATCACTCTTCACTCGGATCCATAATAGGGTACCAGTCTCCTTCTATTACCTCTACATGCACATAAGTTTCCGTACAACATTTCCAGTCACTCACATAGCCTATCTCAAGTTTCTTTCAACTAGAATGCATTTCACCAACTATCACCATCTTAAACTCTACCCGAAATCCATCAGTACCCTTGAGCTTCTTGCTTTGTGGGTTAGGACCCACCACACTTCCGCTACGCTACTCTAATTATCCTGTTGTCAATCATTAATCCTAATGACTTTTTCTGTTAAGTATAAAATGATTGACCCCAAAACTCTTTCTTCCAATTACACCATGAGTCTTATACGGATGAAGTACCAAGTACCTTCTTTACTTGCCTTAAGAAAATAAAACAACGATTGAAAAACAACTTCTTCCGCTTACTTTCTTAATTCTTCTACCATGGATCCAACTCCCTAACATGACCGGAGTTTGATCTTAACTAGCCAAGAAGTAACCCTTAAAACGTTTCCGTTTATACCTTTAATTCATCCAAGAAGGTTGTTGTTGCCTACTTGAGGAAATCCTCTAAGGTGTCAGTAAAGCTACTCCATAGATCCATAATCGCAAATATCTCTTCTTAACGGCACATAACTCGTCAATACCAAACAATACTTGCACGTCCTTGGTTGACATCGGTCAGTCTATAATTGACTTATCTCAATTTCATACCTCTAATGGTATTAAACTTTTGATGCACATCACCTACTAGATTAATCCTTTTATCCTTCTTTAGTTCGTCTTATCCTTCACTCTTTTTCTTCCTTTGGGACAACTCTCTTTCTCAAGTCTCACTGTTCTATTCGCCTGACGTTAAAAGTCGTTTCTAACACTCCACAATAGATGGTAAGCGTCTTGTAGTTACGATGACTTTTAATTACCTCCCAATTGTAGTCCCTTTACAGGGACCGTCTATGTTGATGACCTATGTTCTGTTATAAATGGGGGTTACCTTGGACTCTTGAGTCCACCACACAATTCTCACAAGCCCAGGTTCCTTAATCGGCGTTGTTTTTAATATTTCCTTCCAAATCTCTGTTGACTATGTTACAAAGCTTCGATCCTTTCGATATTGGCGTTGTGATTCTTCTTAGAATTCTTATCTTGAAAGAAGACAAAACGTCTCTAGGCTTGTGAAGTCTACCTTTCGCTCTTATATTAAGTTGTAAGTCTCCATTCCATGTTAATTGTGATCTGTCAAAATTTCCTTAGCTAGTAGGTAAACGTTGCTCACAACAATCCTTTTATACTTCTTTAGTTCGTTCTACCTTCCACCCTTCTGCTTCTTATGGCCTAACTCCAGTTCTCTAGTCCGATTGTGTCATTCATCTGACATAAATAGTCGTTTCAATTTTTCCACGATAGCTTGCAAGTGTCTTTGAAATTCTTATGGCCGTAATGATCATCCACTTCCAGTTCCTTTTGCATGGACCATCTGTGTTGATGGCTTAGGTCCCATGATAATTCGGGTTACTCTGGACTCTCGAGTCTAGCAAGGCCGTTCTCGCATACAGATTTCCTCACTGGAGTTAGTGGTAATATCGCCTTCATGAACTCCGTTGACCCTGCTACAGGCTTCCATTCTTTGGATATTGGCGTCGTGGTTTCTTTCAAACTGCTTATATCTCTGAGGAGGGTCAAAACCTCTCCACATTTGTGGGGTTTGCCTTTTTGCTTTTACACTCAATTGTAGGTCTTCATTCCGTGCACCTTAGATTATCACACCCAGATTGACACTGTCTCTTCTGGTTTCTAATGCCAATAATGGTCTATGGGGCATCCACCTCGATGGTAATGTCCTTGATTCCGCAATCTTGGTTGTACTGAATTCTACTTGTCTCGTTCTAATATTGTTATCTCTACTCCGCACTCTTGTAGTCTCTTGCAAGGTTCTTATAATTCATCTCTCGGCTTCATACAACCAAGTCCCTTGTATGACCTTCTATTTCTTCTATCTGAGTTGACTCGGGAATTCTTCCTCATTTGATTGTACTTATGGTCAAAATTATCTCCACATCTTTACTTTTTCGCCTATTAGTTCTTTGGATGGTCAACAAGGGTTACTAAGACGCCCACCCGAGTATAATACTTGATCCAAGGTTCGAGTCCTTTGTCTCTTGTTGAAAACTCTTCAAATCTGCTACCGATTTATCATGAGGCGATAATCGCTTCATGATCTCACAACTAAAGGATATAGTATATCCTTTAGGATACTAACATACTACACTTATACATATATATAACATACAATAATACTCATCATAGTAAGTGTATATGCTAACTCATATCGATCTAAGTTGTAGAGATCCACGGAGAGCGATGGTTGTCCAACTTACTACTAACCCAACAACCCGACTATGCGCGCGTGTGAAAACATAAATCCGTTTTGAAAATTTTATACCCCTTTCGGGTTCTAGTTATATTTATACATTTCGTCTTTCAGAAGATTTCAAGTGCCATTGTTGCCAACCTAGAGCTTTGATACCATATTGTAACACCCCAAATTCTGAGAACTCGGGGAACTACTGGTTAGGACCTCACAATGGGTCCCGACTTTAGTTTGACAACAATTTTACTTGGATCTTACAACAAGGCACAAAAGTATTTAAAACATTTGAAAACTGTAAACAATATATACATGAAAAATATGTATCAGCCTTACACGAATAGATACTAAAACGACGCATATGAAGAACAGAAGACATTCCCGTCCCCAACTAAATGAGTACGTGGACCCGGCTGACTATTTACTCCGGATCTCTCTACAACTGTCTTAACCTACAAGGCATCTACAAGCGGTATAAAACCGTTAGCTAACATTCGATGCATAAGTATAAAGGTAAAAGCACAAACACACAACATACACAATCAACATGCCACACTCAATCCTTTTCTTATCTTTAATCAAGTGATAGGTGATAACACGATTTATGAATTAGGATTAGGCACTCATTTAGATAGTTTTTCCGCTCATTCATGCATGGTTTGCACTAGTTCGTGATAGTTTGCACTCAATTCATGTATTTTGTCGAGATAGACGTCTACACGGATTTTTGCATGCTTTGTAGGTATTTTGGGAGCTTTAGGAGCTAAATCGATACATTTGAGGATCGTTCCTCGAGATGACACACCTTCGGACTCATTGGGAAGCAAGCTAGGAGCTAAGGGGGACACATGGGACCTTGTTGGTGCATGCCATGCGCCAAATTGAGGCTTGATGATCCAAAACAAGCTGAGGCACCAAAACCACGGTCACTGGGACTTCCACGGGCGTGAAAATGGGCTGTAGTTTTCCCCAGACACCTGTGACAGCTGTCCCACGATCTTCATGGCCGACTCTTGCAATTTGTTGATGATATAAGGTGGTCCTGCAGGCTGTTAGGGACAGACCGCATCACTCCATTCTCTCCCACACTCTCAACAACACATATTCTCTCATTGGAAGATTGGATTGGAGCTACTCTTGGAGAAGAAGAAAGGATTCCATTGGAGAAGAAGAGAAGAACACACCATTCTTAGTTTTTTTGATAGTTTTGAGTGAGTTTTGTGAAGACATTTTGCAAGGTTTTGTAAGAATCGATTGAACCTTATTTTGAAGGGTTGTAAGTCTTTCTTACACTCATATTCAGCTTGGATTTCTTGTTCACTTGCTTCATCTCTTTTTCACTTTGTTAACTTGCCATGGAAACCTTGATTGTATGTTTGATGAGTTTGATTGTGATGATGCATATTGTTGGCTAAATAGATGCGATTCTAGGGTAAGGAAAAGATGGTTATGGCTTGGACTATGATAGAATGGAATTAGAAATATCTTTGGATGTTTTGTTTGCTCGAACCTAGGCTCTGTTCAAAATCACGGTATGTTCTAAAGGGTTCCACGGCCGTGGACTTGATGATCTACCCGTGATTTCGTTAGACTTGCTTGTATTGATAAATCTAATTGGTAGGTTGTTAGATTGTTGAAACCCTAGTGTTTGTTGAGTTAGATCTACCCTAGGGTGACCTAGTGTTATTAACTAAGTGCGAGAAGAGACCTACTCGGTGGTTTTTTTTCTTAGATACCGTAGATGATGAACTCTAGGTAGTAGTGAGCCTCATGAGCCGCTATTGGACTGAGTGTGCTGGGATTGATGTTTAGGACTTGCCTTCCAGAGACTTACTCGGTAAGGAGAGGTTAGATCCCTAGATGACAATCCGGTTTGTGTAGAATTCCTATCCTTAGGCTCTTTGAGACTTACCCGGTGATGAGACCTTAGGAACGGACTAGTGGACCATGAGACCTACCCGGTGATTGATCCCAATCTAGAAACACTCGCTCCCAACATACTATAGCTGATCCAAGGAATGATTAGATAGCTTGAGTCCTATGCCATAACCGGAATTTCCAACCCCTAGAATCCACTTTTCTCTCTTGATTACCTATTTCGTGTTTGAGTTTGTTTGCTTGCCTTGATAGCTTAGTTATTTGTTAGTCTTGCATGATTTGCGATCCTTGATTGATCACCACAAAAACCAATCCAAAAACATTGAGATTTTCATTTCTTTATTTCTTTCTCTTTTCTCTTAGCCTAGATCAACACTATCCTTAGTCACTAATCGATTCAATTTCACCTCAGTCTTTGTGTTCGACCTCGGAATACTATCCCTACTACAAAACGTCTCCTACACTGTGGGTTCGCTAGGAGTTAGGAGAAATATATCGAGTATAAATTTAAGACTTTTGCATGTCACGTTCTTAGCCTAACAAGTTTTTGGCGCCGTTGCCGGGGACTAGGTTAAGATTGAGTCGTTGTTTGTGATTGTTTATAGTGTAGGTCTTTCTTGTTGCTTTTGATCTCGTTTGGTTTGTGTCTTTGCTTTTCAGGACATCTCTCACTCTTTAGGTGCATGCGAAGATCTCGTGGCAAGGATTTAGCTCCATTCGATCCCGAACCGGAGAAAACCCTTAGATCTAGATCCAAGAGCATTAGAAAGGGAAAAGAGATGGCCGGAAGAGATCTCCAAGCTGAGTTGGATGAAGCTTTAGAGCAAATTAGGCTAAGGGATGAAGCCTTGGAGAATGAGAGGAGACTTTCCAATGAGAGGCAAGAAGCAACTAGGAGGGAGATTCTAGAGATTAGGCAAGCTCTTGTGCAAAGAGAGCTTAATCGTCAACAACCTCCACCTCCACCACAACCGCTGCCGGCGGTCAATATTCGGGTTGTGCCCATTGCTATTGAAGAGCCACAAACGTTAGGGCAACGTATAGATCCGGCACAAAGAGCACACCGTCCGGGTGTGAACTTAGGAGATCCCGCAGCCCATGATTACGAGCTCCGCCCTCAAGTTCTACAAATGATCCGGCATAATCAATTTGGAGGGATGGAAGGAGAGTCTCCTCATCAACACTTGATGAACTATGAGATCTTGATGGAGACTCTAAGACCGCCTAGATTGGAGAGCAACAACCATAAGCTTAGGGCTTTCTCCTTCTCACTTAAGGATAAAGCCTTGGCTTGGTATCAATCTATTCCACAAGGGCGAGTGAGTACTTGGGAGGAGATGACAACCGAGTTTTTGACAAAGTTCTTCCCACCTTCCAAGACTACCGAGTTAAGAGGGAAGATCAATGCCTTCGTGATGAAGGATAGAGAAAGTTTATTCAAGTCTTGGGAGAGGCTGAAAGACCTTCTCCTAGATTATCCACACCATGGTATACCGAAAATAGAGCTTTTGGAGATCTACTTCAAGGGACTTGATGAAGATTGCCAATTCAAGCTTCAATCTCTTTCCGGTGGGACTTTCATGGAAAAGAATGTGGATGAAGCTTGGGAGTTTGTAGAGAAACAAGCTTTGGTAATTGAGAAGTACTCCCATAGGAAGAGTGATGGGAGGAAAGCGGGAGCATATGAGGTGAGTGAAGTCACCATCAGTAACTTCAAGCTTGATGCAATCAACAATGAGCTAAAATCTTTGAGGGAGTTGTGTGCTACAACTTTGAAGAATCAAGCAACCCCTCAAGTGCAAGTGCAAGCAAATTTGTCTTCCAAGGAAGAGGATGTGAACTATATGGGAAGGGGCAACTACAACAACTATCAAGGCCCAAGGAACTTCAACAACAACCGGCAATTCAACAATTACCGGCCTAACCACAACCATCCCGGGTTTTCCTATTCTAACCCGGATGGACCTTGAACCCTCCCGCTTCCACAAGCGCAGCTCCACCACCAAAGGCTTCACAAGAACCTCCACCTGGATTTACTCAACCTCCAAAGGATAGAACCGAGATGATGTTTGAGCAATTGCTTGGAAGGTTGAGTGGGCTTGAGAGCACGGTGACTTCCATTTCTAAAGCTCAAAAGGTGTTGGAAGCACAAGTGTTCCAAAAGGCGGGTGAAGCTCATAGAGATCCGGGAAAGCTTCCTGGAAGAACCGAAGACAACCCAAGAGGCCAAGTGTTGGCCATCACAACAAGGAGCGGGTTGAGCATGAAGGATCCCTTACCTAAGGGAAATGACAAGGGGAAGCAAGTAGTGGTAGAGGAAGAGCCATTGCAAGAAGATGGAGGCAAGAGCAAGGATGATGAACCAACATATGTGGCACCGCCTCCATACAAGCCACCACTACCATTCCCACAATCACGAGCAAGAGCTCGCTTGGACAAACACTTTGGTAAATTCCTTGAACTTATGTCTAAATTGCATATTAACATTCCGTTCATGGATGTTATTCTAGGTATGCCGGCATATGGCAAGTTTTTGAAAGAAATACTCTCGAACAAGAGGAAGTTGGAGGAGTATGGAGAAGTGAGGATGATGAAGAGGTCCTCGGAATTGATCCAAACCATGAAGGAGGAGATGCCTCCTAAGCTAAGAGATCCGGGATCCTTTTGTGTGCCAATTGGAGTGGGAGAAGTGAAGTATGAAGCCCTATGTGATCTTGGGGCAAGTGTAAGCATCATAGTTTTTCCGATTAATGACTTAGGATTAGGCACTCATTTAGATAGTTTTTCCGCTCATTCATGCATGGTTTACACTAGTTCGTGACGGTTTGCACTCAATTCATGTATTTTGTCGAGATAGACGTCTACACGGATTTTTGCATGCTTTGTAGGTATTTTGGGAGCTTTAGGAGCTAAATTGATACATTTGAGGATCGTTCCTCGAGATGACACACCTTCGGACTCATTGGGAAGCAAGCTAGGAGCTAAGAGGGACACATGGGACCTTGTTGGTGCATGCCATGCGCCAAATTGAGGCTTGATGATCCAAAACAAGCTGAGGCACCAAAACCACGGTCACTGGGACTTCCACGGGCGTGAAAATGGGCTGTAGTTTTCCCCAGACACCTGTGACAGCTGTCCCACGATCTTCATGGCCGACTCTTGCAATTTGTTGATGATATAAGGTGGTCCTGCAAGCTGTTAGGGACAGACCCCATCACTTCATTCTCTCCCACACTCTCAACAACACATATTCTCTCATTGGAAGATTGGATTGGAGCTACTCTTGGAGAAAAAGAAAGGATTCCATTGGAGAAGAAGAGAAGAACACACCATTCTTAGTTTTTTTGATAGTTTTGAGTGAGTTTTGTGAAGACGTTTTGCAAGGTTTTGTAAGAATCGATTGAACCTTCTTTTGAAGGGTTGTAAGTCTTTCTTAAACTCATATTCAGCTTGGATTTCTTGTTCACTTGCTTCATCTCTTTTTCACTTTGTTTACTTGCCATGGAAACCTTGATTGTATGTTTCATGAGTTATTTTGATTGTGATGATGCATGTTGTTGGCTAAATAGATGCGATTCTAGGGTAAGGAAAAGATGGTTATGGCTTGGACTATGATAGAATGGACTTAGAAATATCTTTGGATGTTTTGTTTGCTCGAACCTAGGCTCTATTCAAAATCACGGTATGTTCTAAAGGGTTCCACGGCCGTGGACTTGATGATCTACCCGTGATTTCGTCAGACTTGCTTGTATTGATAAATCTAAGTGTTAGGTTGCTAGATTGTTGAAACCCTAGTGGTTGTTGAGTTAGATCTACCCTAGGGTGACCTAGTGTTAGCAACTAAGTGTGAGAAGAGACCTACCCGGTGATTTTTGTTCTTAGATACCGAAGTTGATGAACTCTAGGTAGTAGTGAGCCTCATAAGCCGCTATTGGACTGAGTGTGCTAGGATTGATGTTTAGGACTTGCCTTCCCGAGACTTACCCGGTAAGGAGAGGTTAGATCCCTAGATGACAATCCGGTTTGTGTAGAATTCCTATCCTTAGGCTCTTTGAGACTTACCCGGTGATGAGACCTTAGGAACGGACTAGTGGACCATGAGACTTACCCGGTGATTGATCCCAATCTAGAAACACTCGCTCCCAACATACTATAGCTGATCAAAGGAATGATTAGATAGCTTGAGTCCTATGCCATAACCGGAATTTCCAACCCCTAGAATCCACTTTTTTCTCTTGATTACCTATTTCGTGTTTGAGTTTGTTTGCTTGCCTTGATAGCTTAGTTATTTGTTAGTCTTGCATGATTTGCGATCCTTGATTAATTACCACAAAAACCAATCCAAAAACATTGAGATTTTCATTTCTTTATTTCTTTCTATTTTCTCTTAGCCTAGATCAACACTATCCTTAGTCACTAATCGATTCAATTTCACCTCAGTCTTTGTGTTCGACCTCGGAATACTAATCCCTAGTACAAAACGTCCCATACACTGCGGGTTCGCTAGGATTTACGAGAAATATATCGAGTATAAATTTAAGACTTTTGCGTGTCACGTTCTTAGCGTAACAATAAGTTATTACTAATGATACTTATTTTGTGACACGAGGGATTCCCAAACCTCCCCCTGTCCCCGTCTACCTGACTGGGCTGGTCGCAGGGAACCTCCTAGACTCTCGCAAGAGCTAGGCAGATGATGTCACGACCCGTTTTCATACACTTGGGTCAATTACGTAAATAATAAAGTTGGCCTAATCAGGTTTCGTTATTTATTATAACTAACAAACACCACTCATACACATTACACTCATACAAGAAGCCAGCTAAGTAAGTCCTTGGACTTACCTGAATCAGATCTCGATTCTCTTAATCACAGCTCAATCTGTAACTGTATAACTCGGTTGTCTGTCAAAGGAGGCAAGTGTGTCAGCACACTTTTTAGGTAATTAGAAGTCTAAGACTTCTAAGGTAGTAGATCCTATTAGAATAGAATTTAATACAGTACCAATTTATGGTAAAATGACTTTTTTACCCTTGGTCACAAAACATCCAAAATGCCATAATTCATGCCTACACTCTTATTTGAGACAAAAGAGTCATATTCTAACTCCTAAAGATGATTTTGGTTACAAATTGGAAATTTACCCATTTTCCTATTTTCGGAAAGATCGTTAAGGTCCAAATTCGGCTTCAAATATGAAATTCGAATATCTTATAAAAATTTTGAAATAATTCCCTAGATCATATATGATATCTCATCTACTCCTAGGAGCAAGAATTTATTAAAACTGTTCAACCATCACTTCTACAAAAATTTCCAAAGTTGGTTACAACACTTAAAATATTCTATACTTAGCCAAAATATGAGTATGTTTTCTAACTGTACAACAAGTCCACTTTGAGCCTCTATAACTCTAAATCCCACCGTTGGATTCATCCCAACTTTTGACATATTAACCTATGCATGGCACGAAACAACATCCCAAAAACTGAACGGTGGATCTTATCTCTAAGGCATCAAAAAGTATGCTCAAACTTGACTGATCAACACAGTTTCTGAAAATACTGCAAACACTTAACAAAACAGCACATTGTCTTAACTTTGAAAAATCATAACTCCTAAACCACTAGCTGGATTTATTCCAAATTTTGATATGTTCTACTACAATATGCCAACTATATCATATCCAAAATTCAAGTCCAACAGAGAACAAAAGCCTATTCAAAACTATCTCACAAAACAGCATCACATGTTTTTCCCAACACTCAGCACAATTATAAAAAACTGCATGAGGAATCAACTTTGCAACATCATAACTCTCACACCGTAACTCCGATTCTTCCCAAATTTTAGTATGATCTACTATGTAGTACTGACTACAACATATCCAAATTCAGCCAAAAAGAAGAAGTCTAACTTACCCAAATCTGGACCCGAAGTTGACTATTCGTCCCTTCCGAAAACTCATAAACTGCATCTATCTTTACTGTTTCTTCTATGTATGGTTGTTCTGGCATGATTAGGAGGAATAAAGGACATTCATTATACATGAAAAGTGTGGAAGGAATTGTAGGAAGAAAAGGGCATTAACCTTACCCGATTCTAAGACTCGAAAAGGAGCAAGAAGGTTGCACAAGGTTGTTGTCGAGCCAGCTGTTGCACAGAAGCGGAGAGGCCGCTTGCAAGAGATCTATTGGTGTGAAGAGGCGAGATTTGTCCCTATGCTGTTGGTGGCGGTTGCACGACAGGGAAGGGGCTGCTTGGGAATGTACTACTTTACGTGCAGCAAGGAGGGAGTGCCTCCGGCTTCGCTTGCCTCCTGTCACAGAGGGGAGTATAAGGCCGGGCTGTTGTGGTGCAAAGGAGACAGATCTCCGATGGATTGCTGCTTGTGAGATCCACGTGCAGAAGGAGACAGATCTTGGATGGCTTGCTGCTTGCGAGATCCACGTGAAGAAGGGCGTTTTTCATTGATGGCGGTGTCCATGGCTGAGGACGGGGCTGGAGTGACTTGCTACACTACAACATTTAGAAGCATTCATAGCGTTTGAAAAACGCTATGATATACATTAATAGCGTTTTTATAAACGCTATGACAGAGCCCGCTATAATAGGGTCACAACTTTTCATAGCGTTTGTACAAACGCTATGGAAAGTGGACCTATTATAGCGTTTGCAGAAACGCTATGGAAAAGTAACCAATGATAGCGTTTGTGCAAGCGCTATGAAAAAGTGGGTCTATTATAGCGTTTGATAAATGCTATGAAAACATAGACCTATTATATCATTTGTACAAACGCTATGAAAAGGTGGACTTGTTATAGTGTTTAAGGAAACGCTATGAAAACATGGACCTATTAATAGCGTTTCCTCAAATGCTATGGAAATAATGTTATTTATAGTGTTTTGTAAACGCTATAGACCCAATAATAGCGTTTTTTATAAACGCTATAAAACCTAACAATAGCATTTTCTATAAATGGTATGGAAACTCAACGACATCTAACAAAAACCACATTGTTTCATTATAAAGATTCAAAATGATACAAAACATGAGTTGTATAAAACAATTGTTTACCAAGGGAACATAGTTTGACAATACAAATCTAAAATGGATAACCATCTAATGTCATTTCATATTATAAGAACTTTGTCTACTGGCCATTCAATTGTTGTACCAACAACATCTTCAATGCACTCTAACTCAAATGTTGCCCTCCATAGTGTTGGATCAGGAACCTTTGGAAACAAAACCAGTTGAATTTTTAAAATTTTCAAATCTTCATCTGTGAGGGTAATCTCTGAGGGTAGCAATATGTTTGATTAGTGTAGTAATGAAGTTGAAGAGTGGTGGACTGGTGGTGGAGCTAGAAATGGTATTGCATAGTGCACGCCGATGGGACGTGTCAACTGAAATCCACAATATGTCCCGTCTTGTTGTACCCATTTCACTTTTGGTAAATCAACTTCAAAATCATAACCTTACACATATTTAATGCCTTCCTTGATCCAAACAAGCATGAGCATAGATGAAAACTCCAATGTATATGTGCCATGGGAGTAGGGAGGCTCTGCTTGTTTCTGACCCACCGGATACTAGAAGGTCATGAATCCAGCAGCCCACTGAATATAATCAAGAGCAAGAGTTCCATATCATAAGTAAATTTGATTGTGCTTTACATGAATGAGCATAGCTGTCTTACGAATTAACATCACAACAGGAGGAAAGATTTAATGGTTACCTGGATGCCAAACAAGAGTAGACACACTAGGCCGAGCCATGAATGCAAGCTGTAAAAGTTGTCAATGCCCTTATCATTATGGTAATTCAATTCTTCAAAGCAGTCCAGCCACCAACCAGTGCCAAAGTGAAAGCTAAGAACTGGATTACAACATGAATAAACTTTTTAAAACTTTTCGTTCCTGGAACTGTCTTATGCTAGCATTGCTGCATTAAAATATGATAGAAATTCAGAAAAATGAGAAACTAGCTGGAAAATTAAGAAATTCCACCATGTAAATCGGGAAACTTTACAAATCACTAGCATTGAAAAGAAATTCATTGTGGCATAATTTAAAGATTATTTTTTCATCTTCAGCTTCTACACTAGAAAGTGATTGCAAAGGATAGGTCGACTAGGAGCTACAATCATATCAGTAATATAGGTAAGGATGCCTCTTTTGCAATGCAATACAACATCCCAACTAAGAGAGCGTAAGGGTAAGCCTCCATAAAAAAAAGAACCATATGTTTACCTTCTCCATTTAAAAGAACAAGGCTGATCACCATCAGAACAGGGTGGACCTGCACCATAGAAAATATTGTCGATCACTTGCAGTCCATATCCCTTTTTCCCACAACGGAACCACTTAAGGTTCGTATAACTTTGCCTTTGGAGCTGAAACAAGTAAATAAAGTGTATGTGTCTCATGTAAGGCTTCACACATCCAAGGGAAGTGAATATAGAAAAAAGGTAGTCATCTAAGGGAAGCATATACAACCTGCTGATTTGCGCAAAGATCCCCACAAGGGCAGGTCCCTTGAGCACATTCAATGTTGAGCATCCTATTCAAGCAATCATCGCCACAACCCAATTTTCCATCCCTTCTAAGCATGTAATGGCAGACCATTATCTAATAAGATCAAATGTAAATTGGAATTAGAAAATCACGGGAACAACAATATAGCATCAGCTTCAAGAAAAGGAAAAAAAGAAGAGGGGGTGCCAAAAAAATCATGCAGGTGTAGTTAGGACGTGCACAATTCATTGAATACACATCTTCTACTCAGTACATGCTCAATCTTATAACATGCCTCAAGTGACTTATAGCATGATTTATATATTGGAAAATTACAGTAGAAGGCAAGGATCACGATGCAGTGGATGTTGCAAACAAAACTGGAATCATCTAAACCAATCTTGATTTCCTTGTTGGTTTGGCTTTGAAACTAGATCAATCAACAATGCTTTGGCAATAGGAACATGAATCAAGAGTCAAGACAAGAAAACAATTTTTCCACTATCTTTCTATTGAGATTTTCATCTGTATGCTTAAATATTCTAGCAATAAGTAAGCACTCAGCAACCAACCTGTAACCTTACAGTTACACTACAGAAATACAACCAACCTGTAACCTTACATTTACAACACAGAAATACAGAGAGAGAGGAAGAAGCAACCAGAGGGTGAGAAGCAGAGGGCTTCGGAGTCACAGAACAACAAAAGGAAGGGGTGAGAAGAGGCCAAAATGTGAGAAGGAGATGGAGTCGGAACTGAATGGGGTCAGGACGGGATGGAAGGTTTGAATAGTTATGCAAAGCAATGAAACTAAAACTTTCAAAATTTATAACCAATATTAGTACCTACCTCCCTTGACATCTTCTTCCAAACTTTGCAAGCTCTTCTATCAATGTCCACCACACTCTCACCCTCACAAGTCTTTGCTTATTTTTCCCTGGATAGAACCCATAACCAAGGTTAAGAGAAGAAAACATTTTCAAATATCCAAACGAAACTGCGTAAGAATGAATCATTTGGTAAAACTAAAAAGCCCAACATAATAAGAGAATCCTCCTTCAATACTACACTATGAACAACTTGAATTAACTGAAATGGTTGATTCGGAAGCATAATAATAACCTAGAATAACGCACGGCACATGATTGAAATCTTCTTGCACTGTTACAACATAACCAAAAGTGACTAACACCTAAAGGAAAACAATGTTAAAAATGTAGTCTGAACATTAATCCTATTTGGCAATTATAGAAATCAAACAGCAAAAAGTGTTATGACAAATTGAACTTGTAAAGAGTTGAGAAAGAGAAGAAATTGGTAAATAGACGGCTAGTGCCAACGAAGTAAAAGAAATGTACATGAAGAAGAGAAAAGATGATCTCTCCCCAACTCTCCTCTCTCTCGCACAACTCTCCAATTTCTACTGACAGCCGTATCATACCAGCTTTTCTCAACAAGAAAATCCGGGAAATCGACTAGCTCTGGGAGTGTCAACCTAAATGTTCTACCACACACAGAAGATGGGTCTGTGAATTTCAGGGTTATCTTACACTCTGTCGCACTCTCCTTTCTTTGACGCTAGCGTTTTCTCTCCTCCGGCAGCTCTCTCTTGCACTCTCTTCTGTCTTTCTCTGTTGTTCTACTCCCCGACTCGTTCTGTTGTTCTGCAGACTGCAGCCCCGACTCCATCTCCTCCTCAAATTTTGGCCTGCTCTCACCCCTCATGTAATTAATTAAGACAAACATTCAACTTCATACAAGCTCAACATCACCTTAATCGAGTTCTTATCGAATGAGTTAAAACGCTAAAAGCTCTTCAACAAATATGGTTATCTATCACTCTCTTATCTAATGACAAGGTCATACATAACCCTATTAGATAATATATTATCTTTGTGATGAATTAAGAATGACCTTTACTATTAATAAAATGATATGCAGGCTTGTTTACAAGAATGTTCTTTGCTTTGACTTTCTTCTTATATTCATAAGACCTGATACAAGGATGCTCATGTTAACGTATACAAATAATTAAAATAATGTTAATGCATAGTGCACAACCTTAACGAACAGTGACATGGTATATCATTGATCATCTGCATTCATCTTCAACCTAAAAAACAACATTAGGTTAATTTTTTTAATAACTCAGCAACCTCACTTACTTAAATAGAGATAACCTTTTTTTAACAAAGCAAATATACTTGATAGAGATTAAGTTTTAAACTCAACAACACTTTCTTTTCTTTCTTTGAAAAGAGAACACAAATTAATCTAATTAATTTTTCTATTGATAAAAAATATCCAGCTGCTAACAAACGTTAGCGAGCGGGCATGAAACAGCTCTACCGGACCTTCTCCTTATATATAACTTTGAACTACTTCCATGAAAGGATAGTACTACCAATATCAGGTAAAGCAGACTGAGATACCGATACCAAGCCTAGAACACAAACTAATCTAATTGTTTTTATCGTAAAACTTAATATTAGATAGAGATTAATTGGAATATTATACTGTATTGTATACTATATTATAAATAGATATTAGGTTCATCATAAAACTTAATAGTCCACTTACTTCTACTTCTACTTTTTAGTGTAAAAGAAATAAACTAAAAGGAATTAAAAGTAAAAGTGAGTAGCAAATTATAAGCAAGCAAACAGGCTGTTGGAGTGCCATTGAATGCACCATATGATCAATGTAGCTGTAGAGTTATAGTACATCTATAATACAGTATATGAATGCAATATAATAGTCCACTTACTTCTACTTTTCTGAGTGTAAAAGAAGCATCTATAATAGAGTTGTAGTACTACTATTATACAGTAGAAAGGAGGGAGTGTACAACTAGCATTGCAGTTAAGAAAGTTGGAATAGTCACATTATGAGTGTACAAGAAACAGCTAGCATTGTAGTTAATCATCCCTATTAGATCTTCCTTATTGCAATGAAGCATCATACAGTGAGACTAGTACTACTCTTCTACTCTTATTCTTACTCTTACTAACTACTCTTCTCTTTCCTTCTACTAGCTTCTACATGCCTTATTGCCTGTTGTCATCACACTTTTTCGCTTTTATATTCAAATCAAGCACATAGGATACATTCTAAATACATCAGAAAAAGATGAAGTTAAGAAAGGAATTGAAAGTAGAAGGGAGGGCTAGCATTGCAGTTAAGAAAATAGGATTAGTCACTTTCTAAGTGTAAAAGAGACAGTAATTGAAAACCAAAAAGATGTGAACAAATGAACAAAGAGCATACATAAATGCTTAATATTAGGATATATTCACACAGTAACAAAACAAAAATAGTAATGCCTCTAACTTATAAATGAACATGAAACTTAAATTTTGTTCAACTCCGCTATGGAAGATGGAGAAATTACCAAACTGAGATCTAGAATGGCAACAAAAAAATATCAAACCATTAACTCTATGTCAACTTCTGCCTCAATGGTTTCAAAAGTAAATGTTTTGTAGATGTTCCCTAAAAGTGGGTATAACATATAAGAATCTTGAGCAACAACATTTTGTTTCTACCAAGATAAGAGAATAGAGTATGCTGATATAAAAGAACCAAGGTTATATATACCAATGAACGGAAACAAAAATTGGGGATGCATCAACACATTGTAGATTTGAAGCAATTGAAGCAATTCGTAATGAGCTTGGACTTGATGAAGAAAAACACAGCAAATTAAACATTGATTCACATGAAGTGATCTTTCAAACCAAAATTAAATACAAAAAACAATCTTCTATCTCACCTGTAACTATAATGTATGAAGGAGGAAGTTCTTAACAATCTCAACTTCTAACAAGAAAGTGAATGCAGAAGGAACAAAATTGCAAATAAACACAGCAAATTAAACATTCATTCACAAAAAGTGAACTTTCAAACCAATATTAAGTACAAAAAACAATCTTCTATCTCACTAGTAACCATAATGTATGAAGGAGGAAGTTCTTAACAATCTCACCTTCTCCCCTCAACAAGAAGTGAATGCAGAAGGAACAAAATTGCGAATAAACACCTCATCATAAATCAAAAGGATTATAAATCAAAATACTTTGTTTCAGGAAAGAGATGTGAAGCAAACTTAAATATGAAATAGAAAACAAAATTATAGAATCTAGGGCAAAACAAACGCAGGAAAGGGAGAGGGGAAACCTGTTTAGTTGATTCAAGTCCACAACCGATATGAACTTAACAGTCTTCGGTCAAATGGGAGAGGGAAAATCGTCGATGAAAGTGGCCGAAACCCTAGTCGGTCAGCATAAAACGAAGACAGTGGTTGCAACCCTCGTGGCCGCTCTGTACAGGAACAAGATGAATTGGTCTGGTTTTGTGAAGATTTGAAGGGAAGAGAGGAACGTTGCGTAAAAGCAAAGGGAAGAGATCCAGGATTCAGGGCACCGCTGTGTCGAGGTTTGAGGGAAAGAGAGGAAAAAATTCAGACTTTTTTCCCTGTTCTATCACAGCGTTTTTTGAATGGCGGGACAGGATAAAAAAATTCCAACACGCGCTAAGGCTAAAAAAAAAAAAGGCGGAAGGGCGGAATTTTTTTTAAACTTTTTAATAGCGTTTTTGTTATTATAAAATGCTATAAAAAAATTTGATCAAGTCATTTATAGCATTTACGATATAAACGCTATCATTTACTGCTATGAAAACCCAGTTTTGTTGTAGTGCTAGCGCCATCCATGGTTGTGTGCAGAAGGGGAGAGGAGCGTCGGCTGGGGTGTGCAGAAGAGGAGAGGAGCGCCGGCTGGGGTGTGCAAAAGAGGAGAGGAGCGCCACTGGATGTTGCCAGCTTGCGTGGAGTAGATGATGGTGCCGGCGTACGTGAGTTTCAAGACACGTGAATAGAATCTAGGGCAAGGGAGATGTTGAAGCAGCTGGTGTGTTTTGGGTTGGCCGGCCATACTCGAGATCAGGCCTTGTCTAGGCCTCGTCAAGGCTTGTCTGGGCCTTGTCAACTGCTTGTCTGGGCCTTGTCAACTGCTTGTCTGGGCCTTGTCAACTGCTTGTCTGGGCCTCATCAACTTCTTGTCTGGGCCTCGTCAACTGCTTGTCTGGGCCTCGTCACAGCTTTGTCATGGTCTCGTCTCAGCCTTGTCATGATCTCGTCTAAAGTCGTCGTTAAGAATTAATTATAAGAATTAGGGTTTGATATAATTCTATCATTTTGTGTGAATTAAATTCTACATAAAATGATAAATAATTATAAGAATTAGGGTTTGATATAATTCTATCATTTTATGTGAATTAAATTCTACATAAAATGATAAAATTTGTGACGAAAGAAATACTAGATAGAATGGGAAACCGTCAACGACTCAAAGTCCGAATTGATTCAGAATTAAACGGCATAAAAGTTCCGGATATTACACTGGTCGTGGAACCTTTCTGTTGCTCTCGACCTTGCTTTCCACGCCCTCAATGCCTAAACCACGATCGTGGTTCTCCATGGTTGGCCGTGGAAACTCTAATTCCCTTGTAGAAGCCTTTGTTTCGTAAAGCTCTTTAATCATGCTCCTTCCTTAGCTTCTCCAATGCATTCTCTTGATCCCTAGCATGATCAAATACTCCTATCTTCTCATATATGCTCCAATCCAAGCCTTCAATCACCTAAATAGACAAAAAAAATAGATCTCTATATCGACAAAATAGGTGAATGTGCTCATAAATGCTTCAAACTCTTATCCATGTACAAAACTAAAGGGGAAAAACAACCGAATTAAGTGCCTAAAATATGGTCATATTTCATGCTATCAAAATACCCCATAGTTGTCTCTTGCTTGTCCCCAAGCAAGGTTTTCAAAAGCTTAGAATACAAGGTAGGATGAAATATGAATGCAAAACAAGGTAAAAACAATCTTTTTGGTATTGTGCTTCTAATCAATAGATCATCCTCAAATCTCGTTTCATGTCTCCTTGAGAACTTCTATGCACATAAATCAAATCATGTCAAGTAAAGGAAACATCATATATTGCATAAACTTCAAAACAAACATCATAACCTGAAGCAATGTCAAAATCAATCATGTGAAACACCAATTTAGATCACCAAGTCAAACAATATTCCATAGATCTTAAGGACTTTCAAACAAAGGTCAAGAAACGTGAATAGGTGGGAACTTATAAAGGAATGTAGTGCACAAATCCGGGAAAAAGGAACAACACAAACTCTTTTCTTTTTGTAACTTGAACAAACCACCTCTTTCAGAGCTTTGCTCTCCCTTTTCAGCACAAAACTTTTCGACTTTACTTTTTAGAAATATGGACAGCTGTGCACAAAAACCGAAGCCTAGGAGATTGACGTTTCTCAATTTCGAGATGCCTCAAACCCTTGATGCACATACCATAATTTGTTAGGAATATCGCTCAATCCGACTTTGGCAAGACACAAACACCCGGCTATGTGAATGGTGCCGAGTTACTCATCATCATGATAGACTTCCCCAAACCTATTTTTCTACACTTGAATGCACAATTTTCTTTCATGCCCCTCTCACATCAAATATGCAAAAATCAACTCTTCCTAATTCCCGGATAGGTAAAGGAGGTAAATATTTCATTGAGGGGCTAGATGAACAAAGAAGAAGCAAGAAAAATCGAAGTGCCTTAATCATTTCATTTAGAAGTGCAAGAACTTATATTGTGATTTCAACCTTCATTCCTCAATATGATTTAATCATAAAACTTTCACATTATGAAACTTGCAAGAAAGATTAAACAACACATTCAATTTCTTCACAATTCACAATTCAACTTAAGCACATAAAAGTCATCAAAAAAATCAATCCACAAGTAGATTCATCATAGAATTCATCTCCAATCCTAGAAGCACAATAATTTTCAAAACTTTTCAAAATTTTTATGGGTTTTTCAAAGCTTTTTAATACAATGCAATAAAGAAACGTGTGACAATAAAAGAAAGATGCAAGTGTTCATGGAAATAAAGCAAAACAAGTGTACCGAGTTATTACATAAACGAGAGTCACACCCCACCCCATACTTAACATACACATTGTCCTCAATGTTTTGGGAAAATAAAGAAAAAAAAAGAAATAAGAAAACTCACTAAGGCGGTGGAGTAGCTCGAACCATCCATCATAGATCACTACGGAGGCGGTGGGAGTGGATTAAAGTTTGGGTCGAAGTTACGCCCAAACTACTGTCGGTAGACATCACGGAGGATCCTTGCGTTCTCTTGCCTCTCTTCATCACGCTTATTCTGGCGGGTCTCTAAGTCGTCAATCCTCCTAGAAAGATCACCCGCCCATGTCGGTTGCTATCCATACCAAGAAGGAGGTTGTTGTGCCCACTCCGGCGGCTGCTGGGTCCATGCAGAAGGTTGTTGGTACCAAGGTGGAGGAGCTCCCATCCAAGCCGGCTGCTGGCCGTAGCAATCCGGTGCACCATCCATCAATGTGGGGCGCTCACTAACGCTAGCTCGGCGGGAGGAGAAAGAAGCGGAAGGCCACTGTTGGTAAGTGGATCTCCTAGGTGGCTCCGGAAAGTCAAATGGCTACTCCGGGAATGATTAAAAGTCCTACTCATCCCCTCCTGCATCCAGAACGTCACCTCCTCCCATCTCCTCATCCTCATCAACTACAGTTGCAATTGGAACCTCATCGGGAATGTAGGGAGGAGCTCCTAACCTATTAGCATGCATAGGAACGAAGGTCTCCTTCCAGTTCTGTCGGCTAAGCCTAAGAGAGTACTCCGGGAGCCATGGAATGCCTCTACCACCTCTATCCTCCCAAGGAATGGCTGCGGTAGGTGGACCACGATGACGAGGGAACAAGAGCCCTCTAGTCGTGAGACCATTGAGCCCCAAAGGTCTCGCAGCAACTGCCCTCGTACAAGCCGAATAATCAACCCCTAGCTGGTTTGTAATATGTGTAACCAAGCCTCCGTAGCCCATATTTCCTGCTGATTTGTTCTTCACTTTGCTAAGAGTGGAGGCGAGCAATGTTGCACAATCCGGAGAGTGACCGGAAACCATGCAATACAAGATAAAGAGCTCATCAGCTTTGATCTTTTGAGGGGTCTCAGTCCTCGGGAATAGGCATTCTGAAAGGATCCTATAGGCTATCTTAATAGCTAGGTGGTAGATGAGCTTGGCCTTCGAATCGGCCGGTTGCCAACGGTCCTCATGACCGACTATCATAGCTATTTCTCTCCAAAACTCCTTAGCCTTGACTCCTCTAGGATACGTTCCATTGAACGTCTCATGAATCCCAAACTTTGTCCCAAACTGCACAATGGAGAAATTGTAGTTGCGCTCCATCAATCTAAAAGATACCGTTCGGTTAACGGCACTATGTTCAAAGGAAGTGATGAACTCCCTAGTGATCTCCTCATATGCATCCTCCCTAATGGCATAGAATACAATCAAACCAGCCCTATCAAGCAACCAAGTTTAATCCTCAACCACATTCAGTTCTTGGAGATCCCCCATGACAATAAACCTAGGAGCTATCACATTCCGCTCAACTATCTTTTCCATAGCTCTAAGGTAATCTTTATGGATAGTGGGGACTTTAAGGGCTGGTGGTTCTATAGGAGGGGTTAGGAAGAAGACCCATCACCCTTTTGCTTCTTGGTTCAGTTTGATTTCCTTGTTCCGAACATTTTCTCACATTTAAGCAAAAACCACGGTCTGTTCTTCAGAAATCACGGCCGTGGAACTGTACAGTCAACCGTGGAATTGTTCGATTTCCCTCAAAATTCAGCAAATACACAGAAAACTCAACAACAACAACCCTAAACTATTTATAAGTCCAATTCCATCCAGTTCTCCTAAAAATTTGCAAGAAAAATGAGCATAATCAACCAAGGAGAGATAGAGAGAAAACCTAGGTTGTGGATTTAAGAAAATCCAAATTTCTTCCTGATTGTTGATTTTTCGTGCAGTTTGTTGTTGGAATGTTGTGTATAATTCGATTTGCTTCACTTTGGGCTGAAGAATTGCTCGAATCGGTTACCGGATGAAGAATCACGAGGGTAAGAGATTTTCGGCGTGGTTTGGGGCGTGGAAGGGATGAAGGTGTGAGATTTTGTGAAGAAGAAGGAGTTATATAGTGGCCATAAAAATCTTGAAAACCACGGCCAGCCGGGGTGTTCCACGGCCGTGGTTTTTTACGGAACCAGTGGATTTTGACGATTTTACTTTCTTTAGCTACGACCTTGTTTTCCACGGCCTAATTTAGCAAACCACGACCGTGGTTTTGCCTTTTTGGCCGTGGAATCCTCTGTTCTCGCCAAAAATCTAAGTTTCGTCACTCTTTCGGCTTTTCCTCTCTTCTTTTGCTCATTCCTTATTCCTGGCATCCAAAGACACAAACATACCGGAAGGTATCGAAGAAAAACAAACAAAAACATCTAAACTAAACTAATCTAAGAAAGAAACAAAAACAAAAACGAGAATGCAATACCTTGGGTTGCCTCCCAAGAAGCGCTTTGTTTTGGGTCCGTAGCAAGACCGTTCCTATGTTTAAGTGAGGACAATCGGAGCGATTTCCTTAGCTTGGAGCTCCGGTGAGTACTTCTTGAGTCGTTGACCGTTCACCTTAAAACTTCCGCACTTCTCACCCCATACTTCAACTGTACCATGGGGAAAAACACGTTTAATCACATAAGGTCCCGTCCAACGAGATTTGAGCTTACCTGGAAAGAGCCGAAGTCTAGAATTGAAGAGGAGAACATGGTCTCCTTCTTTGAGGTCCTTTGGAATGATATGCTTATCATGCCAACGCTTCACCCTTTCTTTGTAAATCTTGGCATTCTCATAGGCGTTCAAGCGGAGTTCTTATAGCTCCTTAAGATCCAAGAGGCGCTTCTCGCCCGCTCTATTCATACTGAAGTTCAACCAATTTACAACCCAATACGTTTTATGTTCCAGCTCTACCGGGAGATGAAAAGACTTCCCATACACAAGGTTGTACGGTGTTGTGCCGATGGGAGTCTTGTATGCTGTCCTATACGCCCACAATGCGTCATCCAGCATCAATGACCAATCCTTCCTTGTTTTTGACACCGTCTTCTCAAGGGATCCTTTGATTTCCCTATTTGCAATATCAACTTGTCCACTTGTTTGTGGATGATAGGGTGTGGCGATCTTGTGATTCACCCCATACTTAGCTAGTAGAGCTTCGAATCGTCGGGCTATGAAGTGTGAACCTCCGTCACTAATGATGGTTCGTGGTGTCCCAAACCATGGGAAAATAGTTCTATTAAAGAACTTGACAACCACCATAGCATCGTTAGTTGAAGAGGCAATAGCTTCAAACCATCTCGAAACATAATCTACAGCTAGAAGTATGTATTGGTTTTCACAAGATGATGGAAATGGTCCCATGAAATCGACTCCCCAAACGTCAAAGATTTCCACCTCTTGAATGTTGTTGAGGGGCATCTCATTCATCCTAGAGGTATTTCCTGTTCTTTGACAAGCATCGCAACAAGCAACAAAGGTTTGCACATCCTTATATAAAGTAGGCCAAAATAATCCAGATTGCAATATCTTAGCGCTAGTTTTATGAGAACTAGCGTGTCCTCCACAAGGAAGTGAATGACAATGGTGAATCACACTTTACATTTCGTCTTCCGGCACACATCTTCTAATGATGCCGTCAGGACCTCTCTTGAAGAGTAGAGGTTCATTCCAATAGTATTGACGGACATCCCTAACGAACTTCATTCTTTGTACGTAGGATAATCCGGGAGGTATTTCCTGACAAACCAAATAATTCACGAAATCAGTAAACCAAGGTTCGTTACCTCTAGAAATAAGATCGATGCACTCCTCCATTATATGCAATTGTTCATCCGGGAAGGAGTCATAAATAGCCAAGTCGTCGCTAGTATCATGTGGTAGACGATTCAAATGATCCGTAACAGAATTTTCGGAGCCCTTCTTGTCACGGATCTCAAGATCGAACTCTTGAAGGAGGAGAATCCACCGAATCAGCCTTGGTTTTGCGTCTTTATTGGCGAGCAAATACCGAATTGCTGAATGATCCGTGTATACAATCACCTTCGCTCCTACAAGATAAGAACGAAATTTTTCAAAAGCATAAATGACAGCAAGAAATTCTTTCTCCGTTGTAGCATAATTTAGTTGTGCTTCATCTAGCGTCTTGCTAGCATAGTTGATGGGATGAGTGTGTCCGTCCTTCTTTTTCCCAAGCACCGCTCCTACAACTACGTCGCTTGCATCGCACATGATCTCAAAGGGAAGATTCCAATCCGGTGGTTGAATAATTGGGGCTGAGATTAGAGCCTCCCGAATCCTGTAAAAAGCATCCAAATATTCTTTCGAAAATTCGAAAACTACATCCTTCATCAAAAGATTAGTTAGTGGTTTATAAATTTCGAGAAGTCTTTTATGAATCTCCTATAAAATCCGGTGTACCCTAGGAGACTTCTAATTCCCTTCACCGAAGATGGAGGGGGAAGCTTCTCTATTGTTTCAATCTTAGCCTTATCCACCTCAATCCCTCTATTAGAGACCAAGTGTCCTAAAACTATGCCTTCTTTAACCATAAAGTGACACTTTTCCCAGTTTAGAACTAGGTTCGTGTCTTCACACCATTGCAAAACAACATCGAGGTTAGCAAGACAATTATCAAATGAGGAACCATAAACAGAAAAATCATCCATAAAAACCTCCGTGATTTCCTCAATGTATTCTGAGAAGATGGTCATCATACACCTTTGAATGGTGGCTGGAGCGTTGCAAAGTCCAAATGGCATCCTCCTATAAGCAAACGTACCCCATGGGCACGTGAATGTGGTCTTCTCCTGATCGTCCGGTGGATCGGAATCCGAAAGAAACCACTATAACCGTCAAGATAGCAAAAGTAAGAGTGTTGCGCTAACCTTTCAAGCATTTGATCAATGAATGGTAGCGGGAAGTGATCCTTCCTCGTCGCATTGTTGAGCTTGCGGTAGTCAATGCACATCCTTCATCCTGTCATGACTCTTGTTGGAATGAGTTCGTTGTTTTTGTTAGCCACAACGGTCATTCCTCCCTTCTTCGGAACAACTTGAACGGGGCTCACCCACTTGCTATCGGAGATAGGGTAAATGATACTTGCATCAAGTAGTTTAAGGATTTCCTTTTTCACGACCTCTTTCATGATCAGATTCAACCGTCTTTGAGGTTGGCGTGAAGGCTTATAATCTTCTTCCATTATAATCTTGTTCATACATAAAGAAGGTTTGATTCATCCAAGATCCTCTATTGTGTAACCTAAGGATTTCCTATGTTTCCTCAAAACAGCCATAAGCTTTTCATGTTCATCTTCACTCAAATCGGAACTAACAATAACAGGAAACGTACAATTAGTTCCAAGAAATACATACCAAATATGTGTGGGAAGTGGATTCAATTCCAAGGTTGTTGATACCTTTGGAGTGTCTTGAGGGTTGGTTAATGTCTCCTTGGAAGTCTCCAAGGGTGTGGAAGTGTTGGAAGGAGAATCACAGATGTTTGTAGAAAGAACGGAGTTGTCGTCAGCATTTTCCAAAACCACGGTGCCCCTGTTACTTCCATGGACGTGGCTTGTGTCTCGTGTCTTGGAGGCCGTGGAATGTGGTTTGAATTAAATCCACGCTCTCGACATAACTTTCCACGGCTGGAATAAGTGAAACCACGCCCGTGGAAAAGCACGATTGGCCGTGGTTTCTAACGTTTTCGGAACCATCGCATAATTTTTCTAATTCTTTAGTTTGCACTTCTTCTAGCTCTTCCAAAGCATCAACCTCAGCATTACAATCCTCCTCTTCTCCCCTTTCCATGATGCTCATGCTTATGACCTTTTGTAACGGATCTTTGAATAAAATCGAACTTACTTTTTCCCTAGATGCTTCTTCATCATAGATGTTGAACATGTCCTCTACAAGTGTTGGATCTTTTGTTAAAGTTGAGAGGACAAACTCAACCTTCTCTTCTCCAATATCGAAGGCCAATCTCGCATTCTTGCA
This sequence comes from Fagopyrum homotropicum, assembly GCA_033239125.1. Classification (NCBI taxonomy): domain Eukaryota; kingdom Viridiplantae; phylum Streptophyta; class Magnoliopsida; order Caryophyllales; family Polygonaceae; genus Fagopyrum; species Fagopyrum homotropicum. The sequence continues at coordinate 104,360,921 of BSWB01000002.1, forward strand.
ATCCACCATACAACCGGAGGTTGCAAGAAAAGGTCTTCCGAGTATGAACGGGACTGGACAATCTGCAGGAATATCAAGCACAACAAAATATATAGGAATATAGAATCTACCGAGCTTAACTAGGATGTCTTCAATGATTCCTACGGGCCGAGTAATGGATCGATCCACCATATATAATGTCATCTTCACCGGTTTTGGCTCGCCTAGACCGACTTTCCTGCACAAGGCAAGTGGAATGATGCTCACACTTGCTCCCAAGTCACAAAGTGCATCATATGTGACCTCTCCGATTCCTATTGGTATGCAAAATGACCCTGGATCTCTCAGCTTTGGGGGCATCTTTTCCGTCATTGCTTTTATGAGCTCCGAAGATTCCGAACTCATCTTGACTTCTCCAAAGTCTTGTAGCTTCCTCTTGTTAGATAGGATTTCTTTTAAGAACTTCCCGTAGGCGGGCATACCTAAAATTGCATCAATAAAAGTTATGTTAATATGTAGTTTTGTCATTAGATCAACAAACTTACCAGTTATTGTTCCGGTAGTTGTTCCTATTTCCTTGCTCAAACCATTCGATGTTTTACCCTGGCTTTTCAAAGGAGTAGAAGAAGATGGAGGTGTTAGTGAATTTTCAGCATGTGAATAGAGGTTACCAGAATTTTGTTGGTTGGATCGCCAATTGTTATTGGAGTTCCTGTTGTTATTGTTCCAGTTATTGTTCCGGTAGTGGTTCCTATTTCCTTGGTTATTGTCCCTTCCTAGGTAGCTAGCCTCTTGCTCCTTCGTTCTTTTAAGGCTAGATTTTATGACATCCTTCAACTCCTTGATCTCATTGTTGAGGGAAAATATTTGAGTTTGTGCAGCTTGAGTTAATTTTGCTCCTAAGTCTCCCAAATTCCGATTCCCATTATCAATCTTCCTATGGGAATACTTCTCAATTACTTGGGCTTGCTTCTCAATGAAGTCCCAAGCGTCATCTTCTCTCATATCCATGAATATACCACAAGAGAGAGATTGAAGTTTAAATTGTGTTTCCACATCCAATCCGTTGTAGTAGATCTCCAACAATTCCAGCTTTGAAATGTCATGGTGTGGGCAATCCAATAGAAGATCTTGAAACCTTTCCCAAGATTTAAACAAACTTTCGTTAGGTTTCATAGAAAAAGCATTTATCTTACCTCTCAATTCCGCCATGTTGGATGGCGGAAAGAACTTAGTGAGGAATTCTGAAGTCAAGTCCTCCCATGTGTTGAGCTTTGCAGCCAGAAGAGCTTGATATCAAGCTAAGGCTTTGTCCTTCAAAGAGAAGAAGAACGGTCTCAGCTTGTAGTTGTTATTGTTAACCCTTTGAGGTTTCAAAGTTTCCATGAGAATCTCAAAATTTTGCAAGTGTTGATGCGGAGATTTAGCTTCTGTTCCACCAAACTGATTTTGGCGGATCATAGTGATGACTTGTCGACGCATCCCAAAGTCATGATCATCTTGCTCTCCAAGATTCACACCTAGACGGCGTGGTTGTTGAATTGGGTCCATTCGTTGCCCAAGGGTTTGTGGTTCAGCCACGACATCAGCAGCTCTCACCTCTCTAGCACGAGGGCGAGGATCAACATGAGCCCGAGGATTAAATGGTGGTATGTCCTCTAGCTCCGGGATATCATCGTCATCGGATGATTCAGCTTTAGACGCTTTAGCCTTCTTCTTCTTAGCGTCATTCCTTTCCAATTTCATGTCGAGAATCATCGCCCTAAGCTCATCTATTTGAAACTGATTGCGCTCTTTTTCCTCCAAGTGAGCCTTCTCACTCAATTGGAGTTGAGCTCGAGTTTCATCTAACTCCTTTTGGATGTTCCTCTCATTATTTTCAGCCATATTTTTCTATCTTAGCTTTCTTCTCAAAGTTTTCTCTAATTCGGGATCAAAACGAACGAGGTCTTTGGTGGATCTAGACCTTCGCATATGCCTATAAAAATTCCTGCAAAAATCTTTCCAATAGATAGATCAAATCACAAGAGCAAAAGCTCCCAAGCCCGACAACCGAAAACTGAATTTGGCCTAGACCAAATCCCCGGCAATGGCGCCAAAAACTTGTTCGCTCAAAAGTTTGTACGTCAAAGCTTTAAATTTAAAAAACTGAAATCAAAGTAAGTGAACCCACAATGTACGGATCAGCGTAGTAAAGCAAGAATTCCAGAGTATCGAACTCAGGGATTTGGGGGGAACAAAATCAGTTCACAAATTGTCAAGCAAGTAAATATAGAAGCTTTGCAAATAATATTGGGAAAACAACAATTCTAAAGATCCGGATATCCAATTGTGGCGATCGATTCAAGATATTCTATAGATGTAAGGACAAAGTCGGGATTGCAAAGGTATATCTAATGTAAGGTTATGTACAGTGAAGTTCCGAAACCCTATATGTCTTACCCAAAGGCTCTCTCTATAAAGATTGTTGAGGCTGCAGTATAGAAAGGATCGAAGGATAAGAATTACTCTCAAATACCCGTGCCCAAACCAAAGGGAATCAAAGATAAGCCAAAACGGTTAAGGTTGTGACACTCAAAACCGAAGTAAAGGATGTTGAGTCTCACTACTACCTAGAAAAGGTAAGCCAAGGCTAGGTTAAAGCAAATCTTTAACTTTGGATCAAAGCAAAAGCAAAGGACGTATGACAGAGGAAACCACGGTCGGATCTTGAAGAACCACGGCCGTGGAACTCAAGAACAGACCGTGGAAAGCCTCGACGACGAGGTTTCTCGCAACTCTCGGGGTCCAATCTATTAAGTTCCATCTAGCATCATCTATGCCACAACTATCAACCCTTCACCTTAGAATCGCTAAAGGGTTTTAGCCAATAATCATCATTATGAAATCAATAATCAAGTTTAAAAGAGAAAAAGGGTAAAATCTCGAAAACTCAATAATAACCAAACAAATCTCAATTCAATCCAAAGTATATGTGTTCAATATATGCAGAATAGGGAACAGAAAACCTCAGAACAATCTCTAGGAACAATGAAGAACGGGATGTCAATCCGTCTTCGAAAGGAATCCTAAGATATTCTCCGAATACGCAATCTCAAAATGCATCCTTCGCGGAATCTTCCCTGTACGCAATAAGATCTTCCTAATCAATCTTAAAAATGCACTCCGTGTAGGATGTATGCAACAGTCCCTATTTTCTCCTTTCTTCAGCCTTCTTATAGGGGAAAAGTAGGGTAACAAAAAGCCCAATAACTAATGCTGACGTGGCAAATATGACACGTGGCAACCGTTATAAAAATCACGGTCTAGTGTAAACTTCCACGGTCATGGTGTAAGAGCCTAGTTGTTGAGTTGCTGAGAGAATGAGCAGAGGGCCAGGAATTTGCATGGACCGCCCCTTCGTGAGCCTGGAACCGCCCCTGCGGTTTGTCTGGGCCGCCCCTGCGGCTCACAAGGTCCGCCCCCGCGGCTCACAGGGTCCGCCCCCGCGGCTCTGTGTGTTGCAGCCATCTTCTTTGACCCTTTGACCCGTGCTTTACCCTTTTACCTCCTTTATATACTTCATCTCTTACCTCTTGATGAGGGTTTACCATTCTCAGACCACTCTCTTGCGTACATTTCTTCTCCACTCTTCTCTCTTGGTTCACCTTTGATCTTCTTTGAGCTTTTGTGAGTTTGTGAGCCTTGTGCTTGGCTTTGCTTGTGGTTTTGGATGATGTTGTTATTGTGCTTTGTTGAGCCAGCTTGAGGTTATGGTGGTGTTGTATTTGGCCTTCTGGAGAGCTTAGCTTGGTGAGTTTTATGGCTTCTCCTCTTCCTTTCTTCTTTTCTTCATCCTTTCCTCCCTTTCTTTAGTTTAGTATAGATTCCTTAGGTTTGGATCTTGATTCAGCTATGTTTTGGCTTCTGTTGATGTATATATATATATATATATATATAAATATATATATATGTTGTATATGTATGTTGATGTTGGAGTGAAGAAGAGTAAAGAATCGAAGGAAGAAGTGAAGAAAGAGCTAAGGTGGTGTCTTCTACACACCCGCCGCCCCTGCGCCACCTTACAACCGCCCCTACGCCGGCCAGTGATCCGCCCTTGTGCCACCAGTGAGCCGCCCCTGCGCCCACCTGCATCAGCAAGGTCTTCTCTTGGTTCTACAGGTGTGTGTGTGCTTCTAGGCCTTCCTTAGGGTGCCTTTGTTCTCTCCTTTCCTAGTGTGAGTGCATAGGATCATGCTAGATGTGTAAGGTTGAGTTTGGTTGAGGTTATGATCGGTTTATGCCTCGTATGGCTGTAAGGACTTAGGTTGATGTTAGTTGAGGTTTTGAGGTTGAGCCTGAGCTTGATCCCCATGGATCCCTTTGGGTCTAGGTGTGATCCTTGTGTTGATAAGAGATTGATATATCTCTTTATACCTGTTTATAGGTTGTGTTGTCCCTCCAGTGTAGAGGTGATCGTGGTTGAGTTGTGATCGAGGTTGAGGTAAGTCCGTAGGACTTACTTAGTTGCCATCCTTATATTGGGTGTTTGCATTAGTGGTGTGTGATTTATATGTTTCTATGATAGCATGAGATGTTGTTATACCGACCTATGTTTTATTGATTGCCCCGTATGTGTGGTTGTGATAACCTTTCCCTTTCATCCCGCCGTGGAGTCTAGGAGGTTGTCTTGAGTCAGGCCAGACTGACTTTACAGGAAGGGCACAATCCACTCCCACAGGGTACATGGATTGTGTGACCGATACTTGTGCAGCTGGCTAGCAGGCTCAGAAGCGATGATGTATCGGTCCTCGTGTCACATAGTTTCATATATACTTATATATACGATTTGAGTTAATGACCATTATCTTGAGATCATTAATTGGGTAAATGATTGAAAGCATGCTGATGTGTTTATATTTTCCTTACCTGTGATTGTTCTTATGCATTACTCTATATATGTGTATGGATAGCTAATGGTTTATTACCATGTTGTAGATGCCCCACAGGATAGGCATGTTGTTGGGTGATCTAGTAGAGTGGCAGGCGGAGGACGTCTCGTACATAGGTTGTTGTGGGTTTTTGGGTTTGTTTACCTTTTCCCTCCTGCATGAGGATGATCCTTTATTACCTCTTGTGTGAGGGCATTGTGTTTTATACTCGGCTATGTTGTCTTACCAATGTTTGTATAGTTTTATACTATTTTATGTATTTGTTTTTATATCTGTCAATGTCATGTTGTAAGGTTCAGTGAACTTGTTGGCACGCTAGGGTCAGGATTCATTGTGACATCCTAGCCCAATGTGGCACTCTAAACCCGTGGATTTGGGGCATTACAGAGTTGGTATCAGAGCCTTAGCTTGACAACAATGGCACTTGCTACCTGCAATGAGGTCTCATAGGTAAAATAAACAGAACCCACATGGGATTTGACATGTTTTGGGTTAGATGTACGAGAAGTCGCCACTTCTGCTATGGATATCTGCAGTATAGTTATATATATATATATATATATATATATATATATATATATATATATATATATATATATATATATATATATATATATATATACTTATGGCCTATATAATGCTTTATAAGTTAGGTGTGCATACCCCGCAAATGGCTCGGACTAGAGCTACTGCCGCTGTAGGGAGAGGTAGAGGTAGACCACCTCGTTCTCCGGCTGTGGTAGGTGAGGGACCAGTTCCCGTTGCTGATCCACCAGTGGTGGAGGAGATACACGAGCAGGTTGTAGAGAGAGTCATCCTAGAGACGAGGAGTGGTGGATCTATGAGACATTATTCACACCGAGCTCAGTGTAATGATGTTGATCGTGTCTCCATGGGAGGACCGGAGTTTAGAGAGTACCTCCGACGTTTTGAGGAGGACATCAAGGCTGGCAGGCGGGCCCAGACTTACCAGTATATGAGGGATCTTCTGAGAGATCTCAGGGAGTAACCCAGGTGCCAGCTGCACCTGCACGTGTTGTTGAGCCAGTTCGAGTTGTGGAGGAGACTCGAGGGCCTCGACCAGATGCTTGTCTGAAGGCATTTCACCAGCAGGGAGTGTCACACTTCTCAGGAGAGATTGGTTTACAGACTGAACTTTGGATAGGGCATGTAGACTCAACTTTAGAATCTATCAGGTGCCCTGAGGACAGACGGATAGAGCTGGTGCAATCTCTATTCCGTGACCTTGCACACCAGTGGTGGAGGACTGTACGGACCAAAGCCACCAGTTATGAGCACATGAGGAGCATGATTAGGGAGCAGTTTTGCCCTGCCTCACTGAGGAGGGAGAAGCTGCAGGATTTCGTGGAAGCCATTTTTGAGGACGTGCCTATTGTGACACCATCCGCTGCTTCCAGACTGAGTTAGCATTGATGGGTCCAGCTGCACCATATGAGGACCAACATGTGTATCTGTTCTCTCGTCGTCTGAGAGAGAGAACGCGTTCATATATGGAGGGATTCCATTGTGAGTCCCTAGCTAATTACCAGGACCGGGCTTCTGCTTTTGAGAGGGAGCGAGCTAGTCAGAGGAGAGCTTCTTAGACGGGACGGTCTGAGAAGAGGCAGCGAACTGGGCAAACTAGTGGAGTTGGAGGAGTATCTGGTTCTAGGCGAGACCAGAGATGACAGAGCTACCCCTCATCTACAGCGACTGTATATAAGGGACGACAGTGTTACAACTGTGGTGACCCCGGCCATCTGAGGCCAGCTCGTCCCGGACCAGTTGTGACTTATTTTACCTGTGGTAGACAGGGATATCGAGCTACCTTCTGTAGGCAGGGTGGAGTTGCATCTCAGTAGGGTTCTTCCCCTGCTAGTGTAGTTGGATGTGGTCAAAAGATACCTCAACAACAGACACAAGGACAGCAGAGAGTCCTAGAGCGTCCATCTACTCAGGGTTTTGCTCCAAGACCGAGTAGAGGCAGAGGTAGAGATGTTGGCACCAGTGATGCTAGAGGATCCCGAGGGCAAGCTTTTGAGTTGAGGAGTGCAGAGGATCCACCTGCACCGGTTGCTACAGGTACCATTCTGCTTCATGGTTTACTTGTTAGAGTTTTGTTTGATACTGGTTCTAGGCATTCAATTATTTCTGATACATGTGTTGAGTGTTTGAGTTTAGCTACCGTAGAGGGGATACCCTTTACTATAGGGTTACCTGATGGTAGTCGGGTCAGAGGTACCCGTGAGATCCGTAGTTCTCCCCTTCGTTTAGGGACTCGTGTTTTGCTTGTTGACTTCTTAGTCATGCCATTTATGCGTGAAGAAGTCATTTTAGGTATGGACTGGATGCATAGACACCATGCGGTTTTGGATGTTGGTAGACGGACTGTTATAGTCTCTACCGAGGTTGGTCAAATTGAGATCTTCCGGGGTTGGGACCTTGGGAAGACAGGTTCTGCCATCAGCGCCGTACGAGCAGCTAGATTGATTGCACAAGGATGTGATGCCTTCTGGTGCTATGCCATGAAGGATGGAGAGAGTCCAGCTTTGGGGGACATACCCGGGGTCTGCGAGTTTGCAAACGTATTTGTTGAGCCGTCGAGCTTGCCGCCTCAACGGAGTGTGGACTTCAGCATAGAGTTTGAGTCTGGTATGAGACCCATCTCGAAGGCCCCATATCTTATGGCACCGGTCGAGATGTTGGAGCTGAAGAAGCAACTCGAGGAGTTGGCTGAGAAGGGCTTCATACGCCCTAGCGTTTCACCATGGGGTGCACCTGTCCTCTTCGTGTGGAAGAAGGACGGATCTTTGAGGTTATGAATAAATTACAGAGAGCTGAACAAGGTGACCATCAAGAACAGGTATACATTGCCTCGTATTGATGATCTACTTGATCAGCTTCAGGGAGTTACAGTTTTCTCCCGGATTGATTTGCGCTCAGGATATCACCAGCTGAGGGTGAGAGAGCAAGACGTAAACAGGACGGCATTTCGTACCCGTTATGGACACTACGAGTTTGTAGTGATGCAATTCGGGCTGAGGAATGCCCCAGCAATCTTCACAAAGTTGATGAACATTATATTCATCGACTTCCTTGATGAGTTTGTGGTGGTTTTTATTGATGACATTCTAGTACACTCTCGTAGCAGAGAGGAGCATACCGATCACCTGAGGACGGTTTTGCAGATTCTGAGGGATAGAGAGCTCCATGCCAAGCTCTCTAAGTGTGAATTCTGGATGTCTGAGGTTGCCTTCCTTGGACATATCGTCTCCGTCGATGGGAATATGGTTGACCCGGCGAAGATTGAGTTTGTGGCTGCATGGACGACACCGACGAATGTCAAGGAAACGCGTAATTTTCTTGTCCTAGCCGATTATTACAGACGCTTTGTGGAGGGATTTTTTGTGATTGCCCATCCACTGACAAGTCTTCTGAGGAAGACTACTAGATTTGTATGGACAGAACAATGTGCCCAGAGCTTTGAGGAGTTGAAGAGACGTTTGACTTCTGCTCTTGTCCTGGCACAGCCAGAGGGTTCTGATGACTTCGTGGTTTACAGTGATGCATCCAAGCTAGGCTTGGGATGTGTATTGATGCAGAGAAGCAGAGTAATTGCATATGCATCTCGACAGTTGAAGACGTATGAGGAGAACTACCCGACTCATGATCTGGAGTTAGCAGCGGTAGTTCATGCTTTGAAGATGTGTAGACATTACCTGCATGGTGCTACATGTCAGATCTTCACAGACCATATGAGTCTGAAGTATATTTTCACGCAGCGGGAGTTGAATAACCGCCAATGTCGATGGCTTAAGTTGATCAAGGACTTTGACCTTGAGATTTTGTATCATCCTAGCAAGGCGAATGTTGTAGTTGACGCCTTGAGCAGGAAGACTCTCGGGAGAAGGAAATTGCAAGATTGAAAGTACAACCTCATCTTCAGAGGGATCTAGCTTGGCTAGAGTTGGACATCCAGTTTTCTGATGAGGATGCCCAGTTATATGCTTTAGGGGTTTTACCTGGTCTGTTGGATGAGATTCAGCAGAAGCAGGGGACCTGCCCGACCTTGATGAGGATTATAGAGAGGATGTCTCATGGAGAGGTACCACAGTTTTCCGTTGGAGCTGATGGAGTGATGAGGCGACATGATCGCATCTGTGTTCCTGCCGATACAAAGTTGAGACAAAGGATTTTACATTAGGCTCACTATACACCTTACTCTGTACATCCAGGTACAAGTAAGATGTACCATGATGTGAGACGTACCTACTGGTGGGGAGGGCTAAAGCCTGATGTAGCCAGATTTGTGGCTCAGTGTGCGACCTGTTAGTAGATCAAGATAGAGCATTTTAGACCTGGAGGTGAGCTCCATCCACTGTCAGTGCCGCAGTGGAAGTGGGAGGATGTCTCCATGGACTTTGTGACGGGTTTGAGGCCTAGTAGGAGTTTTGATGCTATTTGGGTTGTGGCTGATAGATTGACGAAGACGGCACGTTTCATTCCTATCAGAGAGACGTGGCTAGTGAGTAGATTGGCTGAGGAGTACACTAGACAGATAGTGAGACTCCATGGTGTACCGAGGACGATTGTCTCTGATCGAGATGGACGATTTACCTCAAGGTTTTGGCAGCAGATTCAGACTGCTTTGGGGACGAGTCTACACTTCACGACTTCGTTTCACCCCCAGACTTATGGTCAGTCTGAGAGGACCATCCAGACTTTGGAGGATATGTTGCGAGCTTGTGTGTTGGATTGGGGACAAGGATAGTCTGAGTACCTCCCACTCGTTGAGTTCTCATACAACAACAGGTGGCATGCATCTATTGGGATGGCTCCCTTTGAGGCATTGTATGGACGTAAGTGCCGTACACCTTTATGTTAGGATGAGCCTAACAATATCAATGGGATAGCGCCAGAGTAGATTCAGGATGATATGGCTCGAGTAGCGCTAATTAGAGAGAGGATGCTTGCTGCACAGAGTCGCCAAAAGTCATATGCAGACAAGAGGTGTCGGCCTCTAGAGTTAAGGGTAGGAGCTCATGTCTGATTTAGAGTATCTCCGATGCGTGGCGTCAGACGTTTTGGCATAAAGGGGAAGTTGAGTTCCCGATATGTCGGTCCTTTCAAGATACTAGATAGAGTTGGGAGGGCAGCCTACAGATTAGCTTTGCCTCCGAGATTAGAGGGTGTTCACCCTGTGTTTCATGTGTCTCAGCTAAGAGAGTACATACCAGATCCGAGGCACATTATGAGTTATGATGATTTGGTGGTGGAGATTGCTGAGCATCCTATTGTACTCCTAGAGCGAGGTGTGAGACGCTTGCGTTCGAAGGACATTCCTATGATGAGGATACAGTGGTCTAGACGTGGACCTGAGGAGGCTACATGGGAGACTGGGGATAGTATCTAGAGGAACTATCTAGAGTTTTATGCCGAGATAGATGTGCCTAGGGTCGATGAGTAGATCTTAGTGCTATCTTGGTGAGTATGTGCTTATGTGCTTATATGCTTTGATGTGCTTTTTCCATGCAAGCTATGATATGTGTTATGATCTTATTAGATCTTGTTGTGCTAGCGTGATGTATGTTATAGCTAGAGATGATTATTCCCTCCATGCTATTTGAGTATGATATATGTTTATAGCTGGAGATGGTTCTTTCCTCCATGCTATTTGAGTTGATTAGGATTCAGCTGGAGATGGTTCTTTCCTCCATGCTACCTTGATGGACATAGCTTCAGTGGAGATGTGATTCCTCCATGCGATATATACATGTTTATGTTTTTGCTAGAGATGTGCTTCCTCTATGCCTTGTGATGAGATATGGCGAGAGATGTGATTCCTGTACGCCTTTGGGTAGCGTTATGGCCCTATTTTCTCGAGTTGGTGATTCCTCAATGTTGATGTTTATGGTTATAGATCTGTTATAGGTTATGACCTTCGCAACGGAGATGTAATACCTCCGATAGAGAGAGAGAGTTATACCTCGGCTTATGGGCCCGAGAGGATTTGGGATCTTGCAAGTTTCGGACGAAACTTGTTTTTAGGGGGTGAGATGTAAGAGCCTAATTGTTGAGTTGCTGAGAGAGTGAGCAGAGGGTCAGGAATTTGCCTGGACCGCCCCTGCGTGAGCCTGGAACCGCCCCTGCGGATTGTCTGGGCCACCTCTACGGCTCACAAGGTCCGCCCCCGCGGCTCTGTGTGCTGCAACCGTCTTCTTTGACCCTTTGACCCTGATTTACCCTTTTACCTCCTTTATATACTTCATCTCTTACCTCTTGATGAGGGTTTACCATTCTCAGACCTCTTTCTCTCTCTTGCGTACATTTCTTCTCCTCTCTTCTCTCTTGGTTCACCTTTGATCTTCTTTGAGCTTTTGTGAGTTTGTGAGCCTTGTGCTTGGCTTTACTTGTGGTTTTGGATGATGTTGCTGCTATGCCTTGTTGAGCCAGCTTAAGGTTATAGTGGTGTTGTATTTGGCCTTCTGGAGAGCTTAGTTTGGTGAGTTTTATGGCTTCTCCTCTTCCTTTCTTCTTTTCTTCATCCTTTCCTCCCTTTCTTTAGCTTAGTATAGATTCCTTAGGTTTGGATCTTGACTCAGCCATGTTTTGGCTTATGTTGATGTATATATATGTATGTTGTTGTTGGAGTGAAGAAGAGTATGGAATCGAAGGAAGAAGTGAAGAAAGAGCTAAGGTGGTGTCTTTTGCACACCAGTCACCCCTGCGCCACCTTACACCCGCCCTTGCGCCGGCCAGTGATCCGCTCCTGCCCCACCAGTGAGCCGCCCCTACGCCCATCTGCATCAGCAAGTTCTTCTCTTGGTTCTGCAGGTGTGTGTGCTTCTAGGCCTTCCTTAGGGCTCCTTTGTTCCCTCCTTTCCTAGTGTGAGTGCATAGGATAATGCTAGATGTGTGAGGTTGAGTTTGGGTGAGGTTATGATTAGTTTATGCCTCGTATGGATTTAAGGACTTAGGTTGATGTTAGTTGAGGTTTTGAGGTTGAGCTTGATTTCTATGGATCCCTTTGGGTCTAGGTGTGACCCTTGTGTTGATAAGAGATTGATATATCTCTTTATACCTGTTTATAGGTTGTGTTGTCCCTCTAGTGTAGAGGTGATTGTGGTTGAGTTGTGATCGAGGTTGAGGTAAGTCCGTAGGACTTCCTTCGCTGCCATCCTTATATTGGGTGTTTGCATGAGTGGTGTGTGATTTATATGTTGCTATGATAGCTTGAGATGTTGTTATACCAACCTATGTTTTATTGATTGCCCCGTATGCGTGGTTGTGATAACCTTTCTATTTCATCCCACCGTGGAGTCTGGGAGGTTCTCTTAAGTCAGGCCAGTTTGACTTTACAGGAAGGGCACAATCCACTCCTACAGGGTACACGTATTGTTTGACCGATACTTGTGCAGCTGGCTAGCAGGCTCAGAGGCGAGTATATATCGGTCCTCGTGTCACATAGTTTCATATATACTTATATATACGATTTGAGTGAATGACCATTATCTTGAGATGATTAAATGGGTAAATGATTGAAAGCATGCTAATTTGTTTATATTTTCCTTACCTATGATTGTGCTTCTGCATTACTCTATATATGTGTATGGATAGCTAATGGTTTATTACCATGTTGTAGATGCCCCACAAGATAGGCATGTTGTTGGGTGATCTAGCAGAGTGGCAGGCCGAGGACGTCTCGTACATAGGTTGTTGTGGGCCTTTGGGTTTGTTTACCTTTTCCCTCCTGCGTGAGGATGATCCTTTATTACCTCTTGTGTGAGGGCGCTGTGTTTTGTACTCGGCTATGTTGTCTTACCTATGTTTGTACAGTTTTATACTGTTTTATGTATTTGTTTTTATATCTATCAGTGCCATGTTGTAAGGTCCAGTGAACTTGTTGTCAGGCTAGGGTCAGGATTCATTGTGAGATCCTAGCCCAATGTGGCACTCCGATTCCCGCGTATTCGGGGTGTTACACGTGGAACCTTTTTGTTGCTCTCGACCTTGCTTTCCACGCCCTCAATGCCTAAATCAGGGCTGTGGTTCTCCATGTTTGGCCGTGGAAACTCTAATTCCCTTGTGGAAGCCTTTGTTTCGTAAAGCTCTTTAATCATGCTCCTTCCTTAGCTTCTCCAAGGCATCCTCTTGATGCCTAGCATGATCAAATACTCCTATCTTCTCATATATGCTCCAATCCAAGCCTTTATTCACCTAAAAACACAACAAAGCTCGTGTAGATCTCTATATCGACAAAATAGGTGAATGTGCTCATAAATGCTTCAAACTCTTAGCCATGTACACAACTAAAGGGGGAAAACAACCGAATTAAGTGCCAAAAATATGGTCATATTTCATGCTATCAATCCACAAGTCCAAGATGAAGCTGTTGAGGTAAATGCATTGGGATATGGTCAACAACAACAGCAACGTCAATGGAATGATCCGTATGCGCAGAATTACATGCCAAATTGGCGTGATCAACAAAACTACCGGTGGAGGGATCAACCAAACCAACAGCAACAGCCGCCCCGCAAGGTAAGTCTCAATCCACTGAAGATATGCTACATGTTTTGACTAAACACTTTGCTACTCATGTCCAAACCACAGAATCTAGCATCAAGAACCTTGAAAAGCAGGTTGGAAAAATGGCAGAAGCCATCACAAGGATCAAAGCTCGATCCTCGGGGAACTTGCCCTCCCAGATTGTCGTGAACCCTAAAGAGAATGTTAGTGCTCTAACATTGAGGAGCGGGAGGCAAGTTCAGCAAAAACCAGCTTTGGAATCAAAAGAAGTACCCTCTGACGGTTCGGACGCCCCCACATCCGCCCCTGCGGCTGCAACTACGTTCCCCTCTGCACAGACGCCGCCCTTGCGGCTGGATCTCACCGCCCTTGCCGTGACAGTCCTTGAGCCGCCCCTGCGCCTGCAAGCTGGCACCCCTACGGAAAAGTCGACAGAGGGTTCTGCTGAAGAGGATTCTTACATCCGTCCAAGTTTTCCACCGTTGTATGATGAGAAACCTCCGGCTCCTTTTCCAAAAGCACTCAAGAAGCGAAGGGTGATAAAGGATCAGGATCTCTTTGAGACCTTCTCCAAATGTGAGGTAAACATTCCACTTTTGAAACTTATGAAGAGTATCCCTAAGTATGCTCGGTTTTTTAAGGAACTTTGCACGATCAAGAGAAACCAGAAGCTGAAAGGAAAGCAAGAAGTCCAAGTGAGTGAGAACGTGTCAGCAGTCTTCCAACGACGAATGCCCAAGAAATGTAGTGATCCGGGCATGGTAAGCATTCCTTGCGTCATTGGTGAAACTCGCTTTGACAAAGTGATGCTTGACTTAGGTGCGTCTATAAATGTGCTTCCCTATTCCATTTACCAATCCCTTGGCCTTGGGCCACTTCTTGAAACTCGGATTGTTGTCCAACTAGCTGATAGGTCTAATCTTTATTTAAAAGGAATAATTGAAGATGTGCTAGTTATGGTTGACAACCTGATTTTTCCTGCTGATTTTTCCGTATTAGATATGGAACATGATTCACATGCTGCACCTATTTTGTTGGGAAGACCTTTCCTAAAAACTGCTAGAACTAAGATTGATTATGTTAGTGGTAAATTGACTATGGAATTTGATGGAGAAGTGGTTGAATTTAATATTTATGATGCTATGAAACACCCTATCGATGACCATTCTCTTTGTGCTATTGATGTGATTGAACCAATTATTCAAGATGTTTTTGACATTTTTGATATTGATGAAATGAAGAGTATAATTGAAAATGATATTGATATTCATAATTCGGATTATGCATTAATATCTAACATGCATGAAGTTCTAGCTAACTTGGATGGGCACAAAAGACTCCCTCTCTCACCTTTGGCCATTGGGCCCACATTTCTAACTCCAAGCGAAAAGCTTGTTCCTTCTATAGTGCAGGCTCCGGTGATCGAGTTGAAAGAGCTTCCCAAACATCTCAAGTACGCTTTTCTAGGAGAAAATGACACTTTGCCGGTGATCATTTCTAGCAAGTTGCCCCCTCATCAAGACGAGAAGTTGGTGAAGATCCTAAAGGAGCACAAGATGGCTCTTGGTTGGACCATTGCAAACATTAAGGGGATTAGTCCCTCTACATGTATGCATCGGATCCTCCTTGAGGAAGAATCAAAAAATCAAGGCAACCACAAAGAAGACAAAATCTGCCCATGATGGATGTGGTCAAGAAGGAACTATTGAAGCTCCTCCAAGTGGATATGATATTCTCAATTTCGGATAGCAAATGGGTTAGTCCAACCCAAGTCATTCCGAAAAAGGGAGGAATCAATATGGTGAGATGGTCCCAAGCAAAACTCAAACTGGATGGAGTGTTTGCATCGACTACCGTAAGCTAAACACGGTAACCCGGAAGGACTATTTCCCTTTGCCTTTTAATGACCAAATGCTTGAGCGTCTTGCAGGTCACCCATACTATTGCTTCTTGGATGGATACTCGGGCTACTTCCAAATAGTCATCGCCCCGGAGGACCAAGAGAAGACGATCTTCACTTGTCCTTTTGGCACTTTTACATACCGCAGAATGCCATTTGGACTTTGTAATGCTCCCGGCACCTTCCAACGGTGCATGATAAGTATTTTCTCTGATTACATTGAAAACTTCATTGAGGTTTTTATGGATGATTTTACCGTCCATGGAGATGGTTTTGATGCATGTTTAGGACATTTTAAAACTTGTTCTTCAAAAATGCGTAGAAACCAATCCAGTTCTCAATTATGAAAATGCCACTTCATGGTTGAGCAAGGCATTGTGCTAGGGCATGTTATCTCATCAAAAGGAATAGAAGTGTATAAGGCTAAAATTGAAGTAATTAAAAGTTTGCCTTACCCTACTAATGTGCGTGAAATTCGATCTTTCTTAGGTCATGCAGGTTTCTACCGGCGCTTTATCAAGGATTTCTCCAAGATTTTAACATAGCTAGGTGAGCTCCTGAAGAAAGATGTGACATTCATTGTTGATGAAGATTGCAAGAAGGCGTTTGACACTTTAAAGGCTTGCCTCACAAGTGCACCCATCATCCGATCTTCCAATTGGGAAAAGCCCTTTGAGATCATGTGTGACGCCAGCGATTATGCCGTCGGAGCCATCCTAGGATAAAAAGACGGAAGAGCATGACATGTAATCCACTACGCATCGATGACGTTGAATGGTGCTCAAAGGAACTACTCTACCACCGAAAAGGAGATGTTAGCGGTGGTGTTTGCATTGGAGAAATTTAGGCAATACCTTCTTGGTGTAAAGGTAATCATTTTTACTGACCATGCAACACTCCGTTACCTCATGACCAAGAAGGAATCCAAGCCAAGGTTGATCCGTTGGGTTCTATTTCTAACTGAGTTCAACTTAGACATTCGGGACAAGAAGGGAGAAAGAACCTTGTGGCGGATCATCTGAGTAGGTTGGTGGAAGTGGAAGAAGATACAGCAAGAGGGAAGTCCATCCTAGGAAGTTTCCCAGATGATACCTTTTACACAACCCTCTGTTGTGTAATCTTCCCTACGGACCCAGGGACCCACCCCTGCAAAACACCGCCCCTGCGGCTAGAAGTTGGCGCCCCCGCACCTTCCTTGTCTCCGCCCCTGCGGTTTGCTCTAGACGCCCCTGCAGATATTACGACAGAGGTATTGTATTAAGTTTCATTCTTTTAAACCTTGGTTTCTTGACATCTTTAACTTTCTTGTTAGAGGTGAGTACCCTCCAGACTTCACCAAAGCACAGAGAGAGAATGTGAAAGCCAAGGCAAGGCATTGTGTTTGGGACGATCCATACCTTTGGAAACATTATAGTGACTAGGTAATATGCCGTTGCATCCCGGATAATGAGGTACAATTTGTTCTCTCCTTCTGTCATTCGGAAGCATGTGGGGGACATTTTGGTGCGAATAAAACTGCTAGAAAAGTCTTGGATGCGGGGTTCTTTTGGCCATACATCTTTTGAGATGCTTTTGCGTTTTGTAAGGTGTGTGATAGGTGTCAAAGAGTAGGTAATGTCTCTAGGAGGAATGAAATGCCTCAATCATCGCTTATCTTTTGTGAAATATTTGATGTTTAGGGGATAGATTTTATGGGTCCTTTTCCTAGCTCCTTTGGGAATATCTATATATTACTTGCGGTGGACTATGTTTCCAAGTGGGTGGAAGCAAAGGCCACCAAAACTGGTGATTCTAAAGTTGTGGCAGCGTTTCTTAACGACAATATCTTCGTGAGGTTTGGCATCCCTAAAGCTTTGATAAGTGATAAGGGGACCCACTTTTGCAACAAGACAATCACCGCCCTTCTCAAGAAATATCATGTCCATCAACGTGTGTCCACGGCGTACCGCCCACAAACCAATGGGCAAGCTGAAGTATCAAACTGGGAGATCAAGACAATCCTCAAAAAGACGATTTTTCCCGGAAGGAAGGATTGTAGCTTAAGGCTCAACAACGCTTTATGGGCATACCGCACGGCGTATAAGACTCCCATTGGAATGTCATAATTTCGACTTGTGTTCGGAAAGGCATGCCACCTACCGGTGGAGCTAGAACATAAAGCTTGGTGGGCGGTGAAGAAATGCAACATGAACGTGAATAAAGTAGGAGAATTCCGGAAGCTTCATGATAGCATGTATTATATTCTATATTTCGGGGCTGGTTTAGACGTTTTATCTTCATAAATCTGCATGTATAGATGTATATTCTTTTATTATATTGTTGCTTGGTCTACCTTTGCGGGAATCGAGGTCTACAACTAGTTCCGTTGTAATTGTAGGTAAATTGGGACGTTTTGGACCGAAATGGAGCTAAGGAAGCTAATGAGTCATTGGAGCTACATTTTGGAGCTTAAAGAAGATCTCAAGAAGCATGGAAATGGTTAAGAAGATTGACTTTGGACCAGATTTGAGAGATTTCACATTCAGTTGAGATTCATCTCGTTCAGCTACAGTACCACCTAGACCGAGGCGATCTTAAGGAGCGTCTCGAGCGAGGCGAACACCCTATCGCCGGCGAGATCTTTATTTTTGGCTGAGATCTTTTATTTTTTGAAAGAAGATATCTTATATTTTTGGCTGGATTTCTGGAAGGAAGATATTATTTTAGGCTGATTTATTTTTAGAGAGAGAGATATATTTTCTAGGAAATTATCTTTTTAAGATATTTTATCTTTGGAAGATAATTCTCCTATATAAAGGGTTGGATTTTCCACAAATTCAACCATGCTTGGAGCATCCAGTAGTTGAGGGATTTTCTGGAGTATTTTCCTGAAGGGTTTGAAGGAAAAGTTGAAGGATGTATTGAAGGATTGAAGTTCAAGGAAGGAAGGAATCATAGTTGGAGTTGGCTTTTGAAGGAGTTTGTAAGATCTTCTTAGATTTTTTTTGGTTTGTTGTCTTTGTTGATTTGTGACTGAGGAACGCTTGTTTGTTGATTATTTGATTCAGTTATTGAGACCTTTTTCTTAAGGTTTTCTTGTTCGAATATTGATTCATTTTCCATTAATTTGATTATTGTTACCATGATGATTGTTGGCTAAGTTTCTTATGTGATTCTAGGGTGATTGGCTGAAAGTTCTTGGAAAGACGATGATAGAATGATCTTAATTCCAGCAGGATCCTGAAAGCTCGAGTCTTTACCTTAACCCTAGAATACCTCGCTTAGTCGTTCAACATCTCGGCCGGGGTGGAATCTGACTGAACGAAGTGAACCTTTTCCTGAACCTATTCTGAGTTAAGTGTTTAAGTTTGCCAAATCCTATCCTTATTACACCTTTCCTGGTTCAATGCAAGCATAGGATGAGACTTACCTGGTGATTCCTTTGTTTGTTTACCTAAGATCATGAGTGTAGGTAATAAAGGTTTATCCTTTTTTGGGGTTTGAGTGTGCCTTCATCTCTTCTTTGTAAGTTAGCCTGAGACTTACCCGGTAAAGGTTGATTCTATTCCCTTGGGTGGTGTCTTGGTTTGAGATTATAGTTCCTTTCCTTAGTACCTTGAGACTTACCCGGTAATAGGAGCTTTGGTTTGGGATAGTGAGTAGTGAGACTTACCCGGTAATCTATTCCCACCTTAGAAACACCTTTCCTTTGCAAACCTCATCTTTGTTCGCGTTATCCTTTGAGATCTTGAGTCTAAACCACAACTAGACGCCTTAATCCCTAGAATCCGCATTTCCCCTTACTTGACTTTATACATCATCTTTGATTGCTTTAATTGCTTTTAGTTAATTGCAATATTTGACAACCTGATTTCGTGCTTTGTTTCACCTAAGTCCCTGTGATCGACCCCTGGAATTCTTGCTTTTATTACAATTGATCCGTACACTGCGGGTTCGCATATTGTTCAAGCATACTTCTTGGGTTATAAATTTTAAAGCTTGCACACACCTTTTGGAGCGAACATGTTTTTGGCGCCGTTGCTGGGGACTTGGTCTAGACCAAACCGGTTTCGGTTGTCTTTCAGGGCAATTGCCCTTGTTGCTATTAACTACTGTACTTGAGTGTTTTCGCAGGATCTTTTCTTAGTTTTATGCGAAGAACCCGTGCTGGAAAGGAATTTGTTCCTTACGATCCCGAACCAGAAAAGACTCACAAGCGAAGATTAAGAAAAGATAAGATGGCCAATCAAGACGATCGCGATCTTGAGGCTGAATAGAATGAGGCATTGGAACAGCTATACCTCAATAGAGAAGAACTGCACCGAGAGAGAGAAGCGACTCGCGCAAGGACAGAAGGAATTGAAGCAAATATGGCCGCTCTAAGGGCTCAGTTTCTGCCTCGACCAATCCCAGATCCTCGACCGAGGCAAGACCCAAAGGATAGACCCTAATCAGCAAGTGAGGCGTCCAGGAGTCAACCTAGGTGATCCAGCTGAGCATGATTATGAACTTAGACCGCAAGTTCTATCCATGATCCGACAATGTCAATTTGGAGGTTTAGAAAGCGAGTCTCTGCGTCAGCATTTCCAAAACTATGAGATTCTAATGGAGACCTTGAGACCTTCAAGACTGGAGAACAACAACTACAAGTTAAGGCCTTTCTACTTCTCTTTGAAGGACAAGGCGCTTGCTTGGTATCAATCTCTTCCGCCCGGAAAGATCAACACTTGGGAAGAGATGATGACGGAGTTTCTAACTAAGTTCTTTGCTCCCTCTAAGACCGCTAAAATGAGGGGAAAGATCAATGCTTTTATTATGAAGGACAAGGAGAGTTTGTCCAAGTCATGGGAGAGATTCAAGGATGTTCTATTGGACTGCCCACATCATGGGATTCCAAAGATCGAGTTGCTGGAGATATACTTCAAGGGAATGGATAGAGCTACTCAATTCAATCTCCAACTACTTTCAGCCGGCACATTCATGGATATGCCGATAGACGAAGCTTGGGAGTTCATTGAAAAGCAAGCATTACATATGGAGAAGTACTCCCATCAAGGAACCGAGAATGGAGCAAGGAGAGTTAGCTTCCAAGAAACATCATCAAATGGAGCTCAACTCACCTCGCTTAGCAATGAGGTGAAGGCATTAAAAGAGCTTTTAGTAGCTCAAAGGAAGAACGAGCAAGATGGCGGATATCAAGGAAGAAACAACTATCAAGGGACGTGGAACAACAATTACAACAACAATAGAAACTCCAACAGCAACAATTGGAGATCTAATCAACAAAATCCCGGTAACCCTTATTCTCATGCTAATTATGCTTTTAACCCCTCCTCTTCTTCTTCTACTCCATTGAGAAGGAAGGGGCCTTGATCGAGTTCGTCCCAGCCATAGAAGAAAGATGCAGTGCTGAAGGCAATTCTGATCAAGCTCAACGCTATGGAGACATCGATGACTTCATTTTCGAAGGCACAAAAAGCCTTAGAGCAACAATTCTTCAACAAGGCAAATGAAGCGCTAAGAGATCCAGGGAAGCTCCCAGCAAGGACAGAGAGCAACCCTAAGGGACATATTATGGCAATACCGACACAAAGTGGACTGAAAACTGCAGATCCAGTACCTCGGTCGATCCACGACCAGAAGAACACTTCGGTCGAGGTGCCAACCGAGGTGGAGCCCTAGAAAGCGAAGGATAAATCTAAACTTACCAAAATGCTTGTCTAGATGTGCTCTCGCCCTTGAATGAGGGAATGGAAGCTTCCATTCCCTCATTCAAGGGCGAGAGCACATCTAGACAAGCATTTTGGTAAGTTTTTAGACCTAATGAATAAACTACACATTAACATCCCTTTCCTTGATGTTATTCTAGGGATGCCCGCCTATGGGAAGTTTCTGAAAGAAACCCTATCAAGGAAGAGGAAGCTGGAAAATTTTGGAGAAGTAAGGATGACATCTAAGTCCTCGGAACTCATTCAAATCATGAAGGAGAAGATTCTACCCAAATTGAGAGATCCCGGTTCATTTTGTATTCCCATTCAAGTTGGGGATGTGACGTATGAAGCGTTGTGTGATCTAGGAGCTAGCGTGAGTATCATCCCACTGGAGCTATGTGAGAAAATCGGACTTGGAGAGCCCAAGCCGGTGAAGATAAGGCTATACATGGCAGATCGCTCCATTACCCATCCCATGGGCATTTTGGAAGACGTTCCCGTCAAGTTAGGTGATTTCTATTTACCTATAGAATTTGTTGTACTTGACATACCCGTAGATTATCCCGTTCCGATCATTCTCGGGAGACCATTTCTAGCAACTTCGGGTTTCAACGTTGATTGTAAGAACGCCAAGTTGAAATTCAACATTGGTGGAGATCAAGTGGAGTTTTCATTGCTTGCTGCAATGAAAGGAGAGCCGTTGGAAGACGATATCTTCAACATCTACGATGAAGAAGAATCAAGAGAATTGGTGAGGTCTATCCTTATTAATGACCCTCTTGAAAGAGTTCTTAGTTTTAGTTTAATGGAGGAAGGTATAGATATTTCTTGTGATGCAGATATACGGAGCTTAAAAGCATTAGAAGCAGATCCACGAGCTAAGATTAAGAGACTAATTCAGGGGAAGAAAAGCAGTTTAGGTTTCGGTCCCAGTTCCGGTACCTCAACTGAGGCACTTTCTGGACCAAGTGAGGTGTTCTTATCTGAAGAACATCTCGGTCACCGACCTTGGACCTCGACCGAGGTTAAAAGCAAAATGATGTCAATTGAGACTTCTGAAAGTCCAGTTCTTCGATCTAAGTCTACTCCACTGGAAGAAGGAGGCACGGATCCACCTCAGAAAGAACCCCCAGTCGTGGAGCTTAAACCACTTCCTAGTCACTTGAGGTATGCTTTCCTTGGTCCAGATTCTACTTATCCCGTTATCGTTAGTGCTTCCTTTTCTGAAACTGAATTGTCTAAACTGATGCATGTCCTGAGGAAACACCGAAAGGCTTTAGGTTATACTATTGATGATCTTGTTGGTATTAAGCCTTCTTTCTGCATGCATAAGATACTAATGGAAGACGATCATAAGACTTCAGGGGAACCTCAAAGACGGTTAAATCCGATCATGAAAGAGGTTGTGAAGAAAGAGATTCTTAAGTTGTTGGATGCAGGTATCATATTTCCCATATCGGATAGCAAGTGGGTGAGCCCGGTTCATGTAGTTCCGAAGAAAGGAGGAATGACCGTTGTGACCAAAAAGAACAACGAGTTGATTCCAACTAGGACCATTACGGGCTGGAGGATGTGCATTGTTTATAGGAAGTTGAACATGGCCACTCGGAAGGACCACTTCCCGCTCCCCTTTATCGATCAAATGCTTGAACGGTTAGCTCAACACTCTCATTTTTGCTATCTAGATGGTTATAGTTGCTTCTTTCAGATTCCTATCCATCCGGATGATAAAGAGAAGACCACTTTCACTTGTCCATGAGGGGCATTCGCTTATAGGAGGATGCCATTTGGATTATGTAACGCACCTGCTAGTCTGCTACTTTCCAGTGTTTTATGATGGCTATCTTTTCCGAGTACATTGAGGAGATCATGGAGGTATTCATGGATGACTTTTCGGTATATGGTTCCTCTTTTGATAATTGTTTGGCTAACCTTTCTCTAGTATTACAATGTTGTGAAGACACTAATCTTGTTCTGAATTGGGAGAAGTGTCATTTTATGGTTAGCGAAGGAATTGTTCTAGGACACCTCGTTTCCAACCGAGGTATTGAGGTCGATCGAGCTAAGATCGAGACTATTGAGAAACTTCCTCCCCTTGTTATGTTAAGGGTGTGCGGAGTTTTCTCGGGCATGCAGGTTTCTACAGGAGGTTCATCAAGGATTTCTCAATAATCTCTAAACCACTCACTAATCTTTTGAATAAGGATGTTGTTTTTGAGTTTTCGCAGGAATGCCTTGATGCTTTTCACAGGATAAAGGAAGCGTTGATCACCGCTCCCATCATTCAACCTCCCGATTGGACCTTGCCCTTTGAGATTATGTGCGATGCTAGTGATGTGGCCGTAGGAGCGGTACTTGGACAAAAGAAGGATGGGCGGACCAACACCATTTACTATGCTAGCAAGACGCTAGATGAAGCTAAACTGAACTACGCCACCACTGAAAAGGAGCTCTTGGCGGTTGTATATGCTTGTGAGAAGTTTCGCTCTTACTTAGTGGGAGCGAAGGTTATTGTTTACACTCACCATGCAGCTATTCGTTACTTGCTTGCTAAGAAGGATGCGAAGCCGCGTCTTATTCGTTGGATTCTCATGCTTTTAAGAGTTTGACCTAAAGATTCGCGATAAGAAGGGATCCGAGAATTCTGTTGTGGATCACCTCAGCCGGCTACCTCCCTCCTTGCTTGAGAAGGACGACCTACCCATAGATGATTCATTCCCCGATGAGCACTTGCATTTGTTGGAATGTTTGATAGACTTCTTTATCTCACCCCATGATGAAGGTGAAGTATGGGGTGAAGACACCTTCCAACATGTCTAGGATGATGTACGGTCCAGCTAGCGACCTTAAATCAAGCGCTTCTTGGGAGGCAACCCAATGTATTGCTTTCTTTTCCCTATTCTAGCTTAGTTTTAGATAGTTTGCTTCGCTTTGTTTTTGGTGTCCTCTAGACAGGTACCAGGTACTTTCTAAAGAAGGATTACAGCTCAGGAGCTAAACTGGAAGGACAGAAGTTCGAGGAATTGAGAAGATGGAGTTCGACTGAGACACATCTCGGTTGCTATCACAGTACCTCGACCGAGGTGTTCTTTGTCAACCGAGGCGTCTAGGTCATACCACCGCCGCCAGCCGACGAGGATTAGAGTTGCATGGATTTTCTTTCTTTATTTATTATGCAGTTCAACTAGGTGCGGTGAGTATTATGTTTCCTAGACTTATATTTGACCCATTGGGACAATGTGTCCCAGGTGTGGGTATTTGGATATATTTATTTGACAATATGGGTGTATGTTTGTATGACTCCCGGATATTATTATCTTATTCTACTTTACTTGGCTTTATGTGTTTATCTGTCATTACATGCGTACATACAAGTTTTTGTTTGAAAAAAAAACATCGAAAACTGGTTTGAAAAAAAAAATTTATTGACCTCGACCGGGATGTTCTTGAGTGGAAGAGGTAGACACCTCGGATGACGTCAGAACACCTCGACCGAGGCAGGTTCTTAACTGAGAGTTTTTCAAAACGTTTTGTGCTTCTTCTCTGGATATGACCTCAATGATGATTCTGTTTGCAGATTGGTTTGAAATCTTTATATGCTCAAAAGGTTTTATGATATGTTTAAGTTGCAAAATGCTTTGTTTGAAGTTTTAGCATGTTTAATACTTTGTTTTTATCCAAATTATGTTGGATTTGAAGGTTGACACCACATAATGAGTTCTCTCACTTTCTTCCTGGGATGATTGAGGCAATTCACTCTCTTCTCTTCTTCTTCTTGATCATGCTTTAGCCCCTCATATGCATATTTGCCTCCCCTTTACCTATCCGGGAATTTGGAAGCAAGTAAAGAAAAGCAAGTGAAAGTGAAGTTGAGATGTTGGCTGAAAGTGTTAGAAAGAAACAATTAGGGTTTGGGGAAGTCAATCATGATGATGAGTAACTCGGCACCATTCACATAGTCGGGTGTTTGTGTCTTGCCAAAGTCGGATTGAGCGATATTCCTAATGGGTCATGGTATGTGCATCAAGGGTTTGAGGCATCTCGAGACATTGATGATTGCTGATCTCCTAGGCTTCGGTTATTGTGCACCTCTGTCCATGCATCCCAAAAAGTAAAGTAAAATAAGCAAATCTTATTGGTGGAAGATGTTGAGATTCAAAGAAAGTGAAGTAAGATCCTTTTCCCGGATTCTAACACCACATACCCTATATACAACCCACCCTTACACGTTTCTTGACCTCTTTTGGAAGCCCTTGAGACCTCGAGCTTGTTGATTGACTTGGTGGTTTAAACTGGATTATACATGATTAATTTCGATAAATATGATTTTGGATTTTTCCTCTTGGTACCCTCAAGGTTTGGACTTTTCATCTTGGTATCCACTAAGTTTCAAAATTCCTCTTGGTACCCTTATGGTTTAATTTGATTCCTCTTTATACCCATTCTTAATATATTACATTAAAAATTCATTATAAAATGATAAAAAAAAATCAGAAAATAAATTTAAAATAAATTATAACCTTATTAATTTTAAATTAATAAATTTATAATAGAAATTTTTTTTGAAATAATGATTTATTCATTTTTGAATTAATTTTTTTTGTCCCACTAAAAAAATTATTTTTTTTTACTTTTTACTTTTGATTTTAAAAATATAAAAAATTAAATTAAAATAATATAAGAGTCTAGAAATTTAAAATATTAATAAAATTTTAATTATTTTTGAATTTAATTTTATATAATTTATACTAACTAAAAAAATATTGTTTTTTTAATTCGAATTTTTATTTTATGTTTTTCGAATTTAAAAAAAATATTTTTTTCGAATTAATATATATTTTTTTAAAAAAAATCGAATTAAGATAAATTATATAAAATTAAATTCAAAAAGAAACAAAATTTAATTATATTTTTAAATTTCTTGACTCTTAATTAAAGTTAAAAAAAATTTTAATTTAATTTTGTATATGCATTTTTAAAATCGAAATAAAAAGTAAAAACTATTTTAATTCAAAAATAAAAATGTTTTTATTTCAAAAATATATATATACAAATACTATTTATATTATAAATTTATTAATTTAAATTTAATAAGGTCATAATTTTTTTAAAATTTATTTTTCTGATTTTTTATTATTTAATAATGAATTTTTAATATAATAAATTAAGAATGGGTATAAAGAGGAATAAAATAGAACCATAAGGGTACCAAGAGGAATTTTGAAACTTAGTGGATACCAAGAGGAAAATTCCAAACCTTGAGGGTACCAAGAGGAAAAATCCTATGATTTTTTATGCATTCTATGATTTTATGCAAAGATGAACAGCTTTCTTATATTTATGAAATGTTTTGATCATGTCTTTATTTCATGTGCCATGAAGCATTCTCTTAGAGTGATCTATGAGTGGAGCACACCATCAAAAATGTTTTGAAATGCTTTTCATTGATCTTTCAGACTTATAATACATTCTATCTTGTATCTAAGATTTGGAACTTGTTTGGGGACAAGCAAGGGACAATTATGGGGTATTTTGATAGCATGTATTATAGTCTACATTTCGGGGCTAGTTTAGACGTTTTATCTTCATAAATCTGCATGTATGGATGTATATTCTTTGATTATATTGTTGTTTTGTCTATCTTTGCGGGAATCGAGGTCTACACCTAGTTTCGTTGTAATTGTAGGTAAAATGGCATGTTTAGGACCGAAATGGAGCTAAGGAAGCTAAGGAGTCATTGGAGCTACATTCTAGAGCTTAAAGAAGATCTCAAGAAGCATGGAAATGGTTAAGAAGATTGACTTTGGATCAGATTTGAGAGATTTCACATTCAGTTGAGATTCACTTCGGTCAGCTACAGTACCACCTAGACCGAGGTGATCTTGAGGAGCGTCCTGACCGAGGCGAACACCCTGTCGCCGGCGAGATCTTTATTTTTGGCGGAGATCTTTTATATTTGGAAAGAAGATATCTTATATTTTTGGCTGGATTTTTAGAAGGAAGATGTTATTGTAAGTTGATTTCTTTTAGAGATAGAGATATATTTTCTAGGAAATTATCTTTTTAAGATATTTTATCATTGGAAGATAATTCTCCTATATAAAGGGTTGGATTTTCCACAAGTTCAACCATGTTTGGAGCATCTAGCAATTGAGGGATTTTCTGGAGTATTTTCCTAAAGGGTTTGAAGGAAAAGTTGAAGGAAGTATTGAAGGATTGAAGTTCAAGGAAGGAAGGAATCATAGTTGGAGTTGGCTTTTGAAGGAGTTTGTAAGATCTTCTTAGATTTCTTTTGGTTTATTGTTGTTACGCTAAGATTATGTAGCACAAAAGTCTTAAATTTATAACTCGATATATTTTTTCTAACTCCTAGCAAACCCACAATGTATGGGTCGTTTTGTAGCAAGGATAGTATTCCGAGGTCAAACACAAAGACTAAGGTGAAATCGAATCAAATAAGTGACTAAGGATAGTGTAAATCTAGTCTAAAAAAAGAGAAGGGAATAAAGAAAAGAAAATCACAATATTTTTGGATTGGTTTTGTGGTAATCAAGCAAGGATCACAAATCATGCAAGATTAACAAATCAAACGAAAAACTAAGCTAGTAACACAAACAAGCAAAACAAACACGAGATATGTGATCAAAGAGAGAAAAGCGGATTCTGGGGGTTAGGAATTCCGGTTATGGCGTTGGATTCAAGCTTCTAATCAATCTTGGACTAGCTATAGTGTGTTGGGAAAGGGTGTTTCTCAAATGGGATCAATCACCGGGTAGGTCTCATGGTCCACTAATCCCGAACCTAAGGTCCTATCACCGGGTAAGTCTCTAGGAGCCTAAGGTTGGGAATTCTACACAAACCGGATTGCTATCTAGGAATCTAACCTCTCCTTACCGGGTAAGTCTCGGCTAGGCAAGCCCTAAACATCTATCTTAGCACACTCAGTCCAATAGCGGCTTGTGATGCTCACTACTACCTAGAGTTCATCATCTTCGGTACCTAAGAGCGAGAATCACCGGGTAAGTCTCTTCTCTCACTAAGTTTACTAGCATTAGGTCACCCTAGGCTAGATTAAGCTTAATAAACTCTAGGATTTCAACAATCTAACATCCTAACATTCAGATTTATAAATACAAGCACGACAAAACAAAACCACGGGCTGATAATTAGAACCACGGCCGTGGTTATGCTAGAACAAACCGTGATTTGTAACAGTAGTTAAGTACGAGCAAGCAAATCATCCAAAGATACATTTAAGTCTATCCTATCATAGTCCAAGCCATAACCATCAGTCCATTACCCTAGAATCGCAACTATTTAGCCAACAACATCCATTTTAAGATTTAAACTCAACAAGCATACATTCATGGCTTCCATAGCAAGAAAATGAAATGAAAGAGAAATGAAACAAGTAGAACAAGAAAACCAAGCTGAATATATGTTGAGAAAGACTTACAACCCTTCAAAAGAAGGTACAAATCGTTCCTTACAAAGCCTTGCAAATATCTTCAACAAGTTCACTCGAAAATCTCTCAAAAACTATGAAAACTCTAAACTAGTGTTCTTCTTCTTCTTCTCCAAATGAGAGTGTTTTTTTTTGCTCCCCTTCAAGAGTAGCCTCCAATGGAATGATGTGTAATGAGAGAGTGTGGGAGAAGATCCTCTAGCATCAGCCTGCAAGACCACTTATATCCTCCATCAAGGGCAAGAGTCGGTTATGGAGATCGTGGGACAGCTGTCACAGCTGTCCAGAGAGAACCACGGCCAAACCACGGGCGTGGAAATGGCCTCTGGGTCGTGGTTTTGGTGATTCAGCTTCCTTTGGATCGTTCACGAGTTGTTGCAAGGCATGCACCAACAAGGTCCTATGTGTTCTCCTTAGCTCCTAGCTTGCTCCTTAATGAGTCCGGAAGTGTGTCATCACGAGGAATGATCCTCGAATGTATCGATTAAGCTCCAAAAGTTCCCCAAAATACCTACAAAACCGACAATAGTTCATGTAGACGTCTATCTCGACAATATGCAGGAATTAAACGTAAACGTCATGAACTAATGCCAAACTATGCATGAATAACGGGAAAAACTATCTAAATGGATGCCTAAACTAATGTCATAAATCGTGTTATCAAAATACCTCATGCTTAAGACTTGCTCGTCCCCGAGCAAGATCCAACTATAGGCTAAGAGATGACATGATTTATGAATGCAGAAAAACAACATAAAATCTTTTTGGAATTGTGTTTCATAAGATGGATCACCTTCATAGTCATGTTTCATGGCAATGGACAAGCAATCATGCATCAAGTGAATGAAGTCATGGAAAGACAATTATACTTAACTCGAAAGCATGCATGAAAGGTGAAAATGAAGAAGCCAAGATGATCATGAACATATCCAATCTAGATCCCTAAGTCTTACACACATGCAAATAGGTCACAAGGACTTAGGAAAGAGGAGGCTAAGAAATGTTGTGATAGGGTGGGAGTTTTTAGGTCATGTGATGCTAATCCGGGAAAGGAACTAACTCCACATTTTCATTTTTGGTCAACTTCCCTACAAGTGTATATTTTTCTCCATTTTTTCTTTCTTTTCTTTTCTTTTTCACTTTCTTTTTCTTTCACACCGGGCACACATACCAAGGCTCGTTAGGACATTCGGTTTATCCGACTTTGGCAAGGCACAAACACCCGATTATGTGAATGGTGCCGAGTTACTCATCATCAAAACCAAAGTCCCCAAACCTATTTTTTTCTACACTTTCACAACAAATTCAGCACTTCATTCACAATATTCATTCATCAACAACTTCACCCCACACTTGCTTTTCACACACTCAACACACTAGCATGCTCCTATTCCCGGATGGGTCAAAAGCGGTCAAATTTTTATATCGATTGAGGTGCTCAAACAACATGATCAAGATGAGAATCAAGTAAAGAAGAGTGAAAGAGAGTCCTCACAATGTAAAAATGGTGTTGCTTTGGTATTTTGGTTCACTCATGTGGAGTGATGGTGGATGATCAATCAAAGGTGGTAGAGAGCTCTTGATGTTCATTATGGCGTCAGGACCCGCGTAAGCACCGCTAGCCGTCCAAGTCCCACGTCCGCTCCACCCACATTTGATGCGGGATCATCATCATCATCCTCATGCCTTGCAAGGCTTCCATGCTACTTAGACTCTAGCACACAAACACCAAACACACACAAACACACCAAAACAAAGACAAAAGCAAAAACCTAAAACGAAAACAAAAACGAAAAAGGGAAAGATGTCTACCAATGGGTTGCCTCCCATTAAGCGCTTCTTTAAGGTCATTAGCTTGACCAAATTCGGGGGCGTTTCACTCAAGGTGAAGTGGGGCAATCATATCCACCGGAGCTTCCGGGATATACTTCTTCAACCGGTGCCCATTCACTTTAAAATCTCCACAATGCTCCCCACCTATCTCAACCGCTCCATGGGGAAAGACCTTCTTCACCACATAAGGACCCGTCCATCTTGACTTTAGCTTTCTGGGGAAGAGCCGCAGCCTTGAGTTGAAGAGAAGGACAAGGCACCTTCACTCAACTCCTTTGGGATGAGACGCTTGTCACGCTAACGCTTGGTCCTTTCCTTGTAAATCCGGGCGTTTTCATACGCATCCAACCGGATCTCCTCAAGAGCATTGATGTATAGCAACCTCTTCTCACCAGCTTCCTTGAGGTCAAAATTCAGCCACCTTATGGCCCAATACGCCCTATGCTCCATCTCCACCGGAAGGTGGCAAGACTTGCCATAAACTAGCTTGTAGGGAGTGGTGCCAATCGGTGTCTTGAAGGCGGTTCTATAAGCCCACAAAGCGTCATCAAACTTCATAGCCCAATCCTTTCTCGTCCTAGAAACCGTCTTCTCGAGTATTCCCTTTATCTTCCAGTTGGAGATCTCCACTTGGCCACTAGTTTGAGGATGGTAAGGTGTTGCCACCTTATGAGTCACCCCATACTTAGCCAAAAGTGTCCCAAAGTTCCTATTGGTGAGATGCTTCCCTCCATCACTTATGATCACTCTTGGTGTTCCAAACCTAGGGAAGATGACTCGGTTGAAGAACCACACCACAACTTTGGCATCATTTGTGGGAGAGGCGATTGCCTCCACCCATCTCGACACATAATCCACCGCCAAGAGAATGTAGAGGTTGCCACATGAAGAGGGGAATGGCCCCATGAAGTCCACACCCTACACATCAAACACTTCAACCTCTTGTATGTTGTTCAAGGGCATCTCATTCCTCCTTGAGATGTTGCCCGTCCTTTGGCAAGCCTCACATGTCACCACAAAATTCTACACATCCCTAAACAAGTGAGGCCAATAAAAGCCGGATTGCAACACCTTTGCACACGTCTTGTGTGAGCTAGCACGGCCTCCACATGGCAAGGAGTGACAATGGCGGATCACACTCTCTACCTCATCCTCCGGAATGCACCTCCTAAAGACTCCATCCGGTCCTCTCTTGAACAAGAGAGGTTCGCTCCAATAGTAATGCCTCACATCCTTGAAGAACTTTTTCCTTTGGGCATATGACAAATTGGGTGGCACCTCCTCACACACAAGGTAGTTCACTATGTCCGCATACCATGGCTCACTCCCTCTAGACACTTGGAGTAAGCACTCCTCCATCATTTGCAATTGCTCATCCCGGAATGAGTCATCAATTGGGATGTCTTCTCTCTTAATCTCCAATGGTGGTAGCCTACTAAGATGGTCCGCCACTGAATTTTCGGAACCCTTCTTGTCCCGAATTTCCAAGTCAAACTCTTGGAGGAGAAGGATCCACCGAATGAGGCGAGGCTTGGCATCCTTCTTTGTGAGGAGATAACAGATTGCAGCATGATCCGTGTACACAATGACC
The DNA here is from genome assembly GCA_033239125.1 of Fagopyrum homotropicum. Taxonomy (NCBI): domain Eukaryota; kingdom Viridiplantae; phylum Streptophyta; class Magnoliopsida; order Caryophyllales; family Polygonaceae; genus Fagopyrum; species Fagopyrum homotropicum. The sequence goes on from BSWB01000002.1 coordinate 104,392,839, forward strand.
TTGGCTCCCACAAGATATGACCGGAACTTCTTAAAGGCATACACCATCGCTAGCAACTCCTTCTCGGTTGTGGCATAGTTAAGTTGGGCATCATCTAGCGTCTTGCTAGAATAATAGATGGCATATGTAAGTCCATCTTTCCTTTGTCCCAAAACAGCCCCAACGGCCACATCACACATTATCTCAAACGGAAGGCTCCAATCCGGAGGTTGCATGATAGGGGCGGAGATCAAGGCATTCTGTTACACTAGAAACGTGACACGCAAAAGTCTTAAATTTATAACTCGATATATTTTTCCTAACTCCTAGCGAACCCACAGTGTATGGGTCGTTTTGTAGTAGGGATAGTATTCCGAGGTCGAACACAAAGACTAAGGTGAAATTGAATCAATAGTGACTAAGGATAGTGTAAACCTAGGCTAAGAAAAAAGGAAGAAATAAAGAAATGAAAATCTCAATGTTTTTGGTTTGGTTATGTGGTGATCAATCAAGGATCACAAATCATGCAAGATTAACAAACAACATAAGCTAATAACACCAATGAGCAATTACGAACACAAGATAGCTAATCAAAGAGAGAAAAGGCGATTCTAGGGGTTAGAAATTCCAGTTATGGCAATAGGACTCAAGCTATCTAGTCATTCTTTGGATCAACTATAGTATGTTGGGAGTGGGTGTTTCTAGATTGGGATCAATCACCGGGTAGGTCTCATGGTCCACTAGTCCTTTCCTAAGGTCTTATCACCGGGTAAGTCTCTAAGAACCTAAGGATAGGAATTCTACACAAACCGGATTGTCATCTAGGGATCTAACCTCTCCTTACTGGGTAAGTCTCGGCAAGGCAAGTCCTAAACATCAATCCTAGCACACTCAGTCCAATAGCGGCTAGTGAGGATCACTACTACCTAGAGTTCATCATCTTCGGTACTTAAGAGAAAGAATCACCGGGTAGGTCTCTTCTCATATTTAGTTGCTAACACTAGGTCACCCTACGATAGATCCAACTCAACAAACACTAGGATTTCAACAATCTAACAACCTAACACTTAGATTTATCAATACAAGCAAGTCAGACAAAATCACGGGCAGTTCCTCACTTCCACGGCCGTGGAACTACCTAGAACAGGCCGTGATTTATAATAGAGGCTAGGTTCGAGCAAACAATTCATCTAAAGGTACGTTTAAGTCTATTCTATCATAGTCCAAGCCATAACCATCATTTCCTTACCCTAGAATCACATCTATTTAGCCAACAGCATGCATCATCACAATCAAAATCATCAAGCATACAATCATGGAGTCCATATCAAGAGGATGAAATGAAAGAGAGATGAAGCAAATATAATAAGAAAAACAAGCTGAATAGATGTTAAAAGAGAGACTTACAATCCTTCAAAAGAAGGTTCGAATCGTTCTTACAACCCTAGAAAATGTTTCCAACAAACTTCACTCTAAAAACTAAGAAACTCTAAGAATGGTGTGTTCCTCTCTTCTTCTCCAATGGAAGTCTTTCTTCTCCTCCAAGAGTAGCTCCAATCCAATTCCAAAATGAGAGAATATGGGAGAGAATGTGTGTTAGGTAAGGGGTGTAGTGGATGGTGTCCCTTTAGAGTCAGCCTACAAGGGTACTTATAGCCTTCACCATTTGCAAGAGTCGGTTATGGAGATCGTGGGACAGTTGTCTCAACTGTGCAGAGGGAATCACGGCCAATTCCACGGCCGTGGAACTTCCAGTGGCCGTGATTCTGGTGCTTCAGTCTTCTTTTGATCGTTGAGCCATGAGTTGGTGCAAGGCATGCACCAACATGGTCCCATGTGTTCTCCTTTGCTCCTAACTTGCTTCCCAATGAGTCCTAAGGTGTGTCATTACGAGGAATGATCCTTCGATGTATCGATTAAGCTCCAAAAGCTCCCCAAAATACCTACAAAACATGCAAAAGTCCGTGTAGACGTCTATCTCGACAATATACATGAGTTAAGTGCAATTTGTCACGAACTAATGCTAAATTATGCATGAATAGCAGGAAAAACTATCTAAATGGATCCCTAAACTAACGTCATAAATCGTGTTATCAAAATACCCCATACTTAAGGTTTGCTCGTCCCCGAGCAAGTCTCAACTATAGACTAAAAGATGACATGATTTATGCATGCAGAAAAACAACAAAGTCTTTTTGGAGTTGTGCTTCTAATATTGGATCACCTTCATAGTCATGTTTCATGGCAAACGGACAAGCAATCATGCATCAAATAAATGGAGGCATGGAAAGACACTCATACTTAACTAGAAAGCATGCATGAAAGGTAAAAATGAAGAAGTCAAAATGATCATGAGCATATCCAATCTAGATCACAAAGTCTTACACACATGCAAATAGGTAACAAGGACTTAGAAAAGAAGAGGCTAAGAAACGTTGTGATTAGGTGGGAATTTTTAGGTTATGTGATGCTAATCCGGGAAAGAACTAACTCCACAATTTCATTTTTGATCAACTTCACCACAAGTGTATATTTTCTCCATCTTTTCTTTGTTTTCTTTTTTTCTTTTTTTCTTTTTCTTTTATTTTTGAGGCAATGGCATTGGTGTACAAAAGCCGAAACCTTGGTGATTAGCGGAACTCGGGATTTTTTCGAGGTGCCTCACACCGGGCACACATACCAAGGCTCGTTAGGACATTCGGTTTATTCGACTTTGGCAAGGCACAAACATCCGATTATGTGAATGGTGTCGAGTTACTCGTCATCAAAACCAAAGTCCCCAAACCTTTTTTTTCTACACTTCTCACAACAAATTCAGCACTTCATTGACCACATACTTTCATCAACAACTTCACCCCACAGTTGATTTTCACACACATCAACACACTATCATGCTCCTATTCCCGGATGGGTCAAAAGAGGTTAAATTTTATATCAATTGAGGTGCTCAAACAACATGATCAAGATGAGAAGTAGAGCAAGATGAATTGCCTTAATCACTCCTAAATGATGTGCAAGAACTAGCATGTAATTTCGACCATCAATCCTCAATCCAATCAAGGCAAACATTCATGGTCACAATTCACTCATGGGATTCAAGATAAGTATTTTGAGTCCACATATGCATCCATCAATTCAACACATATGGCCATCCATAGCCAATTCACAAGACAATTTCATCATAAGGGTCATACCCAAGCTTAAAATTTTTCAATTTTCTGATTTTTTTGGATTTTTGAAATATACATGTACAATGCAAGACAAAATGAAACATGTGACAATATTAAACTATCCTAGATGCTAATCATGCAAGTGATCATGAAAACCCCACCGCATACTTAGAAACACATTGTTCCCAATGTGTAAATGAAGTAAAGAAGAGTGAAAGAGGGTCCTCACAATGTAAAATGGTTTTGCTTTGGTATTTGGGTTCACTCAAGTGGATTGATGGCGGATGATCCTATCAACGATGGTAGAGAGCTCAAGGTGTTCGTTATGGCGTCGGGACCCGCGCTAGGCACCGGTAGCCGTCCAAGTTCCGCGTTCGCTCCACCCATAATTATTGAAGGGCTCATCATCATCATCCGCATGCCATGCAAGGCTTCCATGCTACTTAGACTCTAGCACACAAACTCCAAACACACACAAAAACACAAAATTGAAAATAAAAACAAAAACGAAGAGGGAAAGATGTCTACCAATGGGTTGCCTCCCACCAAGCGCTTCTTTAAGGTCATTAGCTTGACCAAACTCGGGGGTGTCTCACTCAAGGTGAAGTGGGGCAATCATATCCACCGGAGGTCCCGGGATATACTTCTTCAACCGGTGCCCATTCACCTTAAAGTCTCCACAATGCTCCCCTCCTATCTCAACCGCTCCATGGAGAAAGATCTTCTTCACCACCCGTCCATCTTGACTTTAGCTTTCCGGGGAAGAGCCGCATCCTTGAGTTGAAGAGAAGGACAAGGTCGCCTTCACTCAACTCCTTCGGGATGAGACGCTTGTCATGCCAACGTTTTTCTTTGTAGATCCGGGCATTTTCATAGGCATCCAACCGGATCTTCTCAAGAGCGTTCATGTCTAGCAATCTCTTCTCACATGCCTCCTTGAGGTCAAAATTCAGCCACCTTATTGCCCAATATGCTCTATGCTCCATCTCCACCGGAAGGTGGCAAGACTTGCCATAAACTAGCTTGTAGGGAGTGGTGACAATCGGTGTCTTGAAAGCGGTTCTATAAGCCCACAAAGCATCATCAAGCTTCATAGCCCAATCCTTTCTCGTTCTAGAAACCGTCTTCTCAAGGATTCCTTTTATCTCCCGGTTGGAGATCTCCACTTGGCCACTAGTTTGGGGGTGGTAAGGTGTTCCCACCTTATGAGTCACCCCATACTTAGCCAAAAGTGTTCCAAAGTTCCTATTGGTGAAGTGCTTTCCTCCATCGCTTATGATCACCCTTGGTGTCCCAAACCTAGGAAAGATCACTCAGTTGAAGAACTGCACCACAACCTTGGCATCATTTGTGGGAGAGGCGATTGCCTCCACCCATCTCGAAACATAGTCCACCGCCAATAGGATGTAGAGGTTGCCACATGAAGAAGGGTGTGGTCCCATGAAGTCCACACCCCACACATCAAATATCTCCACTTCTTGTATGTTGTTCAAGGGCATCTCATTCCTCCTTGAGATGTTGCCCGTCCTTTGGCAAGCATCACAAGCTACCACAAAATTCTGCACGTCCTTGAACAAACTCGGCCAATAGAACCCGGATTGCAACACCTTTACACATGTCTTGTGTGAGCTAGCATGCCCTCCACATGGCAAGGAATGACAATGGCGGAAAACACTCTCCACTTTATCCTCCGGTATGCATCTCCTAAAGACTCCATCCGGCCCTCTCTTGAACAAAAGCGGTTCACTCCAATAGTAATGTCTCACATCCTTGAAGAACTTCTTCCTTTGGGCATAGGATAAACTGGGTGGCACCTCCTCACACACAAGGTAGTTCACAATGTCGGCATACCATGGTTCACTCCTTGACACTTGAAGCAAGCACTCCTCCGGAGTACTTCTCTATTACCAAGGCTTGCTTCTCTACAAACTCCCAAGCCTCATCCACATTCTTCTCCATGAATGTTCCTCCGGAAAGTGATTGGAGCTTGAATTGGCTATCCTCATCAAGCCCCTTGAAATACATCTCCAATAGCTCTATCTTCGGTATCCCATGGTGTGGATAATCTAGGAGGAGGTCCTTGAACCTCTCCCAAGATTTGAATAGGCTCTCTCTATCCTTCATCACAAAGGTATTGATCTTCCCTCTTAGCTCGGTTGTCTTGGAAGGTGGGAAGATCTCTGTCAAGAACTCGGTTGTCATCTCCTCCCAATTACTCATACGTCCTAGTGGAATGGATTGGTACCAAGCTAAGGCTTTATCCTTAAGTGAGAAGGAAAAAGTCTTAAGCTTGTGGTTGTTGTTTTCCAACTAGGCGGCCTTAGATTCTCCATCAAGATCTCATAGTTCATCAAGTGTTGATGAGGAGACTCTCCTTCCATCCCTCCAAATTGAGTGTGCCGCATCATTTGTAGCACTTGAGGGCGGAGCTCGTAATCATGGGCTGCGGGATCTCCTAAGTTTACACCCGGACGGTGCACTCTTTGGGTTGGATCCATACGTTGCCCTAGCGTTTGTGGCTCCTCAATCATGATCGGCTCAAACCGCATATTGACCGCCGGTTGCGGTGGTGGTGGTGGTGGAAGTTGTTGACGATTAAGCTCTCTTTGCACAAGAGTTTGCCTAATCTCTTCAATTTCCCTCCTTATTGCTTCTTGCCTCTCATTGGCAAGTCTCCTCTCCTTTTCCAAGAGTTCATCCCTTAGCCTAATTTGCTCTAAGGCATCATCCAACTCAGCTTGAAGATCTCTTGCGGCCATCTCCTTTTTCTTCTTAATGCTCTTAGATCTAGCTTTAAGGGTTTTCTCCGGTTCGGGATCGAATGGAGCTCAATCCTTGCCACGAGATCTTCGCATGCACCTAAAGAATGAGAGATGTCCTGAAAATTCAAAGACACAAACCAAACAAGATCAAAAGCAACAAGAAAGACCTACACTATAAACAATCACAAACAATGATTCAATCTAGACCTAGTCCCCGGCAACGGCGCCAAAAAATTGTTACGCTAAGATTATGTAGCACAAAAGTCTTAATTTTATGACTCGATATATTTTTCCTAACTCCTAGCGAACCCACAGTGTATGGGTCATTTTGTAGCAAGGATAGTATTCCGAGGTCGAACACAAAGACTAAGGTGAAATCGAATCAAATAAGTGACTAAGGATAGTGTAAATCTAGTCTAATAAAAGAGAAAGGAATAAAGAAACGAAAACCACAATGTTTTTGGATTGGTTTTGTGGTAATCAAGCAAGGATCACAAATCATGCAAGATTAACAAATCAAACGAAAAACTAAGCTAGTAACACAAACAAGCAAAACAAAGACGAGATATGTGATCAAAGAGAGAAAAGCGGATTCTAGGGGTTAGGAATTCCGGTTATGGCGCTGGACTCAAGCTTCTAATCAATCTTGGACTAGCTATAGTGTGTTGGAAAAGGGTGTTTCTCAAATGGGATCAATCACCGGGTAGGTCTCATGGTCCACTAATCCCGCACCTAAGGTCCTATCACCGGGTAAGTCTCTAGGAGCCTAAGGTTAGGAATTCTACACAAACCGGATTGCTATCTAGGGATCTAACCTCTCCTTACTGGGTAAGTCTCGGGTAGGCAAGCCCTAAACATCTATCATAGCACACTCAGTCCAATAGCGGCTTGTGAAGCTCACTACTACCTAGAGTTCATCATCTTCGGTACCTAAGAGCGAGAATCACCGGGTAAGTCTCTTCTCTCACTTAGTTTACTAGCATTAGGTCACCCTAGGCTAGATTAAGCTTAATAAACTCTAGGATTTCAACAATCTAACATCCTAACATTCAGATTTATCAATACAAACACGACAGAACAAAACCAAGGGCTGATAATCAAAACCACGGCCGTGGTTATGCTAGAACAGACCGTGATTTGTAACAGTAGTTAAGTACGAGCAAGCAAATCATCCAAAGATACATTTAAGTCTATCCTATCATAGTCTAAGCCATAACCATCAGTCCATTACCCTAGAATCGCAACTATTTAGCCAACAACATCCATTTTAAGATTCAAACTCAACAAGCATACATTCATGGCTTCCATAGCAAGAAAATGAAATGAAAGAGAAATGAAACAAGTAGAACAAGAAAACCAAGTTGAATATATGTTGAGAAAGACTTACAACCCTTCAAAAGAAGGTACAAATCGTTCCTTACAAAGCCTTGCAAATATCTTCAACAAGTTCACTCGAAAATCTCTCAAAAACTATGAAAACTCTAAACTAGTGTTCTTCTTCTTCTTCTCCAGATGAGAGTGTTTTTTTTTGCTCCCCTTCAAGAGTAGCCTCCAATGGAATGATGTGTAATGAGAGAGTGTGGGAGAGGATCCTCTAGCATCAGCTTACAAGACCACTTATATCCTCCATCAAGGGCAAGAGTCGGTTATGGAGATCGTGGGACAGCTGTCACAGCTGTCCAGAGAGAACCACGGCCAAACTACGGGCGTGGAAATGGCCTCTGGGCCTTGATTTTGGTGATTCAGCTTTCTTTGGATCGTTAAGCCACGAGTTGTTGCAAGGCATGCACCAACAAGGTCCTATGTGTTCTCCTTAGCTCCTAGCTTGCTCCTTAATGAGTCCGGAAGTGTGTCATCACGAGGAATGATCCTCGAATGTATCGATTAAGCTCCAAAAGTTCCCCAAAATTCCTACAAAACCGACAATAGTTTGTGTAGACGTCTATCTCGACAATATGCATTAATTAAACGTAAACGTCATGAACTAATGCCAAACTAATGCCAAACTATGCATGAAAGGTGAAAATGAAGAAGTCAAGATGATCATGAACACATCCAATCTAGATCCCTAAGTCTTACACATGTAAATAGGTCACAATGACTTAGGAAAGAGGAGGGTAAGAAATGTTGCGATTCTAGGGTAACACAACCCAACCCCAAAACGCCCCTGCGGTGACAAGTCCCCGCCCCTGCGGGTTTACCCGGAAAAGAAAAAAAATAGAAATCGAAAATACCCTCTACACCTACCCCACCCACCTCTCTCTCTCTTCTCCCCACCTACCCCTCTCTCTCTCTCAACAACACTCACAGAACCCACTCCCAAAACTCCCCTGCGTCACCTCCAACCTCCCTCACTCACGTCAACCACTACGCCCCTGCGCCACCACACCAGCAACCACACCGCCCTCGACGACGCCCCTGCGCCACCCCTCCACTGTCTTCTCCTCTTCACCCTACTACACCATCACCTAACCCTCTAAACACAAACCCTAACTCACCCTCCAACACCAATCTCCTCCCCTACCTACTGACCACCCACACCACCACCGGCCACCATATGCAGCAACAACAAACGCCAGGAGAAGATACCACAGCACCACCTCCAACGAAGCTGTCAAAATCGCCCCCCAGTCTTTGCCCACCACACCCCTGCGCCTCCTCGCCCCTGCGGATTCTCCACCCGCCCCTGTGTAAATCTCAACAAAAAGGTCCGTCTCTTGCAAATTTTTGGTGTTTTCTCATTCTTCTACTTGAATTGCTGCTAGAATTGATTCAACAAGGAAGTACAAGATGACCGACAGCGAGAAGGCACGATATGAGATCGAAAAAGACCGAGTGATCTTTGCTACTCGGTTCTTGCATGTTCCGACATTAGAGAAGCTGGGCATGTTTGACAGCATGCAATCCTTCATCGACAATGTTGTGCTCGGGGACTTTCTTCATAAGAGTGTCCCCACATACCCCGAGCTCACCCGACAGTTCATCGCCACATTCACCATGGAGAAGGAGGACCATGTCTGTGTCGGCCTCACTTTCAAGTATAACAAGAGGAAGTACACGCTGAACTTCTCTCGGCTTCAGGAGGCATTTGGGGTTACTAAGAACCCCTCTGACAAGTGGTGGGAGTCCGCACCTACGCCGGATTTGGTGGAGTTTTGGCAAGTTGCAACCGACTCCGAGTTTCATGCGGGGGTGAGTACAACAACAAGCTCACTCCCCCTGCTTGAGGCTCCTCTCGAAGATCATCATGTGTGTCTTTTGTGGACACAAGGAGGAGAACAAGGTCGCTCTCAAGGACCTTCCCCTGCTGTACGCTTGCATTATGGCATGTGGCAATGTGTCGGATTGGATCTTCCTCTTCCTCACCGCTTTGAAGCAGATTAGTAAGAACGAGCCGAGAAATATTGTTGGAGGTGGAGTCATCTCCTTGATTGTGGAGCAGGTCATGGATATGACCAAGTTGGAAGATGGGATGGTGATCCCATTCTACAATGAAGGTCTTCTCCGGCGCTGCAAACTCCTCAAGAGGGATGGTGAGAACTTGTTTTGGTTGTCTTATGCAGATGGGAGCTACATCACCTACCTTCCTCGGCCGCTGCCTTTCGGAAATGAGCTCTCCGAGCTTTATATTGCCGCCCGACCCCTACGTCCCGAAGCACTCTCACGTCGCCATCAATGAGAAGCATGCGGCGAGCTCCAACAAGGCCCCACATGAGGACCACATGCCCATTCCTGAGGATGAGGAGATTCCCACAACGGCAGAGGAGGAGGGCCCCAAACATGAGAGTCTTCGAGCTCAGATGGCTGCTCTGACCACTCAGCACCAGCAGTGGCAGACCGACTACCAGAAGACTATGCTTGAGCAGTAGCAGGCTTGGTAGACCGGTTTTGAGGGGAGGATAACCACGCATTTTGACTAGCGTCAGGATGCTTGGCAGGCGGCCCAACAGCAGAGGATGGAGGCTCAGTAGTTGGCTTGGCAAGCCAACTTTGAGACTACCTTTGGGACTTGTCTAGATGCTCAACAGACCCGCCTTGACGATATATACCGGCGGCAGGAGCATTTCTTCGGTCATTTCCCTTACCCACCGGAGCAAGGTCCGGATGGTCCACCCGGACCATCCCACTAGTGAGTTTCTCTTTCCCTTCTCCGTATTATGTTCTTTGCTTTCATTTTCACACTTTGAGGCCAAAGTGATCTTCAAGTATGGGGGAGGGTATACTATCATGCATGTACAGTTCTTTGTGTGTTTGTTTTTTGAGACTTCTAGTTTGTAAATCATGTTTAAATTCAGTAAAAAAAAAAGAGAAAAATCCAAAGAAATTTAGAAAAAGGCAAGAAAATCCTTCGATAAACCGAAAACCCGAAAGGGCGGTTTAGGCAAAAAGAAGGTAGTCCGACCAACTCTAGGTTGGTGCAAAATTGGACTTGAGATGTGAGGATTTTTGGTGAGATCTTTATGAAAAAAAGAAGAGTGGCAAGGTGAAAACCCGAAAGGGCTCCTTGGCAAAATGAGCGACACCGAGTGTAGGTTCTCCTTCCGGCGTTGGCGACATAAGAAGGGGATTCATAAGGAGGATGTTCGTGTAGGTCATAAGGAGGATGTCTGGCTGCCCCTGCAGTGACTCACCCTGAACAAGCGAAGCCTAAAACCCTGCGTCTTTGCCTACACCCCTGCCTGCGGACCTGTGAAGCCGAAGAGCCAGTGTCGCCGCCCTTGCGGTGACACTAGGCTGCCCTTGCGGATTGTCATCAGAAACGGCACGAAGATGAAGAGTCAAGAATTCAAGAAGCATTAAAGACTTGCCTCTGCGGGATTGTCAGGCCGCCCCAGCGGCCAAGAAGAAGATCGAACGTTTTGGCCTAAACCGCCCTTGCGGTCCTGAAGGCCGCCCCCGCGGTTTAGTGCTAGAGGACTTAACTTCAGCGGTTTGCACCACCTTTATGACATTTAAGGTGGTTGTTTAGACAGCTCATTTACTCCCTTTTAATGCAATTTGTAGTATATATAGAGCCCTTGGCTGATTGCTAGAATCATCCATATTTTCCCCAAAAAGCTCTATTTTCCTAAGTGTCATTTAGTAATGAGTTTCTAGCTTCCTTTGCTACATTAGGTTGATTGAAGTTGCATTGCTATTTGGTTGTAAGTCTTTTATAATATAAGTTTTATTCAGTCCAATTGTGTTATATTTCCTTGAGCTTTAACTTATGTTTGCATGTCTTTTATCACTTAGATTGATCACCTTAAGTGTACATTTGCATGCAAAGTGCTAGGAATAATCGATTCCGGGTTCGGATCCTTAATCTAGTAGTAAACCTTTAGGTAAAAGCTGGTTGTGATTACTTAAAGGAAAGGAATATAACTATAAAGAAAGATTAACGGTTTGTTCATTCATTCTTTATATCTCTTTATCTTTACTAGAATGCTAACTTGTGCTTTGATCTTGTAGGTTTACGGATCAATAATCTAGTTAAGTTGTGTTGATGCCGGTTGGCTCAACACATATCTAAGATCAAGATGAGACTTTGGTGAATTGCTTATAAAAAGAACCAACCAAGTAGTGTGCATGCTAAGATCCAACCTAGTGTAGCTCTTCAACCATATCTATTATCTCCATCTTTTCTTGATTTCTATTTGCTTTTGTCTTGTTTTTGTTAAAACCCAACCCCCCCCTATTGGTTACAATTCGGTAATTGAATCTAATCAAAACTCGACTAAACTCTCTTGGGTTCAACCCTTACTTACACTATACAATCCGGTTAAGTGTAACATCAGGACTCTACTTTGACTAAAGATAAAAGAACAACGACCATAGATTTTTAGCCTCGTCATGCACCCTGTGCAAGAGTATTACAAAGGGTGAGTTTCAGTATATACCTTGAATCGGTAAAGAGTTCTAGCCCTACCCAAATCCGAACCCGGCTAACTCCCTTTCTTAACTTCGCAACTCAAGGTACGTTCTTCTCTCTTCTTAATCTCTTGTGTGCGTTTCTTTAGCCTCTTTTCTATTCTAAACACTGAGTCTTTTCATTGTATGTGTTAGTTAGTATCTATACTTCTTAACACAGTAGTTATCTATCCACAATATTTTCTTTCTACCTTGTCGTGTGTGGAGTAAACGTCAAACAGGGATTCCTAAACCATCGCACCCCACAAGAACCTTTAATCGAACCAAGTTGACTACTTGAGTCAATCAAGGAGTTCTAGTGAGGCCAAGGCGTTGATTTCTAAAGAAGCATTAACCCATACAAGACAATTCCATCAAACCAGCTTACGACAACACAACACGAGTGTGAGTGCAAGAGAAAACAAGTAAGACCTTTCCTCGTAGGCGGGAGTTCCGCTAATCCGCCACCACCACCACCTCCCGTTTTAGCTATAAACCATCAATCAATGCCCGGTAATACTCACCCTAATCAATTCCTTATTGTTAATTGCAATCTACTTTTTGGTGACGAATTTCAGGACATGAGAGATGAAGAGGATGAGGGCATGTGGAGAGAGTACCCACGACGTCATCAACGAAGAGGACGCTATACTTAGCACCATCAGCCTCATCAGGATAATGACGGACTTGGGAAAGTCAAGGTCAAAATCCTGAGTTTCGAAGGTAGCTGCGATTCAGATGCATACATGGAGTGGGAGACTAAAATTGAACAACTTTCTTGTCATAACTTTAGTGAGCCACAGAAGATCCAACTTGCTACGTTGGAATTCCAAGGCTACGCTCTCATTTGGTGGGATCATCTCATCAAAGAACGGAGAAGAGCGGGAGAACCGTACATCAACACTTGGGAACGCATGAAAACCTTGATGAAAGTTAGATTTGTGCCGCCGCACTATGGTCGGGAGTTAAGACAACGCTTAGAGAACCTTAAACAAGGTTCCATGACCGTAGAAAAAGTCTGCACCGTCATGCAAACGTCAATGGTGAAAGCCAACATACAAGAGGATGAGGAGTCCATTATGGCTCAATTCTTACGAAGGGAGGAAGATCTACGTGCAGACGGAGTAGGGAGGCAGCAGATCCTGGTCATAGAAGGAAAGAGAATCCCTGAGATTTGGCTTGCTACGTGCTGAAGAAGGGAGGAAGAGTCCACGTGCAGAAGGAACACTCAGCTGTAGGAGAGTGGAGGATGTCTAGGTTCACTACTGGTCTTCTCATCGACAATAAGGGTTGGAAACGGTTTGTCCGAGTAAGGTAAGGAATTTCCACACCTGCTCTAAAAGGGAAGGTAAAAATTGTGGTTGAACGTGGATGTGGAGGTGGGTATGATACAAGGAAGGTTGGTTGATCCATATCACGTAAAAGAGGGAAGGAATTGAGTTAAAATGAAAGAGCGTGGAGGCCGTTAGGGCTGAGTTGGTGTGAGAAGTATCCGGCGAGGAGGCCATAGTTGAGCCTTGAGCTTGAGCGTTGGGGCGTGGCTATCACAAGGCTGGAAAGAAGAAAGGAAAGATGGGTTGGACAAGGGATTTAATGGGTTTGGTTAACTTTGTTAATAACCTTGGCATGGGCTTGTCAAGAGGGCCTTATGGCCTTGTCAAAAGGCACAAATCTCCTAATCTTGTAAGAGAATGATTTTATGATTCTATGTGAGTGGTAAGGTCACATAAAATCATAGAATGTATAAAAATCTTTAAAAGAATATTGTGTTGACTCGGAACATACCGGAAATAAATTTTTCCGGGTATTATACAAGTTAACAAACTATCAGTCTTACTTGTTAATCAGTTTGGGATTGAAAATATTTAGCAACCCACAAAAATAGGTCAACGACCCACAAACCAGTAGGTCAACGACTCACAAAGCATATATTAATCCATTGTGAATAAAAAGTATACTTCAACTTACCCAAAAAGCTAAGAAATGTATGATTTCTTTAATTTTCAAACCCTCAATTTATTAAAGTTATCAAACTATCAACCTTACTTGACAATCGATTGGGATTGAAAATATTTAGCAACCCAAAAAACATTAGGTCAACGACCCCCAAAGCAGTAGGCCCACGACCAACAAAGTAGATATTAATGCGTTATAAATAAAAATTATACTTCATCTTAACCAAAATGCCAAAAAATGTATGATTTGTTTAATCATCAAACTCTCTATTTATATAATTTATCAAACCATCATTCTTACATAATAATCGACGTGGGATTGAAAATACTTAGAAAACCACAGAACATTACGTCAACGACCCACAAAGCAGTAGATCAACGACCTACAAAACATGTATGATTTCTTTAATCTTCAAACCCTCTATTTATACACGTTAAACTATAAAACTTACTTATAATCGATGTGAGATTGAAAGTATTTAGCAACCAACAAAGTAGTAGGTCAAAGACCCACAAAGCAGTTATTAATCCATTATGAATAAATATTATACCTTAACTTAGCCAAAAGGCCAAGAAATGTATGATTTGTTTAATGTTCAAACCTTCTATTTATACAAGTTATCAAACTATCATCCTTACTTGACAATCGACGTATCATTTAAAATATTTAGAAACTCAGAAAAACATTATGTCAGCGACCCACAAAGCAGTAGACTAACGACCTACAAAGCAGATATTAAGTCGTTATGAATAAAAATTATATTTCAACTTTGCCAAAAGGCCAAGAAATATATGATTTGTTTAATTTTCAAACTCTCTATTTATACAAGTTATCAAAGTATAAAACGTTGTGGGATTGAAAATATTTAGCAACCCACAAAACATTATATCAACGACCCACAAAGCAGTAGGCTAACGACCTACAAAACAGATATTTTAATCCGTTATCAACAAAAATTATAGTTTAACTTAGCAAAAATACCAATAAATATTTGATTTGTTTAATCTTCGAGGTGGGTTTGAAAATATTTAGCAACCCACAAAACATTAGTTCAACGACCCACAAAGCATTAGGTCAACAACCAACAAAGCAAATATTAATCGGTTATGAATAAAAATTATACTTCAACTTAGCCAAAAAGCCAAGAAATGTATGATTTGTTTAATCTTCAAACCCTCTATTTATACAAGTTATCAACCCTTATTTGATAATCAATGTGGGATTGAAAATATTTAGCAACCCGCAAAAAATATTATGTCAAGACCAACAAAGCAGTACGCTAACGACCTACAAAAAGATATTAATCCGTTATGAATACAAATTATATTTCAACTTAGCCAAAAGGCCAAGAAATGTATAATTTTTTTAATCTTCAAACCCTCTATTAATACAAGTTATCAAACTATGAAATAATCGATTTGGGATTAAAAACATTAGGTCAACGACCCACAAAATAGTAACGACCCACTAAGCAAATATTAATCTATTATGAATAAAAATTATACTTTAACTTAGCCAAAAGGCCAAAATATGTTTGATTTGTTTCATCTTCAAACCCTCTGTTTATACAAGTTATCAAGGCTTACTTGATAATCGACCATTTATACAAGTTATCAAGCCTTACTTGATAATCGACGTGGGCTTGAAAATATTTAACAACTCGCAAAACATTATGTTAATGACCAACAAAGCAATACGCCAACGACCCAAAAAAAGATATTAATCCGTTATGAATAAAAATTATACTTCAATTTAGCCAAAAGGTAAAAAATGTATAATTTGTTTAATCTTCAAAACCCTCCATGGGATTAAAAATATGTAAGAAATGTATGATATGTTTAATCTTCAAACCCTTTATTTATACAAATTATCAAGTCTTACTTAATAATCAACGTGAGATTGAAAATATTTAGCAACTCGCAAAACATTATGTCAACGATCAACAAAGCAGTAGGCCAACGACCAACAAAACATATATTAATCTGTTATAAATAAAAATATACTTTAACTTATCCAAAATGCCAAGAAATGTTTAATTTGATAAATCTTCAAACCCTCTATCTTATTAAACTATCACCCTAGGATTGAAAATATTTAACAACCCACAAAACATTAAACGGTAAAACATTAAACGGAATAAAAATTATACTTCAACTTAATAAAAATTATAGTGCAACTTAGCCAAAAAGGGCCCTATTTATATAAGTTATCAAACTATCAACCTTATTTGATAATCGGTGTGGGATTAAATTAATTTATCAATCAACGACTCGCAAAGTAGTAGGTCAACAAACAACAAACAACTTAGCGGGAAGTAGGGATGGCAATTTCATCCGAACCCGACAGACATCCGATAACCCGATCCATCATAAAAGGGTGAAAACCCGACATGAAGCGGGTGAAAGTGGATGACGGATGAAGCGGGTGATGGATCGGGTCGGATTCGGATGGACCTTTCATCCACCCATCACCCGATCCATCATCCATCCACCCATCCGACCCGTTTCACCCGTTATAAAATTATTGATTGTTTACTTGTTTAGTGATCTTTTTAGTTCCCTTTTGATTTATTGTTTACTTGTTTAGTGATCTTTTTAGTTCCCTTTTGATTTATCAGTTGGTGATTTATTGATTGTTTAGCAAAATTTAGCAAAATGTGTACATTTTTCAAGATTTAAACTTATAACACTTCTTGTAATATTTCTAATTGGATGATTTGTATTGACTTTATATTTATCATGTCTTTTATGGATAAAAATTTTTTGGATTGAATTTATTTTTATTATTATTAATTTTCTGCATTCAAATCCAAGTTTAATATCGATTTAAAGAAAATCCGTAGAACACCCGAATATCATCCGATCCACCCGCTTCATCCGTTGGATGCGGATGGATCGAATGCGGGTGGTGGGTTTGGCGGATGGCGGGTCGGGTGGATGAGACTTTCTTGTGGGTCGGGTGGCGGACAGGGTCATCCACCCACCACCCGATCCATTGACATCCCTAGCAGGAAGACCAATAAATATTTGATTTGTTTGATCTTCAAAGCCTCTATTTATACGAGGTATGAAGGTCTTCTCCAATTCCAGTATGTTTCCACTCAAAATCAATTTAACTAATTGATGTCTTCACCAAAGTTCTTCCTTTTCCTCAACAGAATCACTTTCTTTCCAAGCTGGGAATGATTCCATCTTCCAGCTGGAGGGGATGTTAAGTATAGTAATAATGTTCACGAATAAGGTTGTACATGGAAATTAAAATCACCACAAGTTACTGACAGATTTTGTTGTGCATTGTTCCATTAGTTTTCATTGTATAAATACATATTCTGAAATAATGAACAGCAGCATTCTTTTTCCAATCTTGATTTCCCTCTCTCTGTAAATTCTCTCCCAGGTTACACTCTGTAACATGAAATATGGGGGATGCACTTTCAGCTTACAGCTCTCTCTCTCCATGTCCTTCAAGACCAACAGTTGGTCTTGGCATTTCTTTTGGTATACAACGTTGTCTTGCAACTTGTCTTCGCCATTCATATATTGGAACCTGACATCAGAAAAAACTGAGCATCAGAGAATGTTGTAATCATGCGTTATAGATTATTAGAGTCGAATCTTACAGTAGGGAAGCCACCATAGTCCCCAGGCTTTGTAATATCCTTTGTGACACAACTATTAGCTGCTAGTCGGACCTGCATCCACCGACGACTTATATAAGCACTTCATAGCTGTACTAAATCGGAGAGAAACTGATACATACAAAAAGGTTTACAATTCCAACAGTCATTGGAATGTGACTTTGTTTTCTGGGTTGGGTCAGAAGTTCAGGAAGAATTAATGTTTAAAGCGGCACGTTATAGTGTTCAGCTAGATATATTAGGAGTCCTATTACCGTTGAGATCTCTTCCTGCTATGTTTTGAAGTTCCTACGAGTACAGTGATTGTCATACTATCATTTCACGTAAAATCCACTTAAGAATCAAATATTTGTAAGAGATGTGATAAGGGTATAAGAAACAATATTTGCAAGATGGCATACGGGTATATGCTATCTTTATTTTACCAACTTATTTTCCATTTATATAAAATTAAACCTTTCAAAGTTTTGTTTGGCCAACTAAGTTTCTCCAGGGAAGTTTATCACCAGCAACTTGGCAATAAAATCGAGATGTTTAATAGCATACCTTGGATACAATGGACACATGGTCCCGAACTGCTACTCTGCCACCAAATGTAACATAGTCTCTGATACTAAATTCAGGAAAAAGATTTATCAAGAAAAAGTCACCCAAAGTGAGTCTAGTCAGTTTTTATGTACGTAAACTAACATACGTTACTGAACCAGCAATGCCAACTTGTCCACAAATGATGCAGCACTTCCCAATCACAACATTATGACCTATCTGTAAAACGCAAAGGAAAGGTTCATTTCAAAATAACCTGGATCAGTTTTTCAACAAGGTAAGATAGTGAAGAAACACCTGAACTAGATTATCTATCTTTGTATGATCACCTATTTCAGTATCTCTCCAGCTGAAATACAAAAACAGTATATAGTAAACCCCAGAAATTTGGTAGGAAAAAAAGCTAAATATAAAGGGAAAAAATTGCATCGTACCTTCCCCTATCAATGCACGTATTTGCACCTATCTCCACAAAGTTTCCTATTCTCACATGCATTTCCTGCAAAGAAATGCTCAGTTTAGCAGCAGTGCTAAATTTCACGCACATTACCTTTTATTCTTGCTTTCAGTGCAATGTCATAATCATATTTTCTTACCTATTTTAAGCAACTTATTGATTTTAGCATATTTGTGTGATTATATGGAAGATGTTATAGAGATGCATCAAATTTAAGTATAGGGAAATTGACCAAAGAAGAAAGATAACATCACCAACTTGTGGCTTTTTTATCATATTCCCATGTCCGTCCACAAAGAAACCATAGCCTGCAAGCCATTATGTAACATAAGAACAGAGACAAAAGGAGACAGGCAGTGAAGGACAGTTACAAGTAGCAATCAGTTATGAAGTATAGAGGATAAGGCAAATAAGCTTCATATAGCTAAATAACACTGCAAGCCATTATTATGTACCATCGGAATCTGTACGTAAAACTAGGTATGATATGAACTATTGTAACTTTATTGCATCATTATCTCAGAGCATGCATACAATACATTTTACCCATACTAAACTCTTAGAGTATGCACAGGTAAGAAAAGAACTTTGCAACGTTTACCATCTTGGCCGATGCATACTCCATGATGGATTACACACGAATCCCCTATCATGCAATTACTGAGAGCAACATTATACCTGTAGATAATGAATGGATCCATTATATTTATAAACCAAAGCAGTTGTAGCATAGACATAAATTGTACTAAATGGTAGGTTATTTGAAGAAATGGGCACACAGCTTACTGTGTATTTAGTCTTGGCTTCCGGAAAGGAGGAAAGTCTAGGAAGTAGTCATAACTTTACAAAATTATATTTTGAGAAATAGCTCAAGAAGGTATATTATTGGTTGGAGAAAGGAGGAATAAATAGGCACTGTGAACATACAACTAGAAACTTATTTGACGAGTTGTGGTAAAGCCTATCAAATGATAAGCACTACAGCATGAGGCTTTGATAACATGAAGAATGATATGAATTCTGATCATACCCAATTTTGGTTGATTGGCCTACCACCACGCCTTCCCCAACAACAGCTCCAGACCCAACGTGAACATCTGCACCCAAAATGGCTCTCGAGTGGACAACCGCCCCAACTTCCACCAGGGCCGTGGGATCAATGAATGCAGATTTATGAACAACACCACCTCTGTTTCCCCAATTCTGAAATTCAGGTCGATCCGGGTCAGGCTCCTCTGCAATTTGAAAAACTGATCATCACAAAAACAATGTTGAACCCCGACAATATTGAACAACAAACGTTTAATTGGATCATAAAGAACCTAGGCGGCAAATTGTGAGAAACCCATACAAAAATCAAATCTATGGTTTCATAATGTTCCACTTAGTTGTGGAAATAATGTAGGATATATCATCATCAATTAAATGATATCATAGAGGCCTTTCACAAGCGATTGATGACATATATTATCTAGTATCTAAAAAGGGGAAAGTCTCACAGAAGAACTAAAGGTTGAAAAGACATACCGGTACCGGCATTAGCAAATGCGTCAGAAGCGTACATTTTGACATGGCTGATATGGAGGCCAAGACCTATGTGGGAAGCATTGGGTTGTCTCCTTGTTGCAAAGGAGATCCCCGAAATGCTACGAAGCACCACATTTCTCATTTTTACTTGACAAAAGAAACATTGCAAACAATTTAGAGCAAGTTTTGAGTTTTCACACATATTTAAACTCTCGAAATCTGGAAAGAGACTTATTTGATTGATTTTAAATTGAAGAAACCAAAACTAAACTAGATCAAACTAGAACTAGGGGAGTCAATCTTGCATATCCGGTAAATGTTTTGTCTGTTATCTCGATCACAATGTGACATGAGATTATACGAATATCCGACAAAGTTATCATTTTCGGATAAGATATCCAGGCAACAGAAAACTACTAATCTATATCATACAGAAATGTAAATCCCAGGAAATTGTTCCATCCTAATTTGCATTGCCATTGCAGTTTGCATGAAGAAGTGCAACAAACAACAGATATCACAAGAGAGTTATATTCACAAAGTATGAATGAACATCAGCTACCTTTGAACATCTTGTACACATTAGCCTGTTCGCATGTACAGAACAGGTAGACATCACAATGAAATTTTCATTTCACTAGCATTAGCCTATAAGGAATACAGGTCGAGTTATCATCTTAAATTGCAATTGTTAATGATTAAAAACGCTTAAAAGTAATGCAGGCTCGTCTAAATTTTATCAAGATAACCGCTAACCAGATCGCAATAAACAGCGGCCCTCTATCAAAAACAAGGAAACAAAAAGCAATACTGAAGTTCTATCATAGTTATCAAACTTCTTTTACATGGCAACGATCCTGTCCATCATGCAATAATCAAACAAAACGCATCTAAAGGATACAAATCATTTCATTATACAAAATAATCTAAGAATAAAAAGCCGTAACAAATCATGTCGTAGCGTTGTACACAACTGCAATAACTCAAGCCATACAATTCATCTACGAATTAATTAGAAAACAGTACAGTACTGAAAATTTGAAAACATCGCAAGTGATTGGAGGAACAATGGAGTAGGGAGCGAACCAGAGGCGGATGTGAAGCAACGAAGGGTAAGGTGGTCGGCGAGAAGGCGACGCTAAAAGCGGGAAGGCGGAGGAGAGGATTTGACCAATAGTTCAGTGGAGAAAGCAAAAACACTAGCTCTCCGACGGCGGGGGAGCCAAAGAGTACGGCTTGTTTGGTATGTGACAAACTATGGCCAAATCGATTAGGTCCGATTATGTTTCGAAACGGGCACGGCGGTCGATTTTTTTTTGTTGGAGGGAGTGGTCTGGAGTGGTCCGCACCGGTCTCCGCACGTCTAGACGCGCTTTCAATAAATAAAAGATAGACTATATCTCTTACATCACGACATAAAAGATCAACTACACCATCTGCACACTTAACCGATAAGAAGTTCAAATGAAAAATTAGCTAAAAAGTCCGCAACATTATTCGTCTCGCGATAAGCATGTCAAGATTGAATACACCAATCTCTTTTGAAAAAATTTTGGCACTAAAGTATTAAGCTGGAGAGTGGGTGGTGCCGGGAAATGTGACATTGAAGGAGAGTAGGGCCAAGTTGTGAATCTGTTTCCACAAACACACTTTGAAACCCACACTCCCACGTTAACCTTAGACCATATAACATTCTTCATAGCACAACGATGGATTTGACGGACGTGATTTGACAAACATCAACCGCATTCGTGACGTTTTAACACCGGTTTGTTATAAAAAAAATAAAAATCAACGATATGTGATAAAAAAAAAAAAAGGTTTGAAACGGTTTTCCGGTTGCCTACGTATCCTCTCAAGAATTAGAGGAATCAAAACCCACGTAGTTCTCTTAGATTTACCTACCTTTGTTCGGACTTCCAAGTTGTTTTCGTTACCCCGCTTACCTTTCGGCCTCGAACTCGGAAGTTGTGCCCGCATCATCGGAGTTGGAATCTGATTTTGAGTCATACACCGGGACATTCCGTTGTTTCCGCTTCTCCGCCCTTATCCAATCTTGAATACAAATTTGCACCTCTAACTTTTCGGGCTTCAATTGGGTTCTCTTGTAATTGAGCATGTTCCCTCCTTAGCTAAATGCATGTTTCACGGCAAGCGTTGATGCGGGCACGACCATGAGTTGTACAATTTTCACTAAGGTTGCATATTTCGGGGTAGTTTCTTCCATAATTAATCCAAAGTTTTGAAAGAATCTTCACTATCAAAACTAAAACACGTTGTTCGATAATCTTGAAATTCCGCACTTGTGGGTGAATGTTTTGGTCTTTTTGTCCTTTTAGCTAAAATTTGTTGTGTTTTTGAAAAAGAAGAAGAAGAGGAGGAGGGGGTGCACGAATAAGGGTGGTATAAGAAGAGCTAGCATTTATTTGAAATGAAGAAAGCAATTTGTCAATTTTGTACGAACATATTACATAATGTTAGGAATTATGGCATCTAAACTCAATCTATCACAATAAACAACCAACAAATCATAAACACCGTCAAGTTTAAGTCGATCTAGGATCAAAAACGGTGGTTATAAGATAAATGAACGAACATCTTGCACATTTACAAAGTCCTGTAGCCACCCTTCGCCTTCCACTTGTACACATTTGAACAATTGTTACATGAAACTTGACAATATTTATCCACCAGCGCCCTCTTCTTGTAATGGTTTGTAAAAATCTCAAACGTAAGCATTTTCAGTGGGGTAGTTGTCGATGTGCGCCTTGTGACATTTCGGGCATTTGAGTTTCACTTTCTTGGGTGTTGGAGAAGAATTAAGGAGTGTTGTCACTCGGGATTGCCATTATGAGAGTGGAGAGAATTCGAAAAAGACGAGAATTATGAGATTAAGAGTAGTAAAGAGAGTTGAGAATGTAGGAAGATGAAGTGGAATAAGAGAAGAGGAGTTAAGCATTTAAGAAAAAGGTTGATTTTAAAAAAATAAACAATTTTTTTATATAAAATAAAAAAATAAATTGCGACTATGCAATGGCTAGCGTGGGCCCCGCCTAACGGCTCTTTGAAAAAGCTCTTGGCGCAGGCAGCAAAGAGACGTTTACCTGCCGGTTTAGTCCATTTTTAAAATATAAAAAAAAACCAAACAAAATTTTAACCGTTGGTTAGGTTTTATTTTACAAAGCTAAACCTAAACCGGGAACTAACAGTTAACCTAAACGACGGTTTGGGCCAGTTTCAAAACCGGCGGATTGGAGGTTTAGCCCAAACCGGACCCTTGTCTATTCACAACCAGTAGCCGTCAACTTACCAATTTCGAAAAAACTAAAGACAAAGGAAATGAGGTAGGGTGAAATTCAAACATCCGAAACAACAACCAACCAAAAATAATCAAAATCAAACGACGGTTCAAGGTTGTGACGGAGAACGATCCTTCCAAAAGAGGAATTACACTCCGAGCGAGGTAAATCATTACGAGTTTTTCGGTTTTGATTCGGAATCGTAAATGTTTCAGATTTTTTTTATATTTGCTTGAATGGAGTTTGTTTATGTTAGGTTTAAGTATACTATGTTAGTTTAGTTAACATTGGAATCGACATTGGAATAAATTTTTGAACAAACGCTATTGTAGGTGTTTGTTCGCTTCAAAAGATGTGATAATGATGCACGACAAAGTCTTATATTTATACTCGTAATAAAGACCTAAACAACTAAGCAAACCCACATTGTATGGATCGTTAAGTAGAAAAAGAAAGTATTCCAAGGTCGAACACAAGGAGTGAGGTGAAATTGAATTATGCATTGATCGAAAATAGAACAAACCTAGACTAAGAAGAAAGATGGATGGTAAGAAATGAAAATCACAATATTTTTGGGTAGTTTTGGTTGGGGTGGGCATTTCCGGATATCCGATCCGATCCGACAAACTTAAATAAGTCCGAGCCGAATCCGATCCGAGAGCATCCGGATATCCGACAGTTTTATCCAAACGAATATCCGATTCGAAGATCTGATCCGGATATCTGATCCGATCTAGTCGGATATATTCGATCCGATCCGACTTTTTCATATAAACCCCGATCCGTATCCGATCCGATGGTCCAAAAAATATGCCCGGATCGTATCGGACTCAGATCACCAATTGCCGGATATCTTCAGATTCAGATTTTTTCGGATCGGATTAGCGGATCGGATACTTTTGCTCACCCTTAGTTTCGGTGATCAGAGATTAGTTTTAAATCCAACAAAATGAAATAAGCAAAACACAATCAGGATAAGAAATAAGATAAGCGGGGAACGTGGATTCTAGAGATCAAGGTATTTAGTTGCGGTTTTAGATTCAAGACTTCTACAAACTAGGACAAGGATGGGATGACTAAGGAATGATGTTTCTTTGGTGGAATGATCACGGGGGATGTCTCACACTCCACTATCCCAAACCGAATCACCTATTATCGGGTAGGTCTCAAAGCTCTAAGGATAGGACATATACTCAAACCAATCACTCTACCTAAGAGAATTGAACTAACCTTCACTAGGTAAGTCTCGGGTTAAGCTCACTTAAGTAATAATTATAGCACAATCAATCCAATAGAGGGATTTGAATCCTCTATTACCTAGAATTCATAATCACCAATACCTAAGAACGGGAATTACCGGGTAAGTCTCTTCCCTAACTTAGATGCAAACCTTAGAGGGATTTAAGGAGAGAAAACACTAAAAAAAGACTAGGATTTGGGAAATCTAACACCCAAACATACAAATATATCATCTATGGATCAACAGAAGAAATATCGGGTTGTTCTAAGATAAATCTCGACCGAAATTCCTAAAGAGCATACCGAGATTCTAGAGAGTGAGGGTTTATCCAACAGAAATTGTCCAAATCTCTCATACACGCTCAATCTATCATCATTTAAACCACAACCATCTACCAATCTCCCTAAAATCGCATTGGTTTAGCCCACAACACACATGTTCAAATCACGAAAGATGAAAGAAGAATTCAAGCAAACCATAAGCAAGAGAGCAAAGATAAGAAAGAAATACTCAGTAAGATGTCTTCAAACTCCAATAGAAATTGCAATCCAACAATAAAAATGTAATCTTCAATCCACAACCAAAATAATTCAAGAACCCTAAGTTTTCTTCTCCAAGAATGCTCTTTACTCCAATCTTTATCAAATTGGGAATCAAAGCTAGAATAATGTTGTTTTTTCAATGTTGTAGGTTGTTAGAGATTAATAGGGATGATGTTTAGGGTTGGACCAGCATGCCAACTCATTGGGACACCTCTTATGTAACACCCCGAATGTGCGGGACTCGGAATGTCACATTGGGTTAGGATCTCACGATGGATCCTGACCCTAGCCTGACAACAAGTTCACTAGACCTTACAACATGGCACTGACGGATATAAAACAAATACATAAAACGGTATGAAATTGTACATCAAAAGATATACAAAATCATAGCCAAGTATAAAACATCATCCTCACACCAGAGGTATATAAACATCAACCTCACGCAGGAGGTATAAGTAACATCCCCAAAACCATATCCACCTAACATACGAGAGTCCTCGGCCTGTCACCCTGCCGGATCACTCTGCAGCTCTTCTATCCTGCAAGGCATCTACAACACAGTATAAAACCGTTATCTAACCATACATACATAAGGTAATGCATAAGCACAAGCATAAATCATGAAAGATAAACACATAATCATGTTGTCACACATTTACCCGTTTTAATTATCTTTATATAAGTAGTCATTCACTCAATCTCGGCCGAGTTTTCTTCAGGAACAAGCCGAGATCCTTCACTAGAATGTCATTCGACTGCTTCTTTGTCCAATGCACGATTCTTGCCTTCTTTTTTCTGCTTCTCATAGGTCTCAATGATTTGTAAATGAGTCATGCGTTTTAGTTTTATCTTTTTACCATTGAATGTGAACATGTACTTGTTAGTATGACCATCATGCTCCACTTTCCGATCATATTGTCATGGGCGACCTAGCAAAATATGACAATCCTACATAGGTACTACATCACACAAAATTTCATTAGTATAATGGCCTAATGTGATAGTCACCTTAACTTGCTTGTTGCCTTTCAAAGTACCACAATCATTCATCCATGTCAATTTATAGGGCCTAGGGTGATAAAAAGTAGGAAGTTGCAATTTATTAACCAATTAAACACTAGCAATATTACAATACCTACCTCCATCAATGATCATGTTGCACACCTTTCCCCTAATAAGACATCTAGTATGAAATATATTTTTTCTTTTTTGGTATTTTCGCTAAGATAAATATTGACATGTGTTCGCGCTAGGAAGTAGCACAAAAAGCTTTACATTTATAAACTCGATCTAAATTCCTAAACTACCTAGCAAAACCCGCAGTGTACGGATCGTTATGTAGGAAGGAAAGTATTTCGAGGTCGAACACAAGGACTGAGGTGAAATCAAATCATTCACTGATCATGTATAGTGCAAATATAAACTAAGATGAGATGAGGAATTAAGAAATGAAAAACATAATATTTTTGGTTAGGTTTGGATGATCAAACAAGGATCACAAAATATGCAAAACAAGCAAGGATACACACAAACACAAGGATAGGTGATAAGAGGTAAGAAAGGTGGATTCTAGAGATTTGAAATTCCGATTATAACAATGGGCTCATGCTTCTAAAAATCAAAGGAAAGTTGTGGTTGTTCGGAGTCGGGTGTTTCTCTAATGAGAGCAATTACCGGGTAAGTCTCATGCTCCACTAGTCTCGCACCTAAGGTCCTATTACCGGGTAAGTCTCAAGGAAACTAAGGACGGGAATTCTACACAAACCGGCCACTACCTAAGGGTCAAACCCCTCCTTGCCGGGTAAGTCTCGGAAAAGGTAAGTCTTAGGCAACGATCCTAGCACACTCAATCCAATAGCGAATTTTTTGGCTCACTACTACCTAGAGTTCATCATCTTATGTATCTAAGAGAGGAAATTACCGGGCAAGTCTCATTCCTCAAAAAGGTTGCTAACATTAGGTCACCCTAAGCTAGATTAGGATTAAGAAACACTAGGATTTCAACACATCTACATCCTAACATCCAGATTCATCAATATAAGTACAACAGAACAAAACCACGGGTGGATCATGGAGAAAACGGGCGTGGAAGCATGAAGAATAGGCCGTGGTTTGGGTCTGAGTTAGGATTTCAAACACAAATCCATCCTACGCTAACATGCAAGTCCATACAATCATAGTCCAAAGCATAAACATCATTCCTTCACCCTAGAATCACAACTACTTAGCCAATAACATTCATTTCAAGATCAAACATCATTATACAAGCATGCATGCATTCCATGGCAAGAAAATGAAGATAAGAACAATGAAAGCGAATGAACTAAGCTGAAATAGAAGGTTACAACAATCTTACAAAGCTTCAAGGGCAGCTCCAAGTCGGATCTTACAAGCTTCCACAAGAATCTCACTTAAAACCACTCAAACTCACTCTAGATCTTAAGATTGATAATGTTCTAATCTAATCTCCCCCAAGAACACCCACAAGGGGCTTGGAAGAGAGCAACAAGAGAAGAGAGAGTCCTCTAGCACCCCCAAGGCCAACTTGCAAAAGCAGCTCAAGTACTCCACCAAAGGAAAGCAAAGGTCGGGCAAAGGAATCGTGTGACAAGTGTCAAAGTTGTCCTGACAGAAACCACGGGCAAAACAATGAAACAACGGGTGTGGTTATGGCTTCTGGGATGTGGTTTTGCACCAGAAGCGCTCCTTGGATCACCAAGTCATGAGTTGGTGCAAGGCATGCACCAATAAGGTCTTTTGTGTTCTTCTTTGTTTCTAGCTTGCTCCTTAGGGAGTCCGGATGGGTGCCACCACAAGGAATGATCCTCGAATGTATTGATTAAATCCAAAAGCTCCCCAAAATACCTACAAAACTGACAAAAGCTCGTGTAAATGCGAGAAAGGAACTAAAACAACCACAACTTCACATATATACTTCATCCACCAAAGTGTATTTTTCTCCTTCTTTTCTTTCTTTTCTTTTCTTTTTCTTTTTCATTTTCTTTTTCATTTTCTTTCACTTATTTTTTAGACAATGGCATTGGCGTACAAAAGCCGAATTGGTGATTAGCGGACCTCGAGATTTTTTTTCGAGGTACCTCACACCAGGCACACATACCAAGGGTCGTTAGGACATTCGGTTTATCCGACTTTGGCAAGACACAAACACCCGATTATGTGAATGGTGCCGAGTTACTCATCATCAAAACCAAAGTCCCTAAACCTTTTTTTTCTACACTTTTCACTACACATTTTCAACAACATCATTCACAAAATTCACACATCAACTTCACCACCTCATATTTGCTTTTCACACACTCAACACACTAGCATGCTCCTATTCCCGGATGGGTCAAAAGAGGTCAAATTTTTAATTAAGTGAGGTGCTCAAACAACATGATCAAGATGAGAAGAAGAGAGATGAATTGCCCTAATCATTCCTAGATGATGTGCAAGAACTAACATGTAATTTCGACTATCAATTCTCAATCCAATCAAGGCAAACAATATAATCACAATTCATACACAGGATTCAAGAGAAGTATTTCAAGTCCACATATGCATAAATCCATTCAGCACACAACTTCATCCAAAAGCCAATTCACAAAACATAATCATCATAGGGTTCATGTCCAATCCTAGAAGCACAAAAATTAAAAAATTTTCGATTTTTTGGAATTTTTGAAATATATATGTACAATGCAAAACATGAAAAGAAACGTGTGACAATAAAACAAAACTATCCTAGATGCGATCATGACATGCTAAGAATCGTGAAAACCCCACCCCATACTTAAAATCACATTGTCCCCAATGTGCAAATCAGGTAAAGAAGTGAAAGAGGATCTCACAATGTAAAAATGGCAGTGTTTTCGGTATTTTGGTTCACTCATGTGGAGTGGTGGTGATGGATGATCAACCAAACATGGTAGAGAGCTCTTCATAGTCATTCTGGCATCAAGACCCGCGCCAAGGTGTATGCGAGATGGGAGCTCTTCCATCCAACAAAGGCACCTCAAGCCGTCCAAGTCTCATGTCCGCTCCACCCATGGTTGAAAACGGGGTCATCATCAACATCTTGCTTTGCAAGGCTTCCTTATTACCTAAAATCTAGCACACAAAAACAAAACACAAAAACAAAAGAAAAAACGAAAACGAAAGAGAAAAGGGAAGGAGTTGTTACCCTTGGGTCGCCTCCCAAGAAGCGCTTCTTTTAGGTCATTAGCTTAACCAAACTGCATTGATGTGTCAATCTACCTCGAATACCATGGTTTGCTTGAGGAGTCCAAGCAACGATCTTTTACCGGCATCTATGATGACAAGCACGGGCCACTTGATCCCTAAATATACCGTAAGTTCTCTCTTCACCGGTGAGTATTAGACTCCTTCATCACCGCTTCCTTGATGATAGTATGGAGTTGCAACCATTGGGGTCACCCCATACTTAGGCAATTGGTACTCCGCGGTCACACCGGTGAAATGCTTGTCATCCTTGTCCTCTATGATCCGAAGAAAGCTGACTCTTGGAAAGTTATCTTCATTGAAGTGGTTAACAACCATCATGGATCCATCATGCTTGTCTCCTTCATTCAACATGGGAGACTCCTTAGGAAAGGGACTCCAATCTTCGTGTGTACTCCGGGCAAGCAAGAAAGGATTGGAAGGAGTTGAAGTCAACTTAGGGCTCTCTGCACAAAACCACGGGCAAAAATCAGAAACCACAGGCGTGGTTTGGTCAGGTAGGCCGTGGTTTTGGCAGAATTTGGCTACAACATGGTTTTCCATGGGCAGAAAATAAGAAACCACGGGTGTGGTTTGGCCCTTTGGGCCGTGGTTCTACCAGTTCTCTTCCTCCCATGTGAGCTCTTCAAGTGTGGTTCCGGGGTTGATGGCAAGGATGTCCAGGGGTGAGAGTACTTCATTGCACTCCTCCAAAGGTGAAGGAGGTGGAGGTGAGCCTTGAAGGATGGTAGGATCTCCTAGCATAAGAGCATGCATAATCTCCTCAATCTCCCTCCTCATTTGTTCTTCTCTCTCAAAATTCAATCTTCTTGCATCCTCCAGGTTCAAATCCCTTAGCCACAATTGCTCCCGAGCTTCACTCAACCCTTCTTCAAGGTCTCTAATGGTCATAGTTGAATCGGGCACTTCTTGGATCTCCTCATGATGCACCTCCACTTGTCGAAATACTTCCGCTTCAAGCACCATGTGGGTACTCGAAAGGGAAGCATGGTTACTCTCTAAATCATCCATCTTCCTCAACATTTCTTCTAGCATTGATTCCACTCTGTCATCGTGAGGTTGATGGTGAGGTTCCGCATGAGGCATAATATTCATGTGAGCTTGATCATGGGACTCATGATAGGCATTGAACTCCTCCCAATACTCAAACTCATCATGGAGAGATCCTAGATCTTGGTATTCCATCCACTCCTCATACTCCATGTTGTCAAGGTCGTCTTGGAAGTACAATCCGTCCATGGAAAACATGAAAAGGCAAAGACAAAAACAACACAGGATCAAAAGTAACAAGAAATATATACACTAAAAACAATCAAACACAAATGACTTAATCTAGACCTAGTCCCCGGCGCCAAAAACTTGTTCGCGCTAGGAAGTAGCACAAAAATCTTTACATTTATAAACTTGATCTAAATTCCTAAACTACCTAGCGAAACCGCAGTGTACGGATCGTTATGTAGGAAGGAAAGTATTCCGAGGTCGAACACAAAATCAAATCATTCAGTGATCATGTATTGTGCAAATCTAAACTAAGATGAGATGAGGAATTAAGAAATGCAAAACACAATATTTTTTGTTGGTTTTGGGTGATCAAACAAGGATCACAAAATATGCAACATAAACAAGCAAGCAAACACAAAAACACAAGGATAGGTGATAAGAGGTAAGAAATGCGGATTCTAGAGATTTGGAATTCCGATTATGACAATGGATTCATGCTTCTAAAAATCAAAGGAAAGATGTGGTTGTTCGAAGTCGGGTGTTTCTCTAATGGGAGCAATTACCGGGTAAGTCTCATGCTCCACTAGTCTCGCACCTAAGTACCTATTACCGGGTAAGTCTCAAGGAACCTAAGGACGGGAATTCTACACAAACCGGCCACTACCTAAGGGTCAAACCCCTCCTTACCGGGTAAGTCTCGGAAAAGGTAAGTCTTAGGCAAAGATCCTAGCACACTCAATCCAATAGCGGCTTTGGCTCACTACTACCTAGAGTTCATCATCTTATGTATCTAAGAGAGGAAATTACCGGGTAAGTCTCATTCCTCAAAAAGGTTGCTAATATTAGGTCACCCTAAGCTAGATTAGGATCAACAAACACTAGGATTTCAACACATCTACATCCTAACATCCAGATTCATCAATATAAGTACAACAGAACAAAACCACGGGTGGATCATGGAGAAAACGGGCGTGGAAGCATGAAGAATAGGCCGTGGTTTGGGTTTGAGTTAGGATTTCAAACACAAATCCATCCTACGCTAACATGCAAGTCCATACAATCATAGTCCAAAGCATAAACATCATTCCTTCACCCTAGAATCACAACTACTTAGCCAATAACATTCATTTCAAGATCAAACATCATTATACAAGCATGCATGCATTCCATGGCAAGAAAATGAAGATAAGAACAATGAAAGCGAATGAACTAAGCTGAAATAGAAGGTTACAACAATCTTACAAAGCTTCATGGGTAGCTCCAAGTCGGATCTTGCAAGCTTCCACAAGAATCTCACTTAAAACCACTCAAATTCACTGTAGATCTTAAGATTGATAATGTTCTAATCTAATCTCCCCCAAGAACACCCACAAGGGGATTGATACTAATATGGGTGGATCTAGATCAAGGAGAAACTTCAACTACTTCTTCTTGATCGTTTGAATTGGATCAAGTGTAGAACTTGAGCGGAGGAAGCTATGGAATGGATGCGGAAGCGTTCGGTTGATCCTTCAAAAGGATCCTCGAGTATGAATGCTTGGATCAAAGACTAGATTCAAGATAGAACTTTAAGGGTGGAAGAAGATGTGATGCCTAAACCAAGTAAGAGGATTTTCCTTCACAATACTTGGATTCAACTTAGACATATCTTACAAATGAGTCAAGCCATCCTTATATAGTGGATGGATGCCATACAAAGCCTCAAAACATGAATGACGGAATTAAGTTCCAGAAATGAAAAGTCTAAAATATGAAAGGTCGGAATTTAAGTCACGGAATTAAGTTCCGGAATTAAAGTTCTGAATATAAAAAGTCCATTTTTAAATAGCAACATAATAATAAATCTTCAAAATTGATGTCTGGTCCTTCAAGCCGGGAACACAGATGGCGATGCCATCCGGGGGCGTATCATTCTCCTCCTCTTAAAAGTGAAACGTCCCTGTTTCACCGTCAGAAGAGAAAGGAGTCACTTGAGGAATAAGACCCTTGATATGCAGCACTGGTTGCACATTGTCAGAGTCGTTAAAGTCATCTCTCTCGTCATACTCTCCATAATCATTGTATATCGGTTTCTGGCTATGCCGTTGGTGGCGTTATCCGGACCGATCATTCTCGGGACGTTGAGAGCGATCGTTTGTTTGATGATGGTATCGGTCATCAACCGGGGATGGGTAGTTGGTGCGGTGGGCACTAGATGGAGGAGGGGAAGTGCCATACCTACGTCGGTTGTGCTCATAACGCTTGTGCCGATTCTCCGTGTCAACATATAGCAAATCATTCGGAGAAGGGTCAAGGTTCATGTCACCTTCATTGGGACTCATGATTGTCATCTTGTAAGGGCCTTTGATTTTCAATGACGGAGGCAAGCCGTCGACCGTTAGATGGTGTTAGCATGAAATATTGTGATATTTTAGGCACGTTTTCTAAACGTATTTGGTTCATATTGATAGTCTTTGATTGAGCATCGTTGCATATGTGAGCTAGTGTTACCTATATTATCGATATGGATGTCTACACTAGCTTTATGTTGAAATATAGGTGATTGAGAGTCATTTCCAAACGAAATCGAGCAAAGGAGAGTTGATTGAATATGTCCATGGATTGAGGGCATTATTAGGAGCAAATTGGAGTTCAACTTGAGGAATGCACGAGGCTAGGAAAGAATCACGTTCTTGCCCTAAACCACGCTCTAAAATACGGCCGTACTATAAACCACGTTTAGTTCCACGGCCGTGGAAGTATGCAAAGAGAGGTGTGATGTATTCCAGTAACTATTACGTTCGTGGAACATATGGTCCAAACCGTGACACAATCCACGCTCTAAATTACGGTCGTGGAATCTTCCACGACCGTGATCTTGGCGATCTTTTTCGCCACATTTTGAAGCCACGATCTTTTGAAGATTGGGCCGGACCGATACTTTATCTTGCCCTATAAAAAGACGGACGAAGGAAGATTCCATTATCTTCGCTTAGGGAATTTTGGCAATCCACGCTTCATCTCCGCTTAGAGAATTTCAACGCCGTTTGAGCCCTTGCTTGGGAGCATTGACATCTCATTGGAGATTGAAGTTCGCGTTTGGGAATTGCCTTAATCTCGCACTTTTGGTGGAGATTGCTGTTGAGATCTCCGGATTGGCGGAAGATCGAAGCTTTTGGAAGATTGTTGCAAGAAGATCTCTCTTCTTGTTTAGGTTTGATTTGGAAAACGGATTGACATCCCGTTTTCCCTTCTTTCCTAAGATTGTGATTGTTCGCTTTATTCTGAATCCATTGACAATATTTGTTCTCGATTGTGACTTTGAGATTGGTTTGAAGATTATTGAAAGTTTTCGGAAGTTTTCATCTTTCTATCTTTTAATTCTTGAATTTGATATCAACATGACGGTTATTGGCTAAAAACCCTTAACAATTCTAAGGTGAAGGGTTGATAGTTATGGCTTAGATGATGATAGATCGATCGTAAACAGATTAGACCCTGAGAGTTTGAGAGAATCGTCGACGAACCCTAAATTACTGGTTGTTCTTGAGTTCCACGGCCGTGGAGTCTCAAGATCCAACCGTAATTTCCCTTAAGTTTACGAACCTGCTTTTACTTTAATCCAAAGTTAAAGATTTGCTTTAACTTAGTTTAGACTTGTCTTTTCTAGGTGGTAGTGAAGCCTCAACAACCTCTACCTCGATTGTGAGTGTCATAACCGTAATCGGCTAAGTTAGTCTTGATCCTTGGATTACAAGTTTGGGTATCTAACACTAATTCTCACTTTTAGAACCTTTCTATATTGAGCCTCAACAACCTGTATAGGGAGTATCTTGTAGGTGAGTCATATAAGGTTTTTGGAACTTCATCGTACGATTACCTTACATTAGCATACCTTTGCATACCTCAACTCTGTCTTTATATCATTAGTATATCTTGAATCGATTGCCACAGCTGGATACTTGGATCTTTAGGATTGTTGTTTTCCCAATATTTGCAAAACTCTCATATTTACTCGCTTGATAATCTGCAATTGAATTTGTTCCCACCCAAATCCCTGTGTTCGATACTCTGGAATTCTTGCTTAACTACGTCGATCCGTACACTGCGGGTTCGCTTGCTTGATTCTAGTTTTATAAATTTAAAACTTATTTGCACACACCTCTAGGGGCGAACAAGTTTTTGGCGCCGTTGCCGGGGATTTGGTCTAGACTGAATTCGGTAGCCGGTTGTCAAGCTTGGGAGCTTGCTCTCGTTATTTGATATTACTTTGAGTGCATGCGCAGGTCTAGGAACACCGAAGATCTCTTGCCTCTTGATCAAGAGCTAGAGAAAACTTTAAGGCAAAAGCGCAAGTAAAAGAAGATGGCTGAAGGACACGAACGTGATCTTCAAGCGGAGTTAGCAGAGAAGGAAGCTCAACTCCAATGGAATGAGACCCTCCGCCAGGATGAGATGGATCGTCATCAATCTCAAGTTAACAATCTACAAGACATGATCTTCCAGATGAGGGTAGAGATGAGCGACCTTAAGAATAAGGGAAGCAAGAAATCCTCAAGGAAAGCATCAAGGCCGAGAAGAAAAAGTCACTCATCCGCTGATGATAGTGATTCTTCCATGCCACCGCTAGAGGAGATTGATCCCACGATCAATGTAAATCCTTTCCATCCACAAGGAGCTACTAATCGCCGCATTCCACCTAGGAATGTGAGGATCGAACGTGTAGATAATGAGCCAAGAACTCTTGGCCAGCGGATGGATCCAATACAACAACCACGCCGCTTGGGCGTGAATTTCGATGCTGAAGATGTGCAAGGGTTTAGCTTCAACCCTCAAGTCATTACTCTTGTTCGCCAAAACCAATTTGGCGGGACAAGCGCTGAATCTCCACACCAACACTTGCAGAACTTTGAGTGTATGATGGAGACAATGAGACCAAAGAGCGCTACTACCAACAGCTATAAGCTCAAGCCTTTCTTCTTCTCCTTGAAGGGGAAAGTGTTATCTTGGTATCAAGCTCTTCCTAGTTGGAAACTAGACACGTGGGAAGACCTTTCCGCGGAGTTCCTCACCAAATTCTTTCCGCCATCCAAAACGGCGGAACTTAGAGGTAAGATTAATGCTTTTTCCATGAGACCTAACGAAAGTTTGTTTCAATCTTGGGAAAGGTTTCAGGATTTGCTCTTGGATTGCCCTCACCACGGCATATTCAAACTTGCCTTGCTGGAGATTTACTACAAGGGGTTGGATGCGGGAACGCAATTCAACCTCCAATCCCTCTCATGTGGAACGTTCATGGACATGAGAGAAGATGACGCTTGGGACTTCATTGAGAAGCAAGCAAGAGTCTTAGAGAAGTATTCCCACCGGAAAGTGGAGGGAAATCGTGTGGAGCAAGGAGTAAAGCTCACACATGAAGCTCAAAATCAGATTTTCTCCCTCAACAATGAGATCAAAGAGTTGAAGGAGGCTATCAAGACCAACTTCCCAAAGCAACAAGGGAAGGATGTTGGTTATTTGGGCAACAACAATAACCGGAACAATAACCGGAGTAACAATTGGAATGGAAACAACAACAACCGGAACAACGATTGGAACAACAATAGGGGTTCAAACAACAACAATTGACACTCCAATCAACAAAATTCCGGTAACTCTTATCCTTCCAACTCAAATTCACTAACTCCACCTTCCTCTTCCTCTACTCCTTTGAAAAGCCAGGGGCAATCATCTAATGGAGGAGTGACAACCACCGATCCGCAGCCTACGTTCAACCACGCGGAGGAAGTTCTTAGAAATCAAGGGAAGCTTCCAGGAAAGACGGAGGACAACCCTAAGGGAAGGGTGATGGCGATTACAACTAGGAGCGGAGTGACAACCACCGATCCGCAGCCTACGTTCGTTGAAGTCCCCGTAGAGAAGGGCAAGGAGAAGGGGAAGGAGAAGGAAGACGTCTACGTTCCTCCTCCAGCTTACAAACCTCCCCTTCCATTCCCTCAATCTAGAGCGCGAGCGCGCCTAGACAAACAATTCGGTAAGTTCATAGAACTCATGAGCAAGCTGCATATTAACATACCATTTATTGATGCTATTATAGGTATGCCAGCTTATGGCAAGTTCTTGAAGGAGCTCCTCTCCAACAAGAGGAAGCTAGAAGACTTCGGTGAGGTCAAGATGAGTTCGGATTCTTCGGATCTCATCAAGACCATGAAGGAGAAAATGCCCCCAAAGCTGAAGGATCCGGGGTCATTTTGCATTCCCATTGGAGTGGGAGATGTCACATATGACGCTTTATGTGACTTAGGAGCAAGTGTGAGCATCATACCACTTGCATTGTGTAGGAAGATCGGTTTAGGCGACCCTAAACCGGTGAAGATGACGTTATACATGGCGGATCGATCCATCACTCGCCCCGTCGGTATTGTAGAAGACGTCCCGGTCAAGCTAGGTAAATTCTTTGTTCCCATTGATTTCATCGTGCTTGACATTCCTGCAGATAGTCCGGTCCCGATCATACTCGGAAGACCGTTTCTTGCAACTTCCGGCTGCATAGTCGATTGCAAGAATGGTAGACTCGCTTTTGACATAGGAGAAGAGAAAGTAGAGTTTGTTCTTTCCACTCTAGTGAAGGAGCCAATCTTTGATGAGGATATTTACGATATCCAAGATGAAGAAGGGTTGTCTAGAGAGGAGGTAAGTGCGATTCTTTTTAACGATCCTTTACAAAAAGTTATCACTATGAGTCTAACCAATGTAGGGGAAGATGAAGAGTGCAATGAGGCAATTGAAGCCTTAGAAGCATAAGAAGAGATGCATGAAGAGGAGTTTGAGAAACTCCACGATGAGGCTGAGAATGTCAGAATCCACGGTCATACTCTGTATTCCACGACCAAAATCATTCCTCATTCCAGGGGATTATATGGCCGTGGAGAAGATGTGACAACCGTATTTCCCTTCCACGCCCTAAACCACGGCCGTGGAAGACAAGATCCACCCGTAATTTTGGCCATGGAAGAGAGTGATCGAGACATTTCTTCGACTTCTTCCGATTCTTCTCCAACACACTCATCACCCTTAGAAACTTCTAAGGAAACATCGGATGCTTCTCAAGGATCATTGGAAGCTCCGAAAGCAATGGAACTCAAACCACTTCCTACTCATCTAAGGTACGCTTTTCTAGGATCTAATTCTACCTTCCCGGTTATTGTTAGTTCCGATCTAAGCATAGATGAACATGAACAACTCATGATTGTCCTTAAGAAACATAGGAAAGCTATAGGCTATACTATTGAGGACTTAGTAGGAATTAAACCCTCCCTATGCATGCATAAGATACTAATGGAGG
This sequence comes from Fagopyrum homotropicum, assembly GCA_033239125.1. NCBI lineage: Eukaryota > Viridiplantae > Streptophyta > Magnoliopsida > Caryophyllales > Polygonaceae > Fagopyrum > Fagopyrum homotropicum. The sequence continues at coordinate 104,430,633 of BSWB01000002.1, forward strand.
AAGACTTTAGAACTTCGAGACAACCTCAAAGGCGGTTGAATCCGACCATGAAGGAGGTTGTCAAGAAGGAAATTCTTCAACTTCTTGATGCAGGTATCATCTATCCTATCTCCGATAGTAAGTGGGTGAGTCCAGTTCAAGTAGTTCCGAAGAAGGGAGGAATGACGGTCATCACCAACAAGAACAACGAACTCATTCCTACCCGAACCGTGACTGGATGGCGGATGTGCATAGACTACCACAAGCTCAACAACGCAACGCGGAAAGATCATTTCCCATTGCCATTCATTGATCAAATGCTTGAAAGGTTAGCGCAACATTCACATTTTTGCTACCTTGACGGCTATAGTGGTTTCTTTCAGATTCCGATACATCCGGACGATCAGGAGAAGACCACATTCACGTGCCCTTGGGATACGTTTGCTTATAGGAGAATGCCGTTCGGGCTTTGCAACGCCCCAACCACCTTCCAACGGTGCATGATGGCCATCTTCTCCGAGTACATAGAGGAAATCATGGAAGTCTTCATGGACGACTTCTCCGTATACGGTTCCTCTTTTAACGATTGCCTTTCTAACCTTTCTCTTGTTTTGCAAAGGTGCGAAGACACTAACCTAGTTCTTAATTGGGAGAAGTGTCAATTCATGGTTAAGGAAGGAATCGTATTAGGTCACTTAGTCTCTAGTAGAGGGATAGAGGTAGACAAGGCTAAGATAGAGACCATAGAGAAACTTCCTCCCCCAATTTCGGTGAAAGGGATAAGAAGTTTCCTAGGACATGCTGGATTTTATAGACGTTTCATCAAGAACTTTTCTAAGATATCAAAACCTCTCACTAATCTATTGATGAAGGATGCGGTTTTTGAGTTTTCGCAGGAATGTTTAGATGCGTTTAACACCATTCGGCAAGCTCTAATTTCAGCACCTATCATCCAACCTCCGGACTGGACTCTACCCTTTGAGATTATGTGCGATGCTAGTGACGTAGCTATTGGAGTTGTTCTTGGACAACGAAAGGAAGGGCGAACCCATGCCATATACTATGCTAGCAAGACGCTAGATGAAGCGCAGCTCAACTACGCCACTACCGAGAAGGAGTTTTTAGCCATTGTCTATGCTATTGACAAGTTTCGCTCTTATCTTGTAGGTGCAAAGGTGATTGTCTACACGGATCATGCTGCGATCCGGTACCTCTGTTACGCTAAAAGAGTATGCACGCAATAAGCCTTAAATTTATACTCGTTCTAACTATCCTAACTTCTAGCGCACCCGCAGTGTACGGGACGTTTGTAGTATGGATAGTACTCCGAGGTCGAACGCAAAGACTAAGGTGAAATTGATTCGGTTTTGTGATTAAATTTAGTGAAGATCTAAGGTTAGAAGAGAGAGAAACAAAGGAAGAAAATCTCAATTGTTTTTGTTGGTTTTAAGTGATCACACCAAGGATCATAACTCATGCAAAGCAATAAATCAAACTAAACCAAAAATCAGCACAAATAAACGAATCAAACGAGATATTGATCAAGGAAAAAGAGAGACGGATTCTAGGGGTCGGAAATTCCGGTTATGGCATAGAACTCAAGTTATCTATTCATACTTTGGATTGATTTTGATATGTTGGGATTAGGTGTTTCTAAATTGGGAGCAATTACCGGGTAAGTCTCATGATCCAACTAATCCACACCTAAGGTCTTATTACCGGGTAAGTCTCTAAGAACCTAAGGTTAGGAATTTTCTCACAAACCGGGATTGTCAATTAGGGATCTAACCTATCCTTACCGGGTAAGTCTTGGAGAGGGAAGTCTTAAATCAACATTCCTAGCACATCTAATCCAATGGCGACTTGTTAGGTTCACCACTACCTAAGATTTCGCTATTTTAGATTCTAAGGGAAAGGATTACTGGGTAAGTCTCTCCTAACACTTAGTCACTACACTAGGATACCCTAGAGTAGGTTAAACTCAGCAAAAACTTAGGGTTTCAACAATTTTATGAATCTAAGGTAAGATCCTTCGAACCAGGAAAAATCACGGTTTGTTCTTCAGAAACCACGACCGTGGTTCTTCAAGAACTACCCGTGATTTCTAACAGCAGCTACGTTCATGAACTAAAATCATCCAAAAGTAAATCTAAGTCCGTCCTATCATAGATCTAGCCATAACCATCCTTTCTTTACCCTAGAATCACATCAAATTAGCCTACAACATTCATAATGGGAATCAAAGCAAACAAATATAGAATCACAAACTCCATTGCAAGAAAATGAAAGAAAGAAGATGAACAAATGAACTTCAAATACAATCCAAATTTGAAGATGAAATTAGAACGACTTACAATCCTTCTAAAAGAAGGTTCAAGAGTTCATAAATCCCTAGCAATAAACCCGAATTACAAGAACTAAGTGTGTCTTCTCTTCTCTTCTTCAATGGCTCCTTCCTTCTTCTTCTTGCACTTTCCTCCCTAGAAAAATCCTTCTTCTTGGAATATATTTTGTTCAAGGAATGGATAATGTGTGAACTCTCTCAAACTACTCCAGTCCCCAGCTACCCCCAAACAACCCATCTTTGGACCACTTTTATAACAAATTCTTCATGAGCTGGCCATGAGAGTCGTGGCACAGCTGTCACGAGAATCTGGCAAAATCCACGGTCATTTCCACGGCCGTGGTTCTTCAGGAACCCGTGATTCTATGCAGAAAGTTCGCCTTGGATCATTGAGCTGTGGTTTGGTGCATGACTAGAGTTGGCAAGGTTCCATGAGTCCTCCTAGCTCTTTGTTTGTATGTTATAATGAGTCGGAGGATGTGTCATCTAAATGAACGATCCCTTGACGCATCGTTTTAGCTCTAAACTTCCCGAAATACCTACAAAACGCACACAAGTCCGTGTAGACGTCTATCTCGACAAAATACATGTTTTAAGTGCAAAACGTATTGGACTAGTGCTAGATCATGCATGATTGAGCGGGAATTCTATCTAAAAGTTACCCTAAAACTATGCTATAAATCGTGTTATCAAAATACCCCATACTTAAGGTTTGCTCGTCCCCGAGCAAATTCCCAACTATAGACCAAGAGATGACATGATTTATGTATGCAGAAAAGTGCAAAAATCTTTTTGGGTTTTGTGCTTCTACTATTGGATCACCTTCATAGTCATGATCAATGGCAATTTGATAAGCAATTATGTATCAAACAATAAGGGCATGGAAAGACAATTGTACTTAACTCAAAAGCATGCATGAGATGGGAGGACGAAGATGTCAAGAAGATCAAGAGTCCATCCAATCTAGATTACTAAGTCTTACAAACATGCAAGTAGGTCATAAGGGCTTGTGACATAAAAGGCTAAGAAACGTTTCAATTGGGGAGGGGAATTTTCTAGGTATGTGATGCTAATCCGGGAATGGAACTAACTTCACTTCCTTGTCCTCGATCAACTTCCCCCAAGTGTATATTTTTCCCTATCTTGCTTTCTTTTTCTTTTTCTTTGAATCATTTTTGAGACAATGGCATTGGTGTACAATAGCCGAAACCTCGGTGATTAGCCATCCTCGGGCTTTTTCTCGTTTTCGAGGTGCATCCACACCGGGCACACATACCAAAGCTCGTTAGGGCTATTAGTTTATTTGACTTTGGCAAGGCACCAACACCCGATTATGTGAAGTGTACCGAGTTACTTATCATTTAAACCAACGCCCCCAAACCTATTTTGGCTACACTTTCACAATAATTTCAGCATTCATTTCACGACATTCTTTTCATTACATCTTCACCCCGCACTTGCTTTTACACATTTAAACACACTAGCATGCTCCTATTCCCGGATGGGTTTAAAGAAGGTTGAATTTATATCAATTGAGGTGCTCAAGCAATCATGATCAAGATGAGAAGTAGAGAAAGATGAAATGCCTTATTCATTCCTAGATGGTATGCAAGAACTATCGTGTAATTTCGACTTTCAATACTCAATCCATTCTAGGCAATCATCATGATCTCAAGTCATTCATGGAATTCAAGAGAAGTAGTTCAAGTCCACATATGCATTATTAATCCAACACATAAGGCCATTCATAGCCAATCACAAGACAAGTTTCATCATTAGGATCATATCCAAGCCTAGAAAGCACAAAAGATTTTTAAATTTTCTGATTTTTATGGGATTTTCGTTTTAAATTTGTACAATGCAAGACATGTGCAAAATATTAACCTATCCTAGATGCTCATCATGCCAAGGATCATGCAAACCCCACCCCATACTTAGAAACACATTGTCCCCAATGTGGTATTCAAGTAAAGAGAGTGAAAGAAGGTTCTCACAATGTAAAAGCGTTTGCTATGGTATTTGGGAATTCTCAAGTGACTTGATGTTGGATGATCCTATCAACCATGGTAGAGAGCTCTCAAACATCCTTTAAAGCCTCGGGATCCGCGCTAGGCACCGCTAGCCGTCCAAATTCCGCGTCCGCTCCACCCATAATTGGTGAGGGGTTCATCACCATCATTCACATGTCAAGAAAGGCTTCCAATGCCACTAATGCTTCTAGCACACACGAAAGTAGACAAAACACACACAAAGCACACAAAAACAGAAAAATCTAAGTAAAAATGAAAAGGGAAAAATGTTACCAATGGGTTGCCTCCCACCAAGCGCTTCTTTAAGGTCATTAGCTTGACCAAACTCGGGAGCGTCTATTCGAGGTGAAGCGGGGCAATCATGTCTACCGGAGCTCCCGGAATATACTTCTTCAAGCGATGCCCATTCACCTTGAAATTTCCACAATGCTCCCCTCCTATTTCAATAGCTCCATGGGGAAGGATCTTCTTCACCACATATGGCCCGGTCCATCTTGACTTGAGCTTTCCGGGAAAGAGCCTTAGCCTCGAGTTGAAGAGAAGGACAAGATCTCCTTCACTCAACTCCTTTGGGACAATCCTCTTGTCATGCCATCTCTTGGTTCTCTCCTTGTAGATCCGGGCATTCTCATAGGCTTCCAACCGGAGCTCCTCAAGGGCATTGATATCAAGCAATCTCTTCTCTCCCGCCTCCTGAGATCAAAATTCAGCCACTTAATGGCCCAATAAGCTCTATGCTCCATTTCCACCGGAAGATGGCAAGACTTGCCATAGACCAACTTGTAGGGAGTGGTACCGATAGGTGTCTTGAAGGCGGTTCTATATGCCCATAGTGCGTCATCGAGCTTCATAGCCCAATCTTTCCTTGTTCTAGACACCGTCTTCTCTAGGATGGCCTTTATCTCTCGGTTGGAGATCTCCACTTGACCACTAGTTTGGGGGTGGTAAGGTGTTGCCACCTTATGAGTCACCCCATACTTAGCCAAAAGTGCTCCAAAATTCCTATTTGTGAAGTGCTTCCCTCCATCACTAATGATCACTCTTGGTGTTCCAAACCTAGGGAAGATCACTCGGTTGAAGAACCGCACCACCACCTTGGAATCATTTGTAGGAGAGGCGATGGCCTCTACCCATCTTGACACATAGTCCACCGCCAATAGGATGTAGAGATTTCCACATGAAGAAGGGAATGGTCCCATGAAGTCTACACCCCACACATCAAAAATCTCGACTTCTTGGATGTTATTCAAGGGCATTTCATTCCTTCTTGAAATATTTCCCGTCCTTTGGCAAGCATCACATGCCGCTACAAAACCTTGCACATCTCTAAACAAGTTAGGCCAATAAAAACCGGATTGCAATACCTTGGCACACGTTTTGTGTGAGCTAGCATGGCCTCCACATGGTAAGGAGTGACAATGCCGGATCACACTCTCCACTTCATCTTCCGGTATGCATCTCCTAAGCACCCCATCCGGGCCTCTCTTGAATAGAAGAGGCTCACTCCAATAGTAATGCCTTACATCGTTGAAGAACTTTTTCCTTTGTGCATATGTTAATCCGGGAGGCACTTCCTCACACACCAAGTAGTTCACAATGTCGGCATACCATGGCTCACTTCCTCTAGCCACGTGGGACAAGCATTCTTCCATCATTTGCAATTGTTCGTCCCGGAATGAATCATCTATCGGGATGTTGTCTTTCCCAAGCTCCAATGGTGGGAGTCTACTAAGGTGATCCGCCACGGAGTTCTCGGATCCCTTCTTATCTCGTATCTCCAAATCAAACTCTTGAAGAAGAAGGATCCACCGAATCAACCTTGGTTTGGCATCCTTCTTTGTAAGTAGATAACGGATCGCCGCATGATCAGTATAAACTATGACCTTCGCTCCAACAAGGTATGAGCGGAATTTCTCAAATGCATACACCACCGCTAACAACTCCTTCTCGGTAGTAGCATAATTGAGTTGGGCATCATCTAGCGTCTTGCTAGCATAGTAAATAGCATGAGTACGCCCTTCTTTCCTTTGCCCCAAAACGGCCCCAACGGCCACATCACTTGCATCGCACATGATCTCAAATGGTAGACTCCAATCCGGAGGTTGCATGATAGGTGCGGAGATCAAGGCGTTCTTCAACCTACAAAACGCTTCAAGACAATCTTTGGAAAAGACAAAATCAACATCTTTCATTAGTAGGTTAGTGAGAGGCTTAGAAATTTTAGAGAAATCTTGAATGAACCTCCGGTAGAAACCGGCATGCCCTAAAAAACTCCTTACCCCCTTCACCGAGGTAGGTGGTGGCAACTTCTCTATCGTTTCAATCTTAGCCCTATCAACCTCAATGCCACGGTTAGACACCAAGTGTCCTAACACAATACCTTCACTTACCATGAAGTGGCATTTTTCCCAATTTAAGACAAGATTTGTCTCTTCACATCTTTGCAACACTAATGACAAATTAGCCAAGCAATCATCGAAAGAAGAACCATAAACAGAGAAATCATCCATGAACACTTCCATGATATTTTCTATGTATTCCGAAAAGATGGCCATCATACACCTTTGAAAGGTGGCGGGTGCATTACACAACCCAAATGGCATTCTCCTATATGCAAAGGTACCCCATGGACATGTAAAAGTTGTTTTCTCTTGGTCATCGGGGTGGATAGGGATTTGAAAGAATCCACTATATCCATCTAAATAGCAAAAATGAGAGTGTTGAGCTAACCTTTCTAGCATTTGGTCAATGAAGGGGAGAGGGAAATGATCTTTCCTGGAGGCCATGTTTAACTTCCTATAATCTATGCACATCCTCCATCCCGTGACCGTCCTAGTTGGTATTAGTTCATTATTCTCATTAGTTACTACCGTCATTCCACCTTTCTTAGGTACTACATGAACGGGACTAACCCACTTACTATCCGAGATAGGGTAGATAATCCCCGCATCTAGCAACTTAATGATTTCCTTTTTGACCACCTCTTTCATTATAGGATTCAATCTTCTTTGATGTTCTATAGAGGGTTTGTGGTTATCTTCCATCATTATCTTATGCATGCACAAAGATGGCTTAATGCCAACCAAATCATCAATAGTGTATCCAATGGCTTTCCTATGCAATCTTAGTTCATGCAGCAATTTAGCAAGTTCATCATCACTCAAGCATGCATTAACAATCACAGGATATGTAGAATTATCACCAAGGAATGCATACTTTAAATGAGAGGGGAGGGGTTTGAGTTCAAGCGAGGGAGGACCTTTATCGGTTGAAGACGATCCAAATAAGATTGGATGAGATGAATCCAAGGCAAAAGAAGACTCTCCTTGGCTTCTAAAAGCTTGATCACCATCAAAAGTTGATTCAGGAGAAACCACGGTTGGAAACACGGCTTGTTCATCTTCCACGGCCGTGGTTCTTGCCAAGCTTGCTTCTCGGAGTTGTCCAGAGAGTTTGACGGCCGTGGAACCTAAATCTCGACCGTGGAATTTGCAGCTGTTCACAATTTCTTCATGGCTCCCAAATCCAACTCTCGGCTCCTCTTCCAAAGCCTCCAAGGCCTTGATCTCTTCATTGCATTCCTCCTCAATGTCCTCCTCTATCATACTCAAGGTAAGAACCTTCTCCAAGGGGTCCTTGATCAAGATCGAGCTTACAACTTCTCTAGATTCTTCTTGCTCGACAATGTTGAAGATATCTTCATCAAGGGTTGGCCCTTTCATCATTGTGGACAGCTTGAACTTGATGTTCTCCTCTCCAATGTTGAAGGAGAGAGTCCCGTTCTTGCAATCCACCAAGCATCCGGAAGTGGCTAGGAAGGGCCTTCCTAGAATGATAGGAACCGGATAATCCGCCGGAATGTCCAACACTACAAAGTCGATGGGTACATAGAATCCTCCCAATTGCACCGGAATGTCCTCTAGAATCCCAACCGGATGAGTAATAGAGCGGTCCGCCATATAGAGGGTCATTTTGACCGGCTTCGGCTCTCCTAGCCCGACCTTGTTGCTAAGTGCAAGCGGTATGATGCTTACACTTGCCCCAAGATCACAAAGGGCCTCGTACTTCACGTCTCCTACTCCAATTGGAACGCAAAAAGAGCCCGGATCTCTTAGCTTGGGAGGCATTTCCTCCTTCATCGTTTGGATCAACTCCGAGGATCTCTTGGTCATCCTTATCTCCCCATACTCCTCTAGCTTCCTTTTGTTGGAGAGTATTTCCTTCAAAAACTTCCCATATGCCGGCATTCCTAAGATGGCATCCATAAACGGAATGTTAATATGCAACTTGGACATTAGTTCAAGGAACTTACCAAAGTGATTGTCCAAACGAGCTCTCGCTCTTGATTGTGGGAAAGGTAGTGGCGGCTTGTATGGAGGCGGTGCCACATAAGTTGGCTCTACATCCTTGATTTCTCCTCCATCATCTTGCTTTCTTCCCTCTTCTACCACTACTTGCTTTCCTTTAGTTTGGTCCTTGGGCAAAGGATCCTTCATGCTCAACCCACTCCTTGTTGTGATGGCCAACACTTGGCCTCTTGGGTTGTCTTCGGTTCTTCCGGGAAGCTTCTCCGGATCTCTATGCGCTTCACCCGCCTTTTGAAAGACTTGTGCTTCCAAGACCTTTTGAGCCTTAGAGATTGAAGTCACGGTGCTCTCAAGTCCATTCAATCTTCCTAGCAATTGCTCAAACATGACTTCGGTTCTATCCTTGGTAGGTTGAGAAAAACCGGGTGGAGGTTCTTGTGAAGCTCTTTGTGATGGAGTTGTACTTGTGGAAACGGGAGGGTTCAAGGCTCCATCCGGGTTAGAGTAAGAAAATCCGGGATGGTTGTGGTTTGGCCGGTAATTGTTGAATTGCCGGTTGTTGTTGAAATTTCTTGGGCCTTGGTAATTGTTGAAATTGCCCCTTCCCATATAATTCACATCTTCCTCCTTGGAAGACAAATTGGCTTGTGGAGGCGCTTGAGGAGTTGCTTGGCTCTTTAAGGTGGTAGTACACAATTCTCTCAAGGACTTCAACTCGTTGTTGATGGCGTCAAGCTTAAAATTGCTCATGGTGACCTCACTCACCTCATATGCTCCCGCCTTTCTTCCTTCGTTCTTCCTATGAGAGTACTTTTCAATCACTAGAGCTTGCTTCTCCACAAACTCCCAAGCATCATCTACATGTTTCTCCATAAATGTCCCACCGGAAAGAGATTGAAGCTTGAATTGGCTATCTTCATCAAGCCCCTTGAAGTAGATCTCCAATAGCTCAATCTTCGGTATACCATGGTGTGGGCAATCTAGGAGAAGGTCTTTGAATCTCTCCCAAGACTTGAACAAACTTTCTCTATCCCTCATCACAAAGGCATTGATCTTTCCCCTTAATTCGGTGGTCTTGGATGGTGGGAAGAACTTGGTTAAGAACTCGGTTGTCATCTCCTCCCAAGTACCAACTCGCCCTTGTGGAATAGATTGATACCAAGCCAAGGCTTTGTCCTTAAGAGAGAAGGAAAAGGCCCTTAGCTTATGGTTGTTGCTCTCCAATCTTGGCGGTCTAAGAGTCTCCATCAAAATCTCATAGTTCATCAAATGTTGGTGAGGAGACTCTCCTTCCAACCCTCCAAATTGATTATGCCGGATCATTTGAAGAACTTGAGGGCGGAGTTCATAGTTGTGGGTAGCGGGATCTCCTAGGTTCACACCCGGTCGGTGTGCTCTTTGCGCCGGATCCATACGCCTCCCTAGGGTTTGTGGCTCCTCAATAGCAATAGGAACGACCCTAACATTGGCCGCCGGCTGCGGTTGTGGTGGAGGAGGTGGAGGTTGTCGGCGATTAAGCTCCCCTTGTACAAGGGCTTGCCTAATCTCCTCAATCTCCCTCCTAGTTTCCTCTTGCCTCTCATTGGCAAGTCTCCTTTCTTCCTCCAAGAGCTCATCTCTTAGCCTTATTTGCTCTAAGGCTTCATCCAATTCAGCTTGAAGATTTCTACCGGCCATCTCTTTCTCTTTTCGGATGTTCTTAGATCTAGATCGAAGGGTTTTCTCCGGTTCGGGATCGAATGGAGCTAAATCCTTGCCACTAGATCTTCGCATACACCTAAAGAGTAATAGATGTCCTGAAAAGCAAAGACACAAACCAAAGAGAGATCAAAAGTGACAAGAAAGATCTACACTAGAAACAATCACAAAATAGACTCAATCTAGACCTAGTCCCCGGCAACGGCGCCAAAAACTTGTTACGCTAAAAGAGTATGCACGCAATAAGCCTTAAATTTATACTCGTTCTAACTATCCTAACTTCTAGCGCACCCGCAGTGTACGGGACGTTTGTAGTATGGATAGTACTCCGAGGTCGAACGTAAAGACTAAGGTGAAATTGATTCGGTTTTGTGATTAAATTTAGTGAAGATCTAAGGTTAGAAGAGAGAGAAACAAAGGAAGAAAATCTCAATTGTTTTTGTTGGTTTTAAGTGATCACACCAAGGATCATAACTCATGCAAAGCAATAAATCAAACTAAACCAAAAATCAGCACAAATAAACGAATCAAACGAGATATTGATCAAGGAAAAAGAGAGACGGATTCTAGGGGTCGGAAATTCCGGTTATGGCATAGAACTCAAGTTATCTATTCATACTTTGGATTGATTTTGATATGTTGGGATTAGGTGTTTCTAAATTGGGAGCAATTACCGGGTAAGTCTCATGATCCAACTAATCCACACCTAAGGTCTTATTACCGGGTAAGTCTCTAAGAACCTAAGGTTAGGAATTTTCTCACAAACCGGGATTATCAATTAGGGATCTAACCTATCCTTACCGGGTAAGTCTTGGAGAGGGAAGTCTTAAATCAACATTCCTAGCACATCTAATCCAATGGCGACTTGTTAGGTTCACCACTACCTAAGATTTCGCTATTTTAGATTCTAAGGGAAAGGATTACTGGGTAAGTCTCTCCTAACACTTAGTCACTACACTAGGATACCCTAGAGTAGGTTAAACTCAGCAAAAACTTAGGGTTTCAACAATTTTATGAATCTAAGGTAAGATCCTTCGAACCAGGAAAATCACGGTTTGTTCTTCAGAAACCACGACCGTGGTTCTTCAAGAACTACCCGTGATTTCTAACAGCAGCTACGTTCATGAACTAAAATCATCCAAAAGTAAATCTAAGTCCGTCCTATCATAGATCTAGCCATAACCATCCTTTCTTTACCCTAGAATCACATCAAATTAGCCTACAACATTCATAATGGGAATCAAAGCAAACAAATATAGAATCACAAACTCCATTGCAAGAAAATGAAAGAAAGAAGATGAACAAATGAACTTCAAATACAATCCAAATCTGAAGATGAAATTAGAACGACTTACAATCCTTCTAAAAGAAGGTTCAAGAGTTCATAAATCCCTAGCAATAAACCCGAATTACAAGAACTAAGTGTGTCTTCTCTTCTCTTCTTCAATGGCTCCTTCCTTCTTCTTCTTGCACTTTCCTCCCTAGAAAAATCCTTCTTCTTGGAATATATTTTGTTCAAGGAATGGATAATGTGTGAACTCTCTCAAACTACTCCAGTCCCCAGCTACCCCCAAACAACCCATCTTTGGACCACTTTTATAACAAATTCTTCATGAGCTGGCCATGAGAGTCGTGGCACAGCTGTCACGAGAATCTGGCAAAATCCACGGTCATTTCCACGGCCGTGGTTCTTCAGGAACCCGTGATTCTATGCAGAAAGTTCGCCTTGGATCATTGAGCTGTGGTTTGGTGCATGACTAGAGTTGGCAAGGTTCCATGAGTCCTCCTAGCTCTTTGTTTGTATGTTATAATGAGTCGGAGGATGTGTCATCTAAATGAACGATCCCTTGACGCATCGTTTTAGCTCTAAACTTCCCGAAATACCTACAAAACGCACACAAGTCCGTGTAGACGTCTATCTCGACAAAATACATGTTTTAAGTGCAAAACGTATTGGACTAGTGCTAGATCATGCATGATTGAGCGGGAATTCTATCTAAAAGTTACCCTAAAACTATGCTATAAATCGTGTTATCAACCTCCTTGCGAAGAAAGATGCGAAACCAAGGCTGATTAGATGGATTCTTCTCCTACAAGAATTCGATCTTGAGATCCGCGACAAGAAAGGTTCAGAAAATTCTGTTGCGGATCATTTGAGTCGTCTAACACATCTAGAGGACGACCATCTACCCATTGATGACTCCTTTCCGGACGAACACCTACACATCATAGAGGAGTGCATCGACGTAATCTCCAAAGGTAACGAACCATGGTTTGCTGATTTTGTTAACTATTTGGTTTGCCAGGAGATACCACCCGGACTATCCTACGCACAAAGAAAGAAGTTCTTTAAGGACGTCCGGGAATACTATTGGAACGAGCCTCTCCTCTTTAAGAGAGGTCCGGATGGCATCATTCGGCGATGTATGCCGGAAGATGAGATGCAAAGTGTCATCCGTCATTGTCATTCACTACCTTGTGGAGGACACGCTAGTTCGAACAAGACTAGCGCAAAGGTATTATAATCTGGATTCTTTTGGCCTACTTTGTTTAGAGATGTGCAATCCTTTGTTTCTTGCTGCGATGCTTGTCAAAGAACAGGCAATATTTCTAGAAGGAACGAGATGCCCCTCAACAACATCCAAGAGGTGGAGATTTTCGACGTTTGGGGAGTCGATTTCATGGGACCATTCCCATCTTCTTGTGGAAACCAATACATACTATTGGCGGTAGACTACGTTTCTAGATGGGTGGAAGCAATCGCCTCTCCCACAAATGATGCCATGGTGGTGGTTAAGTTCTTCAACAAGACCATCTTCCCACGATTTGGGACGCCAAGGACGATCATTAGTGATGGAGGTTCTCACTTCATAGCCCGTCGCTTTGAAGCACTTCTAGCTAAGTATGGGGTTACTCACAAGATCGCTACCCCTTACCATCCACAAACAAGTGGACAAGTTGAGATCTCAAATAGGGAGATCAAAGGAATCTTAGAGAAGACGGTTTCAAGGACTAGGAAGGATTGGTCCTTGAAGCTAGATGATGCATTATGGGCGTACCGGACTGCGTACAAGACTCCCATAGGAACCACACCGTACAACCTTGTGTATGGGAAGTCTTGTCACTTGCCGGTAGAGTTGGAGCACAAAGCGTTTTGGGCTATCAAGTGGCTGAACTTCAGCATAAAAGAAGCGGGAGAGAAGCGTCTCCTAGACATCAATAAGCTGGATGAACTCCGCTTGAACGCTTATGAAAACGCTAAGATCTATAAGGAGAGAGCAAAGCGTTGGCACGATAAGCATATCATTCCAAAGGACCTCAAAGAAGGAGATCAAGTTCTCCTCTTCAATTCAAGACTTCGCCTCTTTCCAGGTAAGCTTAAATCCCGTTGGACCGGACCTTTTCTAATTAAGCGTATTTTCCCCCATGGTGCAGTTGAAGTATGGGGTGAAGCGAGCGGAAGTTTTAAGGTGAACGGCCAACGACTCAAGAAGTACACGCCGGAACTCCAAACTGAGGAGTTTGCGCCTACCGCACTCGAATAAGTGCGAGATTGGTCTAGCTACGGACCTTAAACAAAGCGCTTCTTGGGAGGCAACCCAAGGTATTGCATTTTTGTTTTTGTTTTCGATTCATAGACTAGTTTAGTATAGACGTTTTTGCTTTGTTTTTGCCTCGATTTCTTCCGGTATGTTCGTGTTTTTGATGTAGGACCAATGGAAAAGGAAAAGAGGAGGATGATGTTGAAGAAGAGTGACGAAAGCTTTACAGAGGGTTCCACGGTCTAAATTACGGTCGTCATAGCTACAGTGGCCGTAATTTCCAAAAGCCTTTGAAAAATCACCAAAACCACGGTTCCGTACACTTCCACGGCCGTGGAACACCCCGACAGACCGTGATTTTCAAAATTTTGCCTGCAACTATATAAGCCACATTTTTCACAAATTCATCCCAAAAACCCCTCTTTCCACGACCTAAGTGCCGAAACACCACGACCCTCTCTCAAATCTTCGTTTCCTAATCGTTTTCAAGGATTCTTCTTCCCAAACTGCAGCAAATTCAACCACAAACAAGATCCAAGCGACGAATCGAATGGAAATTCACCAACAAACGCGCATTTCGGATTTTTCAATCCGAAAAAGAGGTTTTCTTTTCCCTTCTTGATTCTTGCTGATTCGGTTGTTTTTGTTAGAGATTTTTAGGAAGAACTGATTGAGAATTGAGGAAATTAGACTAGGACTGCCTATTGTGGAGATTGATTGTGGATTTGCTGAGATTTGTGATTTTCTGAGACGAATCACGGTCTCTGGGTAAATTACGGTCGTGGTTTGCTGAAGAACATACCGTAATTTTGAGCAGAATGGATTTCGTGAGAAGAGTTTCCGAGAGGATAAAAGAGAAGAAGAATGAGCAGAATAAGAAGAGGAAGGGTAATCCCTCCTCCTCCTCATCCTCTAGGGCACCACCACCCTCTTCACTTTCACCTCCATCCTCACCTTCACCTCCATCTTCACCCCCTCACCCTAGAGTCCCGACCATACACGATGACCATCTTGATGCACTTGATAGGATCAAGGAGAGGCCAGTTATTGGCCCTAGATATTTGTTGTTGGAGGATCTAACTCCTCTCAACATTGTTGATGACCTCACTTGGCTCTTGGATAGAGCCGGATTAGTTGTCTTCTCGGCTATCCGAGAAGACGCATATGAGGAGATTACACGGGAGGTTGTGACGTCCTTTGAGCACAGCCACGTCGATAGGACCGTCTCTTTTTGCCTTATGGAGAGAGATTATCAATTGAGTATCCGTGAGTTTGGGACGATTTTTGGGTTCCATGAGACCTTCAATGGTCGATTTCCGAGTAGTGTTTACCCCAAGGACTTTTGGAAGGAGGTTGCAATGATTTACGCCGACGAGGACCGTTGGCAACCCGCTGATACCAATGCTAGATTGATGTACCATCTAGCCTTGAAGATAGCTCACCGTGTTCTTTCGGAGTGTCTCTTTCCTAGGACGGAGACGCCCCAAAAGATCAAGACGGATGAGCTATTCTTGCTTTATTGCATGCTTTATGGACGCCGTGCAGATTGTGCTACTCTCTTGGCTGCTACGATGAGCAAGCTCAAGAACAAGAAGAAGGGGAACATCGGATATGGTGGGATAGTCACCCACATTGCTCGGAGTTTTGGTGTTGATTTTTTTGCTTGCACCCGCATACCGGCCGTTCCTTTAGGGCTGCATGCTTTCATGGTTAGGGGTCTCATCTTCCCCACACATAGAGGTCAGCCTTATGCGGGCATGCCTTGGGAGAGTAGGACGGGCAGGGGTATAGAGTGGCTGTCAGAGTACTCCATTATGGCGGGACGCCATAATTGGAAGGAGACGTTCGCTGCGATGCACGCGAACAGGATAGTAGCTCCCCCTTATGTCCCACCACCGGTTGTCGAGGAGGAGGATATGGGAGATCAGTTTGAGAGTGGAGGAGGAGCCGAGCAGGAGTTTGGCACGTTTCCGGACCAGCCGGAGGCGGCCCCAGATGTACCTAGACGCTCTCCACGTCCAGCTAGAGCCTCAGGCTCGTCATCTCGCCGCGCTAGCGTGAGTGAGAGGCCCACGTGGATGACCACACCTCCCGCATGGTATGGCGTTCCCCCTCCTTGTTCCACCAAGCAGCCAGCAGCACCTCCACCAGCACCATCCGACGCCCCAGCATGGTACAGTCAGGCCCTGGGGTGGTACGAGCAGATGCCGGATTGGGCTACCGGACTTTCAGAGAGAGTAGGAGCGCTAGAGATCCGGGCGGATGCTAGAGACGGACGTTTAGACGACCTTGACCACATGATGAGGGACGTCTACCGCCAGCAGTTTGGGCGGTTCTACGATCCGAGCTTCTCTCCATTCCCGCCGCCGCCAGCACCGCAGTGATTTGATGCATGACCGTTCGTTTTAGACATTCCCGCCACCACTTTGTGAGTTTCTTTTTCTTTTCTTTCTTTTCTTTCTTTCTTTTGAACATTAGGGACAATGTTCGTCCTAAGTATGGGGTGGGATGTACTAAAAGTTTGTAATAATTCTACTTACTATGCTTGCTTTCATTCGAGACTATCATTGCATGTTCATTATGTGTTTCACGTTTCATTATCGCATTGCATGAAAAAGAACTTGAAAAACCCATAAAAATTGAAAAATTTTGAAAAATTATGTGCTTCTAATGAATTGAGATAATTTCTATGATAATCACTACTTGTGAATTGAGTTTGATGACAATTGCATGCTTAAAAGAATTGTGAATTGAAAAGAATTTGAATGAATGAATTTTACCTCTTTTGTAAGTTTTATAATGTGAAAAATGTTACCTAAATCATGTTGAGAAATTGAAGTTGAAATCACACTATAAGTTCTTATACTTCTTGTTGAAATGATTAGGGCAATTCGATTTTTCTTTCTTCTTTCTTTTGACCATTTTAGCTCCTCATTGAAATATTAGCCTCCTTTACCTATCCGGGAACTTGGAGAAGCGAATGAAAAAGGCATGTTTGATGTGGGAGGGCCATGAGAGCAAATTTTTGCAATCAAAAGAATAGAAAGAAATTCTAGGTTTGGGAAAGTCAATCATGATGATGAGTAACTCGGCACCATTCACATAGCCGGGTGTTTGTGTCTTGCCAAAGTCGGATTGAGCGATATTCCTAGCGGATTATGGTATGTGCGCTAAGGGTTTGAGGCATCTCTTGAAAATTTGAGAAACGCCGATCTCCTAGGCTTCGGTTTTTGTGCACCTCTGTCCATAACTCCAAAAGTAAAGTCGAAAAATGAAAAGAAGAGAGCGAAGCTCTAAGTTGAAGTGTTGCGGAAACCGCAAAAGAAGAAGAAGGTAGTTGTCCACTTTTCCGGATTCATGCACCACATTTCCTTAAAGTTTTCCCTTCCCTTCCATATTCTAGACCTTTTCTTTGGAAGTCCTTAAGATCAAAAGAATGTTATATGACTTGGTGATCTAAATTGAAGTTTCTTATGATTGATTTTGATAATGTTTAAAGGTTATGATGCTTGTTTAGAAGTTGAATTGATTCATGAATTTTCTTTGCTTTTTACTTCTTGATTGAGTGTGTGAAAGTTTGATAAACAATTGAAGCAAGGTTTGAGAATGATCTATTCTTTAGAAGGCACATTCATCCAAAAGAAGGTACACATATTTCATCCTAACTCTTGTTTAAAGCTTTTTGAGAGACCTTGCTTAGGGACAAGCAAGTGTTAAGTATGGGGTTATTTGTTAGCATGAAATATTGTGATATTTTAGGCACGTTTTCTAAACGTATTTGGTTCATATTGATAGTCTTTGATTGAGCATCGTTGCATATGTGAGCTAGTGTTACCTATATTATCGATATGGATGTCTACACTAGCTTTATGTTGAAATATAGGTGATTGAGAGTCATTTCCAAACGAAATCGAGCAAAGGAGAGTTGATTGAATATGTCCATGGATTGAGGGCATTATTAGGAGCAAATTGGAGTTCAACTTGAGGAATGCACGAGGCTAGGGAAGAATCACGTTCTTGCCCTAAACCACGCTCTAAAATACGGCCGTACTACAAACCACGTTTAGTTCCACGGCCGTGGAAGTATGCAAAGAGAGGCGTGATGCATTCCAGTAACTATTACGGTCGTGGAACATATGGTCCAAACCGTGACACAATCCACGCTCTAAATTACGGTCGTGGAATCTTCCACGACCGTGATCTTGGCGATCTTTTTCGCCACATTTTGAAGCCACGATCTTTTGAAGATTGGGCCGGGCCGATACTTTATCTTGCCCTATAAAAAGACGGACGAAGGAAGATTCCATCATCTTTGCTTAGGGAATTTTGGCAATCCACGCTTCATCTCTGCTTAGAGAATTTCGACGCCGTTTGAGCCCTTGCTTGGGAGCATTGACATCTCATTGGAGATTGAAGTTCGCGTTTGGGAATTGCCTTAATCTCGCACTTTTGGTGGAGATTGTTGTTGAGATCTCCGGATTTTTGGAAGATTGTTGCAAGAATATCTCTCTTCTTGTTTAGGTTTGATTTGGAAAACGGATTGACATCCCGTTTTCCCTTCTTTCCTAAGATTGTGATTGTTCGCTTTATTCTGAATCCATTGACAATATTTGTTCTCGATTGTGACTTTGAGATTGGTTTGAAGATTATTGAAAGTTTTCGGAAGTTTTCATCTTTCTATCTTTTAATTCTTGAATTTGATATCAACATGACGGTTATTGGCTAAAAACCCTTAACAATTCTAAGGTGAAGGGTTGATAGTTGTGGTTTAGATGATGATAGATCGATCGTAAACAGATTAGACCCTGAGAGTTTGAGAGAATCGTCGACGAACCCTAAATTACGGGCTGTTCTTGAGTTCCACGGCCGTGGAGTCTCAAGATCCAACCGTAATTTCCCTTAAGTTTACGAACCTGCTTTTACTTTAATCCAAAGTTAAAGATTTGCTTTAACTTAGTTTAGACTTGTCTTTTCTAGGTGGTAGTGAAGCCTCAACAACCTCTACCTCGATTGTGAGTGTCATAACCGTAATCGGCTAAGTTAGTCTTGATCCTTGGATTACAAGTTTGGGTATCTAACACTAATTCTCACTTTTAGAACCTTTCTATATTGAGCCTCAACAACCTGTATAGGGAGTATCTTGTAGGTGAGTCATATAAGGTTTTTGGAACTTCACCGTACGATTACCTTACATTAGCATACCTTTGCATACCTCAACTCTGTCTTTATATCATTAGTATATCTTGAATCGATTGCCACAGCTGGATACTTGGATCTTTAGGATTGTTGTTTTCTCAATATTTGCAAAACTCTCATATTTACTCGCTTGATAATCTGCAATTGAATTTGTTCCCACCCAAATCCCTGTGTTCGATACTCTGGAATTCTTGCTTAACTACGTCGATCCGTACACTGCGGGTTCGCTTGCTTGATTCTAGTTTTATAAATTTAAAACTTATTTGCACACACCTCTAGGGGCGAACAGATGGTTCGGCGCCCAAGATATCTTTGCCTTTGCGACGTCTATCGGACGTGGAAGTATCGACCAAGGTTCCATTTGGATTCGGTGGAGCGGTCTTAGGGGTAAGCATTTGTGCCCTCAAAGCTTCAAGTTCTTGCCTAAGAGAGGCATTTTCTTCGGTTAAGGTAGTGAACTCATCCTTTCACGAGATTCCTGAAAATTTTCCATTTTGACGTTAGTCATAACTCCAAATTGAGACACAAAATTGCAAGCAATCAAATGAGCAAGGTGACAAGTTAATTCAACGTTACCCAAGTTTAAGTGCGTTAAGGTTCTACCTTTATGAAGGCCGTGTGGCGGTTAGGCAAGGAAGGCAAATCCAACAAATTTGAACCAAAATGCACACAAAATCAAGAGATAATTTGCAACGTGTTAGAAAATGAAGAGATAGGAAATGGACGGATTGTTTAACGGCAAGTTTTACTTGCTTTGGTCTTTGACCTTTTTAAAAAGTCCGATTTTTTGGATGGACCGGTTTGCCGGACGTCTTTTAACTTTGTTTTTGTGGAATTGTTTCTTTTTGAAACTTTTGAATGCAGCCTTTGGAATGCAAGAGATGAATCCACTTTTTCTTTTGAAACAAATACCTAATGATACTAATATGGGTGGATCTAGATCGAGGAGAAATTTCAATTACTTCTTCTTGATCGTTTGAATTGGATCAAATGTAGAACTTGAGTGGAGGAAACTAAGGAATGGATGCGGAAGCATTCGGTTGATCCTTCAAAAGGATCCTCGAGTATGAATGCTTGGATCAAAGACTAGATCCAAGATAGAACTTTAAGAGGGTGGAAGAAGATGTGATGCCTAAACCAAGTAAGAGGATTTTCCTTCACAATACTTGGATTCAACTTAGACATATCTTACATATGAGGCAAGTCATTCTTATATAGTGGATGAAGGCCATACAAAGAGTCAAAACATAAATGACGTAATTAAAAGCCGGAATTAAGTTCCGGAAATGAAAAACCTAAAATATGAAAGGTCGGAATTAAAGTCACGGAATTAAGTTCCGAAATTAAAGTTCCGAATATAAAAAGTCAATTATTAAATAGCCGAAATAGTTAAATGTCTTCATAATGGTGTCGGGTCCTTCTAGCCTGAAATACGGATGACATCGCCATTTGAGGACGTATCATTTTCCTCCTCTTAAATGTGAAACGTCCTCGTTTGCACGGTCAAAATAAAGAAAGGAGCATCGTTGGGAACATGACCCTTGAAATTCAACATCGGATGCACATTGATGGAGTCAGGCGGCTTGGACTTGTAGTCTTTCAAAAGGGCGGTGGGGCCGCTGTTCGCCCGAAAGCGTGCGTGCAAATAAGCTTTATATTTATAAAACTAGAATAAAAGCAAGCGAACCCGCAGTGTACGGATCGGCGTATATTAGCAAGTATTCCAGAGTATCGAACACAGGGATTTGGTGAAACAAAATCCAATTTTAATTGTCAAGCAAATAAAAGATGTAAAGCTTTGCAAATATTGGGGAAAACAGCAACCCTAAAGATCCAGGTGTCTAATTGTGGCAATCGATTCAAGATATACTAAAGAATTAAGGACAGAGTCAAGAATTGTGAAGGTATACTAAAGTAAAGTAATGTACGGTGAAGTTCCAAAACCTTATATGACTTACCCAAAGACACTCTCTATAAAGGTTGTTGAGGCTGCAGTATATAAAGGATCTAAGGACAAGAATTAATCTCAAATACCCAAACTTGTAACCCAAGGATCAAGATAAACTCAAATGGTTAAGGTTGTGACACTCGAAACCGAAATAGAGGATGTTGAGTCTCACTACTACCTAGGAAGGACAAGCCAAGACTAGGTTAAAGCTAATCTTTAACCTTGGATTAAAGTAAAAGCAAAGTTCGTAAACTGGAGTAAATCACGGGTAGATCTTGAGAACCACGGCCACGGAAACCTAAGAACAGACCGTGATTTAGGGTGTCGACGATATTTCTTTAACTCTCAGGGTCCAATCAAATTACGATCAATATATCATCATCTAAACCACAACTATCAGCCCTTCACCTTAGAATTGCTAAAGGGTTTTAGCCAATAACCATTGTCATGATATCAATATTCAATTTAAGAAGAATGAAAGATGAAAACTCTCGAATACTCAATAAAACTTCAAAACCAAATCTCAAATCCGAAACACAAGAAGCAATGTTAATGGATTCAGAATATATAACACAAAACCTCACAATGATCTAAGGCAAGTACGAAGAACGGGATGTCAATCCGTCTTCAATATCAAAACCTAAGAAAAAGGCTAGACTTCCGCTGTAAGCAATCTCTAATCTCCAACAATCTGGCGTTTTCGCAACTCTCGGCGACTTCCAATCAACCCTAAGCAAGAGTGCTAAACAGGGGGTAAGCGGCCGTCCTCGAAACTCTCTTTTCCAGCATTTTTATAAGACGAGAAAGGGTTATTGTCAAGGCCCAATACGTAAATGACGTGGCAAATAATGACACGTCAAAAGATTACCTAAATCACGGTCTCACTGCCTTCCACGACCGTGGTTTAGAGCGTGGAAACAGATTAATGTGCCTTGTGACTTCCACGACCGTAATTTATACCGTGTAACTTACTGGAGTGCTCCAAACTCAAGTCCATGTTCATGATGTCAAGTCCACGGCCGTGGTTTAGAGCGTGGACTTCAAATCATCTTCTCCACGGCCGTAATTCAGGGCGTGGAAGTGTATATTGCTTGTTGTTGCTTTTGTTTCGTGTCATTCTTCATCCTAGCTCCTTCCTTAGCTTCTTTGATGTATCTCTTAATCCTCGAACATGATCGATTACTCCCTTTTCTCTCTCAAATGCTCCGATTCCAGCTCCTATTCACCTATAATCAACACAAAGCTAGTGTAGACTTCCATATCGACAAAATAGATGAACAAGCTAACATTTGCTTCAAAACCTTATCCATGTACACAATAATAAGAGAAAAACAACCAAAATAAGTGCCTAGAATATCGCCATATTTCATGCTAACAGCTGCTAAGCTTGTTGACTATGCCGACAAGGTGCCGACAACAGCACCGATATTTGATTGATTTTAGTTGATGACGCCGATGCTCTTTAAAATTATTAATCAATCCTTGGGTGGTGGCAAGTCGTCCGACATAACAAGGAAAAACTTTGGATCGGGCGGCTCAAACTTGTAGTAAATGTGGATGGTCTCGCCGGTGAGTTTGTCGACCATGCCGTCTAAGCTTGTGACATTGTACGTCGGAAGCATGCCGGAAAGAAGCAATGGTAAGCCGGTAAATAAGGTATTGGACAAAACAAAATCAAACCTTGGTTCAGCCGGCTGGAATTTGTAGTCCAACAACATATTGGTGCGATTGTCATCGTTGATGGCTTCTTCACCCTTGATGATGTCGACTTTGTTGAAGTTGGCTTCTTTTTTGTCGGTGATGATGTAACACCCCGAATCCGCGGGATATGGGATGCTACGGGCGAGACCTCACAATGGGTCCCGACCCTTAGCTAGATAACAATTTCACTGGACCTTTTCAACATGGCACAAATAAAGGCAAAACCGTAAATCAATTTTAATGCAAATGATAAGAAACCCGAAAGAAAGCAACAACAAACGTCGGCCGAGATACAACTCAAAACAAACGCCAAACACATGACCAAAGGACAAAAACACACTCAACACCAACTCTAAAACCCTTCCTAAAATGTACGGACCCCGGCAGCCCACCCTTCCGGATCTCTCGGCCGCATTCCTAACCTGCAAGGCATTCTACAACATTCGGTATAAAACCGTTAGTTCATATTCGAAGCATTAGAATTAATGGGAAAGGCACAAACACAAGTAAATCATCATAAACACACAACATACTCAAAAGCACACCAATCCGGTTTATTATCTTTATTATTATTATTAATTAAGTCTTATCCCGTTCTAATTCAACTTCTTTTGTGACACGAGAATCTCCCAAAACTCACCTCGGTCCCTTCTTCCGGCAATGGAACGGTTCGGATACCTCCGACCGTCTAACCAGCACGGGCCAGTCGCCGAGAACCTCCTAAAGAGCTAGGCAGTGATGTCACTGCCCGTTATCATACACTTGGGTCAAATAATATAAAGGTCGGTAATCCTAATTCCGGTTTAGTTGTTATAAACAATAAACACACACCACCAAACACACATCAATGCAAATACAAGGAATACGAGCTAAGTAAGTTCGGAGACTTACCTCGTCCCAAAGATAATCCCACTAACTACAGCTCTCAACTTCTCGTAGGAAGGCACTCAACGCCTGGTCAAAACAAGGCACATAATCAACATCTATCTCACATGCTAGAAGTCCTTAGACTTCTAGCCCCAATGATCTCGCAAGATCATAAACCATAACCATGCTAGGAACACAACCTCCTAGTCCTTACGATCTCACAAGATCATAACTTACAACACCACTAGGATAACATGCCTAGTCTCCATGATCACAAAGGTAACAACACTATGTTAGGATACGTATATCCTAGCCCATAATCTCAACAACCATAAGCTCACAACTATAAACTTACAATCTCAACCTCACAAGCCTCACAAGGATATCCCTACACTCATCCCATGTACCACTCAGAAACATATAGTCCTTAACCCTTAGAACAATCCAACAACCTCTCCATACTTGTCTAAGGTCCACAAGCCACTACATGGCATTCCAACTATCCTATGTTCAAACCTAGCATGCTTCTATCATCAACACACTCTAAGATCATCTAAGAATACATACACAAGGTAGGGAACTCATCAAGCAAAGACATGGAATCGGAAGGAAGGGAACACAACCCTGGAGAGGAAACTGGACTGGGGCAGAACCGCCCCTAAGGCCCAAATGGGCGCACCTGCGGCTATAGGCCGCCGCCCCTGTGGTTGGGCTGCTCGCCCCGCGGCGCTGTCCAGCCACGGGTGCGGTCGAACTCTAGAGGCGAGCTTCGACGGCTTTCTTCTCAATTGTGCACTCGATTCCGGTAACTTCCGGCTGGCTTGCTCCATCAAGGAAGGTCTCCACGCACAACATGATCCTTACACATGATCTAAGCTAGATCTAAGGACATGCAGGCATCAACAAGGGGAAAAAGCTTAGGATTCATGGCTTCCACCATGGAAGCTCAAGGAAGAAGATGAAGAAGATGAAGGGGAAGAAGAAGCTTACTGTAAAACTCGGATTTGTACATCACCTCCTTGCTGGACACTTACATAAGAAGAAGAGAAGGAAGGATCATCAAGAGCTCCTCCAATGTCAAGGATGGAAGAAGAAGAGAGCACAAGAAAGAGAGTGGGAAAGGAGTTCAACGTGAATGAGGAAAGGGGAGAGAGAGAAGGAACAAGGCTGCCACAAAAAGGGGGAAGCTCAAGGGTCAGCTGACCCATCTTTCCAATTTACGCTAGGAACCGAGGGGTCCAAAAGCAAAGGTGAAAAACGAGAGGTCGGGGCAGGATTTTGGAATAAATCCCGTTACTCAACGCCTCGGGCCCGCGGAAAAACTGAGCCGTGCCTATAGAAGGTCGATAACCGCTCAACACTCGGAATAAAAATTCCGGATGTTATAGATGACTTCAGCATTGTCGATGACGGTTTCTTCCTTGGCCTTTTCTAATGGACCATCACACAACGGTTCTTCTTGTTGGGCAACCGTCGTTAGGGCAAGTATTGTCTCCCTTAAAGCTTCTATCTCATGCTTTAGAGCGGCATTTTCTTTGCCCAATACGGAAGAACTTTGTTAGCATTCATGTGGATACCATTGATACTCATGGATGGTCTCTTTGGGCCTTGGTGGATTTGGAGGAGGTAACCACTCCTTATCCTCAAATATTCTCTCTGTCGGTACCTCCGGGTGGTTTGTTTGGCCTTAGGTGGATATGGAGGAGGTAACCATTCCTCATCTTCATCATAAGAATCATAATCATCATAGAACATGATGAATGATGAAGAAACACTTGAAGATCTTCGAAGAACACCGAAAAACACTTGAAGATCTTCGAAGAACACCGAAGAACACTTGAAGATCTTCGAAGAACACCGAAGAACACTTGAAGATCTTTGAAGAAAACCGAAGAACACTTGAAGATGTTCAAAGAACACTGAATAAATTTGATCAAGAAAAAAAAAATTTGTAAAGAAACTTGACCTCGATCCCGAGCTCTAATACCAATGATACTAATATGGGTGGATCTAGATCGAGAAGAAACTTCAACTACTTCTTCTTGATCGTTTGAATTGGATCAAACGTAGAACTTGAGCGGAGGAAGCTAAGGAATGGATGCGGAAGCGTTCGGTTGATCCTTCAAAAGGATCCTTGAGTATGAATGCTTGGATCAAAGACTGAATCCAAGATAGAACTTTAAGAGGGTGGAAGAAGATGTGATGCCTAAATCAAGTAAGAGGGTTTTCCTTCACAATACTTGGATTCAACTTAGACATATCTTACAAATGAGCCAAGCCATCCTTATATAGTGGATGGAGGTCATACAAAGAGTCAAAATATAAATGACGTAATTAAAAGCCGGAATTAAGTTCCGAAAATGAAAAGCCTAAAATATGAAATGTCGGAATTAAAGTCACGGAATTAAGTTCCGGAATTAAAGTTCCGAATATAGAAAGTCAATTATTAAATAGCCGAAATAGTTAAATGTCTTCATAATGGTGTCGAATCCTTCTAGCCGGAAACACGGATGGCATCGCCATCCGAGGGCGTATCAGGGCTTGGAAGAGAGCAACAGGAGGAGAGAGAGTCCTCTAGCAGTCCCCAAGGCCACCCTGCAAAAGCAGCTCAAGTACTCCACCAAAGAAAAGCAAAGGTCGGGCAAAGGAATCGTGTGACAAGTGTCAAATCTGTCCTGACAGAAACCATGGGCAAAACAATGAAACAACGGGCGTGGTTATGGCCTATGGGCTGTGGTTTTGCACCAGAAGCCCTCCTTGGATCACCAAGTCATGAGTTGGTGCAAGACATGCACTAATAAGGTCTTTTGTGTTTTTTTTGCTTCTAGCTTGCTCCTTAGGAAATCCGGATGTGTGCCACCACAAGGAATGATCCTCGAATCTATCGATTAAGTCCAAAAACTCCCCAAAATACCTACAAAATTGACAAAAGCTCGTGTAGACGTCTATTTCGACAATGTGGATGAATTAAGCATAAACGTCACGAACTAATGCGGAAACATGCATGAATTGAAAGGAAAACTATCTAAAAGAGTGCCTAAACTAGTGTCATAAATCATGTCATCAACATGCAAGGGGCGTCAATTAATTTAGAAGTAATCACAATTGATATTGAAAGAAGTACATAAACGAGAATGATAGAAATAAACCGTAACGGCTACTGGTCCAATTGACTCTTTTTGTGGAATGTGATTAAAGACTCAATTTTTTTGACTGAATTGAACAAATGGTTGGGGCGACAATTAACCTTGGCTCTGATACCACTTTGATACGGGTTATTCGCCCGTGTAGATGGCCCTAACTTTTGACGCCAAAACTCGACTGAAAAGGGAAAATAAAAGAGAACCAAAAGTTACAAGAATAAAAGAAGGCAACGATAGATCAAGGTTGAACCCTAAGAGACAATTTGGAGGCACGCTACGACGTGATGGAACGTAACACACAACCAACAAAATTGTGTAGAACTCCTCCCGCTACTCCACACACAATAGGCGTACAAAGACCCTAGAACACATAAAGGTTCTCTTGTAGCTAGTTGAAGCACCTTGTTTACGCCGTTAGCAAGTAGAACACACTCAAACAAGTCCAAGTGAGACAAGTAAGATGTCTCTTACTCAGGTTTGCTTTTCACTACGTGAAGACGATTGTAGACACCGCATGGAATAACACAACGTGTTTATCAATAATTGTATATATTTCTAGATGAAAAATAGTGAAGCACATCATCCCTATTTATAGGAGAGATAGAGTCAATACAAACCCTAGGTCGACTAAGTGTGGGGCGAAAAAGACCGCTTTCCATCTAGAAGGACAAAATCTATCCCTAAGAAAATAATAAAATAAGATCATTCTTCTAGAAATATTAAATCTTCTTAAAACTACCAAAAATAGATTATATCTTATAATAAGATAAGATCTATCTCATAAGGAAGTAAAATAAGATCAATCTTCTAAAAAGATTAGATCTTCTTAACAAAAAATATAATCTATTTGTTGGAGCACATCCTTGACCAGTTGACCATTTGATCAAGCTTGACCATTTCATATCTTATAATAAGATAAGATCTATTTGTTGGAGCACATCCTTGACCATTTCATATTAGAAGATTTAATTTTATTCTAAGAGAAATAAAAACTTTTGTGGGCTGAAAAATATAATTATGGCCCAATAAAATATGCCCCATAATTAAACAAGGCTTTTATGGGCTAGAAATAAAATATGTGTGGGCCGTGTATTTGATCCACACTCATGGATGGGTGGTCCATCTTCATTGTTGGCCTTCCTCTCTTACTTGGATATGTACGTACTTCATGCATGGGTGATTTTACGTACGTTCTGGAACTAGGCCGATGGGTTGATCTTGCATATGGGCCCCGCCTTTGTATTGTTGAGAAGCAAGGGTTCATCCGTTTGTTGGAGCACATCCTTGACCATTTGATCAAGCTTGCTTCTTTTCCCTATTTATTTGTCAATTCGGTTTCAATATTGAATGTGTGTTCTTTGCAACTTTCAAGAACACAAGATTTTCACTTCCAATTTATTCTTCTAAAGGCTTCTCTTTAATATCATTTTCTTAAATCAGACTCTTAGTTCTTGAGTATTAACGATGGATAGCAAGTGATTTGAGTTGATGAACTTATATACCTAGTTTCACCACCCTAAAAAAGTGGGGTATTGACGAGGCTTAGGAATTCCTTGGAGATGACATCCAAGATCTCATTCGAAAGATCGGACAATACATCTGGAATCAAGGGTGCATGCCCTCGGTTCACATCAATGGTGGTTGTGTTGTCAACAACAACAAAAAGACAAAACTAAATGATGTTGATGTTATCTAGAATAACAACGATTAGAAATCGATATAACAATGTAATAAATTTTGTCAATATTCTACTTTTAACTACTATCAACAACATAAAAACGAAAATTTGAGATTTATTATAAACTAAATCATTATATCATCTATAAAATAATATGAATGTTAGTGATTCTCCTACTTTTAGCAATATAAATCATATTAATGAACAAAAATTTAAAATCTATTACAGATTAAATACAAACAAAATCATTATAAATATTTCGAAACCCTAATTTGAAAGGTTTCATATGTTCATACATGATTGATCATCCATTGTTGATTGTGTTCATGAATCAAAGAGATGAAATAATTTATTTTCTCTTTGAAGCGAGTAGCTGGAACTTGAAAATGGATAAATCTCCTGAATTTGGAAGAAGTTATTGCAAGAAGTTAAACAAGTTTGAAGAGATCCGTTTTCGAAAAAGAGAGAAGATTTTTTGTGTTTGTGGTGAGGAGAGAGAATTTTCTTTAACTTATGTTATTTATACATGTTATTTTACAAAATCAATATGTTTGGTGATTACTTTTACAATATCTAACTTTCTATAGATCATTAACAAAAACTTTTCTATGAGGGTTAGGTGGTCAAGCATCTTAACCTTTAATATAATTGCTTTTCGAGTACTTTTTTTACATGATTAATGACATAACAAACTATACTAATAGGTTTCTACACAAGTTTAAAAATCGAATCTCATTCTCCTAAATACATTGGATAGCTAAGCAACTAGTTTCTAATGTTTCGTACTTGAACAATATGCCACGAGTCGCAATAATTTTGTCATTATTATACTTTAACTACTATCAACTAGTTACTAATGTAATAGTTTTGTCAATACATAAACTTTAACTCCAAATATTTTTAAAAATAGTTAAATTATTTATACTAGGTCAATCTAAAAAATTTGGTTTTATTGTTTGTGAGATATTATTTTTAATGACGCAGTAAATCTTCATCAACTGCATTTGTAGTCCAACGGTTAGGATAATCGTCTTCCAAACAATAGACTGGGTTTGACTCCCGAAAAACAATAACTTTTATTATTTACGCAACCACGTATCATTGTTTTTAGGACAAACAACTCAATTTAATATCAACTATCAACAATAAATCCAAAACGACACCAACTTAAAAAATTAGTAGGAGTAATCAAACTATCAACAAATTTACCAAAAATAACACGACTTATTTTTCCATCATAAAACTTGACTCCAGCGATGGCGTGGCAACCGGTTTCTTACCTGTCATCAGGAAATGGGATTAATTGTGTGACATAAATTTTATTTTTCTAAATCAGATTAATATCATTTATAATATGTTAATATATTGTAAAAAATGTATATATATATATATATTTTTTAAAATTGATTTCTTTTGATTTTTTTTGTGAAATATTTTCCAAATATTTTAATAATTTTCTTAACATAATCGAAGAATTTTTTTTCTTTAGGCAATAAGTTAAAAGATGATTTTTTTACACAAAAACTCGATTTTTTTTTATAAAATATCATTTTATAGAGAATTTTAAAAAATAATATGACCAACAAAAGTTCGAAAAAAAAAGTTTTAAAACTTTTTTCATAAAATAATAATTTTTGTAAATTTAAAAAATTTCTTTATTAAGAGTTTTTGCATATTAACTAATATTTTTTTAATTTTTTAATAAATAAAATCCACGTCACACAACTCATCCTAATTTTTTTATGACATGTAAAAATATATTGTCATGTCATCGTCAAAGTTAGGATTTTTGTTGAAAAAATAATACGTATTATATTTGATAAATACGTTGATAGTTTGTATCGCTTATAGTAATTATAAAGTGGGTATTATTTTGAGTTTAATGTTGATAGTTAGTATTATTTTGGGTTATTTTTTCTTGTTTTTTATAATTTACTATAATGTTTTATAAAATTGTAGGAAACACCCACATTTTTGAGTTACTTGTTGAAAATAACAGAACTTTTAAGTTTGTTGAAAATAATCTGGTGCAGATGAAACGCTTTTACCAGTAATCATCAACGTCGGAATATGGTTTTATTGTTTATTTACGTTTGAATATTGTTAAATTTAAAGCGGATGTTATGCCTCCAAAATAAAATTTCGTTTATTGAGTCTAAACTAGAGTGACATATGATGCACGAACACGAACACGGTTACGGGAAACGGACATGACAAGAAACGGGGAAGCGACAACCCTCAAAAGCATATGAAACGGGGACACGGCGAGAAAAACAAATAATATATCATAATAAAGCAATTGAAATATATAATTCATATATTATAATGAGATACATATATATGAAAAGCTCAATGATATATGAGTATGAAAACTCCACCTTGATTGAAATGGTTTACAAGTGTTGATGATGGAAGACTTCACACAAATACAGCAGTTAGATCTCTAACAATGTACTTGATTATATTTCTAGATGTTTGGTTGGTTTGAATTCAGTGCAGGTTGTATATCTACATGTCAAGGGCCTTGAAGTTGGATTCAAGAACAAATTCAAGGAAGAAGATCAAGGGCCTTGGAATCTAAAGTGCACGGAACAAGGATTCAAATAAATTGAAGATCTTCGTTGAAGATTCTGCAACAAGAAGATCTTATCAACCAAAGACTTTGTCAACCGAATAGAGATCTCAACCAAAGGATAGAGAATCATTTCGAGAAGATTTTCTAAACAACAAAAAACGGCAAAAATATCTTCTCTCTCTTACCAACAGAAGACGAGAAGATCAAGGAGTAAAAGACTCAACGTGTTTGTAGGGATCGAAGACGTGCAACGTCTACCTTACGATCTTCATGAAAAAGAAGACGAGAAGATCAAAGAGTAAAAAACTCAATGTGTTCGTAGGGATCGAAGACGTGCAACGTCTACCTTACGATCTTCATGGAAAAGAATGATGCGTCCTTGGACACGTCAATGAAGTATTCCGGATCTAGATCAAGCTGAAGCTCAACTACTCCTTAGTTGAAGTGCGAATGTAATTGAAGATGGGTTGCGGAAGCTTAGAGATGGAGGCGGAAGTTGTATGATTGAGTCGATCTAGATTGATCGATCAAACCTTGAAGTGGGTCGGTTGAGTTGGTTCTTGAAGAACCCTCGAATATGGTTGAGTTTGGATCGAAGATCCAAAAGAAGAACTTTGAGAGGATTGGAAGAGGGATTGATGCTCAAGTAAGTAGGAGGAAAATACTTCTCATTACTTAATCAAATTGAGCATGCTTTACAAATGAGCCAAGCATCCCCTTATATAGTGGATGAAGGCCATACAAAGAGTCGGAAATTAAATGACGGAAATAAAGTCGGAATTTAAGTTCCGGAAATGAAACACCTAAAAATATGAAAGGTTGAGAATTTAAGTTCGGAATTAAGTTTCCAAATTAAATTCCGAAACCAAAAGTCTAATCTTAAATTCGGAAAATTATTACCCAGAAATAAAGTCCCGGAAATTAATATTACGAAAATAAAAAGACTTATTATTACAAAACGCTAAATTACGGAAAATGCGGAAAATGCGCCGGAACGGTGCCGGCTTGACAAGCTTCAAGTCATAGTGGCATAGAGACACGGTTTGCAACCAATGGGTCCGTGACAAGCAATGGTGCGGCTAATGATGGAGCCGGTAGCTTGAGCGATTGCTTTAGCACGGGAACGGGTGAGCGGTCCATCGGAGCGAACCCGAAGTGCTTCGTCTTCCTCGTCTTGGGACATAGGGGTCAAGGAAGCATCAGTCCCCCCATCTTGGATGTAAAACGTCCCCGTTTCACCTTCGTCAAATAGGGGCTCAATGTATGGTGCAAGGTCCTTGACATTGAACGTCGGGTGCACGCCATAGTCGTCCGGAAGCTCCAACTTGTAAGCATTCGGGCCATGGCGGGATAAGATGCGGAATGGTCCATCACCGCGGTCCGAGAGCTTGCCTTTGCGGCGGGATGGAAAACGCTCCTTCCTTAAGTGGAGCCAAACAAGATCACCGAGCTCGAATGACATTGGACGGCGCCCTTTGTTGCGTTGTGTGGCAAGTTGATCGGCACGCCGTTGGAGTTGTGTCCTAGTCCACTCATGAAGCTCAATGATGTGAGCGGCACGACTTGCTCCGGTGATGTGTTCTCCGTCTTTGAGTGGACGCGGAGTGAAGTCCATCGGGGTGTGTGGATTAAGGCCGTTGACAACTTCAAAGGGTGAAAACTTTGTTGCCGAGTGTCGAGACCTGTTATAAGAAAACTTCACAATCGAAAGTAAGTCCTCCCACTTGCGTGGATTGTTCCTAAGGGTCGCTCTAAGTAGAGCGCCGAGAGTCCGATTGGTCACCTCCGTTTGACCATCGGTTTGGGGATGATAGCTACTTGAAAACAACAAGTTGGTTCCAAGTTTCCCCCATAAATTTCTCCAAAAATGGCTCACAAATTTTACGTCCCGATCACTAAGGATGGAACGCGGTATTCCATGTAAGCGCACAACATTTTCAAAGAAAAGGGTAGCTACTTCACTAGCATTTTGTGTGCTCTTACATGCAATAAAATGTGCCATTTTTTAAAAACGATCGACTACCACAAAAATGGAGTCTTTGCCTCGTTTAGACATGGGTAGGCCAACCACAAAGTCCATAGAAAGATCCTCCCAAGGTCCCATTGGTATAGGCAAAGGAGAATACAATCCATCCGCACCTTGGCGCGATTTTGCATGGTGACATGTGATGCAACTTGTGCAAAACAGTGTCACATGCTTGCGCATTCGGAGCCGAAAGAAATGTTCTTGTAGAGCGGCGAGAGTCTTGGTAGCACCGAAGTGACCACGACCCTCATGGGCCTCCTTTATAAACAAATGACGAATACTCGAGCACGGGATACAAAGTTTGCCCGCACGGAATAAGTAGCCATCGTTAATAAAGAAAGACTCATGCTCTCGGAGGTCAAGGCATTGAGCAAATATATCCTTAAAGTCAAGATCCGTGGCATATAACTCTTTGATAAGAGCAAAGCCATGGATCTTGGCGTCCATATGCACAAGAAGGATATATCGGCGAGAAAGGGCGTCGGCTACCACATTCTCTTTACCTTTCTTATGTCGAATGACATAAGGAAAGGTCTCAAGAAACTCTACCCAACTCGCATGGCGCCGACTCAAGGTAGTTTGACCCTTGAGATAGGAAAGAGCCGCATGATCCGAATGAATCACGAACTCCTTCGGCCATAAGTAGTGTTGCCATGTTTTAAGACAACGAACTAAAGCATATAGTTCCTTGTCATAAGTTGGATAGTTGAGTGAGGGACCGGAAAGTTTTTCGCTAAAATAAGCAATGGGCCGATTCTCTTGTAGGAGAACCCCCCCCCCCCCAATGCCTACATTAGATGCGTCACACTCCACCTCGAAGGTTTTCGAAAAGTTTGGGAGTTGGAGTAGTGGCGCATTACAAAGACGGTCTTTGAGCGACTCAAACGCTCGAGCATGGGTGTCATGCCACTCAAACGTGACACCTTTATTAGTAAGCTCGTGTAGCGGTGCCGCTATCGAGCTAAAGTCCTTGACAAAGCGTCGATAGATGATGACATGAATTATGTATCATCATATTCATGCATATTATAGAAGATTGTCTCAGTTTACCTTGCATTTAGAGAGATTTTGTGTGCCTTTTATGTTCTATTCAATCATTTGTCGGAAATAGAGGTCTACACGAGTTTTTGATGAATTATAGGTAAATGGAGTGGAATTGGAAGCAAAAGTGGAGCAAGGAACATCTAAGGATGTTAAGGAAGCTAAAGGAGTCTTAAAGGGGTCATAAAGAGTTAAGGAATTGCAAAGGAGAAGCATAGAAGACGAGCCAAGAGAAGAGCACTTTCTGTTGAAGAAAATTGTGCCAACATGCATATAAATCGGACGATTTTCTACCCTTGAAATCGAACGGTTTTGTGTATAAATCGACTTGGTCGATTTCTTCTATTTTTCGGCCAAATGAAAAGACGACACAAAGCCCAATTCTTTTGGGCTAGAAGAGAGATTTGCCAAACAGTCCATTTGCAAGAAACTATAAAGGAGAACCCTACGAACGAAAACGAGGAGGCCGCAGCGGGAAATCTTTACACGTTTAAGAGAATTCGGAGATTCTTGGAGGAAGATTGAAGGACTCTTTGCCGGGAAGCTAATCTTGATTCTAGTTTGTGAGATTTCTTTGTCCATTGAAGTGATTGTTGTTTTTGAACACGAATTTGAGTTACTTAAGAGATACATTGATTTGTTTTGACAATCGTTTACATATTTGAAGGTTATTGGGTTTTTATTCAAGATTCAGTTTCTTTGCGATATTTCACTCAATATTTAATTTGATTCGATTTTGAAAATGGTTGGCTAAAACCTTTTGTGATTCTGGGGAGAATAGTTGATGATTAAGGCTTAGATGATGATAGACTGAACTCATTCAAACATTAGGACCCTGAGAGTTTAGATTTTAGTTTTGCGACAACAGGAAAATCGGACTGTTCTTGAGTAAATCGGCCGATTTTCTTATGAACAGCCCGATTTATTCCTCTGACGAACCTTAATTGAATCAATCTTTAACCAAAACTAATCCTTGTCTAAATCCCAACCTTGATTAACCTTTTTATCCTCTAATTGAATGTATGAAGACACTTCAAACCTGATTCTACATTTAATAGATTAAGATTTCAAGATTTGGGTAATAAAGAGACTCAACATCCTTTATTAAGATTTTAATTGTGCTCGCTATTCTTTACTTTGGAGAGTCATATTCTGGAGTTTTAGATAGTTAGTTTGAACATAATTCTTGTCTCTAGATCTTTCTATATTGCAGCCTCAACAACTCTTATAGAGAGAACCTTTAGATTAGTCATATAGGCTTCGAAACTTCACCGTACGAATCCTACCTTTGAATATTTAATCTTGGCAATATAAACTATGTCCTATATCTATAGAAGTGTCTTGAATCGAAAGCCGAAATCGGATACTTGAATCCTTGGAATCATTTCACCCTTATTTGATCACAAAAGCTTTTCGCACTTTTCGCTAGATAATTGAAATTGGATTCATTCTCACCAAATCCCTGAGTTCGACTCTGGAATTCTTACCTTACTACAGCTGATCCGTACAGTGCGGGTTCGCTTTGCTTTGAGTTTTAGATATAAATTTAAGACTTTGACGCACACACCTTTTGAGCGAACAATAGAACCCCGCTAAGCCGAGAAAGGCTCGAACCATGGTGGCCGTAGTAGGAGTAGGCCACTCCCGAATGGCACGAACTTTTGATTCGTCTACTCGTAGTCCGTCCTTAGACACGACATAGCCAAGAAAAACTGTGGTGTCCGAGCAAAAGACATATTTCTCCAAATTGACATATAATTGCTCTTGTCTAAGGCACTCGAGCACTTAGCGAAGGTGCTCGATGTGGGCATCCAAAGACTTACTAAAGACTAAGATATCATCGAAATAGACAACAACGAAAATACCCAAAAATTTGCGCAAGACGTGATTCATGAGGCGCATGAAGGTGTATGGTGCGTTGGAGAGGCCAAATGGCATGACAAGCCACTCGTAGAGGCCATGCTTCGTCTTGAAAGCCGTCTTCCATTCATCACCTTCGTCCATGCGGATTTGATGGTATCCGCTCCAGAGATCGATCTTTGAGAATATGGTGGCGCCATGGAGCTCGTCCAACATATCATCGAGGCGCGGGATCGGATGGAGGTACTTGACGGTAATTTGATTGATAGCTCGGCAATCGACGCACATCCGCCAAGATCCGTCTTTCTTGGACACAAGTATGACCGGCACGGCACATGGAGACAAAGACTCACGAACATATCCCCGGTCTAGGAGCTCTTGGACTTGGCGTTGTAGCTCCTTGGTCTCTTCCGGACTTGCACGGTAAGCGGCACGGTTAGGCAAAGACGCGCCGGGCACCAAATCGATTTGGTGCTCAATTCCTCGGATTGGTGGCAAGCCGGGTGGTAGTTTGTCGGTCAAGATGTCTTGAAATTCGGACAACAACAAGGACACCTCGTGTGGCACATTACTTGGATCATGGGAAATAGATAAAAAAAAAAGGGACAAGTAAGAAAAATGGAAACTTACCTTCCATGACCGGTGTCAAGTCATGTCGTCGGGCCAAAAGGATTCGGGGCTCACATCGCCCTTGAATGGTAGGAACCGGAGGTGCATTTGAAGGGACAACATTCTTACTACCTCGTGCTTCAGTACCATGAACCTTAGGGCCGGAATTACGGGACCCGGAAGTATGAACATCCACAACATCGGGAAAGAGGCAAGGAGGGTCCGATGTTGTCGGCGTTCTAGTGGTGTCATCGATCACTTGTTGCCTCTTTCGTTCTGCATAATCAACTAAAATTTCCAGTGGAATCATAAGCAAAAGTATGATCCGTTTTCCATTGTATTGGAACATGTAACGGTTGAGATAACCATCATGAAAAGTTTTACGGTCAAATTGTCATGGTCGTCCCAACAATACATGTGTAGCGTCCATTTTGATAACATCACAAAGGACCTTATCAACATAGGCGCCAATAGAAAACGTCACCCACGCTTGTTGTGTGACGGTGTCACTTGCCTTATCGGAAATCCATTGGAGTCCGTAAGGTTGTGGGTGGGGGGTTGTAGGCAACTTAAAGTGTTTCACCACTTTTTCGTTGATAATATTACAACACGAACCCCCATCGATGATAAGAGAGAGACTAGTGTCATTGACCAAGCAACGAGAGTGGAAGAGATTCTCGCGTTGGTCAATAGGGAGATGCTCTTTTATAGCAAGAATGCGACGAGAGACAAGAGCAAACTTACCTGGTTGTGCCGGACCGCAAGCAAGTTGGTCGTCGCATGGCTCCATGCCATAGTAGGGATCGGCATCTTGGTCATCTTCCAAGAGGATATCACCATTATATTCCTCTTCGCCATCGTCATATGATGGGTTGACAAACATCACCCGCTTGGTGTTCGGGCAATCACGTTGGACATGACTAAACCCGCTACATTTGAAACACACGGGTTCTCTTGGGCGGGCCACCGTTTGAGATCTTTGTTGGGGTCGGCCCGGAGGCGTTTGTGGTGGAGCAACGGTGCCACGGTATGGTGGTTTCTCGGTAGCCGCTTGCCGGGTGGGTTGACTCATCCGTGGTGATCCTTTAGCGGCTCCGGAATCTTGGGGACTAGCAATATCTCGAGAACGAGAATTAGTGGTATAAGAGTATTGACTAGTGGAAGAATTATACCTTGAGTATCGAGGCGTTTCAAGTTGTTGCTTGTGAAGTTTCATGGCGGCATGACATAAGGCTCCCAAGTCCTTGTATGGGACAATCTCGAGGGGCCGCCGAATTGATGGATTAAGGCCGCTCATGAATTTGGTTCGAAGGGCGGAGTCTGAGGCCGAGATGCCGGCCTTCACATGCATGTCCTCCAGCTTGGCTAAGTAAGCCACCGGAGTAAGGCTTCCTTGTTGGAATTCGGCAATTTGCAACCGCATGTCGTTTTTGAAGTCATCGGGCACGTACTTCTTAGTCATGACATAGATCAATTGATCAAATGTCGCAACCGGTGCCCATCCTCGGTTCTCACGGTTGGTCTCGTACCGGTTCCACCAAGATTTTGCATCACCTTCAAAGTAAAGTGTCGCCGCTTCGATTTTCTCGTACTCTTCATAATGGCAATGCTTGAGAGCTCTTTTCATATCTTGTGCCCAATCAAGAAACGCACAAGGATCATATTCACCATAAAATACCGGAAATTTCACCTTACCTTCCCTACGAGCTCGGTAGGGATCCGGTCGAGGCGGTGCCATGTATGCCTCTTCGTGATGGGCTCGCCGGTGGCCATCGTTATGCCGTTGGCTCCCATGATTAGGTGGGGCACGCCTTGGTGGGTTAGGAGGAGGCAACCATTCTTCTCCTCGATCCTGGTTCTCAAAAGGCTCTTGGATGGGTGGGTGCCATGGACGGACATGTGCCACCCGTTCCAAGTCCGACTCATCATCGGAGAACTCGTCAAAGTCATCTCGTTCATCATACTCTTCATAATCACGATACATCGGTTGCCGGCTATGCCGTTGGCGGCGTTGTCCGGACCGATCATTCTCGGGACGTTGAGAGCGGTCATTTGTTTGATGATGGTACCGGTCATCAATCCGGGAGGGACGGTTGGTGCGTTGGGCACTAGATGGAGGAGGGGAAGTGTCATACTTACGTTGGTTGTGCTCATAGCGTTTGTGCCGATTCTCCGTGTCAACATATAACAAATCATTTGGAGAAGGGTCAGGATTCTCGTCACCTTCATTATGGGACTCATGACCGTCATTTTGGGAGGGCCCGTGGTTTTCAATGACGGAGGCAAGCCGTCGACCGTTAGATGGTTCGGCTCCCAATATACCTTTGCCTTTGCGACGTCCATCGGATGTGGAAGCATCAACCAAGGTTCCATTTAGATTCGGTGGGGCGGTCGTAAGGGTAAGCATTTGGGCCTTCAACGCTTCAAGTTCTTGCCTAAGGGAGGCATTTTCTTCGGTCAAAGTAGTGATCTCATGCCTTTCACTAGATTCCTGAGAATTTTCCATTGTGACGTTAGTCATAACTCCAAGATTGGACACAAATTGCAAGCAATCAAATGAGCAAGGTGACAAGATAAGTCAACGTTACCCAAGTTCAAGTGCGTTAGGGTTCTACCTTTGGGAAAGCCGTTTGGCGGTTAGGCAAGGAAGGCAAATCCAACAAATTTGAACCAAAATGCACACAAATTCAAGAGAAAATTTGCAACTTGTAAGAAAATGGAGAGATAGGAAATGGACGGATTGTTTATCGGCAAGTTTTACTTGCTTTGGTCTTTGACCTTTTCAAAAATCCGATTTTTCGGATGGACCGGTTTGCCGGACGTCTTTTACTTTTGTTTTTGTGGAATTGTTTCTTTTTGAAACTTTTGAATGCAACCTTTGGAATGCAAGAGATGAATCCACTTTTCTTTGAAACAAATCCGTTTTTTGAAGAGTTTTTGCTTTGTTTGTGGTTTTTGGAATATCAAAAGGCGTGATATCCGATTTTGTCAACAAAAAATCCCAAGAAAATGGTGAAATTGATTAACAAAAATGTCGGATTGGGTAAGGAAAAATGTTTTGTTGATTAATGGTTTGATGGCAAACCAAAAATCTCCTAAATTTGCTTTGCAAAATGGATCGAGAAAAAAAAAATTCAAGAACGTGGATGAAGATGCGAAGAACAAGATGAAGATGGTGATGAACAAAAGGCAAAAAGGATGAATATAATAACGCACAAAAACAAGAGTAAAGATAACTTAGCTTAGATCCCTTTGCTCTGATGCCAATTTGATGCGTCCTTGGACACGTCAATGAAGTATTCCGGATCTAGATCAAGCTGAAGCTCAACTTCTCCTTAGTTGAAGTGCGAATGTAATTGAAGATGGGTTGCGGAAGCTTAGAGATGGAGGCGGAAGTTGTATGATTGAGTCAATCTAGATTGATCGATCAAACCTTGAAGTGGGTCGGTTGAGTTGGTTCTTGAAGAACCCTCGAATATGGTTGAGTTTGGATCGAAGATCCAAAAGAAGAACTTTGAGAGGATTGGAAGAGGGATTGATGCTCAAGTAAGTAGGAGGAAAATACTTCTCATTACTTAATCAAATTGAACATGCTTTACAAATGAGCCAAGCATCCCCTTATATAGTGGATGAAGGCCATACAAAGAGTCGGAAATTAAATAACGGAAATAAAGTCGGAATTTAAGTTCCGGAAATGAAACACCTAAAAATATGAAAGGTTGAGAATTTAAGTTCGGAATTAAGTTTCCGAATTAAATTCCGAAACCAAAAGTCTAATCTTAAATTCGAAAAATTAATACCCGGAAATAAAGTCCCGGAAATTAATATTCCGAAAATAAAAAGACTTATTATTACAAAACGCTAAATTACGGAAAATGCGGAAAATGTGCCGGAATGGTGCCGGCTTGACAAGCTTCAAGTCATAGTGGCGTAGAGACACGGTTTGCAACCAATGGGTCCGTGACAAGCAATGGTGCGGCTAATGATGGAGCCGGTAGCTTGAGCGATTGCTTTAGCACGGGAACGGGTGACCGGTCCATCGGAGCGAACCCGAAGTGCCTCGTCTTCCTCGTCTTGGGACATAGGGGTCAAGGGCGCATCAAAGAAGGTTGATCTTCAAACGGTCATCTCTACAACGGCTAGAAGATCTTTCCATAGAAGATATAAATGAAGATGATGGTCGAAGAAGAAGATACACAAGCCTACACCGGAAAACATATTTGCATCCTCAAGCAACCTAATCATCTTCATTCATTGTTTTTCTTTCTCACATTCACGTAAAAGTTTTATCCCCTTAGAGAGAGAGAAAACACAAGAGCTCCATTGGTAGATCTAAAAAGTGTTATATTAGAGTGTGTTACTCTGCGAAGTAACTAGGCTATTATAGTTAGGTTAAGAGTTGGAGCTAGATCGTAGCATTGGCTACAAGTGAGAGAAGAAGGGGATTTCTTCTAGTTTGTATCTAGGACTCTTTGAAGCTGATAATAGATAGTTAGATCCTACGGATATACCCTGGGACGGAGAGTAGGCTATTTAGAGCCGAACTTCGTAAATATATCCTCGTGTCAATCTTTTCAATTCTGCACCATATAAGTTTTACTATGACTAACTTTGTTTTGCAGGAGCAAGAAGTCAAGGCCCTTGAAATTGAGTTTCAAAGCCCTTGAAATCGAAGTTTTACTAGTAACACATATTGACATCAAGGTCCTTGAAAGGAGTTTCAAGGCGTTGAGATTTGGTTTGCGAAAAGTTCACATACTCTATTCAAACCCCCTTCTAGAGTATTATCTATATTATTTATATCACCTATCGGTTCTTCAAAGTAGATAAAAAAATATTCACATGACAACAAAATAATCGAAATAAAAGCTTAGAAACAAACATTTTCAGTCTTACAAAACATAGAAATAAACATATTTAGTCTTACAATCTCAAATAAACATACTTAATTTCAAAATTGAAGAACGAACCATTCATTTTGCAAATCAACAACAATTAAACAACATGATCAACCAAGAAAAACAATAATAAAAAGTTGTAAATTAAAAAAAGTGAAGGAATTAGAATAACGCACTACACAATAAATTAGTAATCAAAGATTTAAAATTAATTTATGAAATCATAAGAATAATGGAGAGAAGAGTTGACCGACGGAACAACAACATTTCAACATTACAACCGAAGAAGAATATTGGTGTCTTGCTTCCGGAAACTACAATCTCGCAGGTGATCATGTGGGACTAGGTTTAGCGAGAAAAAAAGGAAAGCGAAAAAAATTACGGTAAATAAGTTTTTCTTTAATTTAATTTTTTTTTTCTTTTTTAGCCTTACAAAATAGGCTAAACTTTCATTAACCGTGTCTTCACCGGACACAGTCCTCGTCTTCGTCATTTCCTAGACGTGTCTAACCTTTGAAACGTCTCTTGACTGTTCCGGGTCATATTTGGCCGTGTCTCCGTGTTCGACACGACAGAACACGGGACACGCCACCTTCTAGAAGTGTCCGTGCATTATACGTAGCGACCACAATTCTTTTGGAAATCGACGATGTTTTACGTAACAGTACAAAAGATGGATATATTTTTGCAATTTTTTTTTCTAACTTTTAAATTTTTATATAGCATATTTCTTAGAACTTTTTTTATAATATTAAATCAAAATTTCTTATATTTTTTTTTATATGGTCAGCCTGAAAGGGAAAGGCAATTCGGCAACAAAGAACACACAGCTCGCACGACTATATCACATTCATGCTTTTCCCCTTCAGAAAAGTTACAATTCTAAAACAAGACTCGAGAATATTCTCAAATTCTTCCTCTGAAGAGCCATTTGATCGCTAGCCGGGAATTAATTATACCAATCGGACTACCGATCGAGGTTTGTTCCTCTTCATCTCGCCTGATTTTGTTGTTTTTCGCTTGGCCATAATCGAATCCAACGGAATCGTTCGCTTACTGTGTTGAAATCCTTGATTTTGAACAGATCGAGAATTTGGAAGAAATTAGGGCACGATGAGTGAGGTATTCGATGGATA
This sequence comes from Fagopyrum homotropicum, assembly GCA_033239125.1. Lineage (NCBI taxonomy): Eukaryota > Viridiplantae > Streptophyta > Magnoliopsida > Caryophyllales > Polygonaceae > Fagopyrum > Fagopyrum homotropicum. Next base: position 104,473,211 of record BSWB01000002.1, read on the forward strand.
TGAGCGCCAGTACTGTCAGATTTCCGCCAATTTGTCCAAAAAGTGCAGTTCCGCTGCGCTTATTGATGGAGGTAAGATGATTGACATATATGCTTTCTTCGATTTTAGTTGATTTCATGATTCTTGATTAATATATTTCTATGTTAGTGGTTGGATGAATGCCTATTGGTTTCCCGTTTAAAAATTTCACGGATGGTTTCTTATTTATTTTTATTTTTGTAAGGTAAACTACCATAATATTATTAAATATCCATTCACGCCAAGGCAAGAATTGTGATGCTGATAGTGATAAAACTGAATCATTCATAATAGGCAATGTGTTTGTGACAGCAATCGAACTAAGATTATAATATTATCAAATATCCATATTCACCAAAGCAAGAATTGTGATGCTGTTAGTGATAAATCTGAATTATTCATAATGGGCAATGCGTTTCTAACAACAATCAAACCAAGAAAAAAAGTTGGAAGGGGTTGTCGGAGAATGAAGAAGATAAATCGGGTTTGAAAGAGTGAAAGAGTTATGCGTATGAGTTTTTTCTCCCCATAATGAAATGGATCGAGGAGACAAGGACATAAACTTCATACTCTACATTTGCTTTATATGTTGAGAAAGTAGCTGATTTTGTCACCTTCAAGGTTACGGTTTTGGTTTTATAAACATTGACTGCAGTCGAGAAGTTATTAAGCTGTCAATTGGATATGGTTCATAGGCATTGGACCTTGAGCTTCATCATGGTTTCTGGGACCCCTCAAAAAGACCTATCTGATTTGTCCCTTTGGGTAGACGGCAAAACTGTGAGATTCCTGATCACTAGATGTGTAAATAGTGTACCTGTGATTTGAATTATATATAGACAGAATCGAGGTTCTTGGCATAATTGTATTAGAACTCTTAACTTTGATGAAGTAAAGTAGTACTTATGTGATAGGAAGTTAACAGGTAATGTTTCTTGATCCCAAGTAAGATGTATTTTTTCAGCCTCCTTAACACAACAACTCTCCCAATTTCATGTTAACCAAGAGGTTGAAATTTAGCATAATGATTGATGTTTCCAGTGAAACAATTGAAGAAGTTAAGGAACAAAAATGACTATCAAATGTGATGCAAAACATCATAAATTCATTGATATAGTTTCTTGAGAATGAATATCTTAGACCCATGTATTTATGTGTTCATTATTGAATGAAGGACATTTTTTCTTCTTCTCTTTTCGGGCTGATGTTTGCAATGATATGAAATGTGGTAGCATATGATTATAAGATGCTTTTCTGCAGAACAAAAGAAGCAAAAGGTCTTGGAAATTAAAGCTGGTATTGAAGAAGCAGAAACTCTGGTACAGTTTTCATTGTCACTGTTCTTCTATTGCTTTATTTATACTCTGAAGCTTTGCCTTATGTTGTTGGTTTTACCCTGTTTCTTTTCCTGGTGAATTTTGTACCTCAGATCCGAAAAATGGACCTTGAGGCAAGAAGTTTGCAGCCCAATGTTAGGGGAATGCTTCTTGCAAAACTGAGAGAATATAAGTCTGATTTGAACAACTTGAAAACTGAAGTGAAAAGACTCTCATCAGCGAACCCCAATCAGGCTGCCCGGGATGAATTGTTAGAGTCTGGAATGGCAGACACATTGGCTGTATGTCAATTAACCTTCTTCCTGAATTGTTGGTTGTAAGTTTTTATATTGTGCAAGCCAACACATTACCCTTGATGTATGGTTTGCTTGAGGAACTTGCATTTGATATGCTCAGTTCTGATGACTTTTTGACAATTGAAACTAGGTTGCAAGTTCTCAGTATGGTCGTTTTGGCTGTTTCCTGAGCCACTTGCCTAGTTTTTGTTTTCTTTTAATACCTATGAGCAAACTTTGTTCCAAATCATATATCTCTAAACTGTCATCAGATATTGTATGAAGGAAGATATATATTTTTAATTGTGCTATGGTAACTTACTTTTGTTTCTGCTTGGATAGGTTTCAGCTGATCAAAGAGCGAGATTGATAATGTCAACAGAGAGACAGAACCAGACCAGTGACAGGATCAAGGATAGCAGAAGAACCATGCTCGAGACAGAAGAGCTTGGAGTTTCAATTCTTCAAGATTTACATGGGCAGCGACAAGCTCTGTTACATGCCCATAACACGGTAATGATCTCAAATTCTGTTTTATACTATTTATCTTTTCATTGTTATAGGATTTTGGAACATTGTCATTATCACTGAGGCGGATTACTTGGTCTTTTATTTAGCGGATTAAAAATAAGATGCTTGATTTTGGTCTATTTCAAGTTATTTAAACAATGGGGGATACAATGAATTTGCAGTCTAATAAATTATTAGCCTTGTCTGTTTACAGCTTCATACAGTTGATGACAACATTAGCCGAAGTAAGAAGATTATGACCAACATGTCTAGGAGAATGAGCAAGAACAAATATATCATTGGTGCCATTGTCTTGCTCCTACTAATTGCCATTGCCGTGATCTTATATTTCAAGCTAAGATAGGCAAGGAAATGTGCAGGACAAGTATCATGATAACAAGAGATGAGTCAATTCCATCTATCTCCGTAATTTTTGTTTTTTGGTTATTTTCGGCTTGTGTGTTGTGGTTTTGTGAGTTCTGAATTTGCTTGATTGCTTTGGTTCTCCAATGAATATCCTTGTCTCATTTTTTGTAATGAAATGAAAATGCTGTCGTCTTTGCCAAATTTAATACTAGTCATACATATTATTAAGTCATCTAGGTTGCGTGGAAACTGTTTCGATATGAAAATGTTGTGTTCCCTCGTTTCCTTGGGAAATGGAAATCGGAGATTCTACCCCTTTAGAGTTTCTGTGCTACATAGATTATCATAGTAACTTATTCTTTAAATTTACAAAACACTGATCATTGAACAATTCACACAAACCACTCTTCGATGTACATTGTATATACAAGAATTGTTATCCCAGGAGGTAGGCCTTTGATCTCTGTTTCGCTTACCATTGCTTGTTGCTGTGGCGTTTCCCGTAGGTGTGTTGTGAACTCGTGAACCCTTTACTAACTCATACCTGAATTTGCCCCATCTATATCTGTCGTTAAGATGATCAACTTCATTTCTTATATGCACTATGAGTTTCGGCTCCATCACCTGTCTCCTTGTGCATCACTGCCTCGTATGTCACAGTTACAGCTCTTCTGCAAACACAAGCAGTTCAAAAGAAAAAGCATAAAAAAAAAAAGCCTATTTAACCTAATTCTTTCTAATTCATTCTTAAATATCTTCTTAGAACTCAATGTTCATGCACAATTTCAATTACACAATGTTGATACACAATTTCAATTACACAATGTTAATGCATAAAGACTTGTGTAACCAAACCTTGCGTAAATGACGGACTTGTGTCACCAAACATTGTGTAAATGAAAGACTTGTGTAACCAAACTTTGTGTAGATGACAGACTTGTGTACATGACATAAACAAACGGAACTTGTGTACTTAAAAACCGACCGAAACTTGTGTAAATGACATACTTGTGTACATGAACTCCGAGAAATAAATGGAGAGATGATTAATTCACCATTTTCCTTGCGATTGCACAAAATTATGTAGGACAGATCTTCAACGGCAAAACTCCATTAAAGTGGTCGAACAAGAACTTCGAGATCGTATTCGCTTAACAATGGAGAAAATAAGAAAGAGCGTTGAATCTTGTTATTGACCGTAAATAAATGGAGAGATATTAAGATGAGTCATTATTTCGTTCCCTATTTAGCGTTGTAGAATATTTGTTAGAATCTTTAATTAGGAAAAAAAATTAAAATTATATAGGAGAGAAAAAGTTGACTAATTAGGTAATATCTTTAATGATTTTCTATTAAATCTTTTTTGTGATAATATAGGATGCCTAGTTTGTCAACGCGACTAGCGGACCACTAGCTGAGTGTATAAAGTAGGGACGAGCGAGCCGGTTGGACGCGGGAGAATAACTCGAGCGAAAGCTTAAGTGGAAATGAAAGAGTAGGGTGAGAGGGTGAAGGGACTCAACTGGATCAGCATGAACTTACCTTCTAATATGCGAGGGAATTACAAAAAAAAGGGCAGATAATGCAAGTCGGGCCGGTGAAGCAGGCATCTCGGAAGAAGCAAATAACAAAAGGGGTCTACTTTATACTATATGTTAACCAACTCATCCTACCGTTTTTAATATTGTAAGTCATGATAATAAGTAAACGAGTTTAAACTTCATTATTTGCACTTAGGTCACGTATAGTTGTCGTTAAGGTCATGGTTAGATGAGTCATTGATGTCAGACATTTAAAAACCTTTAAGCGTATATTATTGAAATGCAATGTAGTGGTTAAAATTTTTGGAAAAGTATTACTTAGTGTATAAAAATAAATATATTAGATATGCGAAAATATATTAACTTAAGGAAAACAAGAACTTTATAAGAGAATCATAAATTTAAAAATTAATCCAAAAAGACAAACTATGGTGATTCCTAGTTGAATTGCTTTTTGAACCCGCTGCTAAGAGCGAGCGAGGGCTTCAACTAGGATGGCAGTGGTAGCACCACATTGACGATTGTCGTAGGACAATGTAGTAGCCTTGCAATATACGAAAGATGAACCTGAATGAGCATTACCCGAATGAGCGAGGGCTTCAACTAGGATGGCAGTGGTAGCACACATTGACGATTGTCATAGGACAATGTAGTAACCTTGCTTTTTAACTCTTGCAACGTCAAAGTATAGATTAACTCAGCGTCAAAGTTTAGTATGGCCTTATCCTCCTCGGGTTAAGTCCTTTAGTGCGACCTTACCCTCCTTGGGTTTAGTCAAAGGTATGTATTTACAGGTGAATCGTTTATAAACTGATACTTTTCTTAAATAAACATTCGAGTTACAAGACCTCGGACATGATTCTAAATTTGTGATTGCGTACGAGTGCAATAAAACCAATTTTTGCATCAAGACTTTGGCATTTTTTGAAACTTCATTCTCGTAGGCTCGTAGCATCATCTGGAATGCTTTTGAGGAAAAATCCCAATGTAGATACAACAAAAGCTCTGGAAAGGGAATCGGCAATAGTCATATACGGGAGCTCTATAAAGCATGTACGATAGTCACTTTAACTAGAGCAATAGCCCAAAATGGCAGCCAAGGGGACACTAGGGAAACGGATTGGACATGTATGTTCTCATATGCCAAATCTAAACAAATCCCGGGTTTACTACACTAGTGTTCCACCACAACCGTCATTTGGGATACACAACAGTTCCTCTCAGGGGCTCGAGAGGTTCCTCAGATCTTCCTCCTTAGCATACCAACTGGGAATGATCTTAGAAATGTGAGGGTACAGATCCTTGTATGCATTTCTTATGGTACCTTCTGCTACTCCAGTTGCAAGGGATATATCTGCACCACATCTATTCTCTATCAATTCAACCATAGGCAATCAACTAATTGCAACCTAAATTGATACACAGGGTAGTCATGTAATTTTGCAACCTAATCTGTAGGATACAAACCTCGCAATGGCTTCTTCTCTTCAGAAAGTTGTGTTATTATGTAGATAACAGCAGCTGCAATAGATATGGGACTTCTCCTGCAAGGATCAAAATATAAGGAAACTTAGAACTCACAGTGGCAGTTGTAACCTTATGGTTGTACCTTGACAATCTGGAACCTACTTTAACACTGACAACAACTGAAAAAAGAAAATCGAGAAAGCAGCAGAAATTAAAAAAAATTTAGAGCTATTCCCTGATCACTTCTTCATTTTACGATGGAAGCAATCTGAAAATCACAGCACACGTCAATATGCATCCAACTGAAAAGATTCAAGTGGGAAATCCTCAACTAGCACCCTCTAGATCCTTGATCCTCATACAAAATGTATGATAATTGGCATCCATCAATTTTTTTTTAAGAAATAAGGGTGATTAGAAGCAAAATGACATCGAGCAATATTCTGAGTAGCTTATAGACATGTAACCCTTCAAAAGAAGGCTCAAATAAAATGAGCTACACTTGAATTTTTTTTTCCTCGAGCACTACCATTAAGCTAATCTGAATGAAGCAGAAAACACAATTTTCAGGGTTCCAAACATTGATACTTACATCAGCACACAAGCAAATACCTAGATTAATAAAACAATCCTGAATTTTTATCCAAAAACATCAAGTTGGAACATAATTTTCAGTCAAAATTATTTGTAACACCAGTATCTTGAAAATAAAGCTAAAACAGGTCATGGGATCCATCCTTCAAAAGATTCAAAACAAGTACATATGGTATAAATGTGACAAATCAATCAATGAAAATCAACCCATGAAATATGATAGTCCAACGAAGAACTGAACCTAAGTTATGAGTGGATCGCTACAGAAAAGTTTACTTGACCACTTGTACATGCAAAGAGCATTATCTCCAAAACTTTTAATCTAAGCTGCTAAAGTACAAATAAATGCATATATCTAACCTTATATCAAACTGTTCTGCTTTCTGTACTGCCTCTTGAGCAGCCTTAACCGATTGGTTATTCATACCAAGGTTAGAACAAAAACGCCTCTGTGAACAAAGATAAATGAAATATTATAGGCATGTTAAAAAAAAAAAAGCATCTCCTATGAACGTAAAATTCCACAGCCACACAAGATGATAAACGCTAGAGCATTATTGTAGAACATTTACCAGGAAATCTCCAGCATGTATGGTTCCAATATCAACCTGATCCATCTCAACCTTCAACTGTTTCACTATATACTCTTTTGCTCTGCCGATCTCTTTCTTTGTTGCACCATTTGCAACAGAACATATTTCTAAATGAAAAACATAATGCCCATAAATTCAACAACAAACTTTTCAGGGAGAATTCATATGTAATAACAGAAAAATACTGCACCCTTCACAGTTCGTGGTTTGTCTTCTTGTCGGCAGGCTATGTATAGGCAAGCTGCTAAGATCGCATCCTGATTTCTTCCTCTGCTAGACTTCTGATCTTCCACCTTCTTGTAGATTTCACTGGCTCGGTCCTTCATGTAAGAGTTTGGAAACAGGATCAGCATAACTAAAGGAAAGTCTCAAGTCAAAATGAGTAAGAGATGTAATAAATGAAATGCAGCAACCCCTAGAACAAGGTCGTGATAAAAGTGAATCTTGTTGCCTGTTGTAAGGTAAGTTCTACTTCTATTGTAAAAAGGAATGCCAGAAGGGAGAACCGCCCTTTTGCCCCCTCCAGTTCCTCCCACAAGATGGCATGCATATTTTAAAAACCTAACATATGCCTCGCTTTTGGTAACAGATACATGTATATGGTTATGTAAAAATTTTACTTTTATTGATAATTTTGTTACAAGAAACATTAATGTACTCCTATTTCCGAAAAAAAACGAGTGCTTGAACAAAATGAAAGAACTCACCCTGATAGTCAATGATTTAGTTCTTCTGTTCAATAATTATTATTGATTTCCTTTTTCTATTAAGGTTTAACAGAACTTAAAAGGTTTAAAAGAGGTTATGGGCACCAACAAGGATTTGACAAAATAGAGAGGCACCGACAAGGATTTGATAAAACTAGAGGGGTACCAGTGGAAAACCCAAATACTTGGGGACTAACCATAATTGGCAAAACCTGAGGGTACTTTCAATGAATTTCTAAATAATACTTTAGTGATTAGTTTTCAACTTTAGCCAACTGAAAATAGCAAATCAGTAACATACCTTTATAGTTGCAACAAGACCCAACCTGTAAAAGGAAAACCAAAGTACTATCAACAACAAACCTCTACAATTGTATATCGCTAGAACTTATTTTTTTCATGAACCGTGTATAGCAGTTTGGCAGGGACCTTAATTAAATGTGTCTTCATGAATAAATATTCAAAAGCTGGGAAAAAAACGAGGGCATTAGATGAAGAATACTACTGAAACAAGCTGGAATTGAATTCCAACATACATGATACCAAACTGAAATCAGCAAGTGCAGTTCTTTATGGGAAGAATCTTAAATTAGTCTACTACTAGGACAAAGTCATCCCCCTTCTAGATAAGACTCATAAAGCTCCCACAATGTATTACTAGAATATCTGAACGACCAAGTTATCATTTATGCATGCTCAAATAGATATGATAAGAAATACTAGAAGTACAAAGCAAGCCCCCATCTAGCATAATACCCAATTATACCATTTCCTAGTCCATAAATTACATCCTACAAAAGGCAATGATAACAATAGAGTTAAGCATCCTTTAAACCATAATCAGATCATTTACATACAAGAATCACATATCTCATGTATGCAGATCATATGTATATGTTATCCATACATCTAATCTATATATATATATATAGTATGTATTCAATAGGTGATCCCAATATTTTACAAAACTCCAATATGTATTCAATAGGTGATCCAGAAAAATACCCCAGATCAGATATCAGGTTATTGGATCGGGTCAGTCGGAAAGGGATAATAGTATGATTCTGCACACCCCTAATTCTGGTTATGGTTGTTGTCCTACTAATGGTTGGTTTAGTTTGGACGTTCCGTGCAGTTAGGTCTTTCTCCAGTGACCAAGAAGCAACCGATTGTGTCTCGGTCTTCTGTTGAACTTGGGTACCGAATGATGGCATGCCTGTGTTGCAGGCTCTTATCATGTGGTTGTGTTCTTTGACTCGGTCTATGTTTTTTTTTTGTGACAGTCAAGACTCTCTGCACATCGCTCTTCACCCGGGTTTCCAATCCTACCAGTATATTGAGGTATCCCGGTTACTTTGTTCAGGATCTTTTGGTGGTAGGTTGTCAATTCCACTCAATATATTGAAACTCTCTCAACTTGCTGATAGCTTTATTGAGGCTCTTGGCAAGAATCATATTTAGTAAGTTAATAGCTAAGATCACATGCATGATCCTTGTGCTCAAACTTGACAAGCAGTATGCAGATTATATGTATGTATTATAGGTAATTTCATCTATAAGGAAAGTCTATCGTTTAATTATGTATCAGTACTTCTTTTCCCATCAATGAAGTCTGAGAGTTGTGACTCATAAGTTTCCTTATGAGGCATTCAGTTGGGTAATAATTGTTGCAACCGAAATAAATAATGTAAATCGATCCTTCTCCCAAAGCAATAACCTCTACCTGCTTGCTTATTAATGGCCTCAAGTATAATAAACACATCAACTTAGGAAATGCAAGCAAACGAATTCGTTCTTTAGATGAGGGTCAATTGAAGTCACCCAAAGACCAAATCCTACGACAATCTACGATATGTATATAGAGACGATGAGAGCATTATTAAACCAAAAGTGAGAACTCACCTATCAGCCATAGTAGCAATTGTCTTGAAGGCGGCAATGAGAGTCCGGTCAGGGTTTGCTCCACGGTTCTGCCACCTTCCTAGGGAAGAGGAGAGGAAGTCTCCTGTAGTACCATTTGGCTTAGAAATGACGGTGGAGAGACCTCCGTCAGTTAGAAGAGGGTTGGTGGGGCCACCGACACGGACGGGGTCGTTGTCGTTAGACTCGTTGGCGAAGGTCCTCCACTCAGAGGTCTCATCAATGGAGTGGGACTCCAAGACCAGACCACACTCGGAGCAGACGGTGTCTCCGGCGGAGTGATCGAACACCACCTCCGTGCTCCGCTTACAGTCTGAGCAGAAGGCATCCATGTTGATCGATTTGGAGCGTGAACTGAATTCGGATTGAGAATCTGACTTTGGTGGCACCAAATCTTGGAATTGAGGATCTCTAGTAAGAAATGATTGGCAGTTCCATTAGCGAATTAGGTTATTGTGGAATAGCGCGGTATGTCTTAGTTGGAGAGAAAGGACAGGAGCGAGAGGAAAGGGGGTAGATAATAGAAATATCCGTGGAAGGGTATTTATAAAAAGGAAGGATGGAGTGAGTTTGGCGTTTTATTGTTAGGAAAGTCACGCGAATATGGTGCGTGGGGTAGGGAAAGCTGGGCTATTGCTCTTAAGGCTTGGGCTTCGACTTGGCCCAAACGCTCATCCCAAGATCCTCTACCTCTTATACCAATGACCGCTATGGGTTGATCCTTCAATATACTTTGATTTTAATATGAAAAGCACAAAACTAACACTGCAACCATATTTTTACAATAGAATCAGGTAGGTATGAAGAAAATATAAAACAAGGGCTTGGGTAGGGTGTGGGGTTTATTATCATGTGTCAAAAATGTTGTGTGAGCCACAGTCGACTTGTAAACAATTGTCCATTGGCCTTCACTGTCAAGTTGTCACTATCCATCCCAAGTACTCCCCATTCCGTAAAGAGGGATTTTTTTTTCCAGAATAATAATAAAATATAAAGTATTTTTAACATTAGACATATAGTAATTATGAATAAAGGAAGATTTTTTGGGTCGAAACGGACCCATCGTTTTAAACTACGAATTTACATGAATAAACCGCAATTTAAAGCCAATACTTCCTTTTTTCTGTTTTTTAATAGATGTTTCTTCACAAAGTTAAAATTTTGCAGAAACTCACTGTTTGAAACTGCGAGTTTCGTTGAAAATTTTTTTAACGTGTTTATTTTTTTTCCTTTGTTTTATACTACTTTTATTTTTTGTCTTTTTGTTAATTACGTAATATTAATGTACTCTTCTAATTTAAAACTGAGGTTAAACTCACGGTTTTGGTAGATATAGTACATGTTCGGTTTCAATAGATATAGTATATGTTTCGTTTTCAGTTTTTTGGTTAAATTATGTTAGTTGGATAACGGACCTATATAAAAAATGTTAAAATTCCGACAAATTAATAATTTTTTTTATTTTATCAAAATCCGACAAATAAAATTCTTGACATGGTAAGTTGTACATGATAATCATCAAGTAATCTTCTTTCTTTCTCTACCTCGTCTCCCACCTCCTCCACCTCTCCGCTCTCCTCCAAAAGCTGATGTGTCTTCATTAAATGTCGATAAGGATCGTGGGACTAAAACATGTGGCTCGTCTAGATTAATATGTGCAATGGGATCCCTATATTGGGCATAATGCAGTAGAGGTGAAGATGCAAATACATCCGGTCGGTCCGAGGTCGACGGGCCCGGGAAACCCATCATGGGTTGCACACTATATGAAGCGAAGCCCAATGGAGTGAAGCCCGGTGAAGCATAGCTCGATGGACTGAAACACGACGACGTAGTCAATGATGACCAACCAATATGAGAAGGATAGGTGGATCGTGGAACCCCCGATGTAGGCATATAAGATGAAACTCCTCTTGTAGCACCCCTAAGAAAGAAGTATGGGTCAATAACTACTCTATCCATTATGTTAGTACCTTGACTTGACACGTAGTTGCAATACGCGTCCATGTTTTGGCTCAACCCATCAAGATCTTGTGAACTATGTAGATGATGAGCAATGTTTTCCGTTTCTCACCCCTCACTCCTACACCGGTCACGTATTGTCCCTACAAACAAAAAAAATAGAGAATGTGAGAAGTTTGATTATAAATGCCTATAACTATTTTTTCACAATTACTTACCATCATGTACAAATTTGGGTCCATCGGATGATAATATCCAGTTGGATTTAGCCTGTTGGGGGAAATGAAACGGCGTGTGATGTTTGCATACCAAAGCATGTAAACCCGTTGTGCTTCGGGCAATGAGACACTAAGAGGTTGTGATATGACAATGAATATACATATAAGTCAATATAATTGAATGTTGACTTTATGACAAATGAGCATTTTTGGTTTCCGCCATAAATGAATTCATACATATGATATGGCAATCGAATTGACATGGTTCATCCACAACTTGAAAAATTGACCATGCAATTCGGCCTAATTGTAGTCTGGTTTTCCTCTTCGGTCTAGTTTGGTGTAGTTGTTTATTATATTTATAAGGATGTGATATAGCTGGTGGAAACTCAAAGTATAGCATGACCAAATCCGGTTGATTCCACTCAACTATGACAAATAATTTATGTATGCCTATTAATTTCAGTTATCAATAATCGACTAAAATTTGTTAGACATGAACGAATAATATCGGTATTATGAATGAATTTTTAATAGTATATTGACGAATATTTTCATGAACACAGACGAATACTTTTGGACAATATTAAATAGAAGAATAAAGATGATAATTGAATTGATTTAGAAATGTTGTTGATATCAACTATGGTGAATGATGAATTGAGAAATGAAAAAAAGGGCAATATGAATTCACGTTGAAAACCAGATTTTGATGTAAATGTGAAGATTTGGATAATAACAATTAGGGAGAGAATCTCTAACTGTCATATTTGACTATAATTACTATGGAGAGTGTAATGCACCCTCTTTAATTGGAGAGTGTAATGCACCCTTTTTTGGATAAACAAATGTAAGCTTACCTTTTAGCTAAAGAATCATCACGAAGAATAAATTGGGAGCCAAACGTAGGATTTTCAATCCCAATTAAATCTCTAGCCTCCCTAGCTACTTTCCTTCTAGCTAAATTCCTAACAACTTGTTCATCCCCGTCTGATGGGATGAATAGTGACAACTTGACAATGAAGGCCCCGATCGGCATATCTCGGGAAGAAGTTCCAATACATCCCGTGTATAAGGAACCCATGTAAACTATTAAAATATAAGCATTGTTAGGATGTATGTTATGTTATTGTATCTTATATCGACAAGTATGAGTGTAATCAAGCTAACCTCATTTTGTAGTTGTCTGTCCAAAGCATCTTGACAATACTCAAGAGTGTGAGGTGAATGCCCATAGTTGTAGAGACAACGTATCCACCTTATAAAAGCCTTAAACAAATTGTAAATTATTGATTAATATTAGGGGTGGGCACAAATCCCGCCAATCCCGGTCCCGTCCCGGTCCCGTCCCGATCCCGGCGGGATTTCATCCAAATTTACAAATCCCGTCCCGAACCCGTCCCGCAAAAAAATATGTGGGACGGGATATGGGCCTTAACTTCCTCGTCCCGCTAGGCCCGTCCCGTCCCGTATAATTAAAAATATATATATATATATATATATATATATATATATATATATATATTTATAAATTCCTTAACACTAGTATATATAATTACGTTAGTTATATAGTTATAACTTTATAAGTTATGTTTACACATTAAATGATGTGGGTCAAAAATTGATGAATGGCCCAAATAGCCAGATAGGCCCAAATTGGCAAATTCATTTAGATATTAGTCAAATTAAAAATGACTAGGGTTTCATTTTGTACGTATTTTTGCTGCTTTCCACTTTCTCCCACCGACGCCGACCACTCGTTGTTGCCTCAAAAATTAGAAACGCCGATTCTTCGTCACAAGCAAGCTGTAAACAAGCTGAATACGGGTCAGATTTCTTCATTTTAGAGGTGTTTAAGAAGGTTAGAGTTGCAAGCCTCTTAATTTTCATTTATGTTCATTTCCGGTTAGATGTCTGCACAAGTTAGGGTTGTAAGCCTCTTAATTTTCATTTATGTTCATTTCCGGTTAGATGTCTACACAAGTTAGGGTTGTAAGCCTCTTAATTTTCATTTTCTGGTTTGTTAAAGGGTGATTTTCATTTATCGTATTTCATTTGTGTTGCATCAGGAACTATTATCGAGTGATTAGTGAATTTGTATCATGACTAGCGGTAAAAAGTCTACTCAAACCCGAAGCTCTGTCAGTTCACGTCCTCAAAATCTGTCAATTGCGACATCAGTTGGATCACAATCTGTGGATAGTATAGAGACACCAATTCCTGCAACTACGAGTCCAATTGTACCTGCATCAGTGCCAATGAATTCTAATGTCCCTGTTGTGTCTGTGGATACGGATTGTGAGACTCTTGCTGGGTCTGCATCAGGTAAGAAACGATCTAGTTCTGTATGGCAATATTTTAAAGAATATGAGAAGATTGAGAAAGTAAAAGACAAGAATGGACAGATGGTAGAAGTAGTTCAAAGAAGAGCTCATTGCATATATTGTCCTAAGGGAAAGGTCGGGGATTTTGCAATTGATGCTAAGTATGGTACTTCTGGTTTGCATAGACATATAAATGAAAATTGTAGGTATTTTGCTCGTTCAGCTGATAAGTCAGAAAAGGTTATTTCTGGAGATAAAACTAAGTTAAATAAATTGACAACTGTGACTCATAATCAAGTTGATTATTTGGAAGCTTGTGTGGAGATGATTGTCATTGACGAGTTGCCTTTTAGCTTTGTGGAAAAGAAAGGTTTCAATAGGTTTTGTTCAAAAGTATGTCCTTTGTTTGATGTTCCAAGTAGGAGGAAGTTGTGTAGAGCCTTTCTAGGTATGTGTGACAGCCAAAAACTAGAGTTGAAGAAGATCTTAAAGATGTATAGGTTGAGTCTTACAACTGACACTTGGACGAGTGTTCAAAATATCAATTACATGGTGCTTACTGCCCATTTTGTTGATGTGGATTGGAAAATGCACAAGAGGGTCATTAACTTTTCAGTTATTCAAAATCATCAAGGGGTAACCATTGGAAAGCTTATTGAGTCTTGCTTGGTGCATTGGGGGATTGAGAAAGTCATGTGCATTACCGTTGATAATGCGGCTGCAAATAAATCTGCTATAGAGTGGCTTGTATCTAAGATGAACAAGTCAACATCTTATCAACAAGTTTTAAGCGGAAAATATATGCATGTTAGATGTACTGCACACATCACTAATTTAATAGTGGGGCATGGTTTGAAGAGGCTACAAAAATCAGTAATGGCAATTAGGAATTGTGTGAAGTTTGTGAGATCTTCTCCAAACAGATTAGAGGTGTTTAAGAAGGTTATAGAGAGAGAGAAGTTGGGATGCAAGGGGCTCGTCTGTATGGATGTTCCAACAAGGTGGAATAGCACTTTTTTGATGTTGGAAGCCGCTCTAAAATTCAAACAAGCATTTTTAATAATGGCTGAAGATGATGAGTTGAATTTTGGAAATTACTTTCAAGAGGTAGAAGAGGAATTTGATGAAGATGGAGTTCTATTAGCAAGCAACAATAAGAGGTTTAGGGTGGGACCTCCGGAAGAAGAAGATTGGTTAAAGGCTAAGGTTTTTGTTGATTTTTTAAGAATCTTCTACGAAGTGACTCTAAGGAATAGTGCATCACTACATCCTACTGCACACACTGTTTTTGCTGATATTATTGACATGGAAAATAACATAAAAGGATTGTTTGTGGCACCGGATATAGCAACTGGATTTGAAGTTGAGAAGACAATGCAAGATATGGCAAGCAATATGAGAAGTAGATGGATGAAGTATTTTGGCTCTTTTGGGGATCTTAATAACATTTTAGTCATTGGACTAGTTCTTGATGCAAGGTTCAAATTAAAGAATGTGACTTACTTGTATACAGAAGAGAAGCTGCATCCTGATGAGGTGACAAGGAGAATCAACGTGATTAAAAGCCTTCTTATTGGTCTATATGATGAGGTACATAAAGACATTTCTACATTTCTGAATTATTGTGTTGTGTTTCTGCATTTATGGTTGTTTGTGTATTTTTTTTCTGGATGTTATCTTGCTGTTTTTTTCTGGCTGTTTCTGCATTTGTAGATGAATATCTCTACATCTAAAATTCTTGACTAATGCATTTGTTGGATGTTTTTTTTAGTATGTTGTTCATGTAGATGGAGGAATGCACATAAACAAGCCACAATCTCCTAGCTCTTTTTCTAGCAGTACTACAAATAGAAGTACTTCTAGTAGATCCAACAGACTGAGTAATTGGAAGAAGATTGTGCAAGAAAATGACGAGGCAATTGTAGCTCATGAAGTTGATCAATACTTGAATGCTCCATTAGATCCAACTAATGAAGAAGATCATTTCGATATTCTTTGTTGGTGGAAGGTTAACGGTTGCAAATATCCTGTATTAGCAGCAATAGCAAGGGACATTCTTGCCATCCAAACCTCAACAGTGGCATCAGAGTCGTGTTTTTCAACCGGGGGTAGAGTTATTGATAATTTTAGGAGTTCATTGACTCCTAAATCAGTAGAAGCACTTATTTGCTTGCAAAATTGGCTGCTAGGAGATGAGATTGCAGAGCTTGGTAAGGAAGACGATGAACCAACAATTGAAAATACCGAGTTTTACTTTAACGTCGAGCAAGGTATAGTTATTAAAGTGGTTAAATATGTTAGGTGTACTTTTATTTATTCACTTGCAAGTATCTTGTCTTCTCAACAATTTTCTATTTGTTCACTTGTAGAATATGAGAGCACCGCCGTAAGCAAAAATAAATGTCCACATCCGACAACTAAAGCTAAAGGAAAGGTGATTACCGTTCCTAGTGGGCCGATCGAAGTGTGATGCTTTTCTGTTTTTTCGTATTTTGGACTTTTTATTTGATGTTTAACACGTTGTAATGACTAATGGGTATTTCATATTTGGGTTACTGTAATATGTCATTCAAATAGTTGGTAACTTAATTGTTGCGTTTTAACTTTCAAGTACAATATATACGGGGATATTTGTGTGTAAGCGTAAAATTTAAACACAGGAAATAAATTGACATATAAGCGGGATTGGTCCCGTCCCGTCCCGTCCCGATCCCAACCGGGATAGGACCCGGTGGGATTCAATCCAAAAAACCCAAGACCCGTCCCGATCCCGTCCCGTTAAAAAATAGGTGGGACGGGACTGGGATGACCTCAATCCCGTCCCATCCCGTCCCGTGCCCACCCCTAATTAATATAAAGAAACATATTTTTGGATAAACAAATGTAAGCTTACCTTTTAGCTAAAGAATCATCACGAAGAATAAATTGGGAACCAAACGTAGGATTTTCAATCCCAATTAAATCTCTAGCCTCCCTAGCTACTTTCCTTCTAGCTAAATTCCTAACAACTTGTTCATCCCCGTCTGATGGGATGAATGTACAAATCGGTCTCCCGATTGTCATCCGCTCCCATGTCCACAACTATAAAAAAATATATATCAAGTTAGCAAGTTGTCCATGTAAATAATTAAAAAATGTGAACACAAATGTATTAAAATGTATCAAGATAAGGGGTCCAACTATATCAGTTTTCCCCTATGAGCTGCTCTATATAAGTGTTTGTATATGTATGCTAGTAAAAAACTCCCCCAACTGTACCGACCGGACTCTTCAAAGTCTAACAATAATGGGAGGTGTTACGCTAATATTGTGTAGCACAAAAGTCTTACAATTTATAAACTCGATATAATTTCCTAACTCCTAGCGAACCCACAGTGTATGGGTCGTTTTGTAGCAAGGATAGTATTCCGAGGTCGAACACGAAGACTAAGGTGAAATCAAATCAAACAAGTGATCATAGATAGTGCAAATCTAGTCTAAGAAAAGAGAAAGAAATAAAGAAATGAAAATCATGATATTTTTGGTTGGGTTTTTGTGGTGATCAAGCAAAGATCACAAATCAAGCAAGATAATAAATCAAACTAACAACTCAAGCTAGCAAAATAAACAAGCAACACAAACACAAGATATGTGATCAAAGAGAGAAAAGTGGATTCTACAGGTCAAGATTTCCGGTTATGGCATTGGACTCAAGCTTCTAAAGATTCTAAGGACAAAGCTGCGGTGTTGGGAAAGGGTGTTTCTCTAATGGAAGCAATTACCGGGTAAGTCTCTTGCTTCACTAATCCCGCATCAAACTCCTATTATCGGGTAGATCTCAAGGGGTTAAAGTTGGGAATTCTACACAAACCGGACTCTACTTAAGGGGCAAACCTCTCCTTACCGGGTAAGTCTCGGAAAAGGCAAGTCTCAAGCAACAATCCTAGCACACTCAATCCAATAGCGGCTTATGAGGCTCACTACTACCTAGAGTTCATCATCTTAGGTATCTAAGATCGGAAATCACCGGGTAGGTCTCTTCCCTAACTTAGTTTGCTAGCATTAGATCACCCTAAGCTATATTATGCTTAATAAACACTAGGATTTAAACAACCTAACATCCTAACATACATATTCATCAATTAAAGAGCAACAGAGAGAAAAATCGGGTGGATCATAAGGAAAATCGGACGATCTAACCTATGAACAGGTCGATTTTTCCTCCTGGGTTGGGTTTTGTGCATACGAATCATCCTAAACTAATATACAAGTCCATTCTATCATCACCCAAGCCATAACCATCAATCCATCACTCCAGAATCACAATAAACTAGCCAATAACATGCATTTCAAGATCTAAAATCATCACACAAGCATACATGATTTTCATAGATAGATGATGGAAGAAAAGCAAGTAAAAACAAGAAATCTCAGCTGGATATAAGTTTAAGCAAGACTTACAACCCTTCAAAAGAAGTTCCAAAATGTCTCTAACAAAGCTTTAAAAGTTCTTCAACCAAATACTCTAAAAATCACTCAAAAACTCACTATCACTCTAAGTTTTTTATGTTCTTCTTCTTCTCCAAAATGAGAGAGTTTTTCTTCTTCTCCAAGTCTATTCTCCAATGGAATGAGGTGTGTGTGAGAGAATGTGGGAGAGATACCTCAGCCACAGCCTGCAGGACCACTTATATTCTCCATCAAGAGCAAGGGTCGGATAAAGAGATCGTGGGACACGTGGCTCAAGCTGTCAAAAGCCAGAAAATCGACCCAGTTAGAAATATCGTCCGATTTTCCTGAGTGTTGGGTCGATTTTCTTCAACAGAGGCTTGTTATGATCGTCTAGTCATGAGTTGCTCCATTGCTTGCACCAATAAGGGTCTTTGTGTCTTTCATTGCTCCAATTATGTTCCTTCAAAGCCTTGGATGTGTACCACCATGAGGCTTGACCCTCGAATGTATCGATTAATGTCCAAAAGATCCCCGAAATACCTACAAAACCGACAAAAGCTCCTGTAGACGTCTTTTCTAGAAATATGCATGAATTAAGCGTAAACGTCATGAACTAATGCCAAACCGTGCATGAATAACGGGAAAAACTATCTATATGAATGCCTAAACTAACGTCATAAATCACATTATCAAAATACCCCATACTTAAGACTTGCTCATCCCCGAGCAAGACCAAACTATAGACTAAGAGATGACATGATTTATGCATGCGGAAAAACAACAAAATCTTTTTGGAATTGTGCTTCTAACATTGGGTCACCTTCATAGTCATGTTTCATGAAAATGGACAAGCAATCATGCATCAAATGAATGAAGGCATGGAAAGACAATTATACTTAACTAGAAAGCATGCATGAGAGGTGAAAATGAAGAAGTCAAGATGATCATGAGTATATCCAATCTAGATCACTAAGTCTTACACACATGCAATTAGGTCACAAGGACTTAGAAAAGAAGAAGCTAAGAAACGTTGTGATTAGGTGGGAATTTTTAGGTCATGTGATGCTAATTCGGGAAAGGAACTAACTCCACAATTTCGTTTTTGCTCAACTTCCCAACAAGTGTATAATTTTCTCCATCTTTTTTTTGTTTTCTTTTCTTTTTCACTTATTTTTGAGACAATAGCATTGGTGTACAAAAGCCGAAACCTTGGTGATTAGCCGTCCTCGGGCTTTTTAATTTTTCGAGGTGCATCCACACCGGGCACACATACCAAAGCTCGTTAGGACTATCGGTTTATTTGACTTTGACAAGGCACAAACACCCGATTATGTGAATGGTGCCGAGTTACTCGTCATTTAAACCAACGTCCCCAAACCTATATATTTTTTTCTACACTTTTCACAACAAATTCAGCACTTCATTCACATCATTCATTCATCGACAACTTCACCCCACACTTGCTTTTCACACACATCAACACACTAGCATGCTCCTATTCCCGGATGGGTCAAAAGAGGTCAAATTTTTCATCAATTGAGGTGCTCAAACAACATGATCAAGATGAGAAGTAGAGGAAAATGAATTGCCTTAATCACTCCTAAATGATGTGCAAGAACTAGCATGCAATTTCGACCTTCAATCCTCAATCCAATCAAGACAAGCATCATAATCACAATTCATTCATGGGATTCAAGATAAGTACTTCAAGTCCACAAATGCATTCATCTATTCAACACATAAGGCCATCCATAGTCAATTCACAAGACAATCTCATCATAAGGGTCATATCCAAGCTTAGAAGCACTAAATTTTTATTTTTTTTTAATTTTCTGAATTTTTTTATTTTTCGAAATATGTATGTACAATGCAAGACGTAATGAAACATGTGACTAAAAGAAACTACCCTAGATGCTAATCATGCAAGTGATCATGAAAACCCCACCCCATACTTAGAAACACATTGTCCCCAATGTGCAAACTAAATAAAGAAGTGAAAGAGAGTCCTCACAATGTAAAATTGGTGATGCTTTGGTATTTCGGTTCACATCGAATGATGATGGTGGATGATCGATCAAGGATGGTAGAGAGCTCTTGATGTTCATTATGGTGTCGGAACCCGCGCTTGGCACTACAAGCCGTCCAAGTTCCACGTCCGCTCCACCCATGCTTGATTGGAGATCATCACTTTCCTTGACAGAAGGAAAAATCGGACCATCTACCCAGGAAAATTGGCCGATTTCTGTACAAGAACAATCCGATTTTCCTGGGTGCTTTCTTCCTCGTCCATGTGCTCGGATCTTGTACCTTCAACAGTTCCATGAGGTTTTCACATGACCTCCAGCATCTCATCACACATGACAATCAACAAGATCTAGCACCCAAAAACACAAAAGAAAAACAAAGCACACCAAGAGCAAGATCAAACAAAAACAAGAAAAATAAAACGGAAAAATATGTACCAATGGGTTGCCTCCCATTAAGCGCTTCTTTAAGGTCATTAGCTTGACCAAATTCAGGAGCGTTTCACTCAAGGTGAAGTGGGGCAATCACTTCCACCGGGGCTTCCGGGATGTACTTCTTCAAACGGTGCCCATTCACCTTAAAGTTACCACAATGATCTCCTCCTATCTCCACCGCTCCATGAGGAAAAATCTTCTTAATAACATAAGGGCCCGTCCATCTTGACTTGAGCTTTCCGGGGAAGAGCCGCACCCTTGAGTTGAAGAGAAGCACTAAGTCACCCTCACTCAACTCCTTTGGGATGAGACGCTTGTCATGCCAACGCTTGGTCCTCTCCTTGTAAATCCGGGCATTTTCATAAGCATCCAACCGGATCTCCTCAAGAGCGTTCATGTCTAGCAACCTCTTCTCACCGGCCTCCTTGAGGTCAAAATTCAGCCACCTTATGGCCCAATATGCCCTATGCTCCATCTCCACCGGAAGGTGGCAAGACTTGCCATAAACTAGCTTGTAGAGAGTGGTGCCAATCGGTGTCTTGAAAGCGGTTCTATAAGCCCACAAAGCATCATCGAGCTTCATAGCTCAATCCTTTCTTGTTCTAGAAACCGTCTTCTCAAGGATCCCTTTTATCTCCCGGTTGGAGATCTCCACTTGGCCACTAGTTTGGGGATGGTAAGGTGTTGCCACCTTATGAGTTACCCCATACTTAGCCAAAAGTGTCCCAAAGTTCCTATTAGTGAAGTGCTTTCCTCCATCACTTATGATCACCCTTGGTGTCCCAAACCTAGAAAAGATCACTCGGTTGAAGAACCGCACCACAACCTTGGCATCATTTGTGGAAGAAGCGATTGCTTCCACCCATCTTGACACATAGTCCACCGCCAATAGGATGTAGAGGTTGTCACATGAAGAAGGGAATGGCCCCATGAAGTCCACACCCCAAACATCAAATATCTCCACCTCTTATATGTTGTTCAAGGGCATCTCATTCCTCATTGAGATGTTGCCCGTCCTTTGGCAAGCATCACATGCTACCACAAAATTCTGCACATCCCTAAACAAGTTAGGCCAATAAAAACTGGATTGCAATACCTTTGCACACGTCTTGTGTGAGCTAGCATGGCCTCCACATGGCAAGGAGTGACAATGGCGGATCACACTCTCCATCTCGTCCTCCGGAATGCACCTCCTAAAGACTCCATCCGGCCCTCTCTTGAACAAAAGCGGTTCACTCCAATAGTAATGCCTCACATCCTTGAAGAACTTTTTCCTTTGGGCATAGGATAAACCGGGTGGCACCTCCTCACACACAAGGTAGTTCACAATGTCGGCATACCATGGCTCATTTCCCTTGGACACTTGAAACAAGCACTCCTCCACCATTTGCAATTGCTCATCCCGGAATGAGTCATCAATCGGAATGTCATCTCTCTCAATCTCTAACGGTGGGAGTCTACTAAGGTGGTCCGCTACAGAATTTTCGGACCCTTTCTTATCCCGGATTTCCAAGTCAAACTCTTGAAGGAGAAGGATCCACCGAATGAGGCGAGGCTTGGCATCTTTATTTGTGAGGAGGTAACGGATCGCAGCATGATCCGTGTATACAATGACCTTTGCTCCAACAAGATATGACCGGAACTTCTCAAAGGCATACACCACCGCTAGCAACTCCTTCTCGGTTGTGGCATAGTTAAGTTGGGCATCATCTAGCGTCTTGCTAGCATAATAGATGGCATGTGTACGCCCATCTTTCTTTTTTCCTAAAACAGCCCCAACGGCCACATCACTTGCATCACACATCACTTCAAATGGTAAGCTCCAATCCGGAGTTTGCATGATAGGGGCGGTGATCAAAGCATCCTTCAACCTACAAAAAGCCTCAAGGCAATCCTTGGAGAAAACAAACTCAATATCTTTCATTAGTAGGTTAGTAAGAGGCTTAGAAATCTTAGAGAAATCTTTAATGAATCTCCGGTAAAAACCGGCATGCCCTAGAAAACTCCTTACCCCCTTCACCGAGGTAGGTGGCGGTAACTTCTCTATCGTCTATATCTTAGCCCTATCAACCTCAATGCCACGGTTGGACACCAAGTGTCCCAACACAATGCCTTCACTTACCATGAAGTGGCATTTCTCCCAATTCAAGACAAGATTTGTCTCCTCACATCTCTTAAGCACCAAAGACAAGTTAGCTAAACAATCATCAAATGAAGATCCATAAACAGAGAAATCATCCATAAACACTTCTATGATGTTTTCAATATATTCAGAAAAGATAGCTATCATACACCTTTGAAAGGTGGCGGGTGCATTACACAAACCAAATGGCATTCTCCTATATGCAAATGTACCCCAAGGACATGTGAATGTAGTTTTCTCTTGGTCATCGGGGTGGATAGGGATTTGGAAGAATCCACTATAGCCATCTAAGTAACAAAAATGGGAATGTTAAGCTAATCTTTCTAGCATTTGGTCAATGAAAGGAAGAGGGAAGTGATCTTTCCTAGAGGCCACATTTAGTTTCCTATAGTCTATACACATCCTCCATCACGTAACCGTTCTAGTTGGGTTTTTTCATTATTCTCATTAGTTACTACGGTTATACCACCCTTCTTAGGAACCACATGTACGGGACTAACCCATTTACTATCCGAAATCGGGTAGATGATTCCCGCATCTAGCAACTTAATGATCTCTTTCTTGACTACCTCTTTCATTATAGGATTCGATCTTCTTTGATGTTCAATAGAGGGTTTATGGTCATCTTCCATCAATATCTTATGCATGCACAAAGAGGGCTTAATGCCAACAAGGTTATCAATGGTGTATCGTATTGCCTTTCTATGCAGTTTCAATTCAGTCAACAATCTATTAAGCTCATCATCATTCAAAGATGCATTCACAATCACCGGATAAGTAGAATTTGAACCAAGGAAAGCATACTTTAAATGAGAAGGAAGAGGTTTTAGATCAAGTTTAGGAGGACCTTTATCGGTTGGAGATGATCCATACAATGTAGGTTGAGATGATTCCAAAGCCATGGAAGCCTCACCTAAGTCCCTTGATGATTGCTCATAAACACTTGGATGATGCTCAAAAGACTCAGGAAAATCGACCCTCTGTGAAGAAAATCGGACGATCTGGGGGTCGATTTCAGCTACGGCATTTGCAAAATCGGATGAAAATTCAGGATTTATGCAAAAATCGGCCGATTTTTGCCCCTCTGGTCTGATTTTTCTACAGGTATTCGTCCCTTCCTCTAGTACTTCAAATCCAACACTTGGTAGCTCATCCAATGCATTCAAGGCCTTGATCACTTCATTGCTACTCTCCTCAACTCCTTCCTCCATCAAACTCAAGCTAATAACCTTCTCAAGTGGATACTTGAGCAAGATTGAGCTCACAACTTCTCTAGACTCCTCTTTCTCAAAAATGTTGAAGACATCTTCACCTAGGGTCGGCCCCTTCACCATTGTGGACAAATTAAACTTGATGTTCTCCTCTCCAATGTTGAATGAGAGGGTTTTATTTTTGCAATCCACCAAACATCTGGAAGTAGCTAGGAAAGGTCTCCCCAAGATGATAGGAACCGGATAGTCCGCCGGGATGTCCAAAACAACGAAGTCTATGGGTACATAGGACTTCCCTAGTTGCACCGGTATGTCTTCCAAGATTCCAACCGGGTGAGTGATTGAACGGTCCTCCATGTAAAGGGTCATCTTGACCGGCTTTGGCTCTCCTAGCCCAACCTTGTTGCAAAGTACAAGCGGGATGATGTTTACACTTGCCCCAAGATCACATAGGGCTTCATACTTCACTTCTCCCACTCCAATTGGCACACAAAAGGATCCCGGATCTCTTAGCTTAGGAGGCATCTCCTCCTTCATAGTTTGAATCAACTCCAAGGACCTCTTTGAATTGTCATCCTCACTTCTCCATACTCCTCCAACTTCCTCTTGTTGGAGAGTATTTTCTTCAAAAACTTGCCATATGCCGGCATACCTAGAATAGCATCCATGAACGGAATGTTAATATGAAATTTAGACATAAGTTCAAGGAATTTACCAAAGTGTTTGTCCAAGCGAGCTCTTGCTCGTGATTGTGGGAATGGTAGTGGTGGCTTGTATGGAGGTGGTGCCACATATGATGGCTCATCATCCTTGCTCTTTCCTCCATCTTCTTGCAATGGCTCTTCTTCTATCACCACTTGCTTTCCCTTGTCATTTCCCTTAGGTAAGGGATCCTTCATGCTCATCCCACTCCTTGTGGTAATAGCCAATACTTGACCTCTGGGGTTATCTTCGGTTCTTCCGGGAAGCTTTCCCGGATCTCTATGAGCTTCACCCGCCTTTTGGAACACTTGTGCTTCCAACACCTTTTGAGCTTAAGAAATGGAAGTCACCGTGCTCTCAAGACCACTCAACCTTCCAAGCAATTGCTTAAACATCATTTCGGTTCTATCCTTTGGAGGTTGAGTAAATCCGGGTGGAGGCTCTTGTGAAGCTTTAGGCGGTGGAGTTGCGCTTGTGGAAGCGGGAGGGTTCAAGGCTCCATCCGGGTTAGAATAGGAAAACCCGGGATGGTTATTGTTAGGTCGGTAGTTGTTGAATTGCCGGTTGTTGTTGAAGTTCCTTGGGCCTTGATAGTTGTTGTAATTGCCCCTCCCCATGTAGTTCACATCTTCCTCCTTGGAAGACAAGTTTGCTTGCACTTGCACTTGAGGGCTTGCTTGACTCTTCAAAGTTGTAGCACATAACTCCCTCAAAGATTTCAGCTCATTGTTGATTGCATCAAGCTTGAAGTTACTCATGGTGACTCCACTCACCTCATATACTCCCGCTTTCCTCCCATCACTCTTCCTATGGGAGTACTTCTCAATCACCAAAGCTTGTTTCTCTACAAACTCCCAAGCTTCATCCACATTCTTTTCCATGAAAGTCCCACCGGAAAGAGATTGAAGCTTGAATTGGCTATCTTCATCAAGTCCCTTGAAGTAGATTTCCAATAGCTCAATTTTCGGTATACCATGGTGTGGACAATCTAGGAGAAGGTCTTTGAACCTCTCCCAAGACTTGAATAAGCTTTCTCTATCCTTCATCACGAAGGCGTTGATCTTCCCTCTTAACTCGGTAGTCTTGGAAGGTGGGAAGAACTTTGTCAAAAACTCGGTTGTCATCTCCTCCCAAGTACTCACTCGCCCTTGTGTTATATATAGATACCAAGCCAAGGCTTTATCCTTAAGTGAGAAGGAGAAATCCCTAAGCTTATGGTTGTTGCTCTCCAATCTAGGCGGTCTGAGAGTCTCCATCAAGATCTCATAGTTCATCAAGTGTTGATGGGGAGACTCTCCTTTTATCCCTCCATATTGATTATGCCGGATCATTTGTAGAATTTGAGGGCGGAGCTCGTAATCATGGGCTGCGGGATCTCCTAAGTTCACACCCGGACGGTGTGCTCTTTGTGCCGGATCCATACGTTGCCCTAACGTTTGTGGCTCTTCAATAGCAATGGGCAAAACCCGAATATTAACCGCCGCCGGCTGCAGTTGTGGTAGAGGTGGAGGTTGTTGACGATTAAGCTCTCTTTGCACAAGAGCTTGCCTAATCTCTTCAATCTCCCTCCTAGTTGCTTCTTGCCTCTCATTGGCAAGTCTCCTTTCATTCTCCAAGAGCTCATCTCTTAATCTAATTTGCTCTAAAGCCTCATCCAACTCAGCTTGAAGATCTCTTGCGGCCATCTCCTTTCCTTTTCTAATGCTCTTAGACCTAGCCTTAAGGGTTTTCTCCGGTTCGGGATCGAATGGAGCTAAATCCTTGCCACGAGATCTTCGCATGCACCTAAAGGATGAGAGATGTCCTGAAAATGCAAAGACATAAATCAAACAAGATCAAAAGCAACAAGAAAGATCTACACTATAAACAATCACAAAAATGACTCAAACTAGACCTAGTCCCAGCAACGGCGCCAAAAACTTGTTACGCTAAGATTGTGTAGCACAAAAGTCTTACAATTTATAAACTCAATATAATTTCCTAACTCCTAGCGAACCCACAGTGTATGGGTCGTTTTGTAGCAAGGATAGTATTCCGAGGTCGAACACGAAGACTAAGGTGAAATCAAATCAAACAAGTGATCATAGATAGTGCAAATCTAGTCTAAAAAAAGAGAAAGAAATAAAGAAATGAAAATCATGATATTTTTGGTTGGGTTTTTGTGGTGATCAAGCAAAGATCACAAATCAAGCAAGATAATAAATCAAACTAACAACTCAAGCTAGCAAAATAAACAAGCAACACAAACACAAGATATGTGATCAAAGAGAGAAAAGTGGATTCTAGAGGTCAAGATTTCCGGTTATGGCATTGGACTCAAGCTTCTAAAGATTCTAAGGACAAAGCTGCGGTGTTGGGAAAGGGTGTTTCTCTAATGGAAGCAATTACCGGGTAAGTCTCTTGCTTCACTAATCCCGCATCAAACTCCTATTATCGGGTAGATCTCAAGGGGTTAAAGTTGAGAATTCTACACAAACCGGACTCTACTTAAGGGGCAAACCTCTCCTTACCGGGTAAGTCTCGGAAAAGGCAAGTCTCAAGCAACAATCCTAGCACACTCAATCCAATAGCGGCTTATGAGGCTCACTACTACCTAGAGTTCATCATCTTAGGTATCTAAGATCGGAAATCACCGGGTAGGTCTCTTCCCTAACTTAGTTTGCTAGTATTAGGTCACTCTAAGCTATATTATGCTTAATAAACACTAGGATTTAAACAACCTAACATCCTAACATACAGATTCATCAATTAAAGAGCAACAGAGAGAAAAATCGGGTGGATCATAAGGAAAATCGGACGATCTAACCTATGAACAGGTCGATTTTTCCTCCTGGGTTAGGTTTTGTGCATACGAATCATCCTAAACTAACATACAAGTCCATTCTATCATCACCCAAGCCATAACCATCAATCCATCACTCCAGAATCACAATAAACTAGCCAATAACATGCATTTCAAGATCTAAAATCATCACACAAGCATACATGGTTTTCATAGATAGATGATGGAAGAAAAGCAAGTAAAAACAAGAAATCTCAGCTGGATATAAGTTTAAGCAAGACTTACAACCCTTCAAAAGAAGTTCCAAAACGTCTCTAGCAAAGCTTCTAAAAGTTCTTCAACCAAATACTCTAAAAATCACTCAAAAACTCACTATCACTCTAAGTTTTTTATGTTCTTCTTCTCCAAAATGAGAGAGTTTTTCTTCTTCTCCAAGTCTATCCTCCAATAGAATGAGGTGTGTGTGAGAGAATGTGGGAGAGATCCCTCAGCCACAGCCTGCAGGACCACTTATATTCTCCATCAAGAGCAAGGGCCGGACAAAGAGATCGTGAGATACGTGGCTCAAGCTGTCAAAAGCCAGAAAATCGACCCAGATAGAAAAATCGTCCGATTTTCCTGAGTGTTGGGTCGATTTTCTTCAACAAAGGCTTGTTATGATCGTCTAGCCATGAGTTGCTCCATTGCTTGCACCAATAAGGGTCTTTGTGTCCTTCATTGCTCCAATTATGTTCCTTCAAAGCCTTGGATGTGTACCACCATGAGGCTTGACCCTCGAATGTATCGATTAATGTCCAAAAGATTCCCGAAATACCTACAAAACCGACAAAAGCTCGTGTAGACGTCTTTTCTAGAAATATGCATGAATTAAGCGTAAACGTCATGAACTAATGCCAAACCGTGCATGAATAACGGGAAAAACTATCTATATGAATGCCTAAACTAACGTCATAAATCACGTTATCAGGAGGTAGAGGAGATGTACACTCTTACCACTGGTATCAATGAATACTATTCCACACATAAGTTGCAAGATATAAGCTCTTGTAAAAACTTGACAGTGTCCTCATCGGCATTATTTGGAAACTGTGCAAAAAGCTCACGTAGCCAACAAATATGTAAGGCTGAGCCTGCTAAAAACTCCTCGGGTGGAACAAATCCAAGAAACTGCTCCGTCACATGCTCCTAGTCAAAAGCAGCAATGCTTGTTACTAGCTCACCTTCTACTCGCAATCCCAATAACACAACAACATCTTCTAAAGCGATTGTGACCTCACTGGCTGCTAGGTGGAAACTGTGTATCTCAAGTATCTACCTCTTGACCAAAGCAGTAATAAATGACATCTCCATCTCAAATATGTATATCATTTAGTGAATCCCATAAAACCCCGTTAGAAGAACGTAATGGACGACTCTCTCATCTTGATGAGTATAATGTCTCAAGCCATGTCTACATTTAAGATGATGCATGAATTGCATGTATAAATCATTTTTAAAGGTTAGTTAATACAAGTGCAATACGTCATAATTCATATGGAACTAGGTAAATGAATATATAGTACAACGACTTTTTTTCTTATACGTACGCAAGGATCGCGACTCCAAACATCCTCACTCCTATCCTCATCCTGGAGGGAAAGCACCGATCCGTCATATGGTCTGGGAGGGACTGAGGGAGGCTCATCACTACTTGAACAAGTGCAATTACATCATAAAAAAATTCAACTACTTAGACTTGCAATTACATTAAAATAGTAAAGATACTTAGAGTTGCAACTGCATCATAAAAAATCAAATACTTAGAGTTGATTGATGTCTCCTAATAGCTCTTGACATCGCCGGATCGGGAATCATTTGTGGCCCTTGGACATTTGACCAATCTAACTTATCACCGACCGGGTTAAATGGTGTGTTATATGTTAATAAATAAGCTTGTATCTTATAGAATGGATCGATAAAAGGTGTGTAGTCAAATCCTCGCATCCGTCCCACTGCTAAGACATGGGGGCAGCACCTTGAAAATCTTCCAACTTGAACAAGTACAAGTCCTTCGGGTCAAATCCACCACAAAGTGTCGACATTCTCCTATACCTTGATGCCACGGTATATGAACTAAAACCTCATAGATGAGTTGTCGATCCTGGAATCTTGTGACCGTAGCATTACCTTGAACTTACATATTTTTTTACAATAATTTCTTCCACTTTCTTTGAAAAATTGATGATTGGTGCTATGTAGTAAAACCTGGACATATCTTGGACAAAGTAGGCATTGCAACGGTACAAGAAGGACTGAATAAGAGCAATAATAGGCAAACATCGAGCGCCTTTCATCACACCATTGAAACACTCTAACATGTTTGTGGTAGCCACTCCATACCGTCGATTGTCATCGTGATAGAAAGACCATTTTTTCTCCCCGGTATTTTCTAAACATTAACGAGCTTCTACGTTCATTTCACCAATTGGCATAAAACCCTTCGTCAAATCTTCTTGTTCATGTCGATAAATAGTGTATCCAAGAAGATTTCTTTAATGTTTGTTTTTGAACTTGAATTGAAAATTTGATGATAGATGGTGCATACAAATACTATTATTAGCATTTGGATCCCTTCATCTAGGATATTCTGACATGGTCTTCATGATACCTACATGTCTTTCTCATATAACACAAACCTACTCTTTGTGTAACACGTTCACCAAGAAAATCCATGAACCACCGCAACTTGATTCATTCTCTCCTTCGTGATGGAAAAACTAGATGCAATATCTGATGTTCCGCATTGCAATTAACAATACACCCCTATATATACTTTCCATACAAATGTGTTCCACAATAGAGATAACTGACAAACAATGTTCAAATGCTGGAATGGATGGACCAAATGCCAAAAAAACACGTTAAAAAACTTGTGTAGATTATATTGAACCCTACTCTCCCATTCGACAAAAATCCTTGGATTTGTATTTTGATGTGTAAACATGAAATGAGGAAGATCGTCATATGATTGAGACCTATCGCCATAAATTGTTGAAGTTGTTTATTGTTTTGCATCCCATGCTTTTGTGTGTGAAGCCTGCACTTTATACTTACCATATATAAATGTAATCATGACAAGTGACTTAAATGTCTTGTCTGCACGGATAAGAGAAATAATTTCTCTACAAATGAATGTAGCAAACATATTACCAATATCCACATGTATGACTCTTTAACACATGTAGGGATGTGAGGCCCAAAATTAGATCGGTTGCATTCCAGTTTTGCTACGAGTTCATATGGGATGGAACACACTCTTCAACAACGTTCCAACAAGGAGTTATAAATAATGCCTCTCTAGCCACCGCATCTTTGTCGATAACGGTCTTCATAACTTCAATTGTATCGTCATCTTCTTCTGATTGATGTATATCATTCTCGTGTTCGATATTAAATTTGGCCTGAAGAAAATTTTGATCATTTGTGAGTAATCTCGTGTAAAATCCCATATCTTCTGCCCATGAATTATCCATATTGTTTTCCATGTCTATGTTAATTCATTTGGTCAATGAACAAGTATGAAAACTTAAATATAGGACACCTTCGTTATGAAAGTTATAATTACTCACCCTAGGAATTTAACTTTTATAGTTCAACCTACATCACTAAAATTCGGTTCCTACACTACAAGTTCAACCTACATCTCGAAAATTCGATTCCAGGTTCAAACAAAATTACTACTACTTGATATTTTATTTGTTTGTCATACCAACTACACATGTATAAAAAATAGAAGTATACCCATGCATGTATATATCCGTACTAGAAAGAGAACAACCAACAATGCATTTATATAATTAATAAATTCAAAGTCTTTGTACACGTCTTTCAACAAATTTACAATCAACTATTTTAAAGTATATCCATGCATGTATATATTTGAAACATACTTGGATCGGTGGAAGAATACAGAAGAAACTTTCTTTTTGTCTCACCACGTACAATCCTTGACTTGTTCTTTGTCTACTAAGCGTCACCACGGTCCTGGCTTGATGTAAGAAACAAGTTAGGCTCGAATCATAGAAACAAGTACTGGATAAATAAAAATACATACCTTTTGTTCGTTCAATGGGAGAAGAAGAAACAATCGTTCGTTTCAATGAAGATCTATAGTGAAGACCAGTCATTCAATGGAACAAGATAGAAGATATAGCCGGGAGGGAAGAATGTTTGAAGACAAGGAAGAAGAAATAGACGGGAGGTAAGAAGGTTTAAAGGCAAGGAAGAAGAAGAAAGAAGAAACAACCAGGAGGGAAGAAGGTTTCAAGGCAGATCTAATAGAGGACTCTCTGGTTTGGCCGCTCAAATGAAAGAAGAGGGGTGTAGTAAATATGATTTACAACACAGAACCCGTAGGTTAAAATTACGGGTTCCTTCTCACCAACTTCAGATTTTGATCGCCTATGCTTGATTCCTTATCAAGAACAAATTCAACCCTTCTTCCAAACGAGGCTCACAACAAAAAGACGTATCCCAAACCATCGGACCAAATATCATGAAACAAACAAATTATTTTGATGTATACCATGGTGTGGTAAAGACAATTGATACCTTGATGTGAAGAAGGAACCGGAAGTTTAAAGCGAATATATGCCTATTTTATTTTTTTGGTTTTTGATTGTTTGATTTATTTTTTTGCACTAAAGTCGACAAACAATCGATTTTTTTGGTGTAATGGTCTCCCAAAAATAACCGGATTATGAAAACACTCCATTTTTGTTTACTTTGCCGATAGAAAGTGGATTATGAAAACCGCTTGAATTGGTCTAATTGGAAGGTTTAAAGGTCATACAACTGGTTTTTGTGAATTGATCTTCTTATGTTATTTTTCTTGTCTTGATTAACTATCATCCCTTCCATCCACCAAAATTTGTTTCAATTTGTGAATTTGTTAAATATCGAGATGGGATAGGCTACTCTCAAAATTCAAGTCCATACTCGACAATGAATTTTAATATTAGAAATAAACGTCTATATAGATTCTCCAATGAGTTCCAATATCAGATAGAGATGAGTAAGATTTGGTGATAAGAGATCGGATCTTGAAAATGGCATTGGGCCACAACAATGGAGTCCAAACAGAAAATTTCAAAAAAAACGAAGAAAACTCAATCATTCGGATCTCGAAAACAACCTGCATAATTATTTATAGTGAAGATGGGATTAGAGAAAATAAAGTGGTGAAAGGGATTTTCATAGGAGTTGAAAGCATACAATTGAAAGCTTGGTTGGTTAAGTTGGAGGTGAAGATGGTTCTCGCCGGAGATGAAGGTGGAGAAGAAGGCATTACCTAGCGGCGTTAGTCATAGAAGACAGATAAGGGATTCCCTTCATACATAGTTGACTTATTAATCTACCGGAATTTGAAGGATGAGAAGAGGGAAACACCCAACGGCGGTGAACCACTTAAGACTTTGGCGGAAGGTACTTGAAGTGGGAGGCTATCCCAAAGAGATATGGTAGCGTTCGCTCAAAGTGTATGTGTGCAAATAAGCCTTAAATTTATAGCCTAAAATAAAAGTCTGAATGATATGCAAACCCGCATTGTACGGATCAATCGTAACAACAACAAATGATCTAGGGTCAATCACAAGAATTTGGTGAAACCGAACGATAAAAGGAATCTAGCTAAGACAATATGCAAATACCAATGACCAAAAGCAATAAAAGTAAAGATATGAATATATGTAATAATTGGGAAAACGCTGATTCTAGAGATCAAGGTAAGATGTATGGATAGAGTTGGGATTACAAAGGAAAAATGTTTCGAAGGTGGGATAGATCACTGGGGAGGTCTCACTATCCATTATTCCAAACCAAAGAAACTTATCACCGGGTAAGTCTCAAAGCTTCAAGGAAAAGGAATGATAGTCTCAAACCAAGCACTCAACCTAAGGGAATATAATTAATGGTACCGAGTAAGTCTCAAGTTAACTCACAAAGGCAAGAAGAAGGCACACTCAAACCTAATAAAGATGAACCTTTATTACCTAGAACTCATCATTGTTGGCAACCAAGCAAGGAAATTACCGGGTAAGTCTCTTTCCAAGTTTGGATATAGGTTAGGAAGGTTCAACAGTAATAGAAATATGGGCGATCTAGATCGAGGTGAAACTTCAATTACTTCTTCTTGATCGTTCGGATTGCATCAAACGTAGAACATGAGCGGCGGAAGCTTAGAAATGGATGTGGAAGCGTTCGGTTGATCCGATCTAGTTAGATCAAATCATCCACGAAATGGAGTAGAGTAGAGTTGATCCTTCATAGGATCATTGAGTATGAAAGGCTTGGATCAAAGACTAGATTCAAGATAGAATTTTAAGAGGGTGGAAGAAGAAGTGATGCTCAAACCAAGTAAGAGGATTTTCCTTCTCAAAACTTGGATTCAACTTAGACATCTTTTACAATGAGTCAAGCATCCCCTTATATTGTGTATGGAGGCCACACAAAGAGTCGGAACATAAATGACGGAAATTAAAGTCGGAATCAAAGTTCCGAAAATGAAAAACCTAAAATATGAAAGGTCAAAATTTAAGTCACGGAATTAAGTTCCGGAATTAAACTTCCAAATATAAAAAGTCAATTATTAAATAGCCGAAATACTTAATAGTTCTTCAAAATGGTGTCGGGTCCTTCTAGCCGGAAACTCGGATGGCATCGCCATCCATGGGCGTTTCAAACAAGGCTAGGGTTTAAGCAATCATTAACCAAAACTTAAGGATAAAGTATGATAGGGTTTTAGCCAACAATTATCATATTCAAATCAAGATATATATATGAAATCAAGAACCGAATGCAATCAACAAAACCAAAAGAAACACAAAAATTGCTAAGCAAGGCGTTCTCAAATAATATAAACTAAATCAAAATCAATAACAAGTTCCGTTCTTGTGTTCTAAAGAAAAGAAAATAAAAAACTAGAATAATCTCACAAAGAATCTCAATGTATATCTCAATCTCGAATGTTGAAGTAGCACGGGTTGTCAATCCGTTTCCAAGCTGCGAATCCAAAGCTTCCTTGCTTCAATGTGTCTCTAATCTCTCTTAGTTGTTATGTTGTACCGTCCTCTTATCATTCTTGAAGCCTTCTATCTTATAGAATAAAGGTAAGGTTTGAAAGATTACGTTTTGGGCTGGAATGTAAGATTCCACGGACAGGCCCGAAGACATAAAATCTCGGCCGAGATTTTATGTCTTTGTCCTAGACTTCTTCTCTGAGGCGTGTGATCTCTTTAATCTCTCTAATATCTTTCAAAACTTGACTGCATCCTTCCTTTCTATTCTTAAATGCTTCCATTGTGGTCCACCTTGATCAATTGTCCATGAATTCTCCACTTCCGCTCCAATTTGCGCCAATTCTTCTACAATTGTCATAAAACTTGTGTAGATCTCGAGTCTAACCAAATAGATGAATATGAACCATAATTTCCATGAATGTATGTCTATGTATGTAAACGAAGGAAAAACTAGCTATATGCACATCTATACTAAAGTCATATTTCATGTCATCAGGTAGCTACGGACGACAAAAGATTTTGGCAACCTGAGTTTGACTGTTTTGTTTGCAAGTATGGTGTGAGCTTAATTAAAGGCAAGACCATATAAAATGAAGTCCAAACAGAAAAGAAAATGGGCTTAGTTTTTCTATTATTTTTGTCTTACAAAGTTCTTTCTCAAAAATACATCATAAGTGAAAAAACACAAGCTCGGCCGTAAAAGAAAATCGAAAATCATTGGTCGATTCATAAACAAGAGGTGGATCCCGAGTTTGATTTGGGAGAAGCAAAAACAAATTGGGGTTAAAAGCTTGATCAAGAGATGGAATATGTTTTAACCAAATAAGGTATGAATCCTATTTTATCAAAATGGGTTTATGGTTGAAACGTGTATGAGAAGTCATAGCCAATATGCATAGGAAAAAAGGCACATCTTGACATCTCGTCAAGGATTGAACTAGAAACGGTGCTCATGGCATAAACAAGCGGATCTGAGGCCGTCAACCTTTGGACTCCTAACTACGTTTCTTTTTGTCTTTTGTTTTGGTGTTTCTCTTCTTTTGGTAATTTCTTCTCTCTCTCTTTTTTAGTAAATTGACATGTGCTTGGTTGCTATAGATAACTTATTGGTATCAATCATGGACAATTTCTCTTGCTAAACACATCAACTACAATCACTCATATATGTAATTCTTTTCTTTGTTAAATCCGTTTTCCTACTAGTTTTTCCTTCACGTTACATTTTATGCAAGTTGTGACTTATAACTTGTGCGATATTGAACAAAATTTCTAATAAATACATAGACGCGGATTATTCTGCTCATAACTCTACTCTCTTGGAATGTCTAATTATGTCCTTTCAAATGATCGTTGATCAAAGGGAGATACCAAATACTAGAACAACAAGTATGATACCAACAAAAGAAATACATGGAAGCTTTTACATGCCTATTTAGATTCCTATGGATAATACAAATCAAAGATGTTCATATTCTGATTGTCATATATAACTTGATTCTTAATATGTACACCTAGTTTACTCTATTGATCTTTGTCAAGATCACAAGAATGTGATTATTTGTTTTATCGTGCAGACTATTAGTTATCTAATAACTTTAACCAATTTGATCGATTTGTGTGCCTATCATACAACATCGACTTCAAACAAATCGAAAGAAAACTTTGTATGAATATATGAATATGCATTTGATTTATAATATTCTGCAAACTATCCTCTCAGATTATAAAATCACGGGGGTAATGGTGAACAAAGAATCTAGGCTTAAAACATCTATACAAGGACAACCACGAAATCACCCAACATTACTGTCATGGATAAGAAAGAAAAAATCCGCTTTAAAACAAATACTTCCGAGCTATTGTAAATCATATTTGGTTAATATACATCCATTCACATTTCCGCACGTAGTGTGTTAAAAAGGTTTCTACTATCTTGTTTTCCGGCGGCGAGACACTGATTCATCTATCTTGTACCCTCTCCATGTTTTGCTAGCCTCGACCGTTCCTTGTCTTCCATCATGGTTTGCTTGTTCCGACTTTTTTTTTTTTTTTCTTTTTTACCTTTTCGGCCACTTGCTTGTGGTGTTTGTTGTATTTCTCTCTTGGTTTTTTGCTATTTGCATGACGGTTTGTCCATTTGTCGGTTTTCTGCCTCTCGATACACCAAGTATATTTGGTGTAGTTGAACATGACAAAAAAAAAAAAAAAAAAAGGGCCTATGGTGCTCTTTTACGAACAATTTAGAACTTTTCATTAGCTCACCAAAATGTATCGGATATCCTAGCATGAAGCTTAGTGAACACCGATTAAGCACTTCTGCCTCTACGACACAACGGCCCAGCTTGCATTCTCGAAGCTCCAACCATACAAATCTGCCCATTGTTGTCACAGCCAAGACCTCCACCAGAGGACATACTGCTTTCTTACAAGATCCTACTTCAATTCTAACCATCCATCATTACGTTTTTTTCAATACAACATTGTAATTTTGTAAATAAACTCTCGAAGAGACGAATGTAACATAAAAATATATATAAAAAAAAAGAATGTGGCATACTTGTATAAAACAACAATCTTGTCTATTAGTCAACTCCAAAACTTGACTGCGTATAGTGCATACAGGTGAAACTTCATAGTGTTTGAGCAGTTGCCCCTCGCAACAAATCATATAATGGATTTTTGTACGAGCACAAAATTACGACCACCATCCTAAACAGTTCCAGAAAGCATGCCCACAAGTTTTCCTCTTCGTCGTCAAGTATGGACAGACATTCTAAAAAGCAGGCACGAAAAAGGTCAAAATTTTGACAGCTCGGGCCATGGGGTGTCCATTGCTCTGAGCTATATGGATGAAAATTTTTCTATGATTATTTGGGTATTTCCCAGCGTGCTGTAATTCCTTACCCAGAGAGAAGCTGGCAGCAACAGTTTATTGAGACCACGAAGCTCGAGTTCAAAACCAAGGGTGTCCAGTCACATCCATAAATGGGGTGGCCCAGTAGTCGCATATATACCGAGAAAACAGCTAACCATTTCTGAGGCTATTCACCATCTAGCATACGAGCTCCTTGACTTGTTGCCCCCCTGCCACTGTCTCCTGTTCGTGCTCCTCTCAAACGGATATCCATAAGTATAACTATAATACTCGGATTCTCTCCTTGAAGCACTTCTGTTCATTTCACTCACTCTTGAGGCACTTCTCATGTCCTCTTTCAAATCATACTCTTCACGCTGGAAATAAATATACACATTTAAAAAAAAGAAGGGAGATGAAGCATAAGACCGTCCAGCACTTCTGTTCATTATGAAAAAGTATGGTATTGAATCAAGAACTTCAATGATTGGAAATGCAATAGCAAATTTTAGTGGCGAAAGTAACCAACCTTTTCAGGGTCAGAAAGTATAGCATAGGCCTCCCCTATTATTTTGAACAGCCTGTCTGAATCCTTATGAACCAACTCAGCAATCTCCTTCCAAAGTCGTCCATCATCACTGCTCTCACTTCTCACCAATAACTGCCCAGCCTAGGGACATTAATAATCACCAAATATCAAAAAACGGAAGGACAAAACGGAGGCCACTCATAGTGTTTGACTGACGAAGGACCAAATAGAGGTTCAAAATCAAAGAGAGGGCAATACCTTGTCAGGATGGTGCTTGAGAGCTGCTTTTCTGTAAGCTTTCTTAATTTCAGATGCAGTGTCGGCTCGCTTTACTCCACTGGCATTCAGAAAACACATAAATCAGTAAAATAGTTTGAGTATGTAGACTGCTACTTCCTAGAAAAAGACAAGCACTAAGTTCAGGAGATCAATCTTTTCTTAGGGAAAAGACTAGTATGCTTCTCAGGCATGGCCGTCTATTAAGGGCTTGTCGGGTGCAAGCATGACACTTCTTTTTAGCCCAACAAGTAGGAAAATTTATTTCACAATATACAGTGAAGTGAACACTTGAATATCATGTTGGTGGCCAGAAATCCTGCAGTTTCTAGGCATTAGAAGATGTATGTTCACAGGATATTCAGGATATAGTAGCATGCACCAGGTTCATAAGACATCAAGGAGGTTCTTGAAAGTCCGAATATGATGTACTGTATTGATTAATTCATTCATACGCTAAAATATGTCACTGTCTTTTTTCATGCAAGGCACAAGGAAATTTGAGTATGTAAATGGAAGTTCCAAAAATCACACAAATCAGCATTGTGTCAAGAGATACATCTGGATAATAAATCAATCAAGAAATAAGAGAAGCTAATGTTAAGGTTCTTACAGAATGAGATACAGATCCAACGAGATTTCCTTTTTAGCATGTGCTTCCACTGAAGAAAGACGCTGATATGCTTGATCCAGTTCTCTATCATTGCTAGAACCGGATTGCTTCACTTTTGCAGGGGTTCGCTTTGCAAGAAAAGATACAAGCTTTTCGAGATCGGAAGCTGCTTGTTTGAAGTCCCGGATCTTCTCATACAAATTTGATCTCCTGGACAGTGCCTGCACAAAGGCATGATTCGCATGAACAAACAGTATTGTATTGTAGGTCAGAATTTTGTTTTGTTTTGTACTACATGCAACTATCCTATCAAAAATCCAGTGTCACAGAAAATGTCATCCAAAATAAAAAGCTTAGTAGTGACGCCAAAATACCAAGCATGAGCACAAAACTAGGCTGGCAGGAACGGGTGGGCTGGGGTTTGTATAAATTTCTACCCTTTTCCAGACCTGGGCCAAACCCAGTTCCCGGCCAGAGTGGTGCCCCTACCTGGCCGGGAACCCGTTTTTTAAATTATATTAGTAATCATTTTTAATATAAATTTATTTAAACAAATAATACACTTATGATATTTTATGCAATATATAATTAGGTTAATTATGCTGAATATTTTACCATTATATATAATATTATAATTATATCTAATAATATATATCATTTTGTACATAAAATTTTTTATTTTTTAATCCGGGCAAGCAGCCCGGATGGCTTTTTGGCTTGCCTGGATCCGGGCTGGACAGGCAGGCAGGCCGGGCTTTGCCCCATCCTCATACCTGCCGGATATGATCAGGTCTAAAAAATATGATCGTAGAAGCTCAGGATGTCAAAGCATAACAACATGTCCTACAAAATAACAGCAGTGCTTCACAATTTCACATAAAAAAGTGAAAATTGGAAAATTTAGAAGGGTTGCATACTCCTACTGTCCTACATCACAACAGGTACAGGGAAGTCATGATATAAGTATTAACATACGTTTCATCCTTTAATGCTGTTTAGATTTAGTTCCACGATGCAAGTTCAGTAACTAGTTCACTAATGCAACTGTTGCATTATGATCATGAAGAACCCAATTGAGCTCATATTCTCTTTCCATAATCATTGTAATGCTTAAATTATATGATTGCACCACAAACCTTAACATAATTTTCATCAAGTGCCATAGCGACACTGCAATCTGAAATGGCATCAGCAATTTGGCCAAGAACTTGGTACGCAGCAGCACGATTACAAAAGCAGACTGCTGCAAAAGGCCGTGACTCAATACTGCATGATATAGCAGAAGTATAGTAATCCACGGCTTCGGCATGTTTTCCTGATCGAAATGCTTCATTCCCTGCGTTCTACACCCCAAAGAGACTAACGTAAGTTTTCAGTGTACGATTTGTTTTCTCACCAAAATGCCTTCTACAACAGTCCGTGAAGATAAAAGTTCACATTCTGATGAAAGTTTAACAATAACGTATTAATATATTGGACTTGTTTTATTTCCTTTTCGCAAAATATTTGTACCGGAGACAAACTGACTTCTAGTTTAGTTAGCTCTTCTATGATTGTCTCCTCAGCTATCAAGATAAAAATGTCTGTCAGAAAGAGAGCACCATTTTATAATGACCTCACCAAGTAAAATATTAGATACAGAAGCAAGAAAATTATCTCCAAGGACACACTTAATATTCTTATTAACTGTTTAAGCACACTCCCAAAATATTTGTGTGGTTACTAAATTAACACCATTGAAAAATGATTAATATCATTTCCTAAAATGCTTTCATGAATCTCACACCCAAGGATCCAAAACTAATAATAACAGCGAAGCATGAGGCATACCTTGTGCTTAAGCAGCTCAGTTATGGTGACAGCTAAAGGATCTGAATCTTCAGAACTTCTCCCATGCCTAACCATCAAAAGAGAATCGGTCCATATCTCATCA
Organism: Fagopyrum homotropicum; assembly: GCA_033239125.1. Taxonomy (NCBI): domain Eukaryota; kingdom Viridiplantae; phylum Streptophyta; class Magnoliopsida; order Caryophyllales; family Polygonaceae; genus Fagopyrum; species Fagopyrum homotropicum. The sequence continues at coordinate 104,514,031 of BSWB01000002.1, forward strand.
ACTTCAAAATACTTGCATCAATGTACCTCACAGAAACAAAAAAGTGCACTAGTTTCAAGATCGGTGGCTTACTCATGCTTGTCAAGAACACCCAAAGCTGCCTCAAGCCTTCCTAGGTGAAAGTAGCACTTGGCTATGATATGCGACCTCCATGGCTTCATATTTGAGTTAGTCTTGACACTAGAAGCATTCACATTACTGTTGTCAAGAGGGATTGAAGGAAAGTTCTTGTCAGCAAAGGCAAGGGTATTCTCACACAGTTGTATGGCATCCTCATACTTCTGTACCTGTTAACATGATAAAAATAATGAGACCAAGAACAGATCATAGAGATCAACTGATTATTAATATCAACCACACAACATACCAAGCAAAGTGCCTCTGCTTTCAATTCAAACAATTTCTCCGAGTATAAACTTATCGCAATGCCCTCAGCGATTATTCCCAAAGCAGTAACAGCGCCTTCAGACGTTTTTTGCTTTACAAGCTCTTCAGCGTGACTGATATACTCAGCCACTTTCTGTGAGGCAATATAAAGGAATATTAGCTTGATCTATCATAGTTCAAAACGACTAAGATCACTTCATCCAGTTGTAAAACTAAGACAGTAAGATGATAGGAGAACTATAAAAGGTTATCATGCTTCCTGGACATTAAATTCAGAATACGAATTCACAAGCTAGGTGGATGAGTTGTAAATGAACAGAATAGAGTAGGCAACAATGAAGTGTGAAGTAACCAGTCAATAGCATATAGGAGATATACAGCTCAAAAGTTAGTAAAACAAAAACCATTAGACTATAACATAAAAGCACCTGAACCCTTTGTAGACCATCGGAGGCTGCTATAACATGCTGACGATCCAAGCATATATAGCCTCCTGACTCCATGCATTTGTTGAAACTTTGCATTGCCTCCTCTAATTCCCCCAGCATAAGATGACAACTATATGAAAAAAAAACATTACACTAAATATCAAAAAATAATACCAGAGGAAAACATACCACAAGGCCCACAATCATGGATATTTTAATACAAAAAGTAAACAGTGATTATTCTAGACCCTACTTATTTTTCTTCCGCCTGCCCACATCAGCACATCTCCAAAGAAAAATCTCTACTGAACAAAGACATTACAATAAATATCGCAAAGGATGCTTTAAAAAGACCTTATGATGGTAAAATAAAGCAAGGAATCCTAACTAAAGAGAAAACATTTAGTTCATCCAAGATACACGGCAAAGAACTCATCGCTCAATATAAAAACCCCTAGAATTCTTCTGAGAAGTAAATTCTTACTTAATATAATATGTATCCTTATTAGAAGGCTTCAAAGCAAAACTTTACAACCTATTTCAGAAACAGATAAGCTTCTAGACCCTACTTGTTTTTATTTTCTGACTTTCTGTCTACTGATATCCAAAGCAGCACTTTGATCCAGTATCTTTGATGACCGAAACTGGGAACCAAAGTACAGTGTGGCATTCACAAGAACTCATTAGACCCCGACTTTGGAAGGGAATAGATGAACTTGAAAGCAAACCAAATTACAGCATGACATGTAATTTTTCTCATTAAAAATAACTTAATGAATTAAATCAAACAGGAAACTAAATATGAAAAGTACCAGACGAAGACTGACTATAAATAAACAAATAGGGAACATAAGATAGGCCTTACTTTGCAGCTCTGATTTGTGCTTTGAGAAAGCCTGGGTCAAGTGTAACGGCCACAAGGCAGTCTTCCAAGGCTTCCCTAACCCTACCAAGAGCCATGCGAGTTGCAGCGCGATTACTGTAACAGAGGACTAGTGGTTTTACAGATGATGCCTCGCCAGAAGGTACGCTATTTATCCCCCATGTGTAAAAATTCTCAGCTTTGTTCAGATCTTCACATTTATAAGCTTGATTACCCCTAACAGAAAGAAAACACAGATTTGTAAATCACTGCTTAGCTTATACTTGCAAGTAAATACTGTACAAGCAAAATCCTATTTTGTACAAACTGTTTGATACTGCAACAACTTCAGAGTTGTAACTCAGGAATGAGAGGAAATGCATTACCATGGTGGAAGAATTACCTGAGTCTCCATTTCTCACAGGCCTCTTCTGCTGAACTTAGTGCAGACATGGACGTCGCTTCATCTGTCACCAATTTGAGTGTGGCTTTGCTTTTGGAGGGTGAAGCCTCATTTTCAGCACAAGCACTACTAGAAGGTACATGAGCAGCTTTAACCTTATATTTCTTCTTATGCAGGCGCTTTAAAGGTAATGAATGACCTTGAGTTGAAGTTGATGCAGTAAACATAAACTGCTGTGTCCCAGTTTCAGAACTCGAAGCAAACTCAATTTGAGAGTCATCGTCTTTTTTATGGCTAGCATTTGAGTAGACACCAGTTTCAGCATCACCTGAAGCTACATCTATTCCCGAGAACAGCTTGGATTGGGAATCAACATGTACAGCAGAAACATTCACATCTTTTTTACCACTTGATACACAAGAACGCCCCACAGGAGTGCAGTTGAAGTCTGTAGAAGCATATGGACTGAATTTCACACTACCCTCGGCTGAAAACTGCTCCGTATCTTTGCATTCCTCATATGGGGAAAAATCCATTGGTGAGTAGCAATCCATTGACTCTGCATTTATGTGTGGCATATCTTTATCAGATCGAGTTGCCTGCCGTAACTTCTGCTTAAGAATATCATGTTTCCCTGGCTTTCCCTTTGTTTTCTTTGACTTCGTGTCTTTAAATATTCTACTTTTGACAGCATCAGATTTTCTATCTACAGTGCACATGTTTGCAGAAAATGAAAATACATCCAAATGTGGCATTTTGAAGTCCATACTAGAGGAACTCAACCGAATTGGATTTGGATCAACCTTTTTCTCTTCTTCAGATGTAGCATGCGTTCCACATTTTGTTGCAGTTGGAAACGGAGATCTATCCACATCTTCCTTGGATTTCCCCTCGCCATTTTCTGGATTCTGAGAAAATTTGGACTTGGCAAAGACACTTGTAGTAAATACAAAACGGTTATCATCAGCAGGTCTTACACTACCATTATTCAACCCATCAATGCCTGTGTTATTTCCTGTTGCTTTCATTTTATTAACCTTGTCAGAATCTGGCAATCTAGTAGAATGAGATCTAGAGCTCTTAAAGACAAGTGTATCATTTGCATCCACATGTGCCTCAGTACTACTGAAATGCACATTCTCATCATGAACAGCCTTTGTAATATTACCAATATTTAATTTCCTCAGGTCTTCAGAGAGCTTGGCATCTGAAGGATTCCGAGATGAGCTTGTAGTAGCAGAGTCTCCTGAAACGGTCCCTTGATGGGAAGAACTTTCTTTCGTTGCCTTACCTGGTTTCTTAGCTTCTCCATATCTGTGAGTAGAATAACTGTTTCCGATATTAAATACAAAATAGTTATCCTCCTGACCCTCTCTAGAACCAACAGTCTGAGCACCCAAGTGTCCTGCACCGTAACTGGATTCTTTTATAACAAAATGATCGCTACCTACTGAAAGGTTCTCCTTATCTCCATACACAGGACCTGTTTTATTTTCAGAGTCTAGTTTGACATTTTCTTTCATCCCATGAATACCACATGTGCCTACAAAGCAAGCACTACCACCATCCCTTTCTGTCGCATAAAGGCCAGATGAAGCTGTTGACACACCAGAACCGAACACAAAACCCGCCTGATTCGGAAGTGAAGATGTTTGATCATGATCAATAGGCTGTGTCCCGACAAAATTTGTAGAATTGAGTCCCGTGCTATTGCTAGTTGCACCAAAAACAAAGCTTGAATGGACACAATTTTGGGACTCTCCACCTACACCGCTTGAAGTAGCTCTCTGACCTTCACTCTTCTTCAAACCATTGACCCATCCACTGCCAAAGATAAATTCATCAAACCTGACACTCTCTCCATCACCAACTGTTTCTAACTTCTCCTTCCTCAAGGATTCCCTATTTGCAAAACCTAAACCAGAAAAAGAATGATCACCACCACGCAGCGATCCTGCAACATTACAAAAGTTAGGTTTTTCAAATGCTCCAGGAATCACACCTACTCCATGAAAGCTAATTCTCTTTGTTTAGTACATGCGTTATTCGAGTTTGAATTTGAATCACATAAGCTACTATTCTCTTCAAAAACAAAAGAATTTGTCCGAGGCTTACCCGAGGTAGCGCTGATTTTCGTGCTGCTCTGAGATATAGACTGAAACGGGTTGTACCCTGAATCAACACCACTCGAAGGTGCCGACGATCTGGAGCATCGAGAATTAAAACCTTTTCTTACTTTAACCAGCCTCGGCTTCGATCGAACTTCCTGGGAACGCCCATTTAGAACCGAACGGCCACTGTTAAACAACCCACTGACATATTCAGACTTTACGAAAGTAGGGTTACTAGGGTACTGACAGTAGGAGGAACTATTCGGTTGGGGCGGCTCCTGGTGATTTCCCGGAACTCCGAATTCCACACTCGCAGCCGGTGACATTGCCGGCGATCGTTGCTCCGGCCAATTGTTTTGAACTCGGATTGGACGCGATCGCGAGTGAGAGGTGGGTTTGGTGAAATTAAGACAGGTTACGCGACGAAGCTTGGCCAAAACTGATGATAATAAGGCAGTTGTCGGTGGAAATTGGTGGATGTTGGAATTTGGGGATTAGGGTTTGAGGAGTAGTGTTGGAGGAGACGGGAAGGGGGTTTGCAGAGAAGGAAGGAGAGGGAGAGGAGATGCCGTTGGGGAATTGCTTTGGGTGGAATGGAAGTGAGAAAGAGACCAGAAAACAAAGGAAAGAAGTTTGAGAAGTGATGGATGCTTTTAAAACCACAAGGCGGTGGCGAAAAGGGTTTTCTCTCTTATATACTTCGACTCTTCTGGGGAATGTTGTAGGAGCGTTTCCAATTTTCAAATCTATTATTTATTTATGTACTAAGTAGTCCCGTGAACTTCCATTTAGTACAGTTTCGTTTAGTCAGCTCATCAAATATACACGTGTCACCTATTTGTTAAACCACGACACATTATTATTTAGATTAATTAATTAATTAGTTATTTTAACCATAATTATTCAAATTCAAGATCCTAACAACCTTTATTTTCAGTTCGGCTCCGATGAAGTTTAAAAATAACTTCACGGTGAAGTTCAATCGATCTAAACCGTTAACTAAATTTAAAGGCTAAGATCTTCTCATTAATTAAGGTTAGTAAATATAAAAGGTAATTTATAATAAAATAGAATTTTAATAGCACTAAATAGGGAAGGCAATATCATAAAAATCAATCAAATTTATTTTGTTATTCAAATTGATTTATTGTTCAATCTCCCTCTGTTTATTAGCATTTTAAAAAAATTGGATGCATTTCTGATTAATCGAATTGTATTTATATTGCTTCAATGTTTTTTTTTTATTTAAAGATATGTAACATATATACTACCTCATCTATCTAATTAGTATTTTAAAGTTGTTTAAAAAGACAAACGGTTTTTCAACCCTGTTCGTTTTTTTTTACTTAAGAAGTAAAAGTAATTTTATTTTCGTTTAATTAGTCTTATAAATTATTTTTTTCAAATTGTCAAAGCATACATAAAAATAAAAATATAAATATAACTAATACACGTTTTTCTTTTACTAATTAATAATATTGTTATCAATAACATTGTTAATTAGTAGAAGAATAATGAAGGAGACGTTTTAGGAAAAATAAATAAATATTTTTTTATTTATATATGATTTTTTAAATTTAAGAGGATCAATATTTATATTTTTTATAAACTATTTTTTCGATTAATCAGAAATGCATCCAATTTTTATAAATACTAATAAAAAGAGGGAGATTAAACAGTAAATCAGTTTGAATAACAAAATAAATTTGATTGATTTTAAAATATTGCCTTCCCTATTTAGTGATATTAAAATTCTATGTTATTATATATTGTCTTTTATATTTACTAACCTTAACTAATGAGGAGATCTTAGCCTTTAAATTTAGTTAACGGTTTAGATCGATTGAACTTCACCGTGAAGTTACTTTTAAACTTCATCGGAGCCGAACTGCTTTATTTTTATTAATTTTCTGTAAACGTAAAAATTACATTTTTCCCTTAATTTATATGATAAATATCCTTAAAATTTACTTTAATTTAATTATTATTATAATACCATTTAACTTTATATTATTTATTTGTTATTTAATAAAAAATCAAATTATATAAAATAAAGTAGGATTTATATCCTAACAAAATTTATTTAATTTTATATATTTTGAACTATGTTTTATAATTATATAATTTTATTTAATTATTTTTTTTTCATTATAGTTTATTAGTTCGATAATGTATAATAAAATCCATTAAAACTTACTTTAATTTTATTATTATTCTAACAACATTTCATTTTATTTTATTTATTTTAAAAATTATTTTTTTAATAAACATTTGTTTAATTTAACTTTTTTCTTAATTATAGACTATTAGTTCTTTAATATAATAAAATTCATTACAATTTACTTTTATTTGATTATTATTAATATTAAACAGATTTATTTTATTTATTTGTTTTATGTATGTATTTTAATTTTTTATTTTGTTTAATTTTAACTTTTTATTAGTTATAGATTATGAGTTCATTAATATACATTTATAAAAACTGCAAGATAATGAATCAATTTATTACGAAATTTATCTAATTTTATAAAACTATATAGTTTTTTTTCTCTAAACTAATCTAATACTACAATTAAATATACAATTAGTTACAATTTTAAAATTAGTTATTAAAGTTTAGAAAAACTTTTAATTTTACGAAGCAATTACAAGAAGAATATAATCGTGTTCCATTTGTTTTTAGTTATGCAATTTAAATCATTAAATATATTATTTAAATTTTAAAATTTACACATTTCAATAATACTATTTCTAACCTTATATTTTACATAAAAACCTTGAAAATAGTATATTATGATAAAAATAAATTTTATTATCACGTCACATAGCGTAAAAATTTAACCTACAAACCTTGAATTTAGTACATTTAGCTGCTATAATTTAACAAATCCCGTGCAAGGTACGGGTTTGAAAACTAGTACATACTAAAAGAGAGTACGTATTGGGATGACGTGGCGAGTTAGGAAAACAGTAATCAAATGGAGCTCCCACAATTTTTTGGCCAATAAATCTTTATTTTTTAAGTTACAGAATCTTTTTTTATTGTACGTAATTTTTTTTTTCCAACCGACCTATTTTTTGGCAAAAAAATCTTTATTTTAAAACTATTTTTTTAAGATAGGGAATCTTTTGTTAACATCATCATCTATTTACGTTAAATTTTTTGAACGATTTTGTTATCCCACATCCATAGGTGCTAAAGTTGATGGTTTTAGAACGATTTTGTTATCCCACAATTTTTTGAACGATTTTTTTTTAAGATATGGAGTCTTTAAGAGTATACAAACAATACATTTTTTAGCCTTTTGGTTAAGTTCAACTATAATTATTATTCATATCAGAATAATATTTTATTTTTGGAATCGTTAACCTACAATTATGTTGGTCATAATGTCCTTCTCTAAAGTAATCGTACACCTAAAGTTTTATTTTTAGGGAACAATAATCGTACCCCTAAAGTTTTATTTTTAGGGAAAATTTTATTTTTGGGAACATTAACTCACAATCATATCTGCGATGTGGAAGTAGTAATCAAATCATATTTGCGATGCGGAAGTAGTAATCAAATGGAGCTATATTTTAAGCCAGCGAATCTTTTTAAGCTAGGGAATCTTTTGTTATCAGCATCATCTATTTACATTAAAATTTTTGAACGATTTTGTTATCCCACCTCGATTAGCTACTAAAGTTGATGGTTTTAGAACTTGTATAAATAGGAAGTCTTTATACAAATAATACATTTCTTAGCCTTTTGGTTAAGTTCAACTATAATTATTATTCATATCAGAATAATATTTTATTTTTGGATCTTTAACTTAAAATTATGTGGGTCATAATATTCTTACATAAAGTAATCGTACACCTAAATTTTTATTTTTAGGAAAGATTTTATTTTGGGAACATTAACCTACAATTATGTGGGTCATAATGTTCTTCCTTAAAGTAATCCTATTTAGTTAAATTTTTTGAGGGTTTTTGCTGTCCCACATCGATTAGCTATTAAGCTTGATAGTTTTGGAGCTTGTATAGAACTTGTATAAATAGGGAGTCTACATACTCGCTGACGTGGCGCTGTGGAGACAGTATTTTTAAAATAGAGCTCCCACAATTAACGCTATTAAATGTTTTCTTTTTAAGTCCAAAATTTTTTTTGTAACCTATTTGTTTCGAAAATATCTTTTCTCCTAAAAAAACTTTTAAGCCAGAGAATATTTATTTTATAAACTATTTTTTTAAGCCAGAGAATCTTTATTTATTAAACTAACAATCTATTATTAGAAAATTTCACGTAACTTTTTTTTGGTTTCCCAAACCTATTTTTTGCGACAAAAAATCTTTAATTTAAACTATTTTTTTTAATCTAAGAAATCTTTTGTTATCAATGTTAAATTTTGGGATCGTAAACCTACAATTATGTAGGTCATAATGTTCTTCCCTAAGTAATCGTACCCCTAAAGTTTTATTTTTAAGAAAGAGTAATCATATCCCTAAAGTTTTATTTTTAGGGAAATATTTTATTTTTTGGAACATTAACCTACAATTATATGGGTCATAATGTTCTTCCCCAAAGTAATCTTGGAATTTGACGTTTGAATAATGTTTTATTTTTTGGATCGTTAACCTACAATTATGTGGGGCACAATACATTTTTTGCCAATAAATTTTTATTTTGAACTATTTAACGTTAATTTTTATTGTTGAAAACAATATATTTTTGGGACAATTTTTTAATTAAAAATAAATGTACTCCGATTTTTTTTTCTGTTAGTTTTCGATCTCTATTTACGTTAAATATTTTCACGTTATTTTGGTTAAATAATCCCTAAAGTTTATTTTTTAGAGAAAATTTTTCTTTTTTTTTTCAAATGATTATTAGGATGATCTATTTACGTTAAACTTTTTGTGCGATTTTTGTTATCCCACATCGATTAGCTACTAAAGTTGATGGTTTTAGACCTTGTATAAATAAAGAGTCGAAGGATTATACGAATAATACATTTCTTGGCCTTTTGGTTAAGTTCAAGTATAATTATTATTCATATCGGAATAATATTTTATTTTTGGGATCGTTAACTTACAATTATGTGGGCAGATTTTATTTTTGAGATCGTTAACCTACAATTATGTGGGTCATAATCTTCTTTCCTAAAGTAATTTTGACTTTTTGGTTATGTTCGATTTCTATTTACGTTAATTATTTTCACGTTACTTTTATCTAACTAACCGTACCTCTAAAGTTTTATTTTTAGGAAATATTTTTTTTCTCAAATTAATATCGAAATGATCTATTTAGTTAAATTTTTTGAGGGTTTTTGTTGTCCCACATCGATTAGCTACTAAGCTTAATGATTTTAGAAGTTGTATAAATAGAGAGTCTAAAAAGTATACAAATAATACATTTCTTGGTGTTTTGGTTAAGTTCAAGTATAATTACTATTCATATGTGAATAATGTTGACGTGGCGCCTCACCGGTTTTTTTCCGGATTAAATATTTTATCAAATTACAAATTAAGCCAACAAATCTTTTTTTATTACACCATAATTATTTTGTAAAATATGGAATTTTCTATTTCACATCGATTATCAAGAAAATATGACCCTTTGAGAAGTTGTATAAATAAATACAAAAAGTTTGAAGATTAATGTTATCTTGTGAGTTTATAATTATTTCGTTTTCTATCAATAATATCAAGCGATCATAACTTTTGAGTTTACACTTATATCAAGTTTATCTTCTTCTTTTCCAAAATCAGATTGTCGCGCATGTTTTCGAGGTTTCACGACAAATGTTATCTTCTGGGCTTGTATTATATTATATTTGCACAATTTTATTTATTTTTTGAATTAATTTATTTTGAATATATTTTTGCATTGCATAGATATCTTTTATTATTTGACATTTATTAAAATCACATATTTATTTTTTGACATTTATTAATATTGTGGTTTTTATAATATAGATATAGTGAATACTTTTGGTTTGGTATGCTCCCAGATATAGTCATATTTATATGACGAACTAGGTCAATAATTATGTTGTTATTATTTAATAAGCGTATACTTTAATACATAAACATTCATAATCAAATCAACAAAATATAATAAGAAAATGACATCTACAAAAAATTATTCGCACAAAAAAATTAACAAAAAAAATACATTTTCAAATACCCGTGCAAGGCACGGGCACTAAACTAGTTATTGTTCAAATGCATGCTTCTGGTTTAAATTACACAAACACGTCCCTACTTTAGGATAACTTACATAATATAACTACAATTTATCAACGCAATTACGTTTAACCCTCACTACCTAGATTTGTCCATAATTCAAAGCTTGCGTGTTTTGTAGACATTCAAAAAAAATGACAACATACTCGTGTCTCTGGTAAAATGAGACCGGGTATCCTCCGTGATTTTACATGCGCTTTATTAAGAAATATGAATACAGTCATCACATTGAACAACCCGGCCCCTAACATCGTAATGCCAAAAAGTGTAAACAACCTCCAATGGATCAAAAAATACTTTTAATTCAATGTTATAACTGAAAGGTAAGCTAGCTCCGCGACGTTATTCTCTTCACGGACTCATGTAACAATACTAGATAACATATATCTTCTAAGGAAGCTTTGACATTGTTGCACCAGGCTCGCGAGTGGATGTCACCCAAGCATTTTCTTATTCAGAATGTTAATACAGTTGGGAATTTGTTTCTAGAATCATCCTTTTGTAACCACACTCTCAAGCCAACTTCAAACCATGGAACATCCCCAAAGAGTTGATTTGGGAACCGCACATCAGCCTAAGTTGGCTGCAAATCCCCAATGTCACTCACCCATGTTTTTTAATAGCGCACCATCCGTCGTTGCGTGTCCATTGTTGTGCAAGACCCCATCCGTGCTGATTTTCATTCAATCCTCAATTGGTGTTTCTTAGTGTTCTGTTATACTCTGCGCACCTTGTGCTTTCTATGTTGAATCTTGCCTTTTTAGGCTTTAGTGTATTCTTTTGTTTGTGCCACAATGAAGTTATCTTCTTCGGTCCTCCAAGAATCGTTCATAGTCGTGTTATGTTTCTACAGTCCCTAAAAGTGAGGCTCAATATCTCTTCTCGCACCGCATAAAACACACGGGGGACTCTACTAGATGTCTTTTGACTCTTTCGACATTCGTATATAATCCACCGGCTAGTAGCCGTCACATGAAGCATCACACCCTCTTTTGACTTTTTAACTACCACACTTTAGCATACACCTCCCTATTTGCAAATATGCATTCCCTCTTCACCCCTGGTGGTTGTATAGTTTGAGCTAACCATGTAATGTCTATTCTAGTGCCATTTCAGCTCAATTCATCCTTTATCCTTGGATCCAACGATATTGTCACCATAGCTAATAGCAATAATATAATGTAGTAGTTGAGAGTAGACTCGCAAAACTCCTTCATCTCCACCTATATCCCAATGCACCCTAACTATCTTGTCTCGTTCTTCCTCTAGGACTAATTGTGTGGTTATCTCCAAAAGCAAGATCTCCCAATCTAGATATCGTGCCAAAATCTGATTGATCGTTGTTCCTTAGAACCCACCTAGTCTCCCCTCTAATCATATTCTTAAATCATTTGTTGATACTCCTCCAAACCACCGATGGGGTTGATTGTTACCCCGTATATACTTCTCCTTTTACACCGAGACCTACAAGGTACTTTCTTCATTCACAAATGATGTGGGATAATGATATAAGCTCAAAAATCACATAAAACCACAAGTGCACGACCATTGTCAATGTAGCATATGATTTATAGCATTAATGTCGAATTCTACAAGAATTCTATATAGTTTGATTGAGATCGAGTTCAAGGAAAATTTAAGTGTTTAAAAGAAAGTAAAAGGGGTGATCAATAGATCAATGATGAAGATTTGTTGTGTGACCAAGATCAAGTAACAAACAAGTGATTAAATATAAGAGAAAACACTAGGTTTAGGGGCTAATCCTCCCAAACCATAACTAGCTATCATGCTTAAGAAGTAATATTCAATCAATGAAGGGTAATGACATGTAATTAGGTGAATTATCAAAGCATCATAATCCTCTATTGAAGCTCATATGATAGCTTATGTCAATCAAGTTATGTTATGATCAAGCCACAACTCAATTAACTAAGCTTTAAGTCACAATCATGACCATACAAAATAACATAAGTATCACATGGTGTTTTCTATTTGCATACATTATAAGCATAATCATAACATGGATAAATTATCACTAGTAGAATTAATCATCCTTTCGGTCCCATCTAATTCTACTCTAGCATGATAGGGATCTAAATAATGCATATTCATCCTCATATTACCTTGTAAGTCTCAATTTAGATGATTAATCTAGCAATCAATCATCCATGCCGGGAAGGATACAATGATTTAACAAGTAGATTCAAGCTAGTCAAAGTCTAAACCAACAACATTGATGTACATCCAACATGAATGAATGATAAATCCAAATTTTTTGTTCCTCCTATATGCTACTAATCATGCTTGAATTTCCTTCATACCATGAATAAACATAAAAGCAATACTAATGTAGCATGATTTGGTGATTTTCACCCCAAAACCTAGATGGTAAACTGCTTAGTTGTCAAAAACTCAAGTAGAATAACAATATAAATAAAATGTCACGATGAGAAATAAGACAACAAAATAGAGTTTTAAGAAAAAGAAAGGAAGGATTTGGGTTGCCAATCAAAAGTTATGAGCAAAACAAGTTGAAGGAATGAAGAACAAGCTGAAAATATGAAGAACACCAAACGTATCCTTGATTTGATCCAAATTCCATCCTAATGTATCTCCAAAACTAGTTCTAAATCTAAATAGACTAGCTAAGAGAGTAGATTAAGAAGTATATGAAGAGGTGATGCAATTACATTCAGCCAAGGGCCCTTATATAAGCTTCTAGCGATGTGGTCCCCCTAAGGATCAAGTGGATCAACTTGCAAAGTTTGTTAGGAAGATGCTGCTAGAAATAGTTGATCCAAAAACTCGAGTTTGTAGATAACTCCCTCGAGTTTTCCCACCAACTTAAGCTCATGAACTTGGCTCTAGGTAATCCTTCAACGTGGGTCGAGTGGAATGCAACTCGAGGGACAACTCGAGGGACATTGGAGTTCTTCTCCATTTGTGTGTTCTTAGCTCGAGTGACAAGTCTTTTTCTCTCGAGTTGTTATGTCCTCTTGGGTCGAGTTGTTGATAAACTCAAGGGACCTTGAACTTTCTTCACTTTTGGCTTCTTGGTCCGAGTTTCCTTGTCTTCTTAGTATGAGTTGTTGGCAACTTGAGGGCCTTCCTTAGTGTTTTTATTAGCTTAGTTGGCTTCATGCTTGCATCCTTGGTTGCTTTTCCTCCTTACTTTGCTCATGTTATGGATGGCGAGATAATGTAAGATTCTTGGATTCCTTGGATGACTTGTATATCTTCATTTAAGCTCCATTTGTTTTTTCCAAAATACTGTTCGCTCCAAAAGGTGTGTGCAAGGTTTAAATTTATAACCCTAGACGTAAGCTTAAAACAAGGATGCGAACCCGCAGTGTACGGGTCAATCGTAGTAAAAAGCAAGAAATTCCAGGGGTCGATCACAAGGACTTAGTAAAACAAAGTCCAATTACGGTATGCTTATGTAAATACTAACCACAAGAGGTGATCAAAACAATCAAAGATGATAAAGAAGTCAATAAAGCAAACATGCAATTCTAGGGATTAAAGCATCTAGTTGTGGTTCCAACTCAAGATCTAAAGATAAGCGGACAAAGCTGAGGTTTTTGCATAGGGAAGGTGTTTCTAATGTGGAATAGATCACCGGGTAAGTCTCACTACTCACTAATCCTAAACCGTAACTCCTATTACGGGGTAAGTCTCAAGGAATTAAGATAAAGAACTATAACCTCAAACTAACACACCATCCAAGGGAATAGAATTAACCTTTACCGGGTAAGTCTCAGGCTAACTCACAAAGATGGGATGAAAGCACACTCAAACCCCAATAAAGGATAAACCTTTATTACCTATACTTATGATCTTAGGTACACAAACTAAGGAATTACCGGGGAAATCTCATCCTAAGCTTGCATTGAACCAGGAAAGGTGTAATAAGAATAGGATTTGGCAAACTCTAACACTTAACTCTCAGTTTAGGATCAGATAAGTCACCTCGGTCAGCCAAATTCCACCCCGGCCGAGATGTTCATTGACTGAGCGAGATGCTTAGGGTTAAGGTTAAAGACTCGAACTTTCAGGGTCCTACTGGAATCTAAGATTATTCTATCATTGTTTTTCCCACAACCTTAAGCCAATCACCCTAGAATCACACAAGGAAATTAGCTACTCATCATCATGAAAGCAATAATCAAATGTATGGGAAGAAGGTGAATATTTGAACAAGAAGAATTTAATGTAAAGACTTCAATAACTGAATCAAATATCACAACAAAAACGTTCTTTGGATAGAAATCCAACAAGGCAAGACAACAAGGAAGGGAATCTAAGATGATCTTACAAAATCCTTCAAAAGATATAAAAGCTACAATCTTCCTTCTTCAACCTTCAAAAAGGTTCTTCAAATCTCCCAACTGGAGTATGGCTGCTGCGTGCTATCGGTATAAGCGGGATATAGCATGATATGGATTTGTGGAAAATCCAACCCTTTTTATAGGAAATTTACCCTCCAATGATAAGATATCTTAGAAAGATCTTTTCCCATAAAAATAGGTAAAATATAGGATCTGAATTATCTTCTTCCTTCCAGGAGCCAAGCCCAAAAATATAAGATCTCTTTCCAAAGATAAAAGATCTCAGCCAAGAATAAAATATTCTCGCCGCGTCCCAGGTGTTCGCCTCGGTCGAGTCGACTTCTCTGGATCACCTCGGTCAAGGTGAATCTGTGGTCAACCGAGATGAGTCACAACTGAATGTGAAATCTCTCAAATCTGGTCCAAAGTAAATCTTTAATCCATGACTATGCTTCCTGGATGGTTCTTTATGTTCCTGGATGTAGCTCCAATGACTCCATAGCTCCTTTTGCTCCTTTTTGATGCAAAACGTGCCATTTTACCTACGATTACAACAAAACTAGGTGTAGACCTCGATTCCCGCAAAGGTAGATGAAACGGTAATATAATCACATATTATACGTACAAACATGCAGATTATGAAAGATAAAACGTCCAAACAAACCCCAAAATATAGACTATAATTCATGCTATCAAAATACCCCATACTTAGCCCTTGCTTGTCCCCAAGCAAGTTCCACATATAGAAGACAAGATAGAATGGATTATAAGTCAAGAAAATCAATGAAAAGTCTTTCAAAACATTTTTATGGTGTGCTACAATCATAGATCACTCTAAGAGAATACTTCATGGAATTTAAAAATCAAAATATGATCAAAACATTTTATAAATATAAGCAAGTTGTTCATCTTTGCATAAAATCATAGAATGCATAATAAGTCATAATTATCGAAATTAATCATGCATAATCTAGTTTAAACCACTAAGTCAATCAACAAGCTCAAGGTCTCAAGGGCTTCCCAAAAAAAAGGTCAAGAAACGTGTAGGGTAGGGATGTATGTAAGGTAATGTGGTGCTAGAATCCGGGAAAAGGATGAACTTCACTTTCACTTTGACTTGCAACATCTTCCACCCATAAGCTTTGCTTATCTCACACTTTTTCTTTTACTTTACTTTTTGGGATGCATGGACAGAGGTGCACAATAACCGAAGCCTAAGAAATCAACAATCATCAATTTCTTGAGATGCATCAAACCCTTGATGCACATACCATGACCCGTTAGGAATATCGCTCACTCCAACTTTGGCAAGACACAAACACCCGGCTATGTGAATGGTGCCGAGTTACTCATCACTAGTACAAATAGTGGTGGTAGACCCCGGTTTTTTAATACATGAGACCCCGGTTGTAGGAGCGGGGTTAACGGAGGCGAGGTAATGGACTTCGAACCTCGGTAAACGTCACCGTGTTATAATTTTCGGACCCCGGTTATTAAAGTTAAAACGGGGTATAAGTTCAAAAAATACAAAAAATAGTGAAAATTCTCGGACCCCGGTTATTTGTAAAAAACCGGGGTCTGGGCCTTTTAAAAAATTAAAAAAAAATGTCGGACCACGGTTTAAGCTAATAACCGTGGTCCCATCTCATTTTATTTTAAAAAAAATCTCGGACCAACCGTGGTCCCATTTTATTTTTACAAATATTTTCAGCTCGTAATTAATAGAAAAGAGCATTGTCGAGGCATGTTTCTGGACATATTTCTACAAAAGTTGCTTGTGAATCAACTCTAGAGTTAAGGGAGCAGATTTTCCATTTGCACATGTCAAGGTATTACAAAATCTGCCTTTTTAAAGATTGTTCCAAACACTAGTATGCCGACTCCAAGTCACTGCTGCATATAATGCAAATTCCAAAGTTAAATCAAGATGTATGTTAGGGATATATATAGCATCATTTCAAAGGAAAATACAGCTTTAGCATACGTGTAATCAAGACTAACTAATAAAAAATATATAGTCTAATAAGAGATCCACTCCATAGATGGACCCCCCCTTGTTGTTTGATGAGTTGGCTGCTCAAGTATAGCTTTTACTTGTATATTTTTCCTTGGTCAATATCTGTTATAGTAATAAACCAACAAAACTCTTGAGAGTTCTCCAATTTATAATTGTATCTATCATTAACAAGACGAGAAGTAGCTATTAAATGGGTAATATTTGTAACTTCAACCTCATTGTTAAAGCCACATGCTATCACTTATAAAATAATAAATCCCTCATTGTTAACCTAAATAAAGGTAACTTTAATGGATATACCACAAGGATTTTCAAGCTTTACTATGTTCAATATGACATTTAACTTATATAGCTATAAATCACTTGTTCAATAGTAAAACCTGTACATGCAACCCAAATGTATAGAAGAATGCAAAAGTTCGAGCATGCAACCCAAGTGTATAGAAGAATGTAAAACCGTACTGAATTATGGACAAGTCGTAAGATCACCTGAACGCTCCTCATGACATCTTGTTCAATAGCTATAAATCACTTGTACATGCAACCCAATTGTATAGAAGAATGAAAAAGTTCGAGCATACCTGCAAAGATTGAATGTTAACAAATGAAAAACGGAATTTCAGTGAATGTCTTGAAGAATCCTTATTAGTGACATATATTGCCTCCATAAATCGAAGACCGACGATAAATCAATAATTTACATCACATAAGCATAAAACATAGTACTTATAAGCACTATTAACCTCAATGTCAGATTCAGCAGAGGATAAACTTGTGCATCTTATCACTTATGTGTGAGAGATATCAATTCACTATGTTTTCTGTAAGCAGAAACCGATCCTCTTATACAGTAAACCTCGATTGATTCAGAAGGAGTTAGGATACAAAGTAATAGTTATGACCTAAAGTTTGATATTGTAAAGAAGCTTCCAGGCCTTTAATTAGTCGTCCCTTTCATCTATTCCCTGCGTTTTATAGTAAGTGTCATTCTAGCCTGGATTTGTTTAAAAAGATAATCATCATCCTAGATTCTAAGGCATCTTTTTCACACATTTACCCTTGTAAGGATTAGTAGATTAGTATAACGTACTTGCATTTTCGATGTTAGAGTGGAGTAATAGATAAGTGCAATGGTACACATGATAGTTTTCGTAAGATGTTTAAAAATTACTAAGATGACAAATATAATAATTCGAAGGGACTATATGTCGATCAATCCATTTTTATCAGGGTCGATAGATTACCGTGTTGTGTGAGCTACTCTAGACAACCATCAAAAGAGATAGTAAAATTTTGGTTATGAGGTAGTAAAATTGTCGTATCGAAAGATATACTACAATTTTTAATTCTTCTCTGTTCTGTTATATTTATTCTTCTAGCTCCCTTTGCATCAAGCTTTCTAAACAATTGGAGATCAGGTTGTTAAAGAACATACTTGTTTCCCATGAGGAAGCGTCCACTTGTCAAGATAATTTTGTCCCTGATGCCCAGATGCTTATACCTTTGATCTCTTTCCTGATCATGATTAAGTAACATAAATCAGAAGCTTAAAAAAACATTTTCTCAAGATTATATTCCTGGACATAACTTCTTCTTGTACTTCGATTCAACATCTGATCCAAAACCACTTTCTAAGTCTTCCAAGTGCTGTAAATACAACAAACATGTCATAATGATAACATAAAGATGTTATTAGGCAATAATAACCTAGTATTCTGAGAACACAACTTTTTTGAACCTCTAGACACTACTTTCTCAAGATTATAGTCTTGGGCATAACGTATCTTTATCTATAATTTCACATTATCTGCCTTCGTTTTAAGGGCGATCAACAATTTGCTAGCTACATTTCCACTGTTAAATCACAAACAGGTACACAAAATAAGCTTACCAAACTCCAAAAAAGGAGAGCAACAAACAAGATAGCAATTTCCGATGAGGCAATCAATTCAGGAGTATCGCCATTCAACTTTGAGAACAACATCAGGAAATATTTCTGAACAAAAGAACTGCCTACATTATGACATGAGGACAAAATTTAAGACACCCGAGTAGTTCAAAAGCGATCCTAAATACTTTTCTTCATTCAGAATAGGAAAGTGCTACAAATGACGTTACCAAATCCCAATTAAAATTTTAAGTCAAAGAATATAAACTCCATTTTATATTGTGATACAAAGAAAAGATCAGATAGGCCTCACAAGTTGAAGCCCATTTTCAATGTCATAGACTCAACACCAATCACAAGTTGAACACCAGACACAAGTTGAATACCAGTCAAAGTTCACCAACAAACACACATCAACGATATCACAAACACATTCAAATCCAGAATCAACCAGTATCACACAATTACAAAATACTGAATCCTAATACCGAAGTCCAAAGGCATCAAAACATGAATAGGAAAATTAGATAATGAGTTGGGGGACACCAAACCTTCCTCCACGAGTTGATTTTCGCCATCCTTCAAAACTTGGGGTAAGAAGAAAAATTGAAAATCTGAAACAAAATAAAGAGAATACAAGTAAAGCAATGGAATAAATCAAACCATGACCTACAATTACAAACCTTGAAACCCAAATACTAAATGCAAGCTTCACTCGATAAAACCCAAAATTCAACTCATAAGAGGCTATCAGGATGGCCAGTAGTTGAGACATACCGCTCGAAGACGTTGCTTTCATCCACCAGACCCGTTGAGAACCCATCCATGGCGTTTGTTTTGCAGAGATCTAACGCAAGAAGAAGAAAAAACGCAATATAAAATCAAAATACATCATAAAACTAATCACATTAAGGAAATCATAAACACAACTAAATCATCGTCATCATCCATAAAATTGAACAATCTGACCGACAATTAGGGTTATGATTTTTCTCAAACATAGTTAGGGCCACCAGCAACAAAAAATAGGAGGAACTGTATGTGAACGAGGCAAGGCGAGCGGCGGCAACATCAACGTGTGTGAGGACCTTCATCATCACCGCCGTCGTCCTATAGAGATTTTAGGTATAGGCATTTGATTGAAGATCTGTAGAGAGAGTTTGGGAATAGATCGACTTTGGAAAAAGATAATAATGGGTGATTTTTTTATGTTTAAGGTTGAAGATACTACTAGAACCACGGTTTACTAATATTACCGTGGTCCGTGAGCCAAAAAAAATATTACACCGCGGTTCTGAAAAGTGAACCGGGGTCCGATTATATGTCACCCCGGTTTAAATGGAAAACCGTAGTCCGAGTTTTATGCTTACCACGGTTTTTAAAAACCGTTCCATTTCTAGCGTGGTCTACCCCCATTATTTGTACTAGTGCATCTTCATGATTGACTTCCCCAAACCTATTATTACTTTCTAACACTTTCACTTCCAGCCAACTTCTCAACTTTAACTTCACTTGCTTTCACCACTTCGCTTGCTTCCAAATTCCCGGATAGGTAAAGGGAGGCAAAATGTATATGAGGGGCTAAGCATGATCAAGAAGAAGAAGAGAGAAGAATGAATTGCCTTGGTCTTTCCAGGAAGAAAGTGAGAGAACTTATCTTGCGGTGTCAACCTTCAAATTCAACATAATTTAGACAAAAACAAAGTATTAAACATGTCAATAATTTCAAACAAAGCATTTAGCAACTTAAACATATTATAAAACCTTTCAAACACATAAAGAATTTCAAAACCAGTCAGTAAACAAGATCTTCACTGAGATCATATCCAGATAAGAAGCACAAAAATCGTTTCGAAAACTCTCAGTTAACCCACCTCGGTCGAGGTGTTCTTAGGTCAACCGAGGTGAAACACCTCGTTCGGCCAGAACTCCACCGGTCGAGGTCAAAATTTTTTTTTTAAAACCAGTTTTCTTTCAGTTTCGACGTTTTTCTCAATCAAATAACCTGTAAGTATGCATGTAATCTCAGATAAACACATAGATGCAAAAGTGAAGCATAAATATAAATATCCGGTCAAATAGAGTCATACATCGAATAAATGTCAAATACATCAAATAAAACACCCCATACTTGGGACACACTGTCCCAGTGGGTCAAAATAAGTCTAAGGTAAAAGTACTAACCGGATAATAAGCTGAACTGCATAAAAATAAGAAAAGAAAATCCTACAGCTCTCAGTAGTCACGATCCGGTGGTGGTGGTGGTAGCACATACGGATACTGGGATGGGTCGAACGGATAACCCATGATGTGCTCAAACTGGATCTGGGCCATCATGTGCTGGTAATGCTGCCGCTCCTGCATCTCGCGGATATCCAGTGACAAAGCAGCATATGAATCAATAACCTGATCCGTCAGGTCGTCGATCCGACTGTGAGCCGCTGAATCTCTGTGTCGGCGTGTCCTACGCCTAGCAGGTCTCAGTGGTGAAGTAGCAGGTGCAGGCTCAGTATCCTCATCATCCAGATCTATAACTGGTGTGCTCGTCCCTGCAGTATCTGTCCCTGTATCCATCGGGACTCCACCCTCTCTCTCATCAACTGTCTCCTCATCATCTGCCTCCTCCTCAGCTGGGGCAGCTGCTGCCTCTCTGTAATCCTCCATTAGTGGAGCCCAAGCGATCTGCCAATAATGTGGGTCAAAAACAGTAAACTGGGCAGACCACCTGATCCCCTGTGGTGCAGTCAGCTCCCACGGTATAGCCACGTACGGTGTAGTCAGACCTCGGGGAACCAGAATCCGCCGAGTGATCATCTCCTGTAGCCCAAGCGGCTTGGCAGCCGCCACCATCGTGCAAGCGTTGAGATCCATGTCTTGATAACTAGCTATGTGGGTGACAAGCCCTCCGCAGCAGATGTCTCCCTTCGCCTTGGCCTTGATCTTGTGCAGATTCTCTGCCAGCATCAAGCCAAAGTCCGGGATACCCCTAGTAACCATGCAGTATAAACTGAAAAGCTCTCCCTGTCGGATCTTCAGGGGCGTCTTAGTACGCGCCAGAAGTGTCTCGCTGAATATCCAGTGGGCTAACCTAAAGGCTAAATGGAAGATGACCTTCTCCCTGGAATCTCTAGGGCGCCATCTGTCTGTGTGCTCAACCACGTGAGCAATCTGTCCCCAAAACTCCCTAGCTACAGATCGGGACGGGAAGTCAACAACAGTGGGCTCAGGAAAGCCAAAAATCTCTCTCCAGTACTCTAGTGGCACTAAGAAGTTCCGGTTCATCAACCGGTACTTCATAGATCTCTCTGTGGGGAGGTAGGTGAATGAGCTAACGAACTCTAAGGTGGGCTCCAAATAGGCTGGGGCTCGGATCTCAGTAAACTGATCCAGCCCTACAGTGGATATCATCCTCCTAAGGTCTCCGTCTACCTGGAGGCAATCAAAAGCAGACACGTCCAGGAAGCGTGGTGCAATCACTGGACGGTGTAGTCAGCTCCCACGGCATAGCCACGTACGGTGTAGTCAGACCTCGGGGAACCAGAATCCGCCGAGTGATCATCTCCTGTAGCCCAAGCGGCTTGGCAGCCGCCACCATCGTGCAAGCGCTGAGATCCATGTCTTGATAACTAGCTATGTGGGTGACAAACCCTCCGCAGCAGATGTCTCCCTTCGCCTTGGCCTTGATCTTGTGCAGATTCTCTGCCAGCATCAAGCCAAAGTCCGGGATACCCCTAGTAACCATGCAGTATAAACTGAAAAGCTCTCCCTGTCGGATCTTCTGGGGCGTCTCAGTACGCGCCAGAAGTGTCTCGCTGAATATCCAGTGGGCTAACCTAAAGGCTAAATGGAAGATGACCTTCTCCCTGGAATCTCTAGGGCGCCATCTGTCTGTGTGCTCAACCACGTGAGCAATCTGTCCCCAAAACTCCCTAGCTACAGATCGGGACGGGAAGTCAACAGCAGTGGGCTCAGGAAAGCCAAAAATCTCTCTCCAGTACTCTAGTGGCACTAAGAAGTTCCGGTTCATCAACCGGTACTTCACAGATCTCTCTGTGGGGAGGTAGGTGAATGAGCTAACGAACTCTAAGGTGGGCTCCAAATAGGCTGGGGCTCGGATCTCAGTAAACTGATCCAGCCCTACAGTGGATATCATCCTCCTAAGGTCTCCGTCTACCTGGAGGCAATCAAAAGCAGACACGTCCAGGAAGCGTGGTGCAATCACTGGACGGTGTAGTCAGCTCCCACGACATAGCCACGTACGGTGTAGTCAGACCTCGGGGAACCAGAATCCGCTGAGTGATCATCTCCTGTAGCCCAAGCGGCTTGGCAGCCGCCACCATCGTGCAAGCACTAAGATCCATGTCTTGATAACTAGCTATGTGGGTGACAAGCCCTCCGCAGCAGATGTCTCCCTTCGCCTTGGCCTTGATCTTGTGCAGATTCTCTGCCAGCATCAAGCCAAAGTCCGGGATACCCCTAGTAACCATGCAGTATAAACTGAAAAGCTCTCCCTGTCGGATCTTCTGGGGCGTCTCAGTACGCGCCAGAAGTGTCTCGCTGAATATCTTGTGGGCTAACCTAAAGGCTAAATGGAAGATGACCTTCTCCCTGGAATCTCTAGGGCGCCATCTGTCTGTGTGCTCAACCACGTGAGCAATCTGTCCCCAAAACTCCCTAGCTACAGATCGGGACGGGAAGTCAACAGCAGTGGGCTCAGGAAAGCCAAAAATCTCTCTCCAGTACTCTAGTGGCACTAAGAAGTTCCGGTTCATCAACCGGTACTTCACAGATCTCTCTGTGGGGAGGTAGGTGAATGAGCTAACGAACTCTAAGGTGGGCTCCAAATAGGCTGGGGCTCGGATCTCAGTAAACTGATCCAGCCCTATAGTGGATATCATCCTCCTAAGGTCTCCGTCTACCTGGAGGCAATCAAAAGCAGACACGTCCAGGAAGCGTGGTGCAATCACTGGACGGTGTAGTCAGCTCCCACGGCATAGCCACGTACGGTGTAGTCAGACCTCGGGGAACCAGAATCCGCCGAGTGATCATCTCCTGTAGCCCAAGCGGCTTGGCAGCCGCCACCATCGTGCAAGCGCTGAGATCCATGTCTTGATAACTAGCTATGTGGGTGACAAGCCCTCCGCAGCAGATGTCTCCCTTCGCCTTGGCCTTGATCTTGTGCAGATTCTCTGCCAGCATCAAGCCAAAGTCCGGGATACCCCTAGTAACCATGCAGTATAAACTGAAAAGCTCTCCCTGTCGGATCTTCTGGGGCGTCTCAGTACGCGCCAGAAGTGTCTCGCTGAATATCCAGTGGGCTAACCTAAAGGCTAAATGGAAGATGACCTTCTCCCTGGAATCTCTAGGGCGCCATCTGTCTGTGTGCTCAACCACGTGAGCAATCTGTCCCCAAAACTCCCTAGCTACAGATCGGGACGGGAAGTCAACAACAGTGGGCTCAGGAAAGCCAAAAATCTCTCTCCAGTACTCTAGTGGCACTAAGAAGTTCCGGTTCATCAACCGGTACTTCACAGATCTCTCTGTGGGGAGGTAGGTGAATGAGCTAACGAACTCTAAGGTGGGCTCCAAATAGGCTGGGGCTCGGATCTCAGTAAACTGATCCAGCCCTACAGTGGATATCATCCTCCTAAGGTCTCCGTCTACCTGGAGGCAATCAAAAGCAGACACGTCCAGGAAGCGTGGTGCAATCACTGGACGGTGTAGTCAGCTCCCACGGCATAGCCACGTACGGTGTAGTCAGACCTCGGGGAACCAGAATCCGCCGAGTGATCATCTCCTGTAGCCCAAGCGGCTTGGCAGCCGCCACCATCGTGCAAGCGCTGAGATCCATGTCTTGATAACTAGCTATGTGGGTGACAAGCCCTCCGCAGCAGATGTCTCCCTTCGCCTTGGCCTTGATCTTGTGCAGATTCTCTGCCAGCATCAAGCCAAAGTCCGGGATACCCCTAGTAACCATGCAGTATAAACTGAAAAGCTCTCCCTGTCGGATCTTCTGGGGCGTCTCAGTACGCGCCAGAAGTGTCTCGCTGAATATCCAGTGGGCTAACCTAAAGGCTAAATGGAAGATGACCTTCTCCCTGGAATCTCTAGGGCGCCATCTGTCTGTGTGCTCAACCACGTGAGCAATCTGTCCCCAAAACTCCCTAGCTACAGATCGGGACGGGAAGTCAACAGCAGTCGGCTCAGGAAAGCCAAAAATCTCTCTCTAGTACTCTAGTGGCACTAAGAAGTTCCGGTTCATCAACCGGTACTTCACAGATCTCTCTGTGGGGAGGTAGGTGAATGAGCTAACGAACTCTAAGGTGGGCTCCAAATAGGCTGGGGCTCGGATCTCAGTAAACTGATCCAGCCCTACAGTGGATATCATCCTCCTAAGGTCTCCGTCTACCTGGAGGCAATCAAAAGCAGACACGTCCAGGAAGCGTGGTGCAATCACTGGACGGTGTAGTCAGCTCCCACGGCATAGCCACGTACGGTGTAGTCAGACCTCGGGGAACCAGAATCCGCCGAGTGATCATCTCCTGTAGCCCAAGCGGCTTGGCAGCCGCCACCATCGTGCAAGCGCTGAATCCATGTCTTGATAACTAGCTATGTGGGTGACAAGCCCTCCGCAGCAGATGTCTCCCTTCGCCTTGGCCTTGATCTTGTGCAGATTCTCTGCCAGCATCAAGCCAAAGTCCGGGATACCCCTAGTAACCATGCAGTATAAACTGAAAAGCTCTCCCTGTCGGATCTTCTGGGGCGTCTCAGTACGCGCCAGAAGTGTCTCGCTGAATATCCAGTGGGCTAACCTAAAGGCTAAATGGAAGATGACCTTCTCCCTGGAATCTCCAGGGCACCATCTGTGTGTGTGCTCAACCACGTGAGCAATCTGTCCCCAAAACTCCCTAGCTACAGATCGGGACGGGAAGTCAACAGCAGTGGGCTCAGGAAAGCCAAAAATCTCTCTCCAGTACTCTAGTGGCACTAAGAAGTTCCGGTTCATCAACCGGTACTTCACAGATCTCTCTGTGGGGAGGTAGGTGAATGAGCTAACGAACTCTAAGGTGGGCTCCAAATAGGCTGGGGCTCGGATCTCAGTAAACTGATCCAGCCCTACAGTGGATATCATCCTCCTAAGGTCTCCGTCTACCTGGAAGCAATCAAAAGCAGACACGTCCAGGAAGCGTGGTGCAATCACTGGACGGCCGGAAATACGCTCATAATCCACCCGGTGTCGCTCATGGATCACCAGGCGGTAAGGTCGGGAAGAAGAGGAAGAAGGGGAAGGGGAGTGTCTATCTCTCAGCACAATCTGCGTGTCAGAACTCATTTTCAACAATATGTCACTGTCAGGTCACCTCGGTCGACTGACAACGCTCAAGAATCACCTCGGCCGAGGCACAACTCGACTGGACCGAGGCGAAAAACTGGATTCTAATTTCTTCAGAAAATTCAGTTCTTTCCCCCCAAAATCACTACAACTGCTTCCTATGGGGTACTTAAGCCTTTTCTCAGCAAATGCAAGGGCAACCAAAGCCCAAATCGAAGCGAAATCGGAGAGGTAAGGTTTCGGTTTTGTTTTACCTCGTTCGGCCGAATCGGTTCGATTTTCTTGCAGATCGATGATGCACTGGAATCCTCTATGCCTTAATTACAGTTTGGAGACAGAAATCTTCGAAAACGAGCAAGGATCAGAGAAGCGAGGTGAAGCTGTCGCCGCGGTCGAGGCAGAAGAGTAAAGTGAAGAGAGAGAAATCTTCAGCCCTTTTATACCCTTTTCTGAACTGCTGTCACCTCGGTCGAGATGGTCTCGACTGGACCGAGGTGGTACGGACCGAGGTGGTTCTTCAGAAACCCTAGTCGCCTCGGTTGCTCAAGAATCATCTCGGTCGAGGTGCTCTGAAGACAACCGAGATGCCTCAGTCGAACTTCGTCTTCTCAAATTCTGGATCTTCTATCCTTCCAGTTATACTCCTTCCTTAGATGCTTCCTGTCATCTGTCTAGAATGCCAAAAACAAAACAAAGCAAAGCAAAAGCAAACTATCTAAGCTAGACTAGAAAAAGGGAAAAGAAAACAATACCTTGGGTTGCCTCCCAAGAAACGCTTGGTTTAAGGTCACTAGCTGGACCATGATGCGTCTCTCATACGTGATGGGAGGTGCCCTCACCCCATACTTCACCTCCATTGTGGGGTGAAGTAAGTAAGTCTATCAAATGCTCCAACAAGTGTAAATGCTCATCGGGGAATGAATCGTCTATGGGTGGGTCGTCCTTCTCGCGTGAAGATGCAGGTAGCCGGCTGAGGTGATCCGCAACAGAATTTTCGGATCCCTTCTTATCGCGGATCTCTAGATCAAACTCTTGAAGCAAGAGAATCCATCGAATAAGGCATGGCTTGGCATCTTTCTTAGCCAACAAGTAACGGATGGCTGCATGGTCGGTGTAGACAATGACTTTCGTCCCTACTAAATAGGAACGAAACTTCTCGAAAGCATATACAACTGCCAATAATTCCTTCTCGGTGGTAGCGTAGTTGCGTTGTGCTACATCTAGCGTCTTGCTTGCATAGTAGGTGGCGGTGGTCCGTCCATCCTTCTTCTGTCCAAGCACCGCTCCTACGGCCACATCACTAGCGTCGCACATGATCTCAAAGGGCAAGGTCCAATCCGGAGGCTGGATAATGGGAGCGGAGATCAACGCTTCCTTAATCCTGTAAAAAGCATCAAGACACTCCTGCGAAAACTCAAAAACAACATCTTTATTCAAGAGGTTAGTTAGAGGTTTAGAAATCTTAGAGAAGTCCTTGATAAATCTCCTGTAGAAACCTGCATGCCCGAGAAAACTCCTCACACCTTTAACAGAACAAGGGGGAGGGAGTTTCTCAATAGTCTCGATCTTAGCGCGATCGACCTCAATGCCTCGATTAGAAACGAGGTGTCCTAGCACAATGCCTTCATTAACCATAAAATGACACTTCTCCCAATTCAAAACAAGATTAGTGTCTTCACATCTTTTAAGCACTAGAGAAAGGTTAGATAGGCAATCATCAAAAGAGGAACCATATACAGAAAAATCATTCATAAATACCTCCATGATCTCCTCTATGTACTCGGAAAAGATAGCCATCATGCATCGCTGGAAGGTAGCGGGTGCATTGCACAATCCAAATGGCATCCTCCTATAAGCAAATTTACCCCATGGACAAGTGAAAGTGGTCTTCTCCTGATCATCCGGATGGATAGGAATCTGGAAGAATCCACTATAGCTGTCTAAGTAGCAAAAGTGTGAATGCTGGGCCAACCGCTCGAGCATTTGATCAATGAAGGGAAGTGGAAAATGGTCCTTCCGTGTGGCCGTGTTCAGCTTCCTATAATCGATGCAAATCCTCCAACCCGTAACGGTCCTAGTTGGGATCAAATCGTTGTTCTTATTCGTCACAACGGTCATCCCTCCTTTCTTCGGAACTACATGCACCGGGCTAACCCACTTGCTGTCCGAGATAGGGTATATGATACCTGCATCCAACAACTTAAGAATTTCTTTCTTCACAACCTCTTTCATGATCGGATTTAACCGTCTTTGAGGTTCCCGTGAAGTCTTATGATCATCCTCCATTAGAATTCTATGCATGCAGAAAGAGGGCTTAATACCAATAAGATCATCTATAGTATAACCCAAAACCTTTTGATGCTTTCTCAGGACATGCATTAGTTTAGATAATTCAGTTTCGGAAAGGGAAGCACTAACAATAACGGGATAAGTGGAATCCGGTCCAAGAAAGACATACCTCAAGTGATTTGGGAGTTGTTTAAGCTCCACAACTGGGGGTGCTTTCTGAGGGGGATCCTTGCTTCCTTCTTCCAGTGGAGTAGATTCAGAAACTGGACTTTCGGAAGTCTCAGTTGAAGTCGTCTCACCATCGACCTCGGTCGAGGCGCAAAGGCGTTGACTGAGATGTTCTTCAGTCGCCTCGCTCAGTCCAGAAAGTGCCTCGGTCGAGGTACTGCAACTGGAACTGAAACTGGAGATCTTCGTCTCCTGGATTAGCTTCTCCGTTTTAGCTCTTGGATCCTCTTCCAGTGCTTTTAAGCTCCGTATATCTACATCACAAGAAGCATCTATACTTTCCTCTATTAAACTGAATCTAATAACTCTTTCGAGTGGATCGTTAGTAAGGATAGAGCTCACCAATTCTCTTGATTCTTCTTCATCGTAGATGTTGAAGATATCATCAGTTAGCTGCTCCCTTTTCATGGCTGCAAGTAATGCGAACTCCACCTCATCGCCGCCAATGTTGAATTTCAGCTTGGCGTTCTTGCAATCCACGTTGCAACCCGAAGTTGCTAGAAATGGCCTCCCGAGAATAATGGGCACAGGATAATCTGCGGGAATGTCAAGCACAACAAAATCTATAGGTAGATAGAAGTTACCTAACTTGACCGGAACGTCCTCCAAGATGCCCACGGGATGGGTGATGGAGCGATCCGTCATATATAGTCGAATCTTGACCGGCTTGGGCTCTCCAAGTCCGATCTTCGCACATAGCTCCAGCGGGATGATGCTCACGCTGGCTCCTAGATCACAAAGGGCTTCACAAGTAACATCCCCAACTTGAATGGGAATGCAAAATGAGACGGGATCTCTCAATTTAGGTGGCATCTTGTCCTTCA
The DNA here is from genome assembly GCA_033239125.1 of Fagopyrum homotropicum. Lineage (NCBI taxonomy): Eukaryota > Viridiplantae > Streptophyta > Magnoliopsida > Caryophyllales > Polygonaceae > Fagopyrum > Fagopyrum homotropicum. Next base: position 104,543,360 of record BSWB01000002.1, read on the forward strand.
TGATTTGTATGAGCTCCGAGGATTTAGATGTCATCCTAACTTCACCAAAATCTTCCAGTTTCCTCTTCCTTGATAGGATCTCCTTCAAGAACTTCCCATAGGAGGGCATCCCTAGAATAGCATCAAGGAAAGGAATGTTAATGTGCAGTTTATTCATCAAGTCAAGGAACTTACCAAAGTGCTTGTCTAGATGTGCTCTGGCCCTTGACTGGGGGAATGGAAGTGGTGGTTTGTATGCAGGAGGTGGAACATAAACTTCAGTTTTCCCCTCCGCTTTCTGTGGCTCCACCTCGGTTGGCATCTCGGTCGAGGTGTTCTTCGATTGTACCTGGACCGAGGTGGTCTTCGTCGGTACTAGCACCGACCGAGGCACTGGATCTGCAGTTTTCAGTCCACTCCTCGTAGTTATGGCCATGATCTGGCCCTTAGGGTTGCTCTGCGTCCTTGCTGGAAGCTTCCCTGGATCTCTTGGCGCTTCATTCGCCCTACTTGCAAGTTGTTGTTCAAAGGCTTTTTGGGCCTTCGAAAATGAAGTCATAGAAGTCTCCATAGCATTGAGCTTGATCAAGATAGCCTCCAGAACTGTGTCTTTCTTTTCTGGCTGAGACAAACTTGATCCTTGCCCCTGGCTCTTTAATGGAGTAAAAGAAGAAGAAGGGGAAGAGAGGAAAGGGTTAGAGGAATCGTTAGAGTTGGAGTTTGAATGATTGTTACCAGAATTTTGGTTGTTCGCTCTCCAGTTATTGCTATTGGATCCTCTATTGTTGTTGTTGTAATTGTTGTTCCGGGAACCGTTGTTGTTGTTACTGTATCCATTGTTGTTGTTCCTTTGTCCTTGCTCTTCCTTCTTGGTTTGAGCAACCAAGAGTTCTTTCAATTGCTTCACGTCATTCTTCAAAGACGTGAGTTGATTGTTGTTGGGCTGAGTTTCTTGGAAGTTAACTCTTTTAACTCCACCTTCAGCTCCTTGGTGTGTGTACTTCTCCATGTGCAAAGCTTGCTTCTCGATGAAGTCCCAAGCTTCGTCAATCGCCATGTCCATAAAGGTACCGGCGGAGAGTAGTTGGAGATTGAACTGGGTGCTTCCGTCCAGTCCCTTGAAGTATATCTCCAATAACTCTAACTTTGGAGTCCCATGATGTGGGCAATCCAAAAGAATGTCCTTGAACAACTCCCATGACTTGGACAAGCTCTCCTTGTCCTTCATAATGAAAGCGTTGATCTTCCCTCTCATTTCAGCTGTCTTTGAGGGGGGAAAGAATTTGGTCAAGAATTCCGTCGTCATCTCCTCCCATGTGCTAATTTTTCCTGGAGGAAGAGATTGATACCAAGTAAGAGCTCTATCTTTTAAAGAAAAGTAAAAAGGTCTTAGCTTGTAGTTGTTATTTTCAATCCTCGGAGGTCTCAAGGTCTCCATCAAGATCTCATAGTTTTGAAGATGTTGATGTGGTGATTCCTTCTCTAGCCCTCCGAACTGGCATTGGCGAATCATGGATAGAACTTGCGGTCGAAGTTCATAGTCATGGTCCGCTGGATCTCCTAGGTTAACTCCTGGACGCCTCAGTTGTTGATTGGGGTCCATCCTTTGACCTAGGGTTTGTGGGATTCCTGCAAGAAGAACATTTCGGACTGGCCTCCGAGGTGGAAGTACATCGGACGGGGCGTCAGGTACTGGGACCTGCCTCGGTCGAGGGTCAGCAACTGGGACCTGCATCGGTCGAGGATCAGCAACTGGATCTTCCCTCGGTCGAAGTTGATATTGGTCTCTCAAAGCGACCATATCTGCTTCGATTGCTTCAGTCCTGGTGCGAGTTTCTTCTTTCTCTCGTCTTAGTTCTTCCCTGCTGAGGCGTAGCAGCTCTAGCGCCTCTTTCAATTCGGCCTCAAGATCGCGGTTGTCTTGTTGGCCCATTTTCGCTTCTCTTAAGCGTCGCTTGTATGTCTTTTCTGGTTCGGGATTGTAAGGAACGATTTCCTTCCCAGTGCGGGTTCTTCGCATATACCTAAGAAAGAACTTGCAAAAGTCACTCAAGTAGAGTGGTTAGAAGACACGGGGGCAAGTGCCCCAAGAGCAAACCGTAACCGGCTCGGTCTAGACCAAGTCCCCGGAAACGGCGCCAAAAACTGTTCGCTCCAAAAGGTGTGTGCAAGCTTTAAATTTATAACCCTAGACGTAAGCTTAAAACAAGGATGCGAACCCGCAGTGTACGGGTCAATCGTAGTAAAAAGCAAGAAATTCCATGGGTCGATCACAGGGACTTAGTGAAACAAAGTCCAATTACGGTATGCTTATGTAAATACTAACCACAAGAGGTGATCAAAACAATCAAAGATGATGAAGAAGTCAATAAAGCAAACATGCAATTCTAGGGATTAAAGCATCTAGTTGTGGTTCCAACTCAAGATCTAAAGATAAGCGGACAAAGCTGAGGTTTTTGCATGGGGAAGGTGTTTCTAAAGTGGAATAGATCACCGGGTAAGTCTCACTACTCACTAATCCTAAACCGTAACTCCTATTACCGGGTAAGTCTCAAGGAATTAAGATAAAGAACTATAGCCTCAAACTAACACACCATCCAAGGGAATAGAATCAACCTTTACCGGGTAAGTTTCAGGCTAACTCACAAAGATGAGATGAAAGCACACTCAAACCCCAATAAAGGATAAACCTTTATTACCTATACTTATGATCTTAGGTACACAAACTAAGGAATTACCGGGTAAGTCTCATCCTAAGCTTGCATTGAACCAGGAAAGGTGTAATAAGAATAGGATTTGGCAAACTCTAACACTTAACTCTCAGTTTAGGATCAGATAAGTCACCTCGGTCAGCCAAATTCCACCCCGGCCGAGATGTTCATCGACTGAGCGAGATGCTTAGGGTTAAGGTTAAAGACTCGAACTTTCAGGGTCCTACTGGAATCTAAGATTATTCTATCATTGTTTTTCCCACAACCTTCAGCCAATCACCCTAGAATCACACAAGAAAATTAGCCACTCATCATCATGAAAGCAATAATCAAATGTATGGGAAGAAGGTGAATATTTGAACAAGAAGAATTTAATGTAAAGACTTCAATAACTGAATCAAATATCACAACAAAAACGTTCCTTGGATAGAAATCCAACAAGGCAAGACAACAAGGAAGGGAATCTAAGATGATCTTACAAAACCCTTCAAAAGCTATAAAAGCTACAATCTTCCTTCTTCAACCTTCAAAAATGTTCTTCAAATCTCCCAACTAGAGTATGGCTGCTGCGTGCTATCGGTATAAGTGGGATATAGCATGATATGGATTTGTGGAAAATCCAACCCTTTTTATAGGAAAATTACCCTCCAAAGATAAGATATCTTAGAAAGATCTTTTCCCATAAAAATAGGTAAAATATAGGATATGAATTATCTTCTTCCTTCCAAGAGCCAAGCCCAAAAATATAAGATCTCTTTCCAAAGATAAAAGATCTCAGCCAAGAATAAAATATTCTCGCCGCGTCCCAGGTGTTCGCCTCGGTCGAGTCGACTTCTCTGGATCACCTCGGTCGAGGTGAATCTGTGGTCAACCGTGGTGAGTCACAACTGAATGTGAAATCTCTCAAATCTGGTCCAAAGTAAATCTTTAATTCATGGCTATGCTTCCTGGATGGTTCTTTATGTTCCTGGATGTAGCTCCAATGACTCCATAGCTCCTTTTGCTCCTTTTTGATGCAAAACGTGCAATTTTACCTACGATTACAACAAAAATAGGTGTAGACCTCGATTCCCGCAAAGGTAGATGAAACGGTAATATAATCACATATTATACGTACAAACATGCAGATTATGAAAGATAAAACGTCCAAACAAACCCCAAAATATAGACTATAATTCATGCTATCAAATACCTACAAAGATGCAAAACAAGGGGAGTAGACATTCTTTTGACATTTTGAGCTCTAGTTAAGATATGAAGGCCCAAACCATGCAAAACGAAGGGAAAAAATGCACGAAAACACATCTAAAAACATAGTATAGAAACATGCTATCGAAATACCGCATACTTATTTGTTGCTTGTCCCCAAGCAAGAAAAAGTACAAAGGATAAAAGGAAGAGGAACAAACAAAGAAAGATAAAATAAAATATTTTTGGTAGTATGCTTCAAATGATTAATTACTTTCACCATATTAGTGTCATGACAAGGTATAAGACAATTTCAAGAATAATGAACACGAATTAAGCATGACAAATGAATGTCAAATTCACATATAAGAAACCTATAATCAAGAGTCCTAAGTTAAGACAACTTGAATTTGCTACTTAGAGGTCTTTATCGATGCTTGCACTTGATTTGCATTGTTATACCATATGAGTATAAGGTAACGAAAGTCCATATACTTAGATGCACTCAAGCATGATTGAAATTTTTACAATGTTTTTCTACTTGAACACAACCTAACAAATAAAAATTTGAATGCTCTTTTGACATGATTTACATTCACTTGCATTCATCTTTTGATTTTTTTTTTTACTTTTTTTCATTTATATAGCCTTTAGCCTTACAAATTGGTATTTTTCACTCAACTAAGTGTCAATTAATGTAAGTTTTTCTATGCCGAGCAATTTAGAGTTCATAACCAAAACACACTATCATGAACCTAAGTACAAGACTTAGTTTAAATTTCAAGCATAGGTATTGTTAAACCAAACATCAATGGATAGAAAGCTACATGGTGAATAACTAAAATCAACTTTCATATACATTTCTAGGATGATTATACAACATGCTTCACATATGCTATTCTCGCAAACATTAAAATCAACAAGTCTCAATTATTGTCATGACATTAACATAGTTATCTTCATTAATATCATTTTGTTCATTGTAAGAAGCATACAAAAATTTTCAAATTCTATTTGGATTTTAAACTTTTTTAAATGTATTTGGATTTTTGAAAATAAGACTAAAACACAAGAAAATAGCTAAAAAAAAAATTATAAATAAAAGAAAGATATGAAATGAAATGAAAACATGCTAACACATATAAACAAATGAATGTAAGCATTTCCTACCCATACTTAATTGCATTGTCCCTAATGAAAAAAATAAAAGAGATATAGGAAAAGCACTCACAAGATGCATGGTGTCTCCATTGATGTAGGTGGTCAAATCTTTGGGGGATTTAGATTCCAATCTTCAAGTTTGAATTCCTTAAGCATACATCTATCGATGAATGGAGGATGAAGTGAATTAGAAAGAAGATTAGGTTGAATGAGGTAAGTTGATAGATGAAGGCTAGTTGAGTCCTTCGAGATTTAGACACAAGAAAAGTGTTTCAACAATCTTGACTCGAGGTAGGTGATGAGTGTCAAATGTAACATCATGTAGGCTTTAGAATCATGCATTTCATACATCTATTTCTATCTCATACATCACTATTTGTATAGAAAATATGGTAAGTATTCAGGTACGATTCATTTATTATGGTAGGGGCGTGCGACTGAACGTAGAGCTCACACATGTCCCGAAATTGTTTTTTTCTTCCTCAGAAACGATTGAATTTTTTTTTCCAGAAACGAATGAAAATGTTTTTGAACTACCATGTTATAATTTCTGCACTATTCTCTTATAAATTTTGAACTATTCCCATATAATTCATGAACTATTACTTTTTAATATATATTATCAAATTAATAATAAATTAATCGTTTGTATGTTATGAACTATTCAATTGTAATTCATGAACTATCATTTTATAAGTTATGCACTATCCTTTATAAGTTTTGCACTATGAACTATTCTATTATAATTCATGAACTATCCTTTTATAAGTTATGAACTATCCATTAATAAATTTTGAACTATTTTTTTTTTGAAGAGTTAATTAGAACACCCGGTTTGATCGGCTTTGCCGATCTACGTCCGGATCGGGTACTAAATCGTGGCCCATTGCTGGGGGATACCCTCCCAATATCAGTTTTTCCATACATGCTGCCGGCAGGATTCGAACTCGAATCTCCAGGCTAACCACTTAAGGAGTCTAGCACCACATCCCACTAGACCAACTGAGTATTGGTAATTTTGAACTATTACTTTCACTCCTTTATAAATTTTGTACTATGAACTATTCTATTATAATTCATGAACTATCCTTTTATAAGTTATGAACTATTCCTTAATAAGTTTTGAACTATTACTTTCACTCGTTTCTGAAAAAAAAAATAAAAAAATTTAGGACAAGTGTCAACTTTACGTTCAGCTCACAGCCCTACCGGAATAATGTGCCTTACCTGAACAACACCCTAGAAAACATTCCCTCTCCATATTTTGGTATTTACCTTGGTCTTTTTGTATTTCAGTCATTTTCACCATTAATTGTGCCAAAAATACAACCTCCCTAAAGTCAAAGCTTAAAAGAAGACCTTACATGACTAAAGAACTACACCATGAAGTCCCCTGAAGACACCCATATGACGTGATCCAAGATTAAGGACACAAGCCAAACAACTTGTGATATGGCTTCCTACCCCGTTTCGAAGTCGTCTGGACCTTGATCACCATTGTCGATGGACGTCTCCAAAGCCCAAAACTAGTCCAAACCCAAATAGAGTGAAACGGCTTGTCCAGACAGTGTGAGATGGCTTCCTAATCCGTCTTGATGTCGTCACCACCCCATCTCACCCAATCTCGGCTACACAAAAGATGGAAATCATATCTTTCGATCTTATCTTTAGAAAGATATATTTTGTGTAACCCTAGACTCCGATATTTTCCCCTATATAAATATATGCCAACCTTAGGGTTAGAGGCATCTTGAATCTGGCATCTTGATTATTGTAGCCGTCCCTCAAATTTCGCACATCTTGCTCTCTTGTTTTGATTCCCATAGCCGTCAAGTAGAATTAGAATAAAGGTTCGCATTGTTGGAACCAAACACTTGTGAGTTTCTGTCCTTTCTGATTTTATATATAGATTGTGCTTTATATTTGATCTTGTCTGACTAATCTTCCTCTTGATTTAAGGATTGTCTAATCTCTATAATGGTTTGATTTAGTATTGAATATATGTTTGTGAATTGAGATTGTGAGATTGCTTCTTTTCCAAGTACTTCATTTTCAACTTTTATTTAACTTTTTGAAAGAAGTGACGTTTATAATTGGTTTAGATAAAATAACTGAAGAACCACAAGTGAAGCCTGTTTTATTGGATTTATTGAAAAGAACTTAGTTTTGAGAGTACTAGTTTATCATTGCCTCGAGAATTTCTAATTATTTTAAAAAGTTCCGGTCTTTGTACCTTTTTTGACTAATGGGCCAAAAGTGAAGGCTTTTCTTGGTCTTTTCCGGATTTCTAAGTTCTTAAAGCATTTCCCTATACTTAACGAAACACCGGATTGAAGTCTACACGAGTTGGAAAGCACGTTCTTTGTGTGTCTATGTCAAAGGATATTTTAGATGGTTACTAGCTTTGTTCACATATCAATGTTCATGAGTCTCATATATGCAATGTTACTTTATTTCATTATAGTGGGAACTCATGTTCTGTTAGATCACCTCTCATCCATAGATTTCCCTACGATAATCATTTCCTTTTCTTGTTACCTAAAAGATATTTGTTCTCTATCTTCCTTTACTTACTTATAATAGTTGATTATTAGTTTAAATAAGACACGGTCCCCGTGAATTCGATACCCGAATATACTACATCAGATCCTATATTCTTGTGGGGGAGGTTGTTATTAACTATTTGGTTAAAACTTCCACGATCAACAGGTAATTGGTGCACTTTCCTCGAGTTATAATAAACTCGGGCAAGTTTCTTATGAAAAGCTCAAACTCGAACCACTATCCTAAAACTCGAGGTAAACTCGAAGCATATAGTCCTCCAAACTCGAGTTTTGAATTCTTCATTCCTCTTTCATTCTTTGGTAATTTCTTCAAACTTCATGCTCTATGATCTATCTTTGAGAACCATGACAAGCAAACAAAAAGGGAAGCAGACTTTGTTGAACAACATTATTAAAAACAAAAGGTAATAGAAAATGTACTGAGGAATTACCTTTCATTAAGCACCCTTGTTTAAGGTTATGTACTCGACCAATCCTTTTTCAGCCCGGGTCAAGATATGTTGAGGACAACTTTACAATGAGTTTTCCTTCATAATATGTTTCAAGCCTTTTCCCACTGACCTCGAAAGGGTCAATTCTTTCCTTGAAAATCTCAATGCTTTATGTGAAAAGATCTTCTTGATAATATAGAGGCCACTCCGTTTTGACTTACGCATGTCCGGAAATAATCTTATTCTTGAACTCAAAAGTAAAACAAGATCACCTTCATTGAAGTCCCTAGTGATAATGTGCTTGTCACGCCACTTCTTGATGTTCTCCTTGTAGATTGCAATGCTTTCAAAAGCATCTTGTCGGAACTCTTCCAACTCATGGAATTGAAGGAGTCTCTTCTCATCGGCTTATTTCAAGTCATAGTTGAGTTTCTTGATAGACCAATAATCCTCGTGCTTCATTTATATGGGAAGATGACAAGCTTTTTCTTGCACAAGCTTATATGGTCGTCTCTATAAGTGTCTTGAAAGCAGTCCTATAAGCCCATAAAGCATCATCAACCTTCATAGACCAATCCTTCCAAGTCCTTGACACCGTCTTCTCTAGGATGACCTTTATCTCACGGTTGGATACTTTCACTTGACCACTACTTTGGGGATGATAAGTAGTAGCAATTCTATGGTTCATCCCATACTTTCTCAAAAGTATCTCAAAATGCCTAGCCATAAAATGTGTATCTCTAACACTAATGATAGCCGTAAAATTTTGGAAATATGGTCTTGTCGAAGAACTTTATGACTTGGCGTCATTAGTAGGTGAGACAATTGCTTTGATGACCCTAAAACCTACCCGCAAGGATGACGAGTCAGTTGTAGTAAATCGAGTGTCGAATAAAGAGGGAGTACGTTTGATTTGATAGATACTAATAATTAATTATTATAAGTAAAAGGGAGAACAAGAAAAATATATTTTGATGAGAACAAGGAGAACAAGAGAAAGCAATTATTGTTTATGGGAAAATATGATATGGGGTATGCACCCGTGTAGTTGTTCCGATCTTTTGACACCTAAGACTCGATAGAAAAGCAACGAAATAAAAAGAGATACGGAAAGAGATGATCCGATGGAGGAATAGTTTGGTATATGGATAGATCAAGATTGAACTCTAAGTGGTGACTTGGAAGCATAAAAGGCTACGATTGGAAGGATCTTCCAAATACACAACAAACGAAGTCCTGTAGAACCCTTCCGCTACAACAAAAACACATTAGGCATTCTACAAGAACCCTAGAGCACCTTAGAGGATTTCTTGTGGCTAATTGAATCACCCTGCTTTGCCAATGACAAGTAGAACACACTCAAATAAGTCCAAGCGAGTTGTGAGCAAGACGTCTCTTACTCAGCTTTGCTCTCCGTACAAGGAGACGACGGTAGACAATACAAGGGATAACACAATGTGTTTATCAAAAGTGTTTATATTCAAGATGCCAAAATCATGAGGCACGACCACCTATTTATAGAGACAGGGTCAACTAGGGTTACATAGGGGGATGGTTGGTGTGGGCTTGCAAATGCCCGAAAGCATGTGATCCATCTAGAAAAAAATAAGATTTGATCCTAAGAAAAATAATAAAACAAGATCTATCTTCTAGAAAGATAGGATTGTAAAAAAAATATAAAATAAGATCCATCTCCTAAAAAGATAAGATCTATTTTCAAACTTTTCTATTAGAAGACTTAATTTTAGTTGTAAAAAAATAAAATTACTTGGGCTGAAAATATAACTAAAAACCAAAAAAATTAGCCCATAATTAAATATGTATATATGGGTTATAACACATAAAATAAGACCGTAGGTTGGGATCTTGAATTGGTTCAACTGTCGAGCCCAAACACGAGTTCGATCGGTCTTCTGGTCTTCCATGGGAGTTGTTATTGGATGGTATGCCTTCGTCCCTTACGTCGATGCATGTCTCCTGCATGCTTATACTGTTGGGAGGCCGGGTCTACAAGACGGTGACAAAACCTTCTTTTATTGTTCCTATTTTCAATAGGCAGATTTTAGAGTATGAATTTCTTCTCCTACCTCTTGGCCCATCTTCTTAGCTTGTGCTCTTGTTACGGGTATTCTTGGGTAATCTGGTGGTAACTTGGATGCTCCCACATCATCCTCCCCTTATTTAGAAAGATTCGTCCATGAATCTTTTTCGTCTTCATCTTCCAAGAATGGAGTGAGGTCAAGAACATAAAAGGTGACGCTAACCTCGCATTCACCAGGGAGTTCTAGTTGATAGGCGTTGTCTCCAATCCTCATGAGTACTTTAAATGGCCCATCTACTCGAATATTTAATTTGTTCTTCAGGAGGTTGGGGAACCTTTCTTTCCTCATGTGAACCCATATAAGCTCCCCTGGTTGGAAGATAACCCTACATCTTCCATGATTTGTGCGGGTATCCACAATCTTTGCCTTTTTGATAAGCTTGTCCTTAGTTATTGCATGTAGTTCCTTTGTGAATTCCACTTGTTTCACTACATCGAAATTTTCTCGTTCTTTCATAGGAAAAGGGAACAAGATCAAGTGGGGTTAAAGGGTTCATACCATAAGCACACTCAAAAGGAGTAAGTTGTGTGAAGGAATGTATAGTGCGATTATAGCAAAACTCAACATGTGGTAGTTCATCTTTCCATGCTTTGAGGTTCTTCTTTATTATTGCATGGAGGATAGTTGTGATTATTGTCTTGGGTATGGCTGGATGTGGAGAAGAGAAGTTTAGTCCCTAGTTTTTTTCCACATAGTTTTCCAAAAAGAGCTAAGGATTTTGACATCCCAATCACTGACTATTGTCTTGGGTATTCCATGTAGTCATCACTTCTCGAAAAAGAGACTAGTAATGTTAGTTGCGTCGTTGGTTTTATAAAAAGGAATGAAGTGGCCCAATTTTTAGAATATTTCTACCACAACAAAGATAAAGTCCCTTCCTCTTTTGGTGAATGGTTGTCCTAAATGAAGTTGATGGAGATGTCTTCCCAAGGTGATGTAGAGACTGGCATGGGTATATATAGGCCATGAGGTTGCAGCTTGAATTTAGCCCTTAGATAATCTAAGGCATTTGTTGACTAGATATTCAACATCTCTCATCATGTGAGGCTAATAGAAGTGGATTCCTAGGATGTGGAGGGTTTTATCGCTTTTGAAATGTCCCATTAGTTCTCCCTGGTGTGCTTCTTCTGTCAGGAGAATTCTTAGTAAGTAGTGTGGTATAAACACTTTATCTTCCTTGAAGAAGAATCTGTGAAAGACGTAGTATATCCCGTTGTCCCCTTTGCCTAGGCATGTCTAGAAATGCTTGCTAAAATTAGAATTTGTAGCATACAACTCCTTAATATAGACAAAACCAAGTACTTTGGAGTCCACAATAGCCAAGAGAGTGTATCTTCTTGAGAGGGCATCAACTACTACATTTTCCTTTCCTTTTTTGTGCTTGATCACATATGGGAAGGTTTCTATAAATTCCATCCATCTGCCATGTCATCTATCTAGTTTGTCCTGGCTCTTGAAATGCTTCAAGGATTCATGATCCGTATGAAGGATAAACTCGTTAGGCCGAAGATAGTGGTTCCAAGTTTTAAGATCTCGGAATAGGTCATACAAAACTTTTTCATAGGTGGAGTAATTCAGAGTAATTTAGAGAAGAAGGTGATAGGCTTACCTTCATGCGTGAGGACGCCTCCAATTCCAATCCCTGAAACATCGCACTCTACCTCGAATGGTTTATTAAAATCGGGCAAGCATAGTAGTGGGGCCTATTTTCCTTTTGAGCCCCTCAAAGGCTTGTTGCTTGTTCTCCCAAATGAACTCGCTCATTTTCTTGGGGATTTCGTTAAGAGGAGTTGCTATAGTGCTAAAATAATTGACAAATCACTAATAAAAGTTGGCTAATCAGTAGAAGCTTCAGACTTGAGTAGGGGTTGTTGGTACGGGCCATTGTTGAGTGGCCTTGATTTTGGTTTCATCCACCTTGAGGTTGACATACAAATGATTATTGCGTAGCAGGATGAGTACTTCCTAGAGATGTCCTTCGTGGCTTTTGAGGTCAGGGCTATATATACCAAGATGTGATCAAAGTATACAACTATGATTTTTCTGATGAGGGGTCTAAGGATATGGTTCATGAGACGCATGAAGGTACTTAGTGCGTTGGTGCATCCAAATGGCATAGCCATCCAATCATATAACCTAAACTTGGTCTTAAAGGCCATTTTACGTTAACCCCCTTCCCTCATTCTGATAAACTAGGTATCCACCTTTGAGGTCTATCTTTGAAAATATGACAGCGTCATGTAATTCGTCCAACATGTCCTCTAGTCTAGGAATAGGGTGTCGGTACTTGACGGTGATATCATTGATGGTCCGACAGTCGACACACATTCTCCAACTACCGTCCTTGTATGGAATTAAGAGGGCGGGAGCAACACATGGGTTGTGGCTTTCCTGGATATATCCTTTGTCTAGAAGCTCTTGTACTTGTGTTTGGACCTCGTGGGTCTCCCTGGGGTTTATTCTATATGCATGCATGTTCGGCAGAGTAGCTCTGGAAAATTAGATCGATCCGGTGCTTGATGCCTTGGATGGGTGGTAACCCAACTGGTAATTCTTCGGGGAAACATCCTAAAGTCTTGCATCACTTGTTGGATATTCTTGGTCAATTCGGATTGTTCTCCTCTTGGGTCGATGATGAGTTCCTTGCTTAGAAGCATTAGTGTGGTATCGGGGTCAAGGAATTCATCACAAAAAGTCTCCTTGGTCGATATATGGAAGGTATGGGGTTTCTTCAGAAATTTCCTTTGCTACTGGTGTTGGCTCCTCCATTTGCCCTTGTCGCTCTTTTTGTACTACGGTGACCAGTTCAGGACTCATAGGTACGGGGGTTAGTGTTCTTCTTTTGAATTTAAATACATACTTATTCGTTTTTCCCTTATGGGTGACGTCACAATCATGTTGCCATGGTCGTCCAAGTAGCACATGACATATGTACATTGGGGCAACGCCACATAAGATGGTATCGGTATGTTTTCCGATTTTAGAAGCTACTTCAACCTGTTGGTTGATGTACACGTCTCCTCTTTCATGCATCCATGCCAATTTGTATGGAGTTGGGTAGTATAACAGATGTAGTTGTAATTTCTCCTCCAGTTCAATAATAGTGATGTTGCAACAACTCCCACTATCGATGACAACATTGCAACATCTATCCTTTATTAGGCATTTGGTGAGGAAAAGGTTGTCCCTTTGTTCAATTCTTGGAGATTCTTTTTCTTTGAGGGTCACGTCTCTTCATTTTGTCATGATGTCCTTCTGTGGGTCTAGTATGAGTCTTTGTTATTCCTGTAAAACAATAGCTTAGGACTTGACAAACGCGTTAGGTTAGAGATAATAACCTAGACTACCCAATGGATGCTTTTCTCTCTTTCCCTGTATGTACTTGCATCACGCTTATCATACCCGGTTTGTGAGGCTATCTTGTTCTTGGCAAAAACAAAGCTTTTCAACAAAAAACAAGTTAGTGCATTCGAATGCTACATAACTTAAGAGGAATAAACTTTGATCTCAACGGGAAAAAACTCTTGGTGTGGTGCTAACAAAGGCAAGCAAAACCACTCTCGCCTACCTTCTCAATCAAAAGACAAGAACTTATAAAGACTAATGCAACCAAAAACAAAATCAAAATTAGAAATGAGGGAGATGGCTAGGAAAGGTGTGGAGTGCACATTTGATAAACCGAGATAGCGTGCAATCTCCTACTTGAACCTATGAATCTCAAGATGGAACAAGAACAACACAAAATTACTTCTTCTTTTTTTCAATTTGAACATTTTTCTCAAACATTGCGCATTTTTTTAACTCAAAAACTAAAAAAAAAGAAATCGGAACCAAGGTCGATGACCTGGTTCGATTGAACCAACTACGGTTGCTGTGGCTGGTTTATTGAAGGTGAACCGGTGACGACTTCTATTGTTGATCCCGATCCCATGCGGCTTCAGGAATGGATTGCCTTGATCCTTTTTTATATAAAAAAGACCGAACCGGTTTTGGGTTTAGGGTTTTAGGCGGGGGAATCTTTCCGGCAGGGAGGGGGATCGTAAGACGGTGTTCCAGTGGCAAAAAGGCGGTGACATGGGTATAGCTGTGACCGGGTGAGGGTGGTGGTGAGGTGGACGGAGTGTGGCGCAAGAGGCGGGAACCAACGTCTTGTTCCAAAGGAGTTGTAGCTGAAAGGTGATGACTATGAGGTTGTCTTGGTGGTGATGGGGTTCACTGGTGGCAGATGGGTGGTTGTTGAGGATTGTAGTGGCGGTGAGGGGTTTGGCGGTATCGGGGTTGTCACCGGTGAAGGGATGGCATCGGCGGGGGTGTTCCGGCGCTGGGAGGCCGGTTGCTTGCGGTCGACTTGGGTGTTGATGGCGCCTACTAGTGGCGTGAGGGTGGCGATGCAACAGGCGGTGACAGCTGGTGACCGGTGGTGGTGACGGATAACTAGTGTCGGTGGTGAGTGCGGGTATCTTGGGGTTTCTTCGGTGAGACTCCTAGGTTGAAAGAATTTGTTTTTTGAAATTTATTTTACGGCTACACAAATCAATTATAAGTAATCGCAATTGATATTGAAAGTAATAAATAATGAGAATAGTAGAAAACTAACCATAACGGGTTACTACTCCGGTTGACTCTTTTTGTAGTTCTGAAAGTTTCATTTTATTTTGGAATAAAAAAAAGATAGATGTTACGTCGATTAATATTTGCCTTTGATATCACTTTGATACGGGGTATGCGCCCGTGTAGTTGGCCCAATTTTTCGACAACTAAGACTCGATAGACAAGCAACGGAATAAAAAGAGATATGGGAAGAGGATGATCCGATGGGGAATCGATCGGGTAGATGGATATATCAAGGTCGAACCCTGAACGATGAATTGGAAGCGCAAAAGGCCACAATCGGAAGAATTGCCCAAGTGTTTGGTTTCAGCACAAAGAGGCGAACCTTCTTTTTCTAAAGCTATTTGACGTCTACAAGAATCATGACAAGAGATTCAGAGATCGAGAGGGTGGATTATCGATATCTAACTCTTAGGCTGATATATGCTTATATAGGGAAATCTTGGAGTGCAAAGCTACGCAAAATTTATGATCGAAAGATATGATTTTCTTTCACAATGCACTCGAGACGGCTTAGAGACTGTCAACGACGGCATATGTGGATGTTGTCTGGCATCGTCTGACATCCCGTCTCACCTCGTCTAGGCTTCAACAAGGTATGAGCTTAATGAAGTCCAAAGCGTTGGTGATGTGTGATACATACGGCTTGAGACGACATGAATTCCATCTCACAATCCGTCTAGCCTACAATGAAGCTCTTAGCTTGTGATCATGTTTCCGGGCTTGGTCAGGGGAATTCTAGTTCTAGTTCCTCATTTATGTATGGTCTTCTCTTCAGCTCTGACTTCAAGGAAGATGTACTTTTGACTGATGTAAAAAATGACTAAAATACAAAAAGATGAAGGTAGATACCGAAATATGGAAAGGGAATAATTTTTATATAAATAGTGACGAATGAAAGAGAAATATTTGTAATATACATTACTCTAAAGCATATATGATGTTACATTTGAAACTTATCAAAATACCCCATACTTAAACCTTACTCGTCCTCGAGTAAGATCATAACATAAGTATACTATGTTTAAGAACAAATGAGTGCCTCAACTAGGTTGGAAACAAACAACTCATACCATGTCATCATAGAATTAATCATTGTAAGAGGATAGATAAAGAATCATAACCATCCAAACAACTCAAAGGTAATATGTTTGCTCTCAATCTCACAAGATGTGTTTACGCATATATCAAAAAGTACTCAAAATCAACAAGCATGAACAGTTCTTACCATAAGCTTGTCAAGGTGTTCTCAAGGTCCACCACCTGTTAAATGAAACTAATATACAACATAAATATGATGAGGTCTTTATAAGAGTTGCATGGGGATATAAGACATGGAAAAGTAATGTTGGTAGGCCAAGAAGTAGGTAAAAATGGCAAATAATATCCGGGATACCGAATCTTTATAACTCGAAACAGCTTTAATGCATCACAACTTCACATTTTTCTTCATAATTATACTTCTTCATGTACCATAACACTTTGATATTTTTTGCACTTGATATCTCCTTTTGGGATAAACTTTTTCTACACTTTTGAACCAATCATTATTTATTTGTTCCAGCATACTTAATGGGAACGTTTTTCCTCTCCACTAAACATGAAAATGTCTTCACTAAGGATAATATGTATCTAAACACGCGTATTTACTTCTTGGATTCGCTTTTACACTTCAAGGAAACACCCCATACTTGATTTCTTCATTCTATTCTTCCATCACAACGACATATTAGGTCAAATGAGGCTATACACGGTTGTGAGTCATTTTCGAGGGGAATCAAAGAAGGGAAAATAAAGGCATGAAGTGGCTATTAGAAGGAAGACATATATAAGGGTGGAATATGTCACATAGGCTTATAAAAGAGGGCCTCAATCAGTTAAATATCAAGCATATAAAATCAAATGAGCATGTAGTTTTAAAAGAGAGTTGATCACAAGTTCTAGAAGAGACTAAACATGTTGGAGATCACAAAATAATAAGAAAGAAGGATACATAAAAATGCATGTCCAAAGGCTAGAGTGCTCACAAGGGTTATAATTATCAATAATTCATCCAAAATACGCATGTGCGTAAACAATAGCGAGAATTAGTAATCCAAAGCATATTTAGCAAGTCAAGTGAAATAGCATAGCATACTCCGATTTCTGGAAGTAAGAGAGATTACAACCAACTCAATCTACGTTAAATGCAATGCGAAAAAGGAAAGACTCAACAAAAAGGAAAAAGACATAAATGTAAATGTGTGACAACCAAATGGAAACAAGATATGAGAATGTGAGTAAAGTACCCCATACTTAAACTACACATCGTCCTCGATGTGAAAAATAAGTAAAGAGATTAGAGTACTCACAAAGAGGTGCAATGCATTAGGTTGTGGGAAGGAAGGGTGGTGGAATGGTGAAATGATGTGGAAGCCTTTGAAGTCTGCTTCTTGTAACCTTTAAATATTTATTTAAACCTATATAAAGCATAACGAGTAGCCATCAACCTAGAAAATGGAAAAACAAAAAGCAAAAAAGGGGAAAGAAAGTTTAAACTCATGGGTTGCCTCCCATGCATCACTTCTTTTTGGTCATTAGCTCGACCCATGTGGCTTATTCTGGTGGGAAGCCTTCTCCACCGCATATGGAGGTGTAAGCGAGGTGGGTGTCCTTGGAGTGAGGGAAGTGAGTGGGGATAAACAGGATTCTCTTGTATCTTTGAGGACGGGTGGATCGAACAATATTAGGAGGTGGGGAGAAAGGTCTCTTGTTGTTGATGGAAGGTGATGATGCGGAGGAGCTACCATTGTTGTAGTGTTTGGATTGGGAAGGAGGAGAAAAAAGATGTACCAAAGCTGCGGGAATTGATTCAAGAATGTTGATTTTCAACTTTTGGCTTTAGTAGAGGCGAAACGGGGAGTGAGACGAGTCAAACGGCTTGTCAAGCTGTCTTGGTGCCGTCTCAATTTTGTATGGTATGGATTTTAGAAACACCTTCAATCACGACATAGGAGATGGCTTGGGATGCCCTCTAATGCCGTCTGAATTTAATTGTTGGCTATAAAATTTTGAGTTCATTCCGCAAGATTATTCGGGAATGTCTCAAATGCTTGTGAGACGAGATTGAGACATTAGGGATTCCGTCTTTGGCTACATCTTTTTGCACTACTTTAGTTGAATTATTTAAATTCACTCCATTTTCAACCTTTTCAAGGACGAACTCTAGAACATTCATCTTCTCAATGGCATCATTTAAGGCAACTTTGACCTATTCTAGGTGGTCAAAAAGCTTTTTTTTGGGTGTCTTCCATGACCGCAAACTTGATACTCTAAACATTCATGGCTATCATTGAGTTCTTCGAGGTCTTTCTCCAAAGTAGTATTAATCTGGACAAGGTCAACAATAATTTCTTGTAATTGATGAATTGTCCTCTTCATGGTTGCTTGATTTCTCAAAACTTCTCTCATCATTAACTTTATTGGAGTTACTTGCACATTCTCAACTAACTTGTCAATCATGTCATCATCTTTGATGTTGTAGACACCTCATGTCTTGTTACACTTCTTGGCGTACTTTTGTATGTGTTTTGCAGCTGCCACAAGGTAGTCATAGACTTCATCGTCATTCATTCTTGTAAATCCATGGGAGTTAGCGGTATCAATTAATGTCCTCGTAGTATCATTCAAACCACTATAAAAATATTCAGGAAGTGGTCCCTTCGCAAACCCATAGTGAGGACATGAATGCAACAACTCATTAAATCTCTCCCAAGCAGCATTAATTTTTTTACCATCCTCCATGTCAAAGTGAGAAATCCTCTCTATAATCTCAACAGTCTTGTGGGAGGAAAATATTTTCTCAAGAAAGCTAACATTAATACCTCCCAAGTAACAAAGGTACAAGGAGGATGATTCTAGAGTCAATTTGCAGCGTTTTCTGTCAAATAAAAAATGAACTCCCCCATTCTTAAGGCATCAGGAGCAATGTTCTCAATTTTCAAACTGTTCATAATATTCTCAAAATTCTTAAATGTTTATGCAGGTTATCGTTATGCAATCTTGAGAATTGGTCATTTTTGATGAGCCGTATGGTGTCCGTCCTGAGATTGATATCTCAAAGTTTCAAGTGCTAGAAGGATAAAAGCATGATTTGGGACCCTTTATCTAGGATTCAACCTAGCGTCCAACGTATGAGGGTGGCAAGCCCTTTCAGCAACAAGTGCAACAGTAAGCTTGGCAATTGTAGCTTGCGCATCCACTATGGGGTTTTGATTGTTGGAATTTTCCACTTCATTTTTGAGTCCATCCATGGCTTGATTTGCAACAACTTTCTTTGTAGATTTTTTTCTACGGAGGATGCGCTCAATTTTGTTGTGAAGAGGGACAAGCTTGTTTTGGCCGCAAACTCTTTGCATTCACCAATCTAGCCTACAAAAAAGGCAAAAGTGGGAAAAAAAATCAGTATTATCAAAAACTTAGAATAACTAAAGATCAAGTATCAACCAGTTCTATCAGCAGTCCCCAACAATGGCGATAAAAACATAATGGTCCCAAATCCTATCTGCAAGGATGATGGGGTTAATTGTAGGAAATCGAGTGTCAAATTCACAAGGACTACGTCTTATTTGATATATACTAATGATTAATTATTCTAAGTAAAATAGGCAAGATGAAAAATATCATTTGATTAGAATATGGAGAACAAGATAAATCAATGATTGTTTGTAGGAAAATATATGGAGGAAGGTTGATCTTAGGACACACGAATCCCACTATAACTAATTAAAGTAATGTTGCACATATGAGACTCATGAACATTGATATGTAAACATTGTGGGTAACTATCTAGTATAGTATGTGGGATAGAAAAACAAAGACCGTGTCTTCCAACTTGATTGCGTCCTCAATCCAACGGTTTTGTCAAGTAAATATGAAAAGCCTTTAAGAACTTAGAAATCTATAAAAGGCAAAGAAAGACCTTGCCGGTTAGCGCAAGTTTGAAATGAATCAATATCACACTCTCAATGTACAAACATATATGCAATAATAAATTAAACCATTATAGGCATCATCAAATCCTTAGATCAGGATAGAGATTATCTAAACATGATTAAATATGAAGGAAAGTGAATATATAAAATCATAGAGGACATAAACTCACAAGTGTTTGGTTTCAACACAACGAGCCAAACCTTTCTTTCACATTCTCCTCAAGGTGACAAAACATAAGTAGAGAGAAGAAGATACACACAAAGCGTTGCATTGCATATGATGAGAGAGAGGAAATGTAGAAAGAAGGGTGAATTGATATGGAAGCCTTTGAAGTCCAATTCTTGTAATCTTTGAATCTTCATTTGTACCTATACATAGCATTACTTGTAGCCAACAACCTAGGAAAAGGAAAAAAAATAAAAGCAAAAAAAAAAACAAAGAGAGAAAGCGAAAGAAAGTTCAAACTCATGGGTTGCCTCCAATTAAGCGCTTGTTTTAGGTTATTAGCTCTGCCCATGTAGCTTATTCTGACGGGAAGTCTTCTCCACTACGGATGGAGGTGTAAACGAGGTGGGCCTCCTTAGAGTGGGGTACCGAATCTTTACAAAGGTCCACCACTTGTTAAATGAAACTAAGATGCAAAATAATTATCATGAGGTCTTTATAAGGGTTGTAACGGGAACTTGGGACATGGAAAAGTGATTTTGGTGGGCCAAAAAGTAGGTCAAAATGGAAAATAATATCAGGGTACCGAATCTTTACAACTCGAAACACCTTTAATGCATCACCACTTCACACTTTTTTTGTCATTATTGTACTTTTTCATCAACCATAACTCTTTCATATTTGTAGCATTTGACATCACTTTCAAGGACAAGCTTTTTCTTCACTTTTGAACCAATCATTATATATTTGTTGCATCATACTTGGTTTAATAAGGAATATGCATCCAAACTCACACATTTCTTCTTGGATTCACTTTCACACTTCAAAAGAACACCCCTTACTTGATTGATTCATTCTCTTCTTCCATCACAGCCCCATATAGGGTCAAATAAGGTCATGCATGGATTTGATGCATTTTTGAAGGGCACCAAAGATGGAAAAATAAAGGCAAGAAATGGCTAATATAAGAGAAACATATATAAGAGTGGAAAAGATCACATAGGCTTATCAAAGAGGGCCTCAATCATTTAAATATCATGCATATAAAATCAAATGACCATGTAATTTTGAAAGAGATTCAATCACAAGTTCTAGATGAAACTAAACATGTTGGAGATCACACAATAATAAAAAAGAAAGGACATATGAAAATACATGTCCATAGGCTAGAGAGCTCACAAAGGTTATGTTTTGGTAAGCTTGTAACACCCCAAATCCGCGAGACTCGGAATGCTACGGGTTGAGACCTCACAATGGGTCCCGACCCTTAGCCTGACAACAATTTCACCAGATCTTGCAACAAGACACAAATAAAACCCAAAATGAAATACATTTTTATGCAATGCAATGAAACCCAAAACCGAACAAACAAAAGACTTCAGCCGAGATACAAAACAAAGGCTAAACGCAATACACGCGGCATACAAAACACAATAAACGAAGAACAAAACACAACCCGACGCCAACCAAAACCCCTCCTAAAATGTACGGAACTCCGACTGCCCAATCTTCGGGATCTCCCGGCCGCATTCCTAACCTGCATGGCAATCGACAACAATCGGTATAAAACGTTAGCTAATATTCGAAGCATTAGAATCAATGGGAAAGGCACAAACACAAGTAAATCATCATAAACACACAATATACTCAAAAGCACACCAATCCGGTTTATTATCTTTATTATTATTAGGTCGTATCCCGTTCTAATTCAACTTAGTGTTGTGACACGAGACCACCGTGGTCCCGCCTCGGTCCCTACTTACCGGCATGGAATGGTACGGATGCCTCCGACCGTCTAACCAGCACGGGCTAGTCGACAAGAACCTCCTAGACTCTCGCAAGAGTTAGGTAGATGATGTCACCGCCCATTATCATATACTTGGGCCAAAATAATATAAGGTCAGTGGTCCTATTACCAGTTTAGTTGTTATAAATAATAAAGAATAATCACAGACAACCAAACACACATCAATACTAATACAAGAAATACAAGCTAAGTAAGTCCGGAGACTTACCTCGTCCCAAAGATAATCCCGCTAACCACCTCTCTCAACTTCCCGTAGGAAGGCACCCAACGCCTGGTCAAAACAAGGCACACAATCAACATCTCTCTCACATGCTAGAAGTCCTTAGACTTCTAGTCCTAATGATCTCGCAAGATCATAAACCATAACCATGCTAGGATAACAAAATCCTAGTCCTCACGAACTCACAAGGTCATAACCATCACACACAAGCTAGGTGTTCGCTCCAAACGGTGTGTGCAAGCTTTAATATTTATACCAAGAATAATTGCAAATAGCGAACCCGTGCAGTGTACGGATCGATTGTAATTAAAAAAAGAATTCTAAGGTCGAACACAAGGACTATGGTGAAACAAAGATCAGTAATTCAGGTTATCAATAAAACACAAGCAACAAAGCAATGATATCAAAGATGATGTAATAACCAGGTAAAGAAAATGCGGATTTTAGAGATTAAAGCATCTAGTTGTGGTTCCGACTCAAGATCTCAAAAGATAACGTGGACAAAGCTAAGGTTTGCAAAGGGAAGGTGTTTCTAAGGTGGGAATAGATCACCAGGTAAGTCTCACTACTCACTATCCCAAACCAAAGATCCTCTCACCGGATAAGTCTCAAGGTACTAAGGAAAGGAACTATAATCTCAAATCAACACACTACCCAAGGGCATATAATCAACCTTTACCAGGTAAGTCTCAGGCTAACTCTCAAAGATGGGATGAAGGCACACTTAAACCCCAATAAAGGATAAACCTTTATTACCTACACTCATGATCTTGGGTATACAAGCAAAGGAATCACCGGGTAAGTCTCAAGGTACTAAGGAAAGGAACTATAATCTCAAATCAACACACTACCCAAGGGCATATAATCAACCTTTACTAGGTAAGTCTCAGGCTAACTCTCAAAGATGGGATGAAGGCACACTTAAACCCCAATAAAGGATAAACCTTTATTACCTACACTCATGATCTTGGGTATACAAGCAAAGGAATCACCGGGTAAGTCTCATCCTAGGCTTGCGTTGAACCAGGATAGGTATAGCAAGGATAGGATTTGGCAAAATGAAACCTCAACTCAGATAAGGATCAGGAAAGGTCTTGCCTCGCTCAGTTAATGCACCATCTCGGTCGAGATGTTCCACGGCTGACCGAGGTGTTCGTCGGTTAAGGTAAAGGCTCGAGATTTTAGAGTCCACTGTGGTAAAGGATCATTCTTTCATCGTCTTCCCCACAACTTTCAGCCAATCACCATAGAATCGCACAAAGAACTTAGCCAACAATCATCATGATAACAATAATCAAATATGTAAGAAAGGAATCAATATTCAAACAAGAAAACCTTAACACAAAGGTCTCAATAACTAAATCAATCAATCAAACAAACAATCAACGTTCCTCAATCACAATATGAAAATACAACAAACCAAACCAAACTAAGAAAATCTTACAACTTCCTTCAAACTAGCTTCCTTCCTTCCTTGATCTTCAACCTTCCAAACTTCCTTCAATCTTCCTGAATCCTTGATCCGGACATTCCGAGACAGATGAATTCCAGAAAATCAACCTCTTTATATAGGAGAATCACCTTCCTAAGATAAAATATCTTTAAAGGAAATTTCCTTCTTTAAATATCTTCCAATCTTCCAAAATATATCAGCCAAAAAGATATGCTTCCTTCCATCCTAAAATATGTGATATTCACTTTCCAAAAATAGAAGATCTCAGCCAAAGATAAAGATCTTGTGTCCGGTCATCATTTCGCCTCAGTCCAGCTAGTCCCGAAGATCACCTCGGTCGAGGTGGCACTCTAGTCAACCGAGGTGAATCTCAGTTAAGCGTCAATCTATCTGATATGATCCAAAATCAATCTTCCATCTCATTTACATGCTTCCTGAGCCTTTCGTATAGCTCCTTATTGCCCCCGAATGTAGCTCCAATGGTTCCTTAGGTTCCTTAGCTCCAAAACATTCCAAAACGTGCCATTTTCTCTACAATCACAACAAAACTAGGTGTAGACCTCGATTCTCGCAAATGTAATTAAACAACATAATGATGAAAGAATATACATCCATACATGCAGATTAATGAAGATAAAATGTCCAAACCAATCCCAAAATATGGACTATAATACATGCTATCAAAATACCCCATACTTGTCCATTTCTTGTCCCCAAGAAAGATCCAAATCTTAGATACAAGATAGAATGGATTATAAGTCATCAAAATGATCAATAAAAAACATTTCAAAACCTTTTGGTGGTGTGCTCCATTCATAGATCACCCTAAGAGAATGTTTCATGGCAAATAAAATCAAAACATGATCAAAGCATTTTATAAATATAAGAAAGCTGTTCATCTTTGCATAAAATCATAGAATGCCTAATAAATCATATTTATAGAAATCAATCATGTATAATCTAGTTTAAACCACCAAGTTAATCATCATACTCGAGGTCTCAAGGGCTTCCAAAAGAGGCCAAGAAACGTGTCAGGGTGGGATGTATATAGGGTAATGTGGTGCTAGAATCCGGGAATATGATCTTTTCTTCACTTTTTTTGAATCACAACATCTTACACCAATAAGCTTTGCTTATTTTCACTTTACTTTTTGGGAGCATGGACAGAGGTGCACAATAACCGAAGCCTAGGAGATCAACAATCATCAATTTCTCGAGATGCCTCAAACCCTTGATGCACATACCATGACCCGTTAGGACTATCGATCAATCGGACTTTGGCAAGACACAAACACCCGTCTATGTGAATGGTGCCGAGTTACTCATCATCAAGATCCACGCCCCCAAACCTAATTTGTTTCTTTCTAACACTTCCAGCCAAGATCTCAACTTCACTTCACTTGCTTTTCGTCACTTGCATCCAAATTCCCGGATACGTAAAGGGAGACAAATATTTTATGAGGGGCTAAAGAATGGTCAAGAAGAAGAAGAAGAAGAGAATAAAGTGCCTTAGTCATCCTAGGAAGAATGTGAGAGAACTCATAATGTGGTGTCAACCTTCAAATCCAACACAATTTTGATAAAGACAAAGTATTAAACATGCTAGAATTTCAAACAAAGCATTTTGCAACTTAAACATATCATAAAACCTTTCGAGCATATAAAGATTTCAAAACCAATCTGCAAACAAAATCATCATAGAGGTCAAATCCAGAAAAGAAGCACAAAACGTTTCGAAAAATCTTTCAGTTAAAACCCATCTCGGTCGAGGTGTTCTCACGTCACCCGAGGTGTTCAACCTTGTTCGGCCAAGAACGTCTTGGTCGAGCTAAAATTTTTTTTTCTTTCAAACTGGTTTATGACGTTTTTCTCAAACAGAAACCTGTAGGTATGCATGTAATGACAGATAAGCATATA
The DNA here is from genome assembly GCA_033239125.1 of Fagopyrum homotropicum. Lineage (NCBI taxonomy): Eukaryota > Viridiplantae > Streptophyta > Magnoliopsida > Caryophyllales > Polygonaceae > Fagopyrum > Fagopyrum homotropicum. The sequence goes on from BSWB01000002.1 coordinate 104,568,643, forward strand.
AAGCCAAATAAGACAATAATATCCAAGAGTCATACAAATCAAACACATAAGTCACATAATACATTCAAATACCCATACTTGGGACACATTGTCCCCATGGGTCAAATATAATTCTAAAGAACAAAATACTCACCGAACCTAGCTAAACAGCATAATAAATATAGAAAATAAATCCATGAAGCTCTCAGTCCTCGTCCGCTGGCGGCAGTGGTGGTGGAATGTAAGGATGCTGGGATCGAAGGATCGAAATAATAGCCCATCGTGTGCTGGAACTGTATCTCCTACCTCTGTCGCTGGTAATGTTGGCTCTCCTCCATCCGGTATGTCCATCCCTCAAGGTATCGGCGCTCATCATCGAAGCGTTGGGTGATCTCAACTGTCATAGCCGCGTAAGAGTCTATCATCTACTCAGTAAGCTCATCGATCCGTCGATGTGCCTCGGGATCTCTATGGCAGCGGGATCTACGCTGAGGTGGTGGTGGTGGTGCTGTTGCTCTCTCATTCTCCGTGGCCTCGTCGTCAAGGTCAACGGTGGGAATACTGGGCCCGCCGGTGTCAGTATCGGTCTCCATAGCAGCTCCTCCATACTCATCATCATCATCCTCCTCGTCCTTAGCTACCTCTCTAGCATCCTGCATGTACGGGAACCAAGCATCTGACTAGAACTGGCGATCAAAGACAGAGAACTGAGAAGACCACATAATACTTTCAGGAGACTTCGTCTCCCATGGCATGGCAACATAGGGTGTGCCAAGGCCACAGGGGACGAGAATGCGGCGAGTGATCATCTCCTGCAATCCCAGCGGCTTCGGAGCCGCAACTAATGTACATCCAGATAAATCCAATCCCATGGAAGTGGCGATGTGGGTCACCAGCCCACCATAACAGATATTGCCCTTCGACTTCCCCTTGATCTTGTGAACTGCTGGGCTTATCCCTCAAGGCCAACTGACAATCTGATCTGCTCATATTGGAAGAACACCCCGGTCGCCAAGAACACCTCAGCCGAGACACAGTCGAGTGGACCGAGGGGAACTGCTGTTCGAACTCACTTTCTGAATCTGTAAGAATTTTCCCCCAAAAACACAACCAGAAGCTTCCTATGGGGTACTTATATCTTTCTCAATAACAATCTATGGCAACCAAAGCCAGATCTATCCAAAATCGAGAAAAATAGAAAGAATTAGGGTTTATTCCAAAATACCCCAAATTTTGCATATTTGATGCGTTTGATGTGTTTTATGCGCTGTTCGTTCCTTGGAAACTGATTCTCTTGCTTCCTCCGGTGATTTCGAGCAAAAAATGGTGGAAAACGAACAATAACTGAGAACTTAAGTGTAGGGGCAGCCGCGGTCAAGGTGATCGTGAGAGGGAAAAAGTGGGAAGAGTGAGATCGGTCGCGCCTTTTATACCCCTCGTTGAATTTGATTACACCTCGGTCGAGGTGTTCTTGAGCGGACCGAGGTGTCAGAGTGGATGTCAGACCTAATCGCCTCGGTTGACGAAGAACATCTCGGTCGAGGTCCTCTGACAACACCCGAGATGTGTCTCAGTCAAACTCCGTCTTCTCAATTTCTCAAACTTCTGTCCTTCCATTTAGTTCCTGAGTTGTAATTCCTTCTTAGAGAGTACCTGATTCCTGTCTAGGAGGACGCAAATATACGAAGCAAACTATCTAAACTAAGGTACGGAAAGGGAAAAGAAAGCAATACCTTGGGTTGCCTCCCAAGAAGCGCTTGGTTTAAGTCGCTAACTGGACCGTACGTCATCTTGAAACAAGGTGTAAGGTGTCCTCACCCCATACTTCATCTTCATCATGGGGTGAAACAAAGGATTCCATCCAATGCTCCATAAAATGCAAGTGCTTATCGGGAATCTCTAGGTCAAACTCTTGAAGCAAGAGAATCCAACGAATGAGGCGCGGCTTTTCATCTTTCTTAGCCAGCAAGTAATGAATAGCTGCATGGTCAGTGTAAACAATAACTTTCGCTTCTACTAAGTAACAGCGAAACTTCTCAAAAGCATAAACAACTGCCAAAAGCTTCTTTTTGGTGGTGGCGTAGTTCAGTTGAGCTTCAACTAGCGTCTTGCTAGCATAGTAAATGGCGTTGGTCCGGCCATCCTTCTTTTGTCCAAGTACCGCTCCTACGGCCACATCACTAGCATCACACATGATCTCAAAGGGCAAGGTCCAATCGGGAGGTTGAATGATGAGAGCGACAATCAACGCTTCCTTTATCTTGTAAAAAGTATCAAGGCATTCCTGCGAAAACTCAAAAACAACATCCTTATTCAAAAGATTAGTGAGCGGTTTAAAATTTTTAGAGAAATCCTTGATGAACCTCCTGTAGAAACATGCATGCCCGAGAAAATTTTGGCACACTCTTAACAGAACAAGGGGGAGGAAGTTTCTCTACAGTCTCGATCTTAGCTCGATTGACCTCGATACCTCGGTTAGAAATGAGGTATCCTTGAACAATTCCTTCGCTAACCATAAAGCGACATGACTAACGGTATTTCTATGGTCGTCTATACCCAATCAAAAGTAAATCCCAACTTAGCACTAAAACAAGTATAGTGGTTAAGTAAGGGTCGAACCCAAGAGAGTTAAGGTGTTTTATTAGATGCAATTATCGATTATAGTAACAAGTAACAAAGGGGGGGTTTTGGTTGAATTGATGCACACAAAAGCTTATGAAAACGATTAATCCGACAAGTAAGACAATGATGGGTGAATCTACACTAGGTTGATTCTAAGCATGCAATTTCTACTTTGGTGAGTTCCTTTTACAAGTTTTCAAGTAATCTCCCGTCTCGATCATATATATGTGTTGAGCCAACCGGCATCAACACAACTTAATAGGTTAGTATTCCGTAAACCTACAAGAATAAATAACAAGTTAGCTTTCAAACAAAGACTAAGGGATATAAAGAAAAGATTAAAACCGTTAAGCTTATCTTTATATTTGTGTTCCTTTTCTTTAAGTAATTACAACCCGTTATCACTTAAAGTTTACTACTAGATTAAAGACCCGAACCCGGAAACTATTAATCCTAGTTATTTGCATGCACTTTAGAACCTAATGTAGCAAGGGAGTTAGCAAAGCATTACTGAATAAAAACTTATACTAAAAAAACTTACAATCAAAGTAACAACGCAGCTTCAAACCAACCCAATGTAGCAAGGGAGTTAGCAACTCATTACAAAGGTAGCAAGAAAATCTAAATGGGAAAAGTGGATAATTTGTTGGCTAACAAGATGGATGATTCTAACAACCAACCAAGGACTATTTATACTACAAAAGACACTAAATAGGAGTAAATGGCCGGCCCAAAACAACCACCTTTAATGCCATAAAGGTGGTGTAAACAGCCGGAGTAAAGCTTCTGACGTTAAACCGCAGGGGCGCCCTTCAGCTCCGCAGGGGCGGTGAAGGCAAAAACGCTTGATCTTCTTCATGGCCGCCGGGGCGGCTAGGCAATCCCGCAGGGGCGGATCTTCAATGCTCTTCAAACGTCTGACCTTTCAACTTCCTGCCGTTTCTGATGCCAAGCCACCGGGGCGTCCCTATGTCAACGCAGGGGCGGTGACACAGCCTCTTCATCTTCCAGCTCCTAGGTTGAGGCGTAGGCGGAGGCGCAGTGGAAGGCGCAGGGGCGCTGGTCTTCGTTTCTTCAGGGCAAGTCACCACAGGGGCGCCAAGGAGTGGCGCCGGGGCGGTGACACACTTCATGGCTGGCACTGGCGAAGGCGCAGGGAGCGCTCCGGAGTAAGGCGTCACCCGCAAGGGCGGTGACAAGGCTCCGCTAGGGCGGTGAGGCGACAGAAGCTTTGCTTCGTGAACGATCTTCACTCCTAAGTGCTTATAACTCCTTCCTTCGCTTCTTTTGGTCTTCTTCTTCTGGACCAAGGAGTTAGTAGCATAAACCGACACAAATGCAATAAAAAGACTCTAAAAACTATCCTAAATGGTAGTGATTCCATCACCTATCAAACTCCCCCATACTTAGACCTTTTACTCGTCCCGAGTAAAACAAATGTCAACAACTAGACTCAAAGGCCTCAGGAAGCATGGGCAAGCAGAAAAGACAATGAAAACAAAAGAAAAACCAAGAAAGAAAGAAGGAAAAGAGAGGAGATGTGAGAAAAAGGGAGAAACTACCATCCTTATTGCTCCAAAAGTGGCCTACTCAGACAAGCTCCTTATGACTCCCCTTTTTATGTCGCCAAACGCCGGAAGGGAAACCTACACTCGGTGTCGCTCATTTTGCCAAGGCGCCCTTTCGGGTTTTCACCTTGCCACTCTTCTTCTTTTGATGATCTCACTTGAACTCACATCCCTCAAGTCCAATTTTGCACCAACCTAAGGTTGGTCGGACTACCTTCTTTTTGCCTAAACCGCCCTTTCGGGTTTTCGGTTTATCCAAGGATTTTTATGCCTTTTTTCATTTTCTTTGGCTTTTTCTTCTTTATTTTTTTTTTGAATTTCAATCTGAATTCAAAATAATTCAAAACAAAACAACTCAAAACAAGTAGCAATGACACTATACAAGCAATGATATGTCCCTCCCCCATACTTGAAGTACACTTTGTCCTCAAAGTGAAAATGAGGCAAAGATAAATGTGGGAAGAAGGAAAGGAAATGTACCCCTCAGTGGGATGGTCCGGATGGACCACCTGGACCCTCCTCTGGTGGGTAAGGAAAATGGAGGAAGAAGTGCTCCTGCCGGCAGTAGATGTCATATATGCGGTCGTGCTGAGCTGTCATCCGACGACCAAAAGAGGTTTCAAAGCTGGCTTGCCAAGCCAGCTGTTGAGCCTCCATCTGCTGCTGCTGGGCCGCCTGCCAAGCCTCTTGTCGCTGGTCGAAATGGGAGGTCATGGAGGTGGCAAAGCTGGTCTGCCAGCTCTTTTGCTGCTCCAACATAGTCTGCTGGTAATCAGACTGCCATGTCCGGTGCTAGGTGGTCATAGCCACCATATGAGCTTGAAGGCTCGCTAGGGCAGGATCCTCCTCTAATGCCGCAGTGGGCATTTGCTCGTCGTCTGGGATGGGCAGGTGCTCCTCCTGATGAGCCCAGCTGGAGCTCGCGGCATGCCTCTCCATAATGGCCACTAGTGGGCTCCTCGGCACGAAGGGATCTGCCGGAATGTAGAGCTGGGAGAGCTCATCTCCTAATGGTAAAGGCCGAGGGAGGTAGGTGAGGTGGCTCCCATCTGTAAGGGAGATCCAAAATAGGTTCTCCCCATCTCGCCGGAGGAGCTTGCACCTTCTAAGCACCCCCTCAGTGTAGAGAGGAGCCTCCAGCCCGTCCTCTAGCCCGGACAGGTCCATCACTTGTGAGGCGATCAAGGAGATCACCCCACCGCCGACAATGTCCCTCGGCTCGTTCCTTCTAATCCGCTTCAAAGCGGCAAGGAAGAGGGACAGCCAATCCATCACCGTCTCGCTCATCGGAAGGCAGGAGTAGAGTAGTGGGAGGTCCTTGAGGGCGACCTTGTTTTCCTCTTTGTGTCCACAGAAGACACTTATGAGGATCTTTGAGATGAGCCTCAAGCTGGGGTGAGTGAGTTTGTTGGAGTACTCACCCCCAACATGGAACTTTGACCCGGTAGTTGCTTGCCAGAACTCACACAGGTCCGGGGTCGGGACTGGATCCGACCAGTTTGCGGAGGGGTTGAGAGTTACCCCGAAGGCCTCCTGTAGATCGTTGTAATCAAGTGTGTATTTTACCTTGTTGAACTTGAAGGTGAGGCCGATACACACATGATCTTCTTTCTCCATTGTGAAGGTGGAGATGAACTGTCTGCTGAGCTCGGGATATGTTGGAGCACTCCTCTGTAGGAAGTCTCCGAGCCTAGCATTCGCCAAAAAGGATTGCATGCTCTCCAGCATGCCTAGTTTCTCCAAGGTAGGAATATGCAAAAACCGAGTTGCATACACAACTCGATCCTGCACAATCCTGTAATGCTCCTTCTCTGCTTCGGACATCTTGTATTTCCTTGGTGCTTCCATTCTTGAAGATTATTGAAGCAAAAGGTTAGTAAATGTCGAAATAGGGAAAAGAAATCGACCTTTGTGGTGTGTTTTCCGCAGGGGTGGCTGAAGCAGGTGCAGGGGCGGTAAGGAGCAGGTGCGGGTGCTTGCAGGCGCGGGGACGGGAGAAGTGCAGAGGCAATTTATGAGGAGCGATGGAAGTGGTGTTGCTGAGGCCATTCCGGTGACTGCCTTGGTGGTTTAGTTGTCGCCGACGGTGTAGCAGGAGTGGAATGTTTGGAGTGGGCGAGGATGAAGGTTGTAGGAATGTGAGAGAGTAAGGAGGTAGTTGGAGAGGGTGGCGCAGGGGCATCACGTTTGGTGGCTGGTTGTCGGAGACGGCGCAGGGGCGTCGGAGAGGAGGTTGGTGAGCAAAAGGGCGCAAGAGCGTGAGTGTGGTGTGAGGGAGTAGGGTTTGAAGGGAACGTGTGTTTGGTGAAGAAGGATGGTGGGTGGGTGTGGTAGGTGTAGGCATTTTTTTTCGAGATCCTTATTTTTTTCTTTTTTGGGTAAACCCGCAGGGGGCGGGGCTTGTCGCCGCGGGGCGGTGACAAGGGAGAGGGGTCACGCAGGCTCAGCGCCGGGGGCGGTGTTGAGGATGTGTGTCAAGGATGGCAGCCACAGGGGCGTAAGGATGTCACCGCGGGGGAGGTGACTGGCATGTTGCAAGCGCAGGCCCAGCGCCGGGGGCGGTGTTCGGCATGGGTGTCACCGCAGGGGCGGGGACACCCATGCCGCAGGGGCGGTTTTCTTGACAGAGGCTCCTCTTCTTATTCCTTCGGGTTGCCTCCCGAGAAGCGCCTTTGTTTTACGTCGTTGGGTCGACGTAAGATCTCTACTTCTCTGACTGTGCTTCCTCCAGCACCATCTCGTCAATCGGATTGTTCTTGACTCCTTCAAGGTAAAGCTTTAGCCTTTGTCCGTTTACCTTGAACACCTTGTGCGTTTGGGGATCATAAAGATCCACAGCTCCGTGAGGGTATACTTCGGCTACCACGAACGGCCTTGTCCATCTCGAACGCAGCTTACGTGCAAAGAGTTTCAAACGTGATTGAAAGAGAAGTACCTTATTACCTACCTTGAAGTCCTTCCGGAGAATGTTTCGGTCATGCCATGCTTTGGTCTTTTCTTTGTATGTGCTAGCATGGTCATATGCATCTAGCCTCAGTTCCTCCAACTCTTGCAATTAGAGCTTCCGGAATTCTCCCACTTGCTCTATGTTCATGTTGCACTTCTTTACCGCCCACCAAGCTTTGTGTTCTTGCTCCACCGGTAGGTGACAAGCTTTCCCAAACACGAGTCTAAAAGAAGACATCCCGATAAGAGTTTTGTAGGCTGTCCGATATGCCCATAGGGCATCATTTAGCCTTGCACTTCAATCCTTCCGTCCGGGAGAAACTGTCTTTTCAAGGATGGTCTTTATTTCCCGGTTGGATACCTCAGCTTGGCCGTTTGTTTGTGGATGATAAGCTGTTTATACTCTTTGGTGCACGTGGTACTTCTTAAGGAGAGCCGTGATCGTCTTGTTGCAGAAATGGGTACCCCTATCACTCATTAAGGCTTTTGGAATTCCAAATCTTGTAAAGATATTTTCCTTAAGGAAAGTTGCAACCACTTTTGAATCATCAGTTTTGGTGGCCTTTGCTTCAACCCACTTGGAAACATAGTCCACCGCAAGCAAAATATATGTGTGCCCGAATGAAGTAGGAAACGGCCCCATGAAATCAATTCCCCAAATGTCAAATATTTCACAAAATATAAGAGAGGATTGGGGCATTTCATGTCTCCTTGAAAGATTTCCTACCCTTTGGCATTTATCACACCCTTTGCAAAATGCAAAAGCGTCTCAAAAAATGTGTGGCCAAAAGAAACTGGCATCCAAAACCTTTCTTGCAGTTTTGTTTGCCCCAAAGTGCCCCCCACATGCTTCAGAATGACAGAAGGTTATGACAGATTGTACCTCATTGTCTAGAATGCAACGGCGAATTACATGGTCACTTCAATGCTTCCAAAGGTAAGGATCGTCCCAAACGTAGTGTCGAGGTTCAGCTTTTACCTTCTCTCGTTGTGCCTTGGTGAAGTCTGGAGGATATTCTTTCCTGACAATGAAGTTCACAATGTCAGCAAACCAAGGTTTAAAAGACTGAAGCTTAAGACAAACCTCTGTCGACAATTCCGCAGGGGCGCCTAGACTGAGCCGCAGGGGCGGCTGGCCGCAGGGGCAGCTGGTGTGAGGTGCGGGGACAGTCACACAACAGAGAGTTGTGTAAAATGTATCGTCTGGAAAACTTCCAACTATCTCTCTTCCTTTTCTAGGATCCTCCTCTTCTTTCACTAGTCTGCTCAAATGATCGGCCACCAGGTTCTCAGTCCCCTTCTTGTCCCTTATCTCTAGGTTAAACTCACTTAGAAGGAGCACTCATCGAATCAATCGTGGATTTGCTTCCTTCTTCGCCATGAAGTACCTAAGAGCTGCATGGTCAATGAAGATAATTACCTTTACCCCAACTAGGTACTGCCTGATTTTTTCAAGGGCAAAAACCACCGCCAACATTTCCTTCTTGGTGGTAGAGTAATTCCTTTGCGCTCCATTGAGTGTCATGGACGCATAATGGATCACATGGGAAGCCCGTCCGTCTTTCTGTCCTAAGACGGCTCCAACGGCGTAATCACTGGCGTGACTGGCGTCACACATGATTTCAAACGGTTTCTCCCAATCCGGAGAACGTATGATTGATGCGGTGGTAAGACATGCCTTCAAAGTGTAGAAAGCTTTCTTGCAATTCTCATCCACTATGAAGGTGACGTCTTTCTTGAGCAATTCACACAGGGGTGCCGAGATCTTTGAAAAATCTTTGATGAAACGTCGGTGGAAACCTACATGACCAAGAAAAGAACGGATTTCCCGAACATTAGTAGGATAAGGTAAATTTTGAATTACATCAACCTTTGCCCTATCTACCTCTATCCCTTTTGAGGATATTACATGTCCTAGCAAAATTCCTTGTTCGACCATGAAATGACGTTTTTCCGAATTAAGAACCAAATTGGTTTCAACACATTTTTCAAGAACAAGTTTCAAGTGTCCTAAACATGCGTCAAAACTGTCTCCATGAACGGTAAAATCATCCATGAAGACTTCAATGAAAGTTTCTATGTATTCGGAGAAAATACTTATCATGAACCGTTGGAAGGTGCCGGGTGCGTTGCAAAGTCCAAATGGCATTCTGCGCTACGCAAAAGTGCCAAATGGGCAAGTGAACGTCGTCTTTTCTTGATCTTCTGGTGCGATGGCTATTTGGAAATAGCCCGAATATCCATCAAGGAAACAATAGTATTGATTACCTGCAAGACGTTCCAACATTTGGTCAATAAAAGGTAATGGGAAATGGTCTTTTCGCGTTACCTTGCTAAACTTGTGGTAGTCAATGCAAACTCTCCATCCGGTTTGTGTTTTGCTCGGGACCATCTCTCCATGTTGATTTTCCACCATGGTGATGCCTCCTTTCTTTGGAACTACCTGGGTTGGACTAACCCAAGTGCTATCCGAGATAGGGAAGATCATATTTGTCTGGAGGAGCTCCAACACTTCCTTTTTGACCACATCCATCATTGGCGGATTAACCTCCGTTGAGGTTGCCTAGAGGGTTTGGCTTTATCCCCGAGTAAGATCCTATGCATGCAAGTTGAAGGGATTATCCCTTTGATGTCCGCAATGGTCCATCCAAGGGCCGTCTTGTGTTCTCTTAGCACTTTTACCAACTTGTCCTCTTGACCGGTGGTCAACTTGTTTGAGATGATCACCGGCAAGGTATTGTGTTTTCCAAGGAAAACGTATTTGAGGAGTGATGGAAGGTCCTTCAATTCTATTTCTGGTGCCTGCACTATAGACAGAACAAGCTTCTCGCTTGGGGTTAGTAAAGTGGGCCCAATGGCCAAATTGGAGATAGGTAGCCTTTTATGCCCCTCTAGTTGGGCTAGGACCTCTTTCATGCCGGATGTTAATATATAATCTGCTTTAAACCCGTCAACGTCATGCTCAATTACATTTTTCAATTCATCAACATCAGAGTTATCAAAAACATCTTGCACAAAAAGTTCAACAAAGTCAATAGCACATAGAGTATGATCATCACTAGGAAATCTCATTGTATCATAGATGTCAAATTCCACTACTTCTCCATCAAACTCCATGGTCAATTTGCCACTAACATAATCAATTTTGTCCTAGCAGTTTTCAAAAAAAAGGCCTACCTAACAAAATGGGCGCAGCATGTGAATCATTTTCCATATCCATTACAAAGAAATCAGTAGGAAATATTAGGTTGTCTACCATTACTAACACATCTTCAAATATCCCTTTCGGGTATACATTAGATCTATCAGCAAGTTGTACTACAATCCTAGTTTCCATTAATGGCCCAAGGCCAAGCGATTTATCAATCGAATATGGTAAAACATTGATAGAAGCACCAAGATCAAGCATCGTTTTGTCAAAGCGGGTTTCCCCTATAACACAAGGAATGCTTACCATGTCTGGATCACTACACTTCTTGGGCATTCTCTGTTGGAAAACAGCCGACACATGCTCACTTACTTGCACTTTTTGTTTCCTCTTCAGCTTCAGATTCCTCTTGATAGTGCAAAGTTTCTTCAAGAAACGAGCATACTTAGGGATACTTTTCACCAACTTAAGGAGGGGAATGTTTACCTCGCATTTGTAGAAAGTCTCAAAGAGGTCTTTGTCCTCAATGATCTCTCCTTCAGAGCCCCAGTAAAGGGAGCTGGTGGTTTCTCAGAGTACAGTGGACAAAAGTTAGGCCGGATGTAAGAGTCCTTCTCAGCAGAACCTTCTGTTGAGTTTTCCGCAGGGGCGACAACTTGTATGCGCAGGGGCGGGGACATCCAGCCGCAGGGGCGACGTCTGCTCTGTGTTGGGCGCAATTACAGCCGCAGGGGCGGCTGTGGGTGCGGTAGACTCGACAGAAGGTTTGTTTTGTGATTCTTTTGCTGGTTTTTGTTTGATTTGCTTCCCACTCCTTAATGTTAGGGCACTAACATTCTCCTTAGGGCTTATAAATGTTTGGGAAGGCAATCCTCCGGAAAGTCTAGATTCGGTCCTTGAAATGGCTTCCGCCATTTGCCCAACCTGTTTTTCAAGGTTCTTGATCTTGGATTCTGTTGTTTGGACATGAGTAGCAAAGTGTTTAGTCAAAACCTGCAACATATCTTCAGTTGTTTGATACTTACCTTGATGGGACTGATGTTGTTGGTTTTGTTGATCCCTCCAACGAAAGTTCTGTTGGTCACGCCAGTTTGGCATGAAGTTCTGTGCATAGGGATCGTTCCTAGGCCTTTTCTGTTGTGGTTGTCCATAACCCATTGCGTTCACCTCAGCATCGTCATCCTGGACTTGTGGACACATGTCCATTGGATGGTATGGGTCAGTACATACTCTACAAGCTTTGAGCTGTTGTGGGGTTCCCATAAGTGTTAGTCTCTTCACCATTTCCTTCAGCTCTGTGAGCTCAGTGGAGATTTCACTCTTACCGGTATTCACAGCAGGAACTCCTTTCTTGGACGGGGTCCTTCCAAAGTTCCGAGTTCCTTCCGCTAGTTCCTATATCTTTTTCAAAGCAAGGTCAGGGGTAGAGTAAGAACATTGCCTCCGCAAGCCGCATCGACGATCCTCCTTTCATTATCAAGCAAGCCATTGGACAAGTACAAGACTAGATCTTGAGTTGAATATCCGTGGAAAGGACAGCTGGATCGGAGGCGTGTAAACCTTTCGAAGTACTCGTAGAGAGTTTCGTTTGCCTCTTGCTCGATGTTGCTTATAACTTTCTTCAAGCTATTGGCCTTCTTGGCTGAGAAGTATTTCTCCAAAAACGCCTTGTAAAGGTTCTCCCAAGTGTCGATGCTCCCGGAAGAGAGGTGGTAATACCAATCATCCGCTGAATCTTTGAGTGTGAAGCCGAATACCCTCATCTTGATTTGCTCTTCGGTAAGGGTTGGCCGGCTTCATGCTCATGCACACGGTATGGAACTTCCCAAGGTGTTTGATGGGGTCTTCACCACTTAGCCCAGGGAATGATGGAAGCAAGTGATGAGGCCCGGCTTGAGCTCAAAATTGACTCCTTCCCCTAATGCCGATATAGTGACCGCAAGGGGGTTTTGAGCCAAGGTGGGCTGCGTGAGTTGACGAAATGTACGGTCAGCCATCTCTTGTTGAAGTTGTTGTTGTCTTCGTTGCCGGATGTGCGTCCTCTTAATTTCTGGATCAAAGGTAGCAAGATCGGGGTTAGTAGCACGGGTTTGAACCATAAAATGGTTCAAACAATTAATCAATAATAACAATAAAACACTAAAACTCCCCGGCAACGGCGCCAAAATTTGACAGACGGTATTTCTATGGTCGTCTATACCTAATCAAAAGTAAATCCCAACTTAGCACTAAAACAAGTATAGTGGTTAAGTAAGGGTTGAACCCAAGAGAGTTAAGGTGTTTTATTAGATGCAATTATCGTTTATAGTAACAAGTAACAAAGGGGGGGTTTTGGTTGAATTAATGCACACAAAAGCTTATGAAAACGATTAATGCGACAAGTAAGACAATGATGGGTGAATCTACACTAGGTTGATTCTAAGCATGCAATTGCTACTTTGGTGAGTTCCTTTTACAAGTTTTCAAGTAATCTTCCGTCTCCATCATATATATGTGTTGAGCCAACCGGCATCAACACAACTTAAAAGGTTAGTGCTCCGTAAACCTACAAGAACAAATAACAAGTTAGCTTTCAAATAAAGACTGAGGGATATAAAGAAAAGATTAAAACCGTTAAGCTTATCTTTATATTTGTGTTCCTTTTCTTTAAGTAATTACAACCCGTTATCACTTAAAGTTTACTACTAGATTAAAGACCCGAACCCGGAACCTATTAATCCTAGTTATTTGCATGCACTTTAGAACCTAAGGTGATCAATCTCAAGTAATAGTAATACATGCAATTAGACAATGGAGATCAAGGAAACACAAAGCATTACTGAATAAAAACTTATATTAAAGAAAACTTACAACCAAAGTAACAACGCACCTTCAAACCAACCCAATGTAGCAAGGGAGTTAGCAACTCATTACAAAGGTAGCAAAATAATCTAAATGGGAAAGTGGATAATTTGTTGGCTAACAAGATGGATGATTCTAACAACCAACAATGGACTATTTATGCTACAAAAGACACTAAATATGAGTAAATGGCCGGCCCAAAACAGCCAACTTTAATTCCATAAAGGTGGTGTAAACAGCCGGGGTAAAGCTTCTGACGTTAAACCGTAGGGGCGCTCTTCAGCTCCGCAGGGGCGGTGAAGGCAAAAACGCTTGATCTTCTTCATGGCCGCCGGGGCAGCTAGGAAATCCCGCAGGGGCGGATCTTCAATGCTCTTCAAACGTCTGACCTTTCAACTTCCTGCCGTTTCTGATGCCAAGCCGCCGGGGCATCCCTATGTCAACGCAGGGGCGGTGACACAGCCTCTTCATCTTCCAGCTCCCAGGTTGAGGCGCAGTGGAAGGCGCAGGGGCGCTGGTCTTCGTTTCTTCAGGGCAAGTCACCACAGGGGCGCCAAGGAGTGGCGCCGGGGCGGTGACACACTTCATGGCTGGCGCTGGCGAAGGCGCAGGGAGCGCTCCGGAGTAAGGCGTCACCCGCAAGTGCGGTGACAAGGCTTCGCTGGGGCAGTGAGGCAACAAAAGCTTTGTTTCGTGAACGATCTTCACTCCTAAGTGTTTATAACTCCTTCATTAGCTTCTTTTAGTCTTCTTCTTCTGGACCAAGGAGTTAGTAGCATAAACCGACACAAATGCAATAAAAAGACTCTAAAAACTATCCTAAATGATAGTGATTCCATCACCTATCATGACACTTCTCCCAATTCAAAACAAGATTAGTGTCTTCACAACGTTGTAGCACTAGAGAAAGGTTAGCCAAACAGTTAGCAAAAGAGGAACCATATACCGAAATGTCATCCATGAGTACCTCCATGATCTCCTCAATATACTCGAAAAAGATAGCCATCATGCAACGCTTAAAAGTAGCAGGTGCGTTACACAATCCGAATGGCATCCTCCGATCAGCGAACGTCCCCCATGGACAAGTGAAAGTGGTCTTCTCTTGATCATCCGGATGGAAATGGGAGTGTTCAGCTAACCTTTCGAGCATTTGGTCGATAAATGGGAGCGGGAAATGGTCATTTCGAGTGGCCACGTTGAACTTCCTATGGTCAATGCACATCCTCCAGCCCGTAACGGTCCTAGTAGGAATCAACTCGTTGTTCTTGTTTGTCACAACGATCATCCCTCCTTTCTTGGGAACTAAATGCACCGGACTCACCCATTTGCTATCCGATATGGGAAATATGATACCTGCATCCAACAACTTAAGAATCTCCTTCTTCACAACCTCCTTCATGATCAGATTTAACCGTCTTTGAGGTTCCCATGAAGTCTTATGATCATCTTCCATTAGTATCTTATGCATACAAAAAAAAGGTTAAATACCAACAAGATCATCAATAGTATAACCCAAAGCCTTTCTATGTTTCCTCAGCACATGCATCAGTTTAGACAATTCATTTTCAGAAAGAGAAGCACTAACAATAACGGGATAAATAGAATCCGGACCAAGGAAAGCATACCTCAAGTGAGTCGGGAGTGGTTTAAGTTCCAAGATTGGGGGTGCTTTCTGAGGTGGATTTGTACCTTCTCTCTCCAATGAAGAGGGCTTAGATCGAAGAACTGGACTAACTGAAGTCTCAGTTGACATCATCTCGCTTGTTGTCTCGGTCGTGGTCCGAGATGGGTGACCGAGGTTTTCTTTAGATAAGATCACCTCGCTTGCACCAAAAACTATCTCGGTCAAGGTACCGGAACTGGGACCGAAACCTAATGTGCTTTTCTTTTGCTGAATCAGTTTATCAAATCTAGCTCTTGGATCTGCTTCCAATGTTTCCAAGCTTCTCACATCTGCATCACACAAAACATCTATACCTTCCTCCATCATACTAAAACTCAAAACTTTTTCAAGAGGATCTTTAATAAGGATAGAACTCACCAATTCTAGAGTCTTCTTCATCATAAATGTTAAAGATATCATCTTCCAAAGGCTCTCCCTTCATTGCAGCCAATAGTGCAAACTCCACATGATCGCCACCAATGTTGAACTTCAACTTGGCATTCTTACAATCAACGTTGCAACCCGATGTTGCTGGAAATGGTCTCCCGAGAATGATAGGAATAGGATAATCTGCGGGAATGTCCAACACAACAAAGTCTATAGGTATGTAGAAATTACCTAACTTGATGGAAACATCTTCCAAGATACCAACGGGACGGGTAATGGAGCGATCCGGCATGTATAGCGTTATCTTTACGGGCTTGGGCTCTCCAAGTCCGACCTTCTCACAAAGTTCTAGAGGAATGATGCTCACACTAGCTCCTAGATCACAAAGTGCGTCATAAGTCACATCCCCAACTTGGATGGGAATGCAAAACGAACCGGGATCTCTCAACTTAGGTGGCATCTTCTCCTTCATGATTTGAATGAGCTGTCAAGATCTAGAGGTTATCCTTACTTCACCAAAGTCTTCCAGCTTCCTCTTTCTTGACAAGATCTCTTTCAAAAACTTCCCATATGCGGGCATCCCTAAGATAACATCAATGAAAGGGATGTTAATATGTAGCTTATTCATACGGTCAAGAAACTTACCAAAGCGCTTGTCTAGATGTGCCCGCGCCCTTGACTGAGGGAACGGGAGTGGTGGTTTATAAGGAGGAGGTGGAACATAAACTTCAGCTTTTTCTTTTGCTTTCTAGGGCTCCATCTTGGTTGGCACCTCGACCAAGGTGTTCCTCGTCTAATCGTGGTCCGACCGAGGTAATGGATCTACAATCTTGAATCCACTGCGTGTTGTGGTAGCCATGACTTGCCCTTTTGGGTTGTTCTCTGTCGTTGCTGGAAGTTTTTCAGCATCTCTTGGCGCTTCATTCGCCTTGTTGAAAAATTGTTGTTCTAAGGCTATTTGTTTAGTTGAAAATGAATTCATCGATGTCTCCATAATGTTGATCTTGATCAATATAGTATCCAACACAACGTCCGGTTTCTTGGGTGGCTGCGACGAGCTTGATGCAGGCTCCTGGCTTCTCAAGGGAGTAGAAGAAGAAGAAGAAGAAGAAGAAGAAGAAGAAGAGGGAGTGTTACGCTAGAGATGTAGCACAAAAAGCTTTACATTTATAAACTCAATCTAATCTCCTAAACTACCTAGCGAAACCCACAGTGTACGGATCTTTATGTAGGAAGGAAAGTATTCCGAGGTCGAACACAAGGACTGAGGTGAAATCAAGTCATACAAAGATCAAAGATAGTGCAAATCTAAACTAAGATGAGATGAGGAATAAAAAAAGTGCAAAACACAATATTTTTGGTTGGTTTTGGGTGATCAAACAAGGATCACAAAATATGCAAATCAAACAAGAAAACAAACACACAAACACAAGATAAGAGATAAGAGGTAAGAAATGCGGATTCTAGAGATTCGGAATTTCGATTATGACAATGGACTCATGCTTCTAAAGATCTAAGAAAAATTGTGGTTGTTCCGAGTTGGGTGTTTCTCTAATGGGGGCTATTACCGGGTAAGTCTCATGCTCCACTAGTCTCGCACCTAAGGTCCTATTACTGGGTAAGTCTCAAGAACCTAAGGACGGGAATTCTACACAAACCGGCCACTACCTAAGGGTCAAACCCCTCCTTACCGGGTAAGTCTCGTAAAAGGTAAGTCTTAGGCAATGATCCTAGCACACTCAATCCAATAGCGGCTTTTTTGGCTCACTACTACCTAGAGTTCATCATCTTATGTATCTAAGAGAGGAAATTACCGGGTAAGTCTCATCCCTCAAAAAGGTTGCCAACATTAGGTCACCCTAAGTTAGATTAGGCTCAATAAATACTAGGATTTTAACACATCTACATCCTACCATCCAGGTTCATCAATACAAGCACAACAAAGAAAACCACAACCAAAACAACGGTCTAGATTTTGGATGAACAGACCGTGGTTTTGGGTCTGAGTTAGGGTTTCAAACACGAATCCATCCTAAGCTAACATGGAAGTCCATACAATCATAGTCCAAAGCATAAACATCATTCCTTCACCCTAGAACCACAACTATTCAGCCAACAACATACAAATCTAGATCAAACTTCATAATAGACACTAAATACGTGTTCTACTAACCTTTCGAGCATTTGGTCGATAAATGGGAGCGGGAAATGGTCATTTCGAGTGGCTACGTTGAACTTCCTATAGTCAATGCACATCCTCCAGCCCGTAACGGTCCTAGTAGGAATCAACTCGTTGTTCTTGTTTGTCACAACGATCATCCCTCCTTTCTTGGGAACTAAATGCACCGGACTCACCCATTCGCTATCCGATATGGGAAATATGATACCTGCATCCAATAACTTAAGAATCTCCTTCTTTACAACCTCCTTCATGATCGGATTTAACCGTCTTTGAGGTTCTCATGAAGTCTTATGATCATCTTCCATTAGTATCTTATGCATACAAAAAAAAGGTTAAATACCAACAAGATCATCAATAGTATAACCCAAAGCCTTTCTATGTTTCCTCAACACATGCATCAGTTTAGACAATTCATTTTCAGAAAGAGAAGCACTAACAATAACGGGATAAGTAGAATCCGGACCAAGGAAAGCAAACCTCACTCAAAATCACTCAAATCTCACTTTAAAACTAAAATCTACACTAATCTCTCCCAAGAACACCCACAAGGGTGCTTGGAAGAGAAGCTCCAATGGAGGAGTGTTAGGGAAGATGCTAGAGGAGAAGGGTCCAAAAAGGAGAGAAGATCCTCGAATCAACCTGCAGGTCCACTTAAATACTCCACCAAAGATCAAGGGTCGGACAAAGAGATCATGGGACACGTGTCAAAGTGGTCCAGAAGAAACCACAGCCAAAACCACGGTCGAGATTTTGGCCTCTGGGCCGTGGTTTTCTCTCCTCAACCCTCTTTGGATCACCAAGTCATGAGTTGGTGCAAGGCATACACCAACAAGGTCTTTTGTGTTCTCTTTTGCTCCTAGCTTGCTCCTTAATGAGTCCGGAAGTGTGCCATCACAAGGAATGATCCTCGAATGTATCGATTAAGCTCCAAAAGCTCCCCAAAATACCTACAAAACCGACAAGAGTTCGTGTAGACGTCTATTTCGATAATATGCATAAATTAAGCATAAACTTCATGAACTAATGCGGGAACATGCATGAATGGAAAGGAAAACTATCTAAAAGAGTGCCTAAACTAGTGTCATAAAACATGTCATCAGGGAGCGTTAAGAGCATTTTCAGCATGAGAATAAGGGTTACCGGAATTTTGTAGATTTGATCTCCAATTGTTGTTGGAATTTCTGTTGTTGTTGTTGTTGTTGTTGTTGTACTTGTTGTCGTTCCGTGGCCCTTGATAATTTCCTCTTCATTGGTATCCACCATCTTGCTCCTTCTTCGTTTGAGCTACTAAAAGCTCCTCCAATGCTTTTACTTCATTGCTGAGCGAGGTGAGTTAAGCTGCATTTGATGTTGTATCTTGAAAGCTAACTCTCCTTGCTCCATCTTCAACTCTTTGATGGGAATATTTCTCCATGTGTAAAGCTTGCTTTTCTATGAAATCTCAAGCTTCATCTATCGGCATATCCATCAAAGTGCCAGCGGAAAGTAATTGGAGCTTGAATTGAGTGTCTCCTTCCAAACCCTTGAAGTATATCTCCAGCAACTCGATCTTTGGAATCCCATGATGAGGGCAATCCAACAAAAGGTCCTTGAATCTTTCCCATGACTTGGACAAACTTTCTTTGTCCTTCATAATAAAAGCATTGATCTTGCCCCTCAATTCAGCGGTCTTTGATGGGGGAAAGAACTTAATAAGAAACTCCGTCGTCATCTCTTCCCAAGTGTTGATTTTTCTAGCCGGAAGAGATTGATACCAAGCAAGCGCCTTGTCTTTCAATGAGAAGTAGAAAGGCCTCAACTTGTAATTGTTGTTCTCCACTCTTGATGGTCTCAAAGTCTCCATCAGAATCTCATAATTTTGCAAATGTTGATGTGGAGATTCTCTCTCCAAACCTCCAAACGAACATTGTCGAATCCTGGTTAGAACTTGAGGTCAAAGTTCATAATCATGCTCAGCTGGATCTCCTAGATCGACTCCTTGACACCGCACTTGCTGATTCGGGTTCATCCTCTAACCTAGGGTTTGTGGAACTCTAGCAAAAAGAGCATCTCGGTCTACTATCGCCGGTATCCAAGGTGGTGGGGGTATCTCGGCCGGTGCAACTAGGACTGGGTCTTGCCTCGGTCGAGCAACTGGGACCGGTCGAGGTAAAAACTGGTCTTTCTCTCTCGCTGCAATTCTTCTATACTGAGGCGAAGTTGTTCCAATGCCTCCTTCAATTCGGCTTCAAGATCTCGATTATCTTGATCGGCCATCTTAACTTCTTTCAATCTTTTTTTTTATGTCTTTTCCGGTTCTGAATTGTAAGGAACAATTTCCTTTCCAGCACGAGTTCTTCGCATAAACCTAAGGAAAGATCATGCGAAATCACTCAACTAAAGTAGTCAATAGCAACAAGGGCAATAGCCCCGAAAGACAACCGAAACCGAACTTGGTGTTGACCAAGTCCCCGGCAACGGAGCCAAAAACTTGTTCGCTCCAAACGGTGTGTGCAAGCTTTAATATTTATACCAAGAATAATTGCAAATAGGGAACCCGCAGTGTACGGATCGATTGTAATAAAAGCAAGAATTCCAGGGTTGAACACAGGGACTATGGTGAAACAAAGATCGGTAATTCATGTTGTCAATAAAACACAAGTAGCAAAGCAATGATATCAAAGATGATGTAATAACCAAGTAAAGAAAATGCGGATTCTAGAGATTAAAGCATCCAATTGTGGTTCCGACTCAAGATCTCAAAAGATACCGTGGACAAAGTTGACGTTTGCAAAGGGAAGGTGTTTCTAAGGTGGAAATAGATCACCGGGTAAGTCTCACTACTCACTATCCCAAACCAAAGATCCTCTCACCGGGTAAGTCTCAAGGTACTAAGGAAATGAACTATAATCTCAAACTAACACACCACCCAAGGGGATAGAATCAACCTTTACCGGGTAAGTCTCAGGCTAACTCTCAATGATGGGATTAAGGCACACTCAAAACTCAATAAAGGATAAACCTTTATTACCTACACTCAAGATCTTGTATACAAGCAAAGGAATCACCGGGTAAGTCTCATCCTAGGCTTGCGTTGAACCAGGAAAGGTATAACAAGGATAGTATTTGGCAAAATGAAACATCAACTCAGATAAGGATCAGGAAAGGTCTTGCCTCGCTCAGTTAATGCACCATCTCGGTCGAGATGTTCCACGGCTGACCGAGGTGTTCGTCGGTTAAGGTAAAGGCTCGAGCTTTTAGAGTCCACTGTGGTAAAGGATCATTCTTTCATCATCTTCCCCACAACTTTCAGCCAATCACCCTAGAATCGCATAAAGAACTTAGCCAACAATCATCATGATAACAATAATCAAATATGTAAGAAAGGAATCAATATTCAAACAAGAAAACCTTAATACAAAGGTCTCAATAACTAAATTAATCAATCAAACAAACAATCAGCGTTCCTCAATCACAATATGAAAAGACAACAAACCAAACTAAACTAAGAAAATCATACAACTTCCTTCAAACTAGCTTCGTTCCTTCCTTGATCTTCAACCTTCCAAACTTCCTTCAATCTTCCTGAATCCTTGATCTGGAAATTCCGAGATAGATGAATTCCAGAAAATCAGCCTCTTTATATAGAAGAATCACCTTCCTAAGATAAAATATCTATAAAGGAAATTTCCTTCTTTGAATATCTTCCATCTCATTTCCGTGCTTCCTGAGCCTTTCTTATAGCTCCTTAATGCTCCACAATATAGCTCTAATGACTCATTAGCTTTCTTAGCTCCAAAACGTTCCAAAACGTGCCATTTTTCCTACAATCACAACGAAACTAGGTGTAGACCTCGATTCTCGCAGATGTAAACAAAACAACATAATGATCAAAGAATTTACATCCATACATGCAGATTTATGAAGATAAAACGTCCAAACCAATCCCAAAATATAGACTATAATACATGTTATCACTAGGATACTCTCGTTCTAGTCCACAACCTCAACAATCATACAACCTCAACCCCAAAATTCTCACAAGCTTAACAAACAACTTAAACCCATAAACAACCTCACAAGATAATACCAACACCAAAAGCCTAATGATTCTCACAAGATCAAACCATATACTCGAATCCTTATAACAACCTCACTAGACCGCAATACCACCTCTAGCTTAGAATCAACAGCAATCCATCAAACAATATCAAATCCTCAAAACTCACCTAAGGTTCAAAGCCACAATACTCGGCATTAACTCTAAATTATGCTAGATCCAACCTAGCATGATACTAATACTAAACATAACTAAATCGAGTAAGATCATAAGCTTGGGGGAGAGGTACTCACGTGATGTCAAAAGACGGAAGATGATCCATGGATGTCGATACGGATTCGTTGGGCCTTTATCGGGGCACTTCTAAACCTAACACCAAAACTAAACAAATTTAGCTTATACGCTAAATTTGAACGGAAGATAAGTTATATAAATATAAGGTAAAAACTCTTTTTCAAAACCAAGATTAAAACAAAACCGCTCAACCATTTTCCGGACCATAATAAACTTATGTGAACATAGGTCATATTGTCATAATCCGCAATTAAGTGTTTGAGCCTCAATCAAATTTAATCCAAGAAAGGGCATTATATATAGTGTATATAACAATAAGAATATCCCCGTAATTAAAATCCAAGGTAAAAACCGCTAACTTAATTTCTGGGGCAATTATACATTTTCAGAAATATCGGCCATCATCATTAATTATAACATTGGGGCATTTTATGAAAATAACCCAACAGAGGGCATAAATGCAACAATCTAAAAATATGGGTACACTTTTGTAAATACTGCAAAAGTTCTAAACACCCGCTTAATTGGTGAGTAGGGTTTCTCGAACCATTTGAAGGCGGCGAGAAGCGGAGAAGGAAGCAGAGGCGGTCAGGACTTCCTGGAGGAGCGCCGGTGGACGAAGGCGGCAGGGCGGGGGTGTGCGAGATTCACAGGCTGCGGGCATAACTCCCTCCGGCACGACTTCAATCTAGTGGAGGGGACACAATTCAAAAGAGGTGCACAAGGGGGAGAGGTGGCGGTGTAGTGGCGGAGAGAGAAAATGGGAGAGGCACACCCTGGGGTCCGGTTGCTCCTCTCCGCCTGGAAACGGAGGCAACATCCGGTGGCGGCGAGGCTGAGTAAGGATGGGAGGAGGTTGAAGACAGGGAGTCCAATGTGTAGTAGTTGTGGCTTGCAAGGACAGTAGCCTGCTTCACTGGATCTCGGTAGGTGGCCCTATCTCCTCAGGCGGCGGCAAGGAGACGGCACAAAGGCCGAGGGAGCAGGTTTCCGGGGAAAGGTAGCTCCTCACGTAGTGGTGCGCGGTATAGGAGAGATGACAGATTCAAGAGGAATAGGGAAGGGGTGTGGTGATGGAAGTTGGTAGGAGAGGAGGAGCAAAACAGAGGTAGAGTGTGAGGGGAGTTGTGAGGAGAGGCGTGTGAGAGAGGTTGATCAGCAGGGGACGAGGGGTCGGGTAGCATTCTAGGACTGGACAAGGCATGCTGATTCCAGCACGGGAAGGTTGAAAAGAAAAGAAATAAATTCGATCGAACATGATCGGAACGGAAGTTCCGGGTCGGAAAACTTTCCGAACATTTCCGTAAAATAATATACAAAAAATAAATAAATATGAAATGTAAAATATATAAACTCATAAACATATACTTTGAAATACTAAAACCATTCTCGTAAATTAATTTTACGATATTATATAATAATTTAGACCCGGGTAATTAAACAAATCGATGTGTGTATATATATATATACATATATACTCGTAGAATTTAATTTTTTACGTCAGCATACTCGTAAAACTGTTTAAGCTATTTAAAATAGCGATAAAACCGAAAAAAAACGCAAACGCGCCAAAATTTTGGGCGTTACATCAGATCCCCTAAAAAAAGTTTTGTCCCGAAACTTGCCACACGCCAAACTTCTCGGTCCCTAAAGCCGAGGTATGAACTCTCAACTAAGAAGGCTTAAACCTTCTAATCTAAACACATCATCAACTCAAACTACCACCGGAAGATAAATCAGGTCATATAGCACCTCCCGCACACGGCACCAACTACAAATAACATCACACATGAACATAACTCAACCAAAGGAAAACTAGGTCTAACCCATCAATTCTATCAACGCTACTAGCTCCGCATAAACGCAACCAAAGATACTATCCTCCATCTTCCTATTAGCCTCATGGGTTCTACGTCTGCCGCTAGATCAGGAGGATCGACAATACATCTCAAGTCATACTTGTACTTCCTAGACTGATACACATGAAATCCCGGGTGAACAACCACTACTCTCAACACTACGTCAACCGGTAACTACTTCCCTTACTAACGTTATGATCTCACAAAGCTCCGATATATCGAAAACTCGACTTCCTTCTCGGGTCTTTCTTGAAGCACCATAACCACGATGTTTGTCATTGATTGTATCTAACAAGGAAGATCAAATCTCCCCTTTTTCATAGTTGACTCTGGTCCTTGTCAACCCAAATTTAATGTTACGTTTCTTCAACTTTTGAAGTAAGTTCTCGATAATGAAGGAATTACTTCACTTCCCACTGATTTACTAATGAGACATGTATGCTATTACTTTTACATCATCCCTCAATACTCGGTCAATACCTTGTCTTGAAGAATACTTGTACACGTCTAACCTATCATACCTTGAGGCAATGTAAAATAGTTGCACCAGTGAGTCTCCTTTTAACTTCTTTCATATATCTCGGGGTTTGCCGTCCCAAGACAACTTGTCATACAACTTCTCCCTTCTTCGAGAGTAGATGAAAATATCTTATCTGGGGAATTAGTAAGCCCATATGGAATCACTACAACTCATAGTGACTATGGTTAGTCCGGAATGCCGTACTTGCCATATCCCGACTCAAATTCTCAATTGGTGCCAATCTGACCATAAATCATTCTCATAAGAGACTACCGACCCTTGTAACCTATCACGCTAAGATCGTGTGATGTGCACGCAATAAGTCTTAAATTTATACTCGTTATATTTATCCTAACTCCTAGCGAACCCGCAGTGTACGGGACGTTTGTAGAAAGGTAAGTATTCCGAGGTCGAACACAAAGACTAAGGTGAAATCGAGTCAAGCAATGATCAAAGATAGTGTGAATCTAGACTAAGATAAGATGAGGAACAAAGAAAATGGAAAACGCAATGTTTTTGTTGGTTTTTGTGGTGATCAAACAAAGATCATAAGTCAAGCAAGGTAATAAAACAACTAACAAATTAAGCTAGCAAACGAGTAAGTAACACAAAGCACAAGTATATGATCAAGAGAGAAAAGTAGATTCTAGAGGTCGAGATTTCCGGTTATGGCATTGGACTCAAGGTTCTAAGGATTCTAAGGACAAGCTGCGGTGTTTGGGAAAGAATGTTCACTAATGGAAGCGATTACCGGGTAAGTCTTTCACTTCACTAATCCCGCATCAAACTCCTATTACCGGGTAGGTCTCAAGGGGTTAGAGTAAGGAATTCCGCACAAACTAGATGCTACTTAAGGGAAACCCTCTCCTTACCGGGTAAGTCTCGGAATAGGGAAATCTCAAGCAATAATCCTAGCACACTCGATCCAATAGCGGCTTATGAGGCTCACTACTACCTAACATTCATCATCTTAGGTGTCTAAGGTCGGAAATCATCGGGTAGATCTCTTCCCTCACTTAGATTGGTAGCATTAGGTGATACTAAGCTAAATTAGGCTTAATGAACACTAGGATTTAAACAAACAAACATCCTAACATGCAGATTTATCATTTAAAGAGCAACAGGAGAATAAATCGGGCTGTTCTACAGATAAATCGGCCGATTTATCTGATGAACTGGTCGATTTATTTTTCTGTCGTGAGTTTCGTGCATATAAATCATCCTAAACTGACATATAAGTCCATCCTATCATCACCCAAGCCATAACCATCAATCCATCACTCTAGAATCACAATAAACTAGCCAATAATATGCATATCAAGATCCAAAATCATCAAACAAGCATACATGGTGTTCATAGATGAATAATGAAAGATGAGAAACAAAATCAATAAATCTCAGCAAAATCCGAGTTGTAGCAAGACTTACAAACTCTTAAATGGAGATCCAAACGTTCCTAACAATACTTGCAAAAGTTTTTCAATCCAAGACTACAAAAGTAACTCAAAATCACTCACAACCTCACTATTCTCCTACAATGGTGTTCTTCTTCTTCCTTTAATCTTTTAGAGCTTTTCTTCTCCTCCAATCTTCCTCCAAAATCAATGAGCTGTGAATGAGAGTGGGGGAGAGGAGAGATGCTCAGCAACCACCTGAAGGACCACTTATATTCTCCACCAAGAGCAAGGACGGACAAGAGATCGTGGGACACGTGGCTTAAGCTGTCAAAGCCTCAAAAATCGACCCAGCAGGAGAAAATCGGCCGATTTAGCTGCTTGTTGGTCCGATTTTCTTCAGCAGAAAGGTGCTATGATCGTCTAGCCATGAGTTGATTCATTGCTTGCACCAATAGTGGTCTTTGTGTCCCTTGTTGCTCCATTTATGCTCCTCCTTAGCCTTGGATGTGTACCATCATGAGGCTTGGCCCTCAAATGTATCGGTTAATGCCCAAAAGACCCCCGAAATACCTACAAAGCAACGCACTAGTCCGTGTAGACGTCTATCTCGACAAAATATGCGAATTGAATGCAAACGTTGCGAATTTGTGCTAAATCATGCATGAATGAGTGATGAATCTATCTAAATGATTACCTAAACCTAAGTCATAAATCGTGTTATCAAAAATACCCCATACTTAAGGTTTGCTCGTCCCCGAGCAAATTCCCAACTATAGACTAAGAGATGACATGATTTATGTATGCAGAAAAATGGCAAAATCTTTTTGGGTTTGTGCTTCTAATATTGGATCACCTTCATAGTCATGTTTCATGGCAATGGACAAGCAATTATGTATCAAATAAATGAAAGCATGGAAAGACAATTACACTTAACTTGATAGCATGCAATGAAATGTAAAGATGAAGAAGTCAAGATGATCATGAGTATATCCAATCTAAATCACTTAGTCTTACACACATGCAAGTAGGTCAAAAGGACTTGTAAAATAGAAGGCCAAGAAACGTTGTGATTAGGTGGGAATTTTCTAGGCTATGTGATGCTAATCCGGGAAAGGAACTAAACAACCACAACTTCAAATTTTCTTATCAACTTCCCTCAAGTGTATATTTTTCTTCATTTTCTTTTCTTTCTTTTATTTTTGAGACAATGGCATTGGTGTGCAAAAGCCGAAACCTTGGTGATTAGCCATTCTCGGGCTTTTTCTATTTTTCGAGATGCATCCACACCGGGCACACATACCAAAGCTCGTTAGGACTATTGGTTTATTTGACTTTGGCAAGGCACCAACACCCGATTATGTGAAGTGTACCGAGTTACTTGTCATTTAAACCAACGTCCCCAAACCTATATTTTTGTCTACACTTTCACAACAATTTCAGCATTTCATTCACATCATTCTTTCATCAACAACTTCACCCCAAACTTGCTTTTCACACACATCAACACACTAGCATGCTCTTATTCCCGGATGGGTCAAAAGAGGTCAATTTATATCAATTGAGGTGCTCAAGCAATATGATCAAGATGAGAAGTAGAGAAAGATGAATTGCCTTATTCATTCCTAATTGATGTGCAAGAACTAGCATGTAATTTCGACTTTCAATCCACAATTCAATCAAGGCAAACATTCATGATCACAAATCATTCATGGGATTCAAGATAAGTACTTCAAGTCCACATATGGATTCATCTATTCAACACATAAGGCCATCCATAGCCAATCCACAAGACAAGGTTCAATCATTAGGGTCATATCCAAGCCTTAGAAGCACTAAAATTTTTAGAATTTCCTGAATTTTTTTGGATTTTTCGAAATATGTATGTACAATGCAAGACATAATGAAACATGTGGCAAAATTAAACTATCCTAGATGCTAATCATGCAAGTGATCATGAAAACCCCACCCCATACTTAGAAACACATTGTCCCTAATGTGTAAACTAAATAAAGAAGTGAAAGAGAGTCCTCACAATGTAAAATTGGTGATGCTTTGGTATTTCGGTTCACATTGGATGATGATGGTGGATGATTGATCAAGGATGGTAGAGAGCTCTTGATGTTCATTATGGCGTCGGAACCCGCGCTTGGCACCGCAAGCCGTCCAAGTTTCTCGTCTGCTCCACCCATGCTTGATTGGAGATCATCACTTTCCTTTATACAGAGGAAAAATCGCCCCATAGCCTAGGAAAATCGGCCGATTTTGTGCATGAACAGTCCGATTTTCCTGGGTGCTTTCTTCCTTGTCCATGTGCTCGGATCTTGCACCTTCTTCTCAACAGTTCCATGAGGTTTTCACATGACCCCCAACATCTCATAACTCATGACAATCAACAAGATCTAGCACCCAAAAACACAAAAGAAAAACAAAGCACACCAAGAGTGAGATTAAACAAAAGCAAGAAAAGGAAAGGGAAAAATATGTACCAATGGGTTGCCTCCCATTAAGCGCTTCTTTAAGGTCATTAGCTTGACCAAATTCAGGAGCGCTTCAATCAAGGTGAAGCGGGGCAATCACTTCCACCGGGGCTTCCGGGATGTACTTCTTCAATCGATGCCCATTCACTTTGAAGTCACCACAATGATCTCCTCCTATCTCCACCGCTCCATGAGGAAAGATCTTCTTCACCACATATGGCCCGGTCCATCTTGATTTGAGCTTCCCGGGGAAGAGTCGCAGCCTTGAGTTGAAGAGAAGGACAAGGTCTCCTTCACTCAACTCTTTCGGGATGATCCTCTTATCATGCCATCGCTTTGTTCTCTCCTTGTAGATCCGAGCATTCTCATATGCATCCAACCGGATCTCCTCAAGGGCGTTCATGTCTAGCAACCGCTTCTCTCCCGCCTCCTTGAGGTCAAAATTTAGCCACTTAATGGCCCAATAAGCTCTATGCTCCATCTCTACCGGAAGGTGGCAAGACTTGCCATAGACCAACTTGTAAGGAGTGGTGCCAATTGGTGTCTTGAAAGCGGTCCTATATGCCCACAAGGCATCATCGAGCTTCATAGCCCAATCCTTTCTTGTTCTTGAGACCGTCTTCTCGAGAATCCCCTTGATCTCCCGGTTGGAGATTTCCACTTGGCCACTAGTTTGGGGATGGTAAGGTGTTGCCACCTTATGAGTCACCCCATACTTAGCCAAAAGTGCACCAAAGTTCCTATTGGTGAAGTGCTTCCCTCCATCACTTATGATCACCCTTGGTGTTCCAAACCTAGGGAAGATCACTCGGTTGAAGAACCGCACCACAACCTTGGCGTCATTAGTAGGAGAGGCGATCGCCTCTACCCATCTTGAAACATAGTCAACCGCCAATAGGATGTAGAGGTTGCCACATGAAGAAGGGAATGGCCCCATGAAGTCCACACCCCACACATCAAATATCTCTACCTCTTGTATGTTGTTCAAGGGCATCTCATTCCTCCTTGAGATGTTGCCCGTCCTTTGGCAAGCATCACAAGCTACCACAAAGCTTTGCACATCCTTGAACAAACTTGGCCAAAAGAAACCCGATTGCAACACTTTAGCACATGTCTTGTGTGAGCTAGCATGCCCTCCACATGGAAAGGAATGACAATGGCGGATCACACTCTCCACCTCATCTTCCGGTATGCATCTCCTAAACATTCCATCCGGCCCTCTTTTGAACAAAAGTGGCTCACTCCAATAGTAGTGCCTCACATCCTTGAAGAACTTCTTCCTTTGGGCATATGTTAATCCGGGAGGCACTTCCTCACACACCAAGTAGTTCACAATGTCGGCATACCATGGCTCACTTCCCCTAGACACTTGGAACAAGCACTCCTCCACCATTTGCAATTGCTCATCCCGGAATGAGTCATCAATCGGGATGTCATCTCTCTCAATCTCTAAGGGAGGTAGTCTACTAAGGTGATCCGCCACGGAGTTCTCGGATCCCTTCTTGTCCCGGATTTCCAAATCAAACTCTTGAAGAAGAAGGATCCACCGAATCAACCTAGGTTTGGCATCCTTCTTTGTAAGGAGGTAACGGATCGCAACATGATCCGTATAGACAATGACCTTCGCTCCAACAAGGTATGACCGAAACTTCTCAAAGGCATACACTACCGCTAGCAACTCCTTCTCGGTTGTGGGATAGTTAAGTTGGGCATCATCTAGCGTCTTGCTAGCATAATAAATGGCATGAGTTCGCCCATCTTTCCTTTGCCCCAAAATAGCCCCAACGGCTACATCGCTTGCATCACACATGATCTCAAACGGTAAACTCCAATCCGGAGGTTGCATTATAGGTGCGGAGATCAAGGCGTTCTTCAACCTACAAAAAGCCTCAAGGCAATCTTTGGAGAGAACAAATTCAACATCTTTCATTAGTAGGTTAGTAAGAGGCTTAGAAATTTTAGAGAAGTCTTGAATAAACCTCCGGTAGAAACCGGCATGCCCTAAGAAACTCCTTACCCCTTTCACCGAGGTAGGTGGTGGCAACTTCTCTATCGTTTCAATCTTGGCCCTATCAACCTCAATGCCACGGTTAGACACCAAGTGTCCTATCACAATACCTTCACTTACCATGAAGTGGCATTTTTCCCAATTTAAGACAAGATTTGTGATGCGCCCTTGACCCCTATGTCCCAACATGAGGAAGACGAGGCACTCCGGGTTCGCTCCGATGGACCGCTCACCCGTTCACGTGCTAAGGCAATCGCCCAAGCTACCGGCTCCATCATTAGCCGCACCATTGCTTGTCACGGACCCATTGGATGCAAATCGTGTCTCTACGCCACAATGACTTGAAGCTTGTCAAGCCGGCACCATTCCGGCGCATTTTCCGCATTTTTCGTAATTTAGCGTTTTGTAATAATAAGTCATTTTATTTTCGGAATATTAATTTCCGGGACTTTATTTCCGGGTATTAATTTTCCGAATTTAAGATTAGACTTTTGGTTTCGGAATTTAATTCGGAAACTTAATTCCGAACTTAAATTCTCAACCTTTCATTTTTAGGTGTTTCATTCCGGAACTTAAATTCCGACTTTATTTCCGTCATTTAATTTCCGACTCTTTGTATAGCCTTCATCCACTATATAAGGGGATGCTTGACTCATTTGTAAGGCATGTTCAATTTGATTAAGTAAAGAGAAGTATTTTCCTCCAACTTACTTGAGCATCAATCCCTCTTCCAATCCTCTCAAAGTTCTTCTTTTGGATCTTCGATCCAAACTCAACCACATTCGAGGGTTCTTCAAGAACCAACTCAACCGATCCACTTCAAGGTTTGATCGATCAATCTAGATCGACTCAATCATACAACTTCCGCCTCCATCTCTAAGCTTCCGCAACCCATCTTCATTTACATTCGCACTTCAACTAAGGAGTAGTTGAGCTTTAACTTGATCTAGATCCGGAATACTTCATAGACGTGTCCAAGGACGCATCAAATTGGCATCAGAGCAAAGGGATTTAAGCTAAGTTATCTTTACTCTTGTTTTTGTGCGTTATTATATTCATCCTTTTTGCCTTTTGTTCATCACCATCTTCATCTTGTTCTTCGCATCTTCATCCACGTTCTTGAAAAAAAAATTTTTCTCAATCCATTTTGCAAAGCAAATTTAGGAGATTTTTGGTTTGCCATCAAACCATTAATCAACAAAACATTTTTCCTTACCCAATCCGACATTTTTGTTAATCAATTTCACCATTTTCTTGGGATTTTTTTGTTGACAAAATCGGATATCACGCCTTTTGATATTCCAAAAACCAAAAACAAAGCAAAAACTCTTCAAAAAACGGATTTGTTTCAAAGAAAAGTGGATTCATCTCTTGCATTCCAAAGGTTGCATTCAAAAGTTTCAAAAAGAAACATTTCCACAAAAACAAAAGTAAAAGACGTCCGGCAAACCGGTCCATCCGAAAAATCGGATTTTTGAAAAGGTCAAAGACCAAAGCAAGTAAAACTTGCCGATAAACGATCCGTCCATTTCTTACCTCTCCATTTTCTCACAAGTTGCAAATTTTTCTCTTGAAATTGTGTGCATTTTGGTTCAAATTTGTTGGATTTGCCTTTCTTGCCTAACCGCCAAACGGCTTTCCCAAAGGTAGAACCCTAACGCACTTGAACTTGGGTAACGTTGACTTATCTTGTCACCTTGCTCATTTGATTGCTTGCAAATTTGTGTCCAATCTTGGAGTTATGACTAACGTCACAATGGAAAATTCTCAGGAATCTAGTGAAAGGCATGAGATCACTACTTTGACCGAAGAGAATGCCTCCCTTAGGCAAGAGCTTGAAGCTTTGAAGGCCCAAATGCTTGCACTTACGACCGCTCCACCGAACCCAAATGGAACCTTGGTCGATGCTTCCACATCCGATGGACGTCGCAAAGGCAAAGGTATCTTGGGAGCAGAAGCATCTAACGGTCGACGGCTTGCCTCCGTCATTGAAAACCACGGTCCCTCCCAAAATGACGGTCACGAGTCCCACAATGAAGGTGACGAGAACCCTGACCCTTCTCCAAATGATTTGCTATATGTTGACACGGAGAACAGGCACAAGCGTTATGAGCACAACCGACGTAAGTATGGCACTTCCCCTCCTCCATCTAGTGCCCAACGCACCAACCGTCCCTCCCGGATTGATGACCGGTACAATCATCAAACAAATGACCGCTCTCACCGTCCCGAGAATGATCGGTCCGGACAACGCCGCCAATGGCATAGCCGACACCCGATGTATCATGATTATGAAGAGTATGATGAACGAGATGACTTTGACGAGTTCTCCGATGATGAGTCGGACTTGGAACGGGTGGCACATGTCCGTCCATGGCACCCACCCATCCGAGAGCCTTTTGAGAACCAGGATCGAGGAGATGAATGGTTACCTCCTCCTAACCCACAAAGGCGTGCACCACATAACCATGGGCGCCAAAGGCATAACGATGGCCACCGGCGAGCCCATCACGAAGACGCCTATATAGCACCACCCCGACCGGATCCCTACCGAGCTCGTAGGGAAGGTAAGGTTAAATTTCCGGTATTTTATGGTGAATATGATCCTTGTGCGTTTCTTGATTGGGCACAGGATATGAAAAGAGCTCTCAAGCATTGCCATTATGAAGAGTACGAGAAAATCGAAGCGGCGACACTTTACTTTGAAGGTGATGCAAAATCTTGGTGGAACCGGTACGAGACCAACCGTGAGAACCGAGGATGGGCACCGGTTGCGACATTTGATCAATTGATCTATGTCATGACTAAGAACTACGTGCCCGACGACTTCAAAAACGACATGCGGTTGCAAATTGCCGAATTCCAACAAGGAAGCCTTACTCCGGTGGCTTACTTAGCCAAGCTGGAGGACATGCATATGAAGGCCGGCATTTCGGCCTCCGCCTCCGCCCTTCGAACCAAATTCATGAGCGGCCTAAATCCGTCAATCCGGCGCCCCCTCGAGATTGTCCCATACAAGGACTTGGGCGCCTTATGTCATGCCGCCATGAAACTTCACAAGCAACAACTGGAAACGCCTCGTTACTCAAGGTATAACTCTTCCACTAGTCAATACTCTTATACCACTAATTCTCGTTCTCGAGATGTTTCTAGTCCCCACGATTCCGGAGCCGCTAAAGGATCACCACGGATGAGTCAACCCACCCGACAAGCGGCTACCGAAAAACCACCATACCGTGGCACCGTTCCTCCACCACAAACGCCTCCGGGCCGACCCCAACAAGGTTCTCAAACGGTGGCCCGCCCAAGAGAACCCGTGTGTTTCAAATGTAGCGGGTTTGGTCATGTCCAACGTGATTGCCCGAACACCAAGCGGGTGATGTTTGCCAACCCATCATATGACGATGGCGAAGAGGATTATAATGGTGATATCCTCTTGGAAGATGACCAAGATGCCGACCCATACTATGGCATGGAGCCATGCGACGACCAACTTGCTTGCGGTCCGGCACAACCAGGTAAGTTTGCTCTTGTCTCTCGTCGCATTCTTGCTATCAAAGAGCATCTCCCTATTGACCAACGCGAGAATCTCTTCCACTCTCGTTGCTTGGTCAATGACACTAGTCTCTCTCTTATAATCGATGGGGGTTCGTGTTGTAATATTATCAACGAAAAAGTGGTGAAACACTTTAAGTTGCCTACAACCCCCCACCCACAACCTTACGGACTCCAATGGATTTCCGATAAGGCAAGTGACACCGTCACACAACAAGCGTGGGTGACGTTTTCTATTGGCGCCTATGTTGATAAGGTCCTTTGTGATGTTATCAAAATGGACGCCACACATGTATTGTTGGGACGACCATGGCAATTTGACCGAAAAACTTTTCATGATGGTTATCTCAACCGTTACATGTTCCAATACAATGGAAAACGGATCATACTTTTGCCTATGACTCCACAGGAAATTTTAGTTGACTATGCAGAACGAAAGAGGCAACAAGTGATCGATGACACCACTACACCGCCGGCCACATCGGACCCTTCTCGTCGTTCTCCCGATGTTGTGGATGTGCCTACTTCCGGTTCCCGTAATTCCGACCATAAGGGTAATGCTACCGAAGCAAGAGGTAGTAAGAGCATTGTTCCGACACATGCACCTCCGGTTCCTACCATTCAAGGGCGATGTGAGCCCCGAATTCTTTTGGCCCGACGACATGACTTGACACCGGTCATGGAAGGTAAGTTTCCTTGTTTCTTACTTGTCCCTTTTTGTTTATCTATTTCCCATGACCCTAGTAATGTGCCGCACGAGGTGTCCTTGTTGTTGTCCGAATTTCAGGACATCTTGACCGAGAAACTACCACCCGGCTTGCCACCAATCCGAGGAATTGAGCACCAAATCGATTTGGTGCCCGGCGCGTCTTTGCCCAACCGTGCCGCTTACCGTGCAAGTCCGGAGGAGACCAAGGAGCTACAACGCCAAGTCCAAGAGCTCCTAGACCGGGGCTATGTCCGTGAGTCCTTGTCTCCATGTGCCGTGCCGGTCATACTTGTGCCCAAGAAAGACGGATCTTGGCGGATGTGTGTAGATTGCCGAGCCATCAATCAAATCACCGTCAAGTATCGCCATCCGATCCCGCGCCTTGATGATATGTTGGACGAGCTCCATGGCGCCACTATCTTCTCCAAGATCGATCTCCGGAGCGGATACCATCAAATCCGCATGGCCGAAGGTGATGAATGGAAGACGGCTTTCAAGACGAAGCATGGCCTCTACGAGTGGCTTGTCATGCCATTTGGCCTCTCCAATGCACCATCCACCTTCATGCGCCTCATGAATCACGTCTTGCGCAAATTTATGGGTATTTTCGTAGTAGTTTACTTGGATGATATCCTTGTCTTTAGTAAGTCTTTGGATGCCCACATCGAGCACCTTCGCCAAGTGCTCGAGTGCCTTAGACAAGAGCAATTATATGTCAATTTGGAGAAATGTGTCTTTTGCTCGGACACCACAATTTTTCTTGGCTATGTCGTGTCTAAGGACGGACTACGAGTGGACGAATCAAAAGTTCGCGCCATTCGGGAGTGGCCTACTCCTACTACGGCCACCATGGTTCGAGCCTTTCTCGGCTTAGCGGGTTTCTATCGACGCTTTGTCAAGGACTTTAGCTCGATAGCGGCACCGCTACACGAGCTTACTAATAAAGGTGTCACATTTGAGTGGCGTGACACCCATGCTCGAGCATTTGAGTCGCTCAAAGACCGTCTTTGTAATGCGCCACTACTCCAACTCCCAAACTTTTCGAAAACCTTCGAGGTGGAGTGTGACGCATCTAATGTAGGCATTGGGGGGGTTCTCCTACAAGAGAATCGGCCCATTGCTTACTTTAGCGAAAACCTTTCCAGTCCCTCACTCAACTATCCAACCTATGACAAGGAACTATATGCTTTAGTTCGTTGTCTCAAAACATGGCAACACTACTTGTGGCCGAAGGAGTTCGTGATTCATTCGGATCATGCGGCTCTTTCGTATCTCAAGGGTAAAACTACTTTGAGTCGGCACCATGCTAGTTGGGTAGAGTTTCTTGAGACCTTCCCTTATGTCATTCGACATAAGAAAGGTAAAGAGAATGTGGTAGCCGACGCCCTTTCTCGCCGATATATCCTTCTTGTGCATATGGACGCCAAGATCCATGGCTTTGCTCTTATCAAAGAGTTATATGCCACGGATCTTGACTTCAAGGATATATTTGCTCAATGCCTTGACCTCCGAGAGCATGAGTCTTTCTTTATTAACGATGGCTACTTATTCCGTGCGGGCAAACTTTGTATCCCGCGCTCGAGTATTCGTCATTTGTTGATAAAGGAGGCCCATGAGGGTCGTGGTCACTTCGGTGCTACCAAGACTCTCGCCGCTCTACAAGAGCACTTCTTTTGGCCCCGCATGCGCAAGCATGTAACACGGTTTTGCACAAGTTGCATCACATGTCACCATGCAAAATCGCGCCAAGGTCCGGATGGATTGTATTCTCCTTTGCCTATACCAATGGGACCTTGGGAGGATCTTTCTATGGACTTTGTGGTTGGCCTACCCATGTCAAAACGAGGCAAAGACTCCATTTTTGTGGTAGTCAATCGTTTCTCGAAAATGGCACATTTTATTGCATGTAAGAGCACACAAAATGCTAGTGAAGTAGCTACCCTTTTCTTTGACAATGTTGTGCGCTTACATGGAATACCGCGTTCCATCCTTAGTGATCGGGACGTAAAGTTTGTGAGCCATTTTTGGAGAACCTTATGGGGGAAACTTGGAACCAACTTGTTGTTTTCAAGTAGCTATCATCCCCAAACCGATGGTCAAACGGAGGTGACCAATCGGACTCTAGGCGCTCTACTTAGAGCGACCCTTAGGAACAACCCACGCAAGTGGGAGGACTTACTTTCGATTGTGGAGTTTTCTTATAACAGGTCTCGACACTCGGCAACAAAGCTTTCACCCTTTGAAGTTGTCTACGGCCTTAATCCACACACCCCGATGGACTTCACTCCGCGTCCACTCAAAGACGGAGAACACATCACCGGAGCAAGTCGTGCCGCTCACATCATTGAGCTTCATGAGCGGACTAGGACACAACTCCAACGGCGTGCCGATCAACTTGCCACACAACGCAACAAAGGGCGCCGTCCAATGTCATTCGAGCCCGGTGATCTAGTTTGGCTCCACTTAAGGAAGGAGCGTTTTCCATCCCGCCGCAAAGGCAAGCTCTCGGACCGCGGTGATGGACCATTCCGCATCTTATCCTGCCATGGCCCGAATGCTTACAAGTTGGAGCTTCCGGACGACTATGGCGTGCACCCGACGTTCAATGTCAAGGACCTTGCACCATACATTGAGCCCCTATTTGACGAAGGTGAAACGGGGACGTTTCACATCCAAGATGGGGGGACTGATGCGCCCTTGACCCCTATGTCCCAACATGAGGAAGACGAGGCACTCCGGGTTCACTCCGAT
Organism: Fagopyrum homotropicum; assembly: GCA_033239125.1. NCBI lineage: Eukaryota > Viridiplantae > Streptophyta > Magnoliopsida > Caryophyllales > Polygonaceae > Fagopyrum > Fagopyrum homotropicum. The sequence continues at coordinate 104,605,588 of BSWB01000002.1, forward strand.
GGACCGCTCACCCGTTCACGTGCTAAGGCAATCGCCCAAGCTACCGGCTCCATCATTAGCCGCACCATTGCTTGTCACGGACCCATTGGATGCAAACCGTGTCTCTACGCCACAATGACTTGAAGCTTGTCAAGCCGGCACCATTCCGGCGCATTTTCCGCATTTTTCGTAATTTAGCGTTTTGTAATAATAAGTCATTTTATTTTCGGAATATTAATTTCCGGGACTTTATTTCCGGGTATTAATTTTCCGAATTTAAGATTAGACTTTTGGTTTCGGAATTTAATTCGGAAACTTAATTCCGAACTTAAATTCTCAACCTTTCATTTTTAGGTGTTTCATTCCGGAACTTAAATTCCGACTTTATTTCCGTCATTTAATTTCCGACTCTTTGTATAGCCTTCATCCACTATATAAGGGGATGCTTGGCTCATTTGTAAGGCATGTTCAATTTGATTAAGTAAAGAGAAGTATTTTCCTCCAACTTACTTGAGCATCAATCCCTCTTCCAATCCTCTCAAAGTTCTTCTTTTGGATCTTCGATCCAAACTCAACCACATTCGAGGGTTCTTCAAGAACCAACTCAACCGATCCACTTCAAGGTTTGATCGATCAATCTAGATCGACTCAATCATACAACTTCCGCCTCCATCTCTAAGCTTCCGCAACCCATCTTCATTTACATTCGCACTTCAACTAAGGAGTAGTTGAGCTTCAGCTTGATCTAGATACGGAATACTTCATAGACGTGTCCAAGGACGCATCAATTTGTCTCCTCACATCTTTGCAATACTAAGGACAAGTTAGCCAAGCAATCATCGAAAGAAGAACCATAAACAGAGAAATCATCCATGAACACTTCCATGATATTTTCAATGTATTCCGGAAAAATAGCCATCATAAACCTTTGGAAGGTGGCGGGTGCATTACACAACCCAAATGGCATTCTCCTATATGCAAAAGTACCCCATGGACATGTAAAGGTTGTTTTCTCTTGGTCATCGGGGTGGATAGGGATTTGGAAGAATCCACTATAGCCATCTAGGTAGCAAAAATGAGAGTGTTGAGCTAATCTCTCTAGCATTTGGTCAATGAAGGAGAGAGGGAAGTGATCTTTCCTAGAGGCCGTGTTAAGCTTTCTATAATCAATACACATCCTCCATCCCGTAACTGTCCTAGTCGGGATTAGTTCATTGTTCTCATTGGTTACTACGGTCATCCCACCCTTTTTAGGTACTACATGAACGGGACTAACCCACTTACTATCCGAGATAGGGTAGATAATTCCCGCATCTAGCAACTTTATGATCTCCTTCTTAACTACCTCTTTCATTATAGGATTTAACCTTCTTTGATGTTCAATAGAGGGTTTGTGATTATCTTCCATCATTATCTTATGCATGCACAAAGAGGGTTTTATGCCAACAAGGTCATCAATGGTGTATCCTATTGCCTTTCTATGCAGTTTCAATTCATTCAACAATTTATCAAGTTCATCATCATTCAAAGATGCATTCACAATCACCGGATAAGTAGAATTTGAACCAAGGAAAGCATACTTTAAATGAGAAGGAAGAGGTTTAAGATCAAGTTGAGGAGGACCTTTTTCGGTTGGAGACGATCCATACAATGTAGGTTGAGATGATTGCAAAGCCATGGAAGCCTCCTTGAAGTCCCTTGATGATTGCTCACACTCAAGTGGTTGATGCTGAAAAGACTCAGGAAAATCGGTCCAGGAAGAAAAATCGGACGATTTATCTGAGGGTGGGTCGATCTGAGTTTCTGTTTTGGCAAAAATGGCTGAAATTTCAGCACAAGTACAAAAATCGGCCGATTTTTGCCCTTCAGTCCGATTTTTCTGGCAGTTTTCCTCTTCTTCTAGCACTTCAAACCCAACACTTGGTAGCTCGTCCAATGCATTCAAGGCCTTGATTACTTCATTGCTACTCTCCTCAATTCCTTCTTCCATCAAGCTTGAGCTAAGAACTCTCTCAAGCGGATCCTTGAGCAAGATTGAGCTCACAACCTCTCTAGACTCCTCTTCTTCAACTATGTTGAATATATCCTCATCAAGGGTTGGCCCTTTCATCATTGTGGACAGCTTGAACTTGATGTTCTCTTCTCCAATGTTGAAGGAGAGAGTCTCATTCTTGCAATCTACTAGGCACCCGGAAGTAGCTAGGAAAGGTCTCCCCAAGATGATAGGAACCGGATAGTCCGCCGGGATATCCAAAATAACGAAGTCTATGGGCACATAGAACTTCCCTAATTGCACCGGGATGTCTTCCAAGATCCCAACCGGATGAGTGATTGAGCGGTCCGCCATGTAAAGGGTCATCTTGACCGGCTTTGGCTCTCCTAGCCCAACCTTGTTGTAAAGTGCAAGCGGGATGATGCTTACACTTGCCCCAAGATCACATAGGGCGTCATACCTCACTTCTCCTACTCCGATTGGCACACAAAAGGATCCCGGATCCCTTAGCTTGGGAGGCATCTCCTCCTTCATCGTTTGAATCAACTCCGAGGATCTCTTAGTCATCCTTATCTCACCATACTCCTCCAACTTCCTTTTGTTGGAGAGTATTTCCTTCAAGAACTTGCCATATGCCGGCATCCCTAAAATAGCATCCATGAACGGAATGTTAATATGCAATTTAGACATTAGTTCAAGGAACTTACCAAAATGATTGTCCAAGCGAGCTCTTGCTCGTGATTGAGGGAACGGTAGTGGTGGCTTGTATGGAGGCGGTGCCACATAATTTTGGCTCTACATCCTTGCTCTTGCCTCCATCTTCTTGCAAAGTCTCTTCTTCATTCACCACTTGCTTCCCTTTAGCATTCTCCTTGGGCAAAGGATCCTTCATGCTCAACCCACTTCTTGTTATAATAGCCAACACTTGGCCTCTTGGGTTTTCTTCGGTTCTTCCGGGAAGCTTTCCCGGATCTCTATGTGCTTCACCCGCCTTTTGGAAAACTTGTGCTTCCAAAACCTTTTGAGCCTTTAAGATAGAAGTCACCGTGCTCTCAAGACCACTCAACCTTCCAAGAAATTGCTCAAACATCATTTCGGTTCTATCCTTTGGAGGTTGAGTAAATCCGGGTGGAGGTTCTTGTAAAGCTCTTGGTGGTGGAGTTGTGCTTGTGGAAGCGGGAGGGTTCAAGGCTCCATCCGGGTTAGAGTAAGAAAACTCGGGATGGTTATGGTTGGGCCGGTAATTGTTGAATTGCCGGTTGTTGTTGAAGTTCCTTGGGCCTTGGTAGTTGTTGTAGTTGCCCCTTCCCATATAGTTCACATCCTCCTCCTTGGAAGATAGGTTGGCTTGCGGAAGCACTTGAGGAGTTGCTTGGTTCTTCAAGGTTGTAGCACACAACTCCCTCAAGGACTTTAGCTCGTTGTTGATGGCGTCGAGCTTGAAGTTGCTCATGGTGACCTCACTCACCTCATATGCTCCCGCCTTTCTCCCTTCACTCTTCCTATGGGAGTACTTCACAATTACTAGAGCTTGCTTCTCCACAAACTCCCAAGCATCATCTACATGCTTCTCCATGAAAGTCCCACCGGAAAGGGATTGAAGCTTGAATTGGCTATCTTCATCAAGTCCCTTGAAGTAGATCTCCAATAGCTCAATTTTTGGTATGCCATGGTGTGGACAATCTAGGAGAAGGTCTTTGAATCTCTCCCAAGACTTGAACAAACTCTCTCTATCCTTCATGACGAAGGCATTGATCTTCCCTCTTAACTCGGTAGTCTTGGAAGGTGGGAAGAACTTAGTCAAAAACTCGGTTGTCATCTCCTTCCAAGTACCAACTCGCCCTTGTGGAATAGATTGATACCAAGCTAAGGCTTTGTCCTTAAGAGAGAAGGAAAAAGCCCTAAGCTTATGGTTGTTGCTCTCCAATCTTGGCGGTCTAAGAGTCTCCATCAAGATCTCATAATTCATCAAATGTTGATGAGGAGACTCTCCTTCCATCCCTCCAAATTGATTATGCCGGATCATTTGTAGAACTTGAGGGCGGAGCTCATAGTTGTGGGCTGCGGGATCTCCTAAGTTCACACCCGGACGGTGTGCTCTTTGTGCCGGATCCATACGTCTCCCTAAGTTTTGTGGCTCTTCAATGGCAATGGGCGCAACCCTAACATTAGCCGCCGGCTGCGGTTGTACCACCGGTGGTGGAGGAGGTGGAGGTTGTCGATGATTAAGCTCTCCTTGTACAAGGGCTTGCCTAATCTCATCAATCTCCCTCCTAGTTTCCTCTTGCCTCTCATTGGCAAGTCTCCTTTCTTCCTCCAAGAGCTCATCTCTTAGCCTTATTTGCTCTAAGGCTTCATCTAATTCAGCTTGGAGGTCTCTTCCGGCCATCTTTTTCCCCTTTTTGATGCTCTTGGATCTAGATCTAAGGGTTTTCTCCGGTTCGGGATCGAATGGAGCTAAATCCTTGCCACGAGATCTTCGCATACACCTAAAGAGTAAGAGATGTCCTGAAAAGCAAAGACACACACCAAAGAGAGATCAAAAGCAACAAGAAAGATCTACACTATAAACAATCACAAAATGACTCAATCTAGACCTAGTCCCCGGCAACGGCGCCAAAAACTTGTCACGCTAAGATCGTGTGATGTGCACGCAATAAGTCTTAAATTTATACTCGTTATATTTATCCTAACTCCTAGCGAACCCGCAGTGTACGGGACGTTTGTAGAAAGGTAAGTATTCCGAGGTCGAACACAAAGACTAAGGTGAAATCGAGTCAAGCAATGATCAAAGATAGTGTGAATCTAGACTAAGATAAGATGAGGAACAAAGAAAATGGAAAACGGAATGTTTTTGTTGGTTTTTGTGGTGATCAAACAAAGATCACAAGTCAAGCAAGGTAATAAAACAACTAACAAATTAAGCTAGCAAACGAGTAAGTAACACAAAGCACAAGTATATGATCAAGAGAGAAAAGTAGATTCTAGAGGTCGAGATTTCCGGTTATGGCATTGGACTCAAGGTTCTAAAGATTCTAAGGACAAGCTGCGGTGTTTGGGAAAGAATGTTCACTAATGGAAGCGATTACCGGGTAAGTCTTTCACTTCACTAATCCCGCATCAAACTCCTATTACCGGGTAGGTCTCAAGGGGTTAGAGTAAGGAATTCCGCACAAACTAGATGCTACTTAAGGGAAACCCTCTCCTTACCGGGTAAGTCTCGGAATAGGGAAATCTCAAGCAATAATCCTAGCACACTCGATCCAATAGCGGCTTATGAGGCTCACTACTACCTAGCATTCATCATCTTAGGTGTCTAAGGTCGGAAATCATCGGGTAGATCTCTTCCCTCACTTAGATTGGTAGCATTAGGTGATACTAAGCTAAATTAGGCTTAATAAACACTAGGATTTAAACAAACAAACATCCTAACATGCAGATTTATCATTTAAAGAGCAACAGGAGAATAAATCGGGCTGTTCTACAGATAAATCGGCCGATTTATCTGATGAACTGGTCGATTTATTTTTCTGTCGTGAGTTTCGTGCATATAAATCATCCTAAACTGACATATAAGTCCATCCTATCATCACCCAATCCATAACCATCAATCCATCACTCTAGAATCACAATAAACTAGCCAATAATATGCATATCAAGATCCAAAATCATCAAACAAGCATACATGGTGTTCATAGATGAATAATGAAAGATGAGAAACAAAATCAATAAATCTCAGCAAAATCCGAGTTGTAGCAAGACTTACAAACTCTTAAATGGAGATCCAAAACGTTCCTAACAATACTTGCAAAAGTTTTTCAATCCAAGACTACAAAAGCAACTCAAAATCACTCACAACCTCACTATTCTCCTACAATGGTGTTCTTCTTCTTACTTCAATCTTTTAGAGCTTTTCTTCTCCTCCAATCTTCCTCCAAAATCAATGAGCTGTGAATGAGAGTGTGGGAGAGGAGAGATGCTCAGCAACCACCTAAAGGACCACTTATATTCTCCACCAAGAGCAAGGACGGACAAGAGATCGTGGGACACGTGGCTTAAGTTGTCAAAGCCTCAAAAATCGACCCAGCAGGAGAAAATCGGCCGATTTAGCTGCTTGTTGGTCCGATTTTCTTCAGCAGAAAGGTGTTATGATCGTCTAGCCATGAGTTGATTCATTGCTTGCACCAATAGTGGTCTTTGTGTCCCTTGTTGCTCCATTTATGCTCCTCCTTAGCCTTGGATGTGTACCATCATGAGGCTTGGCCCTCAAATGTATCGGTTAATGCCCAAAAGACCCCCGAAATACCTACAAAGCAACGCACAAGTCCGTGTAGACGTCTATCTCGACAAAATATGCGAATTGAATGCAAACGTTGCGAATTTGTGCTAAATCATGCATGAATGAGTGATGAATCTATCTAAATGATTACCTAAACCTAAGTCATAAATCGTGTTATCATAACCGATCAAGTAGATCATCCATTCATTGTAAGGAATACTTGTCCTTCACCATTATCTTGTTCGACTCACGGTAATCGATGTTCAAATGAAGAGAATTGTCTGTCTTTTTCACAACAATTTTGGTGTTCTCATAATAACTTCAAATCAAGAGTTTAAGATATAATTAAATATGAGATTCAAATCAAGAGTTCAAGATAACATTCGGAGTTCCCCATAACATTTCACTAATTCTAATGAAATCTTATCAATACGTTCTTGCAATTGCTCCTTCACTTGCTTCCACAACTCATGTCTCTGCACAAGTGTCAATCCATACGGCACCGTAGATATCGGAATTGAATCTTGGTCAACCATAGTGGAAAAATCCACATTCTGACGTAGTGGAATCCGTGATATGTTGGTTTTCGTCTTTTCTTCTTTCATCACTTAACGTAGTAACCGACACAACCTTGTCTTAACACTTGACAGGTGGTCATGGTACTAATGATCTACCCCGTTCTGTTGGGGTGATGTCCTTCAAACACGTGTATTGCTCCATTTTTATCGACAAGGTCGACCGTCCTCTTTCAACAATTCGTCTTGATCTGGAAAAATTCGCTTGAGTCCTCTGACTCTCATGGCCTTATTTAAGTATTCGTTTAACTTAATCCCATTTTCTTATGTGATGGCATGACTGTAAAAATCTTCTTAGGTTTCTCACTTTTGTGCAGCCGTAAGGGTCCAATCTGTAGGACTTAACCGTGGTTCAAAACAATTGACCTTATCTTCATCGCTTTTCATGACATCCCAACATATGGAAAGCTCTTCGTCTTCTACATAAGCTTTCACATACTTCTCGTACATCTCATGTCAACATCGAACTTCAAAACATCGGTCTTCTCTTACTCTTGTTGGTCACCTCATGCATATCTCGATATTCCTTGAACAACTTCACAACCGTACCCGTATCCTTGTGGAAAATGCTAGAAGAAATTCCCCATCCAAACCACTAAAGTATCAAACTCATTAAATCTCCAAGTACTAACATCATAACTCTAAGCTTCCAGCGTTGCCCTAATCTAGGTCATCCCTTTCACGCCATAGCCACCATGGCTCTTCCGCGTGAGTCTGAAACATCTGACTCGGATTTGCTCGCAAAAACATACCATTCATTCCATTAGAACGAACATACTATGCATCCTCTTATAATACTCCCGTCTACGCACCACAAACAATGATAACCTCACCTTCCTCTTGATCTACTAGTTCCCTTTACCATGGTCAAACCTTAAAACTTCTAATCCGGGTCGTTCTCCCATATGCCGTTCTCATGACCTAAGAAGGTCGCAAAGGGTCATCTCCATCCTCCCCTAGGATGTTTGTAATAGCTACTTGCTTGAATTCATTCAACATTATTTGATTTAAGACAAATCGCTTCTGTTGACGTACTTCCTTACCATTGACATTGATCCAGTGCGAATACCTTAAGCTCTTGTTGTCGATCCTCTATATGCCCATAGTCTTGTTTACTCATCCCCTCTACACTCACCAATAGACAACCCGCACCTAGGCGTTCTCAGTTGTCACCGATTAACTTGTATCTGACCTTCTCCAAAGTCAGCGACTTATTATTGTACTACACTTCTCATGTTACTATTCTCATGAAGGCTACCCTCCTTGGGGTACTTTACCTTAAACTCTGTTAGTTCTTTCTTCATTCCATGCTTCCTCTTCTTTATAAGGTTACTATATCTTCTTTGCCTTGTTGTTTCATATAACTCCCTTTCATTGACTTAACCATTCTTCCTTGATGTCTTTCAAGAGCACCTTTCCAAATACTATAGCCCTAGCTAGCATCCACTCGCGTTCCTCTTGGTTGGTATCTTAAGTCTCTCGATCAAAACTCTTTGTTTTGTCTTTCTTCTTCTTGGGGTCATCATTTATACACACTTCCTCCTTCTTGGCGTTTCTTAGTCTTATCATCATAATGGAAATCGGTCAACTCCACGTGAACCCCCACAATTCCCTTCTTCTCATAACTCTAGTAATGTTGAAACTTTACTTTTTGGTACCTCGTAAGCTTAGCTTACGATATCTTAAATCTTTAGCAAATGGTTCGATCACTATTCTCGTCTTGACTCAAATGCTTAGGAGCGTCTAAAGAAAACTTCACATCTTAATGGAATGTCACCTTTAACCTTGTTAGAATGTATCCCTCTCCTCCTCGATTCACATCTTTAGTTGTCCACGCGTTTTCTTGAAGAACTTATGTTTGTTATCCCTATTGGTCTCGTTGTCTTTCTAATCGTGACTTCTTTGTAACCACTTCCACACCTTTGTGTTACTCCTTTTTCTTGTATGTTCCCCATTTCAAATTCTCTTAAGTTGTCTCGGGTTTTCTTTTACTTGGTTGTCCTTCGTTTACGTCATCTCTAATCCTCCTCTTCGACATCCTCTTAAAGGAGTACAATAACTCCAAGGTGTTCACCCGAATGTAGCTCTAAACTCAATACTTGAGCATTATCGTCCTCGTATGTACACTATCCTAAGTCACACAACGTCGTCCAAGGATAATGATATCATACTATCATCTTAGCTAAAAGGTCCCACAACTTCATATTCTACTACATATATAAGAATACTTATACATAACTATATAAGTCCTAAGTCCATATCACTACCAACATAACACATCCATCATTCCATCAATAATATAAGGTCCCAAAACATATAACCGTCCACATATATAACTATACACATATATTTAGTTCATCATGCAACATACAATCACAAAGATACACATCAATTCTATCGTGCATGACTACAAACCTCATATCAATATCTATATATACATATCAAAATTTAATAAGCTAAGCTCCCGAGATCTGTGGAAGGAGTGGTGGTCCGTACATTCTACCCCGGCTGACTATGCTCGTGATTTTGAAAATGAAAATGTCAGAACCCGTGGGGTTCTGTTTATTCCTTATTCGGCCTTTAAAAGATTGCGAGTGCCGTTGTTGTCAACCTAGCTCTGATACCACATTTGTAACACCCCAAATCTGCGGGACTCGGGATGATACGGGTTGGGACCTCACAATCGGTCCCGACCCTTAGTCTGACAACAATTTCACCAGATCTTGCAACAAGACACAAATAAAGGCCAAAATGGAATAAATTTTTATGCAATGCAATGAACTCCGACACCGAACAAACAAAAGACTTTAGCCGAGATACAAAACAATGGCTAAACGTCATACACGCGGCATACAAAACACAATAAACGAAGAATAAAACACAACCCGACTCCAACCAAAACCCCTCCTAAAATGTACAAAACCCCGGTTGCCCACTCTTCCGGATCTCTCGGCCGCATTCCTAACCTGCAAGGCATTCTACAACAGTCGGTATAAAACCGTTAGCTAATATTCGAAGCATTAGAATCAATAGGAAAGGCACAAACACAAGTAAATCATCATAAACACACAACATACTCAAAAGCACACTAATCCGGTTTATTATCTTTATTATTATTAGGTCGTATCCCGTTCTAATTCAACTTAGTTTTGTGACTCGAGACCACCGTGGTCCCGCCTTGGTCCCTACTTACCAGCATGGAATGGTACGGATGCCTCCGACCGTCTAACCAGAATGGTCTAGTCGCCAAGAACCTCCTAGACTCTCGCAAGAGCTAGGCAGATGATGTCACCGCCCGCTATCATACACTTGGGCCAAAATAATATAAGGTCGGTGGTCCTATTACCGGTTTAGTTGTTATAAACAATAAAGAATAATCACACACCACCAAACACATATCAATGCTAATACAAGGAATACGAGCTAAGTAAGTCCGGAGACTTACCTCGTTCCAAAGATAATCCCGCTAATCATCGCTCTCAACTTCCCGTAGGAAGGCAGTCAACGCCTAGTCAAAACAAGGCACACGTACAATCAACATCTCTCTCACATGCTAGAAGTCCTTAGACTTCTAGTTGTTCGCTCGAAAGTGTGCGTCACAAAGTCTTAAATTTATATCTAAAACTTATGCAAAAGCGAACCCACAATGTACGGATCGGTGTAGTAAGGCAAGAAATTCCAGAGTCGAACTCAGGAATTTGGTGAAAATAAAATCAGTTCACAAGTTGTCGAGCAAGTAAAATATAGAAGCTTTGCAAATATTGGGAAAACAACAATCCTAAAGATCCAAGTATCTAATTGTGGCAATCGATTCAAGATATTCTATAGATGTAAGGACAGAGTCGGGATTGCAAAGGTATATCTAATGTAAGGTTATGTACGGTGAAGTTCCAAAACTCTATATGTCTCACCCAAGGACTCTCTCTATAAAGGTTGTTGAGGCTGTAGTATAGAAAGGATCAAAGGACAAGAATTACTCTCAAATACCCATGCCCAAACCCATGGAATCAAAGATAAGCTAAAACGGTTAAGGTTGTGACACTCGAAACCGAAATAGAGGATGTTGAGTCTCACTACTACCTAGGAAGGCAAGCCAAGGCTAGGTTAAAGCATATCTCTAACTTTGGATCAAAGCAAAAGCAAAGGACGTACGACAGAGGAAAACACGGCTGGATCTTGAAGAACCACGGCCGTGGAACTCAAGAACAGACCGTGGAAAAGGTTGTCGACAAAGTTTTTCGCAACTCTCAGGGTCCAATCTGTTTTGGTTCAATCTATCATTATCTAATCCACAACTATCAACCCTTTACCTTAGAATTGCTAAAGGGTTTTAGCCAATAATCATCATCATTGAATCAATAATAAAGTTTAAAAGGGAAAAAGATAAGAATCTCGAAAACTCAATAATAGTCAAATAATCAATCTCAAATCCAAACAACAAGTATATGTGTTTAATGAATGCGGAAAAGGGAACAAAAATCCTCACAACAATCTCGAGGAACAATGGAGAAGGAGATGTCAATCCGTCTCCAAATGTAAACCCTAAGATAATATCTAAGTACGCAATCTCCAAATCGCGTCCTTCTCGGAATCTTCCCTGTACGCAATGAAATCTTCCTAAGCAATGATCCGAAAATCTCTCTCTTCGGGGTGTAAGCAGTCGTACCAAGTATGCCCGTCTGGGGTCTGCCATAGTCTACCTTTCAATGTTAAAGGCTATCGGATGTTTGTAGGCATAAATCTAGGGTTTACAGACAAAACCCTAAATATTTGGGCTGAAAAGAAGTCAATCTCGCTGGTATCATAAAATACTCTGGGCCGCATCATACGGTATCAGAAAATACTTTGGTGTGCCAGACGGTATCAGAAGATACTTTGACGCATCATACGGTATCAGAAGATACTCTGGGCTGAAAAGAAGTCAAGGCTTGATCCATTAATGTGCCATTTTGCTCCATAATTCGTCAAATTACCTACAAATGCAATAAAAGTCTGTGTAGACCTCTATTCTCGCAAACTAGGTGAATATAACCATAAATGCCATGAATGTATGTCTATGCATGCAAAATAAAGGGAAAATCTATATAAATACATGCCTAAATATAGGTCATAATTCATGTCATCACTAATCTCAATGATCTCGCAAGATCATAAACCATAACCATGCTAGGATAACAAACTCCTAGTCATTGCGATCTCACAAGGTCATAACCATCACACACAAGCTAGAATACTCTCGTTCTAGTCCACAACCTCAACAATCATACAACCTCAACCCCTAAATTCTCACAAGCTCAACATACAACTTAAAGCCATAAACAACCTCACAAGATAATACCAACACCTCAAGCCTAATGATTCTCACAAGATCAAACCATATACTCAAATCCTTATAACAACCTCACTAGACCGCAATACCACCTCTAGCTTAGAATCAACATCAATCCATCAAATAATATCAAATCCTCAAAACTCACCTAAGGTTCAAAGTCACTACTCGGCATTAACTCTAAGTTATGCTAAATCCAACCTAGCATGACACTAATACTACTCATAACAAAATCGAGTAAGATCATAAGTTCGGGGGAGAGGGTATTCACGTGACGTCCAAATACGGAAGACAATCCATGAATGCCGATATGAATTCGTTGGGCCTTTATCGGGGCGCTTCCGTACCTAACACCAAAACTAAACAAATTTAGCTTATACGCTAAATTTGAACGGAAGATAACTTATATAAATATAAGGTAAAAACTCATTTTCAAAACCAAGATTAAAACAGAACCGCTCAATCATTTTCTGGGCCAAAATACACTTATGTGAATATAGGTCATATTGTCATAATCCGCAATTAAATCTATGAGCCACAATCGAATTTAATTCAAGAAAGGGCATTATATATAGTGTATATAACTATAAGAATAGCCGTAATTAAAATCCAAGGTAAAAACCGCTAACTTACTTTCCGGGACAATTATACATTTTCATAAATATGGGTCATCATCGTTAATTACAACATTGGGGTATTTTATGGAAAAAACCCAACTAGAGGGCATAAATGCAACAATCTAAAAATATGGGTACACTTTTGTAAATACTGCAAAAGTTCTAAACACCGCTTAATTTGTGAGTAGGGTTCCTCGAACCGTTTGAAGGCGGCGAGAAGCGGAGAAGGAAGCAGAGGTGGCCAGGACTTCCTGGAGGAGCGCCGGTGGACGAAGGCGGAAAGGGGGGGTGCGAGATTCGCAGGCGGCGGCCACAGCTCCCTCCGGAACGGCTTCAATCCGGCGGCGGGGACACAGTTCAGAAGAGGTGCACAAGGCGGAGAGGTGGCGGTGCAGTGACAGAGAAGTGGCGGTGCAGTGATAGAGACGGCGGCAGCATCCGGTGGAGACGAGGCTGAGTAAGGATGGGTGGAGGCTGAAGAGAGGGAGTCCAATGTGTAGCAGTTGCGGCTTGCAAGGACAAGAGCCTGCTTCACTAGCTCTTGGTTGGCGGTGGCCCTAATACCCTAGGCGGCGGCAAGGAGATGTCACGAAGGCCGAGGGAGCAGGTTTCCGGGGAGAGGTAGCATCTCAGGTGGTGGTGCATGGTTGTGGAGAGATGGCAGATTCAAGAGGGATAGGGAAGGGGTGTGGTGATGGAAGCTGGCAGGAGAGGAGGAGCAAAAACCGAGGTAGAGTGTGAGGGGAGTTGTGAGGAGAGGCGTGTGAGAGAGGTTGGTCAGCGGGGGACGAGGGGTCGGGTAGCATGCTAGGACGGGACAAGGCATGCTGATTCCAGCAGGGAAAGGTTGAAAAGAAAAGAAATAAACTCGATCGAACATGATCTGAACGGAAGTTCCGGGTCGGAAAACTTTCCGAACATTTCCGTAAAATAATATACAGAAAAAAAATAAATATGAAATGTAAAATATATAAACTCATAAACATATACTTTGAAATACTAAAACCATTCTCGTAAATTTATTTTACGATATTATATAATAAATTAGACCCGGGTAATAAAATACATCGATGTATATATATATATATATATATATATATACTTGTAGAATTTAATTTTTGACGTCAACATACTCGTAAAACTATTTAACATATTTAAAATAGCGATAAAACCGGGAAAAAAAATAAATAACGCAAACGCGCCAAAATTTTGGGCGTTATACAAAGCTAACAAACAATAATCATGCAAGAAAGAAAGGACATATGAAAATACATGTCCAAAGCCTCGTTGGCAAGCCAAGTGTAATAACATAGCGAATTCCAATTTTTTAAAGTAAGAATGATGAGAACCGACTCAGTCTACGCTAAATTTAATATTTTTGTGATTTTTGTTTTATGCATGCATGCAGAAAAGGAAAACATTCAAGAAAAGTAAAAAGACATAAAAGTAAACGTGTGACATGAAAGGGAACATGGTATGCGAATGTGAGTATAACACCCCATACTTAAACTACACATTGTCCTCAATGTGAAAAAAGTAAAGAGAATAAAATATTGACCAAGCAATGCGATGCATAAGGGTGTAGGGTAGTAAGGATGGTAGCATGGTGGGATGATGTGGAAGTCTTTGAACTCCACTTCTTGTAACCTTTGAATCATCATTTGTACATATTTAAAGCATAACTAGTAGCCATCAACATAGAAACGGAAAAACAAAAACAAAAAGAAAAAAAAGCGAAAAAGGAAAGAAAGTTCAAACTCATGGGTTGTCTCCCATATAGCACTTGTTTTTAGTCATTAGCTTGACCCATGTGGCTTATTCCGGTGGGAAGCCTTCTGTGCCACAAATAGTGGTGTACGCGAGGTGGGCGTTCTTGGAGTAGGGGAAGTGAGTTGGGATGAAGAGAAGTCTCTTGTATTTTCGAAGACGGGTGGATCGAACAACTTCAAAGGGTGGGGACAAATGTATCTTGTTGTTGATATAACAAATTCAAGATTTCCAAAAACCTACTCACAAGGATGACGGAGTCAGTTGTAGTATATCGAGTGTCCTAAAACCTACCCGTCATGATGACAGGATCAGTCGTAGAATATAGAGTGTCGAATTCACATTGACTATGTCTGTTTTGAAAAATATTAATAATTAATTATTTGAAGTAAAAGAGGGAAGAGAAGAAGAAAGGAAAAATATGTCTTTCGGTGTAAACACGGAGAGCAAAAGAAAGCAATGATTGATTGTAAGCAAATATAGGCATGAAGTGATCTAAGGAAACATGACTCTCCACTATAATGAATTTACGTAATATTACATATATGAAACTCATGAACATTGATGTGTTACATATATGAGACTCATGAACATTGATGTGTGAACATTGCAAGTAACTATCTAATATAATCTTCGACATAAACAAACAAATATTGTACCTTCCAACTTGATTGTATCCTCAATCGGACGATTGTGCCAAGAAAAAAAGGAAAACCCATTAAGAACTTAGAAACCAGAAAAGACCAAGAAAAACTTCGACGGTTGGCACAAGTTAGAAAAGGTACAAAGACCGGAGCTTTCTACGATAGATAGAAATCCTTAAAGTAAAAGTTAGGATCAAATCTCTTAAACCTAGTGCTTTTCAATAAATCCAATAAAATAGCCTTGCCAGTTAGCACAAGTTCTTTTATCTCAACTAATTATAAACATCAGCTCTTTCAAAGGTAAATAAAAGATGAAAACGAACAGCTTTGAAAATAAGCAATATCACAATCTCAATTTATATACATATATGCAATAATAAATCAAATCATTATAGGGATCGTCCAACCCTTAGATCGGGAGGGAGATCAACCAAACATGATTAAATATAAAGCAAAGTCAATGTATAAAATAAAAAAGGACATAAACTCACATGTTCGGTTCTAACACAACGAGGTTAACCTTCTATTCTAAAGCTACTTGATTGCTATGGGACTCAAGGCAAGAGAATAAGAGCGAGATCGAGATATCTAACCGTAAGGAAAAGATATACTTATATAGGGGGAGAATGGACGAATTCTAGGGTTACAAAATAATCCATTCCCAAGATAATACTGAAAGATATGATTTCCATCTTCTACGAAGTCCAGACGGCGTAAGATGGTATAAAGACGATATAGAAGCCGTCTGATATCGTTTGGGCATGCTGTTTCACATTATAGGGGCTTGGAGTAGATCTAGGCTCGATGACGTCCTACTATAGAGGTATGTGTGGTCGAGACAACTTCAGACGACTAGGAAGCCGTCTCACAAGCCGTTTGGCTTGCGTTGTTGCCCCCGTCCTATAATGTACGGCGACCCTCGACTGTCAACTCCTCCCCTTCACTCGGCAGCGTCCCTAACCTATGGGACATCTACACAAGCGGTTTAAAACCGTTAGCTCTATTCTAAGCATTAGAAACATGGTGAAGGCACATACACACTCATACATCATAACATCACATAATCATGCTCAACAAACAATCCGGTTTGTTATCTTTTTTTATTAGGTAGTATCCCGTTCTAATTCAACTTAGGTTTGTGACACGAGAATCCCCGAAACTCGCCTCGGTCCCTACTTACCGGCATGGAACGGTACTGATGCATCCGACCGTCTACCAACACGGGATAGTCGCTAAGAACTTCTTATCTCTCGCGGGAGCAAGACACGTTGTCACCGCCCGTTATCATACACTTGGGCCAAAATAATATATGTATAAGTCGGTGGTTCTATTACTGGTTTATATGTTATAACGAAAGCGAAAAAACACACACCACCAAACACTCAATGAATCTAATACATAGAATACAAGCTAAGTAAGTCCGAAGACTTACCTCACTCAAGGTAACTCGAATAAACCACTCTAAACTTCCCGCAGGAAAAAGCTCAAAGCTTGGCCAAACGAGGTACACTATCAATAACTAACCAAAAGCTAGAAGTTCTCGGACTTCTAGTCTCCAACACTTATAACTTAACAAGTTCAATATCAAACCACTAATACCTATGGTTCAAGGCCACTACATGGAATTTGCTCTAAGTTATGTTAAAATCACCTAGCATAATATACTAACATCAACATAACTAACAAGGGAGAAGGTACTCACACACGGTCCAAGGTGAAAGACGATCTACGGACGTCGAGAACGGGTTTGATGGTCTTTATCGGGGCGCTTCCGGACCTAAGACCAAACCTAAGCAAAATTATCTTAAACGCTAATTTTGAAAGGAAGATTAATGCATTTAAAAATCTGAGGAAACTCCGCTTCCAAAACAAGGGTAAAACATTGCAAAACATTTTCCGGGATGTTCAAAACAATTAATAATCATGGATCGAAATTCGAAAACAACTTTTTCCGGTAACAATGCAACTCCCGAAACTCGGCCATATTCCGAAAATAAGACTTTGGCCAAATTCTGCAATTATATATAAGCAGTGGCATAAAATATACATTCTAATAAAAATTGGGTAAAGTATGTAAATAAACAACATGGCCAAAATGGTAATTAATAGGAAATAGAGGGGTCCAAATTACAATAGCCCAAGCAGCTTCTTCTTCACTTCCTGTTGAACGCGACAGATGAAATAAAAAGGGGAAAGGGACCGGAGGCTGCCCAGGCGAAGGAGAGGAGGGCACGGAGTGCATCCGGTGAGGCTCGTGCAGGCAAGCGGCGTCCGTTTCCGGTGGCCGACGGTGGCGAGGGAATACTCAAGTGGTTCGATTCCGGAGGCAAAGGTTGCGGCTCGCCCCTGTTTTTCTCTGTTGTTGGCGGCACAGCAAGCAATGGAGGCGCGAGACAGAGAGCAAGGGAGACGGCGAAGGCGTTCGAAGGTTCTCCGGTGAAGAGAGGAAGAGGATGGGGAGAGGGGAAAACAGAGAGAGAGGGGAGGTGTTGTGTTGCGCAGAATATGAAAGTGAGAAATTGGGGCTAGGGATACAGAAGGAGACATAGGGAAAGGAAAGCGGGTTGCAGGCGGCGGGGAGCGAGGAGTCGGACGTGAAGATAGGCGGTAGGCTGCAAAGGACGGAGGGTAAACGAGGAGTCGGCCTACGCCATCCCTCTGCTGAGCGCATCACGCCAACGCAGGAGGAGAAAAAAAAAAGAAAAATAAAGAAAAGAAGGAAAAAGGAAAAAAGAAAAAAGAAATAAATGAGTAAGAGAAGTGAATTAAAATAATTAACTCATCCGGAACCGGATCCCCAAATCAGGAATTTTCGACTTTTTCAACTAAAATGGGAAAAGTGAACCGTCACCCTTGAGACTATGGTTAAAGGTAATTCAATTTCTCTCACTCCCACTATTTTGTGTTAGATTTTTGGGATTCCCACATATATTTTTCTTAAACATCCATCCCGGTCTAAGAGTGTTCGACTGGCTAAATAACAATTTTTGGTTCCTAACTCAACCTCCCACTAGCTTACTCACACTTCCCTAACCCTAGATGCCAAAATTATTTTTACTGTTTTGGTTAGATGTGTCATTCCTCGAGCAAATTCGAGAGAACTTTTGACTGATTAGACTCTGGAGCTGATCTATCTGATTATGTCTGGTCTGAATGTTGACTTGTCCAACGTAATACTTAACCAAATCGTCCAAATCATAAATTCCACCCGAGCCATCCCTTTGCCATACGGGAATCTACTATCCATCTTTGATCACTTTTCCATTGACACATCCATTGAGGATCAACAACTGTCAATTGGAAAAATTGATGAGTCTTGTTTGGAGACACTAGACGTAGAGAAAACCCTTGCTGGAGTTTGTACCTTAAAAGGCAAGGTTGTTACACTAACCCCCTCCTCCACATTTCCCTCAACTTCCTCTGTCTCAAAAACCAGGCTAGATGGTTTTTGAGATGAAATTAAGTTCTCCAAATCAAGAAATGTCTAACTTTTAGCTAGACACAATGCGAAGAATGGATGCTAATCATGAGGTCATGTCCATCATGCATGCAAAGATCAATCAGATGTATCTCATGAATGCTCTTACCCTCTCCACCACTGGTAAAATTTTGTCCCTAACTGAAGACGCCATCCAGCACACCCAAGAAAAAGTGGAAAATATGCTCATGAATTGTAAGCGCAGTGTACTAAACAAGTTTATTCTCTATCCTACGCATGATGATCCGACTGTTCTCACCACTGAGGAATTTGGAGTAGTCAAGGAGCGTCGTCTTGTAGAGAAGAAATAAAGATTGGAGGCAGAAATCAATGACATGAGCAACAAAAATGCTCAATCCAGATGGCGAAGGTAATATTATGAGGATCATCAGGAGTGACTTTCAAAGTCTTCAAACTTGTTTCAAGGCCTTGAAATGGATGTTAAGGCCTTGACATGGATTTCAAAGCCTCCTTGGTTTTGATTTCAAGGCCTAGAAATCCGTTTGTGGGACTTGCTTTTTTGAACTATTTTTGTTTTGGAAATACTTTATGTGGGTTTGTAATAACTTTTTAAACTCCCGTGCTTTCATTATTTTTTCCCTTGTTGAAAGACAAAGGGGGAGAAATTATATGCGTGGTCCGATATTTTTGCATTCTGCATTTTACATTTTTCGATATTATTGCATATGTGTTGCTAACATTGAATGCAGGTACGATAGTTGTTTTGTCTTCCATCAAGGAGGAGATTGATTACTCCACCTTGATTATATATTTGTATATGTGATGATGGAAGACATAACATTATGAGCACAAAGATATTGAAAAGCAGTTTAAGGATTCAACATGGAGGCCTTGAAACACATTTTAAAGGATAAAAGCGAAGCCTTGAAAAGTGATACAAGAGAGACATCGGCCGAAATCATTTTCGAAATCAAGCTTCAAATCTCAACAACCAAATCTCCAGGGATCAAGAGAAGGTCTTCAAATAGGATTTCAAGAATAGATATCGGCCAGCTCAATAAAGAGGATTTCCAACGGATTTTTAAAAGAATAAATCTGCCCAACAAAAAGATTTTGTAAAGATCTTAACCAATGCAATATTGGAAGATCTCCTCCAACGGATCTTACACAATGATCTTATATCCAAGGAAAATCTCCAATGATCCTCAAAAACTTAGAAGATCTAGGATCTTGAAATAAGGACTTCAACGACAAGATCTTCAACGGCTCGATCTGGAAATTGAAGATTCTCAAACGTGCGTCAAGGAGAAGAAGTAGATTAAGAAGATAGAAGATCTCTCAACGGCTAGTTCATCTCAACCTAACACCGTTTTCCATGGAGAAAGAAGAACATCACAACGATCCTTTTTACAACGGCTAGAAGACTTCTCCATTGATGACTATAAATGAAGATGGCGATTGAAGAGAACAACAAGCTTACAAGGAAACATCTAAGCCTGCAAGCGATAAAAAACATCTTCATTCGTTCCAGAAGTTTTTTTTTCCTCTTAGATTACAAAAGCTTACATCACTAAAGAGAGAAAAACACTAGATCTCCATTGGAATATCTAGAGAGTGTTATACTCGAGTGTGTGTTACTTTGCGAAGTAACTAGGCTATTATTGCTAGGTTAAGAGTTGGAACTAGATCGTAGCATTGACTATAGTGAGAGAAGAAGGGATTTATTCTAGGTTTTATCTAGGACTCTTTGAAGCAGATAATAGATAGTTTGATCCTATGGGCATGCTAGGTTAAGAGTTTGAACTAGATTGTAGCATTGACTATAGTAAGAGAAGAAGGGATTATTTCTATGTTGTATCTAGGACTCTTTGAAGCAAATAATAGATAGTTGGATCCTATGGGAAAACAAACCCTAGGACGGAGACGTAGGTTGTTAGAGCTGAACTTCGTAAACATATCACCGTGTCGATCTTTTTATTCCGCACAACTTCTTGCTTAATTGTGACTAACTTTGTTTTGTAGGTTTTCGAAGTCAAGGCCTTGAAATCACCTTCAAAGCCATTGAAAACCAATTGTGTCACAAAGAGCACATATCAACATCAAGGCCTTGAAATCAGTTTCAAAACCTTGACATAGGTGTTCGCGGAAAGTTCTCATACTCTATTCACCCCTCCCTTCTAGAGTATTTATGTCCTTTATATTCACCTATACAGTTCTTCAAATTTATTGAGGAGAAGATTGCGGAGAAAATTTACTTGAACTCATCAAACGACTATAAAGTGAAGAACGTTGAAGAGAAGATCTTGGCTACAAGAAGATCTTATTTGCAACCGCTAGTTCTCAAACAACATGAGAAGATCTCGCTCGAACAAACCGAAGATTCTTTGGAAGAAAGAACCTACAACGGCTACAAGATAACGACTAGAAGTTGATCCTCCGTAGAAATCTATAAATGAAACATGGATTGAAGATGAAGATAACCAAGCCTACCAACGATCATACAAGACATCTTCATCGATCCAAAATCTTTTATCTTTCTTATGATTATTTGTTAGAGTGAGATGAACACAAGAGCTACATTGGCAGATCATATTAGTGTTATACTCGAGTATGTTACTCTGCGAAGTAACAAGACTATTATTGCTAGAAAAGAGTTGACTAGATCATAGCATTGATGCTACATTGAGGGAAGAAGGGATGTTCTTTTATGTTGTATCTAGGACTCATAACAAGTAGATAATAGATAGTTAATATCCTAGGGTTCGAAACCCTAGGC
Source organism: Fagopyrum homotropicum (assembly GCA_033239125.1). NCBI lineage: Eukaryota > Viridiplantae > Streptophyta > Magnoliopsida > Caryophyllales > Polygonaceae > Fagopyrum > Fagopyrum homotropicum. The sequence goes on from BSWB01000002.1 coordinate 104,626,986, forward strand.
GGAGAGTAGGCTGTTAAGGCCGAATTTCGTAAACATATCGTGTGTCGATCTGTTATTTTCCGCACATTATATCGTTTATATTGTGACTAACAATCTTCTGTAGGTTTCGAACTCAAGGCCTTGAGATCCACTTCAAAGCCTTGAGAAACAATTTTGTGACTAAGCGTAGAGATCGACGTCAAGGCCTTCAGATTAGTTTCATGGCCTTGATATCCGATTGTAAGAGCTTGAATTTTCGAATCCTAATTAATGATGGTTAAGTTAATCAGTAATTGACACATAACTCGCGAAGAGTGCGTAAGTGATGAGTATGGGTCTCAACGTTATGTTCCTGACATAATTTTGGACTTATGGGGAATTTTTCATTTTTTTCCCGGGTATTTATTTTTACCCTCTTGTGTTATTTAGAGCATTTCGGAGCTTCAATTAATAAAAATGCAGTTGAGGGAAATGATCAGGACATCAGACATGTCCTACATATGAAATAACATGAAAGGCAAAACGGCCAAAATAGTTGCTATTTATTCTTATCGGCTAAGAATGACGGCTTAGGAATACGCGTTTTCCGAGGCAGTTGCGGAATAATTATCTGAACACTACTCCAGATTTATTATTCCAATTTCGAGAAGTTTGGAGAAGGAGGTTCAACCCTCCTTCGGATTGGTGAAAGGATAATTATCGACTTCGCTAAAGGATAATCATTGTCGTTGCTATAAATAGCGGAAAATCATTTATTAATTCAGTTTCATTCACGTTTCCTCGTAAAAGCTTCGATTTCTCTCAGCCTTAAAACTCGGATCTTCTCTCTCTTTCTAATCCGATTTCAAATCCGTTTGATTTTATGGATTCCTCTCTTCATTCTCTTCATTTTGGTACCGAGTTTTTGCGTTTCCGAGCAAGTAAAGATATGTCCGAGCATATATGCTACTGGGCCGGTTCCGTCGCTCAGATTCCGGTGAATTTGATAGTTTTCGAGCGTAGCCTGCATCGTTGTGATTCCGAATCTTCTTTCGGATCGACAGTCGGCTTAGTAACGAATAAGTTATGATTTTATTCGTTTTTCGTATTGCGTTTTGGCCTAAATTGACCTTAGGCTTGTCAAAATGGATGATTGGAAGTTCTATAATGCTTAGTATATTATTCTTGTAATTATGGGTTGTCTGTTTGATGAAATCTAATGACTGGTGGGTTTAGAAATTGCCTTGCGGGCAAAATGTTATTTTGGTGAAAGTTAATTAATTAATTAATTAAAGATTAATTAATTAGGATTAGAATTGAGATTGAGGAATTTTGATTAGATAATACCTTGAGAGGTTTGAGGAATTGTGAGATGTTGAGTTTATGGATTGATTGTTATGATCTTTGAGGATATTGATATTGTGAATTGTGTTATGGTTATGATCTTGCGTAATCTTGAAGACTGGGAGGTGAAATCTCCAAGCCTTTGATATTGATTGATGTTGTGTGCCTTGTTTATACAGGCATTAATCGTTTCCTCGAGGGGAAACTGTGACCACTGTTTAGGACTACCTTGTGACAGGTAAGTCCTTTGAGGTCACTTACGTGGCGTTTATGGCTTGGAGTGATTGTGATAGTGGTGTGTGTACATAAGTATGTTGCATTGAGAACCTAACTGAAATAAGATAACCATATATGTATTAATTGGCTCAAGTGTATAATAACGGGCGGTGATAACTTGTCTATCTCAAAATGGGGCAACCATTCCACTGTAATATCCGGAATTTTAATCCCGTTTACTTCCGAATATTAACCGGATTCCAATTAGTTGACCTTTTTACATGGTACCTAGTGTCATGTACCAACCCAAATCTTATCATTTATGTGAGTCTTTCAATCACATAAAATGATAAAAAGATCGCAAAACCCTAATCCTGGATATTCCAGGTAACAATTCCGTCCGATGAAGATAACTCATGTACCAACCCATTCTTTAGCTTGGATGAGCAGGCCGATTTGATGAGGCCCAAACGTCACATGACTCACCTTGCGGGATGCCCAAATAGAAACAAATTCAGCAGTTACAATTTTCACCCTAAATTCCTTAATCACTTTTAACGCTAATCTAATCACCTCTAACCTAATGACTCCTACTCTAGCACGCCGTCAACTACTCTACCGCAAGCAACTACGTTGCGTCCTATAATCACGCCCAACCAGGAACCCATACCCCATCCTTCTCCTCGCTTCCGATCAACTGTCGTCACCCATTAAATAGGGTACACCGCCTCGTCTTTGTCGGGAATCCAAGTGGAGTACGCAGCCATCCTCGCCTAGTGTTGCCACATCCCGTCGCCGCACCCCTGCTGTCTTCAGGCAGCGGCCATACTTCGACCATCACCTCCGGAAGCAGTCGACCTCCCCCACGCCATCGCCATTCCGCCGGTGCTCTATGCGGCTGTTAACAACAATAACCAGGGACGAGCGTCACTCAGGAGACCTTGTATCCTCCCTCGCTTCGATTCGACCTCGAGACCTTCTGTGCGAGAACATCAGACAAAGGTACTCCCATCTATCTGCAGTGAGTGCATCTTCAGACCCTCTTCTACTCTTTTTGTTTAGATCAACCAAATCACATCTTGAACTATCTCTCTTGCTCTCCTCGATTACACGAGTTCGGGAAGAGATTTTCTTGCAGTAGAACCACGTTTCCTCTTCCACTCTGACCACCAGCTAATCGAGTCTTGTCCGTGCTGTAGATGGGGGTCGATTGTTTGGGTCAGAATGGTAGCAGCTCGAAGGAAGGTTAGGAAGATCGAACTCGAGACGTGTCAATGGAGCCAAAAACCAAGCGAGCGGCTAGTGAGACTAGAGACTCAAACCTCCTTTTGTATGTGCTGATGAGAGTGTCCATATGGGTCTTTAGACCTTCCATAACAGCCCTAGAAGATGGCTTGAAAGCTGATGCATTTTTCCGGGTTGTAAGGTGACGAACAACCGACTTGGAGTCCAGATTTGGGTAAGTTAAACTCCTCTTTTGTGGCTGAATTTTGGATTTTTTGTAGGTTATATTGCATAGTATATCATACTAAAATTTGAGAGGAATCCGAGCTACGGTTTGAGAGTTATGTTGTCCCAAAGGTTGTTCCTCACACAGTTTTTATAAGTGTGCTGAGTGTTCAGAAAAACTGCGTGTGATGTAGTTTTGTGAGATAGTTTTGGATAGTTTTTTGATCTTTGTTGGACTTGAATTTTGGATATGTCTTAGTTGGGATTACTTAGTAGGGTATATAAAAAATTTAGGGAAATTCATCAAGAGGTTTAGTAGTTATGATTTTTCAAAGTCGGGACTGTAAGCAGTTTTCTAGATGTTGCTGAAAAGTGCTGGGATATTTTGTGTTGTGCAGTCATGTTTAAACTTAAGTTTAGATACCTTAAAAATATAATCCACCGTTCAAATTTTAGTATGACCTAGACTGATGTGCATGCTCTGAGGTATCAAAATTTTACGTCGAACCAATGGTCGGATCTAGATCCATAAGGGTGCAAAGTAGGCTGTTTGTGTAGATTGTGAAATGACTCAGAATTTGGCTAAGTATAGAATTTATGGATTTTGTATCCAACTTTGGAGAATTGTGTAGAAGTTGTTATTAGGTATTTCTGAGAAATTCTTGCTTCTATGGATAGAGTGCACAACATAGAAAACTTAGAGAATTTTGTTTGAATTTGTATATTTTTATTCGGGGCTCGTATCATAGGCTAAAGTTGGACCTTAGTGACCTTTTTAAAAGTTAAGAAAAGTGTGCGATCTATAAGTTCTACCAAAACTAACTCTTAAGAGTTAGATTATGAAATTAAGTCACAAAGAAAGATTTGGGCATATGTTATAGGATCTTGGAGAGTTTTGGGACTAGGGGTAAAATGGTCATTTTACCTTAGGAGGGCATTTTAGTAATTTCTCTTGAAGGGATTGAATTTCTTAGAAGTTATAGACTCCTAATAATATGGGATGTATTTTGATCCACTTGCCCTTATGACAGACAATTGAGTCCCAACATTTGTGGACCGAGTTGAGATAACGGGAATCGAGTTTTGATTCAAGTAAGTCCTTTGGGCTTACTTAGCTAGCTTTTGGATATGAGTGTGAATACTAATAGTGGTGTTTGAATGATGTGTTTATAATCGTACTTAGTATTAATTATCTACCGACCTATACATTTGGCCTAAAAGTAACGGGCGGTGACATTCTGCTCAATTAGCTCGAGGGCGCTGGGGGTTTCTTTAGGGACCACTCCATTCTTGGTTTATAGTGATGCTACCAGCGGAGGTGTGCTAGACCTACACCAAGTTGGATAAGGAACGGAGGCGGGAAATCTTAAGATTCTCGTGCCACAACTTTAAAAGGAATAAAGTGAATCACCTAAGCTATCACATAATAACCGGATTGTGTGCCAGCATGATGAGTGTTTATGTTACTTTGAATGTGTTTGTGCTATCCTTATTCTATTTATATTTGGATTGTTAGTTAGCGGTTATTCCGTGTTGTAGTTTTTGTAGAGATAGACAGTTGCAGAGAGATCCAGAAAAGATGGCCAGCCGGGTCTACGTACTCATTAGATGGGGACGGAAGAGTCTTCCATACGACATGCATGTTATGTATATATATATGTATATTTATATATATAAATATGTTTTGTAAGGCTGTCATATGTATACATTCACACAATAAAAATATTATGTTTTGAAATTGTTTAAATACATTTGTGCCTTGTTGTAAGATCCTAGTAAAATTGTTGTTAAACCAAGGCCGGGACCCATTGTGAGGTCCTAACATGTAGCTCCCCGAGTTCCGAGAACTTGGGGTGTTACAACATGATATCAGAGCGAAGGTTGGCAACAATGGCACTTGGAATTTTCTAAAAGACCAAATGTATAAATAACTAGAACCCGAAAGGGGTCTAAGAATTTCAAAATGAATTTCTGGTTTTACACATACGCATAGTCGGGTTATTGGGTTAGTAGTGCGTCGGACCACCATCGTTCTCCGTGGATCTCTACAATTGGAATGATAGGTGAGTTAGTATATAGACTTATACTGATATGTTTTAATGTATGATTATATATATGTGTAGGTGTAGTATGTTAGTATCCTACAGGATATCTTATACCCTTTTGTTATGATATCATGAAGCGATTATCGCTTCATGATAAATTGGTAGCGGACTGGAAGATCTTTCAACACGACACAACGGATTCAAACCTAGGATTGAGTATTATACGCTGGTGGGCATCCTGATGACCCTATAAATCATCCAAAGAACGGGTGGGCAAAGAAGTAAAGATGTTGAGATAATTTTCCCCACAAGCACAACCCAATGAGAAAGAAATTCCCGAGTTAGCTCGGATAGAAGGAATAGGAAGTCATGCAAGGGATTTGGTTGTATGAAGCCAAGAGATGAGTAAGAAGAATCACGCAAGACACGACAAGATATTGGATCAGATTAGAGATAACAATAAGGGAACAAAAATCATTTAGAGCGGAGTACAACCAAGATTTGCGGAGTAAAGGACGTTACAATCAAGGTGGACACCACCATATGCAAGCATGGGCATGAGAGTACAATGAAAATAGGGTGTTGACCCAGTTGTGAGAGATTAAAGGGTACAAGGATAGAGAGGGATCTTAATGACGAGAAATAAATTATGTAACCATGGAAGCATGTGGAGTTGATAGCATGAAATATGACTAAATTTTAGGCACTTGTTTTGACTGTTTTTCCCTCTTAATTGTGTACATGGATATGAGTTTGAAGCATTTATAAGCCATTCACCTATTTTGTCTATATAGAGATCTACACTAGTATTGCTATGTTTATAGGTAAATAAAGGATTGAATTGGAGCATATATGGGAAGGATATGAGTATTTGATCATGCTGGATTTCAAGGAGATGCTTTGGAGAAGCTAAGGAAGGACATTAGTGAAGAACATTACGAAACAAAGGCTTTCACAAAGGCTTTTGAGTTCCACACCCTAAACCACGACCGTGGTTATGCATTGGGTTCGTAGAAAGTGATTTTGGAGAACATCAGAGAGTTCCACGCCCTAAACCACGACCGTGGTTTATTGCACATGACCGTGATTTCCATGACGATGTGACGTGTCATATCTACCACGTCAACGACGGTTATCGGGCTTTCTCTTAACCCTAATTATCCCTATAAGAAGGCTTAAGGAAGGAGAAAAATGTATCTCGGCTTAGACCTCGCATACGCTTGTATTTACGGCAGTTTATACCCGAAGAGAGGATTTTGGATCATTGCTTAGGAAGATCCCGAGAAGGACGCGATTTGAAGATTGTGTACTTCGAGATTGTTTTAGGGTTTGCATTTGGAGACGGATTGACATCCCGTTCTTCATTGTTTCTTAAGATTGTTGTGAGGATTTCTATTCCCTATTCCGCATTCATTAAACACATACTTTGTTGTTCGGATTTGAGATTGTTTTTTATTGTTATTGAGTTTTCGAGGGTTTTACCTTTTTCTCTTGTATATTTGTTATTTTATTCAATAATGATGGTTATGGCTAAAACCCTTTAGCAATTCTAAGGTGAAGGGTTGATAGTTGTGGCTTAGATGATGATAGATCGATCGTAAACCGAATGAACCCAGAGAGTGTGAGAAACTTCGTCGACAGCCTTTTCCACGGTCTGTTCTTGAAAACCACGGTCGTGGTTCTTCAAGATCTAGCCGTGATTTCCTCTATTTTACGACTTTTGCTTTTGCTTTAATCCAAAGTTAAAGATTTGCTTTAACCTAGCCTTGACTTGCCTTTTCTAGGTAGTAGTGAGACTCAACATCCTCTATTTTGGTTTCGAGTGTCACAACCTTAACCGTTTTAGTTTATCTTTGATTCCTTTGGTTTGGGTATGGGTATTTGAGGATAATTCTTGTCCTTAGATCCTTTTTATACTCCAGCCTCAACAACCTTTATAGAGAGTGTCCTTGGGTGAGATATATGAGATATATAGGGATTTGGAACTTCACGGTACATAACCTTACATTAGTTGTACCTTTGCAATCTCGACTCTGTCCTTACATCTATAGAATATCTCGAATCGATTGCCACAATTGGATACTTGGATCTTTAGGATTGTTTTTCTCCCAATATTTGCAAAGCTTCCGTACTTTATTTGCTCGATAATTTGTGAACTGAATTTGATCACCCAAATCCCTGAGTTCGATACTCTAGAATTCTTTCTTTACTATGTCAATCCGTACACTGCGGGTTCGCTTGCTTTGATTTCAGTTTTATAAATTTAAAGCTTAATTGCACGCACACTTTGAGGTGAACAAGTTTTTGGTGCCGTTGCTGGGGATTTGGTTTAGGCCAAATTCGGCTCTCGGTTGTCGAGCTTGGAAGCTTTTGCTCTTGTGATTTGATTAGTCTTTTTGAGTGAATTTTGCAGATTCTTTAGGTATATGCAAAAGACTAGATCTACCAAAGATCTAATTCCTTTTGAACCAGAACTTGGGAAGAAAGTTGAAAGAGAAAAAGATGGCTGAAAATAACGAGAGGAACATCCAAGAGGAGTTGGATGAAGCTCGAACTCATCTCAAATTGAGTGAGAAGGCTCGTATAGAAGAACTAGAGCGTCATCAATTTCAAATAGATGAGCTCAAGGCTATGATGCTAGACATGAAGTTGGAGATGAATGATTCTAAGAAGAAGAAAGTCAAGTCAACTAAGTGTTAGAGCTGAATCATCCGACGATGATGACATGCCGGACCTAGAGGATATTGCACCAATAATTCATCCAGTTCGTGACAATCCTAGACCACAAGTTAATCCTCACGTTCCCGCTGGAGATGTGTGAGTCGCTGGTGTAGGGGATGAACCATGAACCCTTGGACAAAGGATGGATCCAATTCAGCAACCACACCGTTTAGGTGTGAATTTCGGAGGTGAAGACGTCCAGGATTTCGGGTTTAACCTGCAAGTTATTACCATGGTTCGCCAAAGCCAGTTTGGTGGAACGAGTGCTGAATCTCCACACCAACACTTATAGAATTTCGAGATTCTTATGGAGACACTGAAACCGAAGAGGGTTGTCAACAACAACTACAAGATCAAACCATTTTTCTTCTCTTTGAAGGACAAGGCTTTGTCTTGGTATCAAGCTCTTCCAGCTGGAAGACTTAACACATGGGAGGATTTATCTTTGGAGTTCCTCACCAAGTTCTTTCCGCAAGTTCTTTCCGCCATCCAAGACGGCGGAGTTGAGAGGTAAGATTAATGCATTATCTATGAAACCTAACGAAAGTTTGTTTAAATCTTGGGAAAGGTTTTAGGATCTTCTATTGGATTTTCCACACCATGGCATTTCAAAGCTGGAATTATTGGAGATCTACTACAAGGGGTTGGATGTGGAAACACAATTCAAGCTCCAATCTCTTTCTTGTGGTACATTTATGGACATGAGAGAAGATGACGCTTGAGACTTCATTGAGAAGCAAGCCCAAGTGATTGAGAAGTATTCCCACCAGAAAGTGGATCCGAATAACCGGAACCAAGGAGATCCGGGAGCTAAGTTGAATCAAGCTGAACAAACTCAAATATTCTCCCTCAACACCGAAATCAAGGAGTTGAAGGAAACCATAAGAGCTGGCCTTCAAAAGATGAAGGAGCAAGATGTTGGTTATCTAGGGAGGGATAACAACCAAGGCAATAGGAACAACTACCGGAATAATAACCGGATCAACAATTAGAACAACAACAATAGGAACTCCAACAACAACAATTGGAGATCCAACCAACAAAACTCCGGTACTTCCTATTCGCAAAATAACAATTCACTAACACCTCCATCTTCTTCTTCTACTCCTTTGAAAAGCCAGGGTCAAACATCGAATGGCTCGGGCAATCCGGAGAAGGATAAGCACGATGCCATGATCGAGACAATCTTAGGAAAGCTCCAAGGATTAGAGAATCACATCACTTCGGTTGATAAGGCACAAAAAGCCTTAGAAAACCAAGTGTTCAGCAAGGCCGGAAAAGTTCCTAGAGATCAAAGGAAGCTTCCCGGAAAGACGGAGGACAAGCCGAAAGGAAGGGTGATGACGATTACTACTAGGAGTGGTGTAACAACCACCGATCTGCAGCCCAAGTTTGTAGAAGTCCCCGTTGAAGAAGGAAAATATGAGGAGAAGGAGAAGGAAGATGTCTATGTTCCTCCCCCAGCTTACAAACCTCCTCTACCGTTCCCACAATATAGAGCAAGAGCGCGTCTAGACTAGCAATTCGGTATGTTCATTGATCTAATGAGCAAACTGCATATTAACATACCTTTTATTGATTCCATTGTAGGTATGCCCGCTTACGGGAAGTTCTTAAAAGAGATCCTCTCTAACAAGAGGAAGCTGGAAGACTTTGGAGAAATCAAGAGGAGTTCAGAATCTTCAGAGCTCATCAAAACGATGACGGAGAAGATGCCCCCAAAGCTGAGAGATCCCGGGTCATTTTGTATTCCAATAGGAGTTGGAGAAGTCACATACGATGTTCTTTGTGACTTAGGAGAAAGCTTAAGCATCATCCCGCTTGCTTTGTGTAGGAAGATCGGTTTAGGTGAACCTAAACCGGTGAAGATGACGTTATACATGGCGGATCGATCCATAACTCGACCCGTAGATATCATTGAAAACGTCCCAGTCAAGCTCGGTAACTTCTATATTCCTATAGATTTCGTTGTGCTTGACATTCCTGCAGATTGTCCGTTTCTGATCATACTCGGGAGACCATTTCTTGCAACCCTTGGTTGTATGGTGGATTGCAAGAATGCTAGACTAGCCTTCGATATAGGAGAAGAGAAGGTTGAATTTATTCTCTCAACCTTGGTGAAAGAGTCTGCACTTGGAGAGGATATGTTCAACATCTATGACGAAGAGCCGTCTAGAGAAGAAGTAAGTTTGATCCTATTCAAAGATCCATTGAAAAAGGTCATAACCATGAGCATCATGGAAAAGGGAGAAGAAGAGGATTGTAATGTTGAGGTTGAAGCTTTGGGGGAGCTAAAAGAGGTACATAATGAATAGTTCGAAAAATTCTATGATGGCTCGGAAAACAGAAGAAACCACAGTCAGTCGTGCTATTCCACGGCCGTGGTTCCTCAAATTCAACCCGAAGAGTGTTATTTCGAGAACATCAAAGACTTCAACGCCCTAAACCACGGCCGTGGAAGTAACAGGTGTGCCGTAATCTTGGGAAATTCAGAGAACAATTCCGTCTTTCCTACAACCACTTTTGAGTCTTCTTCCACTACTCCCACATCCTTAGAGACTTCTAAGGAAGCATCGAGCACGCCTCAAGACACATCAAAGGCACCAATTGCTTTTGAATTGAAGCCACTTCCCACACATCTTCGGTATGCTTTTCTTGGAACTAATTCTACCTTTCCCGTTATTGTTAGTTCCGATTTAAAGGAAGATGAACATGAGAAACTTATGAATGTTTTGAGGAAACATAGGAAAGATTTAGGCTATACCGTAGAGGATCCTGTAGGAATTAAACCATCTTTATATATGCACAAGATTCTAATGTAAGAGGATTACAAGCCTTCACGACAACCTCAAAGACGGTTAAACCCGGTCATGAAAGAGGTCGTGAAGAAAGAAATCCTTAAGTTACTTGACGCATGTATCATCTATCCTATCTCCGATAGCAAGTGGGTGAGCCCCGTTCAAGTCGTTCCCAAGAAGGGAGGAATGACCGTTGTAACCAACAAGAACAACGAGCTCATTCTAACAAGAACCGTGACGGGCTGGAGGATGTGCATTGACTACCACAAGCTGAGCAATGCAACTAGGAAGGATCACTTCCCGCTACCATTCATAGATCAAATGCTTTAAAGGTTAGCCAAACACTCCTACTTTTATCACCTTGACGGTTATAGTGGTTTCTTTCAGATTCCCCCCGGACGATCAAGAGAAGACCACATTCACGTGCCCGTGGGGTACGTTTGCTTATAGGAGGATGCCATTCGGACTTTGCAACGCTCCATCCACCTTTCCAAGGTGTATGATGGCCATCTTCTCGGAGTATATTGAGGAAATCATGGAAGTTTTTATGGACGATTTTTCAGTTTATGGTTCCTCATTTGACAATTGTCTTGCTAACATTTCTCTTATTTTGCAAAGATGTGAAGACACTAACCTTGTTCTAAATTGGGAGAAGTGTCAATTCATGGTTAAGGAAGGCATTGTTCTAGGACATTTGATCTCTAATAGAGGGATCAAAGTTGACAAGGCTAAGATAGAGACAATAGAGAAGCTTCCTCCTCCATCTTCGGTGAAGGGGATAAGAAGTTTCCTAGGACATGCAGGGTTTATAGGAGATTCATCAAAGACTTCTCAAAAATTTCGAAACCGCTAACTAATCTATTGATGAAGGATGTTGTTTTTAATTTTTCGCAAGAATGTTTAGATGCTTTCTATAAGATTAGAGAAGCTCTCATCTCAGCCCCAATAATCCAACCTCCGGATTGGAATCTCCCATTCGAGGTTATGTGTGATGCAAGTGACGGAGCTGTTGGAGCGGTGCTTGGACAAAAGAAGGAAGGCCGTACTCATGCCATCTACTATCCTAGCAAGACGCTAGACGAAGCGCAGCTCAACTACGCCACAAATGAAAAAGAATTTTTAGCTGTTGTATATGCTTTTGAAAAGTTCGTTCTTATCTTGTAGGAGAGAAGGTGATTGTATACACGGACCACTCAACAATACTGTATTTGCTCGCCAAGAAGGACTCAAAACTAAGGCTGATTAGATGGATTCTTCTTCTTCTTCAAGAATTTGATCTAGAGATTCGGGACAAGAAAGGTTCCGTAAACTCTGTTGCGGATCATCTAAGTCGTCTACCACACACCGACGGCGACGACCTACCCATTGATGACTCCTTCCCAGATGAGCACTTACACATCATGGAAGAGTGCATCGACAAGATTTCTAGAGGTAACGAACCTTGGTTTGCTGATTTTGTAAATTACTTGGTTTGCCAGGAAATACCTCCCGGACTATCCTATGCACAAAGAAAGAAGTTCTTTAGGGATGTCCGCCCATACCATTGGAATGAACCTCTACTCTTCAAGATAGGACCCGACGGCATCATTAGAAGATGTGTGCCGGAAGACGAAATGCAAAGTGTCATTCGTCATTGTCATTCACTTCCTTGTGGAGGACATGCTAGTTCCCATAAAACTAGCATTAAGGTATTGCAATCCGGATTCTTTTGGCCTACTTTATTTAAGGATGTGCAAACCTTTGCTTCTTGTTGCGATGCTTGTCAAAGAATAGGAAATATCTCTAAGAGAAACGAGATGCCTCTCAACAACATTCAAGAGATGGAAATCTTTGACGTTTGGGGAGTTGATTTCATGGAACCATTCCCATTATCTTGCGGAAACTAATACATACTTCTCGCTGTAGATTATGTTTCGAGATGGGTATAAGCTATTGCCTCTCCAACTAATGATGCTATGGTGGTTGTCAAGTTCTTTAATAGAACTATTTTCCCAAGGTTTGGGGCACCACGAACCATCATTAGTGATGGAGGTTCATACTTCATAGCCCGACGATTCGAAGCTCTACTAGCTAAGTATGGGGTGACTCACAAGATCGCCACTCCCTACCATCCGCAAACAAGTGGACAAGTAGAGATTTCAAATAGAGAGATCAAGGGCATCATTGAGAAGACGGTGTCAAAGACAAGAAAGGATTGTTCTTTGAAGCTAGATGACGTATTATGGGCATACATGAAAGCATACAAGACTCCTATTGGCACAACACCATACAACCTTGTGTATGGGAAGTCTTGTCATCTCCCGGTAGAGCTGGAACACAAGGCGTAGTGGATTGTGAAGTGGTTGAACTTTCAGCATGAAAGAAGCAGGCGAGAAGCTCCTCTTAGACCTTAACGAGCTAGAAGAACTCCGCTTGAACGCTTATGAGAACCCCAAGATTTACAAGGAAAGGGCGAAGAGTTGGCATGATAAGCATATCATTCCAAAAGACTTCAAAGAAGGAGATCAAGTTCTCCTCTTCAATTCTCGACTATTTCCAGGTAAGCTTAAATCTCGTTGGACTGGACCTTATGTGATTAAACGTGTTTTTCCCCATGGCGCAGTTGAAGTATGGGGTGAGAAGTGCGGAAGTTTCAAGATGAATGGTCAACGACTTAAGAAATACTCACCGGAGCTCCAAGCTGAGGAAATCGCTCCGATTGTCCTTATTTGAAAACTTCTAGCTACGGACCCAAAACAAAGCGCTTCTTGGGAGGCAACCCAAGGTATTGCATTATCGTTTTTGTTTTCTTTCTTTGTTTCTTAGGTTAGTTTAGGTTAGATGTCGTTTTTGTTTGTTTTCCCCTCGATACCTTCCGGTATGTTGTGTTTTTGGATGTCAGGACTAATGAATAAGCAAAGGAAGGAAGGAAAAGTCAGAAAGAATGACGAAACTTGGATTTTTGGCACAGATCAGAGAGTTCCACGGGTGTCCGTACAAAACCACGGCCGTGGAACACCCCGACTGGTCGTGATTTTCCTAATTTTGGCACAAATCATAGAGTTCCACGGGTGTCCGTACAAAACCACGGCCGTGGAACACCCCGACTGGCCGTGGTTTTCCAAAATTTTACAGCCACTATATATTTCCTTCTCCTTCACAAATATACACTCTTCTTCCCCAAAACCACGCCCCAAAGAGCCGAAATTTGCCCCATCTCGTAATTCCTCATCCGGAGACCATTTCAAATGATTCTTCAACCAAAAGTGGAGCAAATTGAATCCTCTACAAGATCCATTTAACAAACCGAGCAAACAATCAACAATTGGGAAGGATTTTGGTTTTTTCAAATCCAAACCCTAGGTTTTCTCTCTTTCTCTTCTTGGTCGATTTGGTTCGTTTTTCTTGCAAATTTTTAGGAGAACTGGACGAAATTGGAATTAGAAGTAGTTTAGGACTGTGATTGCTGGGTTTGTTGTCAATCTGCTGAGTTTGTACGAGATTTCGAGAATTCAACGGGTGCCGTACAAAACCACAACCGTGGTTTCTGAAGAACAGACCGTGGTTTTCTCTGTTTTGAGTGAAAATGTTTAGAAGGAAGTCAAGTAGAAATAAGAAGCAAAAGGGTGATAATTCTTCTTCTTCCCAATCCCCTCCTAGTGAACCACCATCACCACCCCCTAGAATCCCTACAATCCACGAGGATTATGAAAGGGCCAAGGATAAAATTTCTAAAAGAGCCGTGATAGGACCTAGGTATATTGTTTTAGAGGAGCTTGAAGAGCTGAATGTTGTGAATGACTTGACTTGGCTATTAGATAGAGCCGGATTGATCATATTCTCCGCCATTAGGGAGGATGCTTATGAAGAGATCACAAGGGAGTTTATAACTTCCTTCGAGCACAACGCCGTTAGCCGAACGGTGTCATTTAGGTTGTTGGAGCACAACAACGAGTTCTCCATAGTGCAGTTTGGAACCTTCTTTCGGTTTCAAGAGACCTTAAATGGAAGGTTTCCTAGGGAAGTGAATGCTAAAGACTTTTGGGAAGAAATAACCATGATTTATGCTTACGAGGACCGTTGGCAACCGGCCGATACGAAGGCCAAGCTCATATACCATTTATCCACCAAGATAGCTCATAAGATCCTATCGGAATGCCTCTTCCCTAGAACCAGAACACCCCAAAAGATCAAAGCCGATGAGCTCTTTATCCTTAATTGCATGCTTACCGGTCATCCCGCAGATTGCGCCACCTTGCTTGCCTCTACCCTTAGTAAGGTGAAGAACAAATCGGCCGGGAATATAGGATATGGAGGTATTGTGACTCACATTTCCAACCAGCTGGGCATTGACTACTCCGCTTGCACAAGGATAGTTGCGAGACCTTTGGGTCTTAATGGGCTCATGACTAGAGGTCTTATCTTTCCTCGCCACCGTAATGCACCCACCGCATCCATTCCTTGAGAGGAAAGAGGTGGTAGAGGCATTCCATGGCTTCCGGAGTACTCCCTCATGCTTGGCAGGCATAACTGGAAGGAGACCTTTGTCCAGATGCATGCCAATAGATTAGTAGCTCCTCCATATGTGCCTAATGAGGTTCTAGTTGAGGCTGCAGCTGAGGATGATGAGGAGATGGGTGGAGGAGATTATCAGGATGCAGGAGGGGCTGAGCATGACTTTGGCTCATTCCCGGAGCAGCCAGCTTACTTCCCGGAGCCACCTAGGAGATCCCCCCACCAGTCTAGGCCTTCCGGTTCTTCTTCCTCACGTCGGGCTAGTATTAGTGAGCGCCCGACATGGATGGAGGCTCCACCTGCTTGGTATGGACAACAACCATCTTGGATGGGAGCTCCACCTCCTTGGTATGATCAGCCACCAGTTGCACCGGCACCTATCCAGCAGCAGTCGGAGTGGTTACAGTAGCCTCCCGCATGGTATGAGCAACAGCCGGCATGGGCGACCGACCTTTCCAGGAGGATGGGAGACTTGGAGATACAACAGCAGGCGCATGATATGGAGCGACAGGAGAACGCCAGGATCTTACGTGACGTATACGGCCATCAGTTTGGGCGTCCCTTCAGCTCCGACTTCTTCCCATATCCGCCACCTCCTTCACATTGATCGTTGATGGATGCTTTGAGCCACTCTACCACCATTAGTGAGTTTTCCTTGCTTATTTTCTTTTCTTTATTTTTCTTGAACATTGAGGACAATGTGTATGTCAAGTATGAGGTGAGGTTTGACTCTTGTTTGTAATAACTTGATACACTTGCTTGCTTTTAATTCCATGAACACTTGCATCTTTTATTTATTTGTCACATGTTTCATTATTGTATTGCATTGAAAGTCTTTGAAAAACCCATAAAAATTTTGAAAATTTTGAAAATTATTGTGCTTCTAAGATTAGAGATGATTTCTATGATGAATCTACTTGTGGAATGAGTTTTTGATGACTTTTGTATGCTTGAATTGAATTATGAATTGTGAAGAAATCGAGTATGTTGTTAAATCTTTCTTGCAAGTTTCATAATGTGAAAGTTTTATGTAAATCATATTGAGGAATGAAGGTTGAAATCACAATATAAGTTCTTATACTTCTTTATGAGATGATTAAGGCACCTCAATTTTCTTGCTTCTTTCTTTGATCATTTAGCCCCTCAATGAAAATATTTGCCTCCTTTACCTATCCGGAATTCAGGAAGAGTTGATTTTGGCATGTTTGATGTGGGAGGGCCATGAAAGCAATTATTTGAATTCAAAGTGTAGGAAAATAGGTTTGGGGAAGTCAATCATGATGATGAGTAACTCGGCATCATTCACATAGCTGGGTGTTTGTGTCTTGCCAAAGTCGGATTGAGCGATGTTCCTAACGGATTATGGTATGTGCATCAAGGGTTTGAGGCATCTTGAAATTGAGAAATGCCAATCTCCTAGGCTTAGGTTTTTGTGCACCGCTATCCATATTTCCAAAAGTAAAGTCGAAAAATTATGTTCAAAAAGTATAGAGCAAAGCTCTATGTTGGTTGCTAGTTCAAATGGTGAAAAAAAAGAAAGAGTTTGTGTTGTTCCTTCTTCCCGGATTCACACGCCACATTCCTTTACAAGTTTCCCACCCTTTTCGTATTCTTGGCCTTACTTGAAAGTCTTTGAGATCATAAAATGTTATTTGACTTGGTGATCTAAATTGAAGTTTCACGTGTTTGATTTTGACAATGCTTGAAGGTTATGATGTTTATCTTGAAGTTTATGCAATTTATGATGTTTCCTTTGCTTTGCATATTTTGGTTTATGTATATGAACGTTTTCAAGGATAAATGAAGCAAGATTTGAGGATGATCTATTGATTAGAAGCACATTACCAAAAAGATTGTTTTTGTTTTGTTTTGCATTCATATTTCATTCTACCTTATATTCTAAGCTTTTGAAAACCTTGTTTGGGGACAAGCAAGTGACAAGTATGGGGTATTTTGATAGCATGAAATATGACTATATTTTAGGCACTTGTTTTGATTGTTTTTCCCTCTTAATTGTGTACATGGATATGAGTTTGAAGCATTTATGAGCACATTCACTTATTTTGTCTATATAGAGATCTGCACTAGTCTTGTTATGTTTATAGGTAAATAAAGGCTTGAATTGGAGCATATATGGGAAGGATAGGAGTATTTGATCATGCTAGATGTCAAGGAGATGTTTTGGAGAAGGTAAGGAAGGAGCATGAGTGAAGAACATTACAAAACGAAGGCTTTCACAAAGGCTTTTGAGTTTCACGCCCTAAACCACGACCGTGGTTATGCATTGGGTTTGTAGAAAGTGATTTTGGAGAACATCAGACAATTTCACGCCCTAAACCACGACCGTGGTTTATTGCACATGACCGTGATTTCCATGACGATGTGACGTGTCATATCTGCCACGTCAGAGACGGTTATTGGGCTTTCTCTTAACCCTAATTATCCCTATAAGAAGGCTTAAGGAAGGAGAAAAATGGATCTCGGCTTAGACCTCGCATACGCTTGCATTTACGGCGGTTTATACCCAAAGAGAGAGATTTTGGATCATTGATTAGGAAGATCCCGAGAAGGACGCGATTTGAAGATTGTGTACTTCGAGATTATTTTAGGGTTTGCATTTGGAGACGGATTGATATCCCGTTCTTCATTGTTTCTTAAGATTGTTGTGAGGATTTCTATTCCCTATTCCGCATTCATTAAACACATACTTTGTTGTTCGGATTTGATATTTGATTCAATAATTATTGTTATTGGCTAAAACCCTTCAGCAATTCTAAGGTGAAGGGTTGATAGTTGTTGCTTAGATGATGATAGATCGATCGTAAACCGATTGGACCCTGAGAGTGCGAGAAACTTCGTCGACAGCCATTTCCACGGTCTGTTCTTGAAAACCACGGCCGTGGTTCTTCAAGATCTAGCCGTGATTTTCTCTGTTTTACGACTTTTGCTTTTGCTTTAATCCAAAGTTAAAGATTTTCTTTAACCTAGCCTTGGCTTGCCTTTTCTAGGTAGTAGTGAGACTCAACATCCTCTATTTCAGTTTCCAGTGTCACAACCTTAACCGTTTTAGTTTGTCTTTAATTCCTTGGGTTTGAGCTTGGGTATTTGAGGGTAATTCTTGTCCTTAGATCCTTTCTATACTGCAGCCTCAACATCCTTTATAAAGAGTGTCCTTGGGTGAGATATATAGGGTTTTGGAACTTCACCGTACATAATCTTACATTAGTTGTACCTTTGCAATCTCGACTCTGTCCTTACATCTGTAGAATATCTTGAATCGATTGCTACAATTGGATACTTGGATCTTTAGGATTGTTGTTTTCCTAATATTTGCAAAGCTTCTATACTTTATTTGCTCGATAATTTTGATCCCCCAAATCCTTGAGTTTGATACTCTGGAATTCTTGTTTTACTACGCCGATCCGTACACTGCGGGTTCGCTTGCTTTGATTTCAGTTTTATAAATTTAAAGCTTATTTGCACGCACACTGTGAGGCGAACAAGAGTTCTTCAAAGATACAAGAATTTTGAAAGAAGCTGAGACAATGAATTTCTATAAAAGTAGCATGATCAAAACAACACCAATCAAGGGAAAGAATGTGGGAAAGTGATTTTGGTGGACTAGAGAGATCACAATAACTTTTCATTCACATAAAGATTAAAGTTACCAACAGTAATAGTCATATCAGAGAACCGCAAACAAACGACTAACAAAGTAAAGAGAATCATGGAGACATACATGCAAGTTATCATGGAAAAATTTGGTAAGTCCGTTGGCGGGAGTGGAATGATACGGTTGGACTCATTAGAGCATATCGATCTTATAGAGAGAAAGAGAAGTGTAGGTTATAGAAGGAGCTAAAGGAGTAGAAACGGAGAAACAAGAGGAGATAAATTTTCACCAAGTATATCAAACCTCACAAGAGATAGAAGAAATGTAAGTCTATGATCTTGTAGAAGGTCAACTACAGGCTACTGGGTAACAATTGGGACGGTACACGTGCGGGTTCACGAGGGGTTACTGGTTATCAAATAAGAAGAATAACTACTGGGTTACAAATGAATTTTATCGACATGTGGAGAAATCCATAAAGAGATCAATTATGACAATTGTGATGTCACATCAATACGAGTGCTAGTAACATTGAATAAGTTCGAGTCAGTAACTCAAAAATTAAGAAGAAGACTTTGACGATCAAAATGGCCCCCTTAATGATTAATGGTATACAGAGAACTGTTGTGAGCAGTTGCTTACCTACTAGCTAAGGAAAACTTTACAAATCACAGTAGTACAAATGGATTAGTATAAGGAGAACTAGAGGAATAAGAAGAAGTAGATGATTTTGATCAACCTCTATGTTAATCTAGACCGAGGGTACTTAGCATTCCACACCAATGAGGCTGATGGTGTGTAAGAGCCTAGTTGCTGAGTTGTTGAGAGAGTAAGCACAGGGCCAGGATTGTGCCTAGACCGCCCCTGTGTTACCCTGGAGGCGCCCCTGTGGTTTGCCTGGGCCGTCCCTGCGGCTCACAGAGTCTGCCCCCGCAGCTCTGTGTGCTATACCCGTCTTCGTTGACCCTTTGACCTGTGGTTTACTCTTTTTACCCCTTTATAACCTTCATCTCTTCCTCCTGATGAGGGTTTACCATTTTTGCTTCATCTCTCTGTCATGCGTACCTTTATTCTCCTCTCTTCTCCCTTGGATCATCTTTGCTTGATTCTTCCTTGAGTTGGTTGAGTTTGTGAGAGATCTTTCATGGATTTGCTTGCTGTTGTTGAGAGTTGTTGTTGCTGAGCCTTATGAGCCAGCTTGTGGTGGTGTTGATGTTGTACTGATCTTCTGGAAAGCTTAGTTGGTAAGCTTTCATGGCCTTTCTTCTTTCTTTCCTCTTTTCTTCATCTTTTCCTCTCTTTCCTTAGCCTAGCTTAGATTCCTTAGGCTTGGATCATGTTTCAGCCATGTTTGGCTTGTGTTAATGTATATATATGTATGTTCCGTGTGTATGTTGTTGTTGGAGTGAAGAAGGAGTAAGGAATCGAAGGAAAGAGTGAAGAAGGGACTAAGGTGGTGTCTTCTGTTGTTCAGCCGCCCCTGCGCCACCTTGCATCCGCCCCTGCGCCAGCCAGGATCCGCCCCTGCACCACCAGTGAGCCGCCCCCACACCACCTGCATCAGCAAGGGTCTTCTCTTGGTTCTGCAGGTTTGTGTGTGTGCGCTTCTAGGGTTTCCTTAGGATGTCTTTGTTCCCTCCTTTCCTAGTGTGAGAGTATAGGATCATGCTAGAGGTGTGAGGATGTATTTGGTTGAGGTTATGATCGGTTTATGCCTTGTATGGCTTTTGAGGCTCATTAGGTTGTGAGTTTAGGTTGAGGATGATCTTATGGATCCCTTTGGGTCTAGGTGTGACCCTTGTGTTGTTAGGTGATTGATATATCTCTTTATGCCTTGTTTATAGGCTGTGTTATCCCTCTAGTGTAGAGGAGATCGTGGTTGAGTTTGATCAAGGTTGAGGTAAGTCCGTAGGACTTACTTAGCTGCCATCCTTATATTGGGTGTTTCCATGAGTGGCGTGTGCTTTATATGTTTGATATGATAGCATGAGATGTCGTTTATACCGACCTATGTTTTATTGATTGCCCCGTATGCGTAGGTGTGATAACCTTTCCTTTTCATCCCGCCATGGAGTCTGGGAGGTTCTCTGATGTCAAGCCAGACTGACTTTACAGGAAGGGCACAATCCACTCCCACAGGGTACACGGATTGTGTGACCGATACTTGTGCAGCTAGCTAGCAGGCTCAGAGGCGAGGATGTATCGGTCCCCGTGTCACATAGTTTCATATATAGTTATATATACGATTTGAGTGAATGACCATTATATTGAGATGATAAAATGGCTAAATGTGTGGAAGCATGCTGATGTGTTTATCTTTCCTTGATTGTGTTTGTGCTTATGTATTACTGTATATATGTGTATGGATAGCTGATGGTTTATTACCATGTTGTAGATGCCCCACAGGATAGGCATGTTGTTGGGTGATCTAGCAGAGTGGCAGGCCGAGGACGTCTCGTACATAGGTTGTTGTGGGCTTTTGGGTTTGTTTACCCTTTCCCTCCTGCGGAAGGATGATCTTTTGTTACCTCCTGTGTGAGGGTGTGTGTTTTATACTCGGCAATGTTGGTTTAACTTTTGGTTGTACACTTTATACAGTTTTATGCATTTGTTTTTATATCTGTCAGTGTCATGTTGTAAGGTCTAGTGAACTTGTTGTCAGGTTAGGGTCAGGATCCATTGTGAGATCCTAGCCCAATGTGGCACTCCGAGTACCGTGATAACACGATTTATAACATAGTTTTAGGTGTACATTTAGATAGAATTCTCGCTCATTCATGCATGATCTAGCATTAGTTCAGGACGTTTTGCAACCAATTCACGTATTTTGTCGAGATAGACGTCTACACGGACTTGTGTGCGTTTTGTAGGTATTTCGGGAAGTTTAGAGCTAAAACGACGCGTTTAAGGATCGTTCATTTAGATGACACGTCCTCGGACTCATTAGGACACAAGCCAAGGACCAAGAAGGGCTCATGGGACCTTGCCAACACAAACCATGCACCAAACCACAGCTCAATGATCCAAAGCGAAGTTTCTGCATAGAATCACGGTCCTCTGACGAACCAAGGCCGTGGAAATGACCGTGGATTTTGCCAGATTCTCGTGATAGCTGTGCCACGACTCTCATGGCCAACTCATGAAGAATTGGTTATAAATGTGGTCCTTCATGGATTGTTGGAGGCAGCTGGGGGTAGTTTGGGAGCAGCTCATCCATTATCCATTTCTCTAACAAATATATTCTCAAAAATCAAGAGGTTTTCTAGGAAGGAAAGTGTCAAAGAGAAAGAGAAGAACCCCATTGAAGAGGAGGAGAAGAGCACACCATAGCTTTCTTGTATTTCGGATTTAGTTTTCTAGAGATTGTATGAGTCTTTGAACCTTCTTTTGGAAGGGTTGTAAGTGGTTCTAATTCTAATCTTCAGCTCAGTTTTGGATTGAGTTTACTTGTTCATCCCTTTTCTTTCATTATCTTGCAATGGATGTTTTGATTTCATGTTTGATTGTTTTGAGTTCCATTATGAATGTTGTAGGCTAAATTGATGTGGTTCTAGGGTAAGGAAAGGAAGGTTATGGCTAGAACTATGATAGGACGAACTTAGACTTACCTTTGGATGATTTTTGTTTGTGAACGTAGTTCCTGTTAGAAATCACGGGTAGTTCTTGAAGAACCACGGTCGTGGTTTCTGTAGAACAAACCGTGATTTTCCTGGTTCGAAGGATTTTACCTAAGACCTATGAATTGTTGAAACCCTAAGTGTTTGCTGAGTTTAACCTATCCTAGGGTGACTTAGTGTAGTGGCTAAGGGTTAGGAGAGACTTACCCGGTAATCTTTGCCCTTAGAATCTAAAATAGCAAACCTTAGGTAATGGTGAGCCTAATAAGCCGCCATTGGATTAGATGTGCTAGGATAGTTGATTAGGACTTCCTTTTTCCAAGACCTACCTGGTAAGGATAGGTTAGATCCCTAATTAACAATCCGGTTGTGTAGAATTCCTATCTTTAAGATCTTAGAGACTTACCCGGTAATGAGATCTTAGGAGCGGACTAGTTGGATCATGAGACTTACCCGGTAATTGATCCCAAATTAGAAACACATAATCCCAATATATCATAGTGAAATCCAAGGAATGAATAGATGACTTGAGTTTTATGCCATAACCGGAATTTCCGACCCCTAGAATCCGTTTTCTCTTCCTTTGATCATCATCTTGTTTGGTTTGTTCATTTGTGCAGATTTTTAGTCTAGTTTGATTGTTTACTTTGCATGAATTGTGATCTTTGATTGATCACCAAAAATCCAACCAAAAACAATTGAGGTTTTCATTTCTTTGTTTCCCTCTTTTCTAACCTTAGACCTTCACTAAACTTAATCACAAAACCGAATCAATTTCACCTTAGTCTTTGTGTTCGACCTCGGAATACTATCCATACTACAAACGTCCCGTACACTGTGGGTGCGCTAGAAGTTAGGATAAATATAACGAGTATAAATTTAAGGCTTATTGCGTGCACACTTCCTAGCGTAACAAGTTTTTGGCGCCGTTGCCGGGGACTAGGTCTAGATTGAGTCTATTTTGTGATTGTTTCTAGTGTAGATCTTTCTTGTTGCTTTTGATCTCTCTTTGGTTGGTGTCTTTGCTTTTCAGGACGTCTATTACTCTTTAGGTGTATGCGAAGATCTCGTGGAAAGGATTTAGCTCCATTCGATCCCGAACCGGAGAAAACCCTTCGATCTAGATCCAAGAACATCCGAAAAGAGAGAGAGATGGCCGGTAGAAACCTCCAAGCTGAGTTGGATGAAGCCTTAGAGCAAATAAGGCTAAGAGATGAGCTCTTGGAGGAAGAGAGGAGACTTGCCAATGAGAGGCAAGAGGAAACTAGGAGGGAGATTGAGGAGATTAGGCAAGCCCTTGTTCAAGGAGAGCTCAATCGCCGACAGCCTCCGCCTCCTCCACCACCGATGGTACAACCGCAGCCGGCGGCCAATGTTAGGGTTGTTCCCATTGCTATTGAGGAGCCACAAACCCTAGGGAGACGTATGGATCCGGCGCAAAGAGCACACCGACCGGGTGTGAATCTAGGAGATCCCGCAACCCACAACTATGAGCTCCGCCCTCAAGTTCTACAAATGATCCGGCACAATCAATTTGGAGGGATGGAAGGAGAGTCTCCTCACCAACATTTGATGAACTACGAGATTTTGATGGAGACTCTTAGACCGCCAAGATTGGAGAGCAACAACCATAAGCTTAGGGCTTTTTCCTTCTCTCTTAAGGATAAAGCCTTGGCTTGGTATCAATCTATTCCGCAAGGGCGAGTTGGTACTTGGGAGGAGATGACAACCGAGTTCTTAACCAAGTTTTTCCCACCTTCCAAGACCACCGAATTAAGGGGAAAGATCAATGCCTTCGTGATGAGGGATAGAGAAAGTTTGTTCAAGTCTTGGGAGAGATTCAAGGACCTTCTCCTAGATTGTCCTCACCATGGCATACCAAAAATTGAGCTATTGGAAATCTACTTCAAAGGACTTGATGAAGATAGCCAATTCAAGCTTCAATCCCTCTCCGGTGGGACTTTCATGGAGAAGCATGTAGATGATGCTTGAGAGTTTGTAGAGAAGCAAGCTCTAGTGATTGAGAAGTACTCTCATAGGAAGAGTGAAGGAAGAAAGGCGGGAGCATATGAGGTGAGCGAAGTCACCATGAGCAATTTCAAGCTTGACGCCATCAACAACGAATTGAAATCCTTGAGAGAGTTGTGTACTACAACCTTGAAGAGCCAAGCAACTCCTCAAGTGCTTCCACAAGCTAACTTGTCTTCCAAGGAGGAGGATGTGAATTATATGGGAAGGAGCAACTTCAACAACTACCAAGGCTCAAGAAATTTCAACAACAACCGGCAATTCAACAATTACCGGCCCAACCATAACCATCCCGGGTTTTCTTACTCTAACCCGGATGGAGCCTTGAACCCTCCCGCCTCCTCAAGCACAACTCCACCACAAAGAGCTTCACAAGAGCCTCCACCCGGTTTTCCTCAACCTTCAAAGGATAGAACCGAAGTCATGTTTGAGAAATTACTAGGAAGGTTGAGTGGCCTTGAGAGCACCGTGACTTCAATTTCTAAGGCTCAAAAGGTCTTGGAAGCACAAGTTTTTCAAAAGGCGGGTGAAGCACATAGAGATCCGGGGAAGCTTCCTGGAAGAACCGAAGACAACCCAAGAGGCCAAGTGTTGGCTATCAGAACAAGGAGTGGGTTGAATATGAAGGATCCTTTGCCCAAGGATCAAGCTAAGGGAAAGCAAGCAGTGGTAGAAGAGGGAAGAAAGCAAGAAGATGGGGGCAAGAGCAAGGATGTAGAGCCAACTTATGTAGCACCACCTCCATACAAGCCGCCACTACCATTCCCACAATCAAGAGCAAGAGCTCGTTTGGACAATCACTTTGGTAAGTTCCTTGAACTAATGTCCAAGTTACATATTAACATTCCGTTCATGGATGCTATCTTAGGAATGCCGGCATATGGGAAATTTTTGAAAGAGATACTCTCCAACAAGAGGAAATTGGAGGAGTATGGGGAGATAAGGATGACCAAGAGATCCTCGGAATTGATCCAAACCATGAAGGAAGAAATGCCTCCCAAGCTAAGGGATCCGGGTTCCTTTTGCGTCCCAATAGGAGTGGGAGATGTGAAGTACGAGGCCCTTTGTGATCTAGGGGCGAGTGTAAGTATCATACCGCTTGCACTTAGCAACAAGGTCGGGTTAGGAGAGCCAAAGCCGGTCAAGATGACCCTCTATATGGCGGACCGTTCTATCACTCATCCGGTTGGGATTCTAGAGGACATTCCGGTGCAACTAGGAGGGTTCTACGTGCCTATTGATTTTGTAGTGTTGGACATTCCGGCGGATTATCCGGTTCCTATCATCTTAGGAAGACCTTTCCTAGCTACTTCCGGTTGCCTAGTGGATTGCAAGAATGGGACTCTCTCCTTCAACATAGGGGAAGAGAGCATCAAGTTCAAGCTTTCCACAATGATGAAAGGGCCAACCCTTGATGAAGATATCTTCAACTTAGTCGAGCAAGAAGAGTCTAGAGAGATTGTGAGCTCGATCTTGATCAAGGATCCTTTGGAAAAGGTTCTCACCTTAAGCATGATGGAGGAGGGTGTTGAAGAGGCCTGCAATGAAGAGATCAAAGCTTTGGAAGCTTTGGAAGAGGAGCCAAGAGTTGGATTTGAAAGCCACGAAGAGGTGGTGAACAGCTGTAAGTTCCACGGTCGAGATTTACAAACCACGGCCGTCAAACTTTCTGGACAACTCCGAGAAGCAAGCTTGCAAAGAACCACGGCCGTGGAAGATGAGCAACCCGTGTTTCCAACCGCGGTTTTTCCTGAATCAGCTCATGATGATCAAGCTTCTAGGAGCCATGGGGAGTCTTCCCTTGCTTTGGATTCATCTCATCCAATCTTATTTGGATCTTCTTCAACCGAAAAAGGTCCTCCCTCACTTGAACTCAAACCCCTTCCCTCTCATTTAAAGTATGCATTTCTTGGTGATAATTCTACATATCCGGTGATTGTTAATGCATGCTTGAGTGATGATGAACTTGCTAAGTTGCTGCATGAACTAAGATTGCATAGGAAGGCCATTGGTTATACTATTGATGATTTGGTTGGCATTAAGCCATCTTTGTGCATGCATAAGATAATGATGGAAGATAACCACAAACCCTCTATTGAACATCAAAGGAGATTGAATCCTATAATGAAAGAGGTGGTCAAAAAGGAAATCATTAAGTTGCTAGATGCGGGAATTATCTACCCTATCTCGGATAGTAAGTGGGTTATAGGAAGTTAAACATGGCCTCTAGGAATGACGGTAGTAACTAATGAGAATAATGAACTAATACCGACTAGGACGGTTACGGGGTGGAGAATGTGCATTGATTATAGGAAGTTAAACATGGCCTCTAGGAAAGATCACTTCCCCCTCCCCTTCATTGACCAAATGCTAGAAAGGTTAGCTCAACACTCTCATTTTTGCTATTTAGATGGGTATAGTGGATTCTTCCAAATCCCTATCCACCCCGATGACCAAGAGAAAACGACTTTTACATGTCCATGGGGTACCTTTGCATATAGGAGAATGCCATTTGGGTTGTGTAATGCACCCGCCACCTTTCAAAGGTGTATGATGGCTATCTTTTCGGAATACATAGAAAATATCATGGAAGTGTTCATGGATGATTTCTCTGTTTATGGTTCTTCTTTCGATGATTGCTTGGCTAACTTGTCATTAGTGTTGCAAAGATGTGAGAAGACAAATCTTGTCTTAAATTGGGAAAAATGCCACTTCATGGTAAGTGAAGGGATTGTGTTAGGACATTTGGTGTCTAACCGCGGCATTGAGGTTGATAGGGCTAAGATTGAAACGATAGAGAAGTTGCCACCACCTACCTCGGTGAAGGGGTAAAGGAGTTTCTTAGGGCATTCCGGTTTTTACCGGAGGTTCATTCAAGACTTCTCAAAAATTTCTAAGCCTCTCACTAACCTACTAATGAAAGATATTGATTTTGTCTTTTCCAAGGATTGTCTAGAATCTTTTTGTAGGTTGAAGAACGCCTTGATCTCCGCACCTATCATGCAACCTCCGGATTGGAGTCTACCATTTGAGATCATGTGCGATGCAAGTGATGTGGCCGTTGGGGCCGTTTTAGGGCAAAGGAAAGAAGGGCGCACTCATGCTATTTACTATGCTAGCAAGACGCTAGATGATGCCCAACTCAACTATGCTACCACCGAGAAGGAGCTATTGGCGGTAGTGTATGCATTTGAGAAATTCCGCTCATACCTTGTTGGAGCGAAGGTCATAGTTTATACGGATCATGCGGCGATCCGTTATCTACTTACAAAGAAGGATGCCAAACCAAGGTTGATTCGGTGGATCCTTCTTCTTCAAGAGTTTGATTTGGAAATACGAGATAAGAAGGGATCCGAGAACTCCGTGGCGGATCACCTTAGTAGACTCCCACCATTGGAGCTTGGGAAAGACAACATCCCGATAGATGATTCATTCCGGGATGAACAATTGCAAATGGTGGAGGAATGCTTGTTCCAAGTGGCTAGAGGAAGTGAGCCGTGGTACGCCGACATCGTGAACTACTTAGTGTGTGAGGAAGTGCCTCCCGGACTTACATATGCACAAAGGAAGAAGTTCTTCAACGATGTAAGGCATTACTATTGGAGTGAGCCACTTCTATTCAAGAGAGGTCCGGATGGGGTGCTTAGAAGATGCATACCGGAGGATGAAGTGGAGAGTGTGATCCGGCATTGTCACTCCTTACCATGCGGAGGCCATCCTAGCTCACACAAAACATGTGCAAAGGTATTGCAATCCGGTTTTTATTGGCCTAACTTGTTTAGAGATGTGCAAGGTTTTGTAGCGGCATGTGATGCTTGCCAAAGGACGGGAAACATCTCAAGGAGGAATGAAATGCCCTTGAATAACATCCAAGAAGTTGAGATTTTTGATGTGTGGAGTGTAGACTTCATGGGACCATTCCCTTCTTCATGTGGCAATCTCTACATCCTATTGGCGGTGGACTATGTGTCAAGATGGGTAGAGGCGATCGCCTCTCCTACGAATGATGCCAAGGTGGTAGTGCGGTTCTTCAACCGGGTGATCTTCCCTAGGTTTGGAACACCAAGGGTAATCATTAGTGATGGAGGGAAGCACTTCACAAATAGGAACTTTGGAGCACTTTTGGCCAAGTATGGGGTGACCCATAAGGTGGTAACACCCTACCACCCCCAAACTAGTGGTCAAGTGGAGATCTCCAACCGAGAGATCAAGGCCATCCTCGAGAAGACGGTGTCTAGGACAAGGAAGGATTGGGCTATGAAGCTCGATGACGCACTATGGGCATATAGAACCGCCTTAAAGACACCAATTGGAACCACCCCCTACAAGTTGGTCTATGGCAAGTCTTGCCATCTCCCGGTGGAAATGGAACATAGAGCGTATTGGGCCATTAAGTGGCTGAATTTTGACCTCAAAGAAGCGGGAGAAAAGAGGTTGCTTGACATCAATGCCCTTGAGGAACTCCGGTTGGAAGCTTATGAGAATGCCCGGATCTACAAGGAGAGAACCAAAAAGTGGCATGACAAGAGGATCGTTCCAAAGGAGTTGAGTGAAGGAGATCTTGTCCTTCTCTTCAACTCAAGACTAAGGCTCTTTCCCGGAAAGCTCAAATCAAGATGGACCGGGCCATATGTGGTAAAGAAGATCTTTCCCCATGGAGCTATTGAAATAGGAGGGGAGCATTGTGGAAATTTCAAGGTGAATGGGCATCGCTTGAAGAAGTATATTCCGGGAGCCCCGGTAGACATGATTGCCCCGCTTCACCTCGAATAGACGCTCCCGAGTTTGGTCAAGCTAATGACCTTAAAGAAGCGCTTGGTGGGAGGCAACCCATTGGTAACATTTTTCCCTTTTCATTTTTGCTTAGATTTTTTCTGTTTTTGTGTGCTTTGTGTGTGTTTTGTCTACCTTCGTGTGTGTGCTAGAGCATTAGCGGCATTGGAAGCCTCTCTTGGCAATGAAAATGATGATGATGACACCCTCACCAATTATGGGGATGAGCGGACGCGGAACTTGGACGGCTAGCAGTGCCTAGCGCGGGTTCCGAAGCTTTGAAGGATGCTTAGAGCTCTCTACCATGGTTGAAAGGATCATCCAACATCAATTCACTTGAGAATTCCCAAATACCATAGCAAACAATTTTACATTGTGAGAACCTTCTTTCACTCTCTTTACTTGAATACCACATTGGGGACAATGTGTTTCTAAGTATAGGGTGGGGTTTGCATGATCCTTTGCATGATGAGCATCTAGGATAGGCTAATATTTTGCACATGTCTTGCATTGTACATACTTAAAACGGAAATCCCATAAAAATCAGAAAATTTAAAAATTTTTGTGCTTTCTAGGCTTGGATATGATCCTAATGATGAAACTTGTCTTGTGATTGGCTATGAATGGCCTTATGTGTTGAATTGATAAATGCATATGTGGACTTGAACTACTTCTCTTAAATTCTATGAATGACTTGTGATCATGATGATTGCCTAGAATGGATTGAGTATTGAAAATCGAAATTACATGATAGTTCTTGCATACCATCTAGGAATGAGTGAGGCATTTCATCTTTCTCTACTTCTCATCTTGATCATGATTGCTTGAGCACCTCAATTGATATAAAATCGACCTCCTTTAAACCCATCCGGGAATAGGAGCATGCTAGTGTGTTGAAATGTGCGAAAAGCAAGTGCGGGGTGAAGATGTAATGAAAAAGAATGTCGTGAATGAAATGCTGAAATTATTGTGGAAGTGTAGCCAAAATATAGGTTTGGGGGCGTTGATTTAAATGACAAATAACTCGGTACACTTCACATAATCGGGTGTTGGTGCCTTGCCAAAGTCAAATGAACCAATAGCCCTAACGAGCTTTGGTATGTGTTCCCGGTGTGGATGCACCTCGAAAAAGAGAAAAAGCCCGAGGATGGCTAATCACCGAGGTTTCGGCTATTGTACACCAATGCCATTGTCTCAAAAATGAGTTAAAGAAAAAGAAAAGAAAGCAAGATAGGGAAAAATATACACTTGGGGGAAGTTGATCGAGGACAAGGATGTGGAGTTAGTTCCATTCCCGGATTAGCATCACATAACCTAGAGAATCCCCGCCCCATTTGCAACGTTTCTTGGCCTTTTATGTCACAAGCCCTTATGACCTACTTGCATGTTTGTAAGACTTAGTAATCTAGATTGGATAAACACTTGATCTTCTTGACCTCTTCATCTTCACATTTCATGCATGCTTTTGAGTTAAGTACAATTGTCTTTCCATGCCCTTATTGTTTGATACATAATTGCTTATCCAATTGCCATTGATCATGACTATGAAGGTGATCCAATAGTAGAAGCACAAACCCAAAAAGATTTTGCCATTTTTCTGCATACATAAATCATGTCATCTTCTAGTCTATATGTGGGAATTTGCTCGGGGACGAGCAAACCTTAAGTATGGGGTATTTTGATAACACGATTTATAACATAGTTTTAGGTGTACATTTAGATAGAATTCTCGCTCATTCATGCATGATCTAGCATTAGTTCAGGACGTTTTGCAACCAATTCACGTATTTTGTCGAGATAGACGTCTACACGGACTTGTGTGCGTTTTGTAGGTATTTCGGGAAGTTTAGAGCTAAAACGACGCGTTTAAGGATCGTTCATTTAGATGACACGTCCTCGGACTCATTAGGACACAAGCCAAGGACCAAGAAGGGCTCATGGGACCTTGCCAACACAAACCATGCACCAAACCACAGCTCAATGATCCAAAGCGAAGTTTCTGCATAGAATCACGGTCCTCTGACGAACCAAGGCCGTGGAAATGACCGTGGATTTTGCCAGATTCTCGTGATAGCTGTGCCACGACTCTCATGGCCAGCTCATGAAGAATTGGTTATAAATGTGGTCCTTCATGGATTGTTGGAGGCAGCTGGGGGTAGTTTGGGAGCAGCTCATCCATTATCCATTTCTCTAACAAATATATTCTCAAAAATCAAGAGGTTTTCTAGGAAGGAAAGTGTCAAAGAGAAAGAGAAGAACCCCATTGAAGAGGAGGAGAAGAGCACACCATAGCTTTCTTGTATTTCGGATTTAGTTTTCTAGAGATTGTATGAGTCTTTGAACCTTCTTTTGGAAGGGTTGTAAGTGGTTCTAATTCTAATCTTCAGCTCAGTTTTGGATTGAGTTTACTTGTTCATCCCTTTTCTTTCATTATCTTGCAATGGATGTTTTGATTTCATGTTTGATTGTTTTGAGTTCCATTATGAATGTTGTAGGCTAAATTGATGTGGTTCTAGGGTAAGGAAAGGAAGGTTATGGCTAGAACTATGATAGGACGAACTTAGACTTACCTTTGGATGATTTTTGTTTGTGAACGTAGTTCCTGTTAGAAATCACGGGTAGTTCTTGAAGAACCACGGTCGTGGTTTCTGTAGAACAAACCGTGATTTTCCTGGTTCGAAGGATTTTACCTAAGACCTATGAATTGTTGAAACCCTAAGTGTTTGCTGAGTTTAACCTATCCTAGGGTGACTTAGTGTAGTGGCTAAGGGTTAGGAGAGACTTACCCGGTAATCTTTGCCCTTAGAATCTAAAATAGCAAACCTTAGGTAATGGTGAGCCTAATAAGCCGCCATTGCATTAGATGTGCTAGGATAGTTGATTAGGACTTCCTTTTTCCAAGACCTACCCGGTAAGGATAGGTTAGATCCCTAATTAACAATCCGGTTGTGTAGAATTCCTATCTTTAAGATCTTAGAGACTTACCCGGTAATGAGATCTTAGGAGCGGACTAGTTGGATCATGAGACTTACCCGGTAATTGATCCCAAATTAGAAACACTTAATCCCAATATATCATAGTGAAATCCAAGGAATGAATAGATGACTTGAGTTTTATGCCATAACCGGAATTTCCGACCCCTAGAATCCGTTTTCTCTTCCTTTGATCATCATCTTGTTTGGTTTGTTCATTTGTGCAGATTTTTAGTCTAGTTTGATTGTTTACTTTGCATGAATTGTGATCTTTGATTGATCACCAAAAATCCAACCAAAAACAATTGAGGTTTTCATTTCTTTGTTTCCCTCTTTTCTAACCTTAGACCTTCACTAAACTTAATCACAAAACCGAATCAATTTCACCTTAGTCTTTGTGTTCGACCTCGGAATACTATCCATACTACAAACGTCCCGTACTGCGGGTGCGCTAGAAGTTAGGATAAATATAACGAGTATAAATTTAAGGCTTATTGCGTGCACACTTCCTAGCGTAACATACCGCGAATTCAGGGTGTTACAGAGTTGGTATCAGAGCCTTAGGTTGACAACAATGACACTTGCTACCTGCAACGAGGCTTGATAGGTAAAATAAACTAGAGGTGGTCGCAAACCTAAACCTAAACCGGCCGATCCCGAACCGCCGGTTTAGGTTTAACCTAAACCGGCGGTTTGGCACATGACTTTTAAAATAAATAAATAAATAAATAAATAAATATATAAGTATAATATATAATTATATATTAATTAAAAAATTATTTATTAAATTTTCATTTGTTAAAAAAATATACGTATAATATATATTAATTAAAAAATAATTTATAATTTTATATTTTATACATAGAATTTTTTTTTTACAATAGCATTTAAATAGAATTAGTAAGTAAATAAAAGAAAGCAACTAAAATAACATTACTAACAATAATAAAAGAAAGCAAACTCAAATTTTTTATACATTGAATTTTTTTTCATTACATTAGCTTTTGAATAAAATAATTACATAGTAAAAGAAATTACTAACAATAATAAAAGAAAGAAGCAACTAAAATAAAATGACTAACTAACATACAAGTTATACAACAAAGCAAACCAAATTTTTTTATACATTGAAATTCAATGTATAATAATTACATAGTAAAAAAAATTACTAACTACAATTCTACAATAAAATAAAGCAAGCTAAATTTTTTATACATTCAATTTTTTTTATTACATCTTTACATTAGTATTTGAAATTTTGAATATAACTAAATGAAAAAAAAAAAAAAAGGAAAGGGCTTGAACCGGTTTCCCGGTTGCCTACGTATCCTCTTGGGGTTTAAGAGGAATCAAAGCCCACGTAGTTCTCTTACCTTTACTTACCTTTTTTCGGACTTCCGAGTTGTTTTCGTAACCCCCTTACCTTTGCGCCTCGGACTCGGAAGTAGTGGCCGGATCATCGGAGTTGGAATCCGATGATCTATCATAAGTAGGTGCATTCCGTTGTAGCCTCCTCTCCGCCCTTATCCAATCTTGAACACAAACTTGAGCCTCCAATTTATCGGGCTTCAATTGACTCCTCTTGTAGCTTAGCATGTTTCCTCCTTGACTAAAAGCTTGCTCCACGGCCACCGTTGATGCGGGAACGGCCATAATTTGTTGCACAATCTTGGCTAATGTTGGATACTTTGGGGCCATCTTCTTCCAATATTGTAAAACTTCAAAACTATCAATATCACCATCAAAACTAAAAGGAGTAGTTAGAAAATATTCAAATTCCGCACTTGCGGATGAATGTCTAGGTGTTTTAGTTCTTTTAGATAAAATTTGTCTAGCTTTAGAAAGAATAGAAGGAGAAGAAGAAGAGGGTGGAGGAGTTGTTTGTGTAGAAGCACTAGCACTAGCACTAGTTTCAAATAAAGTAAGTAATTTAGCAATTTCAACACGAACATTACTAATAATATTATTAACGTTCTTAATAGTAGATAAACCTAAACATTCATAATAAGCATTTAAAAATATCAATTTTAAGTCTAGGATCGAAAACGGCGGCAATAAGATAAACTACGGGAACTTCATCATAATATTTTAGCCATTTTGTTTTCATTTCGGCCGTAGCATATTTAAGTGATTCTAAAGCTAAACCGGTTTGTAAAGCCTCGGCAACATTTACGGCTATTTCTAAAAAACAACAAGAAGTAGGAATGTAAACATAACTTAACGTATTAGTAGCATCACTAAAAACTTTTAAAACACTACAAATATCAAAACAAGTTTGCCAAATACTTTCATCATCTAAAATAGACCAAGAAATAAATTGTGAAGAAAATTCTTGTAAAACATTTTTATAACGAATAGCTTGAGTAAGTAGTTTATAGGTTGAGTTCCACCGAGTTCCAATATCTTTCGAAAAATAAATCGGAGGAAAAAATTTTTCAATACAAGTTGATCTCCATTTTCTTCTTAATTCGGTTGAATGCCAAATATGTTCAATTACATCGGTTATAGGTTCTAACATTTCATGTAAAACTTTTAGGCCATCTTGAACACTTAAATTTAAAATATGACATGCACATCTTTGGTGAGTAAAAGAAGTTTTTATAAGTTGACCCGCATTTCCCACTAAATGGTTAACGGCGCGGGTGTTAGCGGAAGCATTATCAAATGAGTATGAAAAAACACGATTTTGTAAATTAAATTCTTGTAAAACCGTTTTTATTAAATTAGCAATGTTGGCGGCACTATGTCTTTCATTAAAATGTCGATATGCAATAACAAATTTATGCAAGTACATATCATTATCGATAAAATGTAAAGTGATGCCCATGTAAAAATGTTTTTGTGATAAAGTACTCCAAATATCACTACAAATTGAAACTTGATGCGAAAAAGATTGTAAAACCTTAAGAATTTTTTGTTTTTTTTGTTCATAAGAATGAGAAACTAATTTCGAAACTTGTTTACGAGAAGTTGGTTTATAAGCCGGTTGAAGATAATTAGTGTTATATTCTCTTACATTAATAGATTCCGCATAAGAAAATGAAAAAGCTTCGGATGCAATTAAATTGGCTAATACTAAAGATTCATCAAAATAATTATAATTAAATAAAGAAGATTGAGAGGAAGAGGATGCAAACCCGTGGGACAATTGAGTTTGTCCCCGTGATATTCCGAGCTTCTCCGGATGAGTCTTTTGCATGTGGGTTTGCAAAGTCCCGTATCCGCCCTTCGCCTTCCACTTGTACACCTTTGGACAATAATTGCACGTAACTTGGCAATGATCGTCCATCACCGGACCCTTCTTGTAATGTTTGGTGAATATGTCGGAGGTGAGCATTTTCGGTGGAGGGGCTTGTCGGAATGGCCCTTCACCTTGTGGAACTTGTGGAACTTGTGGCATTTCCGAATCTGGCGGTTGAGTCTCGCTTTCTTGTGTGCTAGGAAAGAAAGCGGGAGTCGGAGTGAAGTCGTAGTCGCTTGGGTAATCCGGGTTTGCCATTTCGAAAGATCGAGAATACGAGAAAGAGAATACGAGATGGAGATTGAGAGTAGTAGTAGATAGATGAGAATGTTGGTATGATTTAAATGAAATAATTGTATGGTATTTATAGGAATAGTGGGTATTAAATTTTTTTTAATTAAACTAATAATACAAAACAAAAAAAAAAATTAAACATCCAACGGCTCTAATAGCCGTTGGAAAGTGGGGCCCACCGACTAATAGCCGTTGTGGGCCAAAGAGATGTTGGCAAAGCCAACGTCTCTTTTTTTGCCAAACCGCCGGTTAAACCGGCGCTTAACCGCCGGTTTGGCCAAAAAAAAATAAAAAAAATAAAAAAAGGCTCAAACCGGCGGTTTAACCGCGGGTTTAACCGGCGGTTAACCACCGGTTTGAACCGCCGGTTTAGGTTTGGTCTAGAACCAAACCTAAACCTAAACCGCAAACCGCCGGTTCAACCAAACCGGCAAACCTAAACCGCCGGTTCACAAACCGCCGGTTCGGCGGTTTGGTTTGAACCGGCCCCATCTCTAAAATAAACAGAACCCACATGGGGTTTGACATTTTCAAAGGTTTTTGGTTTTAAATGTGGTTTTGGGTTAGATGTACGAGAAGTCGCCACTTCTGCTTTGGATCTCTGCAGTATAGATATGTATATATGTATTATGGATTATGTATGTGTATGTGTTGAATATATATATATATATATATATATATATATATATATATATATATATATATATATATATATATATATACTTATGGCCTATATAGAGCCTGTTCGCTCCAAACGGTGTGTGCAAACTTTTATTTGTAACCCAAGAAATATGCTTAAACAAGGATGCGAACCCGCAGTGTACGGGTCAATTGTAATAAAAAGAAAGCATTCCAAGGGTTGAACACAGGGACAATGGTGAAACAAAGCACATAATTGGTTGTCAAGTATTACAATTAACCAAAAAGCAATTAAAGTAATCAAATATGATGTAAAAGTCAAGTAAGGGGAAATGCGGATTCTAGGGATTAAAGCATCTAGTTGTGGTTCCGACTCAAGATCTCAAAGGATAATGCGGACAAAGCTGATGTTTGCTAAGGGAAGGTGTTTCTATAGTGGGAATAGATTACCGGGTAAGTCTCACTACTCACTATCCCAAACCAAAGCTCCTATCACCGGGTAAGTTTCAAGGTACTATAGAAAGAAACTATAATCTCAAACTAACACACCACCCAAGGGAATAGAATCAACCTTTACGGGGTAAGTCTTAGGCCAACTCACAAAGATGGGATGAAGGCACACTCAAACTCCAATAAAGGATAAACCTTTATTACCTACACTCATGATCTTGGGTAAACAAACAAAGGAATCACCGGGTAAGTCTCATCCTAGGCTTGCATTGAACCAGGAAAGGTGTAATAAGGATAGGATTTGGCAAACTTGAACACTTCTCTTAGTTTCGGATCAGGAAATGTTCACCTCGTTCAGTTTATGTACCATCTCGGTCGATATGTTCGTCGACTGAGCGAGGTGTTCTAAGGTTAAGGTAAAGACTCGAGCTTTCAGGGTCCTGCTGGGATTAAGATCATTCTATCATCATTTTCACCATAACTTTCAGCCAATCACCCTAGAATCGCATAAGAAACTTAGCCAACAATCATCATGATAACAATAATCAAATATATGGGAAATGAATGAATATTCTGTTACGCTAAGAATGTGTAGCACAAAAGTCTTAAATTTATAACTCGATATATTTTTCTAACTCCTAGCGAACCCACAGTGTATGGGTCGTTTTGTAGTACGGATAGTATTCCGAGGTCGAACACAAGACTAAGGTGAAATCGAATCAAATAAGTGACTAAGGATAGTGTAAATCTAGTCTAAGAAAAGAGAAAGGAATAAAGAAAAGAAAATCATAATGTTTTTGGATTGGTTTTGTGGTGATCAAACAAGGATCACAAGTGATGCAAGATTATAAAACAAACTAACAAATCAAGCTAACAACACAAATAAGCAACACAAACACGAGATATGTGATCAAAGAGAGAAAAGCGGATTCTAGGGGTTAGGAATTCCGGTTATGGCATTGGACTCAAGCTTCTAATCAATCTTGGACTAGCTATGGTATGTTGGGAAGGAATGTTTCTCAAATGGGATCAATCACCGGGTAGGTCTCATGATCCACTAATCCCGCAACTAAGGTCCTATCACCGGGTAGGTCTCTAGGAGCCTAAGGTTGGGAAATCTACACAAAGCGGATTGCTATCTAGGGGTCTAACCTCTCCTTACCGGGTAAGTCTCGGATAGCAAGTCCTAAACATCTCTCCTAGCACATTCAGTCCAATAGCGGCTTGTGAAGCTCACTACTACCTATAGTTCATCATCTTTGGTACCTAAGGTCAAGAATTACCGGGTAGGTCTCTTCTCTCACTTAGTTTGCTAGCATTAGGTCACCCTAGGCTAGATTAAGCTTAACAAACACTAGGATTTCAACAATCTAACATCCTAACATTCAGATTTATCAATACAAGTACAACAGAACAAAATCACGGGCAGATCATCAGAACCACGGCCGTGGAAGCATAAGCACAGACCGTTATTTGTAACAGCAGTAAAATACGAGCAAGCAAATCATCCAAAGATACGTTTAAGTCTATTCTATCATAGTCCAAGCCATAATCATCATTCCTTTACCCTAGAATCTCAACTACTTAGCCAACAACATGCATTTTAACAATCAAACTCAAAATGCATACATTCATGGCTTCCATAGCAAGAAAATGAAATGAAAGAGAAATGACACAAGTAGAACAAGAAAACCAAGCTGAATGTATGTTAAGAGAGACTTACAACCCTTCAAAAGAAGGTTCAAATCGTTCCTTACAAAGCCTTGCAAATGTCTTCAACAAGTTAACTCAAAATCTCTCAAAAACTATGAAAACTCTAAAAACTAATGTTCTTCTTCTTCTTCTCCAAATGAGAGTGTTTTTTCTCCCCTCCAAGAGTATCCTCCAATGGAATGTTGTTGAATGAGAGAGTGTGGGAGAGGATGTCTAAGAGAATCAGCCTGCAGGACCACTTATATCCTCCATCAAGGGCAAGAGTCGGTTATGGAGATCGTGGGACAGCTGTAACAGCTGTCTAGAGAGAACCACGGCCCACTTCCACGGGCGTGGAAGTGCCAGTGACCGTGGTTTTGCTTGTTCAGCCTTCTTTGGATGATTAAGCCATGAGTTGGTGCAAGGCATGCACCAACTAGGTCCTATATGCTCTCCTTAGCTCCTAGCTTGCTTCTTAATGAGTCCAGAAGTGTGTCATCGCGAGGAATGATCCTCGAATGTATCGATTAAGCTCCAAAACCTCCCAAAAATACCTACAAAAGCGACAATAGTGCGTGTAGACGTCTATCTCGACAATATGCATAAATTGAACGTAACCGTCATGAACTAATGCCAAACTATGCATGAATAGCGGGAAAAACTATCTAAATGGATGCCTAAACTAACGTCATAAATCATGTTATCATATTCGAACAAGAAAACCTTAAGAAAAAGGTATCAATAACTGAATCGAATAACAACAAATCAACGTTCCTCATCACAAAGTAACTAAGACAACAAACCAAAAGAGAATCTAAGAAAGTCTTACAAACTCCCTCAAAAGCTAATTTCCAAACTATGAATCCTTTCTTCCTTGATTATCAATCCTTCCTTCAAACTTCCAAAAAATCTTCCTAATTATTGGATGCTCTCAGCCTCTAAGCATGCCTCTAACTTGTGGAAAATCCAACCCTTTATATAGGAGAATTATCTTCCAAAGATAATAATATCTTAAAAAGATAATTTCCTAAAAAATATATCCATATCTCTAAAATAGATCTCCCAAAAATAATATCTTCCTTCCAGAAATCCAGCCCAAAAATATAAGATATCTTCTTTCCAAAAATAAAAGATCTCAGCCAAAAATATGATCTCGCCGGCAGCAAGGTGTTCGCCTTGGTCGGGACGCTCCTCAAGATCACCTCGGTCGAGATGACACTGTAGCTGACCGAGGTGAATCTCAACTGAATGTGAAATCTCTCAAATCCGGTCCAAAGTAAATCTTCTTCATTAATTCCATGCTTCCTGAGTTCTTCCTTAAGCTCTAGAATGTAGCTTCAATGACTCCTTAGCTCCATTTCAATCCAAAACGTGCCATTTTACCTACGATTACAACGAAACTAGGTGTAGACCTCGATTTCCGCAAAGGTAGATGAAACAACAATATAATCACAAAATATACATCCATACATGCAGATTATTGAAGATAAAACGTCTAAACAAGTCCCAAAATATAGACTATAATACATGTTATCAAAATACCCCATACTTGTCCCTTGCTTGTCCCCAAGCAATTTTCAAACCTTAAGTACAAGATAGAATGGATTATAAGTCATACAGATCAATGAAAAGCAATTCAAAACATTTTTGGTGGTGTGCTCCACTCATAGATCACTCTAAGAGAATGCTTCATGGTAAATAAAATCAAGACATGATCAAAACATTTTATGAGTATAGGAAAGTTGTTCATCTTTGCATAAAATCATAGAATGCATAATAAATCATATTTATCAAAATCAATCATGTATAATCCAGTTTAAACCACCAAGTCAATCAACAAGCTCGAGGTCTCAAGGGCTTCCAAAAGAGGTCAAGAAACGTGTGAGGGTGGGATGTATATAGGGAATGTGGTGCTAGAATCCGGGAAAAGGATCTTACTTCACTTTCTTTGAATCACAACATCTTTCACCAATAAGCTTTGCTTATTTACTATACTTTTTGGGATGCATGGACAGAGGTGCACAACAACCGAAACCTAGGAAATCAGCAATCATCAATTTCTCAAGATGCCTCAAACCCTTGATGCACATACCATGACCCGTTAGGAATATCGTTCAATCCGACTTTGGCAAGACACAAACACCCGACTATGTGAATGATATCGAGTTACTCATCATCATGATTGACTTCCCCGAACCTATTTGTTTCTTTCTAACAGTTTCAGCCAATAACTCAACTTCACTTTCACTTGCTTTCATTTGCTTGCTTCCAAATTCCCCAGATAGGTAAAGGGAGGCAAATATTTATATGAGGGGCTGAAGCATGATCAAGAAGAAGAAGAGAAGAGAATGAATTGCCTTAGTCATCCCAGAAAGAATGTGATATAACTCATCATGTGGTGTCAACCTTCAAATTCAACATAATTTTGATAAAAACAAAGTATTAAACATGTCAAAACTTCAAACAAAGCATTTTACAACTTAAACATATCATAAAACCTTTCAAGCATATAAGGATTTCAAAACCAATCTGCAAACAATATCATCATTGAGGTCATATCCAGAAAAGAAGCACAAAATAGTTTCGAAAAATCAATCAGTTAAACCACCTCGGTCAAGGTGTTCTAAGTCATCCGAGGTGTTTTACTTGTTTGGCCAGAATCATCCCGGTCGAGGTCAAATTTTTTTTTTCTTAAACCAGTTTTTGACGTTTTCTCAAACAAAAACCTGTATGCATGCATGTAAACTCACATAAACACATGGAGCATAAATAAATCATAGATATCTAACTAGAGCCATACAAGCATACATAATGTCAAGTAAATACATCCACATACTCCATACTTGGGACACATTATCCCAATGGGTCAAAATAAGAGTCAAGTAAAATTGGAAACTCACCGGACCTAGCCGAACTACATAATAAATAAAGAAAAGAAATCTTTGCAAGCTCTAGTCCTGATCCGCTGGAGGTGGTGGATATGGGATGAAGGGATGTTGAGATGGGTCAAACGGATAACCCATAGTGTGCTGAAACTGGATCTCCA
Source organism: Fagopyrum homotropicum (assembly GCA_033239125.1). Classification (NCBI taxonomy): domain Eukaryota; kingdom Viridiplantae; phylum Streptophyta; class Magnoliopsida; order Caryophyllales; family Polygonaceae; genus Fagopyrum; species Fagopyrum homotropicum. The sequence goes on from BSWB01000002.1 coordinate 104,668,376, forward strand.
TCATCCACTGTTGATAGTGTTGGCTCTCTCTAAGCTCCATGACCTCCACTATAAGGGTTGCGTAAGAGTCGATCATCTGATTTGTCAGCTCATCAATCCGTCGGTGAGCTACTGGATCTCTCTGTCTGCGGACTCTACGCCCGGCGGGTCGTGATGGTGGAGCTGCCTCCTCCTCTATTGCCTCATCATCCAGGTCAATAACCGGCACACTAGGACCACCGGTATCAGTATCGATCTCCATGGCAGCTCCGCCATCATCATACTCCGCCTCATACTCTGCTGGTACGGCATCTCTCGCATCCTGTAAATAGGGAAACCAAGCGGAAGACCAGTACTGCGCATCGAAGACTGTGAACTGAGCCGACCATAGGATACCCTGAGGAGCAGTTTGCTCCCAAGGCATAGCAACGTAGGGAGTAGTGAGGCCACGAGGAACAAGAATCCTCCTCGTGATCATCTCCTGAAGTCCTAGCGGCTTTGCAGCCGCCACCAATGTACAAGCACTCAAATCCAGACCCATGGCCGTAGCAATATGGGTCACCAGTCATCCACAGCAGATATCTCCCTTGGCCTTTTCCTAGATCCGGTGCAAATCCTCAGCTAGCATGCCTCCAAAATCAGGCACTCCTCCAGTAACCATACAAAACAAGCCCAGCAACTCCCCATGTCTGATCTTCTGGGGCGTCTCAGTACGCACCAGAAGAGTCTCACTAAAAATACGGTGGGCTAGACGGAAGGCTAAGTGGAAAATAATGCGCTCCCTAGAGTCTCCAGGCCTCCAACTGTCGCTATGCTCCACCACATGGGCAATCTGCCCCCAGAACTGTCGAGCCACTGCTCGGGATGGAAAATTAGTCACGGTGGGGTTCGGGAAACCAAACACCTCTTGGAACTGATCCATCGGTACAATGTAGTTCCGGGTCAGCAACCGGTACTTGATGTTGTTCTTCTCTGGCGTGTGACTGACGGAACTCACAAACTCCATGGTCGGCTCAAGGTAGGTTGGAGCTCGGATCTCCATAAAGTCCTCCAGCTCTACCATAGATATCATCTTCCTCAAGTCCTCCACCACGTGGAGGCACTCGAAGGCTGAGACGTCCAAGAAACGCAGGGCAACTATAGGGCGCCTGCAAATGCAATCAAAATCCGCTTGGTGATGCTCATGAATCACCGGAATAGAAGTTCAAGAAGCAGAAGAAGGTGAGGAACCACTAGCAACATCTCTCAAAACAAGCTGACGATCAGATCAAGAACTCATAATTTCTTACAAGATCACCTCGGTCGGTCTGACAGGCTGAAGAACACCTCGGCCGAGACACAACTCGACTGGATAGAGGCGAAAAAACTGGGCGATTTCCTCTCTTTGATTTTCAGTTCTTTTCCCCCAAATTCACTAGCAATTGCTTCCTATGGGGTACTTATACTCTTTTCAACAAGAATCTATGGCAACCAAAGCCAAATATCTCCTAAATCAGTAAATGGAGGAAAATTAGGGTTTTTGACAATTTACCCTAAATTATGCAGATCAGAGGCATTTATCTTGTAGTTTGTTGCTTGCAATCTGATCCTCTTGCTTTTCTTTGTGAAATCAGAGCAGAAATCTTGGAAAACGAGCGAAAATCGAAGAAACGAGGTGAGATGTACGCCGCGGTCGAGAAGGGGGTTGGGAGGGAAGAGAGAGAATTTTGTTTGCCTTTTATAGCCCTCGCCGAATCTGATATCATCTCGGTCGAGGTGGTCCCGACCGGACCGAGGTGGCTGACTGGATTGTCAGACCTAGTCGCCTCGGTTACCCAAGAACATCTCGGTCGAGGCGCTATGACAGCAACCGAGATGTGTCTCAGTCAAACTCCGTCTTCTCAATTTCTCGAACTTCTTTCCTTCCAGTGTAGCTCCTGAGTTATAATCCTTCCTTAGAGAGTACCTGGTGTCTGTCTAGGGAACCAAAAACAAAACAAAGCAAAGCAAAAGCAAACTATCTAAAACTAAGCTAGAAAAGGGAAAAGAAAGCAATACCTTGGTTTGCCTCCCAAGAAGCGCTTGATTTAAGGTTGCTAGTTGGACTGTACGACATCCTTAAACATGCTGGAAGGTGTCCTCACCCCATACTTCACCTTCATCATGAGGTGAGATAAAGAAGTCTATCAAACGTTCCAGCAAATGCAAGTGCTCGTCGGGGAATGAGTCATCTATGGGTATGTCGTCCTTCTCGCATGAAGACGGAGGTAGCCGGTTGAGGTGATCCACAACAGAATTCTCATACCCCTTCTTATCGCGAATCTCTAGATCAAACTCTTGAAGCAAGAGAATCCATCGAATAAGATGCAGCTTCGCATCCTTCTTAGCAAGCAAGTAACGAATAGCTGCATGGTCAGTGTAAACAATAACTTTTGCTCCTACTAAGTAAGAGCGAAACTTCTCAAAAGCATATACAACCGCCAAGAGTTCCCTTTCGGTGGTGGCGTAGTTTAGTTGAGCTTCATCTAGCGTCTTGCTAGCATAGTAAATGGGGTTGGTCCGGCCATCCTTCTTTTGTCCAAGTACGGCTCCTATGGCCACATCACTCGCATCACACATGATCTCAAAGGGCAAAGTCCAATCGGGAGGTTGAATGATGGGAGTGGAAATCAACGCTTTCTTTATCCTGTTAAACGCATCAAAACATTCCTGCGAAAACTCAAAAACAACATCCTTATTCAAGAGTTTAGTGAGTGGTTTAGAAATTTTCGAAAAATCCTTGATGAACCTCCTGTAGAAACCTGCATGCCCGAGAAAACTTTGCACACCCTTAAAAGAACAAGGGGGAGGAAGTTTTTCAATAGTCTCGATCTTAGCTCGATCGACCTCAATACCTCGATTGGAAATGAGGTGTCCTAGTACAATTCCTTCACTAACCATAAAGTGACACGTCTCCCAATTCAAAACGAGATTAGTGTCTTCACAATGTTGTAGCACTAGAGAAACGTTAGATAAGCAATTATCAAAAGAGGAACCATATACTGAAAAGTCATCCATGAATACCTCCATGATCTCCTCTATGTACTCGGAAAAGATAGCCATCAAACAGTGTTAGAAGGTAGCGGGTGCATTACATAATCCAAATGACATCCTCCTATAAGCAAACGTCCCCCATGGACAAGTGAAAGTGGTCTTCTCTTGATCATCCGGATGGATAGGAATCTGAAAGAAGCCACTATAACCATCTAAATAGCAAAAAGGGAATGTTAAGCTAACCGTTCGAGCATTTGGTCGATGAAGGGAAGTGGAAAATGGTCCTTCCGAGTGGCCACGTTCAGCTTCCTGTAATCGATGCACATTCTCCAGCCCGTAACGGTCCTAGTTGGAATCAACTCATTGTTCTTATTCGTCACAACGGTCATCCCTCCTTTCTTCGGAACTACATGCACTGGGCTCACCCACTTGCTCTCCGAGATAGGAAATATGATACCTGCATCCAACAACTTAAGAATCCCCTTCTTCACAACCTCTTTCATGATCGGATTTAACCGTCTTTGAGGTTCCCGTGAAGTCTTATGATCGTCTTCCATTAGTATTCTATGCATGCAGAAAGAAGGCTTAATACCAATAAGATCATCAATAGTATATCCTAAAGCCTTTTGATGTTTTCTCAAGACATGCATTAGTTTAGACAATTCAGTTTCGGAAAGGGAAGCACTCACGATAACGGGATATGTAGAATACGGTCCAAGGAACACATACCTCAAGTGACTTGGAAGCGGTTTAAGCTCCACAACTGGGGGTGCTTTCTGAGGGGGATACTTGCTTCCTCCTTCCAGTAGAGTAGACATAGATCGAAGAACTGGACTTTCAGAAGTCTCAGTTGAGATCATCTCGCTTGCGGCCTCAGTCGAGGTCCAAAGTGGGTGACCGAGATGTTCTTCAGATAAGAACACCTCGCTTGGTCCAGAAAGTGCCTCGGTCGAGGTATTGGAACTGGGACCGAAACTCGAATTTCTCCTCTCCTGGATTAGTTTCTCAATCTTATCTCTTGAATCTGCTTCTAGTGCCTTTAAGATCCGTATATCTGCATCACAAGAAATATCTATACCCTCCTTCATTAAGCTAAAACTAAGAACTCTTTCAAGAGGGTCATTAATAAGGATAGAGCTCACCAATTCTCTTGATTCTTCTTCATCATAGATGTTGAAGATATCATCTTCCAGCGGCTCTCCTTTCATTGCAGCAAGCAATGCAAATTCCACTTGATCACCACTAATGTTGAATTTCAACTTGGCGTTCTTACAATCCACATTGCAACCCGAAGTTGCTAGAAATGGTCTCCCGAGAATGATAGGAACGGGATAATCTGCGGGTATGTTAAGTACAACAAAGTCTACAAGTAAATAGAAGTTACCTAACTTGACGGGAACGTCTTCCAAAATGCCCACGGGATGGGTAATGGAGCGATCCGCCATGTATAACCTTATCTTCACCGGCTTGGGCTCTCCAAGTCCGATTCTCTCACATAGCTCCAGCGGGATGATGCTCACGCTGGCTTCTAGATCACACAACGCCTCACAAGTTACATCTCCAACTTGAATGGGAATGCAAAATGAGTTGGGATCTCTCAACTTAGGTGGCATCTTCTCCTTCATGATTTGAATGAGCTCCGAGGATTTAGATGTCATCCTAACTTCTCCAAAGTCTTCCAGCTTCCTCTTCCTTGATAGAATCTCTTTTAAGAAATTCCCATGGGCGGGCATCCCTAGAATAGCATCAAGGAAAGGGATGTTAATGTGTAGTTTATTCATTAAGTCAAGGAACTTACCAAAATGCTTGTCTAGATGTGCTCTTGCCCTTGACTGGGGGAATGGAAGTGGTGGTTTATAAGCAGGAGGTGGGACATAAACTTCAGATTTGTCCTTTGCTTTTTGGGACTCCACCTCGGATGGCACCTCGACCGAAGTGTTCCTCGTCTGTATCTGGACCGTGGTGTCCTTCGTCTGCACTACCACCGAACGAGGTACTGGATCTGTAGTTTTTAGTCCACTTCTCGTCGTTATTGCCATAATCTGTCCTTTAGGGTTGCTCTCTATTCTTGCTGGGAGCTTCCTTGGATCTCTTGGCGCTTCATTCGCCTTATTAAAGAATTGTTGCTCTAAGGCTTTTTGTGCCTTCGAAAATGAAGTCATAGACGTCTCCATAGCGTTGAGCTTGATCAAGATGGCCTCCAGTACTGCATCTTTCTTCTCTGGCTGGGACAAACTTGATCCAGGGACTTGGCTCTTCAATGGAGTAGAAGAAGAAGAAGAGGGGTTAAAAGAATTATTCGAATTAAAATTAGGATAAGGGTTACCCGAATTTTGTTGATTAGATCTCCAATTGTTGTTGTTGGAGCTCTATTGTTGTTGTAATTGTAGTTCAGTGACCCTTCGTTGTTGTTTCTCCCTTGATATCCTCCATCTTCCTTATTTGTGTGAGCCACCAAAAGGTCCTTCAATTGCTTCACATCATTCTAAAGGGAGATGAGTTGATTATCATTTGATAGAGTGTCTTGGAAATTGACTCTCTTAACTCCATTTTCGGCTCCTTGATGGGAGTACTTCTCCATATGCAAAGCTTGCTTTTCAATGAACTCCCGAGCTTTGTCTATCGGCATATCCATGAATGTGCCGGCGGAAAGTAGCTGAAGATTGAATTGACTAGCTCCATCCAACCCCTTGAAGTATGTTTCCAGCAACTCTATCTTTGGAATCCCATGATGTGGGCAATCCAATAGAACATCCTCGAATCTCTCTCATGACTTGGACAAGCTCTCCTTGTCCTTCATGATGAATGCATTAATCTTCCCTCTCATTTCAACGGTCTTGGAGGGAGGAAAGAACTTTGTTAGAAACTCCGTCGTCATCTCTTCCCAAGTGTTGATCTTTCCGGGTGGAAGAGACTGATACCAAGTAAGCGCCCTGTCTTTCAAAGAAAAGTAGAAAGCCCTTAGCTTGTAGTTGTTGTTTTCCAACCTTCAAGGTCTCAAGGTCTCCATCAGAATCTCGTAGTTTTGCAAATGCTGATGCGGAGACTCCCTCTCTAACCCTCCAAACTGGCATTGGCGGATCATGGATAGAACTTGCGGTCGAAGTTCGTAATCATGCTCAGCTGGATCACCTAGGTTGACTCCTAGACGCCTCACTTGCTGATTATGGTCCATCCTATGTACAAGGGTTTGTGGAACTCCAGCAAAAAGAACATCTCGGACAGGCATCCGAGGTGAATGTATTTCGGCCGCGGCAATTGGGACTGGGTCTTGCCTCGGTCAAGGATCTGGGATCGGTCGATGCAGAATCTGGGCTCTTAGATCGGCCATATCTGCTTCGATCTCTGCAACTCTAGTGCGAGTCTTCTCTCTTTCTCGCTGCAGTTCTTCCTTATTGAGGTGTAGCTGTTCTAGCGCCTCCTTCAATTCGGCCTCGAGATCGCGATTGTCTTTATTGGCCATCTTAGCTTCTTTCAATCGTCGTTTGTATGTCTTTTCTGGTTCGGGGTCGTAAGGAACAATTTTCTTCCCAGCACAAGTTCTTCGCATAAACCTAAGAAAAATATCTAGCGAAAACACTCAAGTAGAGTGGTTAGTAGCAACAAGGGCAATTGCCCCAAAAGACAACCGCAACCGGCTTGGTCTAGACCAAGTCCCCGGCAACGGCACCAAAAACTTGTTCGCTCCAAACGTTGTGTGCAAGCTTTAAATTTGTAACCCAAGAAGTATGCTTAAACAAGGATGCAAACCCGCAGTGTACGGGTCAATTGTAATAAAAAGAAAGAATTCTAGGGGTCAAACACAGGGACAATGGTGAAACAAAGCACATAATTGGTTGTCCAGTATTACAATTAACCAAAAAGAAATTGAAGTAATCAAAGATGATGTAAAAGTCAAGTAAGGGGAAATGCGGATTCTAGGGATTAAAGCATCTAGTTGTGGTTCCGACTCAAGATCTCAAAGAATAATGCGGACAAAGCTGAGGTTTGTTAAGGGAAGGTGTTTCTAAAGTGGGAATAGACTACCGGGTAACTCTCACTACTCACTATCCCAAACCAAAGCTCCTATCGTCGATTGAGCGAGGTGTTCTAGGGTTAAGGTAAAGACTCGAGCTTTTAGGGTCCTGCTGGGATTAAGATCATTCTATCATCGTCTTCCCCACAACTTTCAGCCAATCACCCTAGAATCGCATAAGAAACTTAGCCAACAATCATCATGATAACAATAATCAAATATATGGGAAAGGAATGAATATTCAAACAAGAAAACCTTAAGAAAAAGGTATCAATAACTGAATCGAATAACAACAAATCAGCGTTCGTTAGATCACAAAGTAACTAAGACAACAAACCAAAAGGGAATCTAAGAAAGTCTTACAAACTCCCTCAAAAGCTAACTTCCAAACTATGAATCCTTCCTTCCTTGATCTTCAATCCTTCCTTCAAACTTCCAAAAAATCTTCCTAATTGCTGGATGCTCTCAGCCTCTAAGCATGCCTCTAACTTGTGGAAAATCCAACTCTTTATATAGGAGAATTATCTTTCAAAGATAATAATATCTTAAAAAGATAATTTCCTAGAAAATATATCCATATATCTAAAATAGATCTCCCAAAAATAATATCTTCCTTCCAGAAATCCAGCCCAAAAATATAAGATATCTTCTTTCCAAAAATAAAAGATCTTAGCCAAAAATATGATCTCGCCGGCGGCAGGGTGTTCACCTTGGTCAGGACGCTCCTCAAGATCACCTCGGTCGAGATGACACTGTAGCTGACCGAGGTGAATCTCAACTGAATGTGAAATCTCTCAAATCTGGTCCAAAGTAAATATTTTTCATTAATTCCATGCTTTCTGAGTTCTTCCTTAAGCTCCAGAATGTAGCTCCAATGACTCCTTAGCTCCTTAGCTCCATTTCAATCCAAAACGTGCCATTTTACCTATGATTATAACGAAACTAGGCGTAGACCTCGATTCCCACAAAGGTAGATGAAACAACAATATAATCATAAAATATACATCCATACATGCAGATTATTGAAGATAAAACGACTAAACAAGTCCCAAAATATAGACTATATTACATGTTATCAGAGCCTTATAAGTTAGGTGTGCATACCCCGTAGATGGCTCGGACTAGAGCTACTGCCGCTGTAGGCAGAGGTAGAGGTAGACCATCCCGTCCTCCGGGTGTGGTAGGTAAGGGACCAGTTTCGGCTGCTGATCCACCAGTGGTGAAGGAGTTACACGAGGAGGTTGTAGAGAGTGTTGTTCCAGAGACGGGGAGTGGTGAATCTAGAAGACATCATTCACACCGAGCTCAGTCTGATAACGCTGACCGTGTCTCCATGGGAGGACCGGAGTTTAGAGAGTACCTTAGACGTTTTGAGGAGGATATTAGTGATGGAAGACGGGCCCCAGATTTACTAGTACACAAGGGATCTTTTGAGAGATCTCAAGGAGCGACACATGTGCCAGCTGCACGTGTAAGTGTTGTTGAGCTAGTTCGAGCTATGGAGGAGATTCGAGGGCCTCGACCAGATGCATGGTTGAAGGCATTTCATCAACAGGGAGTAACACCCTTCTCAGGAGAGATAGGGTTGTAGACTGAGGTATGGATAGGGCATGTAGACTCAGCTTTAGAGTCTATTAGATGTCCTGAGGACAGATGGATAGAGCTAGTCCAGTCTCTATTCCGTGACCTTGCACATCAGTGGTGGAGGACTGTGCGGACTAGAACCACTAGTTATCTCCACATGAGGAGTATGATTAGGGAGCAGTTTTTCCCTGCCTCATTGGAGAGGGAGAAGCTGCAGGATTTTGTAGAGGCCGGCTTTAAGGACGTGCCTATTGCAGATGTCATCCGCCGCTTCCAGACGGAGTTAGCTTTGTTGGGTCCAACCGCACCATATGAGGACCAACATGTGTATATGTTCTCTCGTCGTTTGAGGGAGAGTACGTGTTCATACATGGAGGGATTCCATTGTGAGTCCCTAGCTGATTATCAGGACCGGGCTTCTACTTTTGAGAGGGAGCGAGCCAATCAGAGGAGAGCTTCTCAGACGGGACGGTCTGAGAAGAGGTAGTGCACTAGGAAGACTAGTGGAGTTGGAGGAGCGTCTGGTTCTAAACGAGACTAGAAACGTTAGAGTTACCCCTCGTCTGCACTGACTATAAATAAAGGACGACAGTGTTACAACTGTGGTGACCCTGGCCATCTAAGGCCAGATTGTCCCAGACCAGTTGTGAATTGCTTTACCTGTGGTAGACCAGGCCACAAAGCTGACTTCTGTAGGCAGGGTGGAGTTGCATCTCAACAAGGTTCTTCCCCTTCCAGTGTAGCAGGAGGTGGTCAAAGGACACCTCAGCAGCAAACACAGGGACAAAAGAGAGTCCCAGAGTATCCATCTACTCAAGGTTCTACTTCAGGACCGAGTAGAGGCAGAGGTAGAGATGTTGGCACCCGTGATGCCAGAGGAGCCCGAGGGCGAGCATTTGAGTTGAGGAGTGCAGAGGATCCACCTGCACCAGCTGGTACAGGTAGCATTCTGCTTCATGGTTTACTTGTAAGAGTCTTGTTTGATACTGGTGCTATGCATTCATTTATTTCTGATACATGTGTTGAGTATTTGAGTTTAGCTACCATAGAGGGGATACCCTTTACTATAGGGTTATCTGATGGTAGTCGGGTCAGAGGTACCCGTGAGATACGTAGTTGTCCCCTTCGTTTAGGGACTCGTGTTTTACTTGTTGACTTTTTAGTCATGCCACTGAGGCATGAAGAAGTCATATTGGGTATGGATTGGATGCGTAGTAACCATGCGGTTTTAGATGTTGGTAGACGGACTGTTACAAACTCTACCAAGGTTGGTCAGATTGAGGTCTTCCGAGGTTGGGACCTTGGGAAGACGGGTTCTGTCATCAGCGCCGTACGAGCAGCTAGATTGATTGCACAGGGATGTGATGCATTCTGGTGCTACGCCATGAAAGATGGAGAGAGTCCATCTTTGGAGGACATTCCATTAGTCTACGAGTTTGTAGACGTATTTGCTGAGCCGTCGAGCTTGCCGCCTCAGAGGAGTGTGGACTTCAGCATAGAGTTAGAGCCTGGTACGAGACCCATCTCGAAGGCCCCATATCGTATGGTACCTGTCGAGATGTTGGAGTTGAAGAACCAACTCGAGGAGTTGGCTGAGAAGGGCTTTATACGCCCTATTGTTTCACCATGGGGTGCACCTGTCCTCTTCCTGTGGAAGAAGGACGGATCTTTTAGGTTATGCATTGATTACAAAGAGCTGAACAAGGTGACCATCAAGAACAGGTATCCATTGCCTCGTATTGATGATCTACTTGATCACTTCAAGGAGCTACATTCTTCTCCCGGATTGATTTGCGCTCAGGATATCACCAGCTGAGGGTGAGAGAGCAGGACGTGCACAGGACGGCATTTCGTACCCGTTATGGACACTACAAGTTTGTAGTGATGCCATTCGGGCTGACGAATGCCCCGACAGTCTTCATGGAGTTGATGAACAGTATTTTCATCAACTTCTTGGATCAGTTTGTGGTGGTCTTCATTGACAACATACTAGTATACTCTCGTAGCAGAGAGGAGCATGTCGGTCATTTAAGGACGGTTTTGCAGATTTTGAGCGATAGAGAATTTTATGCCAAGCTATCTAAGTGTGAGTTCTGGATGTTTGAGGTTGCTTTCCTTGGGCATATTGTCTCCGCCGACGGGATTATGGTTGATCCGGTGAAGATTGAGTTTGTTGTTGCATGGACGACACCGACAAACGTCAAGGAAATGCGTAGCTTCCTAGGCCTAGCCGGTTATTACAGACGCTTTGTGGAGGGATATTCTATGATTGCCCGTCCACTGACGATTCTTCTGAGGAAGACTAATAAGTTTGTATGGACCGACCAGTGTGCCTAGAGTTTTGAGGAGTTGAAGAGATGTTTGACTTTTGCTCCTGTCTTGGCACAGCTAGAGGGTTCTGATGATTTTGTGATCTAAAGTGATGCATCCAAGCTAGGCTTGGGATGTGTGTGAATACAGAGAGGCAGAGTGATTGCTTGTGCGTCTAGACAACTGAAAAAGTATGAAGAGAACTACCCGACTCATGATTTGGAGTTGGCAACGGTAGTTCATGCTTTGAAGATCTGAAGGCATTACCTGTATGGTGCTACATGTTAGATCTTCACAGACCATAAGAGTCTGAAGTATATTTTCACGCAGCGGGAGTTGAATAACCGCCAACATCGATGGCTTGAGTTGATCAAGGACTTTGACCTTGAGCTTTTATATCATCCGGGAAAGGCGAATGTTGTAGCTGACGCCTTGAGCAGAAAGACGCCTCGAGAGAAGGCGATTGCCAGATTTACTGTACAGCCTCAGCTTTAGAGGTATCTAGCCTGACTAGAGTTGGACATCCAGTTTCTTGATGAGGATGCCCAATTATATGCTTTAGAAGTTTTACCTGGTCTGTTGGATGAGATCCAACAGAAGCTGGGAACCTGCCCGACCTTGATGAGGATTAGAGAGAGGATGTCTCGTGGAGAGGCCCCACGGTTTTCTGTTGGAGCAGATGGAGTGATGAGGCGACATGATCGCATCTGTGTACCTGCCGATGCAGAGTTGAGGAAGAGGATCTTACAGGAGGCTCGCTGTACACCTTACTTTGTACATCCGGGTACGAGTAAGATGTACCGTGATGTGAGACGTTCATATTGGTGGGGAGCGCTGAAGCCAACGTAGCCAGATTTGTGGCTCAGTGTGCGACCTGTCAGCAGGTCAAGATCGAGCATTTCAAACCTGGAGGTGAGCTCCATCAACTACCACTACCGCAGTGGAAGTGGGAGGACGTCTCCATGGATTTTGTGACCGGTTTGAGACCCAGTAAGAGTTTTGATGCTATTTGGGTTGTTGTTGATAGACTGAAGCAGACAACACATTTCATTCCTATCAAAGAGACGTGTCCAGTGAGCAGATTGGCTGAGGAGTACACTAGATAGATAGTGAGACTCTATGGTGTACCGAGGACGATCGTCTCTAATCGAGATAGACGGTTTACCTCGAGGTTTTTGTAGCAGATTCACACTGCTTTGGGGGCGAGTCTACACTTCAAGACTGTGTTTCGCCCCCAAACTATGGTCAGTCTGAGAGGACAATCCAGACCTTAGAGGATATGTTGCGAGCTTGTGTGTTGGATTGGGGACAAGGATGGTCTGATTACCTCCCACTTGTTTAGTTTTCATACAACAGTAGTTGGCATGCATCTATTGGGATGGCTCCTTATGAGGCATTGTATGGACGTAGGTGCCGTACACCTTTATGATGGGATGAGCCTAGCAGTATCAGTGGGATAGCGCCAAAGCAGATTCAGGATGTTATGGCTCGAGTAGCGCTGATCAAAGAGAGGATGCTGGTTGCACAGAGTCGCCAGAAGTCATATGCAGACAAGAGGCGTCGACCTCTAGAGTTCAGGGTAGGAGCTCATGTCTGGTTGAGAGTATCTCCAACGCGTGGCATCAGACGTTTTGGCATAAAGGGGAAGCTGAGTCCCCGATATGTCGGTCCTTTTGAGATACTAGATAGAGTTGGCAGGGCAGCCTACATATTGGCTTTGCCTCCGAGGTTAGAGGGTGTTCACCCTGTGTTCCATCTGTCTCATCTGAGAGAGTACATACCAGATCCGAGACACATTGTGATTTATGAATATTTTGTGGTGGAGCCAGACCACACCTTTGTTGAGCATCCTATTGTAGTCTTAGAGCGAGGTGTGAGACGCCTGTGTTCGAAGGCCATTCCTATGATGAGGATACAGTGGTCTAGATGTGGACCTGAGGAGGCTACATGGGAGACTGAGAATAGTATCCAGAGGAACTATCCAGAGTTTTATGCCGAGATATATGCATCTAGGGTCAATGAGTAGATCTTAGTGCTATCTTGGTGAGCATGTGTTTATGTGCTTATATGCTTTGATGTGTCTTCCATGCTAGCTATGTTTTGTTTTATGATCTTATTGGATCTTGTTGTGCTAGCGTGATGTATGTTATAGCTGGAGATGATTACTTCCTCCATGCTATTTGAGTATGATATATGTTTATAGCTGGAGATGGTTCTTTCCTCCATGCTATCTGAGTGTGATTAGGATTCAGTTGGAGATGGTTCTTTCCTCCATGCTACTTGCTGGAAATAGTTTCAGTGGAGATGTTATTCCTCCATATGATGTATATGATTATGTTTGGCTAGATATGTGCTTCCTCTATGCCTTGTGATGTGGTATTGCGAGAGATGTGATTCCTCTACGCCTTTGGATAGCGTTATGGCCCTATTTTCTGGAGTTGATGATTCATCCATGTTTATTTTTGAGGTTATAGGTTTGTATAGGTTATGACCTTCTGAGCGGAGATGTGATGCCTCTGATAGAGAGAGCGAGTTATACCTCGGCTTATGGGACCGAGAGGATTTGGGATCTTGCAAGTTCGGGACAAAGCTTGTTTTTAGGGGGGTGAGATGTAAGAGCCTAATTCTTGAGTTATTGAGAGAGTGAGCAGAGGGCCAGGATTGTGCCTAGACCGCCCCTGCGTGACACTGGAGGCGCCCCTGTGGTTTGCCTAGGCAGCCCCTACGGCTCACAAAGTCCGTCCCCGTGGCTCTGTGTGCTGCAGCCGTCTTCTTTGACCCTTTGACCCGTGCTTTACTCTTTTTACCCCTTTATAACCTTCATCTCTTCCTCCCGATGAGGGTTTACCATTCTTGCTTCTCTCTCTCCTGCGTAACTTTCTTCTCCTCTCTTCTCCCTTGGATCATCTTTGCTTGATTCTTCCTTTAGTTGGTTGAGTTTGTGAGAGATCTTTCATGGCTTTTCTTGCTGTTGTTGAGAGTTGTTGTTGCTGAGCCTTATGAGCCAGCTTGTGGTGGTGTTGATGTTGTGCCGATCTTCTAGAAAGCTTAGTTAGTAAGTTTTCATGGCCTTTCTTCTTTCTTTCCTCTTTCCTTCATCTTTTCCTCTCTTTCCTTAGCCTAGCTTAGATTCCTTAGGCTTGGATCATGTTTCAGCCATGTTTAGCTTGTGTTGATGTATATATATGTATGTTCTGTGTGTATGTTATTGTTGGAGTGAAGGAGTAAAGAATCGAAGGAAAGAGTGAAGAAGGGACTAAGGTGGTGTCTTCTGCTGTCCAGCCGCCCCTGCGCCCGCCAAGATCCGCCCCTGCGCCACCAGTGAGCCGCCTTTGCGCCACCTTCATCAGCAAGGGTTTTCTCTTGGTTTTGCAGGTGTGTGTGTGCTTCTAAGCTTTCCTTAGGATGCCTTTGTTCCTTCATTTCCTAGTGTGAGAGTATATGATCATGCTAGAGGTTTGAGGATGTGTTTGGTTGAGGTTATGATCAGTTTATGCCTTGTATGGCTTTTGAGGCTCATTAGGTTGTGAGTTTAGGTTGAGGATGATCCTATGGATCCCTTTGGGTCTAGGTGTGACCCTTGTGTTGTTAGGTGATTGATATATCTCTTTATGCCCTGTTTATAGGTTGTGTTATCCCTCTGGTGTAGAGGTGATCGTGGTTGAGTTTGATCGAGGTTGAGGTAAGTCTGTAGGACTTACTTAGCTGTCATCCTTATATTGGGTGTTTGCATGAGTGGTGTGTGCTTTATATGTTTGCTATGATAGCATGACATGTCGTTTATACCGACCAATATTTTGTTGATTGCCCTGTATGCGTGGTTGTGATAACCTTTCCCTTTCATCCCACCGTGGAGTCTGGGAGGTTCTTTGATGTCAGGTCAGACTGACTTTACAGGAAGGGCACAATCCACTCCCACAGGGTACACGGATTGTGTGACTGATACTTGTGCAGCTGGCTAGCAGGCTCAGAGGCGAGGATGTATCGGTCCTCGTGTCACATAGTTTCATATATAATTATATATACGATTTGAGTGAATGACCATTATATTGAGATGATAAATGGGTAAATGTGGGGAAGCATGCTGATGTGTTTATCTTTCCTTGATTGTGTTTGTGCTTATGCATTACTCTATATATGTGTATGGATAGCTAATGGTTTATCACCATGTTGTAGATGCCCCACAAGATAGGCATGTTGTTGGGTGATCTAGTAGAGTGGCAGGCCGAGGATGTCTCGTACATAGGTTGTTGTGGGCTTTTGGGATTGTTTACCCTTTTCCTCCTGCGTGAGGATGATCTTTTGTTACCTCCTGTGTGAGGGCGTGTGTTTTATACTCGGCTACGTTGTTTTACCTTTTGGTTGTATAGTTTATACAATTTTATGTATTTGTTTTTCTATCTGTCAGTGTCATGTTGTAAGGTCTAGTGAACTTGTTGTCAGGCTAGGGTCAGGATCCATTGTAAGATCCTAGCCCAATGTGGCACTCCAAGTCCCGCGGATTCGGGGTGTTACATGGTGCTCTTCCGGGAGCCAAACTTCGTGAACATATCCTCGTATCGATCTTTTCAGTTCCGCATCATATCATGCTTTATTGTGACTAACTTTGTTTTGTAGGTCTACAAAGTCAAGACCCTTGAAATCACTTTCAAAGCCCTTGAAATCAAGTTGTGTCACAAAGAGCTCAGATCGACATCAAGGCGTTTGAAATTAGTTTCAAAGCCTTGAGATAGATTTTTGCAAAAAGTTCTCATACTCTATTCAACTCCCCTTCTAGAGTACTTATATCTTTTATATTCACCTTACGGTTCTTCAGTTATCATCTTTTGGAACGCGTTATTGATACTTTTCTTGATTGTTTTGCACCTTTGATAATTGAGAACATTTTGTTGAGTGTTTTATTCTCTTTTATTGACAACTTATTTGAATATATTTTGATTGCTTTGAACATGATGATTGTTGGCTAAAACCCCTGCGATTCTAGAGTGATTAGTTGAAGGTTGTGGTATAGACGATGAAAGAATAGATCTTTATCTCGAGTGGACCCTGAAAGTTGAGTTTAACCAAAACCCGTACACCGTCTCGGGCTGTACTTCAGTGATCTCGACCGAGATCGGGCAAGAACTGACCGAGATTGACCCCTGAATGTTTGATCTTTATCTATAGGTTATAGTTTGTCAAATCCTATCCTTGTTGTACCTTTCGTGGTTTATATCCAAGCCTAGGAAGAGACTAACCCGGCGATTCCTTTGCTTGTTTACCTATGATGATGAGTGTTAGGTGACAAAGGTTTATCCTTTGTTAGGGTTTGAGTGTGCCTTCATCCTACCTTTGAGAGTTAACCTGAGACTTATCCGGTAAAGGTTAGTTCTATTCTCTTAGGTAGTGTGTTGGTTTATGAGTATAGTTCTTTTCCTTAGTTCCTTGAGAATTACCCGGTAAAAGGATCTTTGGTTTGGATAGTGGATAGTGAGACCTCCCCCGTGAACTATCTCATCATAGAAATGCCTTCCCTTAGCAACGTCAGCGTTGTCCGCGCTTATCTTTAGAAGTCTTGACTCGAAGCCTCTACCGGATGCTTTAATCTCTAAATCTGCATTCCTTTATCTGATTATCATATATCTTTATTCTTTGTTGCTTGAGATTTGCATAACAACCTGAAGTTATATATCGTTGCTTGATTTCGTCATAGTCCTTGTGTTCGACCCTGGAATACTTGCTTGTATTGTGATTGAGCCGTACATTGCGGGCTTGCTTATTTGCTATATTCTTGGTATAAATTTAAGAATATTTTCTCTCATATAAACACACGTTTTGGAGCGAACAAGTTTTTGGTGCCGTTGTCGGGGACTTGGTTTATACCAAGCCGGTATTTTGTTGTCTTGGGGTTGTTGCCCTTTAGTTATTGATCATTCTACTTGAGTGTTCCAGCTGGAACTTTCTTTAGGTTTATGCGACGATCTCGAGCTGGTAAGGAAATCGTTTCATACGATCCGGAGCCAGAAAAGACTTATAGAAGAAGATTGAAAGAAGCTAAAATGGCTATGATAGAAGATACAGATCTCCAAGCTGAGTTGAATGATGCTCCAAATCAACTAAAACTTCAAGATAATGCTCTAACTAAAGAGAGAGCATATGCACGTGAAAGAGAAGACAAAATTGGGGCTGACTTGGTTGAAATGCAAGCTACCGTATGGCAGATGCTCCACAATCAAGGGGCAATGCTAGGATTGAAGTTGAACCACCGGCACCCGTTGTTGTGCCGCCCCCTGCACCTCGCTATCCGGCGAGGAATGAGAGTATTGATCCGTTTGTAAAAGAGCCACAAACACTTGGTCAAAGGATGCATCCAGCTCAATAAGTATGTCATCCGGGCGTGAATCTGGGAGATCAGGCTGAACATGACTATGAGCTTCGCCCTCAAGTTCTTCAAATGATCCGACAACATCAGTTTGGAGGACTAGAGGAGAATCTTCACATCAACACTTGCAAAACTATGAGATTCTTAAGGAGACTTTGAGGCCTCCGAGATTGGAGAATATTAATCACGAGCTGCGGGGTTTCTCTTTCTCCTTGAAGGAGAAAGCTCTTGCATGGTATCAATCACTACCATCCGAAAGAGTTAGTACATGGGAGGAGATAACCACAAAATTCCTTACTAAGTTCTTCCCACATCAAAAACCATGGAGTTGAGAGGTAAAATCAATGCCTTTGTGATGAAAGATAGAGAGAGAGTTTATTTAAATCATGGGAAAGGTTCAAGGCCCTTTTTTGGATTGCCCTCATCATGAGATCCCAAAGATTGAGCTACTCGAGATTTACTTTAAGGGTTTGGATGAGAAAACTCAATTCAAGCTTCAACCCCTCTTTGGAGAGACATTCATGGAAAATACTGTTGATGATGCATGGAGTTTGTTGAGAAACAAGCTCTGGTTATTGAGAAGTATTCCCACCGGAGGGTTGAAGATAATAATCGGAGATCCGGGCCACAAGAGCTAAATCTTACTACCTCTAGCGTTGCTCAACTCACTACTGTTAATAATGAAGCCAAAGCTTTGAAGGGGCTTTTGAAATCACAAACACAAGCTAGAGGGACACCAACGGAGCAAGATGTTAACTATGTAGGAAGAAGAAACAACCCTAAGGGCAAAGGAACAACAACAACAACCAAAATTATAACAATTGGATATCCAATCAAAATAATTCCGGTAATCCTTATTCACATGCTGAAGGTTCCCTAAATCTACCCTCTTCATCTACTCATATTCCATTAAAAATTCAAGGACCACCTCAAATTTCAAATCAGTCACCTAAGGATAGGATGGAAGCTATGCTTAAGCAAATGATGGGAAAGCTGAATAGTTTGGAGAGTTCGGTGACTTCTATTTCTAAGGCTTAAAAGGCCTTGAAAAATCAAGTATTTAGCAAGGCCGGAGAAGTTCCCAGAGATCTAGAAAGCTTCCGGGAAGGACGGAGAACAATCCCAAAGGTCAAGTGATGGTCATTAATACAAGAAGCGGAATGAAGACTAATGGATCCGGTACCTAGGACGAACGACAAGGGTAAAAATCCGGCGTTGGTCGAGATTCCAACTCAAGAGAAGAAGGATAATGAAGAAGTTTATGTACCCCTTCAAGCTTATAAACCTCCACTACCGTTTTCACAATCTACAGCAAGAGCGCATGTAGACAAGGATTTCGATAAGTTTCTTGACCTTATGAGTAAACTGTATATTAACATACCTTTTATTGATGCAATTTTAGGTATTCCCGCCTATGGGAAGTTCTTAAAGGAGATCCTCTCTAACAAGAGGGAGCTAGAAGATATTGGTGAAGTAAAGATGACTTCTAGATCATCCAAACTTATCAAAATCATGAAGAAGAATATGCCACCAAAATTGCGATATCCGGGATCATTTTCTATCCCTATTGGCGTAGGAGAGGTCACTTATAATGCACTATGTGATCTAGGAGCAAGTGTGGGTATCATTCCCTTGCTTTGTGTGAAAAAATCGGATTGGGAGAGCCAAAACCGGTGAAGATGACGTTGTACATGGCGGATCGATCCATAACTCGTCCGGTTGGCATATTGGAAGACATTCACATAAAGTTAGGTAAGTTTTACATTCCTATAGATGTTTTGGTGTTGGACATTCCTGCAGATTATCCGATTTCGATCATTCTTAGAAGACTATTCCTTGAAAATTCCGGTTGTATGGTTGATTGCAAGAATGCCACATTGTCCTTCAACATAGGAGAAGAACATGTTGAGTTTACACTCTCAGCGATGATGAAAGGACAAGCTCTTGGGGAAGACATCTTCAACATATACGACGAAGAGGAGTCTCGAGAATTAGTGAGCTCTATCTTAATTAAAGATCCTCTTGAGAAAGTTTTAAGTTTTAGTATGATGGAGGAAGGTGTAGATGCAGATGTAACAAGTTTGGAAGCCTTGGAAGAAGATCCAAGTGTTGTTTTTGAACGACTTGAGGAGGAGACAAAAAACTGCATTGATCTCGGACACCCTACAAAAATCTCGACCGATTTAACTTTTGGGGTGACCGAGGAAAAAGCAACAGGGAGTGACCGTGACCCAAACCTCGACCGAGATGCTTCTAGGCCAAACGAGGCTCCTGATTCTTCAAAACTTCCTCGTACGATGATTGCAAGCGTTGCAAGCCTCAACCTTACCCCTCCCGAGGCTTCCAAAGCTTCGCAAGATGATCTTAGAGGTGTAGAACCACCACTTAAGGAACCTCCTATGTTGGAGCTTAAACTCTTCCACAAAACTTAAGGTATGCGTTTCTTGGACCGAATTCCAATTATCCGGTCATAGTTAGTGCTAACCTTACTGAGATTGAGCTATGTAAGTTGATGAATGAGTTAAAACTGCGTAGAAAGGCTATAGGATATACAATTGATGATATTGTTGGAATTAAACCTTCTCTATGCATGCATAAAATAGTTATGGAAGATGAGCATAAACCTTCACAAGTACCTCAACGACAGTTAAACACGATCATGAAAGAGGTTGTACAGAAATAAGTGCTTAAGTTGCTTGATGCAGGAATTATCTTCCCTATTTCGGATAGCAAGTGGGTGAGTCCAGTGCATTTGGTACCAAAGAAAGGAGGGATGACCGTTGTAACCAACAAGAACAACGAGTTGATCCCAACAAGAACCGTGACGGGCCGGAGGATGTGTATTGACTACCGAAGCTTGAATGTGGTGACAAGGAAGGATCACTTCCGCCTCCCATTCATTCATCAAATGCTTGAACGGTTAGCACAACACTCCCACTTTTGCTACTTGGATATATGGTTATAGTTGATTCTTTCAAATCCTTATCCATCCAGATGATCAAGAGAACACCACCTTCACGTGCCCTTGGGGTATGTTTGCTTATCGTAGGATGCCACTCGGATTGTGCAATGCACCTGCTACATTCAAACGTTGCATAATAACCATCTTTTCCGAGTATATCGAGGAGATCATGGAGGTATTCATGGATGATTTTTCTATTTATGGTTCTTTTTTCGATAATTCCTTAGCTAACCTTTCTCTAGTGTTGCAGCAATGTGAAGACACTAATCTCGTTCTGAATTGGGAAAAGTGTCATTTTATGGTTAGTGAGGGCATTGTGCTAGGTTACCTCATTTCAAACCTAGGTATTGAAGTCGATCGAGCTAAGATCGAAACAATAGAGAAACTTCCTCCACCTTGTTCTGTTAAGGGGTGCGGGGTTTTCTAGGGCATGCAGGCTTCTACAGGAGGTTCATCAAGGACTTTTCTAAAATCTCTAAACCATTGACTAACTTCTTGAATAAGGAAGTGGTTTTTGAGTTTTTGCATAATTGTCTAGATGCGTTTTACAGGTTAAAGGAAGCGTTGATATCCGCTCCTATCATTCAACCTCCCGACTGAAGTTTTCCCTTTGAGGTGATGTGTGACGCAAGTGATGTGGCGGTAGGAGTAGTTCTTGGACAGAAGAAGGATGGCCGCACTAATGTCATCTATTATGCTAGCAAGATGCTAGATGAGGCCCAACTGAATTATGCCACCACCGAGAAGGAGCTTTTTTCGGTTGTTTATGCTTTTAAGAAGTTTCGTTCCTACCTAGTAGGGGCAAAAGTCATAGTCTATGCCACCACCGAGAAGGATGCAAAGCCGCGTCTTATTCGATGGATTCTCCTACTTCAAGAGTTTGACTTGGAGATCCGCGACAAGAAGGGATCTGAAAATTCTGTTGCGGATCCCCTCAACCCGTTACCTCCCATTGCTTTGGAGAGATATGACATGCCCATTGACGATTCCTGTCCCGATGAACAGCTTCATTGGATGGAGCATTGGCTACACCAATTTTCTGAAGGTAATGAACCTTGGTATGTTGATATTGTTAACTATCTTGTTTGCCAGGAAGTACCTCCCGGATTATCAAATGCATACAAGAAGAAATTCTTTAAGGATGTGCGTCAATACTATTGGAATGAACCTCTACTCTTCAAGAGAGGTCCAGATGGGATGCTACGGAGATGCATTCCGGAAGATGATATGGAGAATGTTATTAGGCATTGTCACTCGTTGCCTTATGGAGGACAAGCTAGCGCCCACAAAACTTGTGCTAAGGTATTATTTAAGGATGTGCAAACGTTTGTTGTTTCTTGTGATGCATTTCAAAGGACAAATGAACTTATCTAGAAGGAACAAGATGCCCCTCAATAGCATCTGGAAGTCGAGATTTTTCATGTATGGGGAGTTGATTTCATTGGACCATTCCTGTCATCTACAGGGAATCTATACATAATCTTGGCGGTTGACTATGTTTCGAAATAAATGGAAGTCGGTGCTTCGTTCACCAATGACGCCACGGTAGTAGTGAAGTTATTCAACCAGACCATCTTCCCAAGATTTGGGACACCTCGAGTCACCATTAATGATGGAGGGTCGCACTTAACAACCCGGAAGTTTGAAGCACTTCTATCGAAGTATGGGGTAACCCATAACGTAGCAACTCCTTACCATCCTCAAACTAGTGGACAGGTTGAGATATCAAATAGAGAAATCAAAGGAATCTTGGAGAAGACCGTCTCTAGAACGAGGAAGGATTGGTAAATGAATAAGGATGATACTCTTTGGGCATATAATGTAATACCCGAAAAATTTAAACTCCGTTTAATACCGAATCAAACCGGATTCCGATCCGCCAACCTAAATTCTTTTAAATAAAAATAAAACGATATTAAATTCTATCATTTTATGTGACCTGGATTAACATAAAATGATAACTTATATAATTCAGTAAATAATTCCGTAAATAATCCCGTAATTAATTTCCGTATTTTTAACGGTTCTGGGCGAATAACGAGTATTATTTCAGCCCTCTTGTGTTAATTGAAGAGCAGGCCCAGTTCTGGCCCAACAGACCCAACCCAATTCCTTGCTAGCCCAGCCCATGCTCTAACTAATCTAAACCCTAATCAGCTCATTAATCAAGTTTAACCTAATTCTAACCTTACCTAATCAAATTGCAAGACGCTACTCTCTCGCTGCTTGTTGATACGCCAGAAGGAAGCCGCCAGACGAGACGCACCAGGACCACACCGACGCCCTCCACCGGGACTGCACGCAAGGAGTGGTGAAGACGACCGCCCTGTGCCGGAGCCTGCTTCAGCGTCCCGGACCGGTAAGTAATGCTTGATCTTCCCAATACAGATAGTCAGTTGGCTACTTTGGAGTTACTTCCTGATCTTTTGGATGAGATCCGATAGAAACAGGAGACTTGCCCGACTTTGACCAGGATCCGGGATAGGATGTCTCGAGATGAGGCACCACAATTCACTATTGGTGCTGATGGAGTGATGAGACGTCAGGACCGCGTGTGTGTGCCATCAGACAGTGAGTTGAGACAGAGGATACTAGGTGAGGCTCATGCTACCCCATACACAGTACATCTTGGAGCGAGTAAGATGTACAAGGATGTGAGACGGTCCTTCTGGTGGGGTGGTTTGAAGCCCGACGTGGCTCGGTATGTAGCTCAGTGTGCAACCTGTCAGCAGGTCAAGATTGAGTATCGTAGGTCCGGAGGAGAGCTCCACCCACTTCCAGTACCACAGTGGAAGTGGGAGGATATATCTATGGATTTTGTCACAGGATTGAGACTCAGCAGAGGTTTTGATGCTATTTGGGTAGTGGTAGACCGTCTGACGAAGACCGCATGTTTCATTCCAATTAAGGAAACCTGGCCGGTAAGTCGTCTAGCTGAGGAGTTCACCAGACACATTGTGAGACTCCATGGAGTACCTAGGACTATCGTCTCCGACAGAGATGGACGTTTCACCTTGAGATTTTGGCAACAAGTACATACTGCTTTGGGGACGAGTCTCCACTTTACTACTGCTTACCACCCACAGACTGACGGTCAGTCTGAGAGGACCATCCACATATTAGAGGACATGATGCGGGCTTGTGTACTGGATTGGGGACAGGTATGGCCAGATCATCTTCCACTGGTAGAGTTTTCGTATAATAACAGTTGGCACACATCTATTGGGATGGCCCCTTACGAGGCTTTATACGGGCGGAGATGTCGCACGCCATTATGTTGGAATGAGCCTAGCAGAGCTGATGGAGTAGCCCCAAATCAGATACAGGATGACATCGCTCGGGTTTCCCTGGTCCGGAAGCGGTTGTTAGTAGCTTAGAGTTGTCAGAAGTCCTACGCCGACAAAAGGCGTCGACCCTTAGAGTTTAGGGTGGGTGCTCAGGTGTGCTTGAGAGTGTCACCGACGAGAGGAGTCTGGCGTTTCGGCATTGAGGGGAAGTTGAGTCCCCGTTATGTCGGACCTTTTGAGATCTTGGAGAGAGTGGGAGAGGTTGCCTACCGTTTAACACTACCGCCGAGACTAGAGGGTATCCATCCGGTCTTCCATGTATCTCAGTTGAGGGAGTACATCCCGGATCCGAGACACGTCATCAACCATGAGGACCTGATAGTTGAGCCCGACCATACTTTTGTAGAGTACCCAGTAGCTGTCTTGGAGCGCAGTACTAGACGTCTGCGGTCCAAGGAGATACCGATGTTGAGGATCCAATGGTCTAGACGAGAAGTTCATGAGGCCACTTGGGAGACCGAGGAGAGTATTAGACGTAATTATCCCGAGTTCTTTGCGGGGTTAGATGTTACTTCTATACCGACGAGTTAGTACTCGGATGCTGTGTTGTTTGATTTTTCATATTTTACCTTGGATTGAGAGTTTGTGTTTTCTTTGATGTGTGCGTGATTATGATGATTGAGTAGTTGCATGGTAGAGAACAAAATCTTTCTAAGTTTCGGGACGAAACTTATTTTAAGAGGGCACTGATGTAATACCCGAATAATTTAAACTCCGTTTAATACCGGGTCAAACCGGATTCTGATCCGCCAACCTAAATTCTTTTAAATAAAAATAAAACGATATTAAATTCTATCATTTTATGTGACCTGGATTCACATAAAATGATAAATTATATAATTCAGTAAATAATTCCGTAAATAATCCCGTAATTAATTTCTGTGTTTTTAACGGTTCCGGGCGAATAACGAGTATTATTTCAACCCTCTTGTGTTAATTGAAAAGCAGGCCCAGTTTTGGCCCAAAAGACCCAACCCAATTCCTTGCAAGCCCAGCCCATGCTCTAACTAATCTAAACCCTAATCAGCTTATTAATCAAGTTTAACCTAATTCCAACCTCACCTAATCAAACTGCAAGACGCTACTCTCTCGCTGCTTGTTGATATGTCAGAAGGAAGCCGCCAGACGAGACGCACCAGGACCACACCGACGCCCTCCACCGGGACTGCATGCAAGGAGTGGTGAAGACGACCGCCCTGCGCAGGAGCCTCCTTCAGCGTCCCGGACCGGTAAGTATTGCTTGCTCTTCCCTCTCCTGAGTTAAAAAGATGTTGAAGGGTGGTGTTACACGGCCAGCGGAAGACGCTCCTCCACCGATCTGTCCCTACACCGGCTGTGCCATCGGAGTGCTGCAGCGGATAACAACCGAAGGGCCAGTGCACTTCCCTCCTCGCCACCTTCCTGTCGACCGAGTTCCGGATGAACCGCCACCCCAAACAGAAGATTGGGCGTTGCTTTTCTTCGCGACTCCAGCAGCCCGCTTAGACCGGGGTCTCGTCTCGTCATTCGGAGTACCGATAGCCTGCAACCACCACCGACTTCCTGCATACACTTCCAGCCCGACAAAATTTGATTCAGAACTACTTCGATCGACCCCAGCCACAGTTCTCTACCCTGCTGAGGCGTGACATGGTGGTAGACGGCGTTTGAGTACCACGAGTACGGACCGAGTTGAGATTTGATAGAGTGGGATTTGATTCAAGTAAGTCCTTGCGACTTACTTAGCTAGTTTCTAGATGTTAGTTGAATGATAATAGTGGTGTGTGCAATGTATGTTTATAATAATAATAACTTGATAGGACGACTGTTACTTTTATATTTTTAAGGCCCAAGTGTATGTATAACGGTCCGTGACATCACTGCCCAGCTCTGACAGGAGACTGGGAGGTTCTCTATACCCAGACCATACAGGTACAAGGTGAGATGCATTGGATCCATTCCTGATGGTTACACGGGGCGGAGGCGAGGTTTGGGAATCCCTCGTGTCACAAAATAAGTATCATTAGTAAGAGTGAATGACCTAAGTAAAGATAATAAATGGATTGTTTGAAAGCATGATGAGTGTTTACTTTTGCTATGATGTGTGTGTGTGCTATTATTAATTCATCTAATGTTTAGATAGCTAGCTAATGGTTATTCTATTATGTTTTTAGATTTACCATAGGTTAGAGCAGTAGTTGAGTGATCCGGAAGTAGTGGTCAGCCGGGTCTCCATACTCCCTAGAGTGGGGTTGGGTGTTATCTTGTTGTTTCTTTCTACTTGTGAAAAATAGTTAGTCTTTTCCGTTGTTTAAGTACTATAGGCTGTTAGACGTTGTTGCATTCATCCCCTTAAAAATATATGTTTATGAATTTCGGTTTTTCTTATTTGTGTCTTGTTGCAAGATCCTAGTAATATTGTTGTCAAACTGAGGTCGGGACCCATTGTGAGGTCCTAACCGGTAATGTCCCGAGTTTTGAGAATTCGGGGTGTTACATATAAGATCGCATTCAAGACTCCCATCAGAACCACCCCTTACAACTTGGTTTATGGGAAGTCTTGTCAAATTTCGGTAGAGCTTGAACATAAAGCTTATTGGGCGATCAAGTGGATGAATTTTGATATCAAGGAAGGAAGAGAGAGGCGATTGTTGGACATCAATGAGTTTAAAGAACTACGCTTAAATGCCTACAAGAATGCTAAGATCTACAAGGAAAGAACAAAAAGATGCATGACAAGCATATTATTCAAAGGAGGTCAAAAAAGGAGACCTTGTTCTTCTCCTGGACCGGACCTTATATCGTGAAACATGTTTTTCCTCATGGTGTAGTTGAAGTATGGAGTGAACATAGCGGAAATTTCAAGGTGAACGGTCATCGGCTGAAGAAATACACACCGGAAGCTCCAGTTGAGGAGATTGCTCCACTTCATCTCATATGATCATAACGAAGTACGGTCCAGACAGCGGCCTTAAAACAAGCGCTTCTTGGGAGGCAACCCAATGTATTGCTTTCTAGATTAGTTTAATGTTGTTTTTGCGTTTTTGTGTCCATGATGACAAGAGCTAGGTACAATCCAAAGAAAACAATTCATAAAAGCAAGTGGAGGCTCGAAAATTTGAGAAAAGAACGAAAACTGGAGCCATCTCGGTTACCTACATGCATCTCGACCGAGATCAACCTTGGTCAACCGAAATGAACACAATAGGGACTCACCTCGGTCGACCATCTCGGTCCAGCCCAACCATCTCGGCCAAGATACAGTTCAAAATTTTGACGGGTATAAAAGGGAAAGAGAAATTCTCTCTCTTCAAACCCTACCTCTCTTCCACACTCCTCCACCAAAACGGCCCCCAAATTGCTCAACCTTCGTTTCTTGCCCGTTTTTGCTCGTTCTTGGATCTAAATCGACAGGAAGGGCACTAAATCAACTTCTCCAGCATCAATTGAGATTTCAAATGGCCATAATCTCCAAAAATCGGGTATTTTTTATCCAAAAATTATAAACCTAGGTTTACTTGATTTCGTTTGATTTGGGTTGTTGTTATTGTGTTGCTGAGTTCAATCTAGGTCGAGATCCCTATAGGAAGTTGTTGGTAGTGATTGTGTGGGAGAAGAGTTAGAGATTTGAAGATTTCGATCAAAACAGATCCATCTCAGTCAAGCCCAGCCATCTCGTCCGAGATACTCCAAGAATTGCCCGGCATAACCTGCTGATTATGGAGAATTTGTGTCAATCAAAGAGACAGATTGTGGTCCGTGGCCGTACTGGTGCCCGGCAACCTTCTCCCTCACCTCCACCATCCCCACCATTTCCCATTATACAAGAACGCCATCAAGAGAAATATGACCGGATTTGCTCCCGCCCCATTATCGTTCCTCAATACATCGATATCAAGGACTTTGCTTGCCTACATATGGTAGATGATTTGTACAGGATGATATCTATTGTTGGACTAAAGGGGTTGCTCGCCCTCTGGGAGCCGACATACATGTAGCCTATGTACGAAATCTTGAGTTCCTTCACCTATGTGCTAGAACACAAAAGAGTCAAGTTTTGGTTGATGAACAAGAACTACGGGTTCACTTTGGAGAACTTTGGAGCCGTGTTGGTTTTTCACCCCCTACCGCCACTGATTTTCCTTCTCGGTTCCAAGCGAGAGTATTTTGGGATAGCATAGCCTCCACTCATACTAGTGCCGACAATTAGCAACCGGGCCACTCATAGGAGAACAAAATCTACCATCTTGCCTTCAACATATATAGCACACCGGATTCTGAGTGAGATGTTGCTAGCTTGTACTGAGATGCCACAAATGATCCGGCAAGGTGAGCTATTTACTTTGTGGTGTATGACTGCATGAGATGTTCCGGATTTTGCCACCATGTTGGCGGACATGCTACACAAGAACAAGAGCAAGGGGGATATATGTGTATGGGGCATAGTGACCCACATCGCCAACTTTATGGACATCGATCTATCTTCTTGTATGTTAGCCATTGAGGCTAAGTCTTTGAGGCTGTAGGACTTTATCACCTGACGGAATCTAGTCCCTCAAGGCCGTGGTCCACCACATGTGTCCATGCCTTGGGAGAGTAGGTCTCTAAAGGGCGACCCTTGGTCTTCATAGTTCATGGTCTCCGACCCGAACAATTGGAGAGAGATCTGGCGGCCACTAGAGAGACAGGCGGAGATCGATGCTGAGTTCGGGACAGATAGTGATGAGGGAGGCGCTGGAGTATCTGTTATGGATATCGGGGCTGATATTGTAGGTCCTAGTGTCCGGGTAGTTGAGGTGGATGATAAGGCCACTGATGATGATCAAACGGTGCAGGCTACGCGGTAAGAGGCTCCACCGAGGAGGATGCGACATTAATGCCGATCTCGCCGCTATATTGATGATTCCGATATCCACGGGAGGGTCGATGCAAAGCGTGAGCTGATGGAGACTTCTTTCTACGATCTGCGCGGTGACATGGACCGGCGTCATGACGCTTAGACCCGACAGATCGGCAACATCAGGCGTGACATGGACCAGCCCCACCACATCCACCATCACATGATGATGTAGATGTACCAACAGCAGTTTGGGCATGCCTTCAACCCCTCTCAATTCCCGTATCCACCACCGTCGGACTCTTGATCTTCCCTTGGCGATGCTACAACTATTTTTCCTATTGAGATGTTCTACATTAGACATTGTGAGTGGTTCTAATGACTTCCTATGCACATTGAGGACATTGTGTCCTTAAGTATGGGGTATTCGAATATGGGTCAGTAATAACTATACTTATGACCTTATGGTTGTTCTTATGACTCTTATTCAATGCTTCAATGTTATATGTTTATGTTCCATGCATCGCATTATGATTTTTGATCGAAAACTGTTGAAAACTGGTTTGAAATTTTTTTAACCTCGACCGAAATACATATAGTCTTTGGAGATGAACACAACAGGAATTGACCTCTGTCCACCATCTTGGTTGCCTATATGTTTCTCGACCGAGATACGTTTTAAGAAAGAGAAATTTTCAGAAAAATTTTGTGCTTCTAGGATGGATATGATCCCCGTGATGATACATGTTTGCGGAATGGTTTTTACGGTCTTTATTTGTTTGAAATAAATTATGATATGATTAAGTTTTGAATGCTTTGTTTGAAATTTGAGCATGCTTAGTAAGTTGTTTAATCCAAATCATGTTGAATTTGAAAGTTGAAACTACATTATAAGCTCTCACACGTTCTTCTTGGGATGATTAAGGCGATTCGATTTTTAGTTCTTCTTTTTCTTGATCATACTTTTAGCCCCTCATATATATATATATATATAGAGAGAGAGAGAGAGAGAGAGTTTGACTCCCATGTAAACAACTCTTATCATGTAAAATGAGAACAAATTATATCCGTTAGATCGTTAAATAGATGGTTGAGATTAAACGATATTAAAGGATAAAAAAAATCATGTTATTAATGGAAGAAGATTCGTCGGAGTTGAATCTATATATTCGGCGGTATAGTCACATATATTCGGCGGTATACTCACATATATTCGGTGTTTACACGTTCACACGATAAGAGTTGTTTACATATGAGTCAGGATCTATATACATATATATATATATATATATATATATATATATATATATATATTTGCCTCCCTTTACCTATCCGGGAATTTGGAAGCATTAAAGTGAAAAGTTTGTGAATGTTGAATTTAAAAGTGGAAAAAGTGTTAGAAAACAATAGGTTTGGGGACGTTAGTCATAACGATGAGTAACTTGGTACCGTTCATATAGCCGTGTGTTTGTGTCTTGGCAAAGTCGTATTGATTGATAGTCCTAACGAGTCATGGTATGTGCATCAAGGTTTGAGGCATCTCGAGAAATTGAAAAATGTTAATCGCCAAGGCTTCGGTTTTTGTGCACCTCTGTTCATGTTCTCAAGTGAAGATAAAGTAAAAATGCGGAAAAGAAGAAATTATTATGGATGTTGAGATATGCTTCAAGTTGTGAAGTTTCTATACTTTTCCCGGATTTTCGCACCACATTATCCTTTATACATCCTACCCTAACACATTTCTTGACCTTTATTAGAAAGACCTTGAGACCTTGAGCATGTTGTTTGACTTTGTGGTTTAAACTGGATTACCCATGATTGATTTTGACGAATCTGATTTGCTACACATTTTATGATTTCATGTGAAGTATAATTGTCTTTCTTATACCTATAACTTGTTTTGACCATGTGTTGATTATTATTGGCTATGAAGCATTCTCTAAGGGTGATTTATGAGTAGAAGCACACAACCAAAAGTTTTGAAAGTTTTCATTGATTTAACTGATTAAAAATTCATATTATCTAGTATCTAAGATTTAAACCTTGTTTGGGGACAAGTAAGGGACAAATATGGGGTATTTTGATAACATGAATTATAGTCAATATATTGGCAATTGTTTTGACGGTTTCTCTTCATTATTCTGCATGCATGGGTATATATTCATAACGATTATGCCATATTGGTCTACTTTGCAAGAATCGATGTCTACACTTAGTTTGATTGTAATTGTAGGGAATAGGGCACATTTTGGATCGGAAAAGGGACGTTGAAGCATAAGGAGTCTAGTGAGCTGCATTATGGAACATTTGGAACAAGAAAAAGGAAGGCAAGAACCTTAGGAAATTGATAAAGGAAGAAATCAAGAGATGAAACGAAGAAAAGTACGTAAATGAGTTGAGATCTCGGATGAAGACACAAGCATCTCGACCGATGTGCCTTACTGGGCTTGTTCGAGGTCGACGACCCATGGCCCAAGAAGAATAAATGATTTGACGTAAAGTTCTTATATAAGAATGGAAGGTGAATATTGATTAAGGACGACATTTGGAACACATTTTATGGAGAGTTTTACGGCTGCGAGTTCGATTCTCTTTAACGAAAATAGATCTTGGAAGGATTACTTGGAGATCAAGGTTGAAGATTAAGGAAGAGATCGGAAGACACTTTTGTAAGGTTTTCTTGGAGGATTCTAGATGTTGTTATCATCTTTTGGAACACGTTATCGATACTTTTCAGGATTGTTAGCACGTTTGATAATTGAGAATCTTTTGTTGAGTGTTTTATTCTCTTTTATTAAAAACTTATTTGAATATATTTTGATTTCTTTCAACATGATGATTGTTGGCTAAAACTCTTGCGATTCTAGGGTGAATAGTTGAAGGTTGTGGTATAGACGATGAAAGAATAGATCTTTATCTCGAGTGGACCCTGGAAGTTAAGTTTAACCTAAACCGTACACCGTCTCGGGCTGTTCTTCAGTGATCTCGACCGAGATCGGGCAAGAACTGACCGAGATTGACCCCTGAACGTTTAATCTTCAACTATAGATTATAGTTTGCCAAATCATATCCTTGTTGTACCTTTCCTGGTTTATATCCAAGCCTAGGAAGAGACTAACCCGGCGATTCCTTTGCTTGTTTACCTATGATAATGAGTGTTAGATAACAAAGGTTTATCCTTTGTTAGGGTTTGAGCTTGCCTTCATCCTACCTTTGAGAGTTAACCTGAGACTTATCCGGTAAAGGTTATTCTATTCCCTTAGGTAGTGTGCTGGTTTGTGAGTATAGTTCCTTTCCTTAGTTCCTTGAGACTTACCCGGTAAAAGGATCTTTGGTTTGGGATAGTCGATAGTGAGACCTCCCCCGTGATCTATCCCATCATAGAAACGCCTTCCCTTAGCAACCTCATCTTTTTCCGCGCTTATCTTTAGAAGTCTTGAGTCGAAACCACAACTAGATGCTTTAATCTCTAGAATCAGCATTTCTTTATCTGATTATCATATATCTTTGTTCTTTATTTCTTGAGATTTGCATAACAACCTGAAGTTATATACCGTTACTTTATTTCGCCATAGTCCTTGTGCTCGACCCTAGAACACTTGCATGTATTGCGATTGATCCGTACAATGCGGGTTCTCTTATTTGTTTTATTATTGGTATAAATTTAAGACTATTTTCTCTCATATAAACACACATTTTAGAGCGAACATATGGTAGGAATACAAATCTAGTTAATTAGCTAATGATGGATGGAAAATACGTAAATAACAAGTCATAGTAGATTCTTCATCCTCTATGACATTGGCTTTCACCATTTCCATTTACATAGACGTGTAAACTTCTTTAGCACTCATAGACCCTTGCTTAAGGTTCTCCAACCATTTTCTTAGCTCTCTAGCATGATGTTGAGGCATAAACGTAGCTCTTATCAAGGCTTTCATTTGCTCCCATGTGTTGATGGTTTGATCTAACGTTCTTCTCGTTTCCTTGACAAGATGATACCACCACACTAAGACATAACCTTGAAATACCAATGAAGTGAGTTGCACCTTCCTTTGCTCACTGAAGTTATGACGATACCAAATTTGCTCTATTTTGGTCTCCCATTCCATGAAACGTCTGGGTCACATTTGCCTTCAAAATTGGGAATTTTAACCTTCACTTTTCCTAGTCCGTCATGCTCTTGGTGATGTCGATATGGCTCCAGATCTCGACCCCTTTGTAGTTGTGATGATGCCTAGGAAAGACTCTCCACATGCCCTCTTCATCATCATCCTCTTGATCCTGAAAGTCAACAAACAAATCCGGCATATTAGGCATTCTAGGAAAATGATTTTAGTTTCTTATACCTTGCCCTTGGGGGGCTCTTTGAGACAAATCCGGGGTTGTAGTTCTAGGTGAATTTTTTCAAGAGATCCGTCCAAACTAAAACATAGATCTCAACTGAGATTTGGCGTGGGGTTAGGGGCGAGATTCCAACATTCCAATCCTTTCAGTTAGAGTTGCAACCAAAGTCATGAGCTGCTTTAACATGTCAATGGTCTTGGGATTCATTGAATCACTCCTTTGTGACCTTTTGGGACTATTAGACCTAGACATCTACATAAACACGCAAAGTAACAACAAACTTGTGAAGTTAGTGAAATCAGAAACTCCTGACTTGTGTTTTTTTCACGCTCACACTCAATTGTGATAATCACAAGCTAATTTGATGCAATTGCCTTGAAAGGATTAATACTCCTTTAATTTTGATGACCTAGCTTCAACTAGAACACTTCTTGCCGAATCAACTTGAGAACTTGGCTTGGATGAAGGTTCTTGTGTTGAAAGATAGTTAAGGAACCACTGTTGGATTTTCTTCACACAAATCGACACAAAGTGAAAAGAAAATAGCAAGTAGACTCAAGACTCAACTACTGCAACAAAAAGCAAAGATAATTATCTAACACACCAAAAGAAAAGATTCAAACAAAGAATAGACTTATAGTAGAAAAGAGGCAAGAAATAGGCACACAAGAGATTAAGAAGAGAGCTTCACTTACCTTGTACTTATGCAATTAGATAGAGAGATAGCCGGTTGGGTATTGATCTTGACAATGGAAAATATCGGTGGTAATATCGGCCCGAGATATCGACAAGGAGGCAAGATTGGAAAAAGGTAAGTGTTTTGGTTATGAAACTAGATCAAGGGTGAGTTAAGGCTCTCTTGCTTGCTGCCTTGTTGATCCCTTCACAATTGGATCACAAAAACTCTTACTTTACTAGATTCACCCAAACTTTGGATAGTATAAAATGTGTAACGCCCCGTTTATTGGGTGCGTTTTTTATATTTATTTTTTCCCGACTTTTATCGATATTGTATTGGCTTAAATATTTTTTTTAAAAGTATTTTAGGACGTAAAATGTCTTTCCCGAGTATATAATTATTTTGGCTACGTTCGCGTATATCCTTATTTCATTTTCGGAAAAGTCGGGAATGTTTTCCAATTCGGAAATCCCATTCCTAACGCTTTTGGATCTAGTTCACTTCTTACTTTTTTCCTTTTTGTTTTTATTTATTTATTTTCTTTTCTCCTTTTTCTTTCCTTCTTTGCTTCCTAGCTTGTTGAGTGCCTATACGCCTGACCCCTCGCTCCCATCTACCTAGCCCGACCCCTCGCTCCCATCTACCTAGCCTGACCCTTCTATGCTTCTGTATCCCTCGTTCTTCCCCTCTGGACTGCAAACCGCTCTCAGCATCAAGCAGCAACACACCTCAACAACCCTCTCACGTCAAGCTGCAACCACCTACAACACCTCACAATCTCACATCTCCCTCACCTTTGCCTCTCTCTCGAGCTCCCCGGCAACCTAGGTCGACAGCAGCCCTCAATTTTCACTTCACCTCTGCCTCACACTCTACGCCTTGTCGAGCCCTGTAGGAAACCAGGGGAGCCACCTCTAGCTCACCACTGCCGCGCCTGGGAGATCCCACCAAGGAACCCTGCTGCCTGCATCGATTCACCGGAGAGCCACACCGTTGGAGCCGTATCACCACCGCCTTGCCTCGCCAGCCACCAGAGAAGCATCGAACCACTGGAGAGGAGCCCTCCTCCCTCTGTTTCTTCTTTGCAACCACCGGGAACCACTGTCATCAACACCGCCGCAACCGAAGCCGCCGTCTTCGCCTCGCCGCAACCGAAGCCGTCGTCGCCTGCGCAACCCCGCGCCCTTGCCGCCGGATCCTTGCGCAGCCTGCTCCTCTTCCGCCGTCAACAGATGAAGGGTTAAATAAAACCCTTTTAATTAATTCAAATCGGGCCCCCCTCTTTTATATGGAATTACATTTTGTGGTCCATGTTTAGTAATTACATTAATGACCCAAATTTATGTTTTATGCAATTATACCCTCACTGGATTAATTACATATTTTGGCCAAATTTCTTGTTTACAATTTATGACCCAAACTATTGTGCCCTTTGTTGGATTTATTTCGGATTTATGGCCCGAAATTTAATTGCGGATTATTACCAAGTTTCTAAAATTTCATAAATTGCCCGGAAAGTGTTTTTAAGATTTTAAATTTGGATTTGAATTAAGGGGGTTATTCTTATGGTATATATATTATGTAGTATGTCCAAATTTAGCGTTACGCTAAATTTGTTTTGTTTAGTGCTAGGTTCGGAAGCGCCCTGTGTAAGGCCAACGAATTCATATCGACATCCATAGATCGTCTTCCGTCTTTTGACGTCACGTGAGTACCCTCTCCCCCGAGCTTATGATCTTACCTCGATCTAGTTATGTTTAGTAGTATCATGCTAGGTTGGATCTAGCATAACTTAGAGTGAATACCAAGTAGTGGTTATGGACCTTAGGTGAGTGTTTAAGGATTGGAAAATGTTTTAAAGCTTAAGGTGGTGTTATCTTGTGAAGATTGTAAGGCGTTGAGTGTTTGGTTGATCTTGTGAGCATTTGAGGCTTGATATTATGGTTATATGATTGTTGAGATTGTGGAGACTAGAACGAGAGTATCCTAGCATGTGTTGTGATGGTTATGACCTTGTGAGATCGTGAGGACTAGGAGTTTGTTATACTATCATGGTTATGATTTATGATCTTGCGAGATCATTGGGACTAGAAGTCAAAGGACTTCTAGCATGTGAGAGCGATGTTGATTATGTGTCTTGTTTTGACCAGGCGTTGAGTGCCTTCCTATGGGAAGTTGAGAGTGATGGTTAGTGGGATTATCTTTGGGATGAGGTAAGTCTTCGGACTTACTTAGCTCGTATTCTATGTATTAGATTTGATGCGTGTTTGGTGTGTGTGTTTTATCGCTTTCAATATAACAATTAAAACCGGAATCAGGATCACCAACCTTATATTTTTTTTTGTCTCAAGTGTATGATAACGGATGGTGACAACTTGTCAAGCTCTTGCGTAGAGTTAGGGGGTTCTTGGCGACTAGCCCGTGCTGGTAGACGGTCGGATGCATCAATATCATTCCATGCCGGTAAGTGAGGACCAAGGTGAGTTTCGGGAGATTCTCGTGTAACAAAAGAAGTTGAATTAGAACGAGATATGACCTAATGATAAAGATAATAAACTAGGCTTGTTTGTTGAGCATGTTGTGAGTTATGATGACTTACGTGTGATTGTGCCTCTCACCTTGATTCTAATGATTCTAATGCTTAAAATTAAAAATAAGAAAATAAAAACATGACATATATATATATAGGTAGATGTTCAGGTGCGGTTTGTAATTTCGAGTAGGGCCGTGCGGCTGAACGTAGAGCTGACATGTGTCCAAAAAAAAAATTTTGTTTTTTTTCCCCTAAAAAACGATTAAATTTTTTATTTTTTTTTCAGAAACGAATGAAATTTTTTTTGAATCACCATGTTATAATTTCTACACTATTTTCTTATAAACTTTGAACTATTCACATATAATTCATGAACTATTACTTTTTAATATATTATATATAAATTAATCATTTATATGTTATGAACTATTCAATTATAATTCATGTACTATCATTCTATAAGTTATGCACTATCCTTTATAAATTTTGCACTATGAACTATTCTATTGTAATTCATGAACTATCTTTTTTATAAGTTATGAACTATCCCTTAATAAGTTTTGAACTATTACAATTTTGCACTATGAATTATTCTATTATAGTTCATGAACTATCCTTTTATAAGTTATGAACTATTCCTTAATAAGTTTTGAACTATTCCTTAATAAGTTTTGAACTATTCCTTAATAAGTTTTGAACTATTACTTTCACTCGTTTCTGAAAAAAATAAAATAAAAATTGGGACACGTGTTAGCTCTACCTTCAGCCGCACGGCCCTGCCGGAATAATGTGTCTTACCTGAACAACACCCTATATATATATAGTGCGAATTTAAAAGTTAATTAAAAAAATTTCAAAATTCAAAATAACAAAACAAAATATGATATATAAAATTCGAAATTATAAAATAAATTTAAAAATTAATTTTTGGATGTGACATGATGATTTATTAGATTAAAGATGATTAATTAGATTAAAGATGATTTGGCATGCTGACTATTTATTAATTTTAATGATTTTTTTTATTATGAAAGATATTATAACAAATCTGTAAATATCTTGTGGTAATATTATAAATAAATTGGAAAAGAGCTTATGTGGCTAGCCTTAACACGCGACATGTGGACCAAATGGGTTTTGTTGTAGTAAGATAGATAGATTGGAATGAATAAAACGAAAAACTTCATGAACGAAGTAACAAGTAACTCTCGATTTTTTGGCTAGAAATAATCGAACCTAAAAACGTGTATCTATGAAACCTTTTAGGATTTTTCCGTTTGGTACCCCTGAATTTTTGGCTTTTCCGGATGGTGCCCAAAGTTTTTTAGGTTTCCGTTTGGTACCCCCGAGTTTTTGGCTTTTCCGGATGGTGCCCAAAGTTTTTCACGTTTCCGCTTGGTACCCTTGAGGTTTCGGTTTTTTCGTTCCGTACCCTTATTTCTTATTTTTTTTTGGTCTAAAATAACGTTTCTTATATTAAATTTATAAAAAAATATAATAACAATTCTATATTATAAATTTTGAAGACAAGTATATTTTAGTTAAATAAATTTAATCAACTATTAATAAATTATGATATTTCTTAAAATATAAAAAATTTACATATTATTTTATGATTTAATATATTTATTACTATTTGATACTTTATCATATTTTACAAAAACATGAAGAAATTTTTTTTATGTTTTATACAAAATAATTTTTATAAAGAAAATTTGTATTATCAAGTTTTTCTATAAAAATTATTTTATCAAATATATTTTATTTATCATGATATATGAAATAAATCATTGATAAATGTATAACGTAGAATATTCAAAACTTTTATGATCTCTATTTTAACATTAATATTTTAAATTTGATATTTATCTCTATATTATTTTTATTTTTTATTCACCTTTATCATCTTCATAAATAGTCTACTAACATTAACTTTAACTAAGATATGTAATATTTATTGTTTATCTAAAATTATAATGAATATAATAATTAATTTTAGTTAATTTTTTGATTAATTAATTAAAAATCATTATATTTTACATTAATTTTTTAATTACATATCAATTAAAATTCATTATATTTGTGCCTTGGTACGGGAGATACACTAGTTGGTACTTTAAATTCGATTTTGAATGAGATATATAAAAACTGGAGATGATAAAATTATGATGATAGTGTATCCAGGTGATTAGGAATAGATAAAAGTGATTAAAAATTAATTATAAACTTATTAAAGATTACTTAACTAATGGCAGTTTAATTATAATTTTAGTTTATAAACTAGAAATTTATAGTAAATTTCACTTTTTTAGCTATACAAACAGGTCACCAGATTTACTCGCACTTAAAAATTTAGGAATCAAATAAGCTATTACATAAATTTTAGCCGTAAAAATAATAAAATAAAAATAGAATAGAAAAGACAAAGTAAATATAACCTAGTCATTTAGTTTGAATTTTTGATTGGTTATGAAGTAAAGGTTTTTGTTAACGAACAATAGTTAGTAAAACATTTATGTGTGATTTTGTTACAAAAAAATTTAAATACAAGATTTAGATAGGAAGTTAAGATCATGCTGCTTTAAAATAAATATAATTAATATGTACAGAAAATTAAATAATTTATTTTTTATTAAACTAAAAAAAACTGTATTTTAGACAATATACTTGTATTCAAAATTTATAATATAGAATTGTTATTATATTTTTTTTTTCCTTTTTTATAAATTTAATAAAAGAAACGTTATTTTAGACAAAAATAAAAATAAGGGTACGGAACGGAAAAACCGAAACCTCAGGGGTACCAAGCGGAAACATGAAAAACTTTGGGCACCATCCGGAAAAGCCAAAAACTCAGGGGTACCAAACGGAAACGTAAAAAACTTTGGGCACCATCCGGAAAAGCCAAAAACTCAGGGGGTACCAAAGGAAAAATCCAACCTTTTATAGCCTAAAAAGCCTCCATCCAAAAATAATCCCAAAATAAAAGATAAAAAACTACATTTAGAATGTATATAGCTCAAAGGTAATAAAATGTCTCATAAAATAACTTAGAAGCTCCACAAGCTTCAACTCTTGTCTTCCTTTCCATCCTCACATGTGCATGGCATGTCCTCTAAGGTCTCCATGGTTGGAATCGTCATCAACATGACTAAGGAAGACTTAGACACAAAAAGATTAACAATGGTCTCCTTAGAAGCTAAAGACACCAACGAGCTAGAAACCTCGATCTTCTTGAATGAATCTTGCTTTTGATCTAGTGATAGGTCCTTCAATGGTAGGACTTGTAGGAGATGTTGGTAATGTTCTGGACTTCTCCTTGATTTCTCTTGCCCTTGATCTAGTGATTGGTCCTTGTGTAGTAGGGGTTGTTCGGGATGGTCCCTCATCACTTTACCTTTTGAAACTTGTTCTCTATTTTCTCCCTTCAATATGAGTGATTTAAAATTCTCATAGATTAAAACTTTCATCTTTCTTTCTCCGCTACTATTTTACATTGTTTAGAAGGTTGATCATAATTATCCAATAACGTTGCTTGACTTTACTGAGGTTTTTCACTCCTTTCACTTCGATTTCTTCTCTGGTTGCTTACTTATGATTTCTTCTTTGGTTTCAATTTAAGTTATTTACTTTATATATATATATATATATATATATATATATATACACATATACACACACACACATATATATATATATATATATATATATATATATATATATATTTATATATATATATAGTTTTACTTATTTATTATAGTTCTTAATTAATTTGTCAAAACGAGATATCGTCTACCCTATACGATCCTGATTAATTATATTATAGCGGGTCTTGTAAGTATTTGGGAGATTTGAGGCTCACACTTTATCCCTTATTAGTCACCAGCACCTAAAACACATTATTAGTGTTGTCACACCCAAAGCACCAAATATACCATGTTAGTGTTTTCACCAACACCAAAAACATTATTTTAGTGTTGGCACCAATACTTCTATGACACAAAAAACAAGGTGTTTGATGTTGACATTGACCATGTTAGCATTTCCATAAATGCTCAAAGCATCATGTTTATAACGAACACTCAAAATACCATGTTAGTGTTGTAACCAACACTCAAAATACTATATTGGTATTGTTACCAACACTAAAAACAGACAAAAAAAGCAAGGTCTTAGTCACCAACATAAAAAAAATACACCACGATAGTTTTTTTTTTTTGACTAAGACGGGTAAGGGATTAGGAATGATCAACATCTAGTAGTTGACCATCCTATGGCATCCTTTCGGATGATAACATCAAGTGGAGTCGGGACCCTCGAGCTAGCCATCGTCTTGTCCTGCTCCTGGGAAATCACAGCATGGCCGTCGTGGCCAAGAGTTGCTAGCTTATCAGCTGCACTATTAATCTCTCTGAAAATGTGGTTGACTTGAACCTGATTAAAACCTGAGAGTAAGATAGAAATATCCGTAATAGTAATGTCCAGTTCCCATGGTGGCATCCAAATTTTTTTCACGGAATTAATAATTGTAAGGTTATCTCCTTCAATATCAATTTTGCTTAGGCAAGTTGTCTTGCTTTAATTAAGCCCATTTTTAGCACGTATGCTTCAGTTTGGAGGATAGAAACTTCTCTACACCTTCCGTAGTCCAGTGCAATAACTGAGGCATTATGATCTCTTAATATATACCCAAAGGTACTTTGGCCATCGTTTCGTTTAGATCCATCGAAATTGAGTTTAACAACTCCTGGAAGTGGCGCGGACCATTTAATGTTCCTCGTTTTCCTTTTATTAACTTTTGTTGTTACTTTTTTTCCTTCAATTTATCCCAGTCTGCTAGTTGTGACTCAACGGTGTGTGAGATGATCCTAATTTTTTTGTTGTTAAAGATGATCTTGTTCCTCTTGAACCAAACGTTCCACCAAGTGACAAGAAGAGTGGTGATAGAGGATTCTGCTAGCTTAGTTATAACAAAGGACATCACATCCCTTAGCTTCATATTGGTCATGTCTATACTTTATAAAAATCTTCTTATTTCGTTGTTAGCTATGTTGTCCATGGTATACGGGCATTTGAAGAAAATATGTTTTGCACTCTCGTATGGATGCTGGCAAAGAACGCAGGACATAGGTGTAGGTACCTTTTATTTTTCAAGGTTTTCCTTGGTAGGAACGCCGTCCATTGCTAGTTTCCAAGTAAAGTTTTGTGTAACACCCCGAATCCGCGGGACTCGGGATGCTACGGGCGGAGACCTCACAATGGGTCCGACCCTTCGCCTGACAACAATTTCACTGAATCTTACAACAAGACACAAATAAAGGCAAAACCGAAATTCATTTTAATGCAATGATATGAACCCCAAAAGAAAACAACGAAAGACTTCAGCCGAGATACAACGCTAAAGGCAACCGCCATACACGCGACATACATAATACCCTAAACAATGCATAAAAACAACCCCCAAAACCCATCCTAAAATGTACGGACCCCGGCTGCCCACTCTTCCGGATCTCTCGGCCGCGTCCCTAACCTGCAAGGCAACTACAACAATATCGGTATAAAACCGTTAGCTAGCATTCAAGGCATTAGAATCATGGTATTGGCACACACACACATAAGGAATCATAAACACACAACATGTTCCAAAACACACAATCCGGTTTATTATCTTTTTTATTATTAGGTCATATCCCGTTCTAATTCAACTTCTTTTTTGTGACACGAGAATCTTAAAGATCTCGCCCTTGTCCCCTTTCACCATACGGGTTTGTACTTGATGCGGATCAGCATCACCCGATGGGCTGGTCGCAAGGCACCTCCCAGTCATCCCCATTTTGGACTGGACAAGCGGTCACCGCCCATTATCATACACTTGGGCCAAATATAAACATATAAAGTCGGTGGTCCTATTACCGGTTTAGATGTTATAACATAAGCAATAAACACACACATAAACAATAAACACACACCACCAAACACGCATTGAAACTAATACAGAAAATACGAGCTAAGTAAGTCCGAAGACTTACCTGTCTTAAAGCTAAACCCGCTAAATCCCGTACTCAATTTCCCGTAGGAATGTAACACATCGCCTGCTCAGACAAGGCACACAATCAATTACTAACCAACAAGCTAGAAGCCCTCGGACTTCTAGTCTCCCAAAACCTATATGAGGTCAAAACCCTAGAATGCTAGGTCCAACTCCTAAACCCGAAGATCATTCTATGATCGTACCGAAACATCACAGTACTCCTAAACATCCAACATCTATATACGGTTCAAGGCCACTACTTGGCATTTCCACTAAGTTATGCTAGATCCAACCTAGCATGATAATAATACTAAACATAACTAGATCGGGGAACAAGATACTCACACGATGTCAAAAGACGGAAGACGGTCTATGGATGTCGACTTGGACTTGTTAGGTCTTTATCAGGACGCTTCCGAACCTAACACCAAGACTAGACAAATTTAGCTCGTACACTAAATT
The DNA here is from genome assembly GCA_033239125.1 of Fagopyrum homotropicum. Taxonomy (NCBI): domain Eukaryota; kingdom Viridiplantae; phylum Streptophyta; class Magnoliopsida; order Caryophyllales; family Polygonaceae; genus Fagopyrum; species Fagopyrum homotropicum. The sequence continues at coordinate 104,710,814 of BSWB01000002.1, forward strand.
TGATCGGAAGATATAATATATATATATATATATATATATATATATATATATATATATATATATATATATATATATATAATTCTACGAAAAACCCGTTTTCAAATGGCCACGTTAAATCCCGTAAAACCCTTCCGGTTAAAATATGAAATTCTAGGAACTTGGTCATGAAACCGCAAATAACACTTTGGGTTATAAATCGAGTTTTAAATCCAACAAGGACACAATATACCGTGAATAAGAATATAAGATTATCCCGTAACCAAACCCAAGGTTAAACCATAGTTACATTTTCCGGGCAAACTATACAATTTTTATAACATGGGTCAAAACCGCAATCAACTTTCCGGACCGTAAATACGGACTTAAGAACTTAAAGTCATTTTCCGAAATTAATCTTTGGTCAAAACCGTGAAATATATTTCAGCAGGGCACAAAATCAAATTTTGGAAACTTGGCCATTTTCTCCAAACTTAAAGCTGCAGGGGTATATTCACATAATTCAGAAACATGGGGCAAAACTGCAAATATCTAATAATGGGTTCAGTCTGTAATATACACAAATAAGGGGGGCCCGATTTTAATTAGGGCAAAAGTCTCATCTTCAACCTCTGGAATCGGCACAGAAGAGAGGGTCCAAGAGGGCGGCGGCGTAGGCGTGACTCCGGCAGAGCAAGTGGTGGCGACCGGCGAGCTCTCCAGTGGCTCAAGATGTTTGATGAGCCGGCCCTGGTTCCAGATTTGGTGGAGACTCGGTTATGAGAGGAAATCGAGCAAGAGTGGGAGAGTAGAGGGTGTTGCTCCGGCCTTCAATCTCCGGCGAAAGGTGGCTTCAGCGGTTGAAGGTGGCGCAGGCGATGGCGAGTCCGGGTCCTCCTGTGACACCGGTGACGCTTGCAAGAGGAGTGGAGGAAAAACAAATAGCCAGGGGAGGAGGTGTGGCTTGCCTGGCCGGGAGAATGAGGGGTCGATCATCCCGTTGCAGTTGCTGCTAGATGTCGAGAAAGTTGATTCGAAGGGGAGGCGAGGTGTTGAGCCTGAGAGTGACAGAAGGGTAGAGAGTGAGGCGAGGGTGTGAGGATATGAGGAGATGGGTGCTTCATTGCTCGTACTTGGTAGAGCTTGGGAAAGAAGGGGGTTGGGCGAAGCAACGGGAAACAAGGGTCGGATAGGGGCTTGCTTGTGTAGGCTGCCCAAAATACCAGGTAGCAGACTATCACTGGGCGGCACAAAGCATGAATAATGAGGGGTCGGGAATTGGGTAACGAGGAGTCCGCTCTTCAATAGCCGGGAGAGAGAAACCCAAAAATAAATAAATAAAAAGAAAAGAAAATTAAAGAAAAACGAGGAAAAAGAAAAGAAAATAAACTAAAATAACTTGATGATAAAAATACCCGGAACAGGATTATCGGATCAGAAATCATTCCGAAATGAGATACGGAATATATGTGGGTCGAATGTATGAATAAACTTGCAAAAATAACCCTTGCGACGTAGAAATCAACCTCGTAGATATATAACGAGATTCCAATAATAATTTCAAATACCGTTAAATATTAATTTAAACATATACCCAAAAAAAAAATTTACGATGTAACATATTCGTGAAACATACTTAAGATATAGAAATATATCGATAACCGTCGGAAAATAAATATCGAAATTGCACCCAATAAATGGGACGTTACATAAGATCCCCTAAAAATAAGTTTCGTCCCGAAACTTACCACACGCCGAACTTCTCGGTCCCTAAGGCGGAGGTATAAACTCACAACTAGGGGGGCTTAGACCTTCTACTCTATACGCACAAACTGCTCTAACCATCATCGCAATATATGTAACAAGACATAATACACATTCCCGCACGGGCACAAAACACATATAACATCACACATACACATATCACAACTAAGGGAAGAACTAGGTCTAACTCGTCGATTCTATCAAAGCTACTAGCTTAGCGAAAAACTCGACCAAAGATGCTACCCTCCGTCTCCTTATTAGCCTCACTGGTTCCCCGACTACCACTAACTCATCAAGACCGAAAAAACTTCTCGAGTCCTGCATGTACTATCTAGACTGATACATACGAAACACCGAGTGAACACTCTCTACTTTTGGCGGCTACGCCAACCGGTATACCACTTTCCCAACTCGCTCTACATCTCACAAAGGTCGGATATATCGGGAACTCAACTCCCTTCTCGAGTCTTTCTCTATGCATCATTTCCATTATTTTTCCTTTGATTTCTCTACAAAGAAGATCGAGCTTCCAATTTACATTGTTGGCTTTGATTCTTGTCAAACCAAACCTTGATGTTATGTGTCCTCAATTCTTGTTGCAATTTCAAGTAACGAAGGAAACACTTTACTCCATACTACTTCTACTAACAAGACACAAATGATATTAATTTTACATCGTTCCTCAATACTCGATCAAGACCTTGTCTTGAAGACTTACTTGTACACTTCAAACCCATCATATCTCAAGGTAAATCAAAACAGTTGCACCCATGACTCTCCTCTCAACAAATCCCTTGTCAATCTTCGCCCTACTCAATACTTCCTTGTCATCTGGAGTAGGTTAGCCATAGGTGGTGTTACTTTGGAAAATCTATCAACAAATCCGGTAATGACCAACACATCTAAGCAAACTTGTAACTTCTTTCACATTTTTCGGGGTTTGCCATCCTGAGATAACTTGTCATACATCTCTCTTTTTCAAGAGTAGATCCAAAATATCTCATCCGTGCATCAGTAAGCCCATATGGACTAACTACAACTCGTAGTGACTCTGATTGGTCCAAAATGTTGTACTTGTAGTATCTCAGACTCGAATTCTCGATTGATGACAATCAAACCTTAAATCATTCTCTTAAGAGACTACCGACCCTGGTAACCGATCGAGTAGATCATCCATTCGTTGTAAGGAATACTTTTCCTTCGACTCCCGGTAATCGATGTTCAGTTGGAGAGAACTATCTATCATTTGCACAACAATTCTGGTGTTCTCATAATAACTTCAAATCAAGAGTTCAAGATAACTTCTAGTATTCTCTACGACGGTGCATTGGTTCTAATGAACCATTATCAACAAGTCCTTGCAATTGCTCCTTGATTGCATCCTCAATTTGAGTATCCCTACGGGTATCATTTATTAATGACTTTTGTACGGTGCCTTAGAAATGGGAGTTGAGCCCAAATCAATCTTAACGATAAAATTCACATTCCAATGCATTAGAATCCGTTCTATCTCGAGTTCTATCTTTTCTCTACACATCACATATCGTATTAACTGGAACCACCTAGTCCTAACGCTTGACAAGTGGTCCACCCCGACCGGTTGGGGTGATGTCCTTTAACACGTGTATTGTTTCTTCTATAGCTACTATGTTGACTGTATCCTTCCAAATATTCGTCTTTTCTTGAATTGGAAAGATTTGCTTCTGTCTTCTGACTCTTGTGGTCTGATTAAAGTATTCTTTTAACTTAATCCTGTTTTCCCTTTTGATGACATGATTGTAAAAATCTTCTAAGACTTCTCACTTATGTGCAACCATAAGGGTCCAATCTGCAGGACTTAACCATGCTTCAAAACAATTGACCTTATCTTCTTCACTTTCCGCGACATCCCAACATATGGGACGAGCTCTTTGTATCCCACGTCAACTTTCACTATAGACATCCTTTCTTCAAGTAGGTTTAGAACTTACACTTCATTTCCTTATGCAACGTCAAACCGACCATAGAGGCTCTAACCTAATTCTTTCATGTACTTCTTGTACGTCTCATATCGACTTCAAACTTCAAAATCTTAGGTTTCTCTTACTCTTGTTGGTCACCTTAAGCATCTCTTGATATTCCCTGAATAATCTTCACAACCGTACAAGTATGTCTTTAGGCGAAATTTCTCAACCACATTCACTGAAAGATCCACTCATTACTCCACCAAACACTAACATCATAACTCTAGGCTTGCAGCGTTGCCCTAATCCAGATTCCTCATTTCACGTCACAACCACTATGGCTTCGCCATGCGAGTCCCAAAAACCTTGACTTAGATTTTGCTTGCAAAAACATGACATTCATAACCTTAGAAGAACATATCATACCTCCCCTTATATATTCTCCCTTTACGCACAATAACCATAGAAGACTCGCCTTCCTCTTCGTCCTTCCAATCCCCCTTTACCCTGATCCGTGTCGTTCCTCCGTATGACAAACCCATGACCTGATTAAGATATTTTCACTTCCCTTGATATACCTATTTATTGCCGACATTCAACAACCACGAATATTCCACATTCTTGTTACCCCTCTTCATGATCCCATCTCTTGGGTTACTCTCCCAACCTACATCCACCAGTATACAACCCACACCTGTACATTTTTGGTGGTCACCAATTAACTCATGGATGACCCTCTCCAAGATCAACGACTTACCCTCCTACCTCACTTCCATGTTACCATACTCTTGAAGGATACCTTCTCGGGGTATTCCGCCTTAACTTCACTAGCTCATTTAACTCTACTTTCAACTCCGTTAGCTCCTATTACGGTCCCCTCTTCCTTCCACTTTTGTAAGATAACTACACCTTCTAGGCTCTTTTGTGTCAAATGACCCAACTTCATAGGCTTAACCGTCCTTCATAATGTGTTGTAAGTGTAATTTCCCCACATCTCTATCGTTTATAACCATTCTCTTCTCTTGGTTGGTAACTTAAGTCTTTCGATCCTCGCCCCTTGTTTCATCTTTCATTTTTTGAAGATCATCACCCACACACACTTTCTCCTTCTTAACATTGCTCAGTCTCATCACCACGACGGAAAACGATTGACTCCGCAAGGTAATTCTACTATGTGAACTTTTGCCATTTAATCCTCCTCATAACTCTCGTATTTCTGAAGAAGTCTCCCGCTTAAGCTCTCACAAAAACCGTCACTTCACTTTCTAGTTCTTCTGTAAGCTTAACTTACGCATCTTATGAATCTTCGTATTAGTTTGACCACACTTCACACTCTGACTCCCATGCTTAGGATCATCTAGGAAAAACTTCACATCTCAAGGAAATACCACTTCTACCCTTGCTAGTATGCACTCCTTTCCTTCCCGCTCCGCGTCTTTAGTTGTTCATGCGTCGTCTTGAAGAATCATAATTTCGTTGTCTCGACTTCACTTCATTGTTACTCGTCATCGCTTTCTCGGAACCACTCCCACAACTTCAGATTGCTTCCCTATTTTTATATCTTCCATCTCAGTTTTGCTTATGCTGACTCGAGGTTCTCTTCTCTTTGTTTTTCCTTGTGATTAACATCATCTCTAGTCTTCATAAGGCTGCTTAGATGCTCTCTAAGGAGTTTGAGGAATCATCGGGGTGCTCACTAAAATATGATGTTCAACTCGATACTTGAGCATTTTCGTCTTCGTGGTGACACTATCCTAAGCCAAAAGGCATTGTTCAAGGTACGATGATAGCTTTCTATCATCCTAACTATAAGGTCCAAAAACCATATGCTACTATATATCCTAGTACATGTATATGACTATATAAGTCCTATGTCCACATTGCTATAACCAACATATCACATCCAAGCAAAACTATTACAACAAAACAAGGTCCCAACACTTATATGATATCATCATGCCACATGTACAAATATCAATATAAAAATCATGCCTTCATTTTCACATAACAAGTCCATCATGCATAACTATAATCCACATATAATAATATTCCAACAACATCCTAGGCCCACGATAAATATCTACATAACTACACATATCTATATATATATACTAAAAATCCAATAAACTATGCTGCCGAGATCCACGGAAGGAGTGGTGGTCCGTACATTCTACCCCGACTCATGCATGTGATTTTGAAAACGAAAACTCAGAACCCACGGGGTTCTGTTTATTCCTTATTCGGCCTTTAGAAGATTGTGAGTGCCATTGTTGTCAACCTAGGGCTCTCATACCACTTTTGTAACACCCCGAATCCGCGGGACTCGGGATGCTACGGGCGGAGACCTCACAATAGGTCCCGACACTTAGCCTGAGAACAATTTCACTGGATCTTACAACAAGACACAAATAAAGGCAAAACCGAAATTCATTTTAATGCAATGATATGAACCCCAAAAGAAAACAACGAAAGACTTCAGCCGAGATACAACGCTAAAGGCAACTGCCATACACGCGACATACATAATACCCTAAACAATGCATAAAAACAACCCCCAAAACCCATCCTAAAATGTACGGACCCCGGCTGCCCACTCTTCCGGATCTCTCGGCCGCGTCCCTAACCTGCAAGGCAACTACAACAATATCGGTATAAAACCGTTAGCTAGCATTCAAGGCATTAGAATCATGGTATTGGCACACACACACATAAGGCATCATAAACACACAACATGTTCTAGAACACACAATCCGGTTTATTATCTTTTTTATTATTAGGTCATATCCCGTTCTAATTCAACTTCTTTTTGTGACACGAGAATCTTAAAGATCTCGCCCTTGTCCCCTTTCACCATACGGGTTTGTACTTGATGCGGATCAGCATCACCCGATGGGCTGGTCGCAAGGCACCTCCCAGTCATCCCCATTTTGGACTGGACAAGCGGTCACCGCCCATTATCATACACTTGGGCCAAATATAAACATATAAAGTCGGTGGTCCTATTACCGGTTTAGATGTTATAACATAAGCAATAAACACACACATAAACAATAAACACACACCACCAAACACGCATTGAAACTAATACAGAGAATACGAGCTAAGTAAGTCCGAAGACTTACCTGTCTTAAAGCTAAACCCGCTAAATCCCGTACTCAATTTCTCGTAGGAATGTAACACATCGCCTGCTCAGACAAGGCACACAATCAATTACTAACCAACAAGCTAGAAGCCCTCGGACTTCTAGTCTCCCAAAACCTATATGAGGTCAAAACCCTAGAATGCTAGGTCCAACTCCTAAACCCGAAGATCATTCTATGATCGTACCGAAACATCACAGTACTCCTAAACATCCAACATCTATATACGGTTCAAGGCCACTACTTGGCATTTCCACTAAGTTATGCTAGATCCAACCTAGCATGATAATAATACTAAACATAACTAGATCGGGGAACAAGATACTCACACGATGTCAAAAGACGAAAGACGGTCTATGGATGTCGACTTGGACTTGTTAGGTCTTTATCAGGACGCTTCCGAACCTAACACCAAGACTAGACAAATTTAGCTCGTACACTAAATTTGATCGGAAGATATAATATATATATATATATATATATATAATTCTAAGAAAAACCCGTTTTCAAATGGCCACGTTAAATCCCGTAAAACCCTTCCGGTTAAAATATGAAATTCTAGGAACTTGGTCATGAAACCGCAAATAACACTTTGGGTCATAAATCGAGTTTTAAATCCAACAAGGACACAATATACCGTGAATAAGAATATAAGATTATCCCGTAACCAAACCCAAGGTTAAACCATAGTTACATTTTCCGGGCAAACTATACAACTTTTATAACATGGGTCAAAACCACAATCAACTTTTCGAACCGTAAATACAGACTTAAGAACTTAAAGTCATTTTCCGAAATTAATCTTTGGTCAAAACCGTGAAATATATTTCAGCACGGCACAAAATCAAATTTTGGAAACTTGGCCATTTTCTCCAAACTTAAAGCTGCAGGGGTATATTCACATAATTCAGAAACATGGGGCAAAACTGCAAAAATTTCTAATAATGGGTTCAGTCTGTAATATACACAAATAAGGGGGGCCCGATTTTAATTAGGGCAAAAGTCTCATCTTCAACCTCTGGAATCGGCGCAGAAGAGAGGGTCCAAGAGGGCGGCGGCGTAGGCGTGACTCCGGCAGAGCAAGTGGTGGCGACCGGCGAGCTCTCCAGTGGCTCTGGATGTTTGATGAGCCGGCCCTGGTTCCAGATTTGGTGGAGACTCGGTTATGAGAGGAAATCAAGCGAGAGTGGGAGAGTAGAGGGTGTTGCTCCGGCCTTCGATCTCCGGCGAAAGGTGGCTCCAGCGGTTGAAGGTGGCGCAGGTTATGGCGAGTCCGGGTCCTTCTGTGACACCGGCGACGCTTGCAAGAGGAGCGGAGGAAAAACAAATAGCCAGGGGAGGAGGTGTGGCTTGCCTGGCCGGGAGAAGGAGGGGTCGATCATCCCGTTACAGTTGCTGCTAGATGTCGAGAAAGTTGATTCGAAGGGGAGGCGAGGTGTTGAGCCTGAGAGTGACGGAAGGGTAGACAGTGAGGCGAGGGTGTGAGGATATGAGGAGATGGGTGCTTCATTGCTCGTACTTGGTAGAGCTTGGGAAAGAAGGGGGTTGGGCGAAGCAACGGGAAACAAGGGTCGGATAGGGGCTTGCTTGTGTAGGCTACCCAAAATACCAGGTAGCAGACTATCACTGGGCGGCACAAGGCATGAATAACGAGGGGTCGGGAATTGGGTAACGAGGAGTCCGCTCTTCAATAGCCGGGAGAGAGAAACCCAAAAATAAATAAATAAAAAGAAAAGAAAATTAAAGAAAAACGAGGAAAAAGAAAAGAAAAATAAAATAAAATAACTTGATGATAAAAATACCCGGAACAGGATTATCGGATCGGAAATCATTCCGAAATGAGATACGGAATATATGTGGGTCGAATGTATGAATAAACTTGCAAAAATAACCCTTGCGACATAGAAATCAACCTCGTAGATATATAACGAGATTCCAATAATAATTTCAAATACCGTTAAATATTAATTTAAACATATACCCAAAAAAAAAATTTACGATGTAACATATTCGTGAAACATACTTAAGATATAGAAATATATCGATAACCGTCGCAAAATAAATATCGAAATTGCACCCAATAAATGGGACGTTACATTTTGGACCTTGGGCATTGTGTCTATGCTCCATATCCATGAGATGTCTTGTTGTCCTATACTAGAGTTGTGTTTATCATACATGAAGGAGATAGCATCTTTTGTACGGGACCATCCATCCTTACTAGGGGCCCAGTATAGTCTATCTTTGATATCACTCGTTGGAAGCGGGTGGGTTAATACGTTGTTGATAATGTTTTGGCTGTTCAAACAGTTTTTCAGATTTTCTATCCTCGCGTGATCCCACTTTTTATTCGTAATAAGGGTGCTTACTGTGTCCTCAATATTGGTTATTAATTCCTTATTGGAACTAGTTGTTCTAACGGACGATCATCAATCCAACGATCCTTCCAAATACTAATAGTTTCCCCGTCTCCGACATTCCATCTAATTCGTTGTTCAAACTCTGGCCGTAAGCTTATCAGTCTCTTCCATTGCTAGGACGTGTTGTTCACTACAAAAAATAATTCAATTAGCCACGCTTTCCGGCGACGGCAACGGTTTGCCGTCGCCATTGACCTTGATTTGGCGACGGTCATGCGACGACAACATCAGCGTGGCAAAAAAATACAAATTATTTGCGTCGGTGGTATACAACCGTCGCTAATAGTCGTGTAATTGGCATCGGCTAGTCTTTACCGTGGCTAATAAAAGAGAACATTGGCAACGGCTTTATGTCGCCGACGCCAACAACCAAGTTATGTGGCGCCATATGAAAATATTGGGGTCAAAAAAATTAAAAAAATATTCTTAGGAAAATTTAAACTTCATTCTAAATTCTATTTCCGCAAAAATTAGGCTTCCCTCTTGTGCCCCTTCCATTCGACATCTTCAACTCTAGAGCTGAGCAGGCTTCGGTACAATTCACTGAACCAAACCGTAGCCGCAAATAATTATCCATCTATAAACTGAAACCACAAAACAATCTAAAATGTTCGAGAAAACCAAAAGAAAAAGAAAGCTAAAAATTATACTAAGTAGGAGTTAGTTCCGTCTTCCCGTATCTTTTCACTAACATGTTCGAGAAGCAAAATCTACAAGAAACCCTACAACCAACTTCATTTCCCGTCATCTTCTTTTGCCTCTTCCTTGCCTTCGTCGCGTTTGTGATGCCCGCTTTCTATAGAATCACATTTTTTATTTTATTTTATTTTTAGTTGATATTTTTTATAGAAAAATTGAATCCGCAAAATTCCGTTAAAATTCGAATTTTTATATTTTCCGTCCTTTTATTTGATTTTTACCAAACTTCCTCACTCCTATCTCCCTTTACCTTTCCCGATTGCCTTCCTAATCCTAACCCTAGCCTTCTCCCGTCTCTTTTTCTTCTTCTATGATTTCTCCCCTGTCCGGCGTCCTCCCTAACTACCTCTAGTCTGGCGCTTCTTCCTATCCCTTCCCTGATCGAGTTCTTCATCATTAATTCGGGAACTCCAACACTCCGCCCTAACTTGCCCTGGATCGAGTCGTCTTCTTCAGCCTCTGCCTAGAGTCCAATGACGACGCCCGAGGAGCAGCAGTTTGTCGCCATGGGATCTTCGACCACAGTTCTGACGCCAGGGACACAAGTCGTGTTCAAGTCTTCTCCGCCAATCCGTCGCAGGAGCCTCGTCTGCCGCGCCGGTTACTACTGTCGTCGACTTGCGCTTTCTCCACAATTGTTTAGAGTCGGGCGACGCCCTTGCTCCCCTGAGACACCAACAAGCTTTATTCCCTTCCCTTATACAGATCCGAATTTGATTTGCTATTGGGTGAGGTTTTCAAATTACAGTAACCCTAACTTTGTTATTTGGGGCTTTTGTTTTTATTGGGTATTCTTTGAGTGATTTTGGTTACAACTCTATGAGTTCTTGATTAAATGTTAATAATTGTTGATTTTGTGAATTTGGTGTTTTGGGTTGATGTATTTGTGTGTTTCCTTGTTGATTGTGTGTAATTTTGTTAATGTGAGCGTCTATAACATGTTTACTTTTAATATATAACACTTCTAAAGGGTAAAGCTAATACCAAGGTCTCAACCATAACTTGTATGTCTTTATCAGCTAGTATTAACTAAAAGTTGAATATAAATTTTTGCCCAACCCAAGGTGTTCTGAATATAAAAGAAGTATATAGTCGTAATAATCAACGGTATCCTAAGCCATGCTGGAAGTTCTTTGTGTTTGTTTGCAGTAATATGTAGATCTTTGTGATTCCTAAGGTGGAACTAACAGTCAATAAGAACCAAGAAGAATGTCTCTATCCTAAATCAAATCATGAGGAGAAATATTATCCAGATAGCGATGTTGTTATGTTGACTAGACTAATACTCAACTACAATTGATCTGCAACTTAGAATATGTTGCTTGGAATGAAGAACCTAATAAGGAATAAATAAGAGTCCAAGTTAGCTTGTTATTATCCTCAAATTAGTGACCCACACTGACTAGAAGCCCAATAGCCTGAACTGAGTGCAATATGAAATTATCCAATTCAAGCTAGTTAGAAACATGTCATTATTCTGTTTATTGAGTCCAATTTGTTCAATATTGTAATTAACTGAAGATCTATCTCTGATGTAGGCTCTGCTTGGATGGCATTATCTCGACCCTTCATCGACTACTGCTTATGGGGATGGGACAACTTACCTCAAACAGTCCTAATGTACTACGCAAACTTCTTATCTTTCCCAGAAGGCTATTTCCACATTGTTCTTTGCAATGCTCAAGAGTTCAGAAACACAACAGTGAACACTGATCTCTATTAAATAGGGTAGAGAAACACTGATCTGCATATGGGGATGGGACAACTTGCTTTGTTTGAGGTAACATCACAGTCCTTAGGCCAACTTCTAGTGCAAGAGGGTAGGGAAACAACAGGTCTAACCATGTTGTTTCTCTACCCTCTTGGATTATTACCTAAATTGATTACTACTTTGCTGTTTAAATTCCCACTGGATTATTACCTAAATTGATTACTACTTTGCTGTTAAAATTCCCACACACCATCATTCAAGTGTCTAACCATGTTTATTTACCAGCTTGGCAATTCATACAAATGAGATTCAGTATTATCTCCATTGGATTGTTGGCTTTGCTTAAGAGGAATGAAGACGATAGCCCTTCGTGTAGAAAAACAACATGTCCACACTTTTGATCTTTACTGTAATGAAGATGGAAAATGAGGTTCTATTTATCTGAACCTTTTAAACATGGTGTAGGAAAATGCGCAAAAGATAGCCGAGTTCCTTGATTCCCATCCCCGAGTTAAGAAGGTAAACTATGCCGGTCTTCCTAGTCATTCCAGACATGCCTTACACCACTCTCAGGTACTCATATTCAACTCGGGCCTTAACTTCTTATGGTACATTTAGGTATTAGCTTATTTACACTTGTACATTCCTACTTTCAGGCCAAAGGTGCAGGGTCTATTCTTAGCTTTGTGACAAGATCTATGGCACTCTCAAAACATATAACGGAGATCACCAAATACTTCAACATTACAGTGAGCTTTGGTATGATATTTGAATCTCACATAACCATTGTAAGCATGTTAGTCAATATAGGATTTTAAAGCACATCTCCTTTACTCATTCTCAGGGAATGTCAAGTCAATGTCAAGTCTCTTATAAGCATGCCTAGCTTCATGTCCCATTCGGTTATACCAGCTGAAGTTCGTAAGGCTAGAGGTCTAACCCAAGATCTCATTCGAATCTCAGTCTGAATCGAGGATGTGAATGATTAGCGGATTTGTATCATGCACTCACAAAAGGGTTGCTCTAGGAGTTTACTCATCTACATTTTATGTACAAAGATGATGAGAATTTAAGTTATTATGAACTAGAGGAGGCTAGACCTAAACATTGTCTTGCGCTTAGCTTTTCAACCACTATCTTAGCTTGCAATTCTGATTATTGCTTGACTTTTTTGATTGAATAATTATTTATAAACATGAAGTCAAATGGATGATGTCATTGCCATTTTCTTAAAGATGAAGTACATCTAGGTTTTGTATTTTTAGATTGTGAATTTTTGTACGGTTGCCAAATATTAAAATTTTGAACACATTTTAACAATTGGAGCCGTCGCTAAAAATACAGAATTTTCCACCAAATATACAATTTGCGACGGCTCTTACTGTTGCCAAAATACAAAATTTCCCCCGATTTTTAAAGTTTGCGACATACTAAACGGCGTCGGCTTTGCCGCCGTCGCAAAAAAAATTGGCGACGGTAAACTACCGTCGCAAAAATTTTTTGCGTCGCCTGTTCTGGCTTCGCCCCGTTCTGCCGTCGCCAAGCCGTCGCCGTTGATGGTTGGCGACGACAAATAGCTTTTCTGTCATCGCCAACAACCGTGGCTAATTGAATTATTTTTTGTAGTGGTTACCCAGTTTGTACTTCCATAACTGGTTCCCTTTCAGGTATTTTTCCTCAATAATTTTTACCCAAATATTGTTTGGTTCTGCCATAATTTTCTATAGAAGTTTCATTTGCAGCGCTTTATTCATATCTTCAGCTTTTCTTATCCCACCCCCCCTCCTTTATTCTTTGGCTTGCAGATCTTGTCCCAACTTATGAGCGGATGGTAGTTTGGTCCTTTGTTCCAGAAAAATTGTCTATTGATTTGGTTTAATTCTTTGTGTATCGATGATGGGAGTATGAAACTTTGCATAATATAGTTTGGTTTTGCATTTAGGCTGGCTTTGATAAGTACTGTTCGACCTTCTTGATATAAGGAGGATGCTTTCCATTTGGTTAACTGTTTTCTAGAGCTCTCAATGACGTCTTGAAATGTCGTTTTATTTACCCGTCCATTGATAATTGGGCAGCCCAAGTATTTTTCCAAACAGTTGCTCTGCAGAATACCTGTATTTTGTTGTATCATTCTTTTTGTTTGGTTATCTAGATTTCCGGATATTTGGAAGGCAGATTTGTGGTATTTTACTTTTTGTCCAAAGACTTGACATTATTTGTTAGGATATCCAGAACTTTATTACAAGCTTGGTTAGTTCCTTTTGCAAAGATAATGATATCATCAGCAAACGCTAAGAATGGGATAGTGGTTCCCGCTCTGGTGATTGGGAAGCCAAAGTTTTTTTTATCCTCAATACTAGCTTTTTGAATATTTCTAGCCAAAACTTCCGCAACAAGGTTGAAGATTAGCGGGGATAGTGGGTCACCCTGTCTAAGCCCTCTGGTTGGGTGTATGATTTTAGTCGGTTTGTCATTGATTGGAATGGAGTAGGAGGCTGTCGAAATGCATTCTTTAATCCATCCAACAAATTTTCCTGCAAACTCCAGTTTTTCTAAAATCGCCAGAACGCATGGTCATTCCACCCTGTCATATGCTTTTTCCATATCAAGTTTCATGGCTACATACCCAACTTTGCCTCTCTTTGATTTAAATCCATGGAAAATTTCATGGGCAATCAGGATGTTATCATGAATGGATCTATTTTGGGTGAACGCCCCTTGGTACGGGTGGATTAGCTTAGGGAGGATTTTCTTAAGTCTATTTGTTAGAATCTTTGCAATGACTTTATAGATCGTAGAGCATAGACTGATAGGTCTGTAGTGTGATGTTGTTGATGGGTTGTCTACTTTTGGGATGAGGGCAATGAATGTGTGGTTAATTTGCTTGAGATTTCTCCCATTTCTGTAGAAACTCTTAACTGCTCGGGTGACATCCGGGCCCACAATGTGCCAGTATTTATGGAAGAAACCACCTGGAAAACCATCCGGACCGGGGGATTTCTCACAACCAATCTCAAAACTTGCCGTTTTGATATCATCATTTGTAAAGGGTCCCGTTAGAATACTATTTTCTCTTTCAGAGACTTCATTCTACAGAACTTCAAGTTGTTTGTGGAGCTCAGCTAGATTAATATTCGAGGCTTTGAATCTGGTTTCATAATACAGGACAAATTCTTTTTCAATGTCTTCATCAGAAGTTAGCACCATCCCACTATTTGTGCTGATAGCTGCTATGTTTTTATGGTTTCTTCTTCCCGTGGCACCATCCCACTATTTGTGCTGATAGCTGCTATGTTTTTATGGTTTCTTCTTTCCGTTGCTCTACGATGATGGAATTTCGTGTTTTTGTCCCCCAAACGAAGGTAGTTTGATTTTGCTCGTTGTGTCCAGTACTTATATTGGTAGCTAATGAGGCATTCTCTTTTTTTGCTCAGTCTGTTTAGCTTGGATTTTATTTGCACCGAGTAGTTAGTGGCGATCATATTTTGTAATTGTTCAATGGCAGATTCCACTTCACCAACCTGCCTATTAATATTTCCAAAGTTTACTTTACACCATTTTTTCAATTTAACTTTGAGTAAGCTGGTTTTTTTAACAAGGTTAAACATATCAGTCCCCTGGAATTGTGTTCTCCAGGTTTGTTTAATTAGAGTCTCACAATCTTTCCTTTGTGTCCACATCATTTCAAATCGAAAAGGTTTATTCCTAGTTTGTTGTTCTGGGTTTTGGAGATTTATCGAAATACGACAGTGGTCCGATGTAGTGAAGGCGTGGTTCCATGTAAAAATGTTCGAGTATGCTTGAATAATTCCTTGGTGTACCATCACCCTATCAAGTTTCTCAAAGGTGTTATCAGTGCCCTCTTTACGTTTCCTCCAAGTAAATTTATTTCCATTAGTAGCCAGGTCAACAAGATTGCACTGTTGAGTGAACTCATAGAGTCTCTTAGTTCTACTAGTTGTGGGCTCTATACCTCCCTTTTTATCGGATAATTGAAGCAAGTCATTAAAGTCCCCTATGACAATGGTAGGCAAGTTTCTAGTGTTAATGTGGTTTTTTAATTGAGTCCAGAAAGTTTCTTTTTGGTTCTCGTGTGGAGGGGCATAGATGAATGTGATGTGAATACTTACGTTATTCATTAGGTTCTTGTGCAAAATCGTAACTTGCCTATTTTCTTTGGTAACTATCTCAACCTGTTCACTAAGCATTTGGTAACTTTTCCAAAGGAGGCATAAGCCTCCCGAAAAGCCGTCCGCGGGGACAAAACAAATATTATCAAACCCTGCTCCTTTCCAGCATTTATCATCAGGTTCAATGCTTGTCTTCAGTTCTGCTAGCATGATCATTTGAATTTTATCATTTTTGCACGTAATGCTAAGATCCGTCCATAATTTCTTCTTTTTCATGCCTTTGCAATTCCAGAAAGCCACTTTCATTTAACAACTTTTGGGTTATTGGGTGGAGAACCCATGGTTAGCTCCAATATTATTTGAATTCTTTGATTAGATAAGTTCAATCTCTGAAGGTTTTCGTAGCTCGAGTTAGATTTATAGGGGTAAATCCTTGTCCATATGGTGGCCGGAGAACATCTGCATTCTTGAGAAGTTTCATGTCTTTCTTTTATTTTGTTCTTAATAGACCTAACCCGTAATATAACAACTCAAAAATGATTATCAGTTCAGTCTTTAGGCTCCTTAAAAGTTTCGGAATCAAACTACCATCAAGTAGGCTGAAATATCCTTCGTTACTATGTTTAATTTCAAGTTTATTACAACCGAGATAAGAACCCTTTTTGTCCCTGTTATCGATAAGCAACACGGGTAAAACAGACTCCATTACTAATAAGGTTAGAATCTTTTTGTTTTTCTTACTTTGGGCCTGAATTTTCCGGGTCCATGTGCTCAAATTATGCAACTTATCATAGATCCATTTAGCAGGAGAAGTAGGTTCGTACCTTACACAAGTATGAGGCTGTAAGCAGGAGTATAATAGACGGTACTTATAAAAAACAAATACAAAGCAATCTTTACTGTAGGCAGGTTTTGTTACACCAACATCATAATTCAGCATATGTTTTCCAAATTCAGTGCACAGTCTAGAATACAGTGGAAAACAAGTATCAGCATTTGCATATTTTACATAGGCATTTCTGAGTGCCAAATACAGAAAGATCAGCATAATGTTTATCGAGCCATGTACTATAAGGTTGTGTTCCTCCAATTTCCGGAGTTGGAGCCGTTTTTGCGCGTATGGGTATCTAGTCATAGGGTTCCAGCCGTGGTAGTTGGTCAAAACAATCCTGCACATCAACAGGGAAAGGCAACAGCAGCAAGCAAACCAGAAGAGAGCAACACAAGAGAAATAAAACAAGGGTCTTCTAGATAGTAAACATATAATACAAAGCTGTTCAGTAATGCCATAGGGGACATCAGTGCAAGTTTTTCCAGCAGGGTCATACAAGCAGTTTCAGCAATAAGAAATTTCCCAGGGGAAATTCTAAGGCATGAAAGCCTAATCACACACACGATTATTTTAGTCATAATAGATGAGGCCAATTTCATAAACGGAGGCTCACAAACCCTTAACAAAAGATAGCATTTATTTATCATCTAATATCATTTGGAGAATCAGATTCTAGGTTTTTTTTAGCCCCCTTCAGATTCGAGGTAGCAGTGTCACTAGTGCCTCCTTTCACCTTCCTTTTGCTAGAAGTTGACTTAGACCCCTCAGTTTTAACTTCCAGCTCCTCCAGTTGCCTATGCATAGTATTGTTAGTATGGAAGGAATGGAAAGAGCCTTCAGAGATCATTATTTCATCATCAATCGGGGCCGGAACTTTGTGCAGTAGCTTTGCCAAGATTACACCATTTTCACTTGAGCTTAGTTTCATTCCAGCTCCCTGATCATTAATCATATTCATAGCAAACAGCTCATCCTCAGGCAAGGGAATGCCAATTTCTTGCTCCAGGAAGGTGGGTTGCACTAGGACATTACCAAAGATCTCATTATTATCATCCTTAGGGGGTTGCCCCTCAGCTGTTTCCTCATTGGGGCTCAAGCTGACCTTAGACTCCTTATTCTCACAAGGGCCCAAGGAGCTACTTTTCGAGCTTTGGGAAGAGATATCATTGAAGGCAACTGTGATACCAGTGGTCCCCGAGAGGTAAGGTTTAACTTCACTGACAAACACTGGAGTTCTTTTTTTCTTCTTGTGGCTCATCACTGGTGTCCAGTCAGCATCTTTCTCCTCTTCTTTGCCCTTCCTGCTCATACCAGTTTCCCATTTTTTACCATTCCTGAAAGAGTAGCTAGTTTTCTTAGCACTTATCATTCTCATGGGGCATTATTCAAACCCATGGTCTTTCTTAGCACAGAAACCGCATCCTTTGGAGAAGTCTTCAAACCAGATTTTAAACATTTTGGTCTTTCCCTCATCATCTGGAATGGGAACTTCTTTCACTTTCTGGTAATTCATCTCAATATCATAATTAATGTAAATACGGGCATAGTTCACACCCATACCCTTTTCAGAGAAGGGGTCAAGGCAGATGAATTTGCCAACTTTGTTCACCTCAATGATGGTTCTAATAGCTTCCTTATTAATGTATTCGGGAGGGATCATAGGGATCCTCACCCATACATCCACTGCTGATATATTTTCAGTAAACACATTAAAGTTGGGCTTCCAGGGACGGAGAATGAGAATGTGGCCAAAGATATGGAAAGGTCTCTTCTCCCAAATCATGGCTTTGTCATAGGGGTTGGAGAAGTTAATTTCGAACCAATGATTAAGCTTAGGGATAAACTGAACTTCACCCTTAATGTTTTTCCATTCAGACAGTAGTTTAGTACGCACCTTACTAAATTCAAGTGGGTTGCCGAAAATTCTACCCATTAGAGAGGATTCCCTGATTTTGGTGAAGTCGGATTTCACCTTGTATAGCATCTGAAGATACTCATCAAGGTTAACCTTTTCATCGTGAATCTCTTTTCCCTTCTTTGATTTGTTCATCAATTGCTTGTGCTCTACTTTGCACTCCCCTGGACTTGCTTCATTAGGGTTGTTCTCCTTAGCTTCATTTTGGGCATCATCTTTAACAGTAGAATACTTCGCTAGATTTTCATTGGAAGGGTTTTTTGGGATCTCACACAATTTTTCCTTGAATGATTTGTTTCTTTCACTCATTCTTAATTTCTCTATAACCTTAGCAATGTATATGTGTTTGGTTTGGATTTTTGGTGGGGAATGGGAGTTCATTTTATAGTGGCGTTTGTTCAGTTTCTCTCATGGGCTAACAAACCAGACAGCAAGTGATTTGTTCAAGTAATCAACAAGATACCCTTCTAAAAGGGCTTTATGCCTACAAACAGGATCAATCTCATGCTCACAGTCATCAACAGGGAGAATCAAAACAAACATAAAATCAAAGCACAGAGCATCAAGGCCGATCACAAGGAGAAGGATAACATACTTGGCCTTGCCGGAATTCAGAGTAGTCCATAATTGTGCCCCTTTTATCATCATTAGATTCAGTGCTTTTCCAGGACTAGCAAGCGCCCAACTCATTTCGTCATCAGAGGAAAAGGGCATATCAGATACAAGTGGTTCAAATCGAGTTCTAGGGTTTGAAATTAGGTGTGGAGGAACAAGTGTTTCAGACCTGGTTTTATGAGCCAGACTGAAGGATCTTCTCGACCAAATCGGAGCCGGTCGCCGACATCTCTTCTGAAGCACATATCCTACCCGATTCGCCTCCTCTTTATCTCTTTCCTTCCTCCTCCTTTTCCAGGCATGTTTCACCTTATTTGGAAACTCATCAACTTTTTGATTTTCTTCACACTCGTCTTTCAGTTTCAGGCATTTTCTATCCACCTTTTGCTTGCCTGAGTACTCGATGGAGATTGGAATCCACACAGATTTGTCAATATTTTGATCATCCGGTCCATTAGATTGAGGAGGGTACTCATCTCTTTCGTTTTGGTAATAGGAGGGGATTCGTATATTAGGGAGACAAACTAAAGGTTTCGAACAAAGGATCTCGCTAGGGTTGAGATTGGGTGCGCGTGAGGCGCGTTGTATTTGGACAAAGGGGAAATGAAGCATCGTTTTTTACACCACGATAGTTAACTTACTAAACCTTGGTAATTTGGAAAAAATAAAGAAATTGAAAAAACAGGGTAATGGGGGCGGGCAGAGGACTGGAGTTCGAAACCAAAATATTATAAGTAGAGAGTTAATACTTCAATTTCATAACTTAAAGTAGTTATTTAGAAAATTCAAGTTACCTGGCGTCCCACTAAGTGTTTGTATTGTCGTGTGATTTCAGTTCAATGACATAAGTTTCCGGTAAAACTCTAGTTGAAATAAAACATATTCCGGCCCCCATACTTTTGTGTATCAAAACAGCTTTCCTGGTTAAAGTACATTTGTCAAATAAAATAATATGTAGAGTTCATCAAGTTTCCCATAAATATTGTCCTAAATGATCTAAAGAACTGTTGTCGTTGGCAATATGGCACATTTTGTGTATTATATATATAGCACAAGTGAGCTAAGCTTGATGAACCCTGAACCTCGTTGGCTGATCATATCATGCCTTGCCTAGTACCCTACTTTCGTCTAAGGAAGAGAAATATACACAGAAAGAAACACGCCCCATGCAAATATACAGGTGAAGGAACAAAAAGACAATTATACCACTTTGAACGGGTCGAAATCACAACTTACAACATAACAATAATTTCCTGCAAAAGCGCCACCATTTTAAGGAGATGAGTTCTAATTTTCCAAAGGGTCAAATGGATACATGAAGTTGAAACAAGGCATATGAAGCCAACCCTAAACTAAACTGTGTAGAAATACTCCCTTTATGTTCTCAATTTGGATTGTATCTCAAAATCAACTTTTCAATTACTCTCTTCTTTCTTTGCCAACCTTTTACTGGGCATCGAATGTTGTCCCTACACCCCATGAAATATAATCAGTAACATTGAGAGGCTGCATTGAAAGATAATTCTTTCGGGAGGGGAAAAGGGAGCACAGACATTTAAAAACCAAAACACACCAGAATAGGGCTAAACTTAACTTTAAAGTTATAATCAATATTTTTTCATCAATTATCACACAGCTAAACAAAAGAGTCTTATATGTTATCGTTTTGTCATAAATATCTAAATGTATAACCCGTCACTGTAATCTCATGCTGATGGTTCCAAGTAGAACAGGCAACAGGAAGTGTTCATTGAACATAATCACATGCATAAATTTGCTCATTATACTGCCATGAACGAGGAAAAAAGCCGCAAACAAATACAAGTTGAAGATAAATAGTCAACAATAAAAGGTCTTGTTTTATCCGATAATTTAAGCATTAGAAACAGGCTGTTCTCCATGGTCAAAGCCAGAAGTGAATCATTTCCAATTACAGGATATGCTCCCGGTTTAAGTTGTCTAGAGATTGAGAAAACCATCAACATCAAGCACATCTACTTAACTCTATGATGACTTTTCAAGTATAAAAAATCTCACCATACAATAACAGGAAAAACATATAGTGCCATTTCAGTTTCTTTCATTATTGTACGTGCTCGTTTGGTTCACGTACTATTTCCCGGTAAGTGTTACTTCCGAGGGAAGTTGTTCCAGATACCATTTTGGTTTAAATTTTTTATTCAAAAAAAATGTGGGAAGTAATTTTCAATCAGGTTACTTCCTCCATATTGAAGGAAGTAGACTTACTTTGATAGGCGAGGTAGCATCTTCTTACCATAATTTATTTATAAAAGTCCTTTTGTTTTAAATAAAAAAAAAGTTCGGGAAACTTCTATAGAATAGTTAAATGGAACCAACATAATATGATAACTAACTTCCTAGTAATTTAGGTTGAACCAAGCATATTTTCTTACTTCCTATGATATATACTTCCCAACAACTTATTACTATGGATTCTACTTTCCATGATAAACCAAACGAGCCCTAAATTACTTGGGAAATGATCCATGCCATCCTCAGAAAAATTTAGTAAGCAAGGGTTACAACAATAAATTCGTCTTCACAAATTGTAGCAGATACTAGAATAAGGACATCGGTTTGGCCACTGGTATTCAATGTGACAAAAATAGGAAGCTTTTGGTTAAGAGGTAAATGGAGAATTTTAAGCTTTGTAATTCTGTTATGACAGATATGATGAAGTGGTGAGCTGTAACTCTCTAATCATGATCTCTAGGGTGGTTAGCGTGAGGAAGTATATAAATAAGGATTAGCAGAAAGAGGAAGGGATTATCCAGGAAATCAGTATTTTGGAAGGCTTAGGCCTTAGGCTAGAGAGTTATTCTCTTGGTGACTTAGTGGAGCTTAGCTCCCTAGAAATTGGTGTGTATGTTGTTCATGGGCTTTGGCTCGGTATATGTGTTCAATCTTTGTGTTTTAATCTGAATAAGAGTGATTTGTGTATTTTCACTCTATCAACATCAATGAGAATTTAGCACATAGCAGTTAACTCAGATTATTAGGCCACCATCAAATAGCATCTATACACGTAACCCCCATTGACCTAATAGACAAACAAGAAGATGTGTACTGCTATTCAATCACATTATATCTGACAGAAACCACCAAGATTATATTCATGTACATCAGAAAAAGAATATCAGGACAAAAAGGAACTATAGAAAGTGTAACCAAAAATCAGTCGCCTTTGTATGAGAAGATGGATTGATGTGATTCGAAGAAAATGAACCCCAAGGAAGCATATGAACATTTTATAGTGTCAGTCAGCTAAACTCTAAGCAGAAAAAGTGGAAAATCATTTATAATCTAACCTTTAATCACTAAGATGCATAATTTGGCTCAGACTTCAGCTTCTTTGGGGGTGGGTTTCCTCCGGAAAGCAGAACATACGAATAGAAGCACAGCATTGCAGCACTGAAATGAAAATTAACAAAGAACGTTATTTTATCACCTTATAAGGGAATAAGAACTGCAAAAGGCAAACCAAAAATCAATAATACCTCAAGGAAGCATATACAGCTGAAGGAAACAGTTGCTTTGTCTGCAGTCAAATATAACAGTATGGCATCAACGGGAAAGAAACGGCAAGCATCACTAGAAAACATCTTAATTGAAAAAGTCATTACCACTGAATAAGTTTTGAAGTTCTTCCAGCACAAAACTGCTGCTAGCACTGCACAGAATAAAGCAGTAAAGAAAAAGGTGCTGAAAAAGTGAAGGAAAAAGTAGCCTAATAGTCCGAGTTACATTCATTAAATAAAAAACCAAGCTTTGAATCATTGCACCATTAGGCTGGCATTATCACTTACTTTCTCTGACAAATCATTAGATTCATTACACTGATCAAATTATCTGATTGAATTGGGTTTCACTTGAGGAACCTTCACAGCAGCTTACCTAGAATAGCTATTGCAGCATTAAGGCTGGCATTTAGATTTACATCAAGATTCAATTGATCTTGCTCGGTCACGAGCATTTTGAATTTGAGCATAGATATGGATTTTTTTAATTGATAGAAGCAGGTAACTGGTTCTTGTATCCTTGATTCCTTTCAGAAGACCAACACGCATATCTAGGCAAATAAACTACCAGCACTTTAACTCCATAAATCTGGTACAGCAGAATATTACTTATTGTACTATCAATGCAGTGCCGCTCCAAGCTAGTGAAAAGCAAGTTGAACACTGTAAAGATATCTATATATATATATATACTAACTACAAGAGAAAATGTTACTCTTGAAGCAAGTAATGTGATTCTTCCATTACAGACCTCAGCATATTAACAGAAGTTAATTTATCTTTCCAGAACAATTGGATACAAAATTCTGTAGAACAGTTTCGAATTTCGATACAAAAAGGATATGCTTGGTTCTCAGCCTTTGGGCTTGAATAATAAAAATTAGTCTTTTGGGGCCAGGAATGTAGGCTACCTTCAGGAGGAAGACAGTTTGGAACCCTGTGTTATATTTCTTAGCTCTTGTCTAGTGTTCCAAAACATGGGACTGTAGTCTACATCTAGAGCATGGGGATCAAGATGTTTCATCATGGATCCTAAATTTCTAGCTAAAAATTAAGAGTTACATTCTTTTCTACAAAGTAAGTC
This sequence comes from Fagopyrum homotropicum, assembly GCA_033239125.1. Lineage (NCBI taxonomy): Eukaryota > Viridiplantae > Streptophyta > Magnoliopsida > Caryophyllales > Polygonaceae > Fagopyrum > Fagopyrum homotropicum. Next base: position 104,734,582 of record BSWB01000002.1, read on the forward strand.
CAAGAGATAGGTTTTTAAATTCACATCAGAATTGTTTAGTCATGTACAGATGGACACATCCCTACAGCAATACATTTAATAAGAAAGAAGAAAAAGAAAAAGAACAGTATTGCCAGATGAGACAAAAGTTATATGCTCACATGAAAAAACAAACCTGCTTGGCCAAGTATAAATGGTAAACATGATTTGCCTTTTCTCCAAACCTTCAGGCTTGTCGTACTAAGTGCTAGAAGAGAACCTCCAAAAAGGACATTAGTGGTGAGTGTTGCTGGGTTCCTTGAAAACATAAAACCAATAAGCCCCACAGCTAGAACAAAACCACCTGTAGCATAATCAAAACTTTGCCTTAATCAGAGGGTTCTCAGAAATTAGAAAGTGAGCTACATATATCCAGTGTTCATGATGCCCCAAGTTCAAAGATTTACAGGTCAGCCATTGAGGTCAGAATCTACATTCTACAAACATAAGCATACTCACCAAAAGGAATACCAAAACAAAAGTCATGGATCTTTGCTGCCCCATTATTCTCAGTGAGAGTTGGTTCTATTGATCCATTAACGCCAACCTGTTCATCAACAGGTTCCTCTGTAACAGGATATGTCTCCGCTGTCTCGCTTGTGCTTGATTTTCTTGACTGAACAGCATAACGTAGATTCAGCTGATTCCCCAATCTACAGGCCTCAGCATCAAATCTTTCAACAACTGAGAACTATACAGATTTCCACAATTAACACTAGTAAACAACCCACTTCCTCCTCAACTCATTGCACTTATAATAGGGTTTTCTTATACAGTCATTAGTATGACGCAGTTAGCATAAAGCAGCTAAATCTGAACCTAATCCTGTGTTCGACCTGTCCTCAGATTATATTATGCCTAATTGTTACTAACCTAATATCTGAGATAATTGGCTGGAAAAATGTCTCATTTTGCTTATAAAATTTCAGTAGTCATACGTAAGCATTCACTAAAATCTCAAACTGCAACATATTGTGCAATCCGATGGTTGTATCCTACAATACGAGGTCGCATTTCAGACAGCTAGACACGATCATTGTCTAAAAGCACCGATTTTTCACTCTAAATCACCAACAAATTTTGTTTGAAGAAGGCGTTCCATTAAATATTTCTACAAAATCAGTACATCTTACACGCAAACAATCGTCAGCTAAATAAATTCCACCATCACACCAAACAATGTCAAGATAGATACTTAAAAATCGACAATTGAGAAAAGACGATCTAAATTTTAAGGATTCAGCTCTCCCTAAATCATTAAGAACTGAAATCCAACACTGATTAGGGTTTTAAGTGACAATGAAAATACCTTAGGGAGCAGAAGGGTTGACCTCCGATCGAATTGAAGGTGACTATGGCGGCGAAGGGACGTAAAGCATGACAACTGGGAAATCACCGCCGACATTGTTGCCGGTTAGTCCTCGTCCGATAAGTCGTCGGTAGATGTGAAGAGGAATGGTGATTTGGGATCTTTGATTATGGGTAGCGGGTAGCAGTTGGCGACAATCGTATTACAGTGGCCGTTTTATTAGAAAAAGAACCGGAACACAAACTTTACCAAGTCAACTCGAAACCTGCAATACAAGTATTTTTATCCAGTATTTTTATCCGTTTTCTTCCTTAATCATTTAATTAATATTTATTTATTTTTATACATAAAAAAAAAAAAGAGTTCCACCAAATACAATGCTTTTCAATTTTTTAATTGTTATTTTGTGGTTTAATTGCAATTTAGAAAATGCTTAATAAGAGGCGGGTTGCGCATACGTCCCATCTGGACAGTTCACCATGAGGCGCATGCACTCATTTGGACTTCGCATGTGCCCCAAACCCTTATATCTGAGGTTGCGTGCAAGCTCTTCTTCTCTCCTTCATCTTAAAAAAAACGCTCAGAAATTGCTACGGAAAATGGTTTGAGATTTGAATATTGAAGATTCACAACAATCTCAAAGTAGAAGATGTATTTGATGCCAGTTTGAGGTTATTTTTAACGTATTTTTTTTATCATTTTTGTTATTTTATCGTTTATTATGATTTTAGCCGTGAATTTAGTTAGTTTAGGAAGATTTAGTTAGTTTAGGAAGATTCAGTTAGTTTAGGAAGAATTGGAAGTACTTGTGGAGCAAGAGTAGACACATATTCCAGAGACACAAGAGCACGTATATGTTCCCGAGTTGTTAACATGTTTTGTTGACCACAAAGCTAGTGTGATATGGGCCTAGAGGGTATAATATTTTTATTTTTCAATTCCTTAACATACCTTGCAATCTATTTTGGGTTAAATTAGGTAAGTAGGCTTTTTTATATTTAGAACTAGTAACTAGGCCAATTCTATTTTACACTTTAGTAAATGTACCCCACTTGTTTTTTTTACTGTTCTATCCGAAACCTACTCTCACACCACCGCCGATTCCATTCCAAAAACATGCTTGAAGCATGTAACTTCTCTCCTTTCTTCTCTAGCCCTTCAATTCTTCTCTCCTTTCTTCTTCTTCTTCTTCTAGTTCTTCTCGATTTTGCCGCTGCAAAGTCTAAAATTAGGGTTTTCATCAACCAACAACGAGTCCAGATCTAGATCTGGAATCCAGCGGCGGAAGGGCTTGGACTCCTAGAGGCGATGGCGGCGGAGGTAGGAGATGAAGAACGGGTAGGAGATAAAGAGCGCCGGATAAATGGTGTATACCAATGCTTCTTCAGGCGTACCAGGTCGAGCTGGAACCATTGGCGAGTAAGTTAGAGGAGGAAAATGAGCAACTGCACAGAGAAAAGGTACTTCTATGTGTTAGTTTATGGAATTTTGTCTTAGTGATAAATGGTGTATACCAATACTTCTTCACAGTTCACTACTTCACATTGATATTGCTGTTTTGGACATGATTATAGGTAGTATGGTTATGAAGTGGACTTGTATCTTCTTTTTGGTACTGAGTAAATTTTTAGTCAGTTGGAGTCAAGTTACCTAGGATATAATGGTCTCTAGGCAGGCTTGGAGCAACATGGATCTAGATTTAGCCGTACGGAAATATCTAGATCTAGATGGAAAACTAAGCTAGACACAACAAAAGTTGCAAATCCCAAACAATTCGTATTATAATTAGTAGATCCCAAACAATATAGATCATCTTCTTCCCCATTTTTCAAACAATTTGGTCGATTGAGTATGATACTGCAGATTACGTTCATGCACCTAAAATAGTCTATGTCTTTGAAATCCTTCACCAGCAAGTACCATCATCATCAATTCCATTTCACTCGTGCAAATTCGAATGTTAATTGCTTTAAGCTATATCCTTTGATTGTAGTATATTTCTCCTTAATTCCTATGAATTGTTATATAAATTTCTTTAACTCTAGCTCAATTTGTCAATGAGGACATATTAAATAGCCGAAATTCATTCTCTTGTGAGTGCTTATACCTTGTAGTTAATTACATCTTTTTATCTTAGCTTTTTTGAATCAAACTATGGCTGTAGTTTTTATGACTTCTGGTTGAAAAATGCTCCAGCAAGTAGCTTAGCACATATCGGGATGGAAAGTACGTTGAACTTTCATTCTCTAGATGGAGTTTATCTGGTTAGCAACTTGACTACAGGAATTCACAACAAAAGCTAAGAAGAAGAAACTTACCATCCTTTCCAACGCAGTCGTCATGAATTTGACAAAAAGCGACGGGAGCTTCTCTACAGAAGAGGCCGAATCTTTCCTTAGTACTGAAGTTGGTATGTAAAAACATGGACATTGTTACATTTTTGAAAATGTTGCTTGGGTGTTTCATAAAAGGAGAGAGATGTACAAAAGACTATAATTTTGGTATGAGACAATGGAGGGTCCTCCTTGTAAAGTTTATAGGGACACTTTCTAATGCTTCTTAATCATTCATGTGTACCAAACCCATTTTAATTTATTACTAACGTATAAGTTTACTGGTTTATAATTGTAGGCCGGGGTTAAATTTTGAATTTGTTATTAATTTATGGTATTTGGTATGACATTGGGTATTTGGTATTTGGTATGAATTTTCTGGTATGAATTTCTTACCAGAAAATCTTGCCAGAAAATTCTGGTATAAAAATTCATACTAGAAAATTCTGGTATGATTGTTCTGGTATGGAAATTCATACTAGAAAACTCATACTAGAATTTTCTGGTATGAATTTTCGGTATGAAAATTTTGGTATTTTGGTATGATAAATTTTTGGTAAGATAAATTTCTGGTATGATAAAATTTCTGGTATGATAAAATTATGGTATGATAAAAATTCTAGTATGATAAAATTTCTAGTATGATAAACTTTCTGGTATGAGAAATTTCTAGGATGATAAATTTATTCCAGAAAAAAAATGAAAATAATAAAGAAAATAAAAAGGCAAAAAAATAAAATAATAAAAAAAAAGTTAAAACTTACATAACAAACATCAATTATTCTTTCTTTTTTATTAGAAGGGTTAATTACTTTTACCTACCATTAAATGAAAGTGGTTAAAAGTTATGGGGTACATCTACTAAACACAAAACTTAAAAAGGCCTAGTAGGTCAAATTCTTTCATTTTTTTTTTTATGAATTTTGAGTTTAATTAGTATTATTGTTTGAGTCTATATTGTTTATTGGACTATTACTGATTCTCTATTCTAACATGTCTAAAACAAGTTCAATAATGTTGATTCTTTATTCTAATATGTCTAAAACTAATTCAACAATTTTGGTTCTCTTTTGTAAAATGTCTAAAACTAATTCGACAATTTCGTTTTTCTATTCTATCATGTCTAAAACTAATTCAACAATATCAGTTCTTTATTCTAAAACTAATTCAACAATTTTGGTTCTCTATTCTAACATGTCTAAAACTAATCAAATTTAAGTGAAGTATAATTGTACACTTACTTCGATATGTGTGAGAAGTTATTCCAGATCACTATATTTATTTACATCGAACGACATATTTGTGCTTTCACCATCGATTATCGTCTTCTTTGGAAAATGTCGACATTTGCATGACTTTTATGGATTGGCTAAATAACTAGTTATTTCGGATGCGAATAGTGATCAACGGCTCTATTACAATGACATTATTTTCAAAAGCTTGTGAGGCTCCCTTGGGACGCCTGTAGAGTGGGCATGCGCCCCAACTAGGCATCTCAAGAGACACACAAGGTAAGTAGGCATGGACATGCCCACTCCGCATGCGACCTAGGGGAGCCACACATGCGGAGTGGACATTTGTGGCGTATTTGACGGCCCAAATAGTAAACTTGTTTGACAAAAGAGAGAAGGAGTCCACCAAAATCTATGTGGCAACTGGTTACCAAATGTCAAGAAATATGTCAATTTTCTAACCTTTGAAAATTTAAAGGTTACCAAATATTAAATAAAGCCAACTAACACTAACGAGTGGAGATCAATTTTTGGAAAATGAATGTCGCTATGTCATTTATCTAGGTGGCAATCAGTTAAGACACAACGGGTAAACTTGTTATAAGGGTTTCTTAATTTCAAAATCATTGGGAGTGTGAATGGCCTGGTGTGCACTCGCAATGCGCGTCAGCTTATTGCTTGACATACACTACGACTCAAATTATCAAAAATTGAGCCAACAGATGAAATCTACCCGGTGAACCCGAACCCAATCTGGCCTTGGAAAATTTTTGAAAAAAGAATATCCAAAATCGATCCACTTGAAACCATTTTAATCCGAAGTAATAAATGAGCCGAAGTAACCCGATTCGAATGATCCGATTGCCCAAAGTTGTAACAACCATCTCTAGTTGAGGACCCCGCGACCGCACCTCGCCATGGCCGCAATCGCGATGCCGCGGTTGCGGCGAGGCCGGCCCGCGGTCGTAGTTTAGTAGGGTAGGCAACCAACTTTTGACCTCCAACCTTTCTTTTTCCTTCCTTTTTAAGTATCTTCTTTTCCTTCGTTTGAGGGTTTGTGAACCCATTTTTGAGCTTCTTCTTCTCTACTCTCCCGTTCAATGTCCTTCTCTTCCTCTTTTCTTCTCTTCCTTGTTCTTCCTTGTTATTTCTTCTAAGATTGAAGTGTTGATGATGTTGAGTAGTGGTTGTGGATAGCTGCTCAGAAGAGTTGCAACTTGAATTCTTCTTCTGCTTCATTTAAGAAGAGTGATAGGTCTTCTCTCTCTTTCCTTCTTCTTTTTCCTTGTTTTGAATTCAACAAGGAGGATCTTGTTGGTTTTCGTAAATTTTGGACGTTTGGTGTGTGGTATATGTGTTGTGTAAGGCATTGTTGACTTTGGAGTTCTAGAACAAAAATGGTGGATCGGGAGGAAAGGCTGTCACAAGCAAAGAATTGAGATGCTGTCAAAGAACCACACTTGTGCATTCTCGTTTCTATACTCGCGCCTAGAGCTGAGTCGCACCCGCGCCTCACCTCTGCCGCGCCCATGCCTTTTGGTCCCGTCACCGCGCCCACACCACTCCTTTGTCACGCCCACGCCTTACCTCAAAATTTACCAAGTCTTTTGGTAAGTTTATCCTCCATTCTTGATCTTATATTTATTTATGTCTTGTTGTAAGATCCAGTGAACTTGTTATCAGGCTAGGGTCAGGACTCATTGTGAGGTCCTAGCCCCTACCATTCCGAGTCCTATAGATTCGGGGTGCTACAAGAATTGAGGGTGTTGCGGTTCATAAACTGAACCAAAAGTCTGACGCTAGAGGTCCTCCAATATTCCGCTGTTAACGGAATGTCAAGCATCGAAACTATCAAGCCGTTGATCCATACGCTCCATGTGTCCTTGGATCCCTGAAATCAAACTCTAAATACTCTAAAACCTGGAATCTAATCGACCCTTCGTCGTTGGTAGCTCATCTCTATCGTATCAGCGTTGGGTCTCACGCCGAGGTGCATGTAAAACTAAGTGCCTCGGTCCCATCATGGGCACCTCCTGCCGTGCAAGCCCGTGTCTACTCCACTAGTGACTGGATCATCCTCCTTTATGGCCTCATCATCATAATCACTACCGGGACCCGCAACATCGGTCGCGGTGTCCATGGCCTCAATGCCATCATCACTCTCCTCACCATCAACTGGTACGTCGGTCTCCTCCTTAGCATCCTCCTCAAACATCTCCTCAAACACCAACTTCCAATTGTGTTGGTCTCGGATGGTGAGCTCGCTTCTCTAAGCGATCCCCCTTGGGTTCGTCTTCTCCCAATGCATAGCAATGAAAGGAGCACCCCGTCCTTAGGGTATGAGAATACCACAGGAAATCAACTATTTGATACCAAGGGGGCGGCTGGGGCTAGAAGGGTGCAAGTTGAGAAGTCAATATCTAGGACCATATCGATATTGGTCACTAGACCTCCCACACATATGTCCCCTTTGGACTTGTTCCTTACTTTCTTCAAACTATCCGCCAAAAGAGTGACGGTGTCCGGCTTAGTGCCGGTGGCCATGCACTAAAGCAAAAACAACTCTTCCACCATTAGTTTTTGTGGGCTCTCGGATCTAGCAAACAACATCTCGCTCATCACCCTATATGTTATCTTAAATAACAAACTACAAATCATCTTGGCTTTGAAATCACCCGCAACCCATTGGTCCTCACCTCCCTCAACCAAAGCAATACTTTGCCAAAAATCTTTAGGTTTTACCGTCCTAGGGAAAGTTCCTGCACTAGCTTTCGGGAAACCGAAGAACCCACCAAATATCTCAATGGTGAAGTTGTAGGTCTTATTCACCAGCCTACATTTGACGGTTCTGTTCTTAGGGTCATGTTCAAAGGAACTCAAGAATTCCCTAGTGATTTCGTCATATGCCGGTTCTCTAGTTCCGACAAATACCGTGTTAGACTCCAACTCCGTAGGACCCGGAGTGCCACAGACTAGGACCTCACATTGGGTCCTGACCCTAACTTGACAACAAGTTCACTGGATCTTACAACAAGGCACAAATAAATATAAAACATCCTTTATAAAACAGAAAACATCAAGTATCGTAATACATACAAAACCCCACGACCGACTACAAAACATCAACAACGTATACATTTCACAACCCAAAATCCCATAACATCCTAGATGTACGGAAGTCCTCGGTGTAACGACCAGATTTTTTTCGTTACGCTTTGATAGGGTCAGAGAAGTTTAGGAAATGAATAAAAATTTAGTGAGACTAGGACATACCAGTTTATTTATGGAAGTCGTTTAACTAAGTACCTTGTTCTAAGTTTCGGAACAAAACTTATTTTAAGGGGGTACTGATGTAATATCCGGAATTTTTATTCCGTTCAATTCCGAATCAATTCGGACTTCGAGCCGTTGACGGTTCCCATTCTATTTAGTATTTCTTTCTTCACAAATTTTATCATTTTATGTAGAATTTAATTCACATAAAATGATAGAATTATATCAAACCCTAATTCTTATAATTATTTATCATTTTATGTTGAATTTAATTCACATAAAATGATAGAATTATATCAAACCCTAATTCTTATAATTAATCCTTAACGAGGACTTTAGACGAGATCATGACAAGGCTGAGACGAGACTGTGACAAAGCTGTGGTGAGACCATGACAGAGCTGAGACGAGGTCATGACAAGGCCTAGACAAGCAATTGACAAGGCCCAGACAAGCAGTTGACAAGGCCCAGACAAGCAGCTGACAAGGCCCAGCCGTGCAACAGTCAGCCCACTCCAGCCAGCCTGAATTACTTCAGTCCCGCCTGACCCAGTTGCTCCCAGCCCAAGAAAGGGACGGGCCATGCTGCTAACCCTCGCAACCAAAATCCGTGCCAGCCCAGGAAGCCCATCTCTCTTCTCCTTAGCAGCCAGTCCACGTATCTCTCCCTTGCTAGCCCTAGACGCTCCTCCCTTCCACGTAACTGCATCCCTCCCACCTTCACGTAATTACAGTCCTGGATCGACATAGTACAACCAGCACATCGTCTTCCTCTTGCACGCAGGACGGCGCTGGTGAGCCTCGCATCTCCTCTATCGTCGTGTACAAGCAACACGTGGGAGCCTTCTTGCCTGCTACACGCAACCCTAGATGGCGCCGACGAGTCTCTCCGGACGTGCAGTGCACCGCAGTCCACCAACTCCTCCAACCTTGCGGCGCAGCACACCCTGGACGCTCCTCTTGCCTGAACCCCTTTCTCCCGCTCCTGGAACCGCTGCCTTGCGTCGGATGAGGACATTCGACAGCCGTGGAGTTCAAGCCGGACACCATCAACCTGCAGAGACGTGCATCAACTGGAAGGCCGGCATCGTTGTCACCCCACAAGCCCGGTCTTCTTTGTTCCGGTAAGCCTATGTCCCCCTCACCAATCTCCTTAGTCGAACACAGGACCTAGTGTGAGAGTTTCATTTTGTGCAAATGTCTATGTACAGTCATCCATGTTTCCTTCTCATTGATCAATCCTTAACATATATATGTTGATGTGAGCATCCTTTGTGTCATCAATCCGTCCCTAACAGCCTCGGAAGATAGCTTGAAGAGCTGAGGCGTTTTTTGAGTTTTTAGAAGTGAAAAGCAGTCAACTTTGGGTCCAGATTTGAGTAAGTTATAATCCTCCTTTGCTGCTGAATTTTGGATATGTTGTATTCAGTAGTACATAGTAGATGATACTAAAATTTGGGAAGAATCGGAGTTACGGTTTGAAAGTTATGATGTTCCAAAGTGGACGTCTCATGCAGTTTTTATAAATGTGCTGAGTGTTGGGAAAAATAGCAGGTGATGCTGTTTTGTGAGATGGTTTTTAATAAGCTCTTGATCTCCGCTGGACTTAAATTTTGGATATGATATAGTTGACATATTGTTGCAGAACATATTAAAATTTGGGAGGAATCCAGCGAGTGGTTTGGGATTTATGATTTTTCAAAGATTGGGTCGTAAGCAGTTTTTCTGTTGTGCTGAAATTTCTAAGTGTTGAGGAAAAGTGCTTGTGATGCAGTTTTCTGAGATAGTTTTAAATAGGCTTTTGATCTCCTTTGCTGATAAATTTTAGATATATTATAGATAAGATTTCATAGTAGAACATACTGAAATTTGAGAGGAATCCGAGTTGCAGTTTAAGAGTTATGGCGTCCCAAAGTAGAGACCTTGAGCTGTTTTTCCAGCATTGATTTTTGACTAAGTATAGGAACATTGTAGTGTAGTAGCCAACTTTAAGGAGTTTTGTAGAAGGGATAGTTGAACAGTTTTAGGAAACTCTTGTTCCTATGAGTAGATTAGATATCATAGATAATTTAGAGATTTATTTTAGAATTTTTATAAATTTATTTTAATTTCATATTTGAAGCTGTAGTTGGATCTTAGGGACTTTTCGGGAAATAGAAAAGTGGGTAGTTTCTCTAGTTGTTACCTAAAATCATCCTAGGGAGTAGAATATGGTTAGTTAGCATCAAATAAGAATTTAAGTACGTATTCTGGGTTTTTGGAAGTTCCGGGACTAAGGGTAAAATAGTCATTTTACCATAAATTGGTACTGTATTAAATTCTGTTATAATAGGATCTACTACCTTAGAAGTCTTAGACTTCTAATTACCTAGAAAGTGTGCTGACACACTTGCCTCCTTTGACAGGCAACCGAGTTATACAGTTACAGATTAAGTTGTGATTAAGAGAGTCGAGATTTGATTTAGGTAAGTCCACGGACTTACTTAGATGGCTTCTTGTATGAGTGTAATGTGTATTAGTGGTATTTGTAAGTTATGATAAACAACGAAACCGATTAGGCCGACTTTATTATTTACGTAATTGAACCAAGTGTATGATAACGGGTCGTGACATCATCTGCCTAGCTCTTGCGAGAGTCTAGGAGGTTCCTTGCGACCAGCCCAGTCAGGTAGACGGTCAAATGCATTAGTACCATTCTGCGTTGGTAAACGGGGATAGGGGCGAGGTTTGGGAATCCCTCGTGTCACAAAATAAGTATCATTAGTAATGACATATCACCTAATTAAAGATAATAAAAGAATTGACTGTTGCATGTTGATTGTGCATGATGTGTGATTATGCTTTTACCTTTATACTTATGCATAGAATGTTAGCTAACGGTTTTATACCGCTTGTAGATGCCTTGCAGGTTAAGACAGTTGTAGAGAGATCCGGAGAGAATGATCAGCCGGGTCCACGTACTCATTTAGTTGGGGACGGGAATGTCTTCTGTTCTTCATATGCGTCGTTTTGGTATCTTTTCTTGTAAGGCTGATACATATTCTCCATGTATATATTGTTTAAAGTTTTCAAATGTTTTAAATACTTTTGTGCCTTGTTGTAAGATCCAAGTAAGATTGTTGTCAAACTAAGGTCGGAACCCATTGTGAGGTCCTAACCAGTAGCTCCCCGAGTTCTCAGAATTTGGGGTGTTACACTCGGCTGATCACTCCTCCTGATCACTCCGTAGTCTTCCTAACGTGCAAAGGATCTATAACACGGTATGAAACCGTTAGCTGACAAATCATATATAAGATAATGCACAAGCACATACACACATCAAGGCATAAATAAAACCAAGCAAGTCATCACACATTTACCCGTTTAAGTATCATTGTAACGTTATACACTCAAACCATATTTATGGTTGTGACACGAGAGGTATATCATTCTCGCCTCTGGGTCCCATAACCATATGGAGAGAATCAAGCGCACACTCCGTATACCATATGGGGTGGTTGTTCGCTCCAAACGGTGTGTGCAAGCTTTAAATTTATAACCCTAGATGTAAGCTTAAAACAAGGATGCGAACCCGCAGTGTACAAGTCAATCGTAGTAAAAAGCAAGGAATTCCAGGGGTCGATCACAGGGACTTAGTGAAACAAAGTCGGAATAGGTAAGCTTTAGCAATTACTAACCACAAAGCAATTAAAACAATCAAAGATAATAAAAGTCAATAAAGGAAATATGCAATTCTAGGGATTAAAGCATCTAGTTGTGGTTCCAACTCAAGATCTCAAGATAAGCGGACAAAGCTGAGGTTTTTGCATAGGGAAGGTATTTCTAAAGTGGATTAGATCACCGGGTAAGTCTCAGTAATCACTAATCCCAAACCGTATCTCCTATTACCTGGTAAGTCTCAAGGAATTAAGATAAAGAACTATAACCTCAAACTAACACACCATCTAAGGAAATAGAATCAACCTTTACCGGGTAAGTCTCAGGCTAACTCACAAAGATGGGATGAAAGCACACTTAAACCCCAATAAAGGATAAGCCTTTATTACCTACACTTATGATCTTAGGTAAACAAACAAAGGAATTACCGGGTAAGTCTTATCCTAAGCTTGCGTTGAACCAGGAAAGGTATAATAAGAATAGGATTTGGCAAACTCAAACACTTAACTCTTAGTTTCGGATCAGATAAGTCACCTCGGTCAGCCAAATTCCACCCCGGCCGAGATGTTCATCGACTGAGCGAGATGCTTATGGTTAAGGTAAAGACTCGAACTTTCAGGGTCCTACTGTGATTAAGATTATTCTATCATTGTTTTTCCCACAACCTTCAGCCAATCACCCTAGAATCACACAAAGAGATTAGCCACTCATCATCATGAAAGTATGAATCAAATATATGGAAAGAAAGAGAATAATTGAACAAGAAAACCTTAAGAGAAAGACTTCAATAACTGAATCAATTATCAAACCAACAAGCGTTCCTTGGATAGAAATCCAACAAGACAACAACAAAGAAGGGAATCTAAGATGATCTTACAAAAACCCTTCGAAAAGCTATAAAAGCTATAGACTTTCTTCCTTCAACCTTCAAAAAGGTTCTTCAAATCTCCCAACTGGAGTATGACTGTAGCGGATCTTCGATGTATGCAGCGTGTATAGCATGATAGTGGATGTATGCAGGATGTATAGAATGATATGGATTTGTGGAAAATCCAACCCTTTTATAGGAAAATTACTCTCAAAAGATAAGATATCTTAGAAAGATCTCTTCCCATAAAAATAGGTAAAATATATGATCTATCATATCTTCTTCCTTCCAAGAGCCAAGACCAAAAATATAAGATCCTCTTTCCAAAGATAAAAGATCTCAGCCAAGAATAAAATATTCTCGCCGCGTCCCAAGTGTTCGCCTCGGTCGAGTCGACTCCTCTGGATCACCTCGGTCGAGGTGACTCTATAGTCAACCGAGGTGAATCACAACTGAATGTGAAATCTCTCAAATCTGGTCCAAAGTGAATCTTTAATCCATGGCTATGCTTCCTGGATGTTTCCTTATGTTCTTGAATGTAGCTCCAATGACTCCATAGCTCCTTTTGCTCCTTTTTGATGCAAAACATGCCATTTTACCTACGATTACAATGAAACTAGGTGTAGACCTCGATTCCCGCAAAGGTAGATGAAATGGTAATATAATCACATAATATACATACAAACATGCAGATTATTGAAGATAAAACGTCTAAACAAACCCCAAAATATAGACAATAATTCATGCTATCAAAATACCCCATACTTAGCCTTTGCTTGTCCCCAAGCAAGTTCCGCATATAAAATACAAGATAGAATGGATTATAAGTCATAAAGATCAATGAAAAAGTCTTTCAAAAACATCTTTATGGTGTGCTACAATCATATATCACTCTAAGAGAATATTTCATGGAATTTAAAATCAAAATATGATCAAAATATTTTATAAATATAAGAAAGTTATTCATCTTTGCATAAAATCGTAGAATGCATAATAAATCATAATTATCGAAATTAATCATGTATAATCCAGTTTAAACCACTAAGTCAATCAACAAGCTCGAGGTCTCAAGGGCTTCCCAAAAGAAAGGTCAAGAAACGTGTAGGGTAGGGTTGTATATGAGGTAATGTGGTGCTAGAATCCGGGAAAAGGACATCACTTCACTTTCACTTTGACTTTCAACATCTTCCACCAATAAGCTTTGCTTATGTCACACTTTTTTCTTTTTTACTTTACTTTTTGGGATGCATGGACAGAGGTGCACAATAACCGAAGCCTAGGAAATCAGCAATCATCAATTTCTTGAGATGCATCAAACCCTTGATGCACATACCATGACCCGTTAGGAATATCGCTCAATCCGACTTTGGCAAGACACAAACACCCGGCTATGTGAATGGTGCCGAGTTACTCATCATCATGATTGACTTCCCCAAACCTATTTATTGCTTTCTAACACTTTCACTTCCAGCCAACTTCTCAACTTTTACTTCACTTGCTTTCACCACTTTGCTTGCTTCCAAATTCCCGGATAGGTAAAGGGAGGCAAAAATGTATATGAGGGGCTAAGCATGATCAAGAAGAAGAAGAGAGAAGAATGAATTGCCTTGGTCTTTCCAGGAAGAAAGTGAGAGAACTTATCTTGTGGCGTCAACCTTCAAATTCAACATAATTTGGATAAAAACAAAGTATTAAACATGCCAAAAATTTCAAACAAAGCATTTAGCAACTTAAACATATCATAAAACCTTTCAAACACATAAAGATTTCAAAACCAGTCAGCAACAAGATCTTCACTGAGATCATATCCAGATAAGAAGCACAAAACGTTTCGAAAACTATCAGTTAAACCACCTCGGTCGAGGTGTTCTAGGTCAACCGAGGTGAAGTACCTCGTTCGGCCAGACCTGCCCCGGTCGAGGTCAAAAAAAAAAAATTTTCTAAACCAGTTTTTGACGTTTTCTCAATCAAATAACCTGTATGTATGCATGCAATCTCAAATAAAACCATAGAAGCAAAATGAAGACTAAATATCCGATAATGTCGAGTCATACATCACATAAGTCATACAATACATAAACACCCCATACTTGGGATACACTGTCCCAGTGAGTCAAAATAAGTCTAAGGAAAATAAAGTACTCACCGGACATAAAGCTGAGCTGCATAATAAATACGAAAGAAAATCCTGAAAGCTCTCAATAATCCTGATCCGGTGGTGGTGGTGGTGGCATGTACGGATACTGGGATGGGTCAAACGGATAACCCATAGTCTGCTGAAACTGGATCTCCATCATCCGACGCTGATAGTGCTGGCTCTCTAGCATCTGATGAGTCCAGCGGTCGATCTGTCGGTGCTGGGCGGCAAATCTCTCATCGATGTCCACAGTAAGGGCAGCATAAGAATCTATCATCTGATCCGTCAGATCATCGATCCGACGGTGAGCCTCTGGATCTCTATGTCGGCGCACCCTACGCCTAGCAGGTCGGACTGGTGATGCAGCCGGCGCGGTCTCAGTATCGTCATCGTCTAAGTCAATGACCGTCGCACTCGTCCCAACAGTATCGGTCCCTGTATCCATAGGAACTCCACCATCCCTATCATCATCAACAGTCTCCTCCTCCACCTCATCCTCCTCAGCTGGTGCAGCTGCTGCCTCTCTAGCATCCTCCATCAAAGGGATCCAAGCAGTCTGCTAGTAGTGAGGATTATAAACTGAGAACTGGGGTGACCATCTGATCCCCTGTGGTGTGGTCGGCTCCCATGGCATAGCTACATACAGTGTAGTGAGTCCTCGGGGAACTAGAATCCGCCGAGTGATCATCTCCTGAAGTCCTAGCGGCTTGGCAGCCGCCACCATGGTACATGCGCTGAGATCCATATCCTGATAGCTCGCAATATGGGACACGATGCCCCCGTAGCAGATATCCCCCTTCGCCTTGGCCTTGATCTTGTGCAGATCCTCTGCCAACATCAAGCCAAAGTCTGGGATCCCTCTAGTCACCATGCAATAAAGGCTGAAAAGCTCCCCCTGTCGGACCTTCTACGGCGTCTCAGTACGCGCCAGAAGTGTCTCACTGAAAATCCGGTGAGCTAACCTAAAGGCTAGGTGAAAAATAATGCGCTCCCTGGAGTCTCCAAGGCACCATCTGTCTGCGTGCTCAACAACGTGAGCAATCTGACCCCAGAACTCCCTAGCTAAAACTCGTGAGGGAAAATCTACAGCAGTCGGAGCCGGGAAACCAAAGATGTCTCTCCAGTACTCTAAGGGAACTAAGAAGTTCCGGTTCATCAACCGGTACTTCACAGAACGCTCTGTGGGAAGGTAGGTGAAGGAGCTAATGAACTCCAAGGTAGGCTCTAAATATGCAGGTGCGCGGATCTCAGTAAACTGATCTAGCCCTACCATCGAAATCATCCGCCTCAAATCTCCATCCACATGGAGACAATCAAAAGCTGAAATGTCCAGGAAGCGCGGTGCAATCACTAGACGGGCGGCAATGCGGTCATAGTCGTCCTGGTGTCTCTCGTGGATCACCGGTCTATAAGGTCTAGAGGAAGATGCAGAAGGGAAAGGAGAGGATCTATCCCTCAGGACAAGCTGTCTATCTGAAGTCATCTCTCAACAGACTCTGTCAGATCACCTCGGTCAGCCTGACATAACTCAAGAACACCTCGGCCGAGGCACAGAACGACTGGACCGAGGCGAATAACTGCGCGACCAATTTCTTCAAAGATCCAGTTCTTTTCCCCTAAAATCACTACAACTGGTTCCTATGGGGTACTTAATCTGTTTCTCAGCAAATGCAGGGGCAACCAAAGCCCAATTCGAAGCAAAACAGTGAAGAGAACGAGATTAGGTTTTTTTTTTTTTTTTTTTTTTTTTCTTTCTGATTTTACCTCTAATCGGTCGAGTCGGTTTGTTTTTCTCGCAAATTGACGCTTGCACTGGAATCCTCTATCCTTTCTTTGCAATTTGGAAGCAAGAATCGTTGAAAACGAGCGAAGAACGGCAAAGCGAGGCGAGGAGGCTGCCGCGGTCGAGGAGAGGGTAAAGGAGGAGAGAGAATTTCAGCCCCCCTTTTATACCCTTTTCTGGAACTGCTGTCACCTCGGTCGAGGTGGTCTCGACTGGACCGAGGTGGTACGGACCGAGGTGGTTCTTCAGAGACCCTAGTCGCCTTGGTTGCTCAAGAATCATCTCGGTCGAGGTGCTTTGACAACAACCGAGATGTGCCTCAGTCAAACTTCGTCTTCTCAAATTCTCAAACTTCTGTCCTTCCAGTTATGCTCCTGGTTTGTACTCCTTCCTTAGATGTCACCTGTTGTCTGTCTAGGACGCCAAAAACAAAGCGAAGCAAAGCAAAAGCAAACTAACTAAGCTAGACTAGAAAAAGGGAAAAGAAAGCAATACCTTGGGTTGCCTCCCAAGAAGCGCTTGATTTAAGGTCGCTAGCTGGACCATAATGCGTCTCTATACGTGATGGGAGGTGCCCTCACCCCATACTTCACCTACATCGTGGGGTGAAGTAAGTAAGTCTATCAAACGCTCCAACAAGTGTAAGTGCTCATCGGGGAGTGAATCGTCTATGGGTGGGTCGTCCTTCTCGCGTGAAGATGCAGGTAGCCGGCTGAGGTGATCCGCAACAGAATTTTCGGATCCCTTCTTATCGCGGATCTCTAAGTCAAACTCTTGAAGCAAGAGAATCCATCGAATAAGGCGTGGCTTGGCATCTTTTTTAGCAAGCAAGTAATGGATGGCTGCATGGTCGGTGTAGACAATGACTTTCGCCCCTACTAAGTAGGAGCGAAACTTCTCGAAAGCATATACAACCGCCAATAACTCCTTCTCGGTGGTAGCGTAGTTGTGCTGGGCTACATCTAGCGTCTTGCTAGCGTAGTAAATGGCGGTGGTCCGGCCATCCTTCTTTTGTCCAAGCACCGCTCCTATGGCTACATCACTAGCATCACACATGATCTCGAAGGGCAAGGTCCAATCCGGAGGTTGGATAATGGGAGCGGAGATCAATGCTTCCTTAATCCTGTAAAATGCATCAAGACACTCCTGCGAAAACTCAAAAACAACATCTTTATTCAAGAGGTTAGTTAGAGGTTTAGAAATCTTAGAGAAGTCCTTGATGAATCTCCTGTAGAAACCTGCATGCCCGAGAAAACTCCTCACACCTTTAACAGAACAAGGGGGAGGGAGTTTCTCAATAGTCTCGATCTTAGAGCGATCGACCTTAATACCTCGATTAGAAACGAGGTGTCCTAGCACAATGCGTTCATTAACCATAAAATGACACTTCTCCCGGTTCAAGACACGATTAGTGTCCTCACATCTTTGTAGCACTAGAGAGAGGTTAGATAGGCAATCATCAAAAGAGGAACCATATACTGAAAAATCATCCATAAATACCTCCGTGATCTCCTCTATGTACTCGGAAAAGATAGCCATCATGCATCGCTAGAAGGTAGTGGGTGCATTGTGATGACATGAATTATGACCTATTTTTAGGCATGTATTTATATAGATTTTCCTTTTATTTTGCATGCATAGACATACATTCATGGCATTTATGGTTATATTTACCTACTTTGTAAGAATAGAGGTCTACACAGAGTTTTATTGCATTTGTAGGTAATTTGGCGAATTATGGAGCAAAATGGCACATTTAAGGATTAAGCCTTGAAGCGGGACAAAAAGGAGCATAAAAGGAATTTAGGACGCGCCAAAGTATTCTCTGATACCGTCGGACGCGACCCAAAGTATTCTCTGATACCGTCTGACGCGCCAAAGTATTTTCTGATACCTCATGACGCGGCCCAGAGTGACGCGGCCCAAAGTATTCTCTGATACCATCTGACGCTCCAAAGTATTCTCTGATACCGTCAGACGCGGTCCAAAGTATCTTCTGATACCAGCGGATTCGACTTCTTTTCAGCCCAAATATTTAGGGTTTTATCTTTAAACCCTAGGTTTATCCCTATATAAATCGAAGAGCCTTCAACATTGAAAGGGAGTCAAAACCTCCAAAGAGAGTGAATTTCTCCGGACGACGGTGACAGCCCCGGACTTGGAGTTAAATTCTCCAAAGGATACTTAGAGAGACAGACTTGGAGATCTTGCTATTTGGAGGGAAGATTTGGGGAAGGATGCACTCCCCTTTTTGCGAAGTTGGAAGATTTTAGGGTTTCATTTGAAGACGAATTGACATCCCGTTCTTCTTTGTTCCTTGAGATTTGTGAGAGATTCTTATTTTATCCTACATCTATTGAACGCAAGTTACGTTTGAGTTTTATTTACATTGGTTTTGTGTTTGTTATTAAGATTTCAAGGTTTTACCTTTTCTCCCTTTCATTTTTAATTATTGATATCATAATGATGATTATTGGCTAAAACCCTTTAGCAATTCTAAGGTGAAGGGTTGATAATTGTGGCTTAGATAATGATAGATCGATTGTAAATTGATTGGACCCTGAGAGTTAGAGAAATATCGTCGACACCCTAAATCACGGCCTGTTCTTAGGTTTCCACGGCCGTGATTCTCAAGAACTACCCGTGATTTACTTCAGTTTACGAACCTTGCTTTTACTTTAATCCAAAGTTAAAGATTTGCTTTAACTTAGTTTAGACTTGTCTTTTCTAGGTGGTAGTGAAGCCTCAACAACCTCTACCTCGATTATGAGTGTCACAACCTTAATCGGTTAAGTTAGTTTTGACCTTTGGATTACAAGTTTGGGTATTTGACATTAATTCTTGCCTTTAGAATCTTTCTATATTGAAGCCTCAACAACCTGTATAGAGAGTTTCTTATAGGTGAGTCATATAAGGTTTTTGGAACTTCACCGTACGATTACCTTACATTAGCATACCTTTGCATATCTCAACTCTGTCTTTATATCATTTAGTATATCTTGAATCGATTGCCATAATTAGATACCTGGATCTTTAGGGTTGCTGTTTTGCCAACTCAAGATCTCAAGATAAGCGGACAAAGCTGAGGTTTTTGCATAGGGAAGGTATTTCTAAAGTGGATTAGATCACCGGGTAAGTCTCAGTAATCACTAATCCCAAACCGTAACTCCTATTACCTGGTAAGTCTCAAGGAATTAAGATAAAGAACTATAACCTCAAACTAACACACCATCTAAGGAAATAGAATCAACCTTTACCGGGTAAGTCTCAGGCTAACTCACAAAGATGGGATGAAAGCACACTTAAACCCCAATAAAGGATAAACCTTTATTACCTACACTTATGATCTTAGGTAAACAAACAAAGGAATTACCGGGTAAGTCTTATCCTAAGCTTGCGTTGAACCAGGAAAGGTATAATAAGAATAGGATTTGGCAAACTCAAACACTTAACTCTTAGTTTCGGATCAGATAAGTCACCTCGGTCAGCCAAATTCCACCCCGGCCGAGATGTTCATCGACTGAGCGAGATGCTTATGGTTAAGGTAAAGACTCGAACTTTCAGGGTCCTACTGTGATTAAGATTATTCTATCATTGTTTTTCCCACAACCTTCAGCCAATCACCCTAGAATCACACAAAGAGATTAGCCACTCATCATCATGAAAGTATGAATCAAATATATGGAAAGAAAGAGAATAATTGAACAAGAAAACCTTAAGAGAAAGACTTCAATAACTGAATCAATTATCAAACCAACAAGCGTTCCTTGGATAGAAATCCAACAAGACAACAACAAAGAAGGGAATCTAAGATGATCTTACAAAAACCCTTCGAAAAGCTATAAAAGCTATAGACTTTCTTCCTTCAACCTTCAAAAAGGTTCTTCAAATCTCCCAACTGGAGTATGACTGTAGCGGATCTTCGATGTATGCAGCGTGTATAGCATGATAGTGGATGTATGCAGGATGTATAGAATGATATGGATTTGTGGAAAATCCAACCCTTTTATAGGAAAATTACTCTCAAAAGATAAGATATCTTAGAAAGATCTCTTCCCATAAAAATAGGTAAAATATATGATCTATCATATCTTCTTCCTTCCAAGAGCCAAGACCAAAAATATAAGATCCTCTTTCCAAAGATAAAAGATCTCAGCCAAGAATAAAATATTCTCGCCGCGTCCCAAGTGTTCGCCTCGGTCGAGTCGACTCCTCTGGATCACCTCGGTCGAGGTGACTCTATAGTCAACCGAGGTGAATCACAACTGAATGTGAAATCTCTCAAATCTGGTCCAAAGTGAATCTTTAATCCATGGCTATGCTTCCTGGATGTTTCCTTATGTTCTTGAATGTAGCTCCAATGACTCCATAGCTCCTTTTGCTCCTTTTTGATGCAAAACATGCCATTTTACCTACGATTACAATGAAACTAGGTGTAGACCTCGATTCCCGCAAAGGTAGATGAAATGGTAATATAATCACATAATATACATACAAACATGCAGATTATTGAAGATAAAACGTCTAAACAAACCCCAAAATATAGACAATAATTCATGCTATCAAAATACCCCATACTTAGCCTTTGCTTGTCCCCAAGCAAGTTCCGCATATAAAATACAAGATAGAATGGATTATAAGTCATAAAGATCAATGAAAAAGTCTTTCAAAAACATCTTTATGGTGTGCTACAATCATATATCACTCTAAGAGAATATTTCATGGAATTTAAAATCAAAATATGATCAAAATATTTTATAAATATAAGAAAGTTATTCATCTTTGCATAAAATCGTAGAATGCATAATAAATCATAATTATCGAAATTAATCATGTATAATCCAGTTTAAACCACTAAGTCAATCAACAAGCTCGAGGTCTCAAGGGCTTCCCAAAAGAAAGGTCAAGAAACGTGTAGGGTAGGGTTGTATATGAGGTAATGTGGTGCTAGAATCCGGGAAAAGGACATCACTTCACTTTCACTTTGACTTTCAACATCTTCCACCAATAAGCTTTGCTTATGTCACACTTTTTTCTTTTTTACTTTACTTTTTGGGATGCATGGACAGAGGTGCACAATAACCGAAGCCTAGGAAATCAGCAATCATCAATTTCTTGAGATGCATCAAACCCTTGATGCACATACCATGACCCGTTAGGAATATCGCTCAATCCGACTTTGGCAAGACACAAACACCCGGCTATGTGAATGGTGCCGAGTTACTCATCATCATGATTGACTTCCCCAAACCTATTTATTGCTTTCTAACACTTTCACTTCCAGCCAACTTCTCAACTTTTACTTCACTTGCTTTCACCACTTTGCTTGCTTCCAAATTCCCGGATAGGTAAAGGGAGGCAAAAATGTATATGAGGGGCTAAGCATGATCAAGAAGAAGAAGAGAGAAGAATGAATTGCCTTGGTCTTTCCAGGAAGAAAGTGAGAGAACTTATCTTGTGGCGTCAACCTTCAAATTCAACATAATTTGGATAAAAACAAAGTATTAAACATGCCAAAAATTTCAAACAAAGCATTTAGCAACTTAAACATATCATAAAACCTTTCAAACACATAAAGATTTCAAAACCAGTCAGCAACAAGATCTTCACTGAGATCATATCCAGATAAGAAGCACAAAACGTTTCGAAAACTATCAGTTAAACCACCTCGGTCGAGGTGTTCTAGGTCAACCGAGGTGAAGTACCTCGTTCGGCCAGACCTGCCCCGGTCGAGGTCAAAAAAAAAAAATTTTCTAAACCAGTTTTTGACGTTTTCTCAATCAAATAACCTGTATGTATGCATGCAATCTCAAATAAAACCATAGAAGCAAAATGAAGACTAAATATCCGATAATGTCGAGTCATACATCACATAAGTCATACAATACATAAACACCCCATACTTGGGATACACTGTCCCAGTGAGTCAAAATAAGTCTAAGGAAAATAAAGTACTCACCGGACATAAAGCTGAGCTGCATAATAAATACGAAAGAAAATCCTGAAAGCTCTCAATAATCCTGATCCGGTGGTGGTGGTGGTGGCATGTACGGATACTGGGATGGGTCAAACGGATAACCCATAGTCTGCTGAAACTGGATCTCCATCATCCGACGCTGATAGTGCTGGCTCTCTAGCATCTGATGAGTCCAGCGGTCGATCTGTCGGTGCTGGGCGGCAAATCTCTCATCGATGTCCACAGTAAGGGCAGCATAAGAATCTATCATCTGATCCGTCAGATCATCGATCCGACGGTGAGCCTCTGGATCTCTATGTCGGCGCACCCTACGCCTAGCAGGTCGGACTGGTGATGCAGCCGGCGCGGTCTCAGTATCGTCATCGTCTAAGTCAATGACCGTCGCACTCGTCCCAACAGTATCGGTCCCTGTATCCATAGGAACTCCACCATCCCTATCATCATCAGCAGTCTCCTCCTCCACCTCATCCTCCTCAGCTGGTGCAGCTGCTGCCTCTCTAGCATCCTCCATCAAAGGGATCCAAGCAGTCTGCTAGTACTGAGGATTATAAACTGAGAACTGGGGTGACCATCTGATCCCCTGTGGTGTGGTCGGCTCCCATGGCATAGCTACATACAGTGTAGTGAGTCCTCGGGGAACTAGAATCCGCCGAGTGATCATCTCCTGAAGTCCTAGCGGCTTGGCAGCCGCCACCATGGTACATGCGCTGAGATCCATATCCTGATAGCTCGCAATATGGGACACGATGCCCCCGTAGCAGATATCCCCCTTCGCCTTGGCCTTGATCTTGTGCAGATCCTCTGCCAACATCAAGCCAAAGTCTGGGATCCCTCTAGTCACCATGCAATAAAGGCTGAAAAGCTCCCCCTGTCGGACCTTCTACGGCGTCTCAGTACGCGCCAGAAGTGTCTCACTGAAAATCCGGTGAGCTAACCTAAAGGCTAGGTGAAAAATAATGCGCTCCCTGGAGTCTCCAAGGCACCATCTGTCTGCGTGCTCAACAACGTGAGCAATCTGACCCCAGAACTCCCTAGCTAAAACTCGTGAGGGAAAATCTACAGCAGTCGGAGCCGGGAAACCAAAGATGTCTCTCCAGTACTCTAAGGGAACTAAGAAGTTCCGGTTCATCAACCGGTACTTCACAGAACGCTCTGTGGGAAGGTAGGTGAAGGAGCTAATGAACTCCAAGGTAGGCTCTAAATATGCAGGTGCGCGGATCTCAGTAAACTGATCTAGCCCTACCATCGAAATCATCCGCCTCAAATCTCCATCCACATGGAGACAATCAAAAGCTGAAATGTCCAGGAAGCGTGGTGCAATCACTAGACGGGCGGCAATGCGGTCATAGTCGTCCTGGTGTCTCTCGTGGATCACCGGTCTATAAGGTCTAGAGGAAGATGCAGAAGGGAAAGGAGAGGATCTGTCCCTCAGGACAAGCTGTCTATCTGAAGTCATCTCTCAACAGACTCTGTCAGATCACCTCGGTCAGCCTGACATAACTCAAGAACACCTCGGCCGAGGCACAGAACGACTGGACCGAGGCGAATAACTGCGCGACCAATTTCTTCAAAGATCCAGTTCTTTTCCCCTAAAATCACTACAACTGGTTCCTATGGGGTACTTAATCTGTTTCTCAGCAAATGCAGGGGCAACCAAAGCCCAATTCGAAGCAAAACAGTGAAGAGAACGAGATTAGGTTTTTTTTTTTTTTTTTTTTTTTTTTCTTTCTGATTTTACCTCTAATCGGTCGAGTCGGTTTGTTTTTCTCGCAAATTGACGCTTGCACTGGAATCCTCTATCCTTTCTTTGCAATTTGGAAGCAAGAATCGTTGAAAACGAGCGAAGAACGGCAAAGCGAGGCGAGGAGGCTGCCGCGGTCGAGGAGAGGGTAAAGGAGGAGAGAGAATTTCAGCCCCCCTTTTATACCCTTTTCTGGAACTGCTGTCACCTCGGTCGAGGTGGTCTCGACTGGACCGAGGTGGTACGGACCGAGGTGGTTCTTCAGAGACCCTAGTCGCCTTGGTTGCTCAAGAATCATCTCGGTCGAGGTGCTTTGACAACAACCGAGATGTGCCTCAGTCAAACTTCGTCTTCTCAAATTCTCAAACTTCTGTCCTTCCAGTTATGCTCCTGGTTTGTACTCCTTCCTTAGATGTCACCTGTTGTCTGTCTAGGACGCCAAAAACAAAGCGAAGCAAAGCAAAAGCAAACTAACTAAGCTAGACTAGAAAAAGGGAAAAGAAAGCAATACCTTGGGTTGCCTCCCAAGAAGCGCTTGATTTAAGGTCGCTAGCTGGACCATAATGCGTCTCTATACGTGATGGGAGGTGCCCTCACCCCATACTTCACCTACATCGTGGGGTGAAGTAAGTAAGTCTATCAAACGCTCCAACAAGTGTAAGTGCTCATCGGGGAGTGAATCGTCTATGGGTGGGTCGTCCTTCTCGCGTGAAGATGCAGGTAGCCGGCTGAGGTGATCCGCAACAGAATTTTCGGATCCCTTCTTATCGCGGATCTCTAAGTCAAACTCTTGAAGCAAGAGAATCCATCGAATAAGGCGTGGCTTGGCATCTTTTTTAGCAAGCAAGTAATGGATGGCTGCATGGTCGGTGTAGACAATGACTTTCGCCCCTACTAAGTAGGAGCGAAACTTCTCGAAAGCATATACAACCGCCAATAACTCCTTCTCGGTGGTAGCGTAGTTGTGCTGGGCTACATCTAGCGTCTTGCTAGCGTAGTAAATGGCGGTGGTCCGGCCATCCTTCTTTTGTCCAAGCACCGCTCCTATGGCTACATCACTAGCATCACACATGATCTCGAAGGGCAAGGTCCAATCCGGAGGTTGGATAATGGGAGCGGAGATCAATGCTTCCTTAATCCTGTAAAATGCATCAAGACACTCCTGCGAAAACTCAAAAACAACATCTTTATTCAAGAGGTTAGTTAGAGGTTTAGAAATCTTAGAGAAGTCCTTGATGAATCTCCTGTAGAAACCTGCATGCCCGAGAAAACTCCTCACACCTTTAACAGAACAAGGGGGAGGGAGTTTCTCAATAGTCTCGATCTTAGAGCGATCGACCTTAATACCTCGATTAGAAACGAGGTGTCCTAGCACAATGCCTTCATTAACCATAAAATGACACTTCTCCCGGTTCAAGACACGATTAGTGTCCTCACATCTTTGTAGCACTAGAGAGAGGTTAGATAGGCAATCATCAAAAGAGGAACCATATACTGAAAAATCATCCATAAATACCTCCGTGATCTCCTCTATGTACTCGGAAAAGATAGCCATCATGCATCGCTAGAAGGTAGTGGGTGCATTGTGATGACATGAATTATGACCTATTTTTAGGCATGTATTTATATAGATTTTCCTTTTATTTTGCATGCATAGACATACATTCATGGCATTTATGGTTATATTTACCTACTTTGTAAGAATAGAGGTCTACACAGAGTTTTATTGCATTTGTAGGTAATTTGGCGAATTATGGAGCAAAATGGCACATTTAAGGATTAAGCCTTGAAGCGGGACAAAAAGGAGCATAAAAGGAATTTAGGACGCGCCAAAGTATTCTCTGATACCGTCGGACGCGACCCAAAGTATTCTCTGATACCGTCTGACGCGCCAAAGTATTTTCTGATACCTCATGACGCGGCCCAGAGTGACGCGGCCCAAAGTATTCTCTGATACCATCTGACGCTCCAAAGTATTCTCTGATACCGTCAGACGCGGCCCAAAGTATCTTCTGATACCAGCGGATTCGACTTCTTTTCAGCCCAAATATTTAGGGTTTTATCTTTAAACCCTAGGTTTATCCCTATATAAATCGAAGAGCCTTCAACATTGAAAGGGAGTCAAAACCTCCAAAGAGAGTGAATTTCTCCGGACGACGGTGACAGCCCCGGACTTGGAGTTAAATTCTCCAAAGGATACTTAGAGAGACAGACTTGGAGATCTTGCTATTTGGAGGGAAGATTTGGGGAAGGACGCACTCCCCTTTTTGCGAAGTTGGAAGATTTTAGGGTTTCATTTGAAGACGAATTGACATCCCGTTCTTCTTTGTTCCTTGAGATTTGTGAGAGATTCTTATTTTATCCTACATCTATTGAACGCAAGTTACGTTTGAGTTTTATTTACATTGGTTTTGTGTTTGTTATTAAGATTTCAAGGTTTTACCTTTTCTCCCTTTCATTTTTAATTATTGATATCATAATGATGATTATTGGCTAAAACCCTTTAGCAATTCTAAGGTGAAGGGTTGATAATTGTGGCTTAGATAATGATAGATCGATTGTAAATTGATTGGACCCTGAGAGTTAGAGAAATATCGTCGACACCCTAAATCACGGCCTGTTCTTAGGTTTCCACGGCCGTGATTCTCAAGAACTACCCGTGATTTACTTCAGTTTACGAACCTTGCTTTTACTTTAATCCAAAGTTAAAGATTTGCTTTAACTTAGTTTAGACTTGTCTTTTCTAGGTGGTAGTGAAGCCTCAACAACCTCTACCTCGATTATGAGTGTCACAACCTTAATCGGTTAAGTTAGTTTTGACCTTTGGATTACAAGTTTGGGTATTTGACATTAATTCTTGCCTTTAGAATCTTTCTATATTGAAGCCTCAACAACCTGTATAGAGAGTTTCTTATAGGTGAGTCATATAAGGTTTTTGGAACTTCACCGTACGATTACCTTACATTAGCATACCTTTGCATATCTCAACTCTGTCTTTATATCATTTAGTATATCTTGAATCGATTGCCACAATTAGATACCTGGATCTTTAGGGTTGCTGTTTTGCCAACTCAAGATCTCAAGATAAGCGGACAAAGCTGAGGTTTTTGCATAGGGAAGGTATTTCTAAAGTGGATTAGATCACCGGGTAAGTCTCAGTAATCACTAATCCCAAACCGTAACTCCTATTACCTGGTAAGTCTCAAGGAATTAAGATAAAGAACTATAACCTCAAACTAACACACCATCTAAGGAAATAGAATCAACCTTTACCGGGTAAGTCTCAGGCTAACTCACAAAGATGGGATGAAAGCACACTTAAACCCCAATAAAGGATAAACCTTTATTACCTACACTTATGATCTTAGGTAAACAAACAAAGGAATTACCGGGTAAGTCTCATCCTAAGCTTGCGTTGAACCAGGAAAGGTATAATAAGAATAGGATTTGGCAAACTCAAACACTTAACTCTTAGTTTCGGATCAGATAAGTCACCTCGGTCAGCCAAATTCCACCCCGGCCGAGATGTTCATCGACTGAGCGAGATGCTTATGGTTAAGGTAAAGACTCGAACTTTCAGGGTCCTACTGTGATTAAGATTATTCTATCATTGTTTTTCCCACAACCTTCAGCCAATCACCCTAGAATCACACAAAGAGATTAGCCACTCATCATCATGAAAGTATGAATCAAATATATGGAAAGAAAGAGAATAATTGAACAAGAAAACCTTAAGAGAAAGACTTCAATAACTGAATCAATTATCAAACCAACAAGCGTTCCTTGGATAGAAATCCAACAAGACAACAACAAAGAAGGGAATCTAAGATGATCTTACAAAAACCCTTCGAAAAGCTATAAAAGCTATAGACTTTCTTCCTTCAACCTTCAAAAAGGTTCTTCAAATCTCCCAACTGGAGTATGACTGTAGCGGATCTTCGATGTACGCAGCGTGTATAGCATGATAGTGGATGTATGCAGGATGTATAAAATGATATGGATTTGTGGAAAATCCAACCCTTTTATAGGAAAATTACTCTCAAAAGATAAGATATCTTAGAAAGATCTCTTCCCATAAAAATAGGTAAAATATATGATCTATCATATCTTCTTCCTTCCAAGAGCCAAGACCAAAAATATAAGATCCTCTTTCCAAAGATAAAAGATCTCAGCCAAGAATAAAATATTCTCGCCGCGTCCCAAGTGTTCGCCTCGGTCGAGTCGACTCCTCTGGATCACCTCGGTCGAGGTGACTCTATAGTCAACCGAGGTGAATCACAACTGAATGTGAAATCTCTCAAATCTGGTCCAAAGTGAATCTTTAATCCGTGGCTATGCTTCCTGGATGTTTCCTTATGTTCTTGAATGTAGCTCCAATGACTCCATAGCTCCTTTTGCTCCTTTTTGATGCAAAACATGCCATTTTACCTACGATTACAATGAAACTAGGTGTAGACCTCGATTCCCGCAAAGGTAGATGAAATGGTAATATAATCACATAATATACATACAAACATGCAGATTATTGAAGATAAAACGTCTAAACAAACCCCAAAATATAGACAATAATTCATGCTATCAAAATACCCCATACTTAGCCTTTGCTTGTCCCCAAGCAAGTTCCGCATATAAAATACAAGATAGAATGGATTATAAGTCATAAAGATCAATGAAAAAGTCTTTCAAAAACATCTTTATGGTGTGCTACAATCATATATCACTCTAAGAGAATATTTCATGGAATTTAAAATCAAAATATGATCAAAATATTTTATAAATATAAGAAAGTTATTCATCTTTGCATAAAATCGTAGAATGCATAATAAATCATAATTATCGAAATTAATCATGTATAATCCAGTTTAAACCACTAAGTCAATCAACAAGCTCGAGGTCTCAAGGGCTTCCCAAAAGAAAGGTCAAGAAACGTGTAGGGTAGGGTTGTATATGAGGTAATGTGGTGCTAGAATCCGGGAAAAGGACATCACTTCACTTTCACTTTGACTTTCAACATCTTCCACCAATAAGCTTTACTTATGTCACACTTTTTTCTTTTTTACTTTACTTTTTGGGATGCATGGACAGAGGTGCACAATAACCGAAGCCTAGGAAATCAGCAATCATCAATTTCTTGAGATGCATCAAACCCTTGATGCACATACCATGACCCGTTAGGAATATCGCTCAATCCGACTTTGGCAAGACACAAACACCCGGCTATGTGAATGGTGCCGAGTTACTCATCATCATGATTGACTTCCCCAAACCTATTTATTGCTTTCTAACACTTTCACTTCCAGCCAACTTCTCAACTTTTACTTCACTTGCTTTCACCACTTTGCTTGCTTCCAAATTCCCGGATAGGTAAAGGGAGGCAAAAATGTATATGAGGGGCTAAGCATGATCAAGAAGAAGAAGAGAGAAGAATGAATTGCCTTGGTCTTTCCAGGAAGAAAGTGAGAGAACTTATCTTGTGGCGTCAACCTTCAAATTCAACATAATTTGGATAAAAACAAAGTATTAAACATGCCAAAAATTTCAAACAAAGCATTTAGCAACTTAAACATATCATAAAACCTTTCAAACACATAAAGATTTCAAAACCAGTCAGCAACAAGATCTTCACTGAGATCATATCCAGATAAGAAGCACAAAACGTTTCGAAAACTATCAGTTAAACCACCTCGGTCGAGGTGTTCTAGGTCAACCGAGGTGAAGTACCTCGTTCGGCCAGACCTGCCCCGGTCGAGGTCAAAAAAAAAAAATTTTCTAAACCAGTTTTTGACGTTTTCTCAATCAAATAACCTGTATGTATGCATGCAATCTCAAATAAAACCATAGAAGCAAAATGAAGACTAAATATCCGATAATGTCGAGTCATACATCACATAAGTCATACAATACATAAACACCCCATACTTGGGATACACTGTCCCAGTGAGTCAAAATAAGTCTAAGGAAAATAAAGTACTCACCGGACATAAAGCTGAGCTGCATAATAAATACGAAAGAAAATCCTGAAAGCTCTCAATAATCCTGATCCGGTGGTGGTGGTGGTGGCATGTACGGATACTGGGATGGGTCAAACGGATAACCCATAGTCTGCTGAAACTGGATCTCCATCATCCGACGCTGATAGTGCTGGCTCTCTAGCATCTGATGAGTCCAGCGGTCGATCTGTCGGTGCTGGGCGGCAAATCTCTCATCGATGTCCACAGTAAGGGCAGCATAAGAATCTATCATCTGATCCGTCAGATCATCGATCCGACGGTGAGCCTCTGGATCTCTATGTCGGCGCACCCTACGCCTAGCAGGTCGGACTGGTGATGCAGCCGGCGCGGTCTCAGTATCGTCATCGTCTAAGTCAATGACCGTCGCACTCGTCCCAACAGTATCGGTCCCTGTATCCATAGGAACTCCACCATCCCTATCATCATCAGCAGTCTCCTCCTCCACCTCATCCTCCTCAGCTGGTGCAGCTGCTGCCTCTCTAGCATCCTCCATCAAAGGGATCCAAGCAGTCTGCTAGTAGTGAGGATTATAAACTGAGAACTGGGGTGACCATCTGATCCCCTGTGGTGTGGTCGGCTCCCATGGCATAGCTACATACAGTGTAGTGAGTCCTCGGGGAACTAGAATCCGCCGAGTGATCATCTCCTGAAGTCCTAGCGGCTTGGCAGCCGCCACCATGGTACATGCGCTGAGATCCATATCCTGATAGCTCGCAATATGGGACACGATGCCCCCGTAGCAGATATCCCCCTTCGCCTTGGCCTTGATCTTGTGCAGATCCTCTGCCAACATCAAGCCAAAGTTTGGGATCCCTCTAGTCACCATGCAATAAAGGCTGAAAAGCTCCCCCTGTCGGACCTTCTGCGGCGTCTCAGTACGCGCCAGAAGTGTCTCACTGAAAATCCGGTGAGCTAACCTAAAGGCTAGGTGAAAAATAATGCGCTCCCTGGAGTCTCCAAGGCACCATCTGTCTGCGTGCTCAACAACGTGAGCAATCTGACCCCAGAACTCCCTAGCTAAAACTCGTGAGGGAAAATCTACAGCAGTCGGAGCCGGGAAACCAAAGATGTCTCTCCAGTACTCTAAGGGAACTAAGAAGTTCCGGTTCATCAACCGGTACTTCACAGAACGCTCTGTGGGAAGGTAGGTGAAGGAGCTAATGAACTCCAAGGTAGGCTCTAAATATGCAGGTGCGCGGATCTCAGTAAACTGATCTAGCCCTACCATCGAAATCATCCGCCTCAAATCTCCATCCACATGGAGACAATCAAAAGCTGAAATGTCCAAGAAGCGCGGTGCAATCACTAGACGGGCGGCAATGCGGTCATAGTCGTCCTGGTGTCTCTCGTGGATCACCGGTCTATAAGGTCTAGAGGAAGATGAAGAAGGGAAAGGAGAGGATCTGTCCCTCAGGACAAGCTGTCTATCTGAAGTCATCTCTCAACAGACTCTGTCAGATCACCTCGGTCAGCCTGACATAACTCAAGAACACCTCGGCCGAGGCACAGAACGACTGGACCGAGGCGAATAACTGCGCGACCAATTTCTTCAAAGATCCAGTTCTTTTCCCCCAAAATCACTACAACTGGTTCCTATGGGGTACTTAATATGTTTCTCAGCAAATGCAGGGGCAACCAAAGCCCAATTCGAAGCAAAACAGTGAAGAGAACGAGATTAGGTTTTTTTTTTTTTTCTTTCTGATTTTACCTCTAATCGGTCGAGTCGGTTCGTTTTTCTCGCAAATTGACGCTTGCACTGGAATCCTCTATCCTTTCTTTGCAATTTGGAAGCAAGAATCGTTGAAAACGAGCGAAGAACGGCAAAGCGAGGCGAGGAGGCTGCCGCGGTCGAGGAGAGGGTAAAGGAGGAGAGAGAATTTCAGCCCCCCTTTTATACCCTTTTCTGGAACTGCTGTCACCTCGGTCGAGGTGGTCTCGACTGGACCGAGGTGGTACGGACCGAGGTGGTTCTTCAGAGACCCTAGTCGCCTTGGTTGCTCAAGAATCATCTCGGTCGAGGTGCTTTGACAACAACCGAGATGTGCCTCAGTCAAACTTCGTCTTCTCAAATTCTCAAACTTCTGTCCTTCCAGTTATGCTCCTGGTTTGTACTCCTTCCTTAGATGTCACCTGTTGTCTGTCTAGGACGCCAAAAACAAAGCGAAGCAAAGCAAAAGCAAACTAACTAAGCTAGACTAGAAAAAGGGAAAAGAAAGCAATACCTTGGGTTGCCTCCCAAGAAGCGCTTGATTTAAGGTCGCTAGCTGGACCATAATGCGTCTCTATACGTGATGGGAGGTGCCCTCACCCCATACTTCACCTACATCGTGGGGTGAAGTAAGTAAGTCTATCAAACGCTCCAACAAGTGTAAGTGCTCATCGGGGAGTGAATCGTCTATGGGTGGGTCGTCCTTCTCGCGTGAAGATGCAGGTAGCCGGCTGAGGTGATCCGCAACAGAATTTTCGGATCCCTTCTTATCGCGGATCTCTAAGTCAAACTCTTGAAGCAAGAGAATCCATCGAATAAGGCGTGGCTTGGCATCTTTTTTAGCAAGCAAGTAATGGATGGCTGCATGGTCGGTGTAGACAATGACTTTCGCCCCTACTAAGTAGGAGCGAAACTTCTTGAAAGCATATACAACCGCCAATAACTCCTTCTCGGTGGTAGCGTAGTTGTGCTGGGCTACATCTAGCGTCTTGCTAGCGTAGTAAATGGCGGTGGTCCGGCCATCCTTCTTCTGTCCAAGCACCGCTCCTATGACTACATCACTAGCATCACACATGATCTCGAAGGGCAAGGTCCAATCCGGAGGTTGGATAATGGGAGCGGAGATCAATGCTTCCTTAATCCTGTAAAATGCATCAAGACACTCCTGCGAAAACTCAAAAACAACATCTTTATTCAAGAGGTTAGTTAGAGGTTTAGAAATCTTAGAGAAGTCCTTGATGAATCTCCTGTAGAAACCTGCATGCCCGAGAAAACTCCTCACACCTTTAACAGAACAAGGGGGAGGGAGTTTCTCAATAGTCTCGATCTTAGAGCGATCGACCTTAATACCTCGATTAGAAACGAGGTGTCCTAGCACAATGCCTTCATTAACCATAAAATGACACTTCTCCCAGTTCAAGACACGATTAGTGTCCTCACATCTTTGTAGCACTAGAGAGAGGTTAGATAGGCATTCATCAAAAGAGGAACCATATACTGAAAAATCATCCATAAATACCTCCGTAATCTCCTCTATGTACTCGGAAAAGATAGCCATCATGCATCGCTAGAAGGTAGTGGGTGCATTGTGATGACATGAATTATGACCTATTTTTAGGCATGTATTTATATAGATTTTCCTTTTATTTTGCATGCATAGACATACATTCATGGCATTTATGGTTATATTTACCTACTTTGCAAGAATAGAGGTCTACATAGAGTTTTATTGCATTTGTAGGTAATTTGGCAAATTATGGAGCAAAATGGCACATTTAAGGATTAAGCCTTGAAGCGGGACAAAAAGGAGCATAAAAGGAATTTAGGACGCGCCAAAGTATTCTCTGATACCGTCGGACGCGACCCAAAGTATTCTCTGATACCGTCTGACGCGCCAAAGTATTTTCTGATACCTCATGACGCGGCCCAGAGTGACGCGGCCCAAAGTATTCTCTGATACCATCTGACGCTCCAAAGTATTCTCTGATACCGTCAGACGCGGCCCAAAGTATCTTCTGATACCAGCGGATTTGACTTCTTTTCAGCCCAAATATTTAGGGTTTTATCTTTAAACCCTAGGTTTATCCCTATATAAATCGAAGAGCCTTCAACATTGAAAGGGAGTCAAAACCTCCAAAGAGAGTGAATTTCTCCGGACGATGGTGACAGCCCCGGACTTGGAGTTAAATTCTCCAAAGGATACTTAGAGAGGCAGACTTGGAGATCTTGCTATTTGGAGGGAAGATTTGGGGAAGGACGCACTCCCCTTTTTGCGAAGTTGGAAGATTTTAGGGTTTCATTTGAAGACGGATTGACATCCCGTTCTTCTTTGTTCCTTGAGATTTGTGAGAGATTCTTATTCTATCCTACATCTATTGAACGCAAGTTACGTTTGAGTTTTATTTACATTGGTTTTGTGTTTGTTATTAAGATTTCAAGGTTTTACCTTTTCTCCCTTTCATTTTTAATTATTGATATCATAATGATGATTATTGGCTAAAACCCTTTAGCAATTCTAAGGTGAAGGGTTGATAATTGTGGCTTAGATAATGATAGATCGATTGTAAATTGATTGGACCCTGAGAGTTAGAGAAATATCGTCGACACCCTAAATCACGGCCTGTTCTTAGGTTTCCACGGCCGTGATTCTCAAGAACTACCCGTGATTTACTTCAGTTTACGAACCTTGCTTTTACTTTAATCCAAAGTTAAAGATTTGCTTTAACTTAGTTTAGACTTGTCTTTTCTAGGTGGTAGTGAAGCCTCAACAACCTCTACCTCGATTATGAGTGTCACAACCTTAATCGGTTAAGTTAGTTTTGACCTTTGGATTACAAGTTTGGGTATTTGACATTAATTCTTGCCTTTAGAATCTTTCTATATTGAAGCCTCAACAACCTGTATAGAGAGTTTCTTATAGGTGAGTCATATAAGGTTTTTGGAACTTCACCGTACGATTACCTTACATTAGCATACCTTTGCATATCTCAACTCTGTCTTTATATCATTTAGTATATCTTGAATCGATTGCCACAATTAGATACCTGGATCTTTAGGGTTGCTGTTTTGCCAACTCAAGATCTCAAGATAAGCGGACAAAGCTGAGGTTTTTGCATAGGGAAGGTATTTCTAAAGTGGATTAGATCACCGGGTAAGTCTCAGTAATCACTAATCCCAAACCGTAACTCCTATTACCTGGTAAGTCTCAAGGAATTAAGATAAAGAACTATAACCTCAAACTAACACACCATCTAAGGAAATAGAATCAACCTTTACCGGGTAAGTCTCAGGCTAACTCACAAAGATGGGATGAAAGCACACTTAAACCCCAATAAAGGATAAGCCTTTATTACCTACACTTATGATCTTAGGTAAACAAACAAAGGAATTACCGGGTAAGTCTCATCCTAAGCTTGCGTTGAACCAGGAAAGGTATAATAAGAATAGGATTTGGCAAACTCAAACACTTAACTCTTAGTTTCGGATCAGATAAGTCACCTCGGTCAGCCAAATTCCACCCCGGCCGAGATGTTCATCGACTGAGCGAGATGCTTATGGTTAAGGTAAAGACTCGAACTTTCAGGGTCCTACTGTGATTAAGATTATTCTATCATTGTTTTTCCCACAACCTTCAGCCAATCACCCTAGAATCACACAAAGAGATTAGCCACTCATCATCATGAAAGTATGAATCAAATATATGGAAAGAAAGAGAATAATTGAACAAGAAAACCTTAAGAGAAAGACTTCAATAACTGAATCAATTATCAAACCAACAAGCGTTCCTTGGATAGAAATCCAACAAGACAACAACAAAGAAGGGAATCTAAGATGATCTTACAAAAACCCTTCGAAAAGCTATAAAAGCTATAGACTTTCTTCCTTCAACCTTCAAAAAGGTTCTTCAAATCTCCCAACTGGAGTATGACTGTAGCGGATCTTCGATGTATGCAGCGTGTATAGCATGATAGTGGATGTATGCAGGATGTATAGAATGATATGGATTTGTGG
This sequence comes from Fagopyrum homotropicum, assembly GCA_033239125.1. Taxonomy (NCBI): domain Eukaryota; kingdom Viridiplantae; phylum Streptophyta; class Magnoliopsida; order Caryophyllales; family Polygonaceae; genus Fagopyrum; species Fagopyrum homotropicum. The sequence goes on from BSWB01000002.1 coordinate 104,770,639, forward strand.
AAAATCCAACCCTTTTATAGGAAAATTACTCTCAAAAGATAAGATATCTTAGAAAGATCTCTTCCCATAAAAATAGGTAAAATATATGATCTATCATATCTTCTTCCTTCCAAGAGCCAAGACCAAAAATATAAGATCCTCTTTCCAAAGATAAAAGATCTCAGCCAAGAATAAAATATTCTCGCCGCGTCCCAAGTGTTCGCCTCGGTCGAGTCGACTCCTCTGGATCACCTCGGTCGAGGTGACTCTATAGTCAACCGAGGTGAATCACAACTGAATGTGAAATCTCTCAAATCTGGTCCAAAGTGAATCTTTAATCCATGGCTATGCTTCCTGGATGTTTCCTTATGTTCTTGAATGTAGCTCCAATGACTCCATAGCTCCTTTTGCTCCTTTTTGATGCAAAACATGCCATTTTACCTACGATTACAATGAAACTAGGTGTAGACCTCGATTCCCGCAAAGGTAGATGAAATGGTAATATAATCACATAATATACATACAAACATGCAGATTATTGAAGATAAAACGTCTAAACAAACCCCAAAATATAGACAATAATTCATGCTATCAAAATACCCCATACTTAGCCTTTGCTTGTCCCCAAGCAAGTTCCGCATATAAAATACAAGATAGAATGGATTATAAGTCATAAAGATCAATGAAAAAGTCTTTCAAAAACATCTTTATGGTGTGCTACAATCATATATCACTCTAAGAGAATATTTCATGGAATTTAAAATCAAAATATGATCAAAATATTTTATAAATATAAGAAAGTTATTCATCTTTGCATAAAATCGTAGAATGCATAATAAATCATAATTATCGAAATTAATCATGTATAATCCAGTTTAAACCACTAAGTCAATCAACAAGCTCGAGGTCTCAAGGGCTTCCCAAAAGAAAGGTCAAGAAACGTGTAGGGTAGGGTTGTATATGAGGTAATGTGGTGCTAGAATCCGGGAAAAGGACATCACTTCACTTTCACTTTGACTTTCAACATCTTCCACCAATAAGCTTTGCTTATGTCACACTTTTTTCTTTTTTACTTTACTTTTTGGGATGCATGGACAGAGGTGCACAATAACCGAAGCCTAGGAAATCAGCAATCATCAATTTCTTGAGATGCATCAAACCCTTGATGCACATACCATGACCCGTTAGGAATATCGCTCAATCCGACTTTGGCAAGACACAAACACCCGGCTATGTGAATGGTGCCGAGTTACTCATCATCATGATTGACTTCCCCAAACCTATTTATTGCTTTCTAACACTTTCACTTCCAGCCAACTTCTCAACTTTTACTTCACTTGCTTTCACCACTTTGCTTGCTTCCAAATTCCCGGATAGGTAAAGGGAGGCAAAAATGTATATGAGGGGCTAAGCATGATCAAGAAGAAGAAGAGAGAAGAATGAATTGCCTTGGTCTTTCCAGGAAGAAAGTGAGAGAACTTATCTTGTGGCGTCAACCTTCAAATTCAACATAATTTGGATAAAAACAAAGTATTAAACATGCCAAAAATTTCAAACAAAGCATTTAGCAACTTAAACATATCATAAAACCTTTCAAACACATAAAGATTTCAAAACCAGTCAGCAACAAGATCTTCACTGAGATCATATCCAGATAAGAAGCACAAAACGTTTCGAAAACTATCAGTTAAACCACCTCGGTCGAGGTGTTCTAGGTCAACCGAGGTGAAGTACCTCGTTCGGCCAGACCTGCCCCGGTCGAGGTCAAAAAAAAAAAATTTTCTAAACCAGTTTTTGACGTTTTCTCAATCAAATAACCTGTATGTATGCATGCAATCTCAAATAAAACCATAGAAGCAAAATGAAGACTAAATATCCGATAATGTCGAGTCATACATCACATAAGTCATACAATACATAAACACCCCATACTTGGGATACACTGTCCCAGTGAGTCAAAATAAGTCTAAGGAAAATAAAGTACTCACCGGACATAAAGCTGAGCTGCATAATAAATACGAAAGAAAATCCTGAAAGCTCTCAATAATCCTGATCCGGTGGTGGTGGTGGTGGCATGTACGGATACTGGGATGGGTCAAACGGATAACCCATAGTCTGCTGAAACTGGATCTCCATCATCCGACGCTGATAGTGCTGGCTCTCTAGCATCTGATGAGTCCAGCGGTCGATCTGTCGGTGCTGGGCGGCAAATCTCTCATCGATGTCCACAGTAAGGGCAGCATAAGAATCTATCATCTGATCCGTCAGATCATCGATCCGACGGTGAGCCTCTGGATCTCTATGTCGGCGCACCCTACGCCTAGCAGGTCGGACTGGTGATGCAGCCGGCGCGGTCTCAGTATCGTCATCGTCTAAGTCAATGACCGTCGCACTCGTCCCAACAGTATCGGTCCCTGTATCCATAGGAACTCCACCATCCCTATCATCATCAGCAGTCTCCTCCTCCACCTCATCCTCCTCAGCTGGTGCAGCTGCTGCCTCTCTAGCATCCTCCATCAAAGGGATCCAAGCAGTCTGCTAGTAGTGAGGATTATAAACTGAGAACTGGGGTGACCATCTGATCCCCTGTGGTGTGGTCGGCTCCCATGGCATAGCTACATACAGTGTAGTGAGTCCTCGGGGAACTAGAATCCGCCGAGTGATCATCTCCTGAAGTCCTAGCGGCTTGGCAGCCGCCACCATGGTACATGCGCTGAGATCCATATCCTGATAGCTCGCAATATGGGACACGATGCCCCCGTAGCAGATATCCCCCTTCGCCTTGGCCTTGATCTTGTGCAGATCCTCTGCCAACATCAAGCCAAAGTTTGGGATCCCTCTAGTCACCATGCAATAAAGGCTGAAAAGCTCCCCCTGTCGGACCTTCTGCGGCGTCTCAGTACGCGCCAGAAGTGTCTCACTGAAAATCCGGTGAGCTAACCTAAAGGCTAGGTGAAAAATAATGCGCTCCCTGGAGTCTCCAAGGCACCATCTGTCTGCGTGCTCAACAACGTGAGCAATCTGACCCCAGAACTCCCTAGCTAAAACTCGTGAGGGAAAATCTACAGCAGTCGGAGCCGGGAAACCAAAGATGTCTCTCCAGTACTCTAAGGGAACTAAGAAGTTCCGGTTCATCAACCGGTACTTCACAGAACGCTCTGTGGGAAGGTAGGTGAAGGAGCTAATGAACTCCAAGGTAGGCTCTAAATATGCAGGTGCGCGGATCTCAGTAAACTGATCTAGCCCTACCATCGAAATCATCCGCCTCAAATCTCCATCCACATGGAGACAATCAAAAGCTGAAATGTCCAAGAAGCGCGGTGCAATCACTAGACGGGCGGCAATGCGGTCATAGTCGTCCTGGTGTCTCTCGTGGATCACCGGTCTATAAGGTCTAGAGGAAGATGAAGAAGGGAAAGGAGAGGATCTGTCCCTCAGGACAAGCTGTCTATCTGAAGTCATCTCTCAACAGACTCTGTCAGATCACCTCGGTCAGCCTGACATAACTCAAGAACACCTCGGCCGAGGCACAGAACGACTGGACCGAGGCGAATAACTGCGCGACCAATTTCTTCAAAGATCCAGTTCTTTTCCCCCAAAATCACTACAACTGGTTCCTATGGGGTACTTAATATGTTTCTCAGCAAATGCAGGGGCAACCAAAGCCCAATTCGAAGCAAAACAGTGAAGAGAACGAGATTAGGTTTTTTTTTTTTTTTTCTTTCTGATTTTACCTCTAATCGGTCGAGTCGGTTCGTTTTTCTCGCAAATTGACGCTTGCACTGGAATCCTCTATCCTTTCTTTGCAATTTGGAAGCAAGAATCGTTGAAAACGAGCGAAGAACGGCAAAGCGAGGCGAGGAGGCTGCCGCGGTCGAGGAGAGGGTAAAGGAGGAGAGAGAATTTCAGCCCCCCTTTTATACCCTTTTCTGGAACTGCTGTCACCTCGGTCGAGGTGGTCTCGACTGGACCGAGGTGGTACGGACCGAGGTGGTTCTTCAGAGACCCTAGTCGCCTTGGTTGCTCAAGAATCATCTCGGTCGAGGTGCTTTGACAACAACCGAGATGTGCCTCAGTCAAACTTCGTCTTCTCAAATTCTCAAACTTCTGTCCTTCCAGTTATGCTCCTGGTTTGTACTCCTTCCTTAGATGTCACCTGTTGTCTGTCTAGGACGCCAAAAACAAAGCGAAGCAAAGCAAAAGCAAACTAACTAAGCTAGACTAGAAAAAGGGAAAAGAAAGCAATACCTTGGGTTGCCTCCCAAGAAGCGCTTGATTTAAGGTCGCTAGCTGGACCATAATGCGTCTCTATACGTGATGGGAGGTGCCCTCACCCCATACTTCACCTACATCGTGGGGTGAAGTAAGTAAGTCTATCAAACGCTCCAACAAGTGTAAGTGCTCATCGGGGAGTGAATCGTCTATGGGTGGGTCGTCCTTCTCGCGTGAAGATGCAGGTAGCCGGCTGAGGTGATCCGCAACAGAATTTTCGGATCCCTTCTTATCGCGGATCTCTAAGTCAAACTCTTGAAGCAAGAGAATCCATCGAATAAGGCGTGGCTTGGCATCTTTTTTAGCAAGCAAGTAATGGATGGCTGCATGGTCGGTGTAGACAATGACTTTCGCCCCTACTAAGTAGGAGCGAAACTTCTTGAAAGCATATACAACCGCCAATAACTCCTTCTCGGTGGTAGCGTAGTTGTGCTGGGCTACATCTAGCGTCTTGCTAGCGTAGTAAATGGCGGTGGTCCGGCCATCCTTCTTCTGTCCAAGCACCGCTCCTATGACTACATCACTAGCATCACACATGATCTCGAAGGGCAAGGTCCAATCCGGAGGTTGGATAATGGGAGCGGAGATCAATGCTTCCTTAATCCTGTAAAATGCATCAAGACACTCCTGCGAAAACTCAAAAACAACATCTTTATTCAAGAGGTTAGTTAGAGGTTTAGAAATCTTAGAGAAGTCCTTGATGAATCTCCTGTAGAAACCTGCATGCCCGAGAAAACTCCTCACACCTTTAACAGAACAAGGGGGAGGGAGTTTCTCAATAGTCTCGATCTTAGAGCGATCGACCTTAATACCTCGATTAGAAACGAGGTGTCCTAGCACAATGCCTTCATTAACCATAAAATGACACTTCTCCCAGTTCAAGACACGATTAGTGTCCTCACATCTTTGTAGCACTAGAGAGAGGTTAGATAGGCATTCATCAAAAGAGGAACCATATACTGAAAAATCATCCATAAATACCTCCGTGATCTCCTCTATGTACTCGGAAAAGATAGCCATCATGCATCGCTAGAAGGTAGTGGGTGCATTGTGATGACATGAATTATGACCTATTTTTAGGCATGTATTTATATAGATTTTCCTTTTATTTTGCATGCATAGACATACATTCATGGCATTTATGGTTATATTTACCTACTTTGTAAGAATAGAGGTCTACACAGAGTTTTATTGCATTTGTAGGTAATTTGGCAAATTATGGAGCAAAATGGCACATTTAAGGATTAAGCCTTGAAGCGGGACAAAAAGGAGCATAAAAGGAATTTAGGACGCGCCAAAGTATTCTCTGATACCGTCGGACGCGACCCAAAGTATTCTCTGATACCGTCTGACGCGCCAAAGTATTTTCTGATACCTCATGACGCGGCCCAGAGTGACGCGGCCCAAAGTATTCTCTGATACCATCTGACGCTCCAAAGTATTCTCTGATACCGTCAGACGCGGCCCAAAGTATCTTCTGATACCAGCGGATTCGACTTCTTTTCAGCCCAAATATTTAGGGTTTTATCTTTAAACCCTAGGTTTATCACTATATAAATCGAAGAGCCTTCAACATTGAAAGGGAGTCAAAACCTCCAAAGAGAGTGAATTTCTCCGGACGACGGTGACAGCCCCGGACTTGGAGTTAAATTCTCCAAAGGATACTTAGAGAGGCAGACTTGGAGATCTTGCTATTTGGAGGGAAGATTTGGGGAAGGACGCACTCCCCTTTTTGCGAAGTTGGAAGATTTTAGGGTTTCATTTGAAGACGGATTGACATCCCGTTCTTCTTTGTTCCTTGAGATTTGTGAGAGATTCTTATTCTATCCTACATCTATTGAACGCAAGTTACGTTTGAGTTTTATTTACATTGGTTTTGTGTTTGTTATTAAGATTTCAAGGTTTTACCTTTTCTCCCTTTCATTTTTAATTATTGATATCATAATGATGATTATTGGCTAAAACCCTTTAGCAATTCTAAGGTGAAGGGTTGATAATTGTGGCTTAGATAATGATAGATCGATTGTAAATTGATTGGACCCTGAGAGTTAGAGAAATATCGTCGACACCCTAAATCACGGCCTGTTCTTAGGTTTCCACGGCCGTGATTCTCAAGAACTACCCGTGATTTACTTCAGTTTACGAACCTTGCTTTTACTTTAATCCAAAGTTAAAGATTTGCTTTAACTTAGTTTAGACTTGTCTTTTCTAGGTGGTAGTGAAGCCTCAACAACCTCTACCTCGATTATGAGTGTCACAACCTTAATCGGTTAAGTTAGTTTTGACCTTTGGATTACAAGTTTGGGTATTTGACATTAATTCTTGCCTTTAGAATCTTTCTATATTGAAGCCTCAACAACCTGTATAGAGAGTTTCTTATAGGTGAGTCATATAAGGTTTTTGGAACTTCACCGTACGATTACCTTACATTAGCATACCTTTGCATATCTCAACTCTGTCTTTATATCATTTAGTATATCTTGAATCGATTGCCACAATTAGATACCTGGATCTTTAGGGTTGCTGTTTTGCCAATATATTTGCAAAGCTTTACCCTTTTACTTGCTTGACAACTTTACAACTGAATTTGTTCCCCCCAAATCACTGTGTTCGATACTCTGGAATACTTGCTAATCTACGCCGATCCGTACACTGCGGGTTCGCTTGCTTTTATTCTAGTTTTATAAATTTAAAGCTTATTTGCACACCTTTTTAGGCGAACAAGTTTTTGGCGCCGTTGCCGGGGATTTGGTTTAGGCCGAATTCGGTTATCGGTTGTCAAGCTTGGGAGCTTTGCTCTTGTTATTTGATATCTCTTTTGAGTGTTCTTGCAGGTTTGTGTTCTTAGGTACATACGAAGTTCTTGTTCCAGCAACGGAACAGAGTTTTGCCAAAGGACAAGTTTTTTTTTGCTTTTTCTTTTAATCTTTTGGTATGAGTTCTTGAGTTTTCAGATTTTCCAATGGATGGAAGCAGCTTTGTAACGGCGAGGAACGAAATATGGAGCCTCAGAGTTGAACTTAACGAATCTTTGGAGCAACATAGACTTAGGAACAAATCCTTGGAAAGAGAGAGATGGAGAAAGAAAGAGGTAGCTAAATGGAAGGAGAATAGACATTTGCTGGATTATTTTTCAGTTTTTTTCAGTGAACAAAATGAAAGAGAGAAAGCTATTAAGAAGGAGCTTGAAATCTGGGAGGAGCTCTATACCGCTCGCGAGGTATATGAACAACCTCTTGAAGATCAACTTGAATCAAAGATCAAGCAATCAATGAAGGATCTCGACGACCTTGAAAGAAAATTGATCCTTGCTGAAATTGCTCGACTGGAGGAAGAAGCGGAACACCTAGACCCAATTGCTAATATTGTGGTCAAGATTGAAGAAGAGTCGATTGTGCTGGATAAAGAGGAAGAAGTGGAGAACCTTGTCCAAATTACCGAAACTGTAGCCAAGGTTGAAGAAGATCCAGCTGAGTTGGGAGATATTTCATGTGTGGATCATCATCCCAACATGAAACTTGTCCCAAGCCTTGAAGAACCCTACAAGGTATATTCTCTTACTTCCTTTGAAATTCCTATTAAAATTTCTGATTTTTTCAGGAATGCACCGGAGAGTTGGAGGTCTCTTCCAAAAGAACCTCCTAAGGTGAAGATGAAGCCTCCATTGAAATTGCTGGAAGAAGATGCTCCTTGGACTATAAGGAGTGGAGTTAGCAAGCACTTCACCGTTAAGGCGAAGAAGTGTCTTTTGTTCAAGTATGGGGTCATTCACATGACGAAGATCATACATCATCCCCAAGCTGGGGATGGGGAAGCTAAGAGGATTCTCGAGAAACTGATTTCTCGATCTAGGAAAGGATGGGATGCAAGGCTGAATTATGTCCCATTAAAGAATAGGAAAGCTAGGAAGATTCCGGTGAGAATCAAACCGTACAAGCTTGTACGTGGGAGATCTTACCACTTGCCGGTGAAATTAGGAACCGGAGATTTCTTGGAAGAGCTCTATGATGGATTTGAAGAGCAATCCAAGATGTTCAAGGTGCATTGAGTCATCTATGGACATAGGTCCAGCTAGCGACGTTAAACAAAGCGCTTCTTGGGAAGCAACCCAAGGTAATGAATCCTTTTCCCTTTTCTTTCTTAGATTAGAGTAGTTGTTTTTGCTTGTTTTTCTTCGATACCTTCCGGTATGTTTGTGTTTTTGGATGTCAGGAATAAGGAATAAGCAAGAGAAGATGAGAAAAGTCGAAAAGATTGACGAAACTTGGACTCTTGTCGAGAGCAACAGAAAGTTCCACGGCCGTGGTTTTGGCCGTGGAAATTCCCGACCCGAAAAAAAAAAAAAAAAAAAAAAAAAATTTTTTTTTTTTTTTTTTTCGGAAAAATTTTCGGCGGAAAGACGTTCCCCTTCTTCGTTCTTTGACAATGATTGGAATATTCAGAATTCCCTATTGAGCTTCTAAAGATTTCCACCACCGCCCGATTGATGATTCGCCATCTTACATTGTGAGTATCCTTTTCTTCCTTTTCTTTTCTTCACATTGGGGACAATGTGAGTTTTAAGTATGGGGTGGAGGTATTTGCAATACCATTTACATGTTTTATGTCTTGCATTATATGATTTTGAAAATTTTGAAAATTTTTAAAAGTTTTGTGCTTCTAGGATGGATATGATCTTTATGATAACATTTATTTCGTGGAATAGCTATGATAATTTTGATATGCTTGAATTGATTTATGACATATGTGGGATTTGAATACTTTGTTAGAATTTCATGCATGTTTGATAATTTGCTTTCATTCTAAATCATGTTGAGTGTTGAAGGTTGAAACCGCATATAAATTCTTACACTTCTTTATGAAATGATTAAGGCAATTCGACCTTTCTTTCTTCTTCTTTATTCATCTAGCCCCTCAATGAAATAATTGCCCCCCTAACCTATCCGGGAATTAGGAGGAGTTGAGTATTTTGCATATTTGATGTGGGAGGGCCATGAAAGCAATTTTTTGCATTCAAAGAATAGAAAAAGTTGTAGGTTTGGGGAAGTCAATCATGACGATGAGTAACTCGGCACCATTCACATAGCCGGGTGTTTGTGTCTTGCCAAAGTCGGATTGAGCGATATTCCTAGCGGATTATGGTATGTGCGCTAAGGGTTTGAGGCATCTCATGAAAATTGAGAAACGCCAATCTCCTAGGCTTCGGTTTTTGTGCACCTCTGTCCATAACTCCAAAAGTAAAATCGAAAAATGAAAAGAAGAGAGTGAAGCTCTAAGTTGGAAGTGCTGCGGGAACCGCAAAAGAAAAAGTAGAAGAGTTGGGTTATTCCTTTTCCCGGATTCATTCACCACATCCCTTATAAGTTTCCCTCCTTTCCGCATTCTTGACCTTACTTGAAAGTCCTTAAGATCATTGGAATGTGTTTGGCTTTGTGGTCTAAATTGGATTCCTCATGATTGATTTTGATATATTGCAAGTTATGATGCATGTTATGATTTTCTTACAAATTATGATTATCCTTTCCATGCTATATTTCCTTTTGACCATATGATGATTATCATTAGTTATGAAGCAACTTTTTGAGGGTGATCTATGAATAGAAACACAACCAAAATATTGTGGTTTTTCTTTATTTTTACATATTCATAATCCATATCATCTTGTATTTTAAGTTTAAACCTTGCTTGGGGACAAGCAAGAGACAAGTATGGGGTATTTTGATGACATGAATTATGACCTATTTTTAGGCATGTATTTATATAGATTTTCCTTTTATTTTGCATGCATAGACATACATTCATGGCATTTATGGTTATATTTACCTACTTTGCAAGAATAGAGGTCTACACAGAGTTTTATTGCATTTGTAGGTAATTTGGCGAATTATGGAGCAAAATGGCACATTTAAGGATTAAGCCTTGAAGCGGGACAAAAAGGAGCATAAAAGGAATTTAGGACGCGCCAAAGTATTCTCTGATACCGTCGGACGCGACCCAAAGTATTCTCTGATACCGTCTGACGCGCCAAAGTATTTTCTGATACCTCATGACGCGGCCCAGAGTGACGCGGCCCAAAGTATTCTCTGATACCATCTGACGCTCCAAAGTATTCTCTGATACCGTCAGACGCGGCCCAAAGTATCTTCTGATACCAGCGGATTCGACTTCTTTTCAGCCCAAATATTTAGGGTTTTATCTTTAAACCCTAGGTTTATCCCTAAATAAATCGAAGAGCCTTCAACATTGAAAGGGAGTCAAAACCTCCAAAGAGAGTGAATTTCTCCGGACGACGGTGACAGCCCCGGACTTGGATTTAAATTCTCCAAAGGATACTTAGAGAGGCAGACTTGGAGATCTTGCTATTTGGAGGGAAGATTTGGGGAAGGACGCACTCCCCTTTTTGCAAAGTTGGAAGATTTTAGGGTTTCATTTGAAGACGGATTGACATCCCGTTCTTCTTTGTTCCTTGAGATTTGTGAGAGATTCTTATTCTATCCTACATCTATTGAACGCAAGTTACGTTTGAGTTTTATTTACATTGGTTTTGTGTTTGTTATTAAGATTTCAAGGTTTTACCTTTTCTCCCTTTCATTTTTAATTATTGATATCATAATGATGATTATTGGCTAAAACCCTTTAGCAATTCTAAGGTGAAGGGTTGATAATTGTGGCTTAGATAATGATAGATCGATTGTAAATTAATTGGACCCTAAGAGTTAGAGAAATATCGTCGACACCCTAAATCACGGCCTGTTCTTAGGTTTCCACGGCCGTGATTCTCAAGAACTACCCGTGATTTACTTCAGTTTACGAACCTTGCTTTTACTTTAATCCAAAGTTAAAGATTTGCTTTAACTTAGTTTAGACTTGTCTTTTCTAGGTGGTAGTGAAGCCTCAACAACCTCTACCTCGATTATGAGTGTCACAACCTTAATCGGTTAAGTTAGTTTTGACCTTTGGATTACAAGTTTGGGTATTTGACATTAATTCTTGCCTTTAGAATCTTTCTATATTGAAGCCTCAACAACCTGTATAGAGAGTTTCTTATAGGTGAGTCATATAAGGTTTTTGGAACTTCACCGTACGATTACCTTACATTAGCATACCTTTGCATATCTCAACTCTGTCTTTATATCATTTAGTATATCTTGAATCGATTGCCACAATTAGATACCTGGATCTTTAGGGTTGCTGTTTTGCCAATATATTTGCAAAGCTTTACCCTTTTACTTGCTTGACAACTTTACAACTGAATTTGTTCCCCCCAAATCCCTGTGTTCGATACTCTGGAATACTTGCTAATCTACGCCGATCCGTACACTGCGGGTTCGCTTGCTTTTATTCTAGTTTTATAAATTTAAAGCTTATTTGCACACCTTTTTAGGCGAACAAGTTTTTGGTGTGTGCAAATAAGTTTTAAATTTATAAAACTAGAATCAAGCAAGCGAACCCGCAGTGTACGGATCGACGTAGTTAAGCAAGAATTCCAGAGTATCGAACACAGGGATTTGGGTGGAGCGAACTCGATTGCAGATTATCAAGCAAATAAATATGGGAGTTTTGCAGATATTGGGAAAACAACAATCCTAAAGTTTCAGGTATCCAGTTGCGGCAATAGATTCAAGATATACTAATGATGTGAAGACAGAGTGGAGATATGCAAAGGTATACTAATGTAAGGTAATCGTACGGTTGAGGTTCCAAAAACCTTATGTAACTCACCTACAAAGCACTCTCTATACAGGTTGTTGAGGCTCAATATAGAAAGATTCTAGAGATGAGAATTAGTGTCAAATACCCAAACTTATAATCTAAAGATCAAGACTAACTTAACCGATTGAGGTTGTTGAGGCTCACAATCTAGGTAGAGGTTGTTGAGGCTTCACTACCACCTAGAAAAGACAAGTCTAAACTAAGCTAAAGCAAATATTTAACTTTAGATTAAAGTAAAAGCAAGTTCGTAGACTTAAGGGAAATCACGGTTAGTTCTTGAGGTTCCACGGCCGTGGACTCAAGAACAGACCGTAATTTAGGGCTGTCGGCGACAATTCTCTAACTCTCAGGGTCTAATCTGTTTGCGATTGATCTATCATCACCTATGCCACAACTATCAACCCTTCACCTTAGAATTGTTAAGGGTTTTTTAGCCAATAACAGTCATATTGATATCAATTCAAGAATTAAAAGATAAAAAGATGAAAACTTTCAAGAACTTTCAATAATCTTCAATTCAATCTCAAAGTCACAAAGAGAATAAGCAATGTCAAAAGATTCACAATAGAACAAGTAATCGTAACTCTAGGAAAGAAAAGAAAACGGGATGTCAATCCGTTTTCCAAATCGAACCTAGTCAAGAAGAGAGATCTTCTTGCAAAAACTTCCAAGAACTACGATCTTCCGCCAATCCGGAGATCTCAACAGCAATCTCCACCAAAAGTGCGAGATTAGAGGAATTCCAAAAACGAGCGTCGATCTCTTCAAAGAGATGTCAATTGCTTCCAAGCAAACTAAGCAAAACGTCTTCGTGTCTAAGCGGCGAAGAATGAGGGCAAACGGGTATCGAAGGTCGTAAGCGAGGTGACGGAAATCTTGCTTCGTCCGTCTTTTTATAGTGTAGGGCAAAATGTCGGCCCGGCCCAATCTTTAAAAGATCGTGGCTTCAAAGTGTGGCGAAAAGATTCGCCAAGATCACGGTCGTGGAAGTGTTCCACGACCGTAATTTAGGGCGTGGAAACAATTATGGTTAGTTCCACGGCCGTAGAATCCCCTGGAATGAACATCGAATTCTGACTCTGAATCCACGGCCGTAATTCTGGCCGTGGTTTGTGATACGGTCATATTTTAGGGCGTAATTTAGGGCAAGAACGTGATTCTTCCCTAAACTCGTGCATTCCTCAAACTAAGACTCCAAATTGCTTCCAAAAAGTGTCCTCGATCTATGGATATATCAACTCAACTCTCCTTTGCTCGATTCCGTTCGGAAATAGCTCCAAATCACCTATAATCAACATAGAACTAGTGTAGACATCCATATCGAAAATATAGGTAATACTAGCTCACATATGCACAAAGATCAATCAAAGACTATCAATATGAATCAAATACATTTAGAAAACGTGCCTAGAATATCACAATATTTCATGCTAACAAATAACCCCATACTTAACACTTGCTTGTCCCTAAGCAAGGTCTTTCAAAAAGCTTTAAACAAGAGTTAGGATGAAATATATGTACCTTCTTTCGGATGAATGTGACTTCTAAGGAATAGATCATTCTCAAACCTTGCTTTAATCGTTTTTCAAACTTTCACACACTTAATCAAAGAGTAAAAGGCAAGGAAAATTCATGAATCAATTTAACTTCAAAACAAGCATTATAACCTTCAAACATTATCAAAATCAATCATAAGAAGCTTCAATTTAGATCACCAAGTCATATAACATTCTTTTGATCTTAAGGACTTTCAAAGAAAAGGTCTAGAGTATGGAAGGGAAGGGAAAACTTTAAGGGAAAGTGGTGCATAAATCCGGGAAAGTGGACAACTACCTTCTTCTTCTTATGCGGTTCCCGCAACACTTCAACTTAGAGCTTCGCTCTCTTCTTTTCATTTTTCGACTTTACTTTTGGAGTTATGGATAGAGGTGCACAAAAACCGAAGCCTAGGAGATTGGCGTTTCTCAAAATTGCAAGAGATGCCTCAAACCCTTAGCGCACATACCATAATCCGCTAGGAATATCGCTCAATCCGACTTTGGCAAGACACAAACACCCGGCTATGTGAATGGTGCCGAGTTACTCATCGTCATGATTGACTTCCCCAAACCTATAATTTCTTTCTATTCAATTGATTGCAAATAATTGCTCTCATGGCCCTCCCACATCAAACATGCCTTTTTCTCATTCACTTTTCCAAGTTCCCGGATAGGTAAAGGAGGCTAATATTTCAATGAGGAGTTAGATGATCAAAGAAAGAGGAAGAAAGTATCGAATTGCCTTAATCATTTCAACAAGAAGTATAGAAACTTATAATGTGATTTCAACTTCAATTACTCAACATGATTTAGGTAACGTTTTCACATTATAAAACTTGCAAAAGAGGTAGAATTCATTCATTCAATTTCTTTTCGATTTACAATCCTTTTAAGCATGCAATTGTCATCAAACTCAATTCGCAAGTAGTGATTATCATGGAAATCATATCAATTCATTAGAAGCACAAAATTTTCAAAATTTTTCAATTTTTATGGGTTTTTAAAGTTCTTTTTCATGCAATGCAATAAGGAAACGTGTAACACATAATGAACATGCAATGATAGTCTTGAAATGAAAGCAACATAGAGAGTAGAGTTATTACAAACTTTTTAGTACATCCCACCCCATACTTAGGACGAACATTGTCCCTAATGTTCACAAGAAAGAACAAAAGAAAGAAAAGAAAAAGAAACTCACAAGTGGTGGCGGGAATGTCTAAAACGAACGGTCATGCATCGATCACTGCGGCGCCGGTGGAGGTGGGAATGGAGAGAAACTCGGATCATAGAACCGCCCAAACTGCTGGCGGTAGACGTCCCTCATCATGTGGTCAAGGTCGTCTAGGCGTCCATCTCTAGCATCCGCCCGGATCTCTAGTGCTCCGACTCTCTCCGAAAGTCCGGTAGCCCAATCCGGCATCCTCTCATACCATCCCGGGGCGTGATCATACCATGCGGGGGCATCTGCTGGTGCTGGTGCTGGTGGTGGCGGTGGTGCTGCTGGCTGCGTCGTGGACCAAGGAGGGGGTGTGCTGTACCAAGTGGGAGGTGTAGTCGTCCACGTGGGCCTCTCACTCACGCTGGCGCGGCGAGATGACGAGCCTGAAGCTCTAGCTGGGCGTGGAGAGCGCCTAGGTACATCCGGGGCCGCCTCCGGCTGATCCGGAAACGTGCCGAAGTCCTGCTCCGCTCCTCCACCACTCTCGTACTGCTCTCCCATCTCCTCCTCATCCACAACTGGTGGTGGAACGTAAGGGGGAGCTACAAGCCTGTTCGCATGCATCGCAGCGAACGTCTCCTTCCAATTGTGGCATCCCGCCACAATGGAATACTCTGGCAGCCACTCAATACCCCTGCCTGTCCTACTCTCCCAAGGCATGCCCGCATAAGGCGGACCTCTATGTGTGGGGAAGATGAGTCCCCTAACCATGAATGCATGTAATCCTAGAGGTACGGCGGGTATGCGGGTGCAAGCTGAAAAATCCACACCAAAGCTCCTAGCTATGTGGGTCACTATCCCACCATATCCAATGTTCCCCCTCGATTTATTCTTGAGTTTACTCATCGTCGCCGCCAAAAGAGTAGCACAATCTGCGCGGCATCCATAAAGCATACTGTAAAGCAGGAATAGCTCATCCGTCTTGATCTTTTGGGGCGTCTCCGTCCTAGGAAAGAGACACTCCGAAAGAACACGGTGAGCTATCTTCAAGGCTAGATGGTACATCAATCTAGCCTTGGTATCGGCGGGTTGCCAACGGTCCTCGTCGGCGTAAATCATGGCTACTTCCTCCCAAAAATCCTTGGGGTAAACGCCTCTAGGAAGTCGACCATTGTAGGTCTCATGGAACCCGAAAATGGTCCCGAACTCAACAATACTCAACTGATAGTCTCGATTCATGAGACGGAAGGAGACGGTCCTATCAACATGGCTGTGCTCGAAAGACGTCACAACCTCTCGGGTGATCTCCTCATAGGCGTCTTCACGAATGTTCGTGAAGACAAGCAATCCGGCTCTATCCAAGAGCCATGTAAGATCGTCAACTATGTTGAGAGGATGTAGATCCTCCAACAACAAATACCTAGGGCCTATCACTGCCCTCTTCTCTATCCTCTCAAATGCAGCTAGGTGGTTCTCATGTATGGTTGGGACGCTAGGGTGAGGTGGTGAAGATGGAGGTGAAGGTGAGGATGGTAGTGAGGGGGATGAGGGTGGTGGTGCCCTAGAGGTGGAGGGGTTGCCCTTTCTTTTCTTATTTTGGTCCCCTTTCTTCTCCTTTATCCTTCCTGAAACTCTCCTTACGAAATCCATTTTTCTCCAAAAATCACGGTCTGTTCTTCAGGTTCCACGGCCGTGGTTTACCCAGAGACCGTGATTCGTCTCAGAAATTCGTGAATCTCAGCAAATTCACCAACAATCACCACAACAAGCAGTCCTAATCTAATTCCTTCCAGTCTTTGTCAGTTCTTCCTAAAAATCTATAGCAAAAACGAACCAAATCCACGAGAATCGAGAAGAAAGAAATAACCTCTTTTTCGGATTGAAAAATCCAAAATGCGTGTTTGTTGATCGATTTCCACTCGATTTGTTGTTTGGATCCTGTTCGTGGTTGGATTTGCTGCAGTTTAGGATGAAGAATCGTTGAAAACGATTAGGAAACGAAGAATTGGGAGTGGCTGCGGGTTTTCGGTATCTAGGTCGTGGAATTGGGGAGGAATTGTGGTGGTTTTGTGAAGAAGTGTGGCTTTTATACTCGCAGGCAAAATTTTCAAAAATCACGGTCTATCGGGGCATTCCACGGCCGTGGAAGTGTACGGAACCGTGGTTTTGATGATTTTTCACAGGCTTTTGAGAATTACGGCCACTGTAGCTATGACGACCGTAATTTAGACCGTGGAACCTTCTGTAAAGCTTCAAAGTCCAAATTTCGTCACTTTTCTTCGACATTATCCCTCCTTTCTCCTTTTCCATCGATCCTACAACCAAAAACACGAACATACCGGAAGAAATCGAGGCAAAATAAAGCGAAAATGTCTATTCTAAACTAGTCTATGAATCGAAAACAAAAACAAGAATGCAATACCTTGGGTTGCCTCCCAAGAAGCGCTTTGTTTAAGGTCCGTAGCTAGACCACTCTTGCACTTATTCGAGTGCGGTAGGTGCAAACTCCTCAGCTTGGAGTTCTGGCGAGTACTTCTTGAGTCGTTGGCCGTTCACCTTAAAACTTCCGCTAGCTTCACCCCATACTTCAACTGCACCATGGGGGAAAATACGCTTAATTAGAAAAGGTCCAGTCCAACGGGATTTAAGCTTACCTGGAAAGAGGCAAAGCCTTGAGTTGAAGAGGAGAACTTGATCTCCTTCTTTGAAGTCCTTTGGAATGATATGCTTATCATGCCAACGCTTTGCTCTTTCCATGTAGATTTTGGCGTTTTCATAGGCGTTCAAGCGAAGCTCATCCAGCTTGTTGATGTCTAGGAGACGCTTCTCTCCCGCTTCCTTCATGCTGAAATTTAGCCACTTGATAGCCCAAAACGCTTTGTGCTCTAGCTCTACCGGCAAATGACAAGACTTCCCATACACAAGGTTGTATGGTGTGGTTCCTATGGGAGTCTTGTATGCAGTCCGGTACGCCCATAATGCGTCATCTAGTTTCAAGGACCAATCCTTCCTAGTCCTTGAAACCGTCTTCTCTAGAATTCCCTTGATCTCCCTATTTGAGATCTCAACTTGTCCACTCGTTTGTGGATGGTAAGGGGTGGCGATCTTGTGAGTAACCCCATACTTAGCTAGAAGAGCTTCAAAGCGACGGGCTATGAAGTGAGAACCTCCATCACTAATGATCGTCCTTGGCGTCCCGAATCGTGGGAAAATGGTCTTGTTGAAGAACTTAACCACCACCATGGCATCATTTGTGGGAGAGGCAATTGCTTCCACCCATCTAGAAACGTAGTCTACCGCCAATAATATGTATTGGTTTCCACAAGAAGATGGAAATGGTCCCATGAAATCGACTCCCCAAACGTCGAAAATCTCCACCTCTTGGATGTTGTTGAGGGGCATCTCGTTCCTTCTAGAGATATTGCCTGTTCTTTGACAAGCATCGCAACAAGAAATAAAGGATTGCACATCTTTAAATAAAGTAGGCCAATAGAATCCAGATTGCAATACCTTTGCGCTAGTTTTGTTCGAACTAGCGTGTCCTCCACAAGGTAGTGAATGACAATGGCGGATGACACTTTGCATCTCATCTTCCGGCACACATCGCCGGATGATGCCATCCGGACCTCTCTTAAAGAGGAGAGGCTCGTTCCAATAGTATTCCCGGACGTCCTTGAAGAACTTCTTCCTTTGTGCGTATGATAGTCCGGGTGGTATCTCCTGGCAAACCAAATAGTTAACGAAATCAGCAAACCATGGTTCGTTACCTTTGGAGACTACCTTGATGCACTCCTCTATGATATGTAGGTGTTCGTCCGGAAATGAGTCATCAATGGGTAAATGGTCGTCCTCTAGATGTGTTAGACGACTCAAATGATCCGCAACAGAATTTTCCGAGCCTTTCTTGTCGCGGATCTCAAGATCGAATTCTTGTAGGAGAAGAATCCATCTAATCAGCCTTGGCTTCGCATCTTTCTTCGCAAGGAGGTACCGGATCGCAGCATGATCCGTGTAGACAATCACCTTTGCACCTACAAGATAAGAGCGAAACTTGTCAATAGCGTAGACAATGGCTAGAAACTCCTTTTCCGTAGTGGCGTAGTTGAGCTGAGCTTCGTCTAGCGTCTTGCTAGCATAGTATATGGCGTGGGTTCGTCCTTCTTTTTGTTGTCCAAGAACAGCTCCAATGGCTACGTCACTAGCGTCGCACATAATCTCGAAGGGGAGAGTCCAATCCGGAGGTTGGATAATAGGTGCTGAAATTAGAGCTTGCCGAATGGTGTTAAACGCATCCAAACATTCCTGCGAAAACTCAAAAACCGCATCCTTCATCAATAGATTAGTGAGAGGTTTTGATATCTTAGAAAAGTCCTTAATGAAACGTCTATAGAATCCAGCATGTCCTAGGAAACTTCTTATCCCTTTTACCGAAATTGGGGGAGGAAGTTTCTCTATGGTCTCTATCTTAGCCTTGTCTACCTCTATCCCTCTACTAGAGATTAAGTGACCTAATACGATTCCTTCCTTAACCATGAATTGACACTTTTCCCAATTAAGAACTAGGTTAGTGTCTTCACATCTTTGCAAAACAAGAGAAAGGTTAGAAAGACAATCGTTAAAAGAGGAACCGTAAACGGAGAAGTCGTCCATGAAGACTTCCATGATTTCCTCTACGTATTCGGAGAAGATGGCCATCATGCACCGTTGAAAGGTGGCTGGGGCGTTGCAAAGCCCGAACGGCATTCTCCTATAGGCGAACGTACCCCAAGGGCACGTGAATGTAGTCTTCTCTTGATCATCCGGATGTATCGGAATCTGAAAGAAGCCACTATAACTGTCAAGGTAGCAAAAGTATGAATGTTGTGCTAACCTTTCAAGCATCTGATCGATGAATGGCAATGGAAAGTGATCCTTCCGCGTTGCGTTGTTGAGCTTGCGGTAGTCTATACACATTCGCCATCCAGTTACGGTTCGGGTAGGAATGAGTTCGTTGTTCTTATTGGTGATGACTGTCATTCCTCCCTTCTTCGGAACTACTTGAACTGGGCTCACCCACTTGCTATCGGAGATAGGATAGATGATACCTGCATCAAGAAGTTTAAGAATTTCCTTCTTGACAACCTCCTTCATGGTCGGATTCAACCGCCTTTGAGGTTGTCTTGAAGTTCTAAAGTCCTCCTCCATTAGTATCTTATGCATGCATAGGGAGGGTTTAATTCCTACTAAGTCCTCAATAGTATAGCCTATGGCTTTTCTATGTTTCCTAAGGACAATCATGAGCTGTTCATGTTCATCTATGCTTAATTCGGAACTAACGATAACCGGAAAGGTGGAATTAGATCCAAGGAAAGCATACCTTAGATGAGTAGGAAGTGGTTTGAGTTCCATTGCTTTCGGAGCTTCCAATGATCCTTGAGGAGCTTCCGATGTTTCCTTAGAAGTTTCTAAGGATGTTGAATGGGTTGGAGAAGAATTAGAAGAAGTTGAAGAAGTATGCCGGTCACCCTCTTCCACGGTCGAAATTACGGTCTCCTCTTGTGTTCCACGGCCGTAATATCCTCTGGAATGGAAGTCGATTTTGGTCGTGGAATCCACGGTCGTGGAATACAGGGTATGACCGTGGATTCTAGTATCCTCAGCCTCATCGTGGAGTTTCTCAAGCTCCACTTCATGCATCTCTTCTTGTGCTTCCAAGGCTTCAATTTCCTCTTTGCACTCTTCTTCTTCTCCTACATTGGTTAGACTCATAGTAATAACCTTTTGTAACGGATCGTTAAAGAGAATCGCACTTACCTCCTCCCTAGACAAACCTTCTTCGTCTTGGATGTTGTAAATATCCTCATCAAAGATTGGCTCCTTCACTAGAGTGGAAAGAACGAACTCTACTTTCTCTTCCCCAATATCAAAAGCGAGTCTCCCATTCTTGCAATCGACCATGCAGCCGGAAGTTGCAAGAAACGGTCTTCCGAGTATGATCGGGACCGGACTATCTGCAGGAATGTCAAGCACGACAAAATCAATGGGAACAAAGAACTTGCCTAGCTTGACCGGGACGTCTTCTACAATGCCGACGGGACGAGTAATGGATCGATCCGCCATGTATAACGTCATCTTCACCGGTTTAGGGTCGCCTAAACCGATCTTCCTGCACAACGCAAGTGGTATGATGCTCACACTTGCTCCTAAGTCACATAAAGCGTCATATGTGACCTCTCTCACTCCAATGGGAATGCAAAATGACCCCGAATCTTTCAGCTTTGGGGGCATTTTCTCCTTCATCGTCTTGATGAGATCCGAAGAATCCGAACTCATCTTGACCTCTCCAAAATCTTCTAGCTTCCTCTTGTTTGAGAGGAGCTCCTTCAAGAACTTGCCATAAGCCGGCATACCTACAATAGCATCAATGAAAGGTATATTAATATGCAGCTTGCTCATGAGTTCTATAAACTTACCGAATTGCTTGTCTAGGCGCGCTCGCGCTCTAGATTGAGGGAACGGTAGGGGAGGTTTGAAAGCTGGAGGAGGAACATAGACATCTTCCTTCTCCTTCCCCTTTTCTTTGTCCTTCTCTACGGGGACTTCAACGAACGTAGGCTGCGGATCGGTGGTAGTCATTCCGCTCCTAGTTGTAATCGCCATTACCCTTCCCTTAGGGTTGTCCTCCGTCTTTCCTGGAAGTTTCCCTTGATTTCTAGGGACTTCCTCCGCGTGGTTGAACAATTGGTTTTCCAAAACTTTTTGAGCTTTGTCAACCTTAGAAATTTGATCATCAACCTTGATGATGCGGTTCTCCAACCCTTGAAGCTTTCCCAAGATAGTTTCCAACATGGGATCGGACTTCTCTTTTCCCGTATTGTTGCCTCCATTAGATGATTGCCCCTGGCTTTTCAAAGGAGTAGAGGAAGAGGAGGGTGGAGTTAGTGAATTGGAATTGGAAGGATAGGAGTTACCGGAATTTTGTTGATTGGAGCGCCAATTGTTGTTGTTTGAACCCCGATTGTTGTTCCAATTGTTGTTGTTCCGGTTGTTGTTGTTTCCATTCCAATTGTTATTCCGGTTATTGTTCCGGTTATTGTTGTTGCGGTTGGTGTTATCACCGCCGTTGTTGTTGCCCAAATAGCCAACATCCTTCTCTTGTTGCTTTGGGAAGTTGGTCTTGATAGCCTCCTTCAACTCTTTGATCTCATTGTTGAGGGAGAAAATCTGATTTTGAGCTTCATGTGTGAGCTTTGCTCCTTGCTCCACACGATTTCCCTCCACCTTCCGGTGGGAATACTTCTCTATGTCTCTTGCTTGCTTCTCAATGAAGTCCCAAGCGTCATCTTCTCTCATGTCCATGAACGTTCCACATGAGAGGGATTGGAGGTTGAATTGCGTTCCCGCATCCAACCCCTTGTAGTAAATCTCTAGCAAGGCAAGCTTGGATATGCCATGATGAGGGCAATCCAATAGCAAATCCTGAAACCTTTCCCAAGATTGAAACAAACTTTCGTTAGGTCTCATAGAAAAAGCATTAATCTTACCTCTAAGTTCCGCCGTTTTGGAAGGCGGAAAGAATTTGGTGAGAAACTCTGCGGAAAGGTCTTCCCACGTGTCTAGTTTCCCATTAGGAAGAGCTTGGTACCAAGATAACGCTTTCCCTTTCAAGGAGAAAAAGAAAGGTTTGAGCTTATAGTTGTTGGTAGTAGCGTTCTTCGGTCTCATCGTCTCCATCATACACTCAAAGTTTTGCAAGTGTTGGTGTGGAGATTCAGCGCTTGTACCGCCAAATTGGCTTCGGCGAACAAGAGTGATAACTTGAGGGTTAAAGCTAAACCCTTGCACATCTTCAGCATCAAAATTCACACCCAAGCGGCGTGGTTGTTGTGTTGGATCCATCCGCTGGCCAAGAGTTCTTGGCTCATTATCCACACGTTCGACTCTCGCATTCCTTGGTGGGATGCGGCGATTAGTAGCTCCTTGTGGATTGAAGGGATTTATGTTGATCGTGGGATCAATCTCTTCTAACGGTGGCATAGAAGAATCACTATCATCAGCGGATGAGTGGCTTTTTCTTCTAGACCTTGATCTCCTTCTCGAGGACTCCTTGCCTACCTTATCTTCAAGGTCGCTCATCTTTATCCTCATTTGGAAAAGCATGTCTTGTAGACCGTTAACTTGAGATTGATGACGATCCATCTCATCCTGGCGGAGAGTCTCATTCCATCGGAGTTGAGCTTCCTTCTCTGCCAACTCCGTTTGAAGATCGCGTTCGTTCTCTTCAGCCATCTTCTTTTCCTTGCGCCTTTGTCTCAAGGTTTTCTCTAGCTCTTGATCAAGAGGTAAGAGATCTTCGGTGTTCCTAGACCTGCGCATGCACTCGAAGACAAATCAAATAACGAGAGCAAGCTCCCAAGCTTGACAACCGGCTACCGGATTCGGACGAATCCAAATCCCCGGCAACGGCGCCAAAAACTTGTTCGCCCCTAGAGGTGTGTGCAAATAAGTTTTAAATTTATAAAACTAGAATCAAGCAAGCGAACCCGCAGTGTACGGATCGACGTAGTTAAGCAAGAATTCCAGAGTATCGAACACAGGGATTTGGGTGGAGCGAACTCGATTGCAGATTATCAAGCAAATAAATATGGGAGTTTTGCAGATATTGGGAAAACAACAATCCTAAAGTTTCAGGTATCCAGTTGCGGCAATAGATTCAAGATATACTAATGATGTGAAGACAGAGTGGAGATATGCAAAGGTATACTAATGTAAGGTAATCGTACGGTTGAGGTTCCAAAAACCTTATGTAACTCACCTACAAAGCACTCTCTATACAGGTTGTTGAGGCTCAATATAGAAAGATTCTAGAGATGAGAATTAGTGTCAAATACCCAAACTTATAATCTAAAGATCAAGACTAACTTAACCGATTGAGGTTGTTGAGGCTCACAATCTAGGTAGAGGTTGTTGAGGCTTCACTACCACCTAGAAAAGACAAGTCTAAACTAAGCTAAAGCAAATATTTAACTTTAGATTAAAGTAAAAGCAAGTTCGTAGACTTAAGGGAAATCACGGTTAGTTCTTGAGGTTCCACGGCCGTGGACTCAAGAACAGACCGTAATTTAGGGCTGTCGGCGACAATTCTCTAACTCTCAGGGTCTAATCTGTTTGCGATTGATCTATCATCACCTATGCCACAACTATCAACCCTTCACCTTAGAATTGTTAAGGGTTTTTTAGCCAATAACAGTCATATTGATATCAATTCAAGAATTAAAAGATAAAAAGATGAAAACTTTCAAGAACTTTCAATAATCTTCAATTCAATCTCAAAGTCACAAAGAGAATAAGCAATGTCAAAAGATTCACAATAGAACAAGTAATCGTAACTCTAGGAAAGAAAAGAAAACGGGATGTCAATCCGTTTTCCAAATCGAACCTAGTCAAGAAGAGAGATCTTCTTGCAAAAACTTCCAAGAACTACGATCTTCCGCCAATCCGGAGATCTCAACAGCAATCTCCACCAAAAGTGCGAGATTAGAGGAATTCCAAAAACGAGCGTCGATCTCTTCAAAGAGATGTCAATTGCTTCCAAGCAAACTAAGCAAAACGTCTTCGTGTCTAAGCGGCGAAGAATGAGGGCAAACGGGTATCGAAGGTCGTAAGCGAGGTGACGGAAATCTTGCTTCGTCCGTCTTTTTATAGTGTAGGGCAAAATGTCGGCCCGGCCCAATCTTTAAAAGATCGTGGCTTCAAAGTGTGGCGAAAAGATTCGCCAAGATCACGGTCGTGGAAGTGTTCCACGACCGTAATTTAGGGCGTGGAAACAATTACGGTTAGTTCCACGGCCGTAGAATCCCCTGGAATGAACATCGAATTCTGACTCTGAATCCACGGCCGTAATTCTGGCCGTGGTTTGTGATACGGTCATATTTTAGGGCGTAATTTAGGGCAAGAACGTGATTCTTCCCTAAACTCGTGCATTCCTCAAACTAAGACTCCAAATTGCTTCCAAAAAGTGTCCTCGATCTATGGATATATCAACTCAACTCTCCTTTGCTCGATTCCGTTCGGAAATAGCTCCAAATCACCTATAATCAACATAGAACTAGTGTAGACATCCATATCGAAAATATAGGTAATACTAGCTCACATATGCACAAAGATCAATCAAAGACTATCAATATGAATCAAATACATTTAGAAAACGTGCCTAGAATATCACAATATTTCATGCTAACACATTGCATAATCCAAATGGCATCCTCCTATAAGCAAATGTCCCCCATGGACAAGTAAAAGTGGTCTTCTCTTGATCATCCGGATGGATAGGAATCTGGAAGAATCCACTATAGCCGTCTAAGTAGCAAAAGTGTGAATGCTGGGCCAACCGTTCGAGCATTTGATCGATGAAGGGAAGTGGAAAATGGTCCTTCCGAGTGGCCGTGTTCAGCTTCCTATAATCAATACAAACCCTCCAGCCCGTGACGGTCCTGGTTGGGATTAACTCGTTGTTCTTATTCGTCACAACGGTCATCCCTCCTTTCTTCGGAACTACATGCACCGGGCTAACCCATTTGCTGTCCGAGATAGGATATATGATACCTGCATCCAACAACTTAAGAATTTCCTTCTTCACGACCTCTTTCATGATCGGATTTAACCGTCTTTGAGGTTCCCATGAAGTCTTATGATCATCCTCCATTAGAATTCTATGCATGCAGAAAGAAGGCTTAATGCCAATAAGATCATCTATAGTATAACCCAAAGCCGTTTGATGCTTTCTCAAGACATGCATTAGTTTAGACAATTCAGATTCGGAGTGGGAAGCACTAACGATAACGGGATAAGTGGAATCCGGTCCGAGAAAGACATACCTCAAGTGATTTGGGAGTTGTTTAAGCTCCACAACTGGGGGTGCTTTCTGAGGAGGATCCTTGCTTCCTCCTTCCAGTGGAGTAGATCCAGAAACTGGACTTTCAGAAGTCTCAGTTGAAATCGTCTCGCCTTCGACCTCGGTCGAGGCTCAGAGGCGTTGACCGAGATGTTCTTCAGTCACCTCGCTCGGTCCAGAAAGTGCCTCGGTCGAGGTACTGTAACTGGAACCAAAACTGGAGATCTTCGTCTCCTGGATTAGTTTCTCAGTTTTAGCCCCTGGATCTTCTTCCAGTGCCTTTAAGCTCCGTATATCTACATCACAAGAGGCATCTATACCTTCCTCCATTAAACTGAAACTAATAACTCTTTCAAGTGGATCGTTAGTAAGGATAGAACTCACCAATTCTCTTGATTCTTCTTCATCATAGATGTTGAAGATATCATCTCCTAGCTGCTCTCCTTTCATGGCCGCAAGTAATGCGAACTCCACTTCATCTCCATCAATGTTGAATTTTAACTTGGCGTTCTTACAATCCACGTTGCAACCCGAAGTTGCTAGAAATGGCCTCCCGAGAATAATAGGAACAAGATAATCCGCGGGAATGTCAAGTACAACAAAGTCTATAGGTAAATAGAAGTTACCTAACTTGACCGGAACGTCTTCCAAAATTCCCACGGGATGGGTAATGGAGCGATCCGCCATGTATAATCGAATCTTGACCGGCTTGGGCTCTCCAAGTCCGATCTTCACACATAGCTCCAGCGGAATGATGCTCACGCTGGCTCCTAGATCACATAAGGCTTCACAAGTGACATCCCCAACTTGAATGGGAATGCAAAATGAGCCGGGATCTCTCAACTTAGATGGCATCTTCTCCTTCATGATTTGGATAAGCTCCGAGGATTTAGATGTCATCCTTACTTCACCAAAGTCTTCCAGTTTCCTCTTTCTTGATAGGATCTCTTTCAAGAACTTCCCATAGGCGGGCATCCCTAGAATAGTATTAAGGAAAGGAATGTTAATGTGTAGTTTATTCATCAAGTCAAGGAACTTACCAAAGTGCTTGTCTAGATGTGCTCTGGCCCTTGATTGGGGGAATGGAAGTGGTGGTTTGTATGCAGGAGGTGGAACATAAACTTCAGTTTTCCCCTCCGCTTTCTGTGGCTCCACCTCGGTTGGCATCTCGGCCGAAGTGTTCTTCGACTGCACCTGGACCGAGGTGGTCTTCGTCGGTACTGGCACCGACCTAGGCACTGGATCTGTAGTTTTCAATCCACTCCTCGTAGTTATGGCCATGATTTGGCCCTTAGGGTTGCTTTCCGTCCTTGCTGGAAGCTTCCCTGGATCTCTTGGCGCTTCATTTGCCCTACTAGCAAGTTGTTGTTCAAAGGCCTTTTGGGCCTTCGAAAATGAAGTCATGGATGTCTCCATAGCACTAAGCTTGATCAAGATGGCCTCCAGCACTGCGTCTTTCTTTTCCGGCTGGGACGAACTTGATCCTTGCCCCTGGCTCTTTAATGGAGTAGAAGAAGAAGAAGGGGAAGAAAGGAAAGGATTAGAGGAATCGTTAGAATTGGAGTTAGAATGATTGTTACCAGAATTTTGGTTGTTCGCCCTCCAATTGTTGATGTTGGATCCTCTATTGTTGTTGTTGTAGTTGTTGTTCCGGGAACCGTTGTTGTTGTTACGGTATCCATTGTTGTTATTCCTTGATCCTTGATCTTCCTTCTTGGTTTGAGCAATCAAGAGTTCCTTCAATTGCTTCACGTTATTCTTCAAAGACGTGAGTTAATTGTTGTTTGGCGGAGCTTCTTGGAAGTTAACTCTTTTAACTCCACCTTCAGCTCCTTGGTGGGTATATTTCTCCATATGCAAAGCTTGCTTCTCAATAAATTCCCAAGCTTCGTCAATCGCCATGTCCATAAAGGTACCGGCGGAGAGTAGTTGGAGGTTGAACTGGGTGCTTCCGTCCAGTCCCTTGAAGTATATCTCCAACAACTCTATCTTTGGAATTCCATGATGTGGGCAATCCAAAAAGAATGTCTTTAAACCTCTCCCATGACTTGGACAAGCTCTCCTTGTCCTTCATAATGAATGCATTAATCTTCCCTCTCATTTCAGCGGTCTTAGGGGGGAAAGAATTTAGTCAAGAATTCCGTAGTCATCTCCTCCCAAGTGCTGATTTTTCTTGGAGGAAGAGATTGATACCAAGTAAGAGCTCTATCTTTTAAAGAAAAAGTAAAAAGGTCTTAGCTTGTAGTTGTTGATTTCTATTCTTGAGGGTCTCAAGGTCTCCATCAAGATCTCATAGTTTTGAAGATGTTGATGCGGAGATTCCTGCTCTAGCCCTCCGAACTGGCATTGGTGAATCATGGAAAGAACTTGCGGTCGAAGTTCGTAGTCATGGTCCGCTGGATCTCCTAGGTTAACTCCTGGACACCTCAGTTGTTGATTGGGGTCCATCCTTTGACCTAGGGTTTGCGGGATTCCTGTAAAAAGAGCGCCTCGGACTGGCATCCGAGGTGGAAGTATCTCGGCCAGGGCGTCAGGTGCTGGGACCTGCCTCGGTCGAGGATCTGGAACTGGGACCTGCATTGGTCGAGGATCGGGAACTGGGTCCTGCATCGGTCGAGGATCGGGAACTGGGTCTTCCCTCGGTTGAAGTAGAAACTGGTCTCGTAAGGCTGCCATATCTGCTTTGATCGCCTCAGTCCTGGTGCGAGTTTCTTCTTTCTCCTGCCTCACTTCTTCCTTGTTGAGACGTAGCTGTTCTAATGCATCTTTCAATTCGGCCTCAAGATCGCGATCGTCTTGGTTGGCCATCTTCGCTTCTCTCAAGCGTCGTTTGTATGTCTTTTCTGGTTCGGGATCTTAAGGAACGATTTCCTTCCCAGTGCGGGTTCTTTGCATAAACCTAAGAAAGAACCTACGAAAGTCACTCAAGTAGAGTGGTTAGTAGACACGGGGGCAAGTGCCCCAAAAGCGTACCGCAACCGGCTCGGTCTAGACCAAGTCCCCGGCAACGGCGCCAAAAACTTGTTCGCTCCAAACGGTGTGTGCAAGCTTTAAATTTATAACCCTAGATGTAAGCTTAAAACAAGGATGCGAACCCACAGTGTACGGGTCAATCGTAGTAAAAAGCAAGGAATTCCAGGGGTCGATCACAGGGACTTAGTGAAACAAAGTCGGAATAGGTAAGCTTTAGCAATTACTAACCACAAAGCAATTAAAACAATCAAAGATGATAAAAGTCAATAAAGGAAATATGCAATTCTAGGGATTAAAGCATCTAGTTGTGGTTCCAACTCAAGATCTCAAGATAAGCGGACAAAGCTGAGGTTTTTGCATAGGGAAGGTATTTCTAAAGTGGATAAGATCACCGGGTAAGTCTCACTAATCACTAATCACAAACCGTAACTCCTATTGCCGGGTAAGTCTCAAGGAATTAAGATAAAGAACTATAACCTCAAACTAACACACCATCTAAGGAAATAGAATCAACCTTTACCGGGTAAGTCTCAGGCTAACTCACAAAGATGGGATGAAAGCACACTCAAACCCCAATAAAGGATAAACCTTTATTACCTACACTTATGATCTTAGGTAAACAAACAAAGGAATTACCGGGTAAGTCTCATCCTAAGCTTGCGTTGAACCAGGAAAGGTATAATAAGAATAGGATTTGGCAAACTCTAACACTTAACTCTCAGTTTCGGATCAGATAAGTCACCTCGGTCAGCCAAATTCCACCCCGGCCGAGATGTTCATCGACTGAGCGAGATGCTTAGGGTTAAGGTAAAGACTTAAACTTTCAGGGTCCTACTGTGATTAAGATTATTCTATCATTGTTTTTCCCACAACCTTCATCCAATCACCCTAGAATCACACAAAGAGATTAGCCACTCATCATCATGAAAGTATTAATCAAATATATGGGAAGAAAGAGAATAATTGAACAAGAAAACCTTAAGAGAAAGGCTTCAATAACTGAATCAATTATCAAACCAACAAGCATTCCTTGGATAGAAATCTAACAAGACAACAACAAAGAAGGGAATCTAAGATGATCTTACAAAAACCCTTCGAAAAGCTATAAAAGCTATAGACTTTCTTCCTTCAACCTTCAAAAAGGTTCTTCAAATCTCCCAACTGGAGTATGGCTGTAGCGGATCTTCGATGTATGCAGCGTGTATAGCATGATAGTGGATGTATGCAGGATGTATAACATGATATGGATTTGTGGAAAATCCAACCCTTTTTTTAGGAAAATTACTCTCCAAAGATAAGATATCTTAGAAAGATCTCTTCCCATAAAATAGGTAAAATATATGATCTATCATATCTTCTTCCTTCCAGGAGCCAAGCCCAAAAATATAAGATCCTCTTTCCAAAGATAAAAGATCTCAGCCAAGAATAAAATATTCTCGCCGCATCCCAGGTGTTCGCCTCGGTCGAGTCGACTCCTCTAGATCACCTCGGTCGAGGTGACTTTGTAGTCAACCGAGGTGAATCACAACTGAATGTGAAATCTCTCAAATCTGGTCCAAAGTGAATCTTTAATCCATGACTATGCTTCCTGGATGTTTCCTTATGTTCCTGAATGTAGCTCCAATGACTCCATAGCTCCTTTTGCTCCTTTTTGATGCAAAACGTGCCATTTTACCTACGATTACAGCGAAACTAGGTGTAGACCTCGATTCCCGCAAAGGTTGATGAAATGGTAATATAATCACATAATATACATACAAACATGCAGATTATTGAAGATAAAACGTCTAAATAAACTCCAAAATATAGACAATAATTCATGCTATCAGTGGTGACGTACCCTGCCCGTTTAGCAAGTCTGGCTTGCCCTCAAAGAACCTCCCAAAATCACTACGGAAGAAAAGGGAAAGGTTATCACCGCCTGCTTCAAGGGGGTCAATCATGTCGGTAATAATCAATATCGCATGCTATAAAGTATATAACAATCACCACTCATGTATACATGCATTTAAGTAAGTCCTATGGACTTACGTGAATCACAATTTAATCTTCAACCACGATCAACCTCCAATTCCCATAGGAATGAGCACTGCCTAATAACAAGGCATAAAGATACATAAAGCCTCCTATCAATCAAAAGGACACCCAAGGGATCTATATGGATCATAAACATCGTATAAACCTCAAATATCAACTAAACCTCAAGCCACATCAGGGCATACCTCATCATCATGATATAATCATCAAACTCTCATACATATATCCTAGCATGCTTCTAAACCAAAGCCCAAGAGAAGGAAATGATTACAACATACCAACACTTGGTAAGTTCGGGAGGAAGGCGCACCTGCGGGAAGGAATAGGTGCGGGGGCGGTGACAAGTTGCAATAGTGGGACAAAAACGTTGCAGGGGCGGTTACACGCTCTAGCTGCAGGGACGGCGATGACAAACCGCAGGGCGGTTTCCTTGACAGAAGATAACTTTCACGATTTGTGCAATCGATCCACTCTCAAACTCTTCACCACTCCACCTTAGAGAGTAACCAAGGCTAAAAGCCACACATATACATATAAACACATATCCAAACATCTGTTCGCTCTCATACGTGAATAGTGAACGAAATAGCTTTAAATTTATAACTTAAAATAAAAGCCTGAACAATATGCGAACCCGCAGTGTACGGATCAATTATAATATCGGCAAATAGTCCAAGGTCGAACACACGGACTATTGTGAAATCAAGCACGGTAAATATCTGGTTGTCAATAAAAAGCAAAGCAACAAAACGGAGATGATGTATAAATCAGATAAGGGAATGCAGATTCTAGAGGTCAAAGCATCCAGTTGTGGTTCCGATTCAAGATTTCTAAGGATAATGTGGACAAAGCTGAGGTTCGCAAGGGAAGGTATTTCTAAGGTTGGAATAGATCACCGGGTAAGTCTCACTACTCACTATCCCAAACCAAAGATTCTATCACCGGGTAAGTCTCAAGGAACTAAGGAAAGGAACTATAATCTAAAACCAACACACCACCTAAAGGGATAGAACAAACCTTTACCGGGTAAGTCTCAGGCTAACTCACAAAGGTAGGATGGAGGCACACTCAAACCCTAATAAAGGATAAACCTTTATTACCTAACACTCATCATCATAGGTATGCAAGCAAAGGAATCACCGGGTAAGTCTCATCCTAGGCTTGCGTATGAACCAGGAAAGGTGCAACAAGGATAGGATTTGGCAAACTAAAACCTAAACTCATGATTGGTCGGATAAGGTCAGACGTCTCGCTCAGTTCATATCGATCTACGTCGAGATGTTCTATGAACCGACCGAGGTGAGGCGCTGTTTGGTTTTGGCTCGAGCTTTCAAGGTCCACTAAGGTAAAGGTTCACTCTTTCATCGTCTTTCCCACAATCTTCAGTCAGTCACCCTAGAATCGCAAGAGAATTTAGGCAACAATAATCATGATAATAACAAGCAAATATGTAATGAAAGAATCAATAAGCAAACAAGAAAACCTTAACAAACAGGTCGTAGTAATCAATCAATCAAACAATTCAAACAAGCCACAAGTTGTGTTCCTCAATAACAAATCAAAAGACAACAATCAAGGTTCCCTAAGAAAATCTTACAATTTCCTTCAAAGCCTTCAACTTTCACTCCAAAGCTATCTTCCTTCAAACTTCCTCCTTCCTTGGAATATCTTCAATCCAAAAAATAATCAGCTAACCAGGCATACTTCCATCCAGAAAAAATATCTTCAATCTTATAGGAAAATCACATGCCAAAAATAAAAGATCTAATGGGCTATGGGCCGGCCGTCTCGATCCAGGCCCAGTGAATCATCTCGGTCGAGATGATCACGTAGTCAACCGAGGTGCTCAAGCTGTTACGTGCAAATCTCCAAAATTGGTCCAATATCGAATTTCTATCCAACTTCCATGGTTCCTATGCCTTCCTTGTAGCTCCTCAATGCTCCAAAATGCACCTCCAATGACTCCTTAGAATCCTTGGCTCCATATCGCTCCAAAACATGCCATTTTCCCTACAATTACAACGAAACTAGGTGTATACCTCAATTCTTTCAAAAGTAAACAAAACGGCATAATTATCAAGAATATATAGCCATGCAAGCATATTTATGGTGATAAAACGTACAAACCAATCCCAAAATATAGACTATAATGAATGCTATCAAAATACCCCATACTTGTCCCTTGCTTGTTCCCAAGCAAGATTCAAATCTTAGGTACAAGATAGAATGGATTATAAGTCATCAAAAAGATCAATGAAAAACATTTTACAAAACCTTTTGGTGGTGTGCTTCCAATCATAGATCACCATAAGAGAATGCTTCATAGCAAATAAAATCAACACATGGTCAAAACATTTTATAAATATAAGAAAGTTGATCATCTTTTGCTTAAACTCATAGAATGCATAATAAATCATATATATCGAAATCAATCATGTATAATCTAGTTTAAACCACAAAGTCAATCAACATACTCAAGGTCTCAAGGGCTTTTCAAAAAGAAGTCAAGAAACGTGTTAGGGTGGGATGTATAAAGGGTAATGTGGTGCTGAAATCCGGGAATGGGACCTTTACTTCACTTCTTTGAATTCCAAACATCTTCCACCAATAAGCTTTTCTTATTTTCACTTTTTACTTTATTTTTGAGAACATGGACAGAGGTGCACAATAGCCAAAGCCTAGGAAATCAGCAATTCTCAATTTTTTGAGATGCCTCAAACCCTTGATGCACATACCATGACCCGTTAGGACTATCGATCAATCCGACTTTGGCAAGACACAAACACCTGGATATGTGAATGGTGTCGAGTTACTCATCATCAAGATCAACATCCCCAAACCTATTTTTTATAACACTTTCAACCACAATCTCAACTTCACTTCACACGCTTTTCATCAACTACATTCAAATTCCCGGATAGGTAAAGGGAGGCAAATGTATATATGAGGGGCTAAAGCATGATCAAGAAGAAGAAGAAGAGAAATGAAGTTCCTTAATCATCCCATGAAGAATGTGAGAGAACTTATAAAGTGGTGTCAACCTTCAAATTCAACATGATTTTGATAAAAACAAAATAATTAACATGCTAGAATTTCAAAAAAAACAATTAGGAACTTAAACATATCATAAAACCTTTAGAACACATACAGATTTCAAAGCTAATCTGCAAACAAATATCATCATCAAGTTGATATTTTGAATAGAAGCACAAAATGTTTTGAAAATTTCTTCAGTTTTAAAACCATTTATGTCGAGGTGATTTGACAGTGCTCGAGGTGTTCAGCCGAGATGAATCTCAGTTATCACAGTCTCGTTTGGCCAAATGCATCGGTTGAGCCAAAAAAAAATTTCAAATCAGTTTTCGACGCTTTTTTCAAACAAAAACTGTATGCAGTGCATGTATATGGACATATAAGCACAAGCAAGCAAAAACGATCAAAGTCATAGTCATCCAAACAACTTTTAGTAAATATTACACATCCAAGGTAAGTCAAATACCTCATACTTGAGACACATTGTCTCAATGGGTCAAATATAAGTTAGACAAAGGTACTCACCGAATGAAAATGTAGAACAAAAGTAGAAATAAGAATAAGATCTATAATAAGCTCAATCATCGGCCGGTGGTGGATGTGGAATGTAAGGACACTGAGTCGGATCTAATGGATATCCCATCTACTGTTGGAACTGCAACATCGCCATTCTGGCGCTCGTAGTGCTGGCTCTCCTCAATACGCTCCGTCCAACTATGAATGGATTGAGTCTGATCAGCAAAGCGCTGAGTCATGTCAGTCTGCAGAGCTTGAAAGGAATCCGCCATTTGCCGCATCAGATCATCGATCATGTGGTACGCCTCTGGGTCATGACGGCAGCGAGCTCTCTAATGGGGAATCTCAACGGGGGTAGCTGGTATCTCCCTTTCGTCCTCAGTAGCCTCGTCATCGAGGTTGACGGTGGGAATACTAGGGGCGACGGTATCTGTACCAGTATCCATAGCTGCAACTCCTCCAGAACCGTCACCATCATTATCATAACCACCCTCTGCATCTCTAGCAACATCCTCTTGTATGATAGGAAACCAAGCTATCGACCAGTTCTCACGGTCGAAGATGGAAAACTGAGGCGACCACGGAATGCCTCTAGGAAACTTTGTTTCCCACGGCATGGCCACATAAGGAGTGCCAAGACCGTGGGGAACGTGAACACGGCGCGTGATGAACTCCTACAATCCATGCGGCTTCGCCACCACAACCATAGTACACGTTGATAAGTTCAATCCCATCTCAGTGGCGATATGAGTCACGAGACCTCCAAAGTATATATCGCCCTTCACCTTTCCCTTTACCTTGTGTAGCTCCTTTGCCAGCATAGCAGCAAAATCTGGAAAGCCACCTATCACCATACAAAACATAGCAAAAAGCTCACCCTGACAGACCTTTTGGGGCGTCTTAGTACACGCCAGAAGCATCTCACTAAAGATCCGGTGAGTGATGCGAAAAGCAAGGTGGTAGATGATGCGCTCTCAAGAGTCCCCGGGCTTCCATCTGTCTATGTGGGAGGTAATGTTGGCGATGCTCTCCCAAAAACTACGAGCGTGGCCACGGGAGGTAAAATCTGTGGCGGTCGGAGGGTGGAAGCCAAAAATCTCCCCAAACTGGTCAAGGGGCACAACATAGTTCTTGTTCATTAGGCGGGAATTGATTCCTCTCTTTTCCGGCACGTAAGTGACGGAACACAAAAACTCGAACATCGGCTCCAAATAAGCCGGCACACGAATGGCCACAAAAGTCTCCAAACCAACCATGGAGATCATCTTCTGCAAGTCATCAGCCACAGGCAGATAATCGAAGTCGGTAATGTCCACATACCGTGGAGCAATGATCGTGTGGCGACAAATGCAATCGAAGTCCGTTTGGAACCGTTAGTGGATCACCAATATCTGAGGTTGTGGAGGGGGTGAAGGAGAGGACTGTTGAGAGCTAGAACAGTCTCAGAGGGCCAATTGACGATAAAAATGTCTCAGATTGTCCATAACTAGGGGTCACCTTGGTCGGATCTTGATGTATCTTGTCCGAGACGCAGACGATTGGACCGAGGCGAAAGGCTGTCTCAATCGAAACTCCAAAACTGTAGTTTTTCACCCATCTCACTACCAATTGCTTCCTAAGGGAGTAAGGGGTACTGAAGCAGTTCTTAACAACAATCAACAACAAACAACTACAAATCCGAGCAAAATCAAACCGAAACTAGATGAGAAGGGTTACGAACGAAATACCCGAAATCTGCAGCATGTGATGGAATTGAGCGCGGTTTGATGCTTGAAATCCGTAAGCCTTGCTTCTCCCGATGATTTGGAACCAAAAATCGTGCAAAATGGTTGAGATTTGAGGTTTTTAGAGCAAAGGGCGAATCGATCGAGGTGAGAGCAAGAGAGGGAGTTAGGGTTTGAGGAGAGAGAGATTCATTCTCCTTTTATACCCCTCGCATAATTTGATTTCATCTCGACCGAGGTGGTTGTGTGACCGAGGTGCCGGAGAGAGGTGATTCTCAAATAACATCATCTCGGTAGAGCAAACTCCGTCTCGGTCGAGATGCTTTGACAACACCCGAGATGTGTCTCAGTTGAACTCCGTTTTCTCAAATTCTCGAACATCAATCCTTCCATGTGTTTCCTGAGTTGTTTTTCTTCTTCTTGGGTAACACCTAATTCTTGTCGAAGAGAACAGAAAAACACGAAGCAATCTAACTAAACTAATATAGAAAAGGGAAAAGAAAGCAATACCTTGGGTTGCCTCCCAAGAAGCGCTTGATTTAAGGTTGCTAGTTGGACCTTATGTCACTCTCAAGCAAGATGCAAAGGTGCAATCTCCTCAGCTGGAACTTCCGGTTGATACTTCTTCAACCTATGACAGTTGACCTTATAGCTTCCGC
Organism: Fagopyrum homotropicum; assembly: GCA_033239125.1. NCBI lineage: Eukaryota > Viridiplantae > Streptophyta > Magnoliopsida > Caryophyllales > Polygonaceae > Fagopyrum > Fagopyrum homotropicum. The sequence goes on from BSWB01000002.1 coordinate 104,807,115, forward strand.
TAGCTTCACCCCATACTCCAACTGCACCATGGGGAAAATTTTTTTTCACAATGTAAGGTCCTGTCCATCTAGATTTTAACTTATCTGGAAAGAGGCAAAGGCGGGAGTTGAAGAGTAGAACAAGATCTCCTTCTTTGAGCTCCTTAGGGATGATGTGCTTGTCATGCCATTTCTTAGTTCTTTCTTTGTAGATCTTGACATTCTCATAGGCATTCAAGCACAACTCCTCTAATTCATTGATATTCAATAGCCTCTTCTCTTTATCTTCCTTAAGGTCGAAGTTGAGCCATTTGATAGCCCAATACACCTTATGCTCCAACTCAACGGGAAGATGACAAGACTTTCTATATACCAAATTGTAAGGGGTGGTACCTATGAGAGTCTTGAATGCGGTCCTATCTGCCAAAAGAGTATCCTCCAACTTCATGGGCCAATCCTTTCTTGTCCTTGAGACGGTCTTCTCCAAAATTGCCTTGATTTCTCTATTAGAGATCTCCACCTGCCCACTAGTTTGAGAATGATAAGGGGTTGCTACCTGTGGGTGACCCCATGCTTCGATAGAAGTGCCTCGAACTTCCGGGTGGTAAAATGTGTCCCTCCGTCGCTGATGATGACTCGAGGTGTCCCAAAACGTGGAAAGATATTCCTATTGAAGAACTTCACAACCACCATGGTGTCATTAGTGGGAGAAGCAATGACTTCCACCCATCTAGAGATGTAATCAACAGCTAAGAGAATGTAGAGGTTTCCTGCGGATGATGTAAAGGTCCCATAAAATAAACTCCCCATACATCAAAGATCTATACCTCCTGAATATTGTTAAGTGACATCTCGTTTCGCCTAGATATATTTCCTGTTCTTTGGCATGCGTCACAAGAAACAACAAATGTTTGCACATCCTTAAATAATATAGGCCAAAAGAAACCGGAACGTAATACCTTAGTGCATGTTTTGTGAGCGTTAGCATGTCCTCCACAAGGAAGTGAGTGGCAATGACGTATGACACTAGTATTTTCATCCTCCGGAACGCACCGGCGAAGCATCCCATCCGGTACTCTCTTGAAAAGTAGAGGCTCGTTCCAATAGTAATGACGTACGTTTTTGATAGGTGATGGAATCACTATCATTTAGGATAGTTTTTAGAGTCTTTTTATTGCATTTGTGTCGGTTTATGCTACTAACTCCTTGGTCCAGAAGAAGAAGACTAAAAGAAGCTAAGGAAGGAGTTATAAGCACTTAGGAGTGAAGTTCGTTCACGAAGCAAAGTTTCTGTTGCTTCACCGCCCCCGCGGAGCCTTGTCACCGCCCCTACGGGTGACACCACACTCCGGAGCGCCCCCTGCGCCTTCGCCAACACCAGCCACGAAGACTGTCACCGCATTTGCGTCAACCCCTCGCGCCCCTGCAGTGATTTGCCCTGAAGAAGCGAAGACCAGCACCCCTGCGCCTTCCCTTGCGCCTCTGCCTGCGCCTCAACCTGGGAGCTGGAAGATGAAGAGTCTGTGTCACCGACCATGCGTTGACACTGGGACGCCCCGGCGGCTTGGCATCAGAAACGGCAAGAAGTTGAAGAGTCAGACGTTTGAAGAGCATTAAAGATCCGCCCCTGCGGAATTGCCTAGCCGCCCCAGCGGCAATGAAGAAGATCAAGCGTTTTTGCCTTCACCGCCCCTGCGGAGCTGAAGGCCGCCCCTGCGGTTCAACGACAGAAGCTTTACTCCGCCTGTTTACACCACCTTTATGGCATTAAAGGTGGCTATTTTGGGCCGGCCATTTCCTCCTATTTAGTGTCTTTTGTAGTATAAATAGTCCTTGGTTGATTGCTAGAATCATCGACTTATTTTCCATCATTTTCCACTTAGAATCCAATTTTTTTTTATCATTTCCATTGTAATGAGTTGCTAACTCCCTTGCTACATTGGGTTGGTTTGAAGCTGCATTGTTACTTTGGTTGTAAGTTATCTTTAAAATAAGTTTTCATTCTGTAATGCTTTGTGTTTCCTTGATCTTTATTGTCTAAGTGCATGTTTGATTTACACTTAAGATTGATCACCTTAGGTTTTAAAGTGCATGCAAAGAACTAGGATAAATAGGTTCCGGGTTCGGGTCTTTAATCTAGTAGTAAACTTTAAGTAATAACGGGTTGTAATTACTTAGAGAAAAGGAACACAAATATAAAGATAAGGTTAACGGTTTTAATCTCTTCTTTATATCCCTTAGTCTTTATTTGAAAGCTAACTTGTTAATTGTTCTTGTAGGTTTACGGAACACTAACCTGTTAAGTTGTGTTGATGCCGGTTGGCTCAACACATATATATGATCGAGACGGGAGATTACTTGAAAGCTTGTAAAAGGAACTCACCAAAGTAGCAATTGCATGCTTAGAATCAACCTAGTGTAGATTCATCCATTATTGTCTTACTTGCTGCGTTATTCATTTTCATAAGTTTTGTGTGCATCAATTCAACCAAAACCCCCCTTGTTACTTGTTCTTATAATCAATAATTGCATTTAATAAAAATACCTTAACTCTCTTGGGTTTGACCCTTACTTAACCACTATACTTGTTTTAGTGCTAAGTCGGGATTATATTTTGATAGGGTAGACGACCATAGAAATACCTCTAGTCAAATTTTGGCGCCGTTGCCGGGGAGTTTAGTATTTTTATTTTATTGTTATTATTGATTATTGGTTTGAACCATTTTTATGGTTTAAACCCGTGCTACTAACTTCGGCTTTGCTTCTTTTGATCCAGAAATTAAGAGGACGCACATCCGGCAACGAAGACAACAACAATTCCAACAAGAAATGGCTGATCGTACTCTTCGTCAACTTACTCAGCCTCCTTTGGCTCAAAACCCTCTTGCGGTTATCATACCGGCATTAGGGGAAGGAATCAACTTTGAGCTCAAGCCGGATCTCATCCACTTGCTTCCATCTTTCCATGGGCTAAGGGGTGAAGACCCCATCAAACACCTTGGGAAGTTCCATACCGTGTGTATGAGCATGAAGCCGGCCAATATTACCGAAGAGCAAATCAAAATGAGGGCATTCGGCTTCACACTCAAAGATTCAGCGGATGATTGGTATTACCACCTTCCATCCGGGAGTATCGACACTTGGGAGAACCTCCACAAGGCGTTTCTGGAGAAATACTTCCCAGCTAAGAAGGCGAATAGCTTGAAGAAAGCTATAAGCAACATCGAGCAAGAGGCAGACGAAACTCTTTATGAGTACTTCGAAAGATTCACACGCCTCCGATCCAGTTGTCCTTTCCACGGATATTCGACTCAAGATCTAGTCTTGTACTTGTACAATGGCTTGCTCGATAATGAAAGGATGATCGTTGATGCGGCTTGTGGAGGTAATATTCTTAACTCTACCCTTGACCTTGCTTTTGAAAAAATTCAAGAACTAGCGGAAGGGACCTGGAACTTTGGAAGGACTCCTTCCAAGAGAGGTGTTCATGTTGTGAATTCCGGGAAGAGTGAGATCTCCACTGAGCTCGCGGAGCTGAAGGAAATGGTGAAGAGACTAACACTTATGGGAACCCCACAGCAGCTCAAAGCTCGTGGAGTGTGTGCTGACCCATATCATCCAACGGACATGTGCCCACAAGTCCAGGATGATGATGCTGAGGTGAATGTAATGGGCTATGGACAGCCACAACAGCAAAGGCCTAGGAACGATCCTTATGCACAGAATTTCATACCAAACTGGCGTGACCAACAGAATTTCCTTGGAGGGATCAACAAAACCAACAACAACAGCCCCGACAAGGTAAGTATCAATCAACTGAAGATATGTTGCAGGTTTTGACTAAACATTTTGCTACTCATGTCCAAACAACAGAATCCAGCATCAAGAACCTTGAAAAACTGGTTGGTCAAATGGCAGAAGCCATTACGAGGATTGAAACTAGGTCCTCCGGAGGATTACCTTCACAGACGGTTATAAACCCCAAGGTAATGTTGGAAGAGGCTCAATCATAGAGGTAGAGTCCTTACGTCGAGCCAACGACGTAAAACAAAGTCGCTGTTCGGGAGGCAACCCAAAGGAATAAGAAGAGGAGCCTCTGTCAAGAAAACCGCCCCTGCGGCTTAGTGTCCCCGCCCCCGCGGTGACACCCACGCCCAGCGCCACCCTTGACGCTGGGCCTGCGTCTGCAACACACAAGCCACCGCCCCCGCGGTGACACCCTTACGCCCCTACGGCGACCACCCTTGACATGCATCCTCAGCGCCACTCCCGGCGCTGAGGCTGCACCCTGGCCTCCTCCTTGTCTCCGCCCCCGCGGTGACAAACGCCGCTCCTGCGGTCCTATTAAGGAAAGAAAAAAACTACACTTCCCGAAAAAATATCCTACAACTACCGCCCTTTCCCCTCCCTCTCCATTCACTCTTCGAACCCTACACCGCCTCACCTCCCACACCCCTGCTCCCTCCGGAAACTCTCACATGCCGCTTTGTGCAACGCTTCCCCGCCATCTCCGGCGACCTATCCACAACCGCCCCCTGCGACACCGACCCTCTCCACCACTACACACAAACCTCATCCCCTGAAACCTCTCACTCTCCAACACCCTCACCCCTCACACTCCTCCCTACACTGCCCAACACCACCAGAAGCCTACACCAATAAAGAAGTCACCGGAACGGCCTCAGTATCACCACCTTCGTCGCTCCCCAGAAATTGCCCTCTACATTTCTCCCGCCCCCGCGCCTGCAAGCTCCCGCACCTGCGTCTTGCCGCCCCTGCGCCTGCTTCATCCGCCCTTGCGGAAAACACGACAGAGGGTTCGTTTCCTCTCCCTGTTTTTGAAATTTTCTAATTCCTTTGCTAAATCAAATACCAGAATGGAGCCACAAAGGAAATACAAGATGTCCGAAGCTGAGAAGGAGAGGTATAGGATCGTACAGGATCGAGTTGTGTACGCAACTCGGTTTTTGCACGTTCCTACATTGGAGAAGCTAGGCATGCTGGAGAGCAATCAGAGCATGCAGTCCTTTCTGACCAATGCTGGGCTCGGAGACTTCCTACGGAATTGTACTCCAACATATCCCAAGCTAAGCAAACAGTTCATCTCCATCTTCACCATGGAGAAGGAGGATCATGTGTGTATTGGACTCACCTTCAAGTTCAACAAGGTGAAATACACACTTGATTACCATCAGCTACAGGAGGCTTTCGGGGTGACTCTCAACCCCTCCGAAAACTGGTGGGAGCCAGTCCCGACCCCGGACCTGTGTGAGTTTTGGCAGGCAGCTACCGGGTTAGAGTTCCATGCAGGGGATGAGTACTCCAACGAACTCACTCACCCTTGTTTGAGGCTCCTCTCCAAGATCCTTATGAGTGTCTTCTGTTGACACAAAGAGGAGAACAAGGTCGCCCTCAAGGACCTCCCACTACTATACTCCTGCCTTCCGATGAGCGAGAAGGTGATGGATTGGCCATCCCTCTTCCTTGTCGCTTTGAAGCGGATTAGTAGGAACGAGCCGAGGGACATTGTCGGCGGTGGGGTCATCTCCTTGATCGCCTCACAGGTGATGGACCTGTCCGAGCTAGAGGACGGGCTGGAGGCTCCCCTTTACACTGAAGGGATGCTTAGGAGGTGCAAGCTCCTCCGACGGGACGGGGAGAACCTATTTTGGATCTCCCTTCCAGATGGGAGCCACCTCACTTACCTCCCTCGGCCTTTACCATTCGGGGATGAGCTCTCCGAGCTCTAAATTCCGGCAGATCCCTTCGTACCGAGGAGGCCGCTAGTGACCATTATGGAGAGGCATGCTGCGAGCTCCAGCCGGGCTCATCAGGAGGAGCACATCCCCATCCCCGACGACAAGGAGATGCCCACTGCGCCACCAGAGGAGGATCCGGCCCTTGCGAGCCTTCAGGCTCAAATGGTGGCTATGACCACCCCGCACCGGACATGGCAGTCCGACTACTAGAGGACTATGCTGGAGCAGCAACAGAGCTGGCAGACGAGCTTTGCCGCCTCCATGACCTCCCACTTCGACCAGAGGTTGGAGGCTTGACAAGCAGCCCAACAGCAACAGCTGGAGGCTCAACAGTTGGCTTGGCAAGCCTGCTTTGAGACCTCTTTTGGCCGTCGGATGGAGGCTTAGCAGACCCGCATTGATGACATCTACCGCCGAAAGGAGCATTTCTTCCGCCACTTTCCATACCCACCAGAGGAGGGTCCGGATGGTCCAGCTGGACCATCCCATTAGGGGTATCTTTTCTCTTCCCTTTCCCACATTTATCTTTGCTTCATTTCCACTTTGAGGGCAAAATGTACTTCAAGTATGGGGGAGGGACATATCATTACATGTACAGTTTCTTTTGAGTTGTTTTGAGTTGTTTTGCATTGAATCTTATGAAGTTTGAAATTCATATAAAAAAAAAGAGAAAAAAACCAAAGAAAATGAAAAAAGGCATGAAAATTCCTTGGATAAACAGAAAACCCGAAAGGGTGGTTTAGGCAAAAAGAAGGTAGTCCGATCAATCTTAGGTTGGTGCAAAATTGGACTTGAGGGATGTGAGATAAAAGTGAGATCATCAAAGAAAAGAAGAAGAGTGGCAAGGTGAAAACCTGAAAGGGCATCTTGGCAAAATGAGCGGCACCGAGTGTAGGTTTTCCTTCCGATGTTTGGCGACATAAGAAGGGGAGTCATAAGGAGGTTGTCCAGGTAGGCCACTCTTGGAGCAATAAGGATGGTAGTTTATCACCTTTTTCTCACATTTCCTCTCTTTTCATTCTTTCTTTCTTGGCTTTTCTTTTGTTTTCATTGTCTTTTCTGCTTGCCCATGCTTCCTGAGGCCTTTGAGTCTAGTTGTTGTCATTTGTTTTACTCAGGACGAGTAAAAGGTCTAAGTATGGGGGAGTTTTATAGGTGATGGAATCACTATCATTTAGGATAGTTTTTAGAGTCTTTTTATTGCATTTGTGTCGGTTTATACTACTAACTCCTTGGTCCAGAAGAAGAAGACTAAAAGAAGCTAAGGAAGGAGTTATAAGCACTTAGGAGTGAAGTTCGTTCACGAAGAAAAGTTTCTGTTGCTTCACCGCCCCCGCGGAGCCTTGTCACCGCCCCTATGGGTGACACCACACTCCGGAGCGCCCCGTGCGCCTTCGCCAGCGCCAGCCACGAAGACTGTCACCGCAACTGCGTCAACCCCTGGCGCCCCTCTGGTGATTTGCCCTGAAGAAGCGAAGACCAGCGCCCCTACACCTTTCCGTTGCGCCTTTGCCTACGCCTCAACCTGAGAGCTGGAAGATGAAGAGTCTGTGTCACCGCCCATGCGTTGACACTAGGACGCCCCGACGGCTTGGCATCAGAAACGGCAGGAAGCTGAAGAGTCAGACGTTTGAAGAGCATTAAAGATCCGCCCCTGCGGAATTGCCTAGCCGCAACCGCTGCCATGAAGAAGATCAAGCGTTTTTGCCTTCACCGCCCCTGCGGAGCTGAAGGCCGCCCCTGTGGTTCAACGACAGAAGCTTTACTCCGCCTGTTTACACCACCTTTATGGCATTAAAGGTGGCTGTTTTGGGCCGGCCATTTACTCCTATTTAGTGTCTTTTGTAGTATATATAGTCTATGGATGATTGCTAGAATCATCTACTAATTTTCCATCATTTTCCACTTAGAATCCAATTTTCTCATCATTTCCATTGTAAGTTGCTAACTCCCCTGCTACATTGGGTTGGTTTGAAGCTGCATTGTTACTTTGGTTGTATGTTATCTTTAAAATAAGTTTTCATTTTGTAATTGTTTGTGTTTCCTTGATCTTTATTGTCTAATTGCATGTTTGATTTACACTTAAGATTGATCACCTTAGGTTCTAAAGTGCATGCAAAGAACTAGGATAAATAGGTTCCGGGTTCGGGTCTTTAATCTAGTAGTAAACTTTAAGTAATAACGGGTTGTAATTACTTAGAGAAAAGGAACACAAATATAAAGATAAGGTTAACTGTTTTAATCTCTTCTTTATATCCCTTAGTCTTTATTTGAAAGCTACCTTGTTAATTGTTCTTGTAGGTTTACGGAACACTTACGTGTTAAGTTGTGTTGATGCCGGTTGGCTCAACACATATATATTATCGAGACGGGAGATTACTTGAAAGCTTGTAAAAGGAACTCACCAAAGTAGCAATCGCATGCTTAGAATCAACCTAGTGTAGATTCATCCATTATTGTCTTACTTGCTGCGTTATTCGTTTTCATAAGTTTTGTGTGCATCAATTCAACCAAAATCCCCCCTTGTTACTTGTTCTTATAATCAATAATCGCATTTTAATAAAAATACCTTAACTCTCTTGGGTTAGACCCTTACTTAACCACTATACTTGTTTTAGTGTTAAGTCGGGATTATATTTTAATAGGGTATAGACGACCATAGAAATACCTCTAGTCAGTCTTTGAAGAACTTCTTCCTTTGAGTGTATGTCAATCCTAGAGCTGTTTCCTGACAAACAAGATAATTAACAATATCAGCATACCAAGACTCTTTACCATCAGAAATTTGGTGAAGTCAATGCTCAACCAAATGCAAATGGTCATCGGGAAATGAATCATCAATGGGTAGATCGTCCCTCTCGAGCGAGAAAGGTGGTAGCCAGCTGAGGTGATCTGCTACAGAATTCTCGGATCCCTTCTTATCGAGAATCTCCAAGTCAAACTCTTGAAGCAAGAGAATCCAACGAATAAGGTGTGGCTTTGCATCCTTCTTAGTTAGCAAGTATCGAATAGCTGCATGGTCAATATAAACGATAACTTTCGCTCCCACTAAGTAAGAATGAAACTTCTCAAAAGCATAGACAACTGCCAAGAGCTCCTTTTCGGTGGTGGCGTAATTCAGCTGAGCTTCATCTAGCGTCTTGCTAGCATAATAAATGGCGTTGGTCCGGCCTTCCTTCTTCTGTCCAAGTAGCGCTCCTACGGCCACATCACTAGCATCACACATGATGTCAAAGGGCAAGGTCCAATCATGAGGTTGAATGATGGGAGCGTTGATCAATGCTTCCTTTATCTTGTAAAAAGCATCAAGGCATTCGTGCGAGAACTCAAAAACATCATCCTTATTCAAAATATTAGTAAGCAGTTTAGAGATCTTAGAGAAATCCTTGATGAACCTCCTGTAGAAACCTGCATGGCCAAGAAAACCCCACAAACCTTTACTAGAACAAGGTAGGGGAAGTTTCTTAATAGTCTCGATCTTAGCTCGATCGACCTCTATACCTCGGTTGGAAACGAGGTGTCCTAGCACAATTCCTTCGCTAACCATAAAGTGACACTTCTCCCAATTCAAAACGAGATTAGTGTCTTCATCACATTGTAACACTAGAGAAAGGTTAGCCAAACAGTTATCAAAAGAGGAACCATATATAGAAAATCATCCATGAATACCTCCATGATCTCCTCAATATACTCGGAAAAGATAGCTATCATACAAAGCTAAAAAGTGGCGGGTGCATTACACAATCCAAATGGCATCCTTCGATAAGCAAATGTCCCCCATGGACAAGTGAAAGTGGTCTTTTCTTGATCATCCGGATGGATATGAATCTCAAAGAAGCCACTATAACCATCTAAATATCAAAAATGGGAATGTTGTGATAACCGTTCAAGCATTTGATCAATGAAAGGAAAAGAAAAATGGTCCTTTCTCATTGCCAAATTCAATCTTCGATAGTCAATGCACATCCTCCAGCCTGTAACGGTCCTTGTGGGAATCAACTCGTTGTTCTTGTTGGTTACAACGGTCATCCAACCCTTCTTGGGAACTACATGCATTGGACTCACCCATTTGCTATCCGATATGGGAAATATGGTATCTACATCAAGCAACTTAAGAATCTCTTTCTGCACAACCTCTTTCATGATCAGATTCAATCGTCTTTGAGGCTCCCGTGAAGGCTTGTGATCATCTTTCATTAGTATCTTACACATACAAAGAGAAGGCTTAACACCAACAAGATCATCAATAGTATATCCCAAAGCCTTTCTATTTATTTCTCAACTCATGCATCAACTTAGACAACTCATCGTCAGTAAGACTAGCACTAACAATGACAAGATATGTAGAATCCGGACCGAGGAAAGCGTACCTTAAATGAGTTGGAAGAGGTTTAAACTCTAAGACAGGAGGTGCCTTATGTGATGCATTCATACCTCCTTCCTCTATCAAAGAGGATTTGGAAACTTCACAAGAGATGGAAGAAACAATTGCATCATCTAATAAGAGAACATCCTTCAAAGAAGTGAAGATGTCGTTTGCCTCAGGTGGAACTCGGTCAAGGCATTTAGGGTTGGTCCGAGGTGATGAACCGAGGTGATCTCCAGTTCACCATCTCGTTTGCTTCAGAAACTGTCTCGGTCATGGACCAAGGTGATGGACCGACGTAATCTCCAGAGAAGCTCATCTCGGTCGCTCCAGGAGTCATTTCGGTCGAGATACTGCGAGGTGAACCGAAACCTAATGTGCTTTTCGTCTCCTTGATGAGTTTTTCAAATCCAGCTCTTGGATCCTCTTCCAATGCTTCCAAGCTTCGTACATCTGCATCACATGAAACATCTACACCTTCCTCCATCATACTAAAACTCAAAACCTTCTCAAGGGGATCTTTAATTAAAATAAAACTCACCAATTCTCGAGAATCTTCTTCATTAGAGATGTGAAAGATGTCTTCTTCTAAGGGTTATCCCTTCATCGTGGCTGAGAGTGTAAATTCCATCTTCCCTAATGTTGAACGACAACGTGACCTTCTTACAATCAACGTTGCATCCCGAAGTTGCATGGAATGGTCTTCCGAGAATGATGCGAATATGATAATCTGCGGGAATGTCCAACACCACAAAGTCTATAGGTATGTTGAAATTACCTATCTTGACGGGAATATCCTCCAAAATTCCAACGGGACGAGTAATAGATTGATCCGCTATGTATAAAGTCATTTTCACGGGCTTGGGTTCTCTAAGACCGATCTTCACACAAAGTGCTAGAGGAATGATGCTCACACTAGCTCCTAGATCACAAAGTGCATCGTAAGTCACATCCCCAACTTTGATGGGAATGCAAAACGAACCGGGATCTCTTAGCTTTGGTGGCATATTTTCTTTCATGATTTGAATGAGCTCCGAAGATCTAGATGTCATCAGCACTTATCCAAAGTCTTCCACCTTCCTTTTTCTTGACAAGATCTCTTTTAGAAACTTCCCATAGGCGGGCATACCTAAGATTGCTTCAATGAAAGGGATGTTAATATGTATCTTATTCATAAGGTCTACAAACTTACCAAAGTGTTTGTCTAGACGATCCCGTGCTCTAGACTGAGGGGACAGGAGTGGAGGCTTGTAAGCAGGTGGTTGAACATAAACATCAGATTTTTCTTTTGCTCTCTAGGGCTCCATCTCGGTTGACATCTCGACCGAGTTTTTCTTCGACAGATTGTGATCCGACCGAGGTACTATATCAGTTGTCCTCAATCCACTTCGTGTAGTGATTGCCATGACTTGCCCCTTTGGGTTGTTCTCTGTCCTTCCTGGAAGTTTACCCGGATCTTTAGGTGCTTCGTTAGCCTTGTTGAAAACTTTATGTTCTAGGGCTTTTTGTGCCTTCGAAAATGTATTCATATAACTTTCCATAGCATTGAGTTTGGTCATGATTGCTTCCAACACAACACCCGTCTTTTCCTTAGGCTGTTGGGACGAGCTCGAAGATGGTCTTGACTCTTCAATGGAATAGAAGAAGAAGATGGGGGGAGTTAGAGCATTTTCAGCATGAGAATAAGGGTTACCGGAATTTTGTTGATTTGATCTCAAATTGTTGTTGAAATTTCTGTTGTTGTTGTTGTTGTTGTTGTTGTTGTTGTTGTCGTTGTTGTAATTATTATTCCTTGGCCATTGATAGTTTCCTCACCCCAAGTATCCAACATCTTGCTCTTTGGATGCTCCCTTAGCTTGAGATAAAAAAAGTTCTTTCAAAGGCTTGACTTCATTGTTGAGCGTAGTAAGTTGAGCAACGCTCGAAGTTGTAAGATTCAGCTCTAGAGGTCCAACTCGCTTCGCTCTATCTTCAACCCTTCGATGAGAGTACTTTTCCATGTGTAAAGCTTGCTTCTCAACAAATTCCCAAGCTTCATCAACCTTGTATCCATTAAAGTGCATGCAGAAAGTGGTTGGATTTTAATTGAGATTCCTCATCCAAACCCTTGAAGTAAATCTCTAGCAACTCAATCTTCGAAATCCCATGGTGAGGGCAATCTAACAAAAGGTCCTTGAACCTTTCCCACGACTTGAACAATTCTCTATCCTTCATGACAAAATCATTAATCTTACCCCTTAACTCCGCAGTTTTTGATGGGGGAAAGAACTTAGTGAGGAACTCCGTAGTCATCTTTTCCCATGTGTTAACTCTTTCGGATGGAAGAGATTGATACCAAGCAAGCGGCTTGTCTTTCAAAGAGAAGTATAAATGCCTTAACTTATAGTTGTTGTTCTACGCCCTTAAAGATCTCAATGTCTCCATAAGAATCTCATAGTTTTGCAAGTGTTGATGTGGAGATTCTTTGTCCATGCCTGCAAAGTGACATTGTCAAATCATTGAGATGACTCGAGGACGAAACTCGTAGTCATGCTCAGCTGGATCTCCTAGGTTAACTCCGGGATGCCGCACTTGTTGATTCGGGTCCATCCTTTGACCTAGGGTTTGCGGTTCTCCTACGAACAAGTTACCTTGGTCAACCCTAGCCAGCAACCGAGGTGGTAATGGTGGTATCTCGACCGGTGCAGGTAGGTCAGGGTTAGGCCTCAGTCCGTTGACTGGATTCGATCGAGGTCGTATGTGATCCTGCAGTTCGGCCATATCAGCTCGGATCTCTTATGTTCTTGCGCGAGCTTCTTCTCTTTCCCTTTGTAAAGCTTCATTACTTAGCTGAACTTGTTCTAGTGCGTCCTTCAATTCAATTTCAAGATCTCGATTATCTTATTCGGTCATCTTAGCTTCTTCAATATTTTTTTGTATGTCTTTTCTGGTTTAGGATCGTAACGAACGAACAGATCACCGGGTAAGTATCAGGTTGTCAATCAAAAGCACGGTAAATATCGGCAAATAATCCAGGGTCGAACACAAGGACTATGGTGAAATCAAGCACGGTAATTATCAGGTTGTCAATCAAAAGCAAAGCAACAAAACAAACATGATGTATAAATCAGATAATGGAATGCAGATTCTAAAGGTCAAAGCATCTAGTTGTGTTTCCGACTCAAGATTTCTAAGGTTAACGTGGACAAAGTTAAGGTTCGCAAGGGAAGGTATTTATAAGGTGGGAATAGATCACCGGGTAAGTCTCACTACTCACTATCCTAAACCAAAGATCCTATCACCAGGTAAGTCTCAAGGAACTAAGAAAATGAACTATAATCTCAAACCAACATACCACCTAAGGGGATAGAACTAACCTTTACCGGGTAAGTCTCAGGCTAACTCACAAAGGTAGGATGAAGGAACACTCAAACCCTAATAAAGGATAAACCTTTATTACCTAACACTCATCATCATAGGTATACAAGCAAAGGAATCACCGGGTAAGTCTCATCCTAGGCTTGCGTATGAACCAGAAAGGTGCAACAAGGATAGGATGTGGCAAACTAAAACCTAAACTAAGGATTGGTCGGATCAAGTCAGACGTCTCGCTTAGTTTATATCGATCTCGGTCGAGATGTTCTATGAACCGACCGAGGTGAGGTGCAGTTTGGTTTTGGCTCGAGCTTTCAGGGTCCACTAAGGTAAAGGTTCACTCTTTCATCGTCTTTCCCACAACCTTCATCCAATCATCCTAGAATCGCAAGAGAATTTAGCCATCAATCATCATGATAATAACAAGCAAATATGTAATGAATAAATCAATAACCAAACAAGAAAACCTTAACAAAAAGGTCTCAATAATCAATCAATCAAACAATCCAAATAAGCCGCAAACTGTTTTCCTCAATAACAAATCAAAAGACAACAATCAAGGTTCCCTAAAAGAACCTTACAACTTCCTTCAAAGCCTTTAACTTTCACTCCAAAGCTATCTTCCTTCAAACTTCCTCCTTCCTTGGAATATCTTCAATCCCAAAATAATCAACTAACCAGGCATACTTCCATCCACAAAATATCTTCAACCTTATAGGAAAATCATATGAAAAAAATAAAAGATCTCATGGGCTATGGTCCATCCGTCTTGATCCAGGCCCAGTGAATCATCTCGGTCGAGATGATCACATAGTCAACCGAGGTGCTCAAGATGTTAAGTGCAAATCTCCAAAACTGGTCCAATATCGAATTTCTATCCAACTTCCATGGTTCCTATGCCTTCCTTGTAGCTCCTCAATGCTCCAAAATGCAGCTCCAATGACTCCTTGGATTCCTTGGCTCAATATCACTTCAAAACGTGAATTTTCCCTACAATTAAAACAAAACTAGGTGTAGACCTCAATTCTTGCAAAGGTAAACAAAACGGGATAATCAGCAAGAATATACAGCCATGCATTCAGATTTATGGTGATAAAACGTCAAAACCAATCCAAAAATATAGACTATAATGCATACTATCAATATCCATAACTCATCACAACATCCAATTGTTGGATTCAAGAAAGGAGAAAGAAAGAAGAACAAGAAGAGGAGAAGAGGAGGAGAAAGCTCTACACTCTTTTGTCTAAACCTAAAGAAGAACTCAATCTGCAGGTTCTCAACCTTCCACAACAACCATCTGCAACATCATCATCAAACTCACTTGCAACGTGAAGAAGATCCAAGATCAAACCAAGGAGAAGAGTTCAAGAGAAGGAAGAAGAAGAAGAACGTGAAAGGAAGAAGGTAAGGAAGAAGGCTGGAGAAAGGTAAAACCCTCATCAAAAGAGAGAGAGAGAGAGAGAGAGAGGGTGAAGACTTATAGGGTAAAAAACAAAAAGTAAGAAGTTAAATAAGTCAAAGAAGGCGGTTGTAACCACCTATGCCGCGATCGCGGCCCAGCAATGTCGCGTATGCGGCAGCCCGCTCCTACGGGAAGGAACTGGTGTGGTCGCGGGGTCCTAAAGACAATGAGACTATTATATCAGATCCCCCTAAAAACAAGTTTCGTCCCAAAACTTGAAGAAACCTAAATCATCTCGGACCCATATGCCAAGGTATAAACACTCACTCTATCGGAGGCATAACATCTCCAAGACCTACCTCATACCAAAGGCACGGAGGTAGAACATCTCTGGCAATCCAAACCGATCACAAAGACACGGAGGTGAAACATCTTTGGGAAACCATAATCATAACTCAACATCATGGCAAAAGAACATCTCCAGCAACTATCCACAACAATAGCGTGGAGAAAGAACATCTCTGAAGAACCGGTAGGTGAATAAAAAGGATAAAAGATACTCTAGAAGGGGGTTTGAATAGAGTATGGGAACTTTTCGCAAAACCAATCTCAAGGCTTCGAAACCAATTTCAAGGGCCTTGATGTCGATTTGAGATCTTTGTGATACACTTTGATTTCAAGGGCTTTGAAACAACTTTCAAGGACCCTGACTTTGTAATCTTGCAAAACAAATTTAGTCACAATAAAGCGAGATAAAATGCGGAATGTAAAAGATAGACACGAGAATATGTTTACGAAGTTCGGCTCAAATAGCCTACTCTCCATCCCTAGGTATGGCCTTAGGATCTAACTATTTATTATCAGCTTCAAAGAGTCCTAGTTACAAACTAGAAGAAAGAGAGAAAGAAAACTATTTGATCGAATGAAGATGTTTTGGATCGCTTGAAGACTATTGATGTTTTCGTGTAAGCTTCTTGTCTTGTTCTTCAATCGCCATCTTCGGTTGAGGATCTTTGCAAGATCTTTATTGGTCGGTTGAGATATTCGTTCAATCATATCTTCTTGTTGAGCATATCTTTCCTAGAAGATCTTATTTGGCGCTTTGTTGGATAAATGATTTGAATTTCTTTAGCTTGCAGCCTTGACGTCTTTTGGTTCCCTTGAAATGAATTTCAAGGCCTCCGTCTTTTAAACACTTTAAACTCCTTGTCTTTCCCTGCATATGATTTCGAGGTCTTCCAAGGTCCTTTGAAGTGTCCTTCAAAACCTGCACTCATTCAATACAAACCACCAAACCAATCCAAGAACTCGATATAATGTCAATTAATTGTTAGTGTATAAAACTACATCATTTGTGTTTAAGTATTCCATCATCATCACCTGTACAATTATATAATCAAGGTGGAGTTTCAATCTCCCCCTTGATGGAAGACAACACAAATGTTTCGTACCTGTATTGTAAAGTTAGCGATGCATATATGAATATCAATCTAACTTAAAATGTAGAATGCAGAAAATATCGAAAATGTCGGATCATTTATTTCTCCCCCTTTGTCTTTCAACAAGGGAGAAAAATAGTCAAAGCAAGGAAGTTTAAAAGGTTTACAACCCAAAAACGTATTTCACAAAATCACAAAAAAAAACAAGCAAGTCCCCTCAAACATCAAACTTAATCCTCCTTATAGAACCTCCTTTTTCCCTTAGATGAAGACTTTTTGTGACTCCAATCATCCATTTAAGCGGGTAAGCGTCATCTCTTTTCTTCAGCTCTTCGTTTCTTGACCACCTCATATTCTATCACTGGCGAAATAGTTGGCTCAACATGAGTTGGATTGAAAATAAATTTATTTTGTACATGTCGTTTGCAATTCATTAGCACATTTTCAACTTTCTCTTGAGTATGTTGAGCTACATCTTCAGTCATGGGTAGGATCCTTCCCATAGTGGCCAGAGTAAGAGCATTCATCAAATACATTTCATTGACCTTAGCATTTATGGTAGATAGCAGTTCATGATTGAAATCCATTCATCTTTTAGTGTCAAATTGGAAATCTGACAGTTCACAATTCAGATATACCAGTTCTTTCTCACAACCTTCTAACCTGATTTTTGGAGTAGGAGTAGAAGATGTTGGAGCTTCTTGAGTTGGAATAGGAATATCTCCTTTCCCTTTAAAGTCCATGTGCCTGCAAGAGTCTTGTCAATACCTAGTCGTTCTAAGCAGGTTTTATCATTCTTGCCAGGATTTGACTGTGGATCTTCAGAAGATGTATCAATTTTGAAATAGTCAAAGATCTTGGGAAGCAAATTTCATAAGGCAAAGGAATGTCTCGCTTAGAGTTAACAAAGTGTATCATATGGTTGAGGATGAGGTTAGGTACATAAATGTCTAACCCAAACATAATCAGATGAATTAGCTCCAGGGATTGATTAGTCAAAAGTTCTCTTGAGTTTGCACGAGGAACAACGCATCGAACAAAAATGGTAAACACAATTTTAGCGTCTAGGGTTAGGGAAGTATGAGTAAGCTGGCGTGAGGTTGAATTTGGAACTAGAAACTTCTCCTTAGCAAGATGAACACTTTTTGATCGTGAAGCATGATTGAAAGAAATATTTGTAGGAATTTCAAAAATCTCACTTAAAACAGAAGAAGTGAGCGAAATTGGGTACCTTTTATAGAAGATTCAAGAGTGATAACTCCTTTGTCCCGTTTTGTGACGAGATTGACATAAACATCCTTGTGAGCTTTGGGAAAGCGAAATCTCCAGGGTTTAATATTTTCCAGACTGTCGAACTCTTGAGCTTGTTAATGCACGGGATCTGAAGAGTTTCGAGAAATGCAGTATCCACCAGATCACACATACAAAGCGGTCGATTGTTAAACCCATCAAGCCAATATCATGAGGCTTGAAAATTGATGAACCAAGATGTGGGAAGACCGGTCGTCTGAGAGATGTCCAAATCCTCAAAAGGTGCTTCTTCTTTTGCAATCGAGGAGATCTGAACAAATTTCTTTTTGGGGGTTTGAGGAACAGATTTCTTACTTCTAGGTGTCATGGATGATGTTGAGAGAGAAAACAAGGGGTTTTTGAAAAAGGGTTTTTGTGAAGGAGAGAAATGAAAAAGATAGGAGATTCTGACCTTTTTTAAAAGAATGCAAATAATAACAAGATTTTGAGAAGATCAAGATTTTTAAAGACCAAAGAAAATGTTCCAATAAAAACTCAAGAAATCTTTTTCAATCCTTTTAAAAAAAACATAAAAATAATTTAACAATTGAAAAATCTAAAAGATATTAATTCTTAAATAGATCTGTATTTCTTAATTTACCCTTGAATCTCGTTTCAAGGCCCTTGAATTGCCTTTCAAGGCCCTTGAAAAAGATAACTGGGCTGCATACGAAGGAGAAAATAAAATGATTTAGGGATGACCAAAATTTTGCTTTGGCTGTGGATAGGGCGACAAAATTTTGCTTTTGGAGTGCCAATTGATTAGGGATGACCCTAAGAATTGGCAACATCCAGAAGTGTTTTTCCTATCGACCTTATAACCTGGAAAGTCTACATCTGAATAGCCAACAAGGTGAAACGAGCTTTGACGTGGGTACCATAACCCTAGATCCATAGTGCCATTGAGATACCGAAAAATTCTTTTCACAGCTATCAAATGTGACTCTTTAGGATCAGCTTGAAATCTTGCACACATGCACACGCTAAACATAATGTCAGGTCGAATAACAGTTAAATACAACAATGAACCGATCATACCTCGATACTCCTTTTGTACTACACTTTTTCCATTTTTGTCATGGTCAAGCGAAAATGTCGAAGTCATAGGAGTCTTTATGACCTTAGATTGATCCATCTTATACTTCTTAAGCAAGTCCTTAGTATACTTGCTTTGATTGAGAAAAATTCTTTTCTTTGCTTGTGTAACTTGAAGTCCAAGAAAGAAATTTAGCTCACCCATTAAGCTCATTTCAAATTCCCTGCACATAATATCAGAAAATTCCTTGCAAAGGGAATCATTAGTAGCACCGAATAATATATCATCAACATAGATTTGTACTACTAATATATCGTTGCCTCTGGTTTTGATAAATAAAGTTTAATCAATCAAACCTCTTTTGAATTTGTTTTCAAGAAGATACTTGGACAATCTTTCATACCAAGCTCGAGGAGCTTGCTTAAGACCATAAAGAGTTTTGTCTAGTTTAAAAACATTATCAGGAAATTCATCATTTTCAAAACCAGGGGGTTGAGCAACGTAGACTTCTTCATCTAAGAAGCTGTTTAGAAAAGCACATTCTACATCAATTTGAAACAATTTTATACTTATGAAAGATGCAAATGCGAGTAGCATACGTATGGCTTCTAACGTGGCAACCGGAGCAAAAGCCTCCTCATAATCAATACCTTCTTCTTGGTTATAGCCTAGTGCTACAAGTCGTGCTTTATTTCATATGACTTTGCCACTTTCATCCAATTTGTTTCAAAAGACCCATTTCGTGCCAATAACTGATTGATGTTTTGGTCTTGAAATAAGAGTCCAAACCTTGTTTCTCTCAAACTCATTTTGTTTGTTTTGCATGGCAATGATCCAATCAGGTTCTTGAAGAGCTTGGATATAATTCTTTGGCTCAACAAGAGACACGAACGCAGAGAATGCACATAGATTTTTTACTTTAGATCCAGTTTGAACTCCTGCATTTGGATTTGAGATCACATTCTCTTGTGGATGGTATGAAGAATGTTGAAATTTTTTTCGTTTGTAAGATGGAGCAGATCCTGAAGGCTGAGCCTCATAAGTTTGACTAGATTCGGGTACCATTGATGTATTGCCCTTGGGACCTATTTCAAGGCCTTGAAGTTGGGTTTCAAGCCCTTGCAACGGAGTTCTGACTTCACAATTTTCTGTTTCTACGTCTTGAGGGTTTTTTTCGGTATCTTGAATCTTTTCTTGCATATTCTTTTCTTGATCTTTAGGATCTTCATCTTCATCCGAATTGTGATCTTCTCGTTGATTTAGATTTAGATATGCAAAACTTTCACACAAATTATCATCATTGCTTTCATCAAAAATAACATGGATACTTTCCTCAACAATTTTGGTACGTTTGTTATAAACACGATAAGCTTTGCTATTTGAAGCATATCTAATGAATATAGCTTCATCACTACGCTGCATCAAATTTCCCAAGATTATCTTTGCCATTTATGAACAAAACAAGTACATCCAAAGGGTTGGAAATATGAAATATTTGGTTTCCTTCCTTTAAAGAGTTCATAAGGAGTCTTTTTCAAGATAGGGGGAATTAAGCATCTATTCAAAATGTAATTAGCCGTGTTTACTGCTTCAGCCCAAAAACATTTTGTCAAACTGTTTTCTAAAAGCATAGTCCTAGATGTATCCTCACGAGTGCGGTTCTTACGTTCCACAACTCCATTCAATTGAAGACTTCTAGGAGCTGAAAAGTTATGTGAAATGCCATATTTTGCACAAAACAAATCAAACTTTAGTTGATCAAATTCTCTACCATGATCACTTGTTATAAAAATAATTGGTAGGTTTTTCAAAATTTGCAGCTCCTTACATAATTTTAAAAACTCAAACAATGCTTCCGATTTTTCTCATAGGAAAGAAATCCTTGTGAAACAAGAGAAATCATCCACAATAACAAGGATGTACTGTTTGCCTCTGGGAGATTTGACACGCATAGGTCCACAAAGATCCATATGTAAGAGTTCAATGGGTCGAGAAGAACTTACAACTTTCTTAGGTTTGAACGAACCTCTTGTTTGTTTACCTTGTGTACAAGCTTTACATAGTTCATCTACCTTGAAATTGAGGTTAGGCAAGCCACGTACCAAATTTTTTGAAAGTAGCTTCTGCATTGTGTGCATACTTACATGCAAGTTTTCTATGTCAAAGCCTTGGATCATCAATCAAGGCCTTGAGACATTTTAGCTTAGTTCCTGAAACTTGGTTAGTACTCAAAGAATAAACATTGTTACATCTAGGAGCAGTAAGCACAATATCACCCGTCGTTTTTGTAACGACCGAATTTTTTTTCTTTGCGCTTGAATAGAGTTAGATGAGGGTAGAAGCCGGGCGCAAGGGCTCACGCCCTTGCGGCTTTGGCGACGTAGTCGAGTAAGCCGTAGGTGCAACTAAGTTTCCCGCTAGGGCGGTGGCACGCGTGGGCGGGGTAGCAGCGTTTTGGGAAACCGTTCACATTCCGATCCTTTTTAACTCCCCTCTTAAATTCCATGAGGAGTTATGGGCTGGAGACCTTTGGTATCCTTGCTTTTTTATGCAGCCAACTCTTCTCCTCCTCTCATTTTCTACTCACGTTACTTTCTTCCTCCTACCCACTTACTCCTCTTGCACCTTCCTCTTACATCCTTCCCCTTCATTCTTCCCTTGGAGTGCTCCAGCTTGGATCCACCATTCGTGAGGCCAAGACTGCAGTGACGGGATGTGAGGTTTCTGCCATTCTTCTTCTTTCTTTTTTCTCCTTCTTTCTTCCTTTCCCTTCCATGGCTTGAATGGAAGACACTCTTGAATCCTTGCTCAACGATCTATCGTTGTTTTGTTGGTTCAATGACGAAGCTAGACCTTGGAGGGAGGCTAAGAACAAGTGAGAGAAGTAGAAGACGTTCATAGCACCAAAGGAGACCCTAAAGGACCGGCTGCACAATCGAAGAACTCAGCCGACGGACTTTTTGCACAGACAGGCGCAGGGGCGGATTCACATAGGCGCAGGGGCGGCTTCTATCAGGCACAGGGGGGAACCCATATCGACGCAGGGGCAAACCCAGATAGGCACAGGGGCGGCTTAGGCAGGCGCAGGGGCGGTTTTGCTCCAGTGAGTCCCGAATCTCATTCTTCCTCTTCCTTCTTTCTTTCCTTAGACTCGTTATACCTTAGAAGCATGATAGGCTGGCCTAGGGTAGTCAAACTGGAATACTTTAGAGTGGTTGGACCTTAGAGGTCTAGTGTGAGTTATGTGAATCTTGTGGTGGTATGTTGTTAAGGGTTCGTTCGAGCGTTGTGGAAGTAACCTTTGTGTATATCGTTATGTTGAGAGTTTGATAGGTCATGGACTGAAGTGTAGTCTTCTTGGACTAGGTGGTTGAGGAGTTGAGCCTAGAAGTATAAAGACTTCTAGTGGACTAGAGTGTGGTTTGATTGTGTGCCTTGTCTTGAACAGGCGTTGTACGTTTTCCCGAGGGAACTTTCGAGTGAGGTGATCTTGTGCACTTCGGAGACTGGTAAGTCTACGGACTTACTTCGCTGGCTTCTTGTATGAGTGTATTGTGTATGAGTGGTGTTTTCTAGTTAGTACAATAACGAAACCGGATTAGGCCGACTTTATTATATTACGTAATTGACCCAAGTGTATGATAACGGGTCGTGACATCATCTGCCTAGCTCTTGTGAGAGTCTAGGAGGTTCCCTGTACCAGCCTAGGCAGGTAGACGGTCAGATGCATTAGCACAATTCCTTGTTGGTAAATGGGATCAGGGGCGAGGTTTGGGAATCCCTCGTGTCACGAGATAAGTATCATTAGTAATGAAATATCACCTAATTAAAGATAACAAAAGGATTGAGTGTTGCATGCTGATTGTGTATGTTGTGTGTTTGTGCTTTTACCTTTATACTTATGCATAGATTGTCAGCTAACGGTATTATACCGCTTGTAGATGCCTTGCAGGTTAGAGAGGCGATCGAGTGATCCGGCGGTAGTGGGCAGCCGGGGTTCCGTGCATTATAGGACGAGGATGTTATCTTTATATTTCTTGAATGTTGAGACTTATGTTGTTCTTTGGTTTTGAGACTTGGCAGGATTGTTTTTAGATTTGTACCTTTTCCTTCCGCTCATTTTATAAAACTATGTGTTTTGCCTTTTTATTTGTGCCGTGTTGTAAGGTCCGATGAAGTTGTTGTCAAGCTAAGGGTTGGGACCCATTGTGAGGTCCCAACTCGTAGCATTCCGAGTTCTCTAGGAATCGGGGTGTTACATTATGGTATTAGAGCCAGGTTGACAACAACGGCACTCGCTATCTTTAGAAGGCCGATTAAACAAATAAACGGAAACCGCAAGGGTTCCGAACTTTTTAAAATGAATTTTTGTTTTCAAAACCATGAGCATAAATGGGTAGGGATAGAATGCACGGGCCGCCACTACCTCCGATGAACTCGATGGCATAGTTTATTGGACTTTTGTTATAAATTGTGTTTAATAGTTACATTGTGACCTTTAGAAGTGCCATAGAGTAGTAAGATAGTTATGTCGTTACTAGCCATTAATGTAGTCTTACACCAATCACATCTCTATCAGATGGCACGTACAAGAGCGACACCTGAGATGATCAGGACATGTGGGTAGGCCTCAGAGGGTCCGAGGTTGGGGACGTGCTCCCGTTGTAGATCCGCCAGCTACGGACGTTCCTGCTGAGGAGGTAGCTGAGAGCATTGTTCCCGAGGATTGGGATGGGACCGCTGCTAGGTCTAGAGTACGGAGTGCGGGGCCTGCTGCTTTTGGCCGTGTGTCGATTAGAGCATCGGAGTATCGAGCGTATGTCCAACAGGTGCAAGAAGCATACAGAGACGGAGTACCACCTCCAGCACCGCCGGTGCCAGCTAGGTCGGCTGAGGTCTCTCAGAGGGTGACTCAGGTGGTAGTTCCACCGGTAGTAGCTACACTAGTGAGGGTTGTTGAGGATGACAGAGTGAGAGATGAGCAGAGGGTACCGAGGCCGGACGAATGGTTGAAGACTTTCAACCATCAACGAGTTCCTACATTCGATGGGAATGTTGGACTTGAGGTAGAGCATTGGATTAGCCATGTGGAGTCCGCACTGGAGGCTATCCGTTATCTTGAGAGTCGGAAGGTGGAGCTGTTTCAGACCTTCTTTGGAGACCAGGCACAGTTCTGGTGGAGGACCTTGCGGGGCGGAATTTCCCGATTTGAGCAGTTGTTGAGTCTTGTGCGGGAGACTTTTTGTCCTACCTCGCTGAGGAGAGACCGAGTGCAGGACTTCTTGGAGGTAGGATTTGAGGATGTTCCGATAGCTAAGATGATCAGGAGGTTCCGGGAGGAGCTGTCACTGCTGGGTCCTGCTGCACCACCTGTGGACCAGCACGTGTACCTATTCTCCCAGAGACTAAGGGAGACTACACGCTCCTATCTAGCAGGGTTTCGCTGCGACTCGCTAGCCGATTACCAGGATCGGGCTTTGGTGTTTGAGAGGGACCGACTGGTTCGTAAGAGAGCTATGCAGTCCGGAGGGTAAGACAAGAGACAGAGGACCGGACCAGCAAGCACAGGAGTAGGAGGTTCAAGTCATGGGCATGGTCAGCCTCAGGGCCGCTCTAGCTACCAGGTTGTATCACCGACGGTTTCTAGGGGATGTTAGTGCTACAACTACGAAGAGTATGGACACATTAAGCCGGAGTGGAGGAGACCACCAATTACATGTTTCACTTGCGGCCAGCTGGGCCATAGAGCTACCTTCTGCCGACAAGCCAAGGTAACATCACAGCAGGGGTCCTCGCCTGTTGGTACCTCAGGAGGAGGACAGAGGCAGCAACAGCGAGCTCCTGGTCAAGCATATTCACAAGGTTCGGCTCAGATTCCCAGCAGAGGCAGAGGGCATGGCGGAGGCGCTTTAGAGACCAGGGGTACTCAGGCTCGAGTCTTTGTGTTGAGGAGCGCCGTAGAGCCAACAACACCCGCAACGACATGTACTATTACGAATCATGGCTTTCCAGTCCGAGTACTTTTTGATAGGGGTGCGACACACTCTTTCATATTTGATGATTGCATAGATAGGTTGATCTTAGATACAGTAGAGGAGAAACCTTTCCTTATAAGGTTACCCGATGGGAGTAAGGTTCGTGGTACTCGAGAGATTCACGGTTGTCCCATCCGCTTGGGAAATCGTGGCTGGTTAGCCGACCTCCATGTCATGCGCTTAGTGCATGAAGAATTCATACTTGGGATGGACTGGATGGACCGCCATAGAGCTATTCTAGATGTCAGTAAGAGGACAGTGACGGTCACCACGGAGTTTGGGCAAGAGGAGGTCTTTCGAGGGTGGGACTTCGGAAAGATCGGGACAATCATTAGTGCGGTCCGAGCCGCAAAGCTCATAGGTCAGGGGTGTGAGGCCTTCTGGTGTTACGCCATGAAGGAGGAGACGAGATCATCTTTAGCAAAGACCCCGGTAGCTTGTGAGTTTGAGGACGTCTTTGGCGAGCCGCCTGACTTACCACCGCACAGGAGCGTAGATTTTGGGATTGAGTTGGAGCCCGGCATAAGGCCGATCTGCATGGCTCCATACCGCATGGCACCAGTCGAGATGCTTGAGCTCAAGAAGCAACTGGAGGATTTGGCGGAGAGAGGATTCATCCGACCTAGTGTATCTCCCTGGGGTGCACCTGTCCTCTTTGTCAGGAAGAAGGACGGATCTATGAGGCTTTGTATCGACTATCGAGAGTTGAACAAAGTCACCGTCAAGAACAAGTACCCGTTACCGCGTATTGATGATTTGTTGGATCAGTTACAGGGAGCTACGGTGTTTTCCGTATTGACTTGAGGTCAGGATACCATCATTTGAGAGTACGGGAGGAGGACGTACCGAAGACGGTGTTTCGGACCAGATATGGTCATTATGAGTTCGTGGTGATGCCTTTCGGGCTCACCAATGCTCCTGTTGTCTTCATGGAGTTGATGAATGGCATCTTCATCGACTTCTTAGACCAATTTGTGGTAATTTTCATCGACGACATCTTGGTATACTCCCGGAGTAGGGAGGAGCACGCCGCACACCTGAGGACGGTGTTGCGGATTTTGCAGGATAGGGAGCTTTATGCTAAGCTCTCTAAGTGTGAGTTTTGGATGCCAGAGGTTGCCTTCCTTGGTCACATTGTCTCCGCCGAGGGTGTCAAGGTAGACCCGGTGAAGATAGAGTCAGTTGCATCATGGCCGCATCCTAAGACGGTCAAGGAGGTACGCAGTTTTCTAGGTCTGGCCGGATAATACCGCAGGTTCGTGAAAGGTTTTTCTGTGATTGCCAGGCCACTCACTTCCTTGTTAAGGAAGTCCATCAGATTTACATGGTCCGAGCCCTGTCAGCGGAGTTTTGAAGAGCTGAAGAGGAGATTGACTTCCGCTCCCGTGTTAGCACATCCAGAGGGCGTTAAGGACTTCGTCGTTTACAGTGATACATCCAAGCTAGGTTTGGGATGCGTCCTAATGCAGAGGCGTAGGGTCATTGCTTACACGTCTCGACAACTGAAGACGTATGAGGAGAATTACCCTACTCACGACCTTGAGCTAGCTGCAGTCATTCATGCATTGAAGATCTGGCGTCATTACCTCTACGGGGCCACCTGTCAAATATTCATAGACCACAAGAGTGTGAAGTACATATTCACTCAGCGGGAGTTGAATAACCGCCAGAGGAGATGGTTAGAGCTGATTAAGGATTTTGACTTAGAGATCCTATATCATCCGGGGAAGGCGATTGTGGTCGCCGATGCCCTGAGTAGGAGGACACCCCACGAGACTGCGATAAATAGGTTGACCGTTCAGACCAAGTTGTAGAGAGATTTGATTTGGTTGGAGGTAGACATCCAGTTTCCGGATACTAACGGTCATTTGTCAGCGTTAGAGGTTTCACCGGATCTGACGGAAGAGATCCGGCAGAAACAGGAGGGTTGTCCCGCATTGGCGAGGATCAGGGATAGAATGTCCAGAAGGGAGGCACCACAGTTTATGGTGGGTGCAGACGGGATTTTGAGGTGCCAGGAGCGCATATGTGTACCCTCCGACAAAGAGTTGAGGGAACGTATACTGCAGGAGGCCCATTCTACACCTTATTCCGTCCACCCGGGTGCGAGTAAGATGTATCAGGATATACGACGATCTTATTGGTGGGGCAGGCTCAAGCCCAACGTGGCTAGATAAGTAGCCCAGTGTGCGACCTGTCAGTAGGTCAAGATCGAGCACCACATGCCCGGAGGAGAGCTCCAACCACTTCCGATTCCATAGTGGAAGTGGGAGGACATTTCTATGGACTTCGTTACCGGCTTGAGGTTGAGTAGAGGCTTTCATGGGATATGGATTGTGGTGGATCGGTTGACGAAGACGGCACGATTTATTCCTATTAAGGAAACGTGGCCAATGTCTCGTTTAGCCGAGGAGTTTACCCGACAGATTGTGAGGTTCCATGGGGTGCCGAGGACGATCATCTCAGATAGATATGGGCGTTTTACCTCGAGGTTCTGGCAGCAGGTACACACCGCCTTAGGTACGAGCTTACAGTTCACCACGGCATACCATCTTCAGACGGATGGACAGTCTGAAAGGACAATTCAGACCTTCAAAGACATGTTGAGGGCATGTGTGCTTGATTGGGGCCATGTATGGCCCGACCACCTCCCTTTAGTGGAGTTTTCTTATAACAATAGTTGGCATGCGACTATTGGGATGGCTTCTTACGAGGCACTATATGGACGGAAGTGCCGTACACCCTTGTGTTGGGATGAGCCTGGGAGGATGAGTGGTGTGGCACCCGAGCAGGTGCAGGATGATATGGTTCGGGTAGCGTTGATCCGATAGCGGATATTGGCCGCACAGAGCCGTCAGAGATCTTATGCTGATAAGAGACGCAAGCCTCTAGAGTTCAGGGTTGGAGCCCAGGTATGGTTGAGAGTGTCGCCGACGAGGGGTGTTAGACGTTTCGACATTAAGGGAAAGTTGAGTCCCCGATATGTCGGGCCCTTTGAGATCCTTGAGCGGATAGGAGAGGTTGCGTACAGATTGGCATTGCCACCCCGATTGGAGGGAGTTCATCCAGTATTTCACGTGTCGCAGCTGCGAGAGTATGTGCATAACCCGACAAACATAGTGAGTCATGACGACCTGGTGGTCGAGCCGGATCATACATTTCCAGAGCATCCGATAACAGTTTTGGAGAGAGGTACGAGACGCCTTCGATCGAGGGAAATACCCATGATGAGAGTGCAATGGTCGAGACAGGGGATTGACGATGCCACTTGGGAGACGGAGGATAGTATCCGGCGGAACTACCCCGAGTTTTATGCGGGTCTAGAGACGTCTATAGGACTGTCAGATAGTCTACACTCTTATTTTGGTTGCTTGTAGTGTTATACTTGTGATATATCTAGTGTGCCTGTGTGTGACCTTTAGGTGGTCTTGATGTGGTAGTTTGTTAGTCATAGGGCTTGCTTATATCTTATGACCGCGGTCAGTACCCCTAAGTTTCGGGACGAAACTTATTTTGAGGGGGATCTGATATAACGACCGGATTTTTTTTCTTTACGCTTGGATAGAGTTAGATGAAGGTAGAAGCCGGGCGCAAGGGCTCACGCCCTTGCGGCTTTTGCGACGTAGTCGAGTAAGCCACTGGTGCGGCTAGGTTTCCCGCTGGGGCGGTGGAACGCGTGTGCGGGGTAGCAGCGTTTTGGGCATCACATTCCGATCCTTTTTAAGTCCCCTCTTAAATTCCATGAGGAGTTATGGGCTGGAGACCTTTGGTATCCTTCCTTTTTTATGCAGCCAACTCTTCTCCTCCTCTCATTTTCTACTCATGTTACATTCTTCCTCCTACCCACTTACTCCTCTTGCACCTTCCTCTAACATCCTTCCCCTCCATTCTTCCCTTGGAGTGCTCCAGCTTGGATCCACCATTCGTGAGGCCGGGACTGTAGTGACGGGACGTGGGTAAGGTTCCTTCCATTCTTCTTCTTTCTTTTTTCTCCTTCTTCTTTCTTCCTTTCCCTTCCATGGCTTGAATGGAAGACACTCTTGAATCCTTGCTCAACGATCGATCGTTGTTTTGTTGGTTCAATGACGAAGCTAGACCTTGGAGGGAGGCTAAGACCAAGTGAGAGAAGTAGAAGACGTTCATAGCACCAAAGGAGACCCTAAAGGACCGGCTTCACAATCCAAGAACTTAGCCGACGGACTTTCTGCACAAACAGGCGCAGGGGCGGATTCACTTCGACGCAGGGGTGGCTTCTGTCAGGCGCAGGGGCGGCTCAGGCAGGTGCACGGGCGGTTTTGCTCCAGTGAGTCCCGAATCTCATTCATCCTCTTCCTTCTTTCTTTCCTTAGATTCGTTATACCTTACAAGCATGATAGGCTGGCCTATGGTAGTCAAACTGGAATGCTTTAGAGTGGTTGGACCTTAGAGGTCTAGTGTGAGTTATGTGAATCTTGTGGTGGTATGTTGTTGTGGGTTCGTTCGAGCGTTGTGGAAGTAACCTTTGTGTATATCGTTATGTTGAGAGTTGGATAGGTCATGGACTGAGAGTGTAGTCTTCTTGGACTAGGTGGTTGAGGAGTTGAGCCTAGAAGTCTAAAGACTTCTAGTGGACTAGAATGTGGTTTTATTGTGTGCCTTGTCTTGAACAGGCGTTGTACGTTTTCCCGAGGGAACTTTCGAGTGAGGTGATCATATGCGCTTCGGAGACTGGTAAGTCTACGGACTTACTTAGCTGGCTTCTTGTATGAGTATATTGTGTATGATAACGGGTCGTGGCATCATCTGCCTAGCTCTTGCGAGAGTCTAGGAGGTTCCCTGTACCTGCCCAGGCAGGTAGACGGTCAGATGCATTAGCACAATTCCATGTTGGTAAACGGGATCAGGGGCGAGGTTTGGGAATCCCTCGTGTCACAAGATAAGTATCATTAGTAATGACATATCACCTAATTAAAGATAACAAAAGGATTGAGTGTTGCATTCTGATTGTGTATGTTGTGTGTTTGTGCTTTTACCTTTATTCTTATGCATAGATTGTCAGCTAACAATATTATACCGCTTGTAGATGCCTTGCAGGTTAGAGAGGCGATCGAGTGATCCGGCGGTAGTGGGCAGACGGGGGTCCGTGCATTATAGGACGAGGATGTTATCTTTATATTTCTTGAATGTTGAGACTTATGTTTTTCTTTGGTTTTGAGACTTGCCTGCATTGTTTTCAGATTTGTTCCTTTTACTTCCGCTCATGTTATAAAACTATGTGTTTTGCCTTTATATTTGTGCCGTGTTGTAAGGTCCGATGAAGTTGTTGTTAGGCTAAGGGCCAGGACCCATTGTGAGGTCTTAACTCGTAGCATTCCGAGTCCTCTAGGAATCGGGGTGTTACAATATTGTATCAGAGCCAGGTTGGCAACAACGACACTCGCTATCTTCATAATGCCGAATAAACAAATAAACGGAAACCACAAGGGTTCCGAACTTTTTAAAATGAATTTTTGTTTTCAAAACCATGAGCATAAATGGGTTGGGATAGAATGCACGGGCCGCCACTACCTCCGATGAACTCGATGGCATAGTTATTGGACTTTTGTTATAAATTGTGTTTAATAGTTATATTGTGACGTTTAGAAGCGACATAGAGTAGTAAGATAGTTATGTCCTTACTAGTCATTAAAGTAGTCTTACACCAATCACATCTCAATCAGATGGCACGCACGAGAGCAACAACTTACGTTGGACGAGGAGGGGGCCGACCTCCCCTTCCTCCTGGAGCTCCAAGACCGGGACATGTGGGCAGGCCTCAGAGGGGCCGAGGTCAGGGACGTGCTCCCGTTGTAGATCCGCCAGCTGCGGACGTTCCTGGTGAGGAGGTAGCTGAGAGCATTGTCCCCAAGGTTAGGGATGGGACCGCTGCTAGGTTTTGAGTACGGAGTGCAGGGCCTGCTACTTTTGGCCGTGTGTCGATTGGAGCATCGGAGTATCGAGCGTATGTACAACAGGTGCAAGAAGCATACAGAGACGGAGTACCACCCCCAGCACTACTGGTGCCAGCTAGGTCGGCTGAGGTCTCTCAGAGGGTGACTCAGGTGGTAGTTCCACCGGTGGTAGCTGCACTAGTGAGGGTTGTTGAGGATGACCGAGTGAGAGATGAGCAGAGGGTACCGAGGCCGGACGAATGGATGAAGACTTTCAACCATCAACGAGTTTCTACATTTGATGGGAATGTTGGACTTGAGGTAGAGCATTGGATTAGCCATGTGGAGTCCGCACTGAAGGCTATCCGTTGTCTTGAGAGTCAGAAGGTGGAGCTGGTTCAGACCTTCTTTGGAGACCAGGCACAGTTCTGGTGGAGGACCGTGCAGGGCGGAGTGTCCTGATTTGAGCAGTTGCTGAGTCTTGTGCGGGAGACTTCTTGTCCTACCTCGCTGAGGAGAGACCGAGTGCAGGACTTCTTGGAGGTAGGATTTGAGGATGTTCCGATAGCTGAGATGATCAGGAGGTTCCGGGAGGAGCTGTCACTGCTGGGTTCTGCTGCACCACCTGTGGACTAGCACGTGTATCTGTTCTCACGGAGACTGAGGGAGACTACACACTCTTGTCTAGCAAGGTTTCGCTGCGACTCCTTAGCCGATTACCAGGATCGGGCTTCGACGTTTGAGAGGGACCAACAGGGTCATAAGAGAGCTATGCAGTCCGGAGGGTCAGACAAGAGATAGAGGACCGGACCAGCCAGCACAGGAGCAGGAGGTTCAGGTCATAGGCGTGGTCAGCCTCAGGGCCGCTCTAGTTACCAAGTTGTATCACCGACGGTTTCTAGGGGATGTCAGTATTACAACTGCGGAGAGTATGGACACATTAAGCCGGAGTGTAGGAGACCACCAATTACATGTTTCACTTGCGGCCAGCTGGGCCATAGAGCTACCTTCTGCCGACAGGTCAAGGTAACATCACAACAGGGGTCCTCGCCTACTGGTACCACAGGAGGTGGACAAAGGCAACAACAGCGAGCTCCTGGTCAGGCATATTCACAGGGTTCGGCTCAGATTCACAGCAGAGACAGAGGGCGTGGCGGAGGCACTTCAGAGACCAGGAGTACTCAGGCTCGAGTCTTTGAGTTGAGGAGCGCCGTAGAGCCAACAGCGTCCGCAGCCACAGGTACTATTACGATTCATGGCTTTCCAGTCCGAGTACTTTTTGATAGGGGTGCGACGCACTCTTTCATATATGATGATTGCATAGATAGGTTGATCTTAGATACAGTAGAGGAGAAACCTTTCCTTATAAGGTTACCCGATGGGAGTAAGGTTCGTGGTACTCGAGAGATTCACGGTTATCCCATCCGCTTGGGAGATCGTGACTGGAGAGAGGTCCGAGACGGATCATACATTTCCAGAGCACCCGATAGCAGTTTTGGAGAGAGGTGCGAGACGCCTTCGATCGAAGGAAATACCCATGATGAGAGTGCAATGGTCGAGACGGGGGATTGACGAGGCGACTTGGGAGACGGAGGATAGTATCCGGTGGAACTACCCGGAGTTTTATGCGGGTCTAGAGACGTCTATAGGACTGTCAGATAGTCTACCCTGTTGTTTTGGTTGCTTGCAGTGTTGTACGTGTGATATATCTAGTGTGCTTGTGTGAGACCTTTAGGTGGTCTTGATGTGGTAGTTTGTTATTCATAGGGCTTGCTTATATCTTATGACCGCGGTCAGTACCCCTAAGTTTCGGGACGAAACTTATTTTGAGGGGGATCTGATGTAACGACCGGATTTTTTTCTTTACGCTTGGATAGAGTTAGATGAGGGTAGAAGCCGGGCGCAAGGGCTCACGCCCTTGCGGCTTTTGCGACGTAGTCTAGTAAGCCGCAGGTGCGGCTAGGTTTCCCGCTGGGGCGGTTGCACGCGTGGGCGGGGTTGCAGCGTTTTGGGAAACCGTTCACATTCCGATCCTTTTTAACTCCCCTCTTAAATTCCATGAGGAGTTATGGGCTAGAGACCTTTGGTATCCTTCCTTTTTTATGCAGCTAACTCTTCTCCTCTCATTTTCTACTCACGTTACTTTCTTCCTCCTACCCACTTACTCCTCTTGCACCTGCCTCTTACATCCTTCCCCTCCATTCTTCCCTTGGAGTGCTCCAGCTTGGATCCACCATTCATGAGGCCGGGACTGCAGTGACGGGAAATAGGTAAGGTTACTGCCATTCTTCTTCTTTCTTTTTTCTCCTTCTTCTTTCTTCCTTTCCCTTCCATGGCTTGAATGGAAGACACTCTTTAATCTTTGATCAACGATCTATCGTTGTTTTGTTGGTTCAATGACGAAGCTAGGCCTTGGTGGGAGGCTAAGACCAAGTGAGAGAAGTAGAAGACGTTCATTGCACCAAAGGAGACCCTAAACGACCGGCTGCACAATCGAAGAACTTAGACGACGGACTTTCTGCATAAAAAAGCGCAGGGGCGGATTCACATAGGCATAGGGGCAGCTTTTGTCAGGCACAGGGGCAGACCCATATCGACGCAGGGGCGGACCCAGATAGGCGCAGGGGCGGCTCAGGCAGGTGCATGGGCGGTTTTGCTCCAGTGAGTCCCGAATCTCGTTCTTCCTCTTCCTTCTTTCTTTCCTTAGACTCGTTATACCTTAGAAGCATGACAGGTTGGCCTAGGGTAGTCAAACTGGAATGCTTTAGAGTGGTTGGACCTTAGAGGTCAAGTGTGAGTTATGTGAATCTTGTTGTGGTATGTTGTTGAGGGTTCGTTCGAGCATTGTGGAAGTGACCTTTGTGTATATCGTTATGTTGAGAGTTGGATAGGTCATGGACTGAGAGTGTAGTCTTCTTGGACTAGGTGGTTGAGGAGTTGAGCCTAGAAGTCTAAAGACTTCTAGTGGACTAGAGTGTGGTTTTATTGTGTGCCTTATCTTGAACAGGCGTTGTACGTTTTCCCGAGGGAACTTTCGAGTGAGGTGATCTTGTGCGCTTCAGAGACAGGTAAATCTACAGACATACTTAGCTGGCTTCTTGTATGATTATATTGTGTATGAGTGGTGTTTTCTAGTTAGGATAATAACGAAACCGGATTAGGCCGACTTTATTATATTACGTAATTGACCCAAGTGTATGATAACGGGTCGTGACATCATCTGCCTAGCTCTTGCGAGAGTCTAGGAGGTTCCCTGTACCAGCCCATACAGGTAGACGGTCAGATGCATTAGCACGATTCCTTGTTGGTAAACGGGATCAGGGGCGAGGTTTGGGAATCCCTCGTGTCACAAGATAAGTATCATTAGTAATGACATATCACCTAATTAAAGATAACAAAAGGATTGAGTGTTGCATGCTGATTGTGTATGTTGTGTGTTTGTGCTTTTACCTTTATACTTATCCATTGATTGTCAGCTAACGGTATTATACAGCTTGTAGATACCTTGCAGGTTAGAGAGGCGATCGAGTGATCCAACGGTAGTAGGCAGTCGGGGTTCTGTGCATTATAGGACGAGGATGTTATCTTTATATTTTTTGAATGTTGAGACTTATGTTGTTCTTTGTTTTTGAAACTTGGCTGGATTGTTTTCAGATTTGTTCCTTTTCCTTCCGCTCATGTTATAAAACTATGTGTTTTGCCTTTTTATTTGTGCCGTGTTGTAAGGTCCGATGAAGTTGTTGTCAGACTAAGGGCCGGGACCCATTGTGAGGTCCCAACTCGTAGCATTCCGAGTCCTCTAGGAATCGGGGTGTTACAGTTTTGTCTTGAATTTCACATTTTTCTGAATCAAACAATACTTTGTTCCCCTTATCACATATTTGAGAGATGCTAAGCAGATTATACTTTAAACCGTCAACAAAATAAACATCATCAATGAAGTTAGATGAATTATAATATATTTTACCAATGCCAATAATGTCATACTTTCCTTTATCACCAAGCGTAATGGTTCCAGATGATTGCTTCTTTAATTATGAGAATAGTGAGCTTTTTCTATTCATGTGTTTTGAGAAACAACTATCTAATATCCATTTATGCTCCTTTACCTTGGTGATATCCTGCAAAACAACAAACATCAACCTTTCCGGGTCGAACAAATGACATATTTTGGTCCATATTCAGGTTTGATCATGTTTGGTGGTCTAGTACCTTTAGGAACCCAGATTTGTTTGACCTATTTCCTTAAATATAGAGGATAGGTGTTTCTAATAATATAAGTTTCTTTTCTTCTATATGGACATGTAGATTTCACATGACCCTTTTTACAACAGTAGAAGCAAGTAGGTATATGAATACTTCCTTTGGCTTTGACAAAAGTGGTAGTTGATTTTCTAGGAAAGCTCCTATGATAACCTATACCATTTTTGTTAAGTGAGGATTGTTGTTCACCCATCATTCTTTCGAGATTAGCTTTTGAACGAGTAAATTTAACAAGTGTAGCCTTCTGGTCTTGACACGTCAAAGTTAGATCAACTTTCTCTTTCTCTAGATCGATATAGTTTCGATGAAGAGAGGAGTGGTTGTCCTTAAGAATCGTATTTTCCGATTCTAAGGCCTTGATATTGTCATCAAGGTCTACCTTTTTTGTGCTAAGATTTAAATCTTCAGAGACATCTCAATTAGTTGTTTTTCTTGTTCAAGAAGCTTTTCTTTTAGAGAATTTATCCTTATTCTATGTTCCTTGTCACATATAATAATGTCTTTAAGGAATTGTTTTAGGTCAGATTCAGGTTGAGACATAATAGTACTTACCACATTGTCAACATAGAGATTTGAATCTTCTTCATGATCGGCCATGAGACATAGGTTTGCTTGTTCTTTTTCGTCTTCTGATTCATTTGAGGATTCTGAATCACTCCATGAAGCTACCATAGATTTCTTCTTTCGATCATTTTTCTTGAAGTTGGTCCTCTTCTTTTGTGGACAATCCTTCACAAGATGATATGTTTCACCACATTCAAAACAAGTCAGCACTCTAGTTGTTTGCAGATTGTTTCATTATCTTGAGAATTATGAATCACTTACCTCGGGGTTTTGATGTTCGTGGATATTCTCTATTGTTTGCAGATTGTTACTTTATCTTGAGAATTCGCGCGAGACCCTTAGAGATCATGGCAATTGCATCTTCATCATCATCATCATCATCATCATCATCATCATCATCATCATCATCATCATCATCATCATCATCATCATCATCATCATCATCATCATCATCATCATCATCATCATCATCATCATCATCATCATCATCATCATCATCATCATCATCATCATCATCACTATCTTTCTCTTCTGATGGTAATTCATCCTTTCTTGATTTTAATACCAGATTCTTAGTGTTGGATGGGAGCTCTCGATCTTCTTCACCAAGTACCATTTTGTGTGTGATGAGTTTTCAAAGGAGGTCATCAAGAGGAAAAGTTGAGAGATTTTGAGCTTCTTCGATGGCAGTCATCTTTGGTCCCCACTTGGCTTTAGGTAAGCTTCTTAGAACCTTCCTAACTTTTTCTTCATTTGTGAAGACCTTTTCTAGTGAGTTTAAGTTGTTCACGATCTTAGTGAATCTTGTGAACATTTCTTTGACTAGTTCTTTTGGATTCATTTTGAATAGCTCGTATTGTCTAATGAAGATGCTAATCTTTGTTTCCTTGACTTGACTTGTTCCTTCGTATGTGTTAACAAGTTTGTCCCATATTTCCTTTGCACTCTTGCATGATGAGATGCGGTGGAATTCGTTGGCATCTAATCCACAATAGAGTATGTTCATAGCTTTGTAGTTGTTTGACACACTGTCCAAGTCATCTTGTGTGAAGTCAGCTTCCAGTTTTGGGACTTGGACACTTTCAACTGTCATAGTTGGGACTTTGGGGCCATTCTGAATGATGCTACATAATTCCATATCCTAATCAATAATGAACATACGCATGAGTGCTCTCCAATAGGCAAAGTTGTTGCGACAAAAGAGTGGTGGTCGAGATGAGGTTCTTCCTTGAGCAAATCCTCCATCACCTACAAGATTCATGATTAGTCTCACTGATGTTTAAATCAATATACGCGAGTCTAGCTCTGATACCAATTGAAGAACCGGTAGGTGAATAAAAAAGATAAAAGATACTCTAGAGGGGGAGGGGTTGAATATAGTATGGAAACTTTTCGTAAAATCAATCTCAATCTTTCAAACCAATTTCAAGGGCCTTGATGTCGATCTGAGCTCTTTGTGATACACTTTGATTTCAAGGGCTTTGAAACAACTTTCAAGGGCCGTGACTTTGTAATCATGCAAGACAAAGTTAGTCACAATAAAGCAAGATAAAATGCGGAATGTAAAAGATTGACACGAAGATATCTTTACAAAGATCGGCTCAAATAGCCTACTCCCCGTCCCAGGGTATGGCCTTAGGATCTAACTATCTATTATCAACTTCAAAGAGTCCTAGTTACAAACTAGAAGAAATCCCCTTCTTCTCTTATTGTAGCCAATACTACTATCTAGCTCCAACTCTTCACCTTGCTATAATAGCCTAGTTACTTCGCAGAGTAACACACACTCGAGTATAACACTTTTTAGATATACTAATGGAGCTCTCGAGTTTTATCTCTCTCTAGGGGATAATGCTTTTAGTGAAAGAGAGAAAGAAAACTATTTGATCGAATAAAGATATTTTGGATCACTTGAAGACTGTTGATGTTTCCGTGTAAGCTTCTTGTCTTGTTCTTCAATCGCCATCTTCATTTATATCCTTCTGTGGAGAGGTCTTCTAGCCGTTGAAAAGATGACCGTTTGAAGATGAATTTTCTCGTCTATGAAGATCGCTTCTTTGTTGAGATGAGATAGACGTTGTGGATCTACATATCCTGAGAACACGTTGATCTCTCTTCTCCTTAACCTTCTCGTATTTGTTGTGACGATATCAAACTTCTTAAGAGAAAATCTTCGTGCTTTCGGTTGAGGATCTTTGCAAGATCTTTATTAGTCGGTTGAGATCTTCGTTCAATCATATCTTCTTGTTGAGCATATCATTCCTAGAAGATCTTATTTGGCGCTTTGTTGGATAGATGATTTGAATTCCTTTAGTTTGCAGCCTTGACGTCTTTTGGTTTCCTTGAAATGAATTTTAAGGCCTCCGTCTTTTAAACACTCTAAACTCCTTGTTTATCATTGCATCTGATTTCAAGGTCTTACAAGGTCCTTTGAAGTGTCCTTCAAAACCTACACTCATTCAATACAAACCACCAAACCAAGAACTCGATATATAATCAATTAATTGTTAGTGTATAAAACTACATCATTTGTGTTTAAGTCTTCCATCATCATCACCTGTACAATTATATAATCAAGGTGGAGTTTCAATCTCACCCTTGATGGAAGACAACACAAATGTTTCGTACCTGTATTGTGAAGTTAGCGATGCATATATGGATATCAATCTAACTTAAAATGAAGAATGCAGAAAATATCAAAAATGTCGGATCATTTATTTCTCACCCTTTGTCTTTCAACAAGGGAGAAAAATAGTCAAAGCAAGGAAGTTTAAAAGGTTTACAACCCAAAAAAGTATTTCACAAAACCACAAAAAAAAAGCAAGTCCCCTCAAACATCAAACTTAATCCTCCTCATAGAACCTCCTTTTTCCCTCAGATGAAGACTTTTTGTGACTCCAATCATCCATTTCAGTGGCTAAGCGTCGTCTATTTTCTTCAGCTCTTCGTTTGTTGACCACCTCATATTCGATCACTAGAAAAATAGTTGGCTCAACATGAGTTGGATACAAAGTAAATTTATTCTGTACACGTCGTTTGCAATTCATCAACACATTTTCAACTTTCTCTTGAGTATGTTGACCTACATCTTCAGTCATAGGTAGGTGCTTCAAAAATGTATTCATATAACTTTCCATAGAATTGAGCTTGGTCATGATTTCTTCCAACACAACATCCGTCTTTTCCTTAGGCTGTTGGGATGAGCTCGAAGATGGCTCTTGACTCTTCAACGGAATAGAAGGAGAAGATGGGGGGAGTTAGAGCATTTTCAGAATGAGAATAAGGGTTACCGAAATTTTGTTGATTTGTTCTCAAATTGTTGTTGATATTTCTGTTGTTGTTGTTGTTGTAATTGTTATTCCTTGGCCATTGATAGTTTCCTCACCCCAAGTATCCAACGTCTTGCTCTTTGGATGCTCCATTAGCTTGAGAAATAAAAGTTCTTTCAAAGCCTTGACTTCATTGTTGAGCGTAGTAAGTTGAGCAACGCTCGAAGTGGTAAGATTCATCTCTGGAGGTCCAACTGCCTTCGCTCCATCTTCAACCCTTTGATGAGAGTACTTCTCCATGTGTAAAGCTTGCTTCCTAACAAATTCCCAAGCTTCATCAACCGGTGTAACCATAAAAGTGCCCGCAGAAAGTGATTGGAGTTTGAATTGAGATTCCTCATCCAAACCCTTGAAGTAAATCTCTATCAACTCAATTTTCGGAATCCCATGGTGAGGGCAATCTAAAAAAAGGTCCTTGAACCTTTCCCATGACTTGAACAAGCTTTCTCTATCCTTCATGACAAAAGCATTAATATTACCCCTTAACTCTAAAGTTTTTGATGGGGGAAAGAACTTCGTGAGGAACTCCGTAGTCATCTTTTCCCATTTGTTAACTCTTCCGGCTGGAAGAGATTGATAACAAACAAGCGCCTTGTCTTTCAAAAAGAAGTAGAAAGGCCTTAACTTGTAGTTGTTGTTCTCCACCCTTAAAGGTCTCAAAGTCTCCATAAGAATGTCATAGTTTTGCAAGTGTTGATTGGAGATTCTCTGTCCATGCCTGCAAATTGACATTGTCGAATCATTGAGATGACTTGAGGACGAAACTCGAAGTCATGCTCAACTAGATCTCCTAGGTTAACTCCAGGACGCCGCACTTGTTGATTCGGGTCCATCCTTTGACCTAGGGTTTGCGGTTCTCCTATGAACAAGTTACCTTGGTTAATCCTAGCCGGCAACCGAGGTGGTGGTGGTGGTATCTCGACCGGTGCAGGTAGGTAAGGGTTAGGCCTCGGTCCGTTGATTGGATTTGATCGAGGTCGTATGTGAGCCTGCAGTTCGGCCATATCAGCTCGGATCTCTTCTGTTCTTGCATGAGCTTCTTCTCTTTCCCTTTGTAAAGCTTCATGATAGCATGTATTATATTCTATATTTTAGGACTTGTTTAGACGTTTTATCTTCAATAATCTGCATGTTTGGATGTATATTATGTGACTATATTGTCGTTTCATCTACCTTTACGGGAATCGAGGTCTACACCAAGTATCGTTGTAATCGTAGGTAAAATGGTACATTTTGGATCGAAACGGAGCTAAGGAGCAAAGGAGTCATAGGAGCTACATTCCAGAGCTTAAAAGAGAACTCAGGGAACATGGAATTAATAAAGAAGATCTACTTCGGACCAGATTTGAGAGATTTCACATTCAGCTGAGATTCACCTCGGTCAGCTACAGTGTCACCTCGACCGAGGTAATCTTGAGGAGCGTCCCGACCGAGGCGAACACCCTGGCACGGCGAGATCATATCTTTTGGCTGAGATCTTTTGTTTTTGGAAGGAAGATATCTTATATTTTTGGGATGGATTTCTGGAAGGAAGATCATATATTTAGGAGACCTATTTTAGAGATAAGGATATATTTTATAGAAAATTATCTTTTTAACATATTACTATCTTTAGAAGATAATTCTCCTATATAAAGGGTTGGATTTTCCACAATTCAACATCCTTTTTACCATCTTTGGATCATTGAAGAAGCTGCAGTCAGGAGATTTTCTAGAAGTTTGAAAGAAGTTTTGAAGATTGAAGGAAGGAAGTTGATAGCTTTGTGATAGCTTTTGAAGGGATTTGTAAGACTTTCTTAGATTCCCTTTGGTTTTATTGTCTTGTTGGGTTTGTGATCCAAGGAACGCTGATTTGTTTGATATTTGATTCAGTTATTGAAGCCTTGTTCTTAAGGTTTTTGTGTTCAAATATTCATTACGTTCCTATTGTTTAAGAGAGGTCCGGATGGGATGCTTCGAAGATGCATTCCGGAAGATGAAGTTACTAGTGTCATACGGCATTTCCACTCGCTTCCTTGTGGAGGACATGCTAGCGCTTACAAAACGTGCGCTCAAGTATTACGTTCCGGTTTCTTTTTGCCTACATTATTTAAGGATGTGCAAACGTTTGTGGTTTCTTATGATGCATGCCAAAGAACAGGGAACTTATCTAGAAGGAACGAGATGCCACTCAATAACATCCAGGAGGTTGAGATTTTTTGATGTATGGGGACTTGATTTCATGGGACCTTTCCCATCATCCGGAGGGAACCTCTACATTCTCCTAGCTGTCGACTACGTCTCTAGATGGGTGGAAGCCATTGCCTTCCCCACTAATGACGCCATGGTGGTTGTGAAGTTCTTCAATTGGACTATCTTCCCCCATTTTGGGACACCACGTATCATTATCAGCGATGTAGGGACACATTTCATCAACCGGAAGTTTAAAGCACTTCTATCGAAGTGTGGGGTAACCCACAAGTTGAGATTTGGGGAGAAACAAGTGGAAGCTTCAAGGTCAATGGTCATAGACTTAAGAAATACCAACCGGAAGTCCAGGTTGACGAGATTGCACCACTATACCTTGTTTAGGGATGCCGTACAGTCCAGCTAGCGACCTTAAATCAAGCGCTTCTTGGGAGGCAACCCAAGGTATTGCTTTCTTTTCCCTTTTTCTAGTTTAGTTATAGATAGTTTGCTTTTGGTTTGCTTTGTTTTGTTTTTGGCATCCTAGACAGAAACCATGTACTTTCTAAGGAAGGATTACAACTCAGAAGCAACACTGGAAGGACAGAAGTTCGAGAATTCGAGAAGACGGAGTTTGACCGAGACACATCTCGGTTGCTGTCACAGCACCTCGACCGAGAAGATTTTTGAAGCAACCGAGGCGAGTAGGGCTGACAAAGATCCACCTCGGCCCAGTCGGGACCACCTCGACCGAGGTGACAGCAGAATCGGCGAGGGGTATAAAAGGCGAAAGAAATTTCTGACTTTCCTCCCAAAAACTCCCCTCGACCGCGGCGCTCCTCCATCTTATTTTCTTCGTTTCTCGATCGTTTTCCATAATTTTTGCTCCGATCTCACAAGGAAAGGATAGAGGATCATATTGCAAGCAAGAAACTGCAACAAAAACGCCTCGAATCGACCGAATCTGGGGTAATTAATCGAAAACCCTAACTCTTTCTCTCTTCGCTGATTTTGGGGATTTGTGGCTTTGGTTGCCACGTTTTTGTGCTGAAAAGAATATAAGTATCCCATAGGAAGCAATTGGTAGTGAATTTGGGGGAAAAGAACTGAAAATCAGAGAGTAGAAATCGAGTAGTTTTTCGCCTCGGTCCAGTCGAGCTGTGTCTCGGCCGAGGTGTTCTTGAGGTTGTCAAACCGACCAAGGTGCCTTGTCAGCAGCAGTTATGAGTTCCAAATCTGATCGCTAGCTTGTTCAGAGGGATGCTCCCAGTAGTTCCTCACCTTCTTCTACTTCTAGAACTTCCATTCTGCTGATTCACGAGCGTCACCAGGCAGACTTTGACCGTATATGCGCGCGCCCTGTGATTGCACCGCGTTTCTTGGATGTAGCTCCATTCGATTGCCTTCACGTAGCAAAGGATCTGCGGAGGATGATTTCTATGGTAGGGTTGGAGAGCGTTATGGATATCAGAGCTCCAGCCTACCTCGAGCCCACTCTAGAGTTTGTGAGTTCTGTTACTCACCTACCTGAGAAGAAAGCTATCAAGTACCGGTTGTTGAACCGGAACTACATTGTCCCTATGGACCAGTTTAGAGATATTTTTGGCTTCCCGACCCCTATAGTTCCCGACTTCCCTTTTCGAGCCGTAGCTCGACAGTTTTGGGGACAGATTGCTCATGTGGTGGAGCACGCAGACAGATGGAGACCTGGAGACTCCAAGGAGCGCTCATTTTCCACCTTGCTTTCCGTCTTGCCCACCGGATCTTTAGTGAGACCCTTCTGGCGTGTATTGAGACGCCCCAGAAGGTTAGACAGGGTGAGTTGCTCAGTTTATTCTGTATGGTGACTGGGGGAGTGCCTAATTTTGGGGCCATGTTAGCTGAGGATCTGCATCGGATCAAGGCTAAGGGGAAGGTAGATATCTGCTGTGGAGGACTGGTGACTTATATCCCGACAATCATGGATCTTGACCTGAGTGCTTGTACGTTGGTGGCGCCTGCAAAGCCACTTGGTCTTCAGGAGATGATCACGAGGAGGATACTGGTTCCTCGTGGCCTTACTACACCTTACGTGGCGATGCCTTGGGAGTAGACTGTCCCTCAGGGTA
This sequence comes from Fagopyrum homotropicum, assembly GCA_033239125.1. NCBI lineage: Eukaryota > Viridiplantae > Streptophyta > Magnoliopsida > Caryophyllales > Polygonaceae > Fagopyrum > Fagopyrum homotropicum. The sequence goes on from BSWB01000002.1 coordinate 104,850,117, forward strand.
TTCCATGGTTAGATCAGTTCTCAGTCTTCGATCCTCAGTATTGGTCTACCGCTTGGATACCCTACATAGAGGATGTTAGAGACGCTGTAACAACTCAGGTAGAGGAGGAGGCTGAGTATGATGATGGCGGTGCTGCCATGGAGACATGCACAAATACTGCCGGCCCTAGTGTGCCAATTGTCGACTTAGACAATGAGGCGACAAAGGAGGAGGCAACTACAACACCATCACGTCCTTCTAGGCGCAGAGTCTGCAGACAGAGGGATCCCATAACTCATCGATGGATTGATGAGCTGACGGACCAGATGATTGACTCTTACGCCGCCTATTCCTTAGAGATAAAGTGGACCAGCACTACCAGCGCCGGATGATGGAGATACAGTTCCAGCATACCATGGGTTATCCTTTTAACCCATCCCAGCATCCCTTCGTCCCGTATCCACCACCACCACCAGAAGATCAGGATTAGAGCTTGCAGGGATTTCTTTTATTTATTTATTATGCAGCTCAGCTTATTTCCGGTGAGTATTTTGTTTTTAGACTTATTTTGACCCATTGGGACAATGTGTCCCAAGTATGAGGTATTTGGATGTATCTTACTTGACATTATGTGTATGACTTGTATGACTTGTTATTTAGGATCTTTCTTATGCTCTATGTGCTTATTTGAGACTACATGCATGCATACAAGTTATTTGATTGAGAAAAACGTCAAAAACTAGTTAAAATTTTTTTTTTATGACATCGACCGGGATGATTCTGGCCAAACAAGGTCAAGTACCTCGGTTGACTTAGACCATCTCGACCGAGGCGGTTTAACTGAAAGAGTTTTCGAAATGATTTTTTGTGCTTCTTTTCTGGATATGACCTCAGTGATGATTTTGTTTGCAGATTGGTTTTAAAATCTTTATATGTTTGAAAGGTTTTCTGGTATGATTAAGTTGATAAATGTTTTCTTTGAAATTTTTGGCATGTTTAATACTTTGTTTTTATCCAAATTATGTTGAATTTGAAGGTTGACACCACATAATGAGTTCTCTCACTTTCTTCTTGGGATGATTGAGGCAATTCACTCTCTTCTCTTCTTCTTCTTGATCATGCTTTAGCCCCCATATACATATTTGCCTCCCTTTACCTATCTGGAAATTTGGAAGCAAGCAAGTAAAGACAAGCAAGTGAAAGAAAAGTTGAGATGTTGGCTGGAAGTTTAGAAAAAAACAAAATAGGTTTGGGGAAGTCAATCATGATGATGAGTAACTCGGCACCATTCACACAGTCGGGTGTTTGTGTCTTGCCAAAGTCAGATTGAGCAATATTCCTAACGTGTCAAGGTATGTGCATCAAGGGTATGAGACATTTCGAGAAATTGATGATTACTAATCTCTTAGGCTTCGGTTATTATGCACCTCTGTCCATGCATCCCAAAAAGTAAAAGTAAAATAAGCAAAGCTTATTGGTGGAAGATAATGAAGTTCAAAGCAAGTGAAGTTAAATGAAGATCCTTTTTCCGGATTCTATCACCACATTCCTTATATACATCCCACCCTCACACGTATCTTGACCTTCTTTTGGAAGCCCTTCAGACCTCGAGCTTGTTGATTGACTTAGTGGTTTAAACTGGATTATACATGATTAATTTAGATAATTATGATTTATTATACGTTCTATAATTTTATGCAAAGATGAACAACTTTCTTATATTTATAAAATGTTTTGATCATATCTTGATTTTAATTTCCATGAAGCATTCTTTTAGAGTGATCTATGAGTGGAGCACACCATCAAAAATGCTTTGAAATACTTTTCATTGATCTTTATGACTTATAATCCATTCTATCTTGTACTCAAGATTTGGAACTTACTTGGGGACAAGCAAGACACAAGTATGGGGTATTTTGATAGCAGGCATTATAGTCTCTATTTTGGGACTTGTTTAGACGTTTTATCTTCGATAATCTGCATGTTTGGATGTATATTATGTGATTATATTTTCGTTTCATCTACCTTTACTGGAATCGAGGTCTACACCAAGTTCCGTTGTAATCGTAGGTAAAATGGCACATTTTGGATCGAAATGGAGCTAAGGAGCAAAAGAGTCATAGGAGCTACATTCCGGAGCTTAAAAGAGAACTCAGGGAACATGGAATTAATAAAGAAGATTTACTTTGGACCAGATTTGAGAGATTTCACATTCAGTTGAGATTCATCTCGGTCAGCTACAGTGTCACCTCGACCGAGGTGATCTTGAGGTGTGTCCCGACCGAGGCGAACACCCTGGCGCGGGGAGATCATATCTTTTGGCTGAGATCTTTTATTTTTGGAAGGAAGATATCTTATATTTTTGGGATGGATTTCTGGAAGGAAGATCATATATTTAGGAGATCTATTTTAAATATATGGATATATTTTATAGGAAATTATCTTTTTAAGATATTACTATCTTTGGAAGATAATTCTCCTATATAAAGGGTTGAATTTTCCACAATTCAGCATCCTTTTTACCATCTTTGGATCATTGAAGAAGGTGCAGTCAGGAGATTTTCTGGAAGTTTGAAAGAAGTTTTGAAGATTGAAGGAAGGAAGTTCATAGCTTTGTGATAGCTTTTGAAGGGATTTGTAAGACTTTCTTAGATTCCCTTTGATTTTATTGTCTTGTTGGATTTTTTGGTCCAAAGAACGCTGATTTGTTTGATATTTGATTCAGTTATTGAAGCCTTGTTCTTAAGGTTTTTGTGTTCAAATATTCACTAGTCTAATACGCGCACCGTGTGCGGGTTTAGCTTTAATAATCTGTAAAACAAATCTAATTATTAATTAAAGTGAGTTGGAAGATAATATTATAAGGGAAAGTAAAAGATAATAAAAACATAAAGGAATATTTTTAAATAAATGATAGTTTACCTGTTCTTGATAAAAAAAAGGTCTCAAATAAAACTGAACGTTAAAACGACCCGTAATATCAAAATATATGGAACCATGGTTTATGTAATTAAGGTTTTTTTTAATATTAGTATATATATTTATATAAATAGATCGTTAGTTTATATAATTTTTTAATTAATTTTTTTAAAATGAGAGTGCATTTTAAATTACATTGACAAAAAGAACGGAGAAAAAACATATGACATTAAAGGCTTCTACTTTATTATTAATATATAGATATATATATATATATATATATATATATATATATATATATATATATATATATATATATATATATATATATTTTAACACTAATAGTATATATACATATATGTTTGGTAAGTATATAAATATAAGTTCTATAATAGGATAATTAAAATATGGTAACTATATATATTGTTTAAAAAACTAAAATTCTAAGAAAATGACACGTGGCATATTTTTTGTTAGGATGAACAACGTTGAAGTAAACGCTTCTGCTTTAATATATGTATATAGATTACCTTCTCATATTTTTTATTATTGTTATCATGATGATAGTGGCTAGTTTCCTTGTGCGATTCTAGGGTGATTGGCTGAAAGTTGTGGGTAAGACAATGATAGAATGATCTTAATCTCAGTAGGACCCTGAAAGCTCGAGTCTTTAACCTTAACCCTAGAACATCTCGTTCAGTCGATGAACATCTCGGCCGGGGTGGAACTTGACTGACCGAGGTGACCTTTTCTGATATGAAACTGAGAGTTAAGTGTTAGAGTTTGTCAAATCCTATTCTTATTACACCTTTCCTGGTTCAATGCAAGCCTAGGATGAGACTTACCCGGTGATTCCTTTGTTTTTTTACCCATGAACATAAGTGTAGGTAATAAAGATTTATCCTTTATTGGGGTTTGAGTGTGCCTTCATCCCATCTTTGTGAGTTAGCTTGAGACTTACCCGGTAAAGGTTGATTCTATTCCCTTAGTTGGTGTGTTGGTTTGAGATTATAGTTCCTTTCCTTAGTACCTTGAGACTTACCCGGTAATAGGAGCTTTGGGTTGGGATTGTGAGTAGTGAGACTTACCCGGTAATCTATTCCACTTTAGAAACACCTTCCCTTTGCAAAATCTCAGCTTTGTCCGTTTTATCTTTAGATCTTCAGTTGGAACCACAACTAGATGCTTTAATCCCTAGAATTTGCATATTCCCCTTAATTAACCTTATTATCATCTTTGATTTCCTTAATTGCTTTTGTGGTTATTAGTTGCATAGACAACCTATACTTGCTTAGGTTTCACATAAGTCCCTGAGATCGACACCCCGGAGTTCTTGCTTTTTACTATAATTGATCCGTACACTGCGCGTTCGCATCCTTGTTTTAAGCATATATCTTGGGATATAAATTTGAAACTTGCGCACACTATTTGGAGCGAACAGTTCATTACTTAGCTGAAGTTGTTCTAGTGCGTCCTTCAATTCAGCTTCAAGATCTCGATTATCTTATTCAGCAATCTTACCTTCTTTCAATCTTTTTTTGTATGTCTTTTCTGGTTTAGGATCGTAAGGAACGAATAGATCACCGGGTAAGTATCAGGTTGTCAATCAAAAGCACCATAAATATCGTGAAATACTCCAGGGTCGAACACAGGGACTATGAAATCAAGCACGGTAAATATTAGGTTGTCAATCAAAAGCAAAGCAACAAAACAAAGATGATGTATAAATTTGATAAGGGAATGCAGATTCTAAAGGTCAAAGCATCCAGTTGTGGTTCCAACTCAAGATTTCTAAGGTTAACGTGGACAAAGCTGAGGTTTGCAAGGGAAGGTATTTCTAAGGTGAGAATAGATCACCGGGTAAGTCTCACTACTCACTATCCCAAACCAAAGATCCTATCACCGGGTAAGTCTCAAGGAACTATGGAAAGGAACTATAATCTCAAACCAACACACCACCTAAGGGGATAGAACTAACTTTTACCGGGTAAGTCTCAGGCTAACTCACAAAGGTAGGATGAAGGCACACTCAAACCCTAATAAAGGATACACCTTTATTACCTAACACTCATCAACATAGGTATACAAGCAAAGGAATCACCGGGTAAGTCTCATCCTAGGCTTGCGTATGAACCAGGAAAGATGCAACAAGGATAGGATGTGGCAAACTAAAACCTAAACTAAGGATTGGTCGGATCAAGTCAGACGACTTGCTTAGATTATATCGATCTCGGTCGAGATGTTCTATGAACCGACCGAGGTGAGGTGCAATTTGGTTTTGACTCGAGCTTTCAGGGTCAACTAAGGTAAAGGTTCACTCTTTGATCGTCTTTCCCCAACCTTCAACCAATCATCCTAGAATCGCAAGAGAATTTAGCCAACAATCATCATGATAATAACAAGAAAATATGTAATGAAAAAATCAAATAAGCAAACAAGAAACCTTAACAAAAAGGTCTTAATATTCTTTCAATCAAACAATCCAAACAAGCTACAAACTGTGTTCCTAAATAACAAATCAAAAGACAACAATCAAGGTTTCCTAAGAAAACCTTACAACCTCCTTCAAAGCCTTCAACTTTCAATCCAAAGCTATCTTCATTCAAACTTCCTCCTTCCTTGGAATATCTTCAATCCCAAAAATAATCAGCTAACCAGGCATACTTCCATCCAAAAAATATCTTCAACCTTATAGGAAAATCACAGGCCAAAAATAAAAGATCTCATGGGCTATGGTCTGGCCGTCTCGATCCACGCCCAGTGAATCATCTCGGTCGAGATGATCATGTAGTAAATCGAGGTGCTCAAGCTGTTACGTGCAAATCTCCAAAACTAGTCCAATATCAAATTTCTATCCAACTTCCATGGTTCCTATGCGTTCCTTGTAGCTCCTCAATGCTCCAAAATACAGTTCCAATGACTTCTTAGATTCCTTGGCTTCATATCGCTTCAAAACGTGCCATTTTTCCTACAATTACAACAAAACTAGGTGTAGACCTCGATTCTTGCAAAGGTAAACAAAGGCATAATGATCTAGAATATACAACCATGCATTCAGATTTATGGTGATAAAACGTCCAAACCAATCCCAAAATATAGACTATAATGCATGCTATCAACACTTATAACTCATCACAAGATCCAACTGTTGGATTCAAGAAAGGAGAAGAAAGATGAACAAGAAGAGGAGAAGAGGAGGAGAAAGCTCAACACTCTTCTGTCTAAACCTGAAGAAGAACTCAATCTGCAGGTTCTCAACCTTCCACAACAACCATCTATAACTTCATCATCATCAAACTCACTTACAACGTGAAGAATATCCAAGATCAAACCAAGGAGAAGAATTGAAGAGAAGGAAGAAGAAGAACGTTAAAGGAAGAAGGTAAGGAAGAAGGCTGGAGAAAGGTAAAACCCTCATCAGAAGAGAGAGAGAGAGAGGGTGAAGACTTATAGGGTAAGAAATGAAAAGTAAAAAGTTAAATAAGTCAAAGAAGGCGGTTGTGACCGCCTATGCCGCGATCGCGGCCCAGTAATGTCGCATATGCGGCAGCCCGCTCTTACGGAAAGGAACTGGCGCGGTCGCGGGGTCCTAAAGACAAAGAGGCTATAACATATGATCCCTCTAAAAACAAGTTTCGTCCCAAAACTTGAACAAACCCAAATCATCTCGGACCCATATACCGAGGTTTAAACACTCACTATATCGGAGGCATAACATCTCCAAGACCTAAGTCATACTAAAGGCACGGATGTAGAATATCTCGGGCAATCCAAACCCATCACAAAGGCACGGAGGTAAAACATCTCTGGCAAACCATAATCATAACTCAACATCATGGAGAAAGAACATCTCCAGCAACTATCCACAACAATAACGTGGAGAAAGAACATCTCTGAAGAACCGGTAGGTGAATAAAAAGGCTAAAAGATGCTCTAGAATGGGGGGTTGAATAGAGTATGAGAACTTTACGCAAAACCAATCTCAAGGCTTTGAAACCAATTTCAAGGGCCTTGATGTCGATTTGAGCTCTTTGTGATACACTTTGATTTCAAGGGCTTTGAAACAACTTTCAAGGGCCTTGACTTTGTAATCCTACAAAACAAAGTTAGTCACAATAAAGCGAGATAAAATGTGGAATGTAAAAGATTGACACGAGAATATGTTTATGAATTTCAGCTCAAATAGCCTACTCTCCGTCCCAGGGTATGGCCTTAGGATCTAACTATCTATTATAAGCTTCAAAGAGTCCTAGATACAAACTAGAAGAAATCCCCTTCTTCTCTTACTGTAGCCATTGATACTATCTAGCTCCAACTCTTCACCTTGCTATAATAGCCTAGTTACTTCGCAGAGTAACACACACTCGAGTATAACACTTTTTACATATACCAATGGAGCTCTCGAATTTTCTCTCTCTAGGGGATAATGCTTTTAGTGAAAGAGAGAAAGAAAACTATTTGATTGAATGAAGATGTTTTTGATCGCTTGAAGACTATTGATGTTTTCGTGTAAGCTTCTTATCTCGTTCTTCAATCGCCATCTTCATTTATAGTCTTCTATGGACAGGTCTTCTAGCCATTACAAAGATGACCGTTTGAAGATGAATCTCCTCCTCCATGAAGAATGCTTCTTTGTTGATATGAGATAGACGTTGTGGATCTACATCTCTTGAGAACACGTTGATCTCTCTGCTCCTTAATCTTTTCGTATTTGTTGTGACGATATCAAACTTCATAAGAGAGAATCATCGTGCTTTCGGTTGAGGATCTTTGCAAGATCTTTATTGGTCGGTTGAGATCTTTGTTCAATCATATCTTCTTGTTGAGCATATCTTTCCTAGAAGATCTTATTTGGCGCTTTGTTGGATAAATGATTTCAATTCCTTTAGCTTGCATCCTTGACACTTTTGGTTCCCTTGAAATGAATTTCAAGGCCTATATCTTTTAAACACTCTAAACTCCTTGTCTTTCCTTGCATCTGATTTCAAGGTCTTCCAAGGTCCTTTGAAATGTCTTCAAAACCTGCACTCATTCAATACAAACCACCAAACCAAACCAAGCACTCGATATATAATCAATTAACTATTAGTGTATAAAATTACATCATTGGTGTTTAAGTCTTCCATCATCATCACTTGTACAATTATATAATCAAGGTGGAGTTTCAATCTCTAACATTAGAATCACAACAATAGCATGGAGGAAGAACATCTCCAACGAACTCATATCTCGATGGTGTGGAGGTAAAACATCTCCAACCATAAAATAATCGCTCAAGGGCATGGAGGTAGACCCTCTCCCACCGTATAAATCTCGCTCGTGTCATAATAGCATGGAGGAAGAACCATCTCCAGCTATATTATAACTCGTGCTATCATACAGTATCTGCTAAGATAACACATCACAATCTAGCACGAAAACAATATCATATAATCACATAATCACGTAATAATATCATCATATAACTCATCTAAAATATAACTAAGACTCGCTCGGCAAGTCTACAGGTGCAACTATCTCTGCATAAAACTCGGGATAGTTCCTCTGGATACTATCCTCGGTCTCCCTTGTGTCCCTCCTCAGATCCACGTCTGGACCACTGTATCCTCATCATCGGAATGTCCTTCGAGCACAAGCGTCTCATCCCTCGCTCTAGGACTGCAATAGGATGCTCAACAAACGTGTAGTACGGCTCAACCACTAAGTCCTCATAAGTGATAATGTGTCTTAGATTTGGTATATAGTCCCTCAGCTAAGACACATGAAATACGGGGTGAACACCTTCTAATCTAGGTGGCTACGCAAGACGGTATGCCACCTCACCCACTCGCTCTAGAATCTCAAAAGAACCGACGTATCGGGGACTCAACTTCCCTTTTATGACAAAACGTCTGACGCCTCGCATCGGTGATACTCTCAACCAGACATGAGATCCGACTTTGAACTCTAGAGGTCGACGCCTCTTGTTTGTATATGATTTCTGGAGACTCTGTTCAGGCAACATCCTCTCTCTAATCAATGGCACTCGGGCCATATCATCCTATATCTTCTCATGAGCTATACTGCTAATATTGCCCAACTCATCCCAACATAAAGGTGTACGACACCTTCGTCCAAACAATGCCTCATAAAGGGCCATCCTGATCGATGCATGCTAGCTGTTGTTGTATGAAAACTCAACCAACGGTAGGTGATCTGAACACACCTATCCCTAGTCTAACACGCAAGCTCTCAACATATCCTCCAAGATATTAATGGTCCTCTCAGACTGACCATCCGATTGAGGATGAAAAGCCGTTGTAAAGTGAAGGCTTGTACCCAAGGTAGTATGCACCTGCTGCCAAAATCGAGAGGTTAATCGTCCATCTACCATTGTCCTGAGTATTCCATGCAGTCTCACTATCGCTCTAGAATCTCAAAAGGACCGACGTATCGGGGACTCAACTTCCCTTTTATGACAAAACGTCTGACGCCTCGTGTCGGTGATACTCTCAGCCAGACATGAGATCCGACTTTGAACTCTAGAGGTCGACGCCTCTTGTTTGTATATGATTTCTGGAGACTCTGTTCAGGCAACATCCTCTCTCTAATAAATGGCACTCGGGCCATATCATCCTATATCTTCTCATGAGCTATACTGCTAATACTGCTCAACTCATCCCAACATAAAGGTGTACGACACCTTCGTCCAAACAATGCCTCATAAAGGGCCATCCTGATCGATGCATGCTAGCTATTGTTGTATGAAAACTCAACCAACGGTAGGTGATCTGAACACACATATCCCTAGTATAACACGCAAGCTCTCAACATATCCTCCAAGATCTTAATGGTCCTCTCAGACTGACCATCCGACTGAGGATGAAAAGCCGTTGTAAAGTGAAGGCTTGTACCCAAGGTAGTATGCACCTGCTGCCAAAATCGAGAGGTTAATCGTCCATCTACCATTGTCCTGAGTATTCCATGCAGTCTCACTATCTGCCTAGTGAACTCCTCAGTTAACCGACTCACCGGCCACATTTCCAGAATAGGGATGACACATGCCGTCTTCGTCAATCTATCAATATAACCCACATGGCATCAAAATTCTTGCTCAACTTTAAGCCGGTAACAAAATCCTGGAAGATATCCTCCCACTTCCATTGCGGTACTGATAGTGGATGGTGTTCTCCTCTAGGTCTATATTGCTTTATCTTGACTTGCTGACATGTCGCACACTAGGCCACGAATCGGGCCACATTGGGCTTCCCCGCCCTACCAAAATGAGCGCCTCACATCCTAATACACCTTACTCGCACCTGGGTGCACTGAGTAAGGTGTGGTGTCGGCCTCCTGCAGAATCCTCTGCCTTAGCTCTCTATCAGAAGGTACACAGACGCGCTTGCGGTACCTCATCAATCTATCAGCACCGATGGTGAATTGTGGAGCCTCACCTCGAGACATCCTGTCTCGGATCCGACTCAACGTCGGTTAGGTCTCGTTCTTCTGTTAGATCTTTCCCAATAGATCATGTAGAACCTATAAAGTAGACAGATGATTGTCCACATCTTGAAACTAAATGTCCAAATCTAGCCATGATAGATCACTCTGCAACTGAGGCTGAACCGTCAGTCGTGCAATTGCCTTCTCTCGAGGCGCCTTCCTACTAAGGGCATCGGTGACAACATTTGCCTTCCCTAGATGATACAACATTTGGAGGTCAAAGTCTTTTATCAACTCAAGCCATCTCCTCTAGCGGTTATTCAATTCTTGTTGAGTAAAGATATACTTCAGACTCTTATTGTTTGTGAAGATCTGGCATGTAACTCCATATAGGTAATGCCTCCAGATCTTCAAAGCATGAACTACCGCAGCCAACTCTAGGTCATGCGTCGGGTAGTTTTCCTCATATGTATTTAACTGTGTAGATGCATAGGCAATCACTCTACCTTGCTGCATCAACACACATCCCAAGCCAAGTTTGGAAGCGTCATTATACACCACGAAATCATTTGTGCCCTCCGGTTGTGCTAAGATAGGAGATGAAGTCAATCTCCTCTTCAGCTCCTCAAAATATTGAGTACACGGTTTTGACCATACAAAGCGACTAGTCTTCCTCAACAGACTACCAGATTTGTGTGGACCGACCAGTGTGCTTAGAGTTTTGAGGAGTTGAAGAGGCGTTTGACTTCTACTCTTGTGTATTGATGCATCCAAGCTAGGCTTAGGATGATTTTGTGGTCTATAGTGATGTATCCAAGCTAGGCTTAGGATGTGTATTGATGCAGCGAGGCAGAGTGATTGTTATGCATCTCGATAGTTGAAGACGTATGAGGAGAACTACCGGACTCATGATTTGAGTTGGCAACGGTAGTTCATGCTTTTAAGATCTGGAGACATTACTTGTATGGTGCTACATGGCAGATCTTCACAGACCATAAGAGTCTGAAGTACATTTTTATGTAGCGGGAATTGAATAACTACCAGCGTCGGTGGCTTGAGCTGATCAAAGACTTTGACCTTGAGATTTTGTATCATCCTTGCAAGGCTAATGTGGTAGCTGACGCCTCGAGCAAGAAGACGCCTCGAGAGAAGGCGATTGCCAGATTGACTGTACGACCTCAACTTCAAAGGGATCTAGCCTGGCTCGAGATGGACATCTAGTTTCCTGATGAGGATGCCCAGTTGCTTGCTTTGGAGGATCTACCTGGTCTGTTGGATGAGATCCAACAGAAGCAAGGGACATGCCCTGCCTTGACGAGGATTAGAGAGAGGATGTCTCGTGGAGAGGCACCATAGTTCTCCATTGGAGGAGATGGAGTTATGAGGCGACATGATTGTATCTGTGTACATGCGGACGCAAAGTTGAGATAGCGGATCTTACAAGAGGCTCATTGTACACCTTACTCAGTACACCCTGGTATGAGTAAGATGTATCATGATGTGAGACACTCATATTGGTGGGGAGGGCTGAAGCCCGACGTAGCCAGATTTGTAGTTCAGTATGCGACCTGTCAGTAGGTCAAGATAGAGCGTTTCAGACCTAAAGGTGAGCTCCATCCATTGTCGGTGCAACAGTGGAAGTGGGAGGACGTCTCCATGGATTTTGTGACCGAATTGAGGACTAGTAGGAGCTTTGATGCTATTTGGGTGATTTTTGACAAATTGACGAAGACGGCACATTTCATTCCTATCAGACAGATGTGGCCAGTGAGCAGATTAGCTGAGGAGTACACTAGACAGATAGTGAGACTCCTTGGGGTACCGAGGACGATCTTTTCTGATCGTGATGGACGGTTTACTTCTAGATTTTGGCAGCAGATTCAGACTGATTTGAGGACTAGTCTACACTTCACGACTGTGTTTCACCCCTAGACATATGGTCTGTCAGAGAGGACCATCCAGTCCTTAGAGGACATGCTGCGAGCCTGTGTGTTGGATTGGGGACACGGATGGTCTGATTACCTCCCACTCGTTGAGTTCTCATACAACAACATCTGTCATGCATCTATTGGGATGACTCCTTATGAGGCACTGTATGGACGTAGGTGCCGCACACCTTTATGTTGGGATGAGCCTAGCGATACCAGTAGGATAGCGCCAGAGCAGATTCAGGATGATATGGCTCGAGTAGCACTGATCAGAGAGAGGATGCTAGCTGCACAGAGTCGCAAAAAGTCGTATGCAGATAGGAGGCGACGACCTCTAGAGTTCAGTGTAGGAGATCATATCTGGTTGAGAGTATCTCCGACACGAGGCACCAGACGTTTTGGCATAGAGAGGAAGCTGAGTCCCCGATATGTTGGTCCTTTTGAGATACTAGATAGAGTCCGGAGGGCAGCCTACAAATTAGCATTGCCTCCGAGGTTAGAGGGTGTTCGTCCTGTGTTTCATGTTTCTCATCTGAGGGAGTACATGTCAGATCCGAGGCACATTGTGAGTTATGATTATCTGGTGGTTGAGCCGGACCACACCTTTGCAGAGCACCCTATTGCAGTCCTAGAGCGAGTTGTGAGACGCCTGCGTTCGAAGGACATTCCTATGTCGAGGATACAGTGGTCTAGACGAGGACTTGATGAGGCTACCTGGGAGACGGAGGATTGTATCCAGAGGAACTATCTAGAGTTCTACGCCGAGATAGATGCACCAATAGGATCCACGAGTAGATCTTAGTGCCTTCTTGGTGAGTGCATATTATGCTATGTGCGTATGTGATATGCTGTGTTTTCGTGCTAGCTGTGATATGTGAATGTGATCTGTTAGATCTTGTTTGCTAGCACGAGATAGGTATAGCTGGAGATATTACTTTCCTCCATGCTATTGTGTGTGTGTTAGGAATAGCTGGAGATGGTTCTTTCCTCCATGCTATGGTTGATGGACATAGTGTGAGTGGAGACGGTTTTCCTCCACGTAGTTATGTTACGTGTAAGTTTTGGCTGGAGGCGGGTTTCCTCCATGCCAGTGTGATGTGGTTAGTGTTTGGCTAGAGATGATCTTCCTCTAGGCTTTGTGGAGAGTTGATGATAGTGCTCAGTGATATACCTCGGCTTATGGTTCCGAGAGGTTTGGGATTTTGGAAGTTTCGGGACGAAACTTATTTTTAGTGGGGTGTGATGTAAGAGGCTTAGTCTTTGGAGCCTAGGAGCCTTGCTGAGCCTTAGCTGAGCCCTTGTTGGACCCTGTCAGCCACCCCTGCGGATCTTGTGAGCCGCCCCTGCGCCTTAGGAGGGCCGCCCCTGCGCCTTTCCTGATCCGCCCCTGCGGGATTGTGCGGCTGCAGCCACCTTTTGTTGACCTCTTTACTTTTCTTTTGGTTAGCTTCTTATATAAGCTTCCCTTAGCTTCAGAGGAGGGGTTTCTTCATCTCTCCAGCTTCTCTCTTCCTCCTCACGTTTGTTACGCTAAGATTGTGACACGCAAAATTCTTAAATTTATAACTCGATATATTTTTCCTAACTCCTAGCAAACCCACAGTGTATGGGTCGTTTTGTAGTAAGGATAGTATTCCGAGGTCGAACACAAAGACTAAGGTGAAATCGAATCAAATAGTGACTAAGGATAGTGTAAATCTAGGCTAAGAAAAGAGAAAGGAATAAAGAAATGAAAATCTCAATGTTTTTGGATTGGTTTTATGGTGATCAATCAAGGATCAAAAATCATGCAAAATTAACAAACAACTAAGCTAGCAGCACAAATAAGCAAACACAAACACGAGATAGGCAATTGAAGAGAGAAAAGTGGATTCTAGGGGTTAGGAATTCCGGTTATGGCATTGGACTCAAGCTTCTAATCATTCCTTGGAGCAACTATGGTATGTTGGGAAAGGGTGTTTCTCAAGTGGAACCAATCACCGGGTAGGTCTCATGATCCACTAATCCCGCAACTAAGGTCCTATTACCGGGTGAGTCTCTAGGAGCCTAGGGTTGGGAAATCTACACAAACCGGATTGCTATCTAGGGATCTAACCTCTCCTTACCGGGTAAGTCTCGGGAAGGCAAGTCCTAAACATCAATCCTAGCATACTCAATCCAATAGCGGCTTATGAGGCTCACTACTACCTAGAGTTCATCATCTTTGGTACTTAAGATCGGAAATCACCGGGTAGGTCTCTTTCCTCAATTAGATTGCTAGCATTAGGTCACCCTAGGCTAGATTAAGCTTAACAAACACGAGAATTTCAACAATCTAACATCCTAACATGCAAATTTATCAATACAAGCACAACGGAAGCAAACCACGGGTAGTTCATCACATTCCACGGTCGTGGTTTGTCTAGAACAAACCGTGATTTCCAACAACACTTAAGTACGAGCAAGCAATTCAGCCGAAGACACATTTAAGTCTATTCTATCATAGTCCGAGCCATAACCATCATTCCCTTACCCTAGAATCGCATATATTTAGCCAACAACATGCATCATAACAATCAAGCTCAACAAGCATACATTCATGGTTTTCCTAGCAAGAAAATTGAATGAAAGAGAAAACAAATCAAGTAGGATAAGAAAACCAAGCTGAACAAAAGTCAAGAAGGACTTACAACCCTTCAAAAGAAGGTCCGAATCGTTTCTTACAACCCTAGAAAATGTCTTCAACAAAACTCACTCAAAACTCTCAAAAACTATGAAGCTAGTGTGCTTCTTCTTCTTCTCCAAATGAGAGTGTTTCTTCTCCTCCAAGAGTAGCTCCAATCCAAATGAGAGAATGTGAGAATGTGTGAGAGGGTGTGTGTGGTGAGGTCCCCCCTTTTGAATCAGCCTGCAAGAGTACTTATAGCCTTCACCATTTGCAAGAGTCGGTTATGGAGATCGTGGGACAGCTGCCCCAGCTATCCAGAGGGAATCACGGTCCATTCCACGGCCATGGAAGTGCCAGGGACCGTGGTTTTGGTGTTTCAGCCCTATTTTGATCGTTGAGCCATGAGTTGGTGCAAGGCATGCACCAACATGGTCCTATGTGTTCTCCTTTGCTCCTAACTTGCTTCCCAATGAGCCCGGAAATGTGTCATTATGAGGAATGATCCCCGTATCAATTGATTAAGATTCAAAGGCTCCCAAAATACCTACAAAACATGCAAAAGTCCGTGTAGACGTCTATCTCGACAACATTCATGTATTAAGTGCAAATCGTCACGAAATAGTGTTAAACTATGCATGAAGAGCGGGAAAAACTATCTAAATGGATGCCTAAACTAACTTCATAAATGGTGTTATCAACGTTCATCTTCTCATCTCTTCTTCCTTGATCTTCTTTGATCTCTCTTTGATCTTGTGTGTGTGAGTTTTGAGAGTTGTTTCTGGTTTGAGGCTTAGATGATCATGAGCTTGTGGCTGAGAGTTGTTGCTATTGTGGTGAGCTTATGAGATGTGTTGGATGCTCCTAGTTGCTGCCTAGGGTTGCTGTGGTAAGTTGTTCACCTCCATCTTCCTTTCTTCTTCTTTCTTGCTTCTTTGTTCCTTCTTATCTAAGGATCACAAGTAGACTTGTATTGGATCCTTCCCTGGCTGTTTAGATGTTCATACATATGTATATGTGTATGTGTGTTGTTGTGGTGTGGTGAAGAAGTGAAGAGAGTCGAGAAAGGGATCGAATAGAAGTTGGGACCAAGCTTCTGCCGCCGCCCCTACGCCTTCCTTTGGCCACCCCTGGGCCTTGGGTGAACCGGCCCTCCGCCTCACTGGGTCAGCTTGGAGTTCCTTGCTTCTGTTGGTACATTCTGGGCATACCGTGTTGGTATGTTTCCTTCCTTCCTTTCCTTTGGCCTTGGCTTACATGTTGGTTAGGATAGCTTGGTTAGGCTAGCTTGGTTAGGATGAGTGGTATGATAGAGATGTGCCTTAGGCATTAGTGTTTATGTTGAAGTTATGCCTTAGGCATTTGTGAGCATGTTATGATCTTAAGCTTTAGATTGAGGTTGTAGGTTGGTTATAGTTATGGAGACGAGTCTCCTAACCCTTGTCGTATGTGATGTTGTGTGCCTTGCTATTGCAGGCATTGGTTTCTTCCCCAAGGGGAAGTTGTGACGTGGTATTGGATACGAGTGTTACAGGTAAGTCCATAAAACGTACTTAGCGTTCGGTTGTGAATTTGAATGATTCTGATGGTTGTGTGTGTTCATATTATTGTGGATTTATAACCTAAACCGGATTAGGATGACCGTTTATTATATGAAATGGCCCAAGTGTATTATAACGGGTCGTGACCACTTGCCTCCGCCTGCGGGTAGGAGGAGGTGCCCTGAAGATGATCTCACAGTAGGGGACGAGTGATGATCACCCCCATGCAAAAATCATGTGTTACGTTGGATGGGACGGGGTTCTTGAGGCTCCTCGTGTTGCAAAAGAAGTAGAATTAGTAATGGAATAACGTAAATGAAAGATAATAAATGAATGTGTATGGCATTGGATGTATGAGATGTTGATGTGTGTGTGTGCTATTACATTCATATTTATTCATTACTGTAGCTAACGGTGTATACCGTGTTGTAGATGATCCGCAGGTTAGGAGGACTGCAAAGTGAGCCAGATGGTGTGACCAGCCGAGAACTTGTGTACATTAGGATGCATGGAATATGGGGATCTTTTGTATCAGATGTTTATAGTTGATGTTTTGTACTCGGCTTTGTGTTTGTAAATCTTTTTGACGTATCTTATACAGTTTTATCTATTTGGTTTTAATCTACCCGTGCCTTGTTGTAAGATCTAGTGAACTTTTTGTCAGGCTAGCGTCAAGATCCATTGTGAGATCCTTGCCCAATGTAGCACTCCGAGTCCCGTGGATGATGGGTGTTACACTTACAACAAGGCATAGATAGATTAAAACCAAATACATAAAATTGTATAAGATACATCAAAAGAGTTTACAACAACGAAGCCGAGTACAAAACAACATCCACAAATATTTGATACAAAAGATCCCATATCATACTCAACCCTAATGTACATAAGTCCTTGGTTGGTCACCCCATCTGGCTCACTCTGCAGTCTTCCTAACCTGCAGATCATCTACAACACGGTATACAACGTTAGCTACAAAAATGAATAAGTATGGAAGTAATAGCACAAACACACATCAATGTCTCATACATGCAATGCCACACACATTCATTTATTATCTTTCAATTATGTTATTCCATTACTAATTCAACTTATTTTGTAACACGAGGAGCCTCAAGAACCTCATCCCATCGAACTTAACAAAAGGGTTTTGCATGGGGGTGATCATCACTCGTCCCCCCTGTGAGATCATCTTAAGGGCACCTCCTCCTTCCCGCAGGCGGAGGCAAGTGGTCACGACCCGTTATAATACACTTGGGTCATTTAATAACATAAATGGTCATACTAGTCCGGTTTAGGTTATAAATGCATAATCATACGAACATACACAACCATCAAAATCACACAAACTCACAACTTTATGCTCAGTAAGTCCTACGGACTTACTTGTAATACTCGTATCCAATACCACGTCACAACTTCCCCTTGGGGAAGAAATCAACGCCTGCAATATCAAGGAACACAACATCACATATTGCAAGGGTAAGGAGACCCGTCTCCATAACCATAACCAACCTATAGCCTCAATCTAAACCTCTAGATCATAACATGCTCACAAATGCCTAAGGCATATACTCAACATAAACACAAGTGCCTAAGGCACAACTGTATCATACAACTCATCCTAACCAAGCTAGCCTAGCCAACATCTAAGCCAAGGCCAAAGGAAAGGAAGGAAGGAACCATACAAAAAACCTATGCCCTGAATGTACCAACGGAAGCAAGGAACTCAAGGCTGACCCAGTGAGGCGCTGGGGCGGCTCACTCCAGGCGCAAGGGCGGTCCACCAAAGTCCGCTGGGGCGGCTGACAGGATCTAACCAAGGCTCACAAGGACTCAAGGCTCTTACATCACACCCCCCTAAGAACAAGTTTCGTCCCGAAACTTGCAAAATCCCAAATCCTCTCGAACCCATAAGCCGAGGTATAACTCTCTTTCTCTGAGGTATCATCATAACCTATAACATTCTATATCCTCAAACGTATCATGGAGGAATCATCACTCCAGCAACTCTATCACCAACTCTAAACAAGGCCTAGAGGAAAATCATCTCTAGCCAAACACTAACCACATCACACTGCCATGGAGGAAAGCCTTCTCCAGCCAAAACGTACACATAACACTGCTAAGTGGAGGAAAACTGTCTCCACTCACACTATGTCCATTAAAGATAGCATGGAGGAAAGAACCATCTCCAGCTAATCCTAACACACACACCATAGCATGGAGGAAAGAACCTTCTCCTGCTATACCTATTTCGCGCTAGCAAACAAGATCTAATAGGTCATATGCACATACAACTAGCACGAAAAGCACATCATATCACATAACCACATAGCATGACATGCACTCACCAAGATGGCACTAAGGTCTACTCATGGATCCTACAGGTACATCTAACTCAGCGTAGAACTCTGGATTGTTCCTCTTGGTACTATCCTCGGTCTCCTAGGTAGCCTCATCATGTACACGTCTAGACCACTGTATCCTCATCATAGGAATGTCCTTCGAACGCAGGCGTCTCACACCTCGCTCTAGGACTGCGATGGGGTGCTCTACAAAAGTGTGGTCCGGCTCAACCACCAGATCATCATAACTCACGATGTGCCTCGGATCTGGTATATACCCCCTCAGCTGAGACACATGAAACACAGGGTCAACACCCTCTAACCTCGGAGGTCATGCTAATCTCTAGGTTGCCCTCCCAACTCTATCTAGTATCTCCAAAGGACCGAGATATTGGAGACTCAACTTCCCCATTATGCCAAAACGTCTGACGCCACGCGTCGGAGATACTCTCAACCAGACATGAGCTCCTACCCTGAACTCTAGTGGTCATCGTCTCTTATCTGCATACGACGTCTGGCGACTTTGTGCAGCCAGCATCCTCTCCCTGATCAGCGCTACTTGAGCCATATCATCCTGAATCTGCTCCGGCGCTATCCCATTGATACTGGTTGGCTCATCCCAACATAAAGGTGTACGACATCTACGTCCATACAGTGCCTCATAAGGAGCCATCCCAATAGATGCATGCCAACTATTGTTGTATGAGAACTCAACGAGTGTGAGGTAATTAGACCATCCTTGTCCCCAATGCAATACACAAGCTCGCAGCATGTCCTCTAATGTCTGGATGGTTCTCTCTGACTGTCCATCTGTCTGGGGGTTAAACATAGTCGTAAAGTGTAGACTCGTCCCCAAATTAGTCTGAATCTGCTGCCATAATCTCAAAGTAAACCGTCCATCTCGATCAGAGACGATCGTCCTCGGTACCCAATGAAGTCTCACTATATGTCTAGTGTACTCCTCAGCCAATCTACTCACTGGCACGTCTCTTTCATAGGATTGAAACGTGCCGTCTTCGTAAGCATATCCACAATCACCCAGATAGCATCAAAATCTCCTACTAGTCCTCAATCCGGTCAAAAAATCCATGGAAACATCCTCCCACTTCCACTGCGGTACAGGTAGTGGATGGAGCTAACCTCCAGCTCTACAATGCTCTATCTTGACCTGCTGACAGGTCGCACAACGGGGCACAAATCTGGCTACGTCGGGCTTTAGCCCTCCCTAGCAATATGAACATCTCACATCATGGTACATCTTACTCGTACCGGGATGTACAAAGTAATGTGTACAGTGAACCTCCTGTAAAATCTTCTATCTCAACTCTGCATCAGCAGGAACACAGATGCGATCATGTCGCCTCATCACTCCATTAGCCCCAATGAAAAACTGTGGTGCCTTTCCCCGAGACATCCTCTCTCTAATCCTCAACAAGGTCGGGCAGGTCCCCTGCTTCTGTTGGATTTCATCCAACAGACCAGGTAGAATCTCTAAAGCAAACAACTAGGCATCCTCATCACGAAATTGGATGTCCATCTCTAGCCAAGCTAGATCCCTCTGAAGCTGAGGCTATACGGTCAGTCTGACAATCGCCTTCTCTCGAGGCGTCTTCCTACTCAAGATGTCATCTACCACATTCGCCTTGCCAGGATTATACAAAATCTCAAGGTCAAAATCCTTGATTAACTCAAGCCATCGACGCTGGCGGTTATTCAATTCCCGTTGCGTGAAAATATACTTCAAACTCTTATGGTCTGTGAAGATGTGGCAAGTAGCACCATACAAGTAATGTCTCCAGATCTTCAAAGCATGAACTACCACTGCCAACTCCAAATCATGAGTCGGGTAGTTCTCCTTATACGTCTTCAGCCGTCGAGATGCATATGCAATCACTCTGCCTCTCTGCATCAACACACATGCCAAGCCTAGCTTAGATGCGTCACTGTAGACCACAAAGTCATCAGAACCCTCTACTTGTGCCAGGACAGGAGCAAAAGTCAAATGCCTCTTCAACTCCTCAAAACTCTAAGCGCACTGGTCGGTCTATACAAATCTTTTAGTCTTCCTCAAAAGACTCGTTAGTCAACACGCAATCACAGAAAATCGCTACACAAAACGTCTGTAATAACAGGCTAGGCCAAGGAAGCTACGCACTCCCTTGACGTTCGTCGGTGTTGTCCATGCAGCAATAGACTCAATCTAGCCGGGTCAACCATAATTCCGTCGGCAGAGAAGATATGTCCAAGGAAAGCAACCTCAGACATCCAGAACTCGCACTTAGAGAGCTTGGCATACAACTCTCTATCCCTCAAAATCTGCAAGATTGTCCTCAGATGTCCAGCATGCTCCTCTCTTCTAAGAGAGTACACCAAAATATCATCAATGGAGACTACCAAAAACGGATGTAGGAAGTCGATGAAGATATTATTCACCAACTCCATGAAAATTGCTGGGGCATTTGTTAGCCCACATGGCATCACTACAACCCCGCAGTGTCCATAATGGGTACGAAATGCCGTTTTGTGTACATCCTACTCTCTCACCCTCAACTGGTGATATCTTGAACGCAAGTCAATCCGGGAGAAAATTGTCGCTCCTTGAAGCTGATCAAGTAGACCATCAATACGAGGTAGTGGATACCTGCTCTTGATGGTCACCTTGTTCAGCTCTCTATAGTCTATACACAATCTCAATGATTTGTCCTTCTTCCGCACGAAGAGGACAAGTGCACCCCATGGTGAAACGCTAGGGCGAATGAAGCCCTTCTCAGCCAACTCCTCGAGTTGCTTCTTCAGCTCTAACATCTCGACAGGTGCCATATGATATGGGGCCTTCGAGATGGGTCTCGTGTCAGGCTCCAACTCGTTACCAAAGTCTACGCTCCTCTGAGGCGGCAAGCTAGACGGCTCTGCAAACACGTTTGTAAACTCACAGACCACTAGTATGTCCTCCAAAGCTGGACTCTCTCCATTCTTCATGGCATAGCACCAGAAGGCATCACATCCCGGTGCAATCAGTTTAGCTGCTCGTACGGCACTGATAACAAATCCCGTCTTCCCAAGGTCCCAACCCCGGAAGGCCTCTATCGGACCTATGTCGGTAGAGACTGTAGCAGTTCTCTTACCCACATCTACCACCGCACGGTGTCTACGCATCCAATCCATACCTAAAATGACTTCTTCATGCATCAATGACATGACAAAGAAGTCGACAAGCAACACACGCGTCCGTAAGCGAAGGGGACAACTACGTATCTCACGGGTACCTCGGACCCGACTACCATCAGGTAACCCTATAGTAAAGGGGGTCCCCTCTATGGTAGGTAAACTCAAACGCTCAACACATGCAGCAGAAATAAAAGAATACGTAGCACCCATATCAAATAAAACTCTAATAGGTAATCCATGTAACAGAATGGTACCTGTAGCAACTAGTGATAGCGGTTCCTCAGCACTCCTCATCTCAAAAACTCGGTCTCGAGATCCTCAGACATCACTTGTACCAGCATCTTTACGTCTACTCGGTCCTAGAACTGATCCCTGAGTAGAAGGTGTTTCTGGGACTCTGTGCTGTCCTTGTAGGTCTTTGACCACCTCCTGCTGCACCTGTGTTAGCATGAAATATTGTGATATTTTAGGCACGTTTTCTAAGTGTATTTGATTCATATTGATAGTCTTTGATTGAGCATTGTTGCATTTGTGAGCTAGTTCGCCTATATTATCGATATGGATGTCTACACAAGCTTTATGTTATTTATAGGTGATTGAGAGCCATTTCCGAACGGAATTTAGCAAGAATGAGTTGATTGAGTATGTCCATGGATTGAGGGCATTCTTAGGAGCCAAAAGAGAGCTAACTTGAGGAATGCACGAGGCTAGGGAAGAATCACGTTCTTGCCCTAAACCACACTCTAAAATACGGCCGTACTACTTTCCACGTTCAGTTCCACGGCCGTGGAACCTTAGCAAGTGAAGCGTGATTCATTCCAGTGGCTTCTACGGTCGTGGAATCATGTGTTCAAACCGTGTCCAATTCCACGCTCTAAATTACGGTCGTGGAACCTTCCACGACCGTGATCTTGGCGATCTTTTTCGCCACACTTTAAGCCACGATCTTTTAAAAAAGATTGGGCCGGGCCGCTACTTCATGATACATTATAAAAGGACGGACGAAGGGAGATTCCGTCATCCCCGCTTAGCATCTTGGCTTAGACGTGTTTTCAACCTTCGCTTGCGCCTCCGCTTAGAGATAGTTGCGACTTTTGCAAAAGACGGATTTTGCGTTCATGCTTGGATTTGCCCTAATCTCGCATTTTGGTGGAGATTGTGATTGAGATTTCCGGATTGACGGAAGATCAAAGATTCGGAAGAGTATTTGCAAGAAGATTTCTCTTCTTGTTTAGGTTTGATTTAGAAGACGGATTGACATCCCGTTCTTCCTTCTTACCTAAGATTGTGTTTGTTTGTTTCTATTCCGAGTCTATTAACGATATTCGTTCTTGATTGTGACTTTGAGATTAATTTGAAGTTTATTGGAAGTTTTCGGAAGTTTTCATCTTTCAATCTTTTAATCTTTGAATTTGATATCATAATGATGATTGTTGGCTAAAAACCCTTAACAATTCTTAGGTGAAGGGTTGATAGTTGTGGCTTAGATGATGATAGATCGATCGTAAACCGATTAGACCCTGAGAGTTAGAGAGAATCGTCGACGAACCCTAAATCACGGTTTGTTCTTGAGTTCCACGACCGTGGAATCTCAAGATCCACCCGTAATTTCTTTTAAGTTTACGAGCCTGCTTTTACTTTAATCCACAGTTAAAGATTTGCTTTAACTTAGTTTAGGCTTGCCTTTCCTAGGTGGTAGTGAAGCCTCAACAACCTCTACCTCGATTGCGAGTGTCACAACCGTAATCAGTTAAGTTAGTCTTGATCCTTGGATTACAAGTTTGGGTATTTGACATTAATTCTTGCTTTTAGAACCTTTGTATATTGAAGCCTCAACAACCTGTATAGAGAGTGTCTTATAGGTGAGTCATATAAGGTTTTTGGAACTTCACCGTACGATTACCTTACATTAGCATACCTTTGCATATCTCAACTCTGTCTTTATATCATTAAGAATATCTTGAATCGATTGCCACAGCTGGATACTTGGATCTTTAGGATTGTTGTTTTCCCAATAATTTGCAAAGTTCTTACATTCATTTGCTTGATAACCTACGATCGGATTTATTCTCCCCAAATCCCTGTGTTCGATACTCTGGAATTCTTACTTAACTACGTCGATCCGTACACTGCGGGTTCGCTTGCTTGATTCTAGTTTTATAAATTTAAAGCTTATTTGCACGCACGTTTAGGGGCGAACAAGTTTTTGGCGCCGTTGCCGGGGATTTGGTCTAGACCGAATTCGGTAATCGGTTGTCAAGCTAGGGAGCTTGCTCTCGTTATTTGATATCTTCTTGAGTGCATGCGCAGGTCTAGGAACACCGAAGACCTCTTACCTCTTGATAAAGAGCTTGAGAGGACTTTAAGGCAGAAGCGTAAGGAAAAGAAGATGGCTGAAGAACACGAACGTGATCTTCAAGCGGAGTTGGCGGAGAAGGAAGCTCAACTCCAATGGAATGAGAACATCTGCCGCGATGAAATGGATCATTATCAATCTCAAGTTAACAATCTACAGGATATGATTTTCCAAATGAGGATAGAACTAAGCGACCTTAAGAATAAGGGAAGCAAGAAATCCTCAAGAAGGGCATCAAGATCTAGAAGAAGAAGTCACTCATCCGCTGATGATAGTGATTCTTCCATGCCACCGTTAGAGGAGATTGATCCCACGATTAATGTGAATCCTTTCCATCCACGGGGAGCTGCTAATCGTCGTATTCCACCTAGGAATGCGAGGATCGAACGTGTAGATGATGAGCCAAGAACTCTTGGCCAAAGGATGGATCCAACACAACAACCGCGCCGTTTGGGCGTGAATTTTGATGCTGAGGATGTGCAAGGGTTTAGCTTCAACCCTCAAGTTATTACTCTTGTTCGCCAAAATCAATTTGGCGGGACAAGCGCTGAATCTCCACACCAACACTTGCAAAACTTTGAGTGTATGATGGAGACAATGAGACCAAAGAACGCTACTACCAACAACTATAAGCTCAAGCCTTTCTTCTTCTCCTTGAAGGGGAAAGCATTGTCTTGGTACCAAGCTCTTCCTAGTGGGAAACTAGACACGTGGGAAAACCTTTCCGCGGAGTTCAATGCATTTTCCATGAGGTCTAACGAAAGTTTGTTTCAATCATGGGAAAGGTTTCAGGACTTGTTATTGGATTGCCCTCATCATGGCATATCCAAGCTTGCATTGCTGGAGATTTACTACAAGGGGCTGGATGCGGGAACGCAATTCAACCTCCAATCCCTCTCATGTGGAACATTCATGGACTTGAGGGAAGATGACGCTTGGGACTTCATTGAGAAGCAAGCAAGGGTCATAGAGAAGTATTCCCACCGGAAAGTGGAGGGAAATCGTGTGGAGCAAGGAGAAAAGCTCACACATGAAGCTCAAAATCAGATTTTCTCCCTCAACAATGAGATCAAAGAGTTGAAGGAGGCTATCAAGACCAACTTTCCAAAGCAACAAGGGAAGGATGTTGGCTATTTGGGCAACAACAATGGCGGCGATAACACAAACCGCAACAACAACAACAATAACCGGAACAACAACCGGAATAACAATTGGAATGGAAACAACAACAACCGGAACAACAATTGGATCAACAATAGGGGTTCAAACAACAACAATTGGCGCTCCAATCAACAAAATTCCGGTAACTCTTATCCTTCCAATTCTAATTCACTAACTCCGCCTTCCTCTTCCTCTACTCCTTTGAAAAGCCAGGGGCAATCATCTAACGGAGGAAACAATTCGGGGAAGGAGAAACCCGATCCCATGTTGGAAACGATTTTGGGAAAGCTACAAGGGTTGGAGAACCGCATCATTAAGGTTGATGATCAAATTTCCAAGGTTGATAAAGCTCAAAAGGTTTTAGAAAACCAAATGTTCAGCCATGTGGAGGAAGTTCCTAGGAATCAAGGAAAACTTCCTGGAAAGACGGAGGACAACCCTAAGGGAAGGGTAATGGCAATCACAACTAGGAGTGGAGTGACTACCACCGATCCGCAGCCTAAGTTCGTTGAAGTCCCCGTAGAGAAATACAAAGAGAAGGGGAAGGAGAAGGAAGATGTCTACGTTCCTCCTCCAGCTTACAAACCTCCCCTACCATTCCCTCAATCTAGAGCGAGAGCGCGCCTAGATAAACAGTTTGGTAAGTTCATAGAACTCATGAGCAAGTTGCATATTAATATACCCTTTATCGATGCTATCGTAGGTATGCCGGCTTATGGCAAGTTCTTGAAGGAGCTCCTCTCTAACAAGAGGAAGCTAGAGGATTTCGGAGAAGTTAAGATGAGTTCGGATTCTTCGGACCTCATCAAAACCATGAAGGAGAAAATGCCCCCAAAGCTAAAGGATCCAGGGTCATTTTGCATTCCCATAGGAGTGGGAGATGTCACATACGATGCGTTATGTGACTTAGGAGCAAGTGTGAGCATCATACCACTTGCACTATGTAGGAAGATCGGTTTAGGCGACCCTAAACCGGTGAAGATGATGTTGTACATGGTGGATCGATCCATCACTCGCCCCGTCGGTATTGTAGAAGACGTCCCAGTCAAGCTAGGTAAATTCTTTGTTCCCATTGATTTTGTCGTGCTTGATATTCCTGCAGATAGTCCTGTCCCGATCATACTCGGAAGACCGTTTCTTGCAACTTCCGGCTGCATAGTCGATTGCAAGAATGGTAGACTCGCTTTTGATATAGGAGAAGAGAAAGTAGAATTCATTCTTTCCACTCTAGTGAAGGAGCCAATCTTTGATGAGGATATATTCGATATCCAAGACGAAGAAGGTTTGTCTAGGGAAGAGGTAAGTGCGATTCTCTTTAACGATCCTTTACAAAAAGTTATCACTATGAGTCTAACAAATGTAGGGGAAGAAGAAGAGTGCAATGAGGCAATTGAAGCCTTGGAAGCACAAGAAGAGATGCATGAAGTGGAGTTTGAAAAACTCCACGATGAGGCAGAAAACGTGAGAATCCACGGCCACACACTATATTCCACGGCCGTGGATTTCACAACCAAAACCGTGTCCCACTCCAGGGGGTTATACGGTCGTGGAGAAGACATGACAACCGTATTTCCTTTCCACGCCCTAAACCACGGCCGTGGAGGCCATGAGGAACCCGTAATTTTGGGCGTGGAAAGGGGTGATCGAGACACTTCTTCAACTTCTTTCGATTCTTCTCCCACACATTCAACACCCTTAGAAACTTCTAAGGAGACATCGGATGCTTCTCAAGGATCATTGGAAGCTCCGAAAGCAATGGAACTCAAACCACTTCCTACTCATCTAAGGTACGCTTTCTAGGACCTAATTCTACCTTTCCGGTTATTGTTAGTTCCGATCTAAGCATAGATGAACATAATCAGCTCATGATTGTCCTTAGGAAACATAGGAAAGCTTTAGGCTATACTATTTAGGACTTTGTAGGAATTAAACCCTCCCTATGCATGCATAAGATACTAATGGAGGAAGATTTTAGAACTTCAAGACAACCTCAAAGGCGGTTGAATCCGACCATGAAGGAGGTTGTCAAGAAAGAAATTCTTAAGCTTCTTGATGCATGTATAATCTACCCTATCTCCGATAGTAAGTGGGTGAGTCCGATTCAAGTAGTTCCAAAGAAGGGAGGAATGACGGTCATCACCAAAAAAAATAACGAACTCATTCCTACCCGAACCGTGACAGGATGGCGGATGTGCATAGACTACCGCAAGCTCAACAACGCAACGAGGAAGGATCACTTCCCATTGCCGTTCATCGATCAAATGCTTGAAACATTAGAGCAACATTCGCATTTTTGCTATCTTGACGGTTATAGTGGTTTCTTTCAGATCCCGATATACCCGGATGATCAAGAGAAGACCACATTCACGTGCCCATGGGGTACGTTTGCTTATAGGAGAATGCCGTTCGGGCTTTGCAACGCCCCAACCACCTTTCAACGGTGCATGATGGCCATCTTCTCCGAATACATAGAAGAAATCATGGAGGTCTTCATGGACGACTTTTCCGTATACGGTTCCTCTTTTAACGATTGTCTTTCTAACCTTTCTCTTGTTTTTCAAAGGTGTGAAGACACTAACCTAGTTCTTAATTGGGAGAAGTGTCAATTTATGGTTAAGGAAGGAATTGTATTAGGTCACTTAGTCTCTAGTAGAGGGATAGAAGTAGATAAAGCTAAGATAGAGACCATAGAGAAACTTCCTCCCCCAACTTCAGTGAAAGGGATAAGAAGTTTCCTAGGACATGCTGGATTTTATAGATGTTTCATTAAAGACTTTTCTAAGATATCAAAACCTCTCACTAATCTATTGATGAAAGATGCGGTTTTTGAGTTTTCGCAAGATTGTTTGGATGCGTTTAACACCATTCGGCAAGCTCTAATTTCAGCACCTATTATCCAACCTCCGGATTGGACTCTTCCCTTTGAGGTTATGTGCGATGCTAGTGACGTAGTTATAGGAGCTGTTCTTGGACAACGAAAGGAAGGGCGAACCCATGCCATATACTATGCTAGCAAGACGCTAGATGAAGCGCAGCTCAACTACGCCACTACCGAAAAGGAGTTTTTAGCCATTGTCTATGCTATTGACAAGTTTCGCTCTTATCTTGTAGGTGCAAAAGTGATTGTCTACACGGATCATGCTGCGATCCGGTACCTCCTTGCGAAGAAAGATGCGAAGCCAAGGCTAATTAGATGGATTCATCTCCTACACGAATTTGATCTTGAGATCCGCGCCAAGAAAGGTTCAGAAAATTCTGTTGCGGATCATTTGAGCCGCCTAACACATCTAGAAGACGACCATTTACCCATCGACGACTCCTTCCCGGACGAACACCTATACCTTATTGAGGAGTGCATCGATGTGATCTCCAAAGGTAACGAACCATGGTTTGCTGATTTTGTTAACTATTTGGTGTGTCAGGAGATACCGCCCGGATTATCCTACGTACAAAGGAAGAAGTTCTTTAAGGATGTCCGGGAATACTTTTGGAACGAGCCTCTCCTCTTTAAGAGAGGTCCGGATGGCATCATTCGGCGATGTGTGCCGGAAGATGAGATGCAAAGTGTCATCCGTCATTGTCATTCACTACCTTGTGGAGGACACGCTAGTTCAAACAAGACTAGCGCAAAGGTATTGCAATCCGGATTCTTTTGGCCTACTTTATTTAGAGATGTGCAATCCTTTGTTTCGTGCTGCGATGCTTGTCAAAGAACAGGCAATATCTCTAGGAGGAATGAGATGCCCCTCAACAACATCCAAGAGGTGGAGATTTTCGATGTTTGGGGAGTAGACTTCATGGGACCATTCCCATCTTCTTGTGGAAACCAATACATACTATTGGCGGTAGACTACGTTTCTAGATGGGTGGAAGCAATTGCCTCTCCCACCAATGATGCCATGGTGGTGGTTAAGTTCTTCAACAAGACCATCTTCCCGCGATTTGGGACGCCAAGGACTATCATTAGTGATGGAGGTTCTCACTTCATTGCCCGGCGCTTTGAAGCTCTTCTAGCTAAGTATGGGGTTACTCACAAGATCGCTACCCCTTACCATCCACAAACAAGTGGACAAGTTGAGATCTCAAATAGGGAGATCAAAGGAATCTTAGAGAAGACGGTTTCAAGGACTAGGAAGGATTGGTCTTTGAAGCTTGACGATGCATTGTGGGCGTACCGGACTGCATACAAGACTCCCATAGGAACCACACCATACAACCTTGTGTATGGGAAGTCTTGTCACTTGCCGGTAGAGTTGGAGCACAAAGCGTTTTGGGCTATCAAGTGGTTGAATTTCAACATGAAGGAAGCGGGAGAGAAGCGTCTCCTAGACCTTAATGAGCTGGACGAACTCCGCTTGAATGCTTATGAAAACGCTAAGATCTATAAGGAGAGAGCAAAGCGTTGGCATGATAAGCATATCATTCCAAAGGACTTCAAAGAAGGAGATCAAGTTCTCCTCTTCAATTCAAGGCTTCGCCTCTTTCTAGGTAAGCTTAAGTCTCGTTGGACCGGACCTTTTCTAATTAAGCGTATTTTCCCCCATGGTGCAGTTGAAGTATGGGGTGAAGCGGGCGGAAGCTTTAAGGTGAACGGCCAACGACTCAAGAAGTATACGCCAGAACTCCAAGTTGAAGAGTTCGCGCCTACCGCACTCGAATAAGTGCGAGTTTGGTCTAGCTACGGACCTTAAACAAAGCGCTTCTTGGGAGGCAACCCAAGGTATTGCATTTTTGTTTTTGTTTTCGATTCATAGTTTAGCTTAGTTTAGACGTTTTTTTTCGCTTTGTTTGCCTTCGATTCCTTCCGGTATGTTCGTGTTTTTGGATGTAGGAATGATGGAAAAGGAAAAGGAAAAGGGAAGGATAATGGTGAAGAAAAGTGACGAAACTTGGACCTTGGAGCATTACAGAGAGTTCCACGGCCTAAACCACGGTCGTGACAGCTACAGTGACCGTAATCTCCAAAAGCCTTTGAAAAATCACCAAAACCACGGGTCCGTACAATTCCACGGCCGTGGAACACCCCGACAGACCGTGATTTTCAAAAATTTTGCCTGTGACTATATAAACCACGTTCTTCACCAAAACACTCCACAAAAGCCTCTTCCACGACCTAAACGCCGAATCCACGCCCCCTCCTCCAATTCTTCGTTTGTTAATCGTTTTTAACAATTCTTCTTTCCAAATTGAAGCACATTCGACCACCAACAAGATCCAAGCGACGAATCGAGCGGAAACTCACCAAGGGACGCACAATTCGGATTTCAAAATCCGAAACCTAGGTTTTTCCACTCTTCTTGATCCTTGTCGATTTGGTTCGTTTTTGTTAGAAATTTTAGGAAGAACTGACTTAAATTGGAAGGAATTAGATTAGGGCTACCTGATTGTTGAGATTGAGTGTTGAATTCTGAGATTTGCGAAAAACTGAGACGAACCACGGTTCCTGGAAGAACCACGGCCGTGGAATTGCTAGAACAGACCGTGATTCTTGACAGTGATGGATTTCGTGAGGAGAGTTTCAGGGAGAATCAAGGAGAAAAAGAATGATCAGAACAAGAAGAGGAAGGGTAATCCCTCTTCTTTCTCATCCTCCAGAGCACCACCACCCTCTTCCCCTTCACCTCCATCTTCACCTTCATCACCCTCACCTCCTAGCCCTAGAGTACCGACTATTCATGAGGATCACCTTGCTGCATTTGAGAGGATCGAGGAGAGGGTTGTGATCGGTCCTAGGTATCCGCTGTTAGAGGAGCTAGTTCCTCTTAACATCGTAGATGACCTTACTTGGCTCTTGGATAGAGCCGGACTAGTTGTCTTCTCGGCTATCCGAGAAGACGCGTATGAGGAGATTACGAGGGAGGTTGTGACTTCTTTCGAGCATAGCCACGTGGATAGGACCGTTTCTTTCCGTCTTATGGAAAGAAACTATGACTTTAGCATCCGTGAGTTCGGGACCTTCTTTGGGTTCCATGAGACCTTTAATGGTCGCTTTCCTAGTGGCGTTTACGCCAAGGACTTTTGGGAGGAGGTAGCTATGATCTACGCCAGCGAGGACCGCTGGCAACCTGCTGACACCAAGGCCAAGTTGATGTATCACTTGGCCTTGAAGATTGCTCACCGTGTTCTTTCGGAGTGTCTCTTTCCTAGGACGGAGACGCCCCAAAAGATCAAGACGGATGAACTCTTTTTGCTGTATTCTATGCTGTATGGGCACCGAGCTGACTGTGCCACCCTCTTGGCTGCTACTATGAGCAAGCTCAATAACAAGAGGAAGGGCAACATTGGATACGGTGGGATAGTTACCCACCTTGCTAGGAGTTTGGGTGTTGATTTCTCTGCCTGTACCCGTATACCAGCCGTACCCTTAGGACTTCATGCCTTCATGACTAGAGGGCTCATCTTCCCCACACATAGAGGTCCGCCTTATGCGGCCATGCCTTGGGAGAGCAGGACCGGTAGGGGTATTGAGTGGCTGCAGGAGTACTCCATTATGGCTGGACGCCATAATTGGAAGGAGACGTTCGCTGCTATGCATGCGAACAGGATTGCAGCTCCTCCGTATGTTCCACCACCGCCCGTTGTTGAGGAGGAGGAGATGAGGGATCAGTTTGAGGGTGGAGGAGGAGTCGAGCGGGAGTTTGGCACGTTTCCGGCTTAGCCGGATGCAGCCCCCGATGTTCCTAGACGTTCTCCACGTCCAGCTAGAGCTTCAGGCTCGTCTTCTCGCCGCGCCAGCGTGAGTGAGAGACCCACATGGGCTGACACACCTCCTGCATGGTATGGAGCTCCACCTCCATGGGCTACAAATACACCATCTGTACCAGCACCAACACCAGCACCATCCGACGCTCGAGAGTGGTACAGTCATGCTCCGGGATGGTATGAGCAGATGCCGGATTGGGCTACTGGTCTTTCAGAGAGAGTAGGAGCATTGGAGATACGAGCCGATGCTAGAGATGGACGCTTGGATGACCTCGATCACATGATGAGAGACGTCTACCGCCAGCAGTTTGGGTGGTTTTATGATCCTAGCTTCTCCCCATTCCCGCCTCCACCAGCGCCGCAGTGATGATGATGATTGACCGTTCGCTTTAGCCGCTCCACCGCCATTTTGTGAGTTTCTTTTTCTTTTCTTTCTTTTCTTTCTTTCTTTTGAACATTAGGGACAATGTTCGTCCTAAGTATGGGGTAGGGTATGACTAAAAGTTTGTAATAACTCTTACTCACTATGTTTGCTTCTATTCGAGACTATCATTGCATGTTCATTATATTGTTGCATGTTTCGTTATTGCATTGCATGAAAAAGAACTTGAAAAACCCATAAAAAATTGAAAAATTTTGAAAATTTTGTGCTTCTAATGAATTGAGATGATTTCTATGATAATCACTACTTGTGGATTGAGTTTGATGACAATTGCATGCTTAAAAGAATAGTGAATTGAAAAGGAATAAATGAGTTGATTATACCTCTTTTGCAAATTTCATAATGCGATGAATGTTACTTAAATCATGTTGAGAAATTGAAGTTGAAATCACACTATAAGTTCTTATACTTCTTGTTGAGATGATTAAGGCAATTCGATTTTTCTTTCTTCTTTCTTTGATCATATTAGCTCCTCATTGAAATATTGACCTCCTTTACCTATCCGGGAATTTGGAGAAGTGAATGAAAAAGGCATGTTTGATGTGGGAGGGCCATGAGAGAAATTATTTGCAATCAAAAGAATAGAAAGAAATTGTAGGTTTGGGGAAGTCAATCATGACGAGGAGTAACTCGACACCATTCACATAGCCGGGTGTTTGTGTCTTGCCAAAGTCGGATTGAGCGATATTCCTAGCGGATTATGGTATGTGCGCTAAGGGTTTGAGGCATCTAATAAAATTGAGAAACGCCAAGCTCTAAGTGAAGTGTTGCGGAAACCACAAAAGAAGAAGGAGTAGTTGTCCACTTTCCCGGATTCATACACCACATTCCTTAAAGTTTCCTTCCCTTTCCACATTCTTAACCTTTTTCTTTGAAAGTCCTTAAGATCAAAAGGATGTTATATGGCTTGGTGATCTAAATTGAAGTTTCTTATGATTGATTTTGATAATGTTTAAGGGTTATGATGTTTGTATGGAAGTTTGATTGATTCATGAGCTTTCTTTACTTTTTACTCTTTGATTAAGTGTATGAAAGTCTTATAAATGATTGAAGCAAGGTTTTGAGAATGATCTATTGATTAGAAAGAACATTCCTCCAAAAGAAGTATTGCTTTGAGAAGGTACACATATTTCATCCTAACTCTTGTTTAAAGCTTTTGAAAGACCTTGCTTAGGGACAAGCAAGTGTTAAGTATGGGGTTATTTGTTAGCATGAAATATTGTGATATTTTAGGCACGTTTTCTAAGTGTATTTGATTCATATTGATAGTCTTTGATTGAGCATTGTTGCATTTGTGAGCTAGTTCGCCTATATTATCGATATGGATGTCTACACAAGCTTTATGTTGATTATAGGTGATTGAGAGCCATTTCCGAACGGAATTTAGCAAGGATGAGTTGATTGAGTATGTCCATGGATTGAGGGTATTCTTAGGAGCCAAAAGAGAGCTAACTTGAGGAATGCACGAGGCTAGGGAAGAATCACGTTCTTGCCCTAAACCACGCTCTAAAATACGGCCGTACTACTTTCCACGTTCAGTTCCACGGCCGTGGAACCTTAGCAAGTGAAGCGTGATTCATTCCAGTGGCTTCTACGGTCGTGGAATCATGTGTTCAAACCGTGTCCAATTCCACGCTCTAAATTACGGTCGTGGAACCTTCCACGACCGTGATCTTGGCAATCTTTTTCGCCACACTTTAAGCCACGATCTTTTAAAAAAGATTGGGCCAGGCCGCTACTTCATGATACATTATAAAAGGACGGACGAAGGGAGATTCCGTCATCCCCGCTTAGCATCTTGGCTTAGACGTGTTTTCAACCTTCGCTTGCGCCTCCGCTTAGAGATATTTGCGACTTTTGCAAAAGACGGATTTTGCGTTCATGCTTGGATTTGCCCTAATCTCGCATTTTGGTGGAGATTGTGATTGAGATTTCCGGATTGACGGAAGATCAAAGATTCGGAAGAGTATTTGCAAGAAGATTTCTCTTCTTGTTTAGGTTTGATTTAGAAGACGGATTGACATCCCGTTCTTCCTTCTTACTTAAGATTGTGTTTGTTTGTTTCTATTCCGAGTCTATTAACGATATTCGTTCTTGATTGTGACTTTGAGATTAATTTGAAGTTTATTGGAAGTTTTTGGAAGTTTTCATCTTTCAATCTTTTAATCTTTGAATTTGATATCATAATGATGATTGTTGGCTAAAAACCCTTAACAATTCTTAGGTGAAGGGTTGATAGTTGTGGCTTAGATGATGATAGATCGATCGTAAACAGATTAGACCCTGAGAGTTAGAGAGAATCGTCGACGAACCCTAAATCACGGTTTGTTCTTGAGTTCCACGACCGTGGAATCTCAAGATCCACCCGTAATTTCTTTTAAGTTTACGAGCCTGCTTTTACTTTAATCCACAGTTAAAGATTTGCTTTAACTTAGTTTAGGCTTGCCTTTCCTAGGTGGTAGTGAAGCCTCAACAACCTCTACCTCGATTGCGAGTGTCACAACCGTAATCAGTTAAGTTAGTCTTGATCCTTGGATTACAAGTTTGGGTATTTGACATTAATTCTTGCTTTTAGAACCTTTCTATATTGAAGCCTCAACAACCTGTATAGAGAGTGTCTTATAGGTGAGTCATATAAGGTTTTTGGAACTTCACCGTACGATTACCTTACATTAGCATACCTTTGCATATCTCAACTCTGTCTTTATATCATTAAGAATATCTTGAATCGATTGCCACAGCTGGATACTTGGATCTTTAGGATTGTTGTTTTCCCAATAATTTGCAAAGTTCTTACATTCATTTGCTTGATAACCTATGATCGGATTTATTCTCCCCAAATCCATGTGTTCGATACTCTTGAATTCTTGCTTAACTACGTCGATCCGTACACTGCGGGTTCGCTTGCTTGATTCTAGTTTTATAAATTTAAAGCTTATTTGCACGCACGTTTAGGGGCGAACAACCTGCAGGGGAAGAACCCTGCTGTGATGACGCCTTGCCCTGACGGCAAAATGTAACTCTATGTCCTGGCTTCCGACACGAGTAGAAAGTCAGTGGTGCTATCGGGCACTCAGCCCTCATATGCCCATAGGCCCTGTAGTTGTAACACTGCCGACTTCTCTAAGTCGTCTGTGCAGACAGTGGACCACTCGAGCGGCCCTGAGACTGGCCTCGCCCGTATCCAGATGCTCTAGCACCAATTTGTCTTGTGCACTGTCTCTTCTCATACCGTGTTGTTTGAGAAGTCCTCCTCTAGCTAGCTCTCTCTCTCATAGGTAGAGACCCGATCCTAGTAGTTTGTTAATGACTCACATTGAAATCCTGCCATATACGAACGTGTGCTCTCCCTAAGACGATCGGAGAACCGATACATATGCCGGTCCTTAGATGGTGTAGTTGGACCCAACAATGCTAACTCGGTCTTGAAGCGGTGAATGGCATCTGTAATGGGTACATCCTCAAAACCCGCCTCTATGAAGTCCTACAGATTCTCCCTCCTCAGTGAGGCAGGGCATATCTGCTCCTTTAGCAAAGTCCTCATCTGCTCATAGCTGGTAACTCGTGCTTGAACTGTCCTCCACCACTGGTGTGCTCGGTCACGGAATAGAGACTGGACTAGCTTTATCCGTCTGTCCTCGGGACAATTGATAAACTCTAAGGTTGAGTTCACATGTCCGATCCACACCTCGGTCTGTAAACCAATGTCTCCTGAGAAGTGTGGTAATCCCTGCTGATGAAATGCCTTCAACAAGGTATCTGGTCGAGGCCCTCTGATCTCCTCTATAGCTAGTGCAACCTTAGCAGCACGTTCCGGTATAGCTGGCACCTGAGTAGCTCCATGGGATCTCTTAGATGATCCCTCATGCCTGGTAGATCTGGAGCTTGTCTGCGTGCTCTAATGGCCTCCTTAAAATGTCTAAGATACTCTCTAAACTCTAGCCCTCCCATGGAGACACGATCTAACTCATCTGACTGAGCTCGATGTGCTTGTTGTCTCATGAATCCATCACTCCTCGTCGCTGCGACGACACTCTCAGCAACCTCCTTAGAAGCCTCCTCCACCACTGGTGGATCTGCAGCGGGAGCTGGTCCTTGTCCTATCCCTCCTGGAGGAAGAGGTGGTCTACCACTACCTCGGCCTACAACAGTAGTAACTCTAGTCCGAGCCATGTGTGGGGTATGCACACCTAACGTATAAGGCTCTATATAGGCCATATGTATAGATATAAATATATATATATATATATATATGTATGTATATATATAATACTTAATAGTACATACACACACATCAGCACATAAAAGATATATATATATATATATATATATATATATATATATATATATATATATATATACGGTGTAGATCCTCAGAAGGGTGACGACTTTTGTACACACTATCCCAAAACATCGGTACTCGCTTTTAAAACCAAAATCCTTTTCAAAAGGTCATACCCCTTTCGAGTTCTGTTTATTTATCCACTCTACCTTTATTGTAGATAGCAAGTGCCATTGTTGTCAATCTAAGGCTTTGATACCAACTCTATAACACCCCAAATCCGCAAGACTCGGAGTGTCACATTGGGCTAGGATCTCACAATGGATCTTGACCCTAGCCTAACAACAAGTTCACTTGATCTTACAACAAGGCACAAATAGATTAAAACCAAATACATAAAACTGTATAAGATACATCAAAAGAGTTTACAACAACGAAGCCGATTACAAAACAACATCCACAAACATTTGATACAAAAGATCCCATATCCCACGCAACCCTAATGTACAGAAGTCCTCGGCTGGTCACCCCATCTGACTCACTCTACAGTCTTCCTAACCTGTAAATCATCTACAACATGGTATACAACGTTAGCTACGAAAATGAATAAGTATGGATGGTATAGCACAAACACAAATCAACATCTCATACATGCAATGCCACACACGTTCATTTATTATCTTTCAATAATGTTATTCCATTACGAATTCAACTTATTTTGTAACACGAGGAGCCTCAAGAACCTCCTCCCATCCAACGTAACATAAGGGTTTTGCATGTGGGTGATCATCACTCGTCCCCCCTTGTGAGATCATCTGTTGGGCACCTCCTCTTACCCGCAGGCGGAGGCAAGTGGTCACGACCCGTTATAATACACTTGGGCCATTTAATTACATAAGTGGTCATCCTAGTCCGGTTTAGGTTATAAATGCACAATCATATGAACATACACAACCATCACAATCACACAAACCCACAACTATACGCTAAGTAAGTCCTACGGACTTACCTGTAATACTCGTATCCAATACCACGTCACAGCTTCCCCTTGGGGAAGAAATAAACGCCTGCAATAGCAAGGCACACAACATCGCATGGTGCAAGGGTTAGGAGACTCGTCTCCATAACCATAACTAACCTATAACCTCATCCTAACCAAGCTAGCTTAGCCAACATCTAAGCCAAGGCCAAAGGAAAGGAAGGAAGGAAACATACCAACAAGGTATGCCCTGAATGCACCAACAAAATCAAGGAACTCAAGGCTGACCTAGTGAGGCGTAGGGGCGGCTCACTCCAGGCGCCGGGGCGGTCCACCAAGGTCCGCTGGGGCGGCTGACAGGATCTAACCAAGGATCACAAGGACTCAAGGCTCCTAAAGACTAAGACTCTTACATGTGGGGCATCACCACGAGACATCCTTTCTCGTATCCTCATAGTGTCGGGCAAGTCCCCCTCTTTTGTTCGATTTCATTCAATAGACCAGGTAGAACCTCAAAAGTGCTCAATTGGGCATCCTCATCAGGAAACTGAATATCCATCTCTAGATGGTACAGAATCTCAAGGTCAAAGTCCTTGGTCACTCAAACCATCTATGCTAGCGGTTATTAAATTCCCGCTGCGTGAAAATATACTTCAGCCTTATGGTCTGTAAAGATCTGACATATAGGATCATATAGGTAATGTCTCCAGATCTTCAAAGCATGCCTACCACTACTAACTCTAGATTATGAGTCAGGTAGTTCTCTTCATACGTCTTCAGTTGTCTATACAACTGCGCTAAGATAGGAGTGGAAGTCCAACGTGTCTTCAACTGCTCCAAATTTTGAGTACACGGCTCGGACCCTACAAACTGGGTAGTCTTCCTCATCAGGCTGATAAGTGGATGGCCGATCACAAAGAATCCCTCCACCAACCGTCCGTAATAACTGGTTGAGCCATGTAAGCTACATATTTCCTTGACGTTCGTTAGTGTCGTCAATGGTGCAACTGACTCAATCTTCATCGAATCTCCCTTGTTTCCATTGGTGGAAAAAACAAGACCCAAAAATGTTACTCTTGGCATCTAGAACTCGCACTTACAAAACTTGGCGTACAATTCTCTATTCCATAAAACTTGCATCACCGTCCTCATATGTCCTGCATGTTCCTCTCTGCTACGAGAGTACACCAGGATATCGTCTACGAAGATCACCACAGACTGATCCAGAAAGTTTATGAATATTCCATTCATCAACTTTATAAAGACGGCGGGCGCATTCGTGAGCCCGAATGGCAATACTGCAAACTCGTAGTGGCCATACCGAGTCCGAAATGCCGTCTTATGTACATATTGCTCTCTCACCCTCAGTTGGTGATAACTTGAGAGAAGGTCAATCTTGGAGAACATAGTCGCTCTCTGAAGTTGATCTAACAAGCTATCAATGTGAGGTAATGAATACTTGCTCTTGATGGTCACCTTTTTTAACTCTCTTTACTCGATGCACATTCTTGACGATCTGTCCGTCTTCCGCATGAAGAGGACAAGTGCTCCCCACGGGAATACGCTAGGGCGAATGAAGCCATTCTCAGCCAACTCCTCGAATTGCTTTTTCAACTTTGATAACTCGACATGTGCTATACGATATGGGGCCTTCGAGATTGGTCTCGTATCAGGCTTCAATTCTATACCGAAATACACGCTCCTCTGAGGCGGCAAATTGGATGGCTCACTAAACACATCCAGAAACTCGCAGACCACTGGGATGTCCTCTAATGCTGGACTCTCTCCCTCCTTCACGGCATAATATTAGAAGGTCTCACAACCCTATGCGATCAAACTCAATGCTCGTATTGCACTAATAACCATACCCGTTACCCAAGGCCCTCACCTCGGAAGACCTCTATCTGACCCAACTCGGTAGAGACCATCACGGTCCTCCTACCAACATCTAACACAACATGATATATGTCCATCCAATCCATACACAGAATGACTTCCTCATGCACCATTGGCATGACAAAGAAGTCCACAACCAATTCACAGCTTCCTAAATGTATAGGGCAACCATGTACCTCTCGGGTACCTCAAACATGATCCCACCTACTAACCCTACCAAAGAAAGTCTACCCTCTATTATATCTAAGGTCAATATATCAACGCATGCATCAAAAAACAAAGAGTGCATAGCACCCACATCAAGCAAAACTCGAATAGGTAAACCATTAATAAGGATGGTACCTATAACAGTTAACGCCAGCTGCTTTACTGCATATCATCACTCAAAAGTTGGACCTATGCTCCTCACGTATCACGCGGGTCATCGCCATAGTCATCGCCTCTACTCCCTCTGCACTTGAAAGAGGAGAGGCTTGTTAAGAAGGAACACTGCCTTGCTGACAAAAGGGAGCCAAATGGCCTAGTTCACTACATTTGAATCAAGCTATCGGTGCCAAAGAACACTCAAAGCACAAATAACCTGGATCACCACAGTTGAAACACAGTCGTCCCGTCTTCGCAACCTGTGTCGTTGAAGGGCAACTCGATCTTCTTCGTTCAACCTTAGTAACCTTAACATGGGAGGAAACTTGTTGATGCGGTATCTTGTTTTGTCGGCACAAAACCGATCGATGTCCGATCTTACCACTATAAAAGCACGCCACTAAAGATCCCTTACACTTCGGTCGTAGGTGTCCAGACTCCCCAAAGTTGAAACAAGATCTCACCCCACCAGAAGTCCGTGTGGACAAAGGATCACTCGAACGTCCATGTGCCAGACTCTTTCTTACACCTGAAGGATATGCTTCATCACTCACTAGTTTGGTCCGTTGTTTCTTCTTTGATCCGGAAGCTTTAGGTGGTCTCACATATGTTGGTAAATGATAGCATGTATTATAGTCTATGTTTTGGGATTGGTTTGGACATTTTATCTTCATAAATCTACATGTATGGATGCATATTCTTTGATCATTACTTTGTTTTGTTTACCTTTGCAAAAATCGAGGTCTACACCTAGTTTCGTTGTGATTGTAGGGAAAATAGCACATTTTGGATCAATATGGAGCTAAGGAAGCTAAGGAGTCATTGGAGCTACATTATGGAGCATTGAGGAGCTACAAGAAAGGTTCAGGAAGCATGAAATGGAATGGAAGATTGATTCTTGATCAAATTAGAGAGATTTACACGTAGCTGAGATTCACCTCGGGTGGCCACAAGATCATCTCGACCGAGGTGATCTTCAAGATGGGCTGGGCCGAGGCGAATAATCTACCGGCCACGAGATCTTTATTTTTGGCTGAGATCTTTTATTTTTGGAAAGTGATTTTCCTATATTTTGGGATGGATTTTCTGGATGGAAGTATATCTTTTTGGCTGATTTATTTGGAAGATTGGAAGATATTCTAAGGAAGGAAATGAAGTTTGAAAGGTTGAAGGATGTTGAAGGAAGTTAGCTTTGAAAGAAGGCTTTGAAGGAAGTTGTAAGATTTTCTTAGTTTGGATTGGTTTGTTGTCTTTCTAGTTGTGATTGAGGAACACAGTTTAATTGTTTGTTTGATTTTTTTATTGAGTTATTGAGACCTTTGTGTTAAGGTTTCTTGTTTGAATATTGATTCTTTTCTTATATATTTGATTATCGTTATCACAATGATTGTTGGCTAAGTTCTTTATGCGTTTCTAGGGTGATTGGCTGAAAGTTGTGGGAAAGACGATGAAAGAATGAGCCTTTATCCCAGTGGACCCTGAAAACTCGAAAGGTTCAGGAAGCATGAAATGGAATGGAAGATTGATTCTTGATCAGATTAGAGAGATTTACACGTAGCTGAGATTCACCTCGGGTGGCCACAACATCATCTCGACCGAGGTGATCTTCAGGATGGGCTGGGCCGAGGCAAATAATCTACCGGCCACAAGATCCTTATTTTTGGCTGAGATCTTCTATTTTTTGGAAGTGATTTTCCTATATTTTAGGATTGATTTTCTGGATGGAAGTATATTTTTTTGGTTGATTTATTCGGAAGATTAGAAGCTATTCTAAAGAAGGAAAGGAAGTTTGGAAGGTTGAAGGGTGTTGAAGGAAGTTTATAAGGTTGAAGGATGATGAAGGAAGTTAGCTTTGAAAGAAGGCTTTGAAGGAAGTTGTAAAATTTTCTTAGTTTGGATTGGTTTGTTGTCTTTGTAGTTGTGATTGAGGAATGCAGTTTAACTGTTTGTTTGATTGTTTTATTGAGTTATTGAGTCCTTTGTGTTAAGGTTTCTTGTTTGAATATTGATTCCTTTCATATATATTTGATTATCGTTATCATGATGATTGTTGGCTAAGTTCTTTATGCGTTTCTAGGGTGATTGGCTGAAGGGTGTGGGAAAGACGATGAAAGAATGAGCCTTTATCCCAGTGGACCCTGAGAGCTCGAAAGGTTCAGGAAGCATGAAATGGAATGGAAGATTGATTCTGGATCAGATTAGAGAGATTTACACGTAGTTGAGATTCACCTCGGGTGGCCACAACATCATCTTGACAGAGGTGATCTTCAGGATGGGCTGGGCCGAGCCGAATAATCTACCGGCCACAAGATCTTTATTTTTGGTTGAGATCTTCTATTTTTTGGAAGTGATTTTCCTATATTTTAGGATGGATTTTCTGGCTGGAAGTATATCTTTTTGGTTGATTTATTTGGAAGATTAGAAGATATTCTAAAGAAGGAAAGGAAGTTTGGAAGGTTGAAGGGTGTTGAAGGAAGTTTGGAAGGTTGAAGGATGATGAAGGAAGTTAGCTTTGAAAGAAGGCTTTGAAGGAAGTTGTAAAATTTGCTTAGTTTGGATTGGTTTGTTGTCTTTGTAGTTGTGATTGAGGAATGCAGTTTAACTGTTTGTTTGATTGTTTTATTGAGTTATTGAGACCTTTGTGTTAAGGTTTCTTGTTTGAATATTGATTCCTTTCATATATATTTGATTATCGTTATCATGATGATTGTTGGCTAAGTTCTTTATGCGTTTCTAGGGTGATTGGCTGAAGGGTGTGGGAAAGACGATAAAAGAATGAACCTTTATCCCAGTGGACCCTGAAAGCTCGAAAGGTTCAGGAAGCATGAAATGGAATGGAAGATTGATTCTGGATCAGATTAGAGAGATTTACACGTAGTTGAGATTCACCTCGGGTGGCCACAACATCATCTCGACCGAGGTGATCTTCAGGATGGGCTGGGCCGAGGAGAATAATCTACCGGCCACAAGATCTTTATTTTTGCCTGAGATCTTCTATTTTTTGGAAGTGATTTTCCTATATTTTAGGATGGATTTTCTGGCTGGAAGTATATCTTTTTGGTTGATTTATTTTGAAGATTAGAATATATTCTAAAGAAGGAAAGGAAGTTTGGAAGGTTGAAGGGTGTTGAAGGAAGTTTGGAAGGTTGAAGGATGATGAAGGAAGTTAGCTTTGAAAGAAGGCTTGGAAGGAAGTTGTAAAATTTTCTTAGTTTGGATTGGTTTGTTGTCTTTGTAGTTGTGATTGAGGAATGCAGTTTAATTGTTTGTTTGATTTTTTTATTGAGTTATTGAGACCTTTGTGTTAAGGTTTCTTGTTTGAATATTGATTCTTTTCTTATATATTTGATTATCGTTATCACGATGATTGTTGGCTAAGTTCTTTATGCGTT
The DNA here is from genome assembly GCA_033239125.1 of Fagopyrum homotropicum. Taxonomy (NCBI): domain Eukaryota; kingdom Viridiplantae; phylum Streptophyta; class Magnoliopsida; order Caryophyllales; family Polygonaceae; genus Fagopyrum; species Fagopyrum homotropicum. The sequence continues at coordinate 104,893,639 of BSWB01000002.1, forward strand.
TCTAGGGTGATTGGCTGAAAGTTGTGGGAAAGACGATGAAAGAATGAGCCTTTGTCCCAGTGGACCCTGAAAACTCGAAAGGTTCAGGAAGCATGAAATGGAATGGAAGATTGATTCTGGATCAGATTAGAGAGATTTACACGTAGCTGAGATTCACCTCGGGTGGCCACAACATCATCTCGACCGAGGTGATCTTCAGGATGGGCTGGGCCGAGGCAAATAATCTACCGGCCACAAGATCCTTATTTTTGGCTGAGATCTTCTATTTTTTGGAAGTGATTTTCCTATATTTTAGGATGGATTTTCTGGATGGAAGTATATTTTTTTGGTTGATTTATTCGGAAGATTAGAAGCTATTCTAAAGAAGGAAAGGAAGTTTGGAAGGTTGAAGGGTGTTGAAGGAAGTTTAGAAGGTTGAAGGATGATGAAGGAAGTTAGCTTTGAAAGAAGGCTTTGAAGGAAGTTGTAAAATTTGCTTAGTTTGGATTGGTTTGTTGTCTTTGTAGTTGTGATTGAGGAATGCAGTTTAACTGTTTGTTTGATTGTTTTATTGAGTTATTGAGACCTTTGTGTTAAGGTTTCTTGTTTGAATATTGATTCCTTTCATATATATTTGATTATCGTTATCATGATGATTGTTGGCTATGTTCTTTATGCGTTTCTAGGGTGATTGGCTGAAGGGTGTGGGAAAGACGATGAAAGAATGAGCCTTTATCCCAGTGGACCCTGAAAGCTCGAAAGGTTCAGGAAGCATGAAATGGAATGGAAGATTGATTCTGGATCAGATTAGAGAGATTTACACGTAGTTGAGATTCACCTCGGGTGGCCACAACATCATCTCGACCGAGGTGATCTTCAGGATGGGCTGGGCCCAGGCGAATAATCTACCGGCCACAAGATCTTTATTTTTGGCTGAGATCTTCTATTTTTTGGAAGTGATTTTCCTATATTTTAGGATGGATTTTCTGGCTGGAAGTATATCTTTTTGGTTGATTTATTTGGAAGATTAGAAGATATTCTAAAGAAGGAAAGGAAGTTTGGAAGGTTGAAGGGTGTTGAAGGAAGTTTGGAAGGTTGAAGGATGATGAAGGAAGTTAGCTTTGAAAGAAGGCTTTGAAGAAAGTTGTAAAATTTTCTTAGTTTGGATTGGTTTGTTGTCTTTCTAGTTGTGATTGAGGAATGCAGTTTAATTGTTTGTTTGATTGTTTTATTGAGTTATTGAGACCTTTGTGTTAAGGTTTCTTGTTTGAATATTGATTCCTTTCATATATATTTGATTATCGTTATCATGATGATTGTTGGCTAAGTTCTTTATGCGATTCTAGGGTGATAGGCTGAAGGTTGTGGGAAAGACGATGAAAGAATGAGCCTTTATCCAGTGGACCTTGAAAGCTCGAGCCTTTACCTTAACCGACAAACACCTCTATCAGTCGTAGAACATCTCGACCGAGATGGGATACTAAATGAGCGAGGCAAGACCTTCCCTGATCCTTATCTGAGTTGAGGTTTCAGTTTGCCAAATCCTATCCTTGTTATATCTTTCCTTGTTCAACGCAAGCCTAGGATGAGACTTACACGGTAATTCCTTTGTTTGTATACCCAAGATTATGAGTGTTAGGTAATAAAGGTTTATCCTTTATTTGGGTTTGAGTGTGCCTTTATCCCATCTTTGAGAGTTAGCTTGAGACTTACCCAGTAAAAGTTAGTTTTATCTCTTGGGTGGTGTGTTGGTTTGAAAATTATTGTTGCTTTCCTTAGTACCTTAAAAATTACCGGTGAGAGGATCTTTTGTTTGGGATAGTGAGTAGTGAGACTTACCCGGTGATCTATTCCCACCTTAGAAACACCTTCCCTTTACAAACCTCAACTTTTTCCACGTTACCTTTTGAGATTATGTGTCGGAACCACAATTGGATTCTTTAATCTCTAGAATCCGCATTTTCTTTAGCTGGTTATTACATCATCTTTGATATCTTTGTGTTGTTGCTTGTTTTTGATTCACAACCTGAATTACCGATCTTTGTTTCACCATAGTCCTTGTGTTTGACTCTAGAGTATTTGTCATTATTACAATTGATTCGTACACTACGCTTTCACATATTGTTTTATGCTTATATTCTAGGTTATAAATTTAAAGCTATATCGTTCACCATACACACACGTTTGAGAGCGAACAAGTTTTTGGCGCCGTTGCCGGGGACTTGGTCAAGACCAAGTTCGGTATTTGGTTGACTAGCTTGGAAGCTTTTGCTTTTGCATTTTATATTTTCCTCTGAGTTTTGTAGTTTTTAAGATTTCCAATGGTTGCAAGGAGCTATGAACCTTCATTTGATCCAATTTGGAGAGCAAGACAACTTGCTAGAGTAGACCATTATCAATATTTGTTGTGCTTATTTGCGTTCATTGAATTTTATGATAAAAGGGAAAGAGAAGAGGCTATTGAATAGGAGTTTGCGATATCGGATGAGCTGAATGTCCCTAAAAAGGTTTATGAGCAATCTCTTGAGGATTCGCTCAAATCAAAGTGGGAGAAATTGATGAAGAAGATAGAGAAGCTCGAAGAAAGCTTCCTATCCTATGCTAAGCCGAAAGAGGTGTATAAGGAAGAACTACAAGTTTCGAGCATTCCTCCGCTTGAATCTGAAGCTCCTCTTGAAGTGCTCATTGAAGAAGAGGAAGAAGTAAAAGATCTCAATCTAACCACTAAAACATGGGCTGACGTTGAAGAAAGATCAGCCGAGTTGGGAGAAGTTTTATGTGTGGATTGTCATCCAAACTCAAATCTCGTCCCAAGTTTTGAAATGCTTTACAAGGTACTTTCTCTTGCTCCCTTTGAAATTCCTATTAAAATTTCTAATATTTCCAAGAATGCACCGAAGAGTTGGAGTGCTTTTCCGAAGGAACCTCCTAAGGTCAAAATGAAAACCTCCCTTATGTTTGCTGAAAGAAGATGCTCCTTGGAGAACGAGGACCGGAGCTGGCAAGCACTTCACCGTTAAGGCGATGAAGTGTCTTTTGTTCAAGTATGGGGTCGTTCAAATGACAAAGACCATACGTCATCCCCAAGCTAGAGATGGGGAAGCAAAGAGGATTTATGAGAAGCTGATTTCTAGATCCAGGAAAGGATGACACGCAAGGCTAGATTATGTCCCATTAAAGTGCAGGAAAGCTAGAAGGAATCCGGTGAGAATCAATACGTACAAACTTGTACGTGGGAAATCTTACTATTTGCCGGTGAAATTAAGAACCGGAATATTTTTGGAAGAGTTTTATGATGGATGTGATGAACACTCTAAGGTGTTCGAGGTACATTGAGTGATTCCATGAAGAAAGGTCCAGCTAGCGACCTTAAACCAAGCGCTTCTTGGGAGGCAACCCAAGGTATTGCTTTCCTTTCCCTTTTCTAGTTTAGCTTAGATTGTTTACTTCGTGTTTTTGCATCCTCCTAGATAGGAATCAGGTACTCTCCAAGAAGACTTTAAAACTCAGGAGCTACATGGAAGGATTGATGTTCGAGAGAAAGGATGTTCGATTAAGACACATCTCGGTTTCTCAACTCGGGTGTTGTCATAGCACCTCGACGGAGACGGAGTTTTCTCAACCGAGATGATATTATTTGAGGAGGATTGAGCATGCATGAAGTTTATTTCCTTATTATGCAGTTCAGCTATGTCCGGTGAGTACTTTGTTCTCAAGACTTATATTTGACCCATTGGGACAATGTGTCCCAAGTATGGGGTATTTGATGTTTATTTTACTCACTTGACTATGGCTTGTATGACTCTTGCTGGTTATTATCTTTTATTATGCTCTATGTGCTTATTTGTCATTACATGCATACATACATGTTTTTGTTTGAGAAAAACGTCAAAAACCAGTTTGAAATTTTTTTTTAGCTCGACCGAGACGTTCATGACCAAACGAGGTTGTGAAAACTGAGGCACATCTCGGTTTAACACCTCGGATAACGTCAGATCACCTCAACCGAGATGGGTTTTTAACTAAAAGATTTTCGAAACGTTTTGTGCTTCTATTCTGGATATGACCTCAATGAAGATATTTGTTTCCAGATTGGTTTTGAAATCTTTATATGCTCGAAAGGTTTTATGATATGTTTAAGTTGCTAAATGCTTTGTTAGAAATTCTAGCATGTTTAATACTTCATTTTTATCAAAATTAAGGTTGGCACCACATTATTAGTTCTCTCACATTCTTCTTGGGATGACTAAGGTATTTCATTCTCTTTTTCTTCCTCTTGACCATGATTAGCCCCTCATACACATATTTGCCTCCCTTTACCAATCCGGGAATTTGGATGTAAATGACGAAAAGCGTGTTGTTCGCCTCAAAGTGTGCGTACAAATAAGTTTTAAATTATAAAATTGAAATCAAAGCAAGCAAACCCGCAATGTACGGATCGGCCTAGTAAAGCAAGAATTCTAGAGTATCGAACTCATGGATTTGGTGAAACAAAATCAGTTTCGAATAATAGAGCAATCAAAAGTATAGAAGCTTTGCAAATAATTGGGAAAACAACAATCCTAAAGATCCAGGTATCCAATTCTGGCAATCGATTCAAGATATTCTTTAGATATAAGGACAGAGTTGAGGTTGCAAAGGTATAACTAATGTAAGGTTGAGTACGGTAAAGTTCCAAAACCCTATCTATCTCAACCTAGGAAACTCTCTATAAAGGTTGTTGAGGCTGCAGTATAGAAAGGATCTAAAGGTAAGAATTAATCTCAAATACCCGTGCCTAAACCCAAGGAATCAAAGATAAACTAAAACGGTTAAGGTTGTGACTCTCGGAACCGAAATAGAGGATGTTGAGTCTCACTACTACCTAGGAAAGACAAGTCAATGCTAGGTTAAAGCAAATCTTTAACTTTGGATCAAAGCAAAAGCAAAGGTCGTAAAACAGAAAAAATCACGGCTAGATCTTGAGTTTCCACGGCCGTGGAACTCAAGAACAGACCGTAATTTTGGGTGTCGACGAGTTTTCTCACACTCTCAGGGTCCAATCTGTTTATGATCAATCTATCATCATCTAAGCCATAACTATCAACCCTTCACCTTAGAATTGCTAAAGGGTTTAAGCCAACAATCATATTCACGATATCAAAAAATCAAGTTTTAAAGAGAAAAGGTATAAAACTCCGAAAACTCAATAACTATCCAATAACAAAACTCGAATCCACAACAATGTATGTTTGATGAATGTAGAAAAGTAGGTTTAGAAATCCTCACAACGATCCAAAGAAACAACAAAAAACGGGATGTCAATCCGGCCTCCAATGTAAACCCTAAGATATCTCGAAAGTACACAATCTCGAAAATCACGTCTTTTTCCAAATCTCCAATCCTCCGCCTCAATCCCGAACGTCCAATTGCAAGCGAAGGCAAAATTAACCCTAAAGCAGCCGTCCTCGAAACTCCCCTCTCAAGCCTTCTTATAGGGCGAAATAGGGTTACGAGAAAGCCCAATAACCGTCGCTGGCGTGGCAAATATGACACGTCACTTCGTCATGGAAATCACGGTCCTGTACAAGTTTCCACGGCCGTGGTTTAGACCGTGCAACTTTCTGTTGTGCTCCAAATTCTCTTTACACCATCCAATGCCAAGTCCACGGCCGTAATTTAGGGCGTGGAAATGCAAATCCTTTGTGAAAACCTTTATTTCCTTATGTTCTTCACTCATGCTCCTTCCTTAGCTCCTCCAAAGCATCTCCTTGACATCTAGCATGATCAAATACTCCTTTCTTTCCACATTTTGCTCCAATTCAAGCCTTTATTCACCTATAAACAAATCAAAGCTAGTGTAGATCTCTATATCGACAAAGTGGCTGAATGAACTCACAAATGCTTCAAACTCATATCCATGTACACATAAAAGAGGGAAAAACAACTAAAACAACTGCTTAAAATATAGTCATATTTCATGCTGACAAAATACCCCATACTTGTCGCTTGCTTGTCCCCAAGCAAGGTTTTCAAAAGCTTAGAACATAAGGTAGAATGAAATATGAATGCAAAACAAAACAATCTTTTTGGTAATGTGCTTCTAATCAATAGATCATCCTCAAATCTTTCTTCATTCATCTTTCAAAACGTTCATACACATAAACCAAAATATGCAAAGCAAAGGAACTTCATAAATTGCCTAAACTTCAAGACAAACATCATAACCTTCAAGCATTGTCAAAATCAAGCATGTGAAACTTCAATTTAGATCACCAAGTCAAATAACACTCTTATGATCTCAAGGACTTTCAAGCAAGGCCAAGAATACGGAAAGAGTGGGAAACTTGTAAAGGAATGAGGTGTATGAATCCAGAAAGAACGAACAACACAAACTCTTTTCTTTTCACCATTTGAACTAACCACCAACTTAGAGCTTTTCTCTAGACTTTTTGCACATAATTTTTCGACTTTACTTTTGGAGTTATGGACAGCTTTGCACAAAAACCTAAGCCTAGGAGATTGGCGTTTCTCAATTTTGAGATGTCTCAAACCCTTGATGCATATACCATAATCCTTTAGAAATATCGCTCAATCCGACTTTGGCAAGACACAAACACCCGGCTATGTGAATGGTACCGAGTTACTCATCATCATGATTGACTTGCCCAAACCTATACTTTCCTACACTTTGAATTTAAACAATTGCTTTCATGGCCCTCCCACATCAAACATGCCAAAATAAACTCTTCCTAAATCCCGGATAGGTAAAAGAGGCAATTATTTTCATTGAGGGGCTAAATGATCAAAGAAAGAAGTAAGAAAATCGAGGTTCCTTAATCATTTCATAAAGAAGTACAAGAACTCATATTGTGATTTCAACCTTCATTTCTCAATATGATTTAGATAAAAACTTTCACATTATGAAACTTGCAAGAATGGATAAACAACATACTCAACCTCTTCACAATTCATAATTTAATTCAAGCATAGAATTGTCATCAAAAACTCATTCCACAAGTAGTTTCATAATAGAAATCATCTCTAATCTAAGAAGCACAAAAGTTTTCAAAATTTTCAAATTTTTATGGGTTTTTCAAAGCCTTTTTTCATGCAATGCAATAATGAAACGTGTCACAATGAAAGGAACATGCAAGTGTTCATAGACATAAGCAAACAAAGTGAGTCAAGTATTACAAACAAGAGTCACACCCCACCCCATACTTGACATACACATTGTCCTCAATGTTCAAAAGAAATAAAGAAAAGAAAAGAAACAAAGGAACTCACTAATGGCGGTGGAGCGGCTCTAACCGGCAGATCATCTCATCATCATCACTGGGAGGGAGGTGGCGGAAATGGATAAAAGTCGGAGCTGAAAGGCCGCCCAAACTGCTGGCGGTAGACGTCCCTCAAGATCCGGTCGTTCTCTTGGCGCTCTACGTCATGAGCCTACTGATGGGCCTCTAAGTCTCCTACTCTCCTTGAAAGGTCATCCGCCCAATTTGGAAGCTGCGAATACCAAGGTGGCGGCTGGCCATACCATAAAGGAGCGTCCTGAGGAAAAGTCTGTGCCACTGGTGGATGATCATACCATGGAGGAGAAGATCCCATCCATGACGGTTGCGCTCCATACCAAGCAGGTGGGGTCTCCATCCATGTCGGTCTCTCACTCACAGCCCAGTACGCCTTGTGTTCTAGCTCCAATGGGAGATGACAAGACTTCCCATACACAAGGTTGTATGTTGTTGTACCTATAGGAGTCTTGTATGCAGTCCTATACGCCCATAACACAACATCTAGTTTCAAAGACCAATCCTTCCTTGTCTTTGATACCATCTTCTCAAGGATGCCCTTGATCTCTCTATTCGAAATTGCCACTTGCCCACTTGTTTGTGGATGGTAGGGAGTGGCGATCTTATGGGTCACCCCATACTTAGCTAGTAGAACTTCGAATCGTCGGGCAATGAAGTGGAACCTCGTCACTAATGATGGTCCGCGGTGTCCCAAACCTTGGAAAGATAGTTCTTTAAAAAACTTGACAACAACCATGGCATCATTAGTTGGAGAGGCAATAGCTTCAACCCATCTCGAAACATAATCTACAGCAAGAAGTATATATTGGTTTCCGCAAGATGATGGGAAAGGTCCCATGAAGTGGACTCCCCAAACGTCGAAGATTTCTACCTCCTGAATGTTGTTTAGAGGCATCTTGTTTCTCCTAGAGATATTTCCTGTTCTTTGACAAGCATTGCAACAAGAAACAAAGGTTTGCACATCCTTAAATGCAATAGGCCAAAAGAAACCGGATTGCAATACCTTAACGCTAATTTTATTGGAACTAGCGTGTCCTCCACAAGTAAGTGAATGACAATGATGAATGACGCTTTTCATTTTGTCTTCCGGCACACATCTCCTAATATTGCCGTCGGGACCTCTCTTGAAGAGTAGAGGTTCATTCCAAAAGTATTGCCGGACATCCCTAAAGAACTTCTTTCTTTGTGCATAGGATAGTCCGGGAGGTATGTCTTGACAAACCAAGTAATTTACAAAATCAGCAAACCAAGGTTCGTTACCTCTAGAGATCTTGTCGATGCATTCTTCCATGATGTGTAAGTGCTCATCCGGGAAGGAGTCATCAAGGGGTAGATCGTCGTCTTCAATGTGTGGTAGACGACTCAAATGATCCGCAACAAAATTTTCCAAGCCTTTCTTGTCGAGGATCTCTAGATCGAATTCTTTTAGGAGAAGAATCCATCTAATCAGCCTCGGTTTCACATTCTTCTTGGCGAGAAAATATGGGATTGTTGAATGGTCCGTGTACACAATAACCTTCACTCTTACAAGATAAGAACGAAACTTTTCAAATGCGTATACAATGGCTAAAAATTTTTTTCTCCGTTGTGGCGTAATTGAGCTACGCTTCATCTAGCATCTTGCTAGCATAATAGATGGCATGAATCCGGCCTTCCTTCTTTTGCCCAAGCCCCGCTCCAACAGCTACGTCACTTGCGTCACACATAACCTCGAAGGGGAGATTCTAGTCCGGAGGTTGGATAATCGGGGCTGAAATGAGAGCTTCCCGGATCTAATAGAAGGCGTCTAAACAATCCTGCGAAAAATCAAAAACTGCATCCTTCATCAATAAATTAGTTAGCGGTTTTGAAATCTTAGAAAAGTCCTTGATGAATCTTCTATAAAATCCAGCATGTCCTAGGAAACTTCGTATCCCCTTCACCGAAGATGGAGGATTATGTTTCTCTATAGTCTCTATCTTAGCTTTGTCAACTTCGATCCTTCAATTAGAGATCAAGTGTCCTAGCACAATGCCTTCCTTAACCATGAATTGACACTTCACCCAATTATGAACTAGGTTAGTGTCTTTACACCTTTGCAACACAAGAGAAAGGTTAGAAAGACAATTGCCAAATGAGGAACCATAAATTGATAAGTCATCCATAAAAACCTCAATGATTTCCCCAACATACTCGGAGAAAATGGCCATCATACACATTTGAAAAGTGGCTGGAGCGTTGCAAAGTCCGAGTGACATTCTCCTATAAGCAAACGTACCCCATGGACACATGAATGTGGTCTTCTCTTGATCGTTCGGGTCGATCGGAATCTAGAAGAAACCACTATAACCGTCAAGATAACAAAAATAGGAGTGTTGAGCTAACCTCTCAAGCATTTGGTCTATGAATGGTAGCGGGAAGTGATCATTCCTAGTTGCATTGTTCAGCTTGCGGTAGTTGTTACGTCTAGGAATAGATGTGATGTGCACGCAATAAGTCTTAAATTTATACTCGTTATATTTATCCTAACTCCTAGCGAACCCGCAGTGTACGGGACGTTTGTAGAAAGGTAAGCATTCCGAGGTCGAACACAAAGACTAAGGTGAAATAGAGTCAAGCAATGATCAAAGATAGTGTGAATCTAGACTAAGATAAGATGAGGAACAAAGAAAATGGAAAACTCAATGTTTTTGTTGGTTTTTATGGTGATCAAGCAAAGATCACAAGTCAAGCAAGGAAATAAAACAACTAACAAATTAGGCTAGCAAACTAGTAAGTAACACAAAGCACAAGTATATGATCAAGAGAGAAAAGTAGATTCTAGAGGTCAAGATTTCCGGTTATGGCATTGGACTCAAGGTTCTAAGGATCCTAAGGACAAGCTGCGGTGTTTGGGAAAGAATGTTCTCTAATGGAAGCGATTACCGGGTAAGTCTCTCACTTCACTAATCCCGCATCAAACTCCTATTACCGGGTAGGTCTCAAGGGGTTAGAGTAAGGAATTCCGCACAAACTAGATGCTACTTAAGGGTAACCCTCTCCTTACCGGGTAAGTCTCGGAATAGGGCAATCTCAAGCAATAATCCTAGCACACTCGATCCAATAGCGGCTTATGAGGCTCACTACTACCTAGCATTCATCATCTTAGGTATCTAAGGTCGGAAATCATCGGGTAGATCTCTTCCCTCACTTAGATTGGTAGCATTAGGTGATCCTAAGCTAAATTAGGCTTAATAAACACTAGGATTTAAACAACCAAACACCCTAGCATGCAGATTTATCATTTAGAGAGCAATAGAAGAATAAATCGGGCTGTTCTACAGATAAATCGGCCGATTTATCTGATGAACAGGTCGATTTTTCCTTCTGTTGTGAGTTTCGTGCATATAAATCATCCTAAACTGACATATAAGCCCATCCTATCATCACCCTAGCCATAACCATCAATCCATCACTCTAAAATCACAAGAAACTAGCCAATAATATGCATATCAAGATCCGAAATCATCAAACAAGCATACATGGTGTTCATAGATGAGTAATGAAAGATGAGTAAGCAAAATCAATAAATCTCAGCCAAATCCGAGTTGTAGCAAGACTTACAAACTCTAAAATGAAGATTCAAAACGTTCTTAACAATCCTTGCAATTAGTTCTTCAATCCAAAACTACAAAATCACTCAAAATCCCTCTAAACTCTTAGAATGGTGTTCTTCTTCTTCCTTCAATCCTTGAGAGCTTTCCTTCTTCTCCAATCTTCCTACCAAATTGATGAGCTGTGAATGAGAGTGTGGGAGAGGAGAGATGCTCAGCAACCACCTGAGGGACCACTTATATTCTCCACCAAGAGCAAGGACGGACAAGAGATCGTGGGACACGTGGCTTAAGCTGTCAAAGCCTCAAAAAATCGACCTAGTGGACAAAAATCGGCCGATTTAACTGCTACTTGGTCCGATTTTCTTTAGCAGAAACGTGCTATGATTGTCCAGCCATGAGTTGCTCCATTGCTTGCACCATTAGTGATCTTTGTGTCCTTTGTTGCTCCAATTATGCTCCTCAAAGGCTTTGGATGTGTACCATCATGAGGCTTGGCCCTCAAATGTATCGATTAACGTACGATAGATCCCCGAATTACCTACAAAACCGATAAAAGGTAGTGTAGACGTCTTTTCTAGAAATGTGCATGAATTGAGCGAAGACGTCATGAACCAATGCCAAAACGTGCATGAATGAGTTAGAAATCTATCTAAATGATTACCTAATCCTAAGTCATAAATCTTGTTATCAGTAGTCAATGCACATCTTCCATCCCGTCACGGTTCTTGTAGGAATGAGCTCATTGTTCTTGTTGGTGATGACCGTCATTCCTCCTTTCTTCGGGAAAACATGAACGGGGCTCACCCACTTGCTATCGGAGATAGGATAGATGATACATGTGTCCAGTAACTTAAGAATTTCCTTCTTAACAACCTCTTTCATGATCGGATTTAACCGTCTTTGAGGTTGTCGTGAAGGCTTGAAATCCTCCTTCATTAGAATCTTGTGCATGCATAAAGATGGTTTAATTCCTACAAGATCCTCTATGGTATATCCTAAGGCTTTCTTATGTTTCATTACAACAACCATTAGTTTCTCATGTTAATCTTCATTTAAATCGGAACTAACAATAACGGGAAAAGTAGAATTAGTTCCATGAAATGCATACCGAAGATGTGTGGGAAGTGGCTTCCATTCCATAGCTATTGATGCCTTTGATGAGTCTTAAGGTGGTCCGACGCTTCCTTAGAAGTTTCTAAGGGTGTAAGAGTGATTGAAGAAGACCCGAGAGTAGTTGTGGAAAGAACGAAGTTATTCCCACAATTTCCCAAAATTACGGCACCACTGTTACTTCCACGGCCGTGGTTTTGGGTGTGGAAATCTCTGTTGCTCTCAAAATAGCAGTTTACGGCCAGTTTTGGTGAAACCACGGCCATGGAATAGCATGACTGGCCGTGGTTTCTTCTGTTTTCTGAGCCATCGTATAGTTTCTCGAACTCTTCCTCTTGTACTTCCTTTAGCTCTTCCAAGGCTTCAATCTCAACATTGCAATCCTCTTCTTCTCCCTTTTCCATGATGCTCATGGTTATGACCTTTTTCAATGGATCTTTGAATAAGATCGAGCTCACTTCCTCTCTAGACGCTGCTTCGTCATAGGTGTTGAACATATCCTCTCCAAGAGATGGCTCTTTCACCAAACTTGAGAGAACAAACTCAACCTTCTCTTCTCATATGCCAAAGGCTAGTCTAGCATTCTTGCAATCCACCATATAACCGGAGGTTGCAAGAGACGGTCTTCCGAGTATGATCGGAACCAGACAATCTGCAAGAATATCAAGCATAAAAAAGTCTATTGGAATATAGAACTTACCGAGCTTGACTGGAACGTCTTCAATGATACCGACGGGACGAGTTATGGATCGATCCGCCATATACAACGTCATTTTCACCTGTTTAGGTTCACCTAAACCGACCTTCCTACACAAGGCAAGCAGAATGATACTTACGCTTGCTCCTAAGTCACAAAGAGCGTCGTATGTGACTTCTCCTACTCCAATTGGAATGCAAAATAACCCCGGATCTCTCAGCTTTGGGGCATCTTTTTTGTCATCGTTTTGACGAGCTCCGAAGATTCCGAACTCATCTTGACTTCTCCAAGTCTTCTAGCTTCCTCTTGTTAGAGAGGAGCTCTTTCAAAAACTTCCCGTAAGCGGGCATACCTACAATTGCATCAATGAAAGGTGTGTTAATATGTAGTTTGCTCAATAGTTCAATGAACTTACTGAATTGCTTGTCTTGACGCGCTGTTTCTCTAGATTGCGGGAACGGTAGAGGAGGTTTGTAAGCTGTAGGAGGGACATAGAAATCTTTCTCCTTCTCCTTATCTTTTCTCTTCTCAGTTGGGACTTCTACAAACTTAGGTTGCCGGTCGGTGGTTGTCATGCCACTCCTAGTAGTGATAGCCATCACCCTTCCCTTCGGGTTGTCCTCCGTCTTTCCTGGAAGCTTGCCTTGATCTCTAGGAACTTCTCTGGCCTTGCTGAATACTTGATTTTCTAAAGCATTGTGTGCTTTATCAACCAAAGTTATGTAGCTCTCCAAACCTTGTAGCTTTCCTAAGATAGTCTTCAACATGGGATCGGGCTTCTCCTTCTCCGTCTTGCTTGAGCCATTTGATGTTTTCCCATGGCTTTTTAAAGGAGTAGAAGAAGATGGAGATGTTAGTGAATTTCTAGAATTTGGATAGGAATTACCGAAATTTTGTTGTTGGTTGGACCGCCAATTGTTGTTGGAATTTCTGTTGTTGTTGTTATTCCAATTGTTGTTTCAATTATTGTTCCGGTTATTGTACCTATTCCCTTGGTCGTTGTTGTTGTTTCCTAAGTTTCCAACATCTTGCTCATTTGGCTTTTGAAGGCCACCTCTAATGATTTCTTTTAACTCCTTGATTTCGGTGTTGAGGGAGAATATTTGAGTTTGTGCAACTTGTGTCAGCTTAGCTCCCGGATCCGCTTGATTCCGGCTATTAGGATCTACCTTTCGATGGGAATACTTTTTAATCACTTGGGCTTGCTTCTCAATGAAGTCCCAAGCGTCATCTTCTCTCATGTCCATAAATGTACCACAAAAAGAGATTGTAGATTGAATTGTGTTTCCACATCCAACCCCTTGTAGTAGATCTCCAATAATTCCAGCTTTGAAATGCCATGGTGCGGGCAATCCAATAAGAGATCCTGAAATCTTTCCCATGATTAAAACAAACTTTCTTTAGCTTTCATAGAAAATGCATTAATCTTACCTCTCAACTCCGCCGTCTTGGATGGCGGAAAGAACTTGGTGAGGAACTCCGAAGATAGATCCTCTCATGTGTTAAGCCTTCCTGCTGGAAGAGCTTGATACCAAGATAAAGCCTTGTCCTTCAAAGAGAAGAAGAACGGTTTGATCTTGTAGTTGTTGTTGTTAGCCCTCTTCATCTTCAATGTCTCTATAAGAATCTCAAAATTCTGCAAGTATTGGTGTGGAGATTCAGCACTCGTTCCACCAAATTGGCTTTGGCGAACCATGGTGATAACTTGCGGGCTAAAACTAAATTCCTGGATATCTTCAGCTCCGAAATTCACACCTAGACGCCGCGGTTGCTGAACTGGATCCATTCTTTGCCCAAGAGTCCGTGGTTCATCCCCTTCATTAGCAACTCTCACATCTCCAGCGGGAATGCGAGGAACAACCGTTGGTCTAGGGTTTTTACGAACGGGATGGATTACCGGATCAATGTGCTCTAGTGCCCGCATATCCTCATACTCATCGTCGGATGATTGAACTCTAATGGACTTAGGTTTCTTGACCTTCTTCTTCTTAGCATGATTCATCTCCAACTTCATGTCTAGCATCATAGCCTTGACCTCATCTATTTGGAAATGATGACGATGAAATTCTTCTATACAAGCTTTGTCACTCACCTTGAGTTGAAGTTGAGCTTCATCCAACTCCGCTTGGATGTTTCTCTCATTGTTTTCAACCATCTTTTTCTCTTTCAACTTTCTTCTCAAAGTTTTCTCAAGTTCTGGATTAAAAGGAACTAGGTCTTTGGTAGATCTAGTCTTTCGCATGTACCTAAAGAATCTGCAAAAATCACTCAAAAAGAGATATCAAATAACAAGAGCAAAGATCCCAAGCTCGACAATCGAGAACCGAAATTTGGTCTGGACCAAATCCCCGGCAACGGCGCCAAAAACTTGTTCGCCTCAAAGTGTGCGTACAAATAAATTTTAAATTATAAAACTGAAATCAAAGCAAGCCAACCCGCAGTGTACGGATCGACGTAGTAAAGCAAGAATTCCAGAGTATCGAACTCAGGGATTTGGTGAAACCAAATCAGTTTCGAATAATCGAGCAATCAAAATGTAGAAGCTTTGCAAATAATTGGGAAAACAGCAATCCTAAAGATCCAGGTATCCAATTGTAGCAATCGATTCAAGATATTCTATAAGTATAAGGACAGAGTTGAGGTTACAAAGGTATAACTAAGGTAAGGTTGAGTACGGTGAAGTTCCAAAACCTTATATATCTTATCCAAGGATACTCTCTATAAAGGTTGTTAAGGCTGCAATATAGAAAGGTTCTAAAGGTAAGAATTAATCTAAAATGCCCATGCTTAAACCCAAGGAATCAAAGATAAATTAAAACGGTTAAGGTTGTGATACTCGGAACCAAAATAGAGGATGTTGAGTCTCACTACTATCTAGGAAAGGTAAGCCAAGGCTAGGTTAAAGCAAATCTTTAACTTTGGATCAAAGTAAAAGCAAAGGTCGTAAAACAGAAAAAATCACGGCCAGATCTAGAGTTTACACGGCCGTGGGACTCAAGAACAGACCGTAATTTTTGGTGTCGACGAGTTTTCTCACACTCTCAGGGTCCAATCTGTTTATGATCGATCTATCATCATCTAAGCCACAACTATCAAACCTTCACCTTAGAATTGCTAAAGGGTATTAGCCAACAATCATATTCATGATATCAAAAATCAAGTTTTAAAGAGAAAAGGTATAAAACTCCGAAAACTCAATAACTATCCAATAACGAAACTCGAATCCACAACAATGTATGTTTGATAAATGCAGAAAAGTAGGTATATCAATCCTCACAACGATCCAGAGAAACAACAAAGAACGGGAAGTCAACCCATTCTCCAATGAAAACCCTAAGATATCTCGAAAGTACACAATCTCCAAACTCATCATTTTCCAAATCTCCAATCCTTCGCCTCAATCCCAAACGTCCAATTGCAAGCGAAGGTAAAATGAACCCTAAAGCATCCGTCCTCAAAACTCCCCTCTCAAGTCTTCTTATAGGGCGAAATAGGGTTACAAAAAAGCCCAATAACTGCCGCTGACGTTGCAAATATGACACGTCACTTCAGCATGGAAATCACGGTCTAGTACAAGTTTCCACAACCGTGGTTTAGACCGTGTAACTTTCTGTTGTGCTCCAAATTCACTTTCCACGATCCAATGCCAAGTCCACGGCCGTAATTTTGGGCGTGGAAATCCAAATCCTTTGCGAAAGCCTTTATTTCGTGATGTTCTTCACTCATGCTCCTTCCTTATCTCCTCCAAAGAATCTCCTTTACATCTAGCAGGATCAAATACTTCTTTCTTTCCACATTTTGCTCTAATTCAAGCCTTTATTCACATATAAACAAAACACAGCTAGTCTAGATCTCTATATCGACAAAGTGGGTGAACGAGCTCACAAATGCTTCAAACTCATATCCATGTACACATAAAAGAGGGAAAAACAACTAAAACAAGTGCCAAAAATATAGTCATATTTCATGCTAACACGTGTGAAGTGATGTTGAGATCTTGGCTGAAAGTGTTAGAAATAAACAAATTAGATTTGGGGATGTTGATCTTGATGATGAGTAACTCGGCACCATTCACATAGCCGGGTGTTTGTGTCTTGCCAAAGTCGGATTGATCGATAGTCCTAACGGGTCATGGTATGTGCATCAAGGGTTTGAGGCATCTCGAGAAGTTGATGATTGTTGATCGCCTAGGCTTCGGTTATTGTGCACCTCTTTCCATTTTCCCAAAAAGTAAAGAAAGTGAAAATAAGCAAAGGTTATTGGTGGAAGGTGTTGTGATTCAAAGAAATTGAAGAAAAGATCCTATTCTCTGATTTAGCACAACATTACCCTATATACATCCCACCCTGACACGTTTCTTGACCTCTTTTGGAAGCCCTTGAGACCTCGAGTATGTTGATTGACTTGGTGGTTTAAACTAGATTATACATGATTAATTTGGATAAATATTATTCATTATGCATTCTATGATTTTATGCAAAGATGAACAGCGTTGTTATATTTATAAAATGTTTTGGATCATATCTTGATTTCATTTGCCATGAAGCATTCTCTTAGGGTGATCTATAATGAGCGCACCACAAAAAGGTTTTGAAATGTTTTTCATTTATCTTTTTGATGAATTATAATCCATTCTATCTTGTATGTAAGATTTTGATCTTGCTTGGGGACAAGTATGGGGTATTTTGATAGCATGTATTATAGTCTATGTTTTGGGCTTGGTTTGGACATTTTATCTTCATAAATCTTCATGTATGGATGTATATTCTTTGATCATTATGTTGTTTTGTTTGCCTTTGCAAGAATCGAGGTCCACTCCTAGTTTCGTTGTGATTGTAGAAAAAATAGCACGTTTTGGAACAATATGGAGCTAAGGAAGATAATGAGTCATTAGTGCTACATTATGGAGCATTGAGGAGCTACAAGAAAGGCTCAAGAAGCATGGAAATCGAATAGAAGATTGATTTTGGATCAGAGCATCACCTCGGGTGACCACAGCATCACCTCGACCAAGGTGATTTTCAGGATGGGCTGGACCGAGGCGAATAATCTAAGGAAGGAAATTTCCTTTGAAGATATTTTATCTTAGGATGGTGATTGTCCTATATAAAAAGGTGTATTTTCTGGATATGAGATATCTCGGAGCTGCGTATCTCCAGATCATGAGGCAAGTGGAAGGAAGTTTGGAAGGTTGACGGAAGTTGAAGGAAGTTAGCTTTGAAGGAAGGCTTTGGATTGGTTTGTTGTCTTTCTAGTTGTGATTGAGGAACGCAGTTTAATTGTTTGTTTGATTATCTTATTGAGTTATTGAGACCTTTGTGTTAAGGTTTTCTTATCTGAATATTGATTCCTTTCTAATATATTTGATTATCGTTATCATGATGATTGTTGGCTAAGTTCTTTATGCGATTCTAGGGTGATTGGCTGAAGGTTGTGGGAAAGACAATGAAAGAATGAGCCTTTATCCCAGTGGACCCTAAAAGCTCGAGCCTTTACCTTAACTGACGAACACCTCGGTCAGTTGTAGAACATGTCGACCTAGATGGGATACTAAATGAGCGAGGCGAGACCTTTCCTGATCCTTATTTGAGTTGAGGTTTCAGTTTGCCAAATCCTATCCTTGTTATACCTTTCCTGGTTCAACGCAAGCCTAGGATGAGACTTACCCGGTGATTCCTTTGATTGTATACCCAAGATCATGAGTGTTAGGTAATAAAGGTTTATCCTTTATTGGGGTTTGAGTGTGCCTTCATCCCAACTTTGAGAGTTAGCTTGAGATTATCCGGTAAAAGTTAGTTCTACCCCCTTGGGTGCTGTGTTGTTTTAAGATTATAGTTCCTTTCCTTATTACGTAGAGACTTACCCGGTGAGAGGATCTTTAGTTTGGGATAGTGAGTAGTGAGACTTACCCGGTGATCTATTCCCACTTTAGAAACACCTTCCCTTTGCAAACCGCAGATTTGTCCACGTTATCTTTTGAGATCTAGAGTCGGAACCACAACTGGATGTTTTAATCTCTAGAATCCACATTTTCTTTACCTAGTTATTACATCATCTTTGATATCTTTGTTTTGTTGCTTGTTTTTGATTGACAACCTGAATTACCGATCTTTGTTTCACCATAGTCCTTGTGTTCGACCCTTGAGTATGTGCCGTTATTATAATCGATCCGTACACTGCAGGTTCGCATATTGTTTCAGGCTTATATTTTAGGTTATAAATTTAAAGCTATATCGTTCACCATACACATGTTTGAGAGCGAACAGTAAACCAGGTGTAGGTCTACCTGCTCTTGCAACTTCCTCCAATAAGCATATGTATTCTCGAAACTCGGATCTACTAATTATGATATAGTATGTCTCCTCTGGTCCGATCTCTACTACAGGTAGATCGGCGGTGGGAACCTGTCCCTCATGTATCACTACTGGAGGGAGGGGGTGTACCCCCTGCCTCGTCTCACTGTAGATGTCGCTCTAGTCTGAGCCATCTGTAGAGTATGCACACCTAATCTTATAAAGCTATATATATGTCATATGTATATATATATATATATATATATATATATATATATATATATAATACTTAAGATCACATGCAAACACATCAACACATAATAGGTATCTATATATATATGCATATATCTATAATGTCGAGATCCTCAGAGGGGTAATGGCTTCCTGTACACACTATCCCAAAACATTTGTACTCGTTTCAAAACCAAAATCCTTTTCAAAAGTGAGACCCCTTTCGAGTTCTGTTTATTTATCTACTCCACCTTTATTGCAGATTGCATGTGCCATTGTTGTCAACCTAAGGCTTTGATGCCAACTCTGTAACACCCTAAATCCGCGGGACTCGGGATGCCATATTGGTCTAGGATCTCACAATGGATCCTGATCTTAGCCTGACAACAAGTTCAATGCATCTTACAACAAGGCACAAACATATTAAAATCAAATACATAAAATTGTACAATGTATACATCAAAAGGTTTACGACATCACTCCGAGTACAAAACAACAACCATAAACATACAAGTACAAAACATCGCATATCCCATAAACGACCTAGTGTACAAGAGCCCTCGGCTGATCACCCATTTGGCTCACTTTGCAGTACTTCTAACCTGTAGATCAACTACAACACGATATAAACCATTAGCTAACATAAATGAATACGAATTAAGTTATAGCACATACACACACCAACACATCACAATATGCAATGCCACAAACACAACCGTTTATTATATTTACTTAAGTTATTCCATTACTAATCCAACTTATTTTGTGACAATAGGAACTAAAGATCCTCGGCTCTTCCCCCCTTGAAGCACAAGGTTTTGCGTGGGGTGGATTTACCACCAGCACCTTGAGCTTCTGAGCACCTCCTCCACCCCGCGAGCTTTGATAGGTGGTCACAACCCGTTATAATACACTTGGGCCTTTTAAGGTAATGAAGTGGTCATCGTAGTCCGGTTTGGGTTATAAATGCAACAATCATATGAGCACACATACAACCATCATAAACACTCATATCCACAACTACATGCTAAGTAAGTCCCATGGACTTACCTGAAACACTCGTAATTCTGTACCACGTCACAGTTTCCCCTTGCGGAAATGATCAACGCCTGCATAAGCAAGCACACACAACATCAAATGCTGCAAATGTTAGGAGATGTATCCCCTACACCTCATACCCACAACCATCCTATAACTCGGATATAATAACTCAAAAATGCCTAAGGCATAACCTCAACATATGCACAAGTGCCTGAGGCACATTCCAAACATACAAATCATCAGGCTCATCCTCAGCTATACGAGCCTAGCTACATCTAAAGCCAAGGCCAAAGGAAAGGAAGGAAGGAAACCTACCAACTTGGTAAGCCTTGGACGCACAAGTGGAAACTAGAGGCGCAAGAGCGCCATCCTAGTCAGGCGTAAGGGGGTACTAGCTTTGGTGCAGGGGCGGTTCAGTCCAAGGCGCAGGTGCAGCTCATCCCAGGCGTAGGGGCGGCTGGTGTGCAGAAGTTGAACCTCGACTTCTCTTCCATCCTTCACTTGCTCTTCTTCGCCTCTTCATTAACCAGCAAGCAGCCATACACATAGGTATACATATATACACATATATGAGCATCAAAATGTCCACGAAAGATCCACACAAGCCTAGACTTGTGAATCCTAAGCTAAAGAGGAAGAAAGGAAGAAAGAGAGCCGAAGAATAAGAACTCACCACAACTAAAACCTAAGCAGAAGGGAGGATCAACACCACACAACCACAGTTGGCTCTCTAAAGCTCAACATCACCACTATCATCATCATCCATGATCCAAGCTCAAAAACTCTCTCAAGACTCACACAAGATCAAGAAGAAGATCAAGGAAGAGGAGAAGAGGAAAAGAACGCGAGGAAGGGAAATGGAGCTAGAGAAGATGAGAAAACCCTCATCGAGAAGAAAAAGGGAAGCTTATAAGGGAAGCCAGCCAAAAGAATAGTCAAGAGTCAAGAAAGACGGCTACAGCACACCACAAACCGCAGGGGCGTCTAATGGAGGCATAGGGGCGGATGAGATAGCCCGCAGGGGCGGCCTCTGTACACGTAGGGGCAGCTCAGGCACAACTCAGCACACTCAACACCTACGTCTCAGTTGAGGCACAGGTGTGGGATCCCTCAAATACTAAGGCTCTTACAAAATGTTCGCTCCAAAAGGTGTGTGCAGACAAAGTTGTAAATTTATAATCCGAATAAAAACATAACGATAAACGAACCCGCAGTGTACGGATCAATCGTAGTAAGGGCTTATATTCTAGAGTCGATCACAGGGAATCGGTGAGAACAATCACAATAAAGCAATCTAACTTCAGAAGAATGCAGTAATATTGATCAAAAGCAAAAGACAAGATGTATAACATGATGGGGAGACGTAGATTCTAAAGATCATAGTATCTAGTGGTGGTTTTGACTCAAGATCTCTACGGATACCATGGACAAAGCTGAGGTTTACTGAGGGAAGGTGTTTCAACAATGGGATAGATCACCGGGTAAGTCTCACTACCCACTTTCCCAAACCAAATCTCCTATCACCGGTTAAGTCTCAAGGAACAAAGGAAAGATACAAGCGCTCAAACTAACATCACTCACCTAAGGGTACAGAACTAGCCATCACCGGGTATGTCTCAAGTTAACTCTCAAAGGTAGGACGAAGGCACACACAAATCCTAATAAAGGATAAACCTTAATTACCTAACACTCATCATCATCGGTATACAAGCAAAGTAATCACCGGGTAAGTCTCATCCTAGGCTTGCGTATAAACTAGGAAAGGTGCAACAAGGATAGGATTTGGAAAACTATAACCTCAATTCAAGATCTGCAAGGCAGTGGGCGATCTCGTTCTTTTCTATATCGATCTCGGTTGAGATGCTCAACGAACTGCCCGAGATAGGTTTCGGATTAGGGTTAAGTCAAGCTTTCAGATTCCACTCAGATAAAGGTTCACTCTTTCATCGTCTACACCACAACCTTCAACTAATCACCCTAGAATCGCAAGGGTGTTTAGCCAACAATCATCGTTATATATGCAATATAAAATATATCAAGAATAGGTGAATAATCAACTAACAAAGGTGTCTCAATAATCAAAGCAAACAAACAATCAATAGTATCAATTATGTGTTCCAAGAGAGAATGAT
This sequence comes from Fagopyrum homotropicum, assembly GCA_033239125.1. Classification (NCBI taxonomy): domain Eukaryota; kingdom Viridiplantae; phylum Streptophyta; class Magnoliopsida; order Caryophyllales; family Polygonaceae; genus Fagopyrum; species Fagopyrum homotropicum. The sequence continues at coordinate 104,915,992 of BSWB01000002.1, forward strand.
AACAAACTCATAAATACTCCCCAAGAAAATCCTCACAATCTAAGGTTCCTTGAACCCTAATGAATTATTCCTTCAATAGCCGTCTTTTTAGCCGTCCTTATGATATATCTTAGATCCAACCTTAATTCTATCTCCAATCAGCCGTCGTGGGGCGTCCATCCACGTCGGTGGGGAGTCCGACTCAATGTTGAAGGCTAAGAGATATTTATAGGGATATAAATCTAGGGTTCTATAAGCCTTGGGGCTTAAAGATAGATCGCCTCTAAAAGATAAACCCTAGCTTAAAGATAAACCCTAAAACTTTGTGAAGACTCCACCTTGTTTATAATGTTTTACAAGTGTTGATGATGGAAGACTTAACACAAATGTAGTAGTTGGATATTCTAACAATATATTGATTATATTCTTTAGATGCTTTGTTGGTTTGAATTCAGTGCAAGTCTTATCAAATGTCAAAGGCCTTGATATAGACTTCAAGGGCCTTGGAATATCACTCAAGGACACAAGAGAAGATAGCGTTATAAAGGAACGATCTCAAAGGCCTTGGAGCTATATAGTTGCACAACAAACACGGATTCAAATGCAAAGAAGATTTTCCAGGAACGAATTGCTCAACAGAAAGATTTCAGGGAAGATCTTTTGCAACCGAAGATCTCAACGGAAGATTAGAGAATATTTTCAGAAAGATTTTCAAAAATAGAAAAGCGTCAAAATATCTTCTCTTTCGGTTTAATAGAGAACGAGAAGATCACGGAGATAAGGACTTGACATGCTCTCAGGAGTTGAAGATTTGCAACGTCTACCTTATCTCGAAACAGGAAGCGGTCTTCATGGAGAAGAAGATTCATCTTAAAACGTTCATCTCTCCAACGGCTAAAGACCACTCCATAGAAGACTATAAATGAAGATGGTAATCAAAGAAGAAAAGACACAAAAGCATATACGGAAAACATCTTTACGTCTTCAAGCAACCGAAACATCTTCATTTGATTCGTTGTTTTTCTTTCTCTCATTTACGCAAAAGCTTTATCCCCTTAGAGAGAAAAAACACAAGAGCTCCATTGGAAGATCTAAATAGTGGTATACTAGAGTGTGTGTTACTCTGCGTAGTGACTAGGCTATTATAGCTAGGTTGAGAGTTGGAGCTAGATCGTAGCATTGGCTATAGTGTGAGAAGATGGGGATTTCTTCTAGTTTGTATCTAGGACTCTTTGAAGCTGATAATAGATAGTTAGATCCTAAGGCTATACCCTGGGACAGAGAGGAGGCTATTTAGAGCCGAACTTCGTAAACATATCCTCGTGTCAATCTTTTACATTCCGCATTATATCTTGCTATTGTGACTAACTTTGTTTTTGCAGGAGCACGAAGTTAAGGCCCTTGAAAGTTGTTTCAAAGCCCTTGAAATCAAAGTTACACGAAGAGCACATATCGACATCAAGGCCCTTGAAGGGAGTTTCAAGGCCTTGAGATTTGGTTTGCGAAATGTTCCCATACTCTATTCAACCCCCCCTCTTCTAGAGTATGTTTTAACTTATTTATTTCACCTACCGGTTCGTCAATTGGTATCAGAGCTAAATTCGCATTTATTGATTTAACCATCAGTGAGACTAATCAAGAATCTTGTAGGTGATGGTGGATTTGCTCAAGGAAGATCCTCATCTCGACCACCACTCATCTGTGGCAACAAATTTTTTCATTGGAGAGCACTCATGCGTATGTTCATTATTGACCAAGACATGGAACTTTGGAGCATCATTCAAAATGGACCTAAAGTTCCAATGACAATGGTTGAAGGTGTCCAAGTCCCAAAGAAGGAAACTGACTTCACACAAACTGACTTGGACAGCGTATCAAAGAACTACAAAGCAATGAACCTACTATACTGCGGATTAGATGCCAATGAATTCCATCGCATCTCATCATGCAAGAGTGCTAAATAAATATGGGACAAGCTTGTTGTCACTTAGGAAGGAACAAGTCAAGTCAGGGAAACAAATATTAGCATCTTCCTCAGACAATATGAGCTATTCAAGATGAATCCAAATGAAACAGTCAGCGAAATGTTCACCAGATTCACTGAGATCGTGAATAATCTGGACTCACTAGGAAAGATCTTCACAAATGAAGAGAAAGTGAGGAAGGTTCTAAGGAGCCTACCTAAAGCCAAGTGGGGACCAAAGATGACTGATATTGAAGAAGCTCAGAATCTCACAACTCTTCCTCTTGATGACCTCCTTGGAAAACTCATCACACATGAAATGGTTCTTGGTGAAGAAGATGGAGAACTCTAATCCAACTCCAAGAATTTGGCATTAAAATCAAGAAGAGAAGAATTACCATCTGATGGAGTGATTGAGAATCAACAAATGAATCAGAAGACGAAAAAGAACAAGCAAACTTGTGTCTCATGGCCGATCATGAAGAAAATTCAAATCTGTATGTTGACAATGTGGTAAGTATAATTATGTCTCAACCTAAAACTGACCTGAAACAATTCGTTAAAGATATTATCATATGTGATAAGGAACATAGAATAAGGATAAATTCTTTAAAAGAAAAGCTACTTGAACAAGAAAAACAACTAAGTGAAATGTCTCTAGAGATTGAAAATTTTAACACAGAAAAAGTAGACCTTGATGACAATATCAAGGTCTTGGAATTAGAGAACCTGATTCCAAAGGACAACGTCTCCTCTCTTCATCGAAACTATATCGATCTAGAGAAAGAGAAAGTTGATCTAACTTTGACGTGTCAAGACCAGAAGGTTGCACTTATTAAGTTTACTCGTTCAAAAGCTAATCTTGAGAGAATGATGGGTGAACAACAGTCCTCCCTTTACAAAAATGGAATAGGTTATCATAGGAGCTTTCCTAGAACACCTACCACCACTTTTGTCAAGGCCAAAGCAAGCATTCATATGCCTACTTGCTTCTACTGTTGTAAAAAGGGTCATGTTAAATCTATGTGTCCTTATAGAAAAAATGATCTTTATATCATCAGAAACACCTATCCTTTATGTCTAAGGAAACAGGTCAAACAAATCTGGGTTCCTAAAGGTACCAGACCACCAAACATGATTGAACCTGAGTATGAACCAAAATATGTCATTTGGTCGACCCGGAAAGGTTGATGTTTGATGTTTTTCAAGATATCACCAAGGTAAAGGAGCAGAAATGGATATTTGATAGTGGTTTCTAAAGACACATGAGTAGAAAAAGCTCTTTATTCTCAGATTTAAAGAAACAATCATCTGGAACCATTACTCTTGGTGAAAAAGGAAAGTGTGACATAATTGGCATTGGTAAAATTTGCTATAATTCATCTAACTTTATTGATGATGTTTATTTGGTTGATGGTTTGAAATATAATCTGCTAAGTATTTCTCAAATTTTTGATAAATACAATAAAGTCATGTTTGATTCAGATAAATGTGAGGTTCAAGACAAAAACACGGGTGAAGTATTGCTTACTGCTCCTAGATATAATAATGTTTATTCTATGAGTACTAACCAAGTTTCATGAACTAAGCTAAAATGTCTAAAGACCTTGACTGATGATCCAAGACTTTGGCATAGAAGACTTGGTCATGTAAGAATGCACACCATGTAGAAGCTACTTAGAAAAGATTTGGTACGTGGTTTTCCAAACCAAAATTTGAAGGTTAATGATCTATGTAAGTCGTGCACACAAGGTAAACAAACAAGAGGTTCATTCAAACCTAAGAGAGCTGTAAGTTCTTCTCGACCCATTGAAATGTTACACATGGATATTTGTGGACCTATGCGTGTCAAATCTTCCAGAGGCAAGCAGTACATCCTTGTTATAGTGGATGATTTATCTCGTTTCACATGGATTTCTTTTCTACGAGAAAAATATGAAGCTTTATTTGAGTTTTCAAAATTGTGTAAGGAGTTACAAACTTTGAAAAACCTACCAATTATTTCTATAAGAAGTGATCATGGTAGAGAATTTGATGAACTGAAGTTTGATTTGTTTTGTGCAAAATATAGCAATTAACATAATTTTTCAGCTCCTAGAACTCCTCAACAAAATGGAGTTGTGGAACGTAAGAACCGCACTCTTGAGGATATGTCTTGGACAATGCTTTTAGAAAACAATTTGCCAAAATGTTTTTGGGCTAAAGTAGTAAACACTGTAAATTATATTTTGAATAGATGTTTAATTCGTCCTATTTTGAAAAAGACTCCTTATGAACTCTTTAAAGGAAGAAAACCAAATATTTCATATTTCAAACCCTTTGAATGTACTTGTTTTGTTCATAACAACAACAAAGATAATCTTTGAAAATTTGATGCACGTAGTGATGAAGCTATATTCATTGGATATGCTTCAAATAGAAAAGCTTATCACGTCTATAACAAACGTGCCAAAGTTGTTGAGGAAATCATACATATTATTTTTGATGAAAGCAATGATGGTACTTTGACTGAGAGTTTTGCAGATCTAAATCTGAATCAAAGAGAAGATCATAATTCGGATGAAGAGGAAAATTCTAAAGATCGAGACAAGAATATGCAGGAAAAGATTCAAGATACCGAAGAAAACCCTCAAGACCTTGAAACACACCTTCAAGACCTTGAAACAAGAAACTGTGATAACAGAAATCCGCTTCAAGGGATTGAAACCCAACTTCAAGGCCTTGAGATTGGATCAACAGGTAATATACCAACGGCACGTGAATCTAGTCAAACATATGAAGCTCAACCTTCTGGATCTGCTGTTCGCTCCAAGTGGTGTGTGCAAGCTTTAAATTTATAACCCAAGACGTTTGCTAAAAACAAGGATGCGAACCCGCAGTGTATGGGTCAATCATAGTAAAAGCAAGAAATTCCGGGTGTCGATCTTAGGGACTCAGGTGAAACCTAAGCAAGTATAGGTAGTCTATGTAATTACTAACCACAATCGATTAAAACAATCAAAGATGATAAAAAGTCAATTAAAGGAAATATGCAATTCTAGGGATTAAAGCATCTAGTTGTGGTTCCAACTCAAGATCTAAAGATAAGCGGACAAAGCTGAGATTTTGCAAAGGGAAGGTGTTTCTAAAGTGGAATAGATCACCAGGTAAGTCTCACTACTCACAATCCCAAGCCAAAGAACCTATCACCGGGTAAGTCTCAAGGTACTAAGGAAAGGAATTATAATCTCAAACCGACACACCAACTAAGAGAATAGAATCAACATTTACAGGGTAAATCTCAGGCTAACTCACAAAGATGGGATGAAGGGAACCCCAATAAAGGATAAACCTTTATTACCTACACTTATGATCATGGGTAAACAAACAAAGGAATTACCGGGTAAGTCTCATCCTAAGCTTGCATTGAACCAGGAAAGGTGTAATAAGAATAGGATTTGGCAAACTATATCACTTAACTCTCAGTTTCGGATCAGAAAAGTCACCTCGGTCAGACGAATTCCACCCCGGCCGAGATGTTCATCGACTGAACGAGATGTTCTAGGGTTAAGGATAAAGACTCGAGCTTTCAGGTTCCTACTAGGATTTAAGATTATTCTATCATTGTTTTTCCCACAACTTTCAGCCAATCACCCTAGAATCACACAAAGAAATTAGCCAATCATCATCATGAAAGCAATAATCAAATATATGGGAAGAAAGTGAATAATTGAACACAAAAACCTTAAGAACAAGGCTTCAATAACTGAATCAATTATCAAACAAACAAGCGTTCCTTGGATCAAAATCCAATAAGACAATCAACAAGAAGGGAACCTAAGAAAGTCTTACAAAAACCCTTCACAAAAGCTATAAAAGCTATCAACTTCCTTCCTTTAACCTTCCTTCAATCCTTCCTAACCGTTGGATGCTCTCAGCCCTCTAAGCATGGTTTGATTTTATGGAAAATCCAACACTTTATATAGGAAAACTACCCTCCAAAGATAAGATATCTTAGAAAGATATTTTCCTAATAAAATATATCTATCTCTCATAAATAAATTCCTAAAATATATGATCTTCCTTCCACAAATCCAGCCTAAAAATATAAGATCTCTCCTTCCAAAAATAAAAGATCTCCGCCAAGAATAAAATATATCTCGCCGCGTCCAAGGTGTTTGCCTCGGTCGGGATGCTCCTCTAGATCACCTCGGTCGGGACGCTCCTCTGGATCACCTCGGTCGAGGTGGTATTGTAGCTGACCGAGGTGGCTCTAAACTGAATGTGAAATCTCTCAAATCTGGTCCAAAGTAAATCTTTAATCCAATTCCATGCTTCTTGTATTCTTCCTTAAGCTCCTGAATGTAGCTCCAATGACTCCTTAACTCCGTTAGCTCCATTTTGATGCAAAACGTGCCATTTTACCTACGATTACAACGAAACTTGGTGTAGACCTCGATTCCCGCAAAGGTAGATGAAACGACGATATAATCACATAATATCCATCCAAACATGCAGATTACTGAAGATAAAACGTCTAAACAGGTCTCAAAATATAGACTATAATTCATGCTATCAAAATACCCCATACTTAGCCCTTGCTTCTCCCCAAGCAAGTTCCAAATCTTAGATACAAGATAGAATGGATTATAAGTCATAAAGATCAATGAAAAGTATTTCAAAACATTTTAATGGTGTGCTACAATCATAGATCACTCTAGGAGAAAGCTTCATGGAATTTAAAATCAAAATATGATCAAAACATTTTATAAATATAAGAAAGTTGTTCATCTTTGCATAAAATCATAGAATGCATAATAAATCATAATTATCGAAATTAATCATGTATAATCCAGTTTAAACCACTAAGTCAATCAACAAGCTCGAGGTCTCAAGGGCTTTTCAAGAGAAAGGTCAAAGAAACGTGTGAAGGTGGGATGTATATAGGGAATATGGTGCTAGAATCCGGTGAAAGGATCTTTACTTCACTTCCTTTGAACTTCAACATCTTCCACCAATAAGCTTTGCTTATTTACTTTTTTACTTTACTTTTTGGGATGCATGGATAGAGGTGCACAATAACCGAAGCCTAGGAAATCAGCAATCATCAATTTCTCGAGATGCCTCAAACCCTTGATGCACATACCATGACCCGTTAGGAATATTGCTCAATCCGACTTTGGCAAAACACAAACACCCGGCTATGTGAATTGTGCCGAGTTACTCATCATCATGATTGACTTCCCCAAACCTATTTGTTTCATTCTAACTTTCAGCCATCATCTCAACTTTTCTTTCACTTGTTTTTCACTTTTTCTTGCTTCCAAATTCCCGGATAGGTAAAGGGAGGCAAATATGCATATGAGGGGCTAAACATGATCAGGAAGAAGAAGAGAAGAGAATGAATTGCCTTGGTCTTTCCAAGAAGAGAGTGAGAGAACTCATCATGTGGTGTCAACCTTCAAATTCAACATAATTTGGATAAAAACAAAGTATTAAACATGCCAAAATTTCAAACAAAACATTCAGCAACTTAAACATATCATAAAACCTTTCAAACATATAAAGATTTCAAAGCTAGTCGGAAAACAAATCATCACTGAGGTCATATCCAGATAAGAAGCACAAAAATCGTTCCGAAAACTGTTCCAGTTAAGCCACCTCGGTCGAGATGATCTAAGTCAACCGAGGTACTGCACCTCCATTGGTCAGAGTCACATCGGTCGAGGTCAAAAAAAATTTTTCAAACCAGTTTTTGACGTTTTTCTCAATCAGATAACCAGTATGCATGCATGTAATCTCAGATAAACACATAGAGCAAAATAAAACAGTGGATAATCATCAAGAGTCAAGTCATACATCCACATAAGTTAAATAAATACAAACCCACATACCCCATACTTGGGACACATACATCCACATAAGTTAAATAAATACAAACCCACATACCCCATACTTGGGACACATTGTCCCAATGGGTCAAATAAGTCTAAGAAAACAAAATACTCACCGAATAAAGATGAGCTGCATAATAAATAAATAAAGAAAATCCTGCAAGCTCTCAATAATCCCGATCCGGTGGTGGTGGTGGTGGCACGTACGGGTACTGAGATGGGTCGAACGGGTAGCCCATGACATGCTGAAACTAAATCTCAGCCATCGTGTGCTGGTGGTGTAGTCTCTCCTGCATCTCTCTAATGTCCAAAGACAAGGCAGCGTAGGTATCTATCACCTGATCCGTCAGATCATTGATCTGGTGGTGAGCAATTGGATCCCTTTGCCTGCGTACCCTACGCCTAGCAGGACGTGCTGGTACTGCAGCTGGCTCCTCCTCAGTCTCGTCGTCGTCCAGATCGACGACTGGCACGCTAGTCCCAGCTGTATCTGTGCATGTGTCCATGGCAGCACCGCCATCCTCATCATCATCCTCCTGCTCCTCAGCCTCCACATCCTGCTCATCCTGTCTCTTAGTTGTTGTTGCTGCTACCTCTCTGGCATCCTCCATAAGCGGAATCCATGCGGTCTGCCAGTAGTGCGGGTCGTAAATAGAGAACTGAGGTGACCACCTAATACCCCGAGGTGCAGTCTGCTCCCAGGGCATTGCCACATATGGCGTAGTATGACCGCGAGGAACCAGTATCCTCCAAGTGATCATCTCCTGAAGCCGAGCGGCTTGGCTCACCTTGTCTAATCTTTTGGGGCGTCTCAGTATGCGCCAGAAGAGTCTCGCTAAAGATCTTGTGAGCAAGTCTAAAAGTCAGGTGAAATATAATCCGCTCCCTGGAATCTCCAGGTGTCCACCTATTAGCGTGCTCAACTACATGTGCTATCTGGCCCCAAAACTCTCGAGCTACAGCTCGAGAAGAAAAATCAGTAACTGTGGGGGCCAGGAAACCGAAAATGTCCCTCTAGTGGTCCATAGGAACTAGATAGTTCAGGTTAATCAACCAGTACTTGATGGCGCGCTCGGTGGGTAAGTAGGTGACGGAGCTAACAAACTCTAGTGTCGGCTCAAGATAGGCTGGAGCTCTAATCTCAGTAAATTGCTCCAGCCCTACCGCAGATATCATCCCCCTCAAGTCCTCATCTACGTGGAGGCAGTCGAAGGTGGAAATGTCCACGAACCGTGGTGCAACCACTGGATGTGCCACTATACGGTCATAGTTGACCTGGTGACTATTGTGAATCACCGGTCTAGAGCGGCGTGAAGAAGAAGGAGAAGATCTGTCTCTCAGAACTAACTGCCTGTCAGAACTCATATTTTCTGTACTCTGTCAGACCACCTCGGTCTCTCTGACAACTCTTAGGAACACCTCGGCCGAGGCACAGGCCGACTGGACCGAGGCGAAGCGCTGTGCGATTGTTACTCTCAAAAATCCAGTTCTTTTCCCCCAATATCACTACCAAAGGTTCCTATGGGGTACTTAATCCTTTCTCAGTGGAAGAAGAGGGAGTTAGGGTTTTTTCGATTTTACCCCAGATTTGGTCGATTCGGACCATTTTTACTGCAGATTGATGGTTGCAAATAGATCCTCTACCCTTTCCTTGCAGTTTGGAAGAGAGAATCGTCGAAAACGGGCAATAATCAGAGAAGCGAGGCGAAGATTGCGTTTCGGTCGAGAGGGAGGTGGAGGGAGGAGAAAGAAATCTCAGTCCCCTTTTATACCCTTTTCTGGAACTGCTGTCACCTCGGGCGAGATGGTCTCGACTGGAACGAGGTGTACGGACCGAGGTGGATCTTCAGTAACCCTAGTCGCTCGGTTGCTCAAGAATCATCTCGGTCGAGGTGCTGTGACAGCAACCGAGATGTGTCTCAGTCAAACTCCGTCTTCTCAAATTCTCGAATTTCTGTCCATCCAGTGTTGCTCCTGAGTTGTATTCCTTCCTTAGATGTCACCTGTTGTCTGTCTTGGGTTGCCAAAAACAAAGCAAAGCAAATTATCTAAAGCTAGACTAGAAAAAGGGAAAAGAAAACAATACCTTGGGTTGCCTCCCAAAAAGCGCTTGATTTAAGGTCGCTAGCTGGACCGTACGGCATCTCTAAACAAGGAATAGTGGTGCAACCTCCTCAACCGGAATTTCCGGTTTATATTTCTTAAGTCTATGACCATTGACTTTGAAGCATCCACTTGTTTCTCCCCAAATCTCAACTGCACCATAAGGGAAAACATGTTTCACAACATAAGGTCCGGTCCATCTAGATTTCAACTTACTTGGAAAGAGCCGGAGGCGGGAGTTGATGAGTAGAACTAAGTCTCCTTCTTTAAGCTCCTTAGGAATGATACGCTTGTCATGCCATTCTTCGTCCCCTCTTTATAGATCTTGGCATTCTCATAAGCGTTCAAATGCAGCTCCTCCAACTCATTGATATCCAATAGCCGCTTCTCACCGGCTTCCTTGATGTCGAAGTTCAACCATTTAATTGCCCAATACGCCTTGTGTTCTAACTCAACGGGCAAATGACAAGACTTCCCATATACTAAATTATAAGGGGTGGTACCAATGAGAGTCTTGAATGCGGTCCTGTAAGCCCAAAGAGCGTCGTCCAGCTTCATGGACCAATCCTTCCTTGTCCTAGAGACGGTCTTCTCCAATATCGCTTTAATTTCTATATTTGAGATCTCGACCTGTCCACTAGTTTGAGGGTGATAAGGGGTTGCTACCTTGTGGGTTACCCCATACTTCGATAGAAGCGCTTTGAACTTCCGGTTGATGAAATGTGTCCCTCCATCGCTGATGATGATGCATGGAGTTCCAAAACGTGGAAAGATAGTCCTGTTAAAGAACTTCACAACCACCATGGTGTCATTAGTGGGAGAGGCAATGGCTTCAACCCATCTAGAGACGTAGTCGACAGCTAGGAGAATGTAGAGGTTCCCTCCGGATGATGGAAAAGGTCCCATGAAATCTACTCCCATACATCAAATATCTCAACCTCTTGTATGTTATTGAGTGGTATCTCGTTCATCCTAGATAAATTTCCTGTTCTTTGGCATGCATCACAAGAGACAACAAACGATTTCACATCCTTAAATAATGTAGGCCAAAAGAAACCGGAACGTAATACCTTGGTGCACGTTTTGTGAGCGCTAGCATGCCCTCCACAAGGAAGCGAGTGACAATGTCATATGACGCTAGTAACTTCATCTTCCGGAATGCATCTTCGAAGCATCCCATCCGGACCTATCTTGAGTAGCAGCTGCTCATCCCAATAGTAATGGCGTACATCCTTAAAGAATTTCTTCCTTTGAGTGTACGTCAAACCGGGTGGTATTTCTTGGCAAACAAGATAATTAACAATGTCAGCATACCAAGGTCCTTTATTATCAGAAATTTGGTGGAGAGTGTTACGCTAAGAACGTGACAAGCAAAAGCTTTAAATTTATAACTCGATATATTTCTCCTAACTCCTAGCGAACCCGCAGTGTACGGGACGTTTTGTAGTAGGGATAGTATTCCGAGGTCGAACACAAAGACTGAGGTGAAATTGAATCAATTAGTGACTAAGGATATTGTTTATCTAGGCTAAGAAAAGAGAAAGAAACAAATAAATGAAAATCTCAATATTTTTGGGTTTGGTTTTGTGTGGTGATCAATCAAGAATCACAATGATATAAGAATGCAAAACAAACTAACAATCTAGCAAATAAACACAAATAAGCAAGACAAACACGAGATATGAGATCAAAGAGAGAAAAGCGAATTCTAGGGGTTGGAAATTCCGGTTATGGCATAGGACTCAAGCTATCTAATCATTCCTTGGATTAACCATAGTTTGTTGGGAGTGAATGTTTTTCAGGTGGGGTCAATTACCGGGTAGGTCTCATGATCCACTAATCCGCACCTAAGGTCCTATCACCGGGTAAGTCTTTAGGAGCCTAAGGTAGGGATATCTACACAAACCGGATGGTTATCTAGGGATGTAACCTCTCCTTACCGGGTAAGTCTCGGGAAGGCAAGTCCTAAACACTTATCCTAGCACATTCAGTCCAATAGCGGCTTGTGAGGCTCACTACTACCTAGAATTCGTCATCTTCGGTATCTAAGAGCAAGAATCACCGGGTAAGTCTCTTCTAACTCTTAGTTGCTAACACTAGGTCACCCTAAGATAGTTTTACCTCAACAAACACTAGGATTTCAACAATCTAATATCCTAGCACTTAGTTTTATCAAATCAAATGAGTTAGTCAGAATTACGGGCTGTTCATCCCTTTCCACGGCCGTGGAAGGGCAAGATCCAACCGTGGTTTTAAACAGTGACTAGGTTCAATCAAGCGAGTCATCCAAGTATTCATTTAAGTCTATTCTATCATAGTCTAAGCCATAACCATCTTTTCCTTACCCTACAATCGCATCTATTTAGCCAACAACATGCATCATCACAATCAAAGTCATCAAGCATAAAATCATGGAATCCATATCAAGAGGATGAAATAAAAGATGGATTAAGTAAATGAAACAAGTAGAAAAAGCTAAATCAAGGTTCAAGAAGGACTTACAACCCTTCAAAAGAAGGTTCGAATCGTTTCTTACAAACCCTTGCAAAACGTTTCACAAAGCTCACTCAAAATCACTCAAAAAGACTATGGAACTATGAACTAGTGTGCTTCTCTTCTTCTCCAGTGGAAGCCTTTCTTCTGCTCCAATGGTAGTTGCAATCCAATCTTCCAATGAGAGAATATTGTTGTTGAGAGTGTGGGAGAGAATGAGAGTGAGGGGTCTGCCCCTAACAGCCTTGCAGGACCACCTTTTATCCTCCAAATTTGCAAGAGTCGGCCATGAAGATCGTGGGACAGCTGTCACAGCTGTCTGGGGAAAACCACGGCCAAAACCACGCCCGTGGAAGTCCCAGTGGCCGTGGTTTTGGTGCCTCAGCTTGTTTTGGATCATCAAGCCTCAATTTGGTGCATGGCATGCACCAACAAGGTCCCATGTGTCCTCCTTAGCCCCTAGCTTGCATCCCAATGAGTCCGAAGGTGTGTCATCTCGAGGAACGATCCTCAAATGTATCGATTAAGCTCCTAAAACTCCTAAAATACCTACAAAGCATGCAAAAGTCCGTGTAGACGTCTATCTCGACAAAATACATGAATTGAGTGCAAATCGTCACGAACTAGTGCAAACCATGCATGAATGAGCGGAAAAACTAGCTAAATGAGTGCCTAAACCTAAGTCATAAATTGTGTTATCAAAAATACCCCATACTTAAGGTTTGCTCGTCCCCGAGCAAGTCCCCAACTATAGACTAAGAGATGACATGATTTATGCATGCATGAAAAACAACAAAATCTTTTTGGAGTTGTGCTTCTAATATTGGATCACCTTCATAGTCATGTTTCATGGTAATGGACAAGCAATCATGTGTCAAATAAATGAAAGAACGGAAAGACAATTATACTTAACTCGAAAGCATGCATGAAATGTAAAAATGAAGAAGTCAAGATGATCAAGAGCATATCCAATCTAGATTACTAAGTCTTACACACATGCAAATAGGTCACAACGACTTAGGAAATAAAAGGCTAAGAAACGTTGTGATTAGGTGGGAATTTTTCTAGGTTATGTGATGCTAATCCTGGAATGGAACTAACTTCACAATTTCACATTTTTTATCAACTTCCCACAAGTGTATATTTTCTCCATCTTTTCCTTCTTTTCTTTTCTTTTTCTTTCACTTATTTTTGAGACAATGGCATTGGTGTACAAAAGCCGAAACCTTGGTGATTAGCCGTCCTCGGGCTTTTTTATTTTTCGAGGTGCATCCACACCGGGCACACATACCAAAGCTCGTTAGGACTATCGGTTTATTTGACTTTGGCAAGGCACAAACACCCGATTATGTGAATGGTGCCGAGTTACTCGTCTTTTAAACCAACGTCCCCAAACCTATATTTTTGTCTACACTTTTCACAACAAATTCAGCACTTCATTCATAACATTCATCATCAACAACTTCACCCCACACTTTCTTTTCACACACTCAACACACTAACATGCTCCTATTCCCGGATGGGTCAAAAGAGGTCAAATTTATATCAATTTAGGTGCTCAAACAAAATGATCAAGATGAGAAGTAGAGAAAGATGAGTTGCCTTAATCACTCCTAGATGATGTGCAAGAACTAGCATGTAATTTCGACTTTCAATCCCCAATCCAATCAAGGCAAGCATCATAATCACAAATCATTCATGGGATTCAAGATAAGTACTTCAAGTCCACATATGCATTCATCTATTCAACACACAAGGCCATCCATAGCTAATTCACAAAACAATCTCATCATAAGGGTCATTCCCAAGCTTAGAAGCACTAAATTTTTTTAAAATTTTCTGATTTTTTTGGATTTTTCGAAATGTGTATGTACAATGCAAGACATAATGAAGCATGCGACTAAAAGAAACTACCCTAGATGCTAATCATGCAAAAGATCATGCAAACCCCACCCCATACTTAGAAACACATTGTCCCCAATGTGTAAATGAAGTAAAGAAGAGTGAAAGAGGGTTCTCACAATGTAAAAATGGCTTGCTTTGGTATTTGGGATTACTCAAATGGAGTGATGTAGAATGATCCTATCAACGATGGTAGAGAGCTCAAAGTGTTTGTTATGGCGTCGGGATCGGCGCTAGGCGCCGCTAGCCGTCCAAGTCCCGCGTCCGCTCCACCCACAATTGATGAGGGACTCATCATTATCATCCATATGCCATGCAAGGATTCCATGCTACCAAGACTGTAGCACACACACAAAGCACACCAAACACACAAAAACAGAAAAATCAAAACAAAAACAAAAACGAAAAAGGGAAAGATGTCTACCAATGGGTTGTCTCCCATCAAGCGCTTCTTTAAGGTCATTAGCTTGACCAAACTCGGGGGCGTCTCACTCTAGGTAAAGTGGGGCAATCATATCCACCGGAGCTCCCGGGATATACTTCTTCAAACGGTGCCCGTTCACCTTAAAATCTCCACAATCCTCCCCTTCTATCTCAACCGCTCCATGGGGAAAGATCTTCTTCACCATATAAGGCCCCGTCCATCTTGACTTTAGCTTTCCGGGGAAGAGCCGCAGCCTTGAGTTGAAGAGAAGGACCAAGTCTCCTTCACTCAACTCCTTCGGGATGAGACGTTTGTCATGCCAACGTTTGGTCCTTTCCTTGTAGATCCGGGCGTTTTCATAGGCATCCAACCGGATCTCCTCAAGAGCATTCATGTCTACCAACCTTTTCTCTCCGGCCTCCTTGAGGTCAAAATTCAACCACCTTATAGCCCAATATGCTCTATGCTCCATCTCTACCGGAAGGTGGCAAGACTTGCCATAGACTAGCTTGTAAGGAGTGGTGCCAATCGGTGTCTTGAAAGCGGTTCTATAAGCCCACAAAGCATCATCGAGCTTCATAGCCCAATCCTTTCTCGTCCTAGAAACCGTCTTCTCAAGAATTCCCTTTATCCCCCAGTTGGAAATCTCCACTTGGCCACTAATTTGGGGATGGTAAGGTGTTGCCACCTTATGAGTCACCCCATACTTAGCCAAAAGTGTCCCGAAGTTCCTATTAGTGAAGTGCTTCCCTCCATCACTTATGATCACCATTGGTGTTCCAAACCTAGGGAAGATCACTCGGTTGAAGAACTGCACCACAACCTTGGCATCATTTGTGGGAGAGGCGATTGCCTCCACCCATCTCGAAACATAGTCCACCGCCAATAGGATGTAGAGGTTGCCACATGAAGAGGGGAATGTCCCCATGAAGTCCACACCCCACACATAAAATATCTCCACCTCTTGTATGTTGTTCAAGGGCATCTCATTCCTCCTTGAGATGTTGCCCGTCCTTTGGCAAGCATCACAAGCTACCACAAAATTCTACACCTCCTTGAACAAACTTGGCCAAAAGAAACCCGATTGCAATACCTTCGCACATGTTATGTGTGAGCTAGCATGCCCTCCACAAGGCAAGAAATGACAATGACGGATCACACTCTCCACCTCATCCTCCGGTATGCATCTCCTAAATACTCCATCCGGCCCTATCTTGAACAAAAGCGGTTCACTCCAATAGTAATGCCTCACATCCTTGAAGAATTTCTTCCTTTGGGCATAGGATAAACCGGGTGGCACCTCCTCACACACAAGGTAGTTCACAATGTCGGCGTACCATGGCTCATTACCCCTTGACACTTGAAACAAGCATTCTTCCACCATTTGCAATTGCTCATCCCGGAATGAGTCATCAATCGGGATGTAATCTCTCTCAAGCTCCAATGGTGGGAGTCTAGTAAGGTGATCCGCCACAGAATTTTCGGACCCTTTTTTATCCCGGATTTCCAAGTCAAACTCTTGAAGAAGAAGGATCCACCGAATCAACCGAGGCTTGGCATCCTTCTTTGTAAGGAGATAACGGATCGTAGCATGATCCGTATACACAATGACCTTCGCTCCAACAAGATACGAGCGGAACTTCTCAAATGCGTACACAACCGCTAGCAACTCCTTCTCGGTAGTAGAATAATTGAGTTGGGCATCATCTAGCGTCTTGCTAGCATAATAGATGGCATGTGTAAACCCATCTTTCCTTTGTCCCAAAACAGCCCCAATGATTACATCACTCGCGTGGCACATGATCTCAAACGGTAAACTCCAATCCGAAGGTTGCATTATGGGAGCGGTGATCAAAGCATTCTTTAACCTACAAAAAGCCTCAAGACAATCCTTGGAGAAAACAAACTCAACATCTTTCATTAGTAGGTTAGTAAGAAGCTTAGAAATCTTAGAGAAATCATTAATAAATCTCCAGTAAAAACCGGCATGCCCTAGAAAACTCCTTACACCCTTCACCAAGGTAGGTGGTGGCAACTTCTCTATGGTTTCTATCTTAGCTTTATCAAACTCAATGCCATGGTTGGACACCAAATGTCCCAACACAATACCTTCACTTACCATGAAGTGGCATTTCTCCCAATTCAAGACTAGATTAGTCTCCTCACATCTTTTTAGCACTAGAGACAAGTTAGCTAAACAATCATCAAAGGAAGATCCATAAACAGAAAAATCATCCATAAATACTTCCATGATGTTTTCAATATACTCAGAAAAGATGGCCTTCATACACCTTTGAAAGGTGGCGGGTGCATTACACAACCCAAATGGCATTCTCTTATATGCAAATGTACCTCAAGGACATGTGAATGTAGTTTTCTCTTGGTCATCGGGGTGGATAGGGATTTGGAAGAATCCACTATAACCGTCTAAGTAACAAAAATGGGAATGTTGAGCTAATCTCTCTAGCATTTGGTCAATAAAGGGAAGAGGGAAGTGATCTTTCCTTGAGGCCACATTTAGTTTCCTATAGTCTATACACATCCTCCATCCCGTAACCGTTCTAGTTGGGATTAATTCATTATTCTCATTGGTTACTACGGTCATCCCACCCTTCTTTGGAATCACATGTACGGGACTAACCCACTTACTATCCGAAATCGGGAAAATGATTCCCGCATCTAGCAATTTAAGGATCTCTTTCTTGACTACTTCTTCCATGATAGGGTTTAGTCTTGTTTGAGGTTCAATTGAAGATTTATGGTTGTCTTCCATTAAGATCTTATGCATGCACATAGAAGGTTTAATGCCAACTAAATCATCAATGGTATAGCCAATGGCCTTCCGATGCAATCTCAACTCATTCAACAATCTAGCAAGTTCATCATCATTCAAGCATGCATTCACAATAACCGGATATGTACAATTCTCACCAAGAAAAGCATACTTCAAATGAGAATGGAGGGGTTTGAGTTCAAGTTTAGGAGGACCTTTATCGAGTGGAGACGCTCCATAAAATGTAGGTTGAGATGAATCCAAAGCTTTGGAAGACTCCTCAAGGCTCCTTGAAGCTTGATCAACAACCAATGCAGTTTCTGGAGAAACCACGGGAAAAATTACGGGCTCTGGCACAACCACGGCCGTGGAACTTGCAAAGCTAGCATTTCGGAGCACTCCAGAGAGTTCCACGGGTGAAACCACGGGCGTGGTTTTCCCTAGATGGCCGTGGTTTTCACAGAAATTCAGCACACCTTCGCGTGCTTTAAATTCAGCTCTTGTCTCCTTTTCCAATGCTTCCAAAGCCTTGAATTCTTCATTGCAAGCCTCCTCAACTCCTTCCTCCATCAAACTTAAGCTAAGAACCTTCTCCAAGGGGTCTTTGATCAAGATCGAGCTCACAACTTCTCTAGACTCCTCTTGCTCGACAATGTTGAACACATCTTCACCAAGGGTTGGCCCTTTCATCATTGTGGATAACTTGAACTTTATATTCTCTTCTCCAATGTTGAAGGAGAGAATTCCATTCTTACAATCCACCAAGCATCCGGATGTAGCCAAGAAAGGTCTCCCTAAGATGATGGGAACCGGATAGTCCGCCGGGATGTCCAAAACAACGAAGTCTATGGGCACATAGAATTCCCTATTTGCACCGGTATGTCTTCCAATATTCCAACCGGGTGAGTGATCGAACGGTCCGCCATGTAAAGGGTCATCTTGAACGGCTTCGGCTCTCCTAGCCCAACCTTGTTACAAAGTGCAAGCAGTATGATGCTTACACTTGCCCCAAGATCACAAAGGGCTTCATACTTCACTTCTCCCACTCCAATTGGCACACAAAAAGATCCCGGATCTCTTAGCTTGGGAGGCATCTCTTCTTTCATGGTTTGAATCAATTCCGAGGATCTCTTCCTCATTCTCACTTCCCCATACTCCTCCAACTTCCTTTTGTTGGAGAGTATCCCCTTCAAGAACTTGCCATATGCCGACATACCTAGAATAGCATCCATGAACGGAATGTTAATATGCAATTTAGACATAAGTTCAAGGAATTTACCAAAGTGTTTGTCCAAGCGAGCCCTTGCTCGTGATTGTTGGAATGGTAGTGGTGGCTTGTATGGAGGTGGTGCCACATATGTTGGCTCATCATCCTTGCTCTTGCCTCCATCTTCTTGCAATGGTTCTTCTTCTATCACCACTTGCTTTTCCTTAGCATTCTCCTTAGGCAAGGGGTCCTTTGTACTCAACCCGCTCCTTGTTGTGATGGCCAACACTTGGCCTCTCGGGTTGTCTTCGGTTCTTTCGGGAAGCTTTCCCGGATCTCTATGAGCTTCACCCGCCTTTTGGAACACTTGTGCTTCCAACACCTTTTGAGCCTTAGAAATGGAAGTCACCGTGCTCTCAAGACCACTCAACCTTCCAAGCAATTGCTCAAACATCATCTCGTTTCTATCCTTTGGAGGTTGAGTAAATCCGGGTGGAGGCTCTTGTGAAGCTTTTGGCGGTGGAGCTGCGCTTGTGGAAGCGGGAGGGTTCAAGGCACCATCCGGGTTAGAATAGGAAAACCCGGGATGGTTGTGATTTGGCCGGTAATTGTTGAATTGCCGGTTGTTTTTGAAGTTCCTTGGGCCTTGATAGTTGTTGTAGTTGCCCCTTCCCATGTAGTTCACATTTTCCTCCTTGGAAGACAAGTTTGCTTGCACTTGCACTTGAGGGGTTGCTTGATTCTTCAAAGTTGTAGCACACAACTCCCTCAAAGATTTCAGCTCATTGTTGATTGCATCAAGCTTGAAGTTACTCATGGTGACTTCACTCACCTCATATGCTCCCGCTTTCCTCCCATCACTCTTCCTATGGGAGTACTTCTCAATCACCAAAGCTTGTTTCTCTACAAACTCCCAAGCTTCATCTACATTCTTTTCCACGAAAGTCCCACTGGAAAGAGATTGAAGCTTGAATTGGCTATCTTCAATAAGTCCCTTGAAGTAGATCTCCAATAGCTCAATTTTTGGTATACCATGGTGTGGACAATCTAGGAGAAGGTCTTTAAACCTCTCCCAAGACTTGAATAAGCTTTCTCTATCCTTCATTACGAAGGCATTGATCTTCCCTGTTAGCTCGGTAGTCTTGGAAGGTGGGAAGAACTTAGTCAAAAACTCGGTTGTCATCTCCTCCCAAGTACTCACTCACCCTTGTGGAATAGATTGATACCAAGCCAAGGTTTTATCCTTAAGTGAGAAGGAGAAAGCCCTAAGCTTATGGTTGTTGCTCTCCAATCTAGGCGGTCTTAGAGTCTCCATCAAGATCTCATAGTTCATCAAGTGTTGATGGGGAGACTCTCCTTCCATCCCTCCAAATTGATTATGCCGGATAATTTGTAGAACTTGAGGGCGGAGCTCGTAATCATGGGCTACGGGATCTCCTAAGTTCACACCCGGACGGTGTGCTCTTTGTGCCGGATCCATACGTTGCTCCAACATTTGTGGTTCTTCAATAGCAATAGGCACATCCCGAATATTAACCGCCGCCGGCTGCGGTTGTGGTGGAGGTGGAGGTTGTTGACGATTAAGCTCTCTTTGCACAAGAGCTTGCCTAATCTCTTCAATCTCCCTCCTAGTTGCTTCTTGCCTCTCATTGGCAAGTCTCCTTTCATTCCCCAAGAGCTCATCTCTTAATCTAATTTGCTCTAAAGCCTCATTCAACTCACCTTGGAGATCTCTTCCGGCCATCTCTTTTCCCTTTCTAATGCTCTTGGATCTAGATCTAAGGGTTTTCTCTGGTTCGGGATCGAATGGAGCTAAATCCTTGGCACAAGATCTTCGCATACACCTAAAGAGTAGAGATGTCCTGAAAAGCAAAGGCACAAACCAAAAGAGATCAAAAGCAACAAGAAAGACCTACACTATAAACAATCACAAACAATGACTCAATCTTAACCTAGTCCCCGGCAACGGCGCCAAAAACTTGTTACGCTAAGAACGTGACACGCAAAAGCTTTAAATTTATAACTCGATATATTTCTCCTAACTCCTAGCGAACCCGCACTGTATGGGACATTTTGTAGTAGGGATAGTATTCCGAGGTCGAACACAAAGATTGAGGTGAAATTGAATCGATTAGTGACTAAGGATAGTGTTGATCTAGACTAAGAAAAGAGAAAGAAAAAAATAAATGAAAATCTCAATATTTTTGGGTTTGGTTTTGTGTGGTGATCAATCAAGAATCACAACGATATAAGAATGCAAAACAAACTAACAATCTAGCAAATAAACACAAACAAGCAAGACAAACACGAGATATGAGATCAAAGAGAGAAAAGCGAATTCTAGGGGTTGGAAATTCCGGTTATGGTATAGGACTCAAGCTATCTAATCATTCCCTGGATTAACCATAGTTTGTTGGGAGTGAATGTTTCTCAAGTGGGGTCAATTACCGGGTAGGTCTCATGATCCACTAATCCGCACCTAAGGTCCTATCACCGGGTAAGTCTCTAGGAGCCTAAGGTAGGGATATCTACAAAAAACGGATGCTTATCTAGGGATCTAACCTCTCCTTACCGGGTAAGTCTCAGGAAGGCAAGTTCTAAACACTTATCCTAGCACATTCAGTCCAATAGCGGCCTGTGAGGCTCACTACTACCTAGAATTCGTCATCTTCGGTATCTAAGAGCAAGAATCACCGGGTAAGTCTCTTCTAATTTTTAGTTGCTAACACTAGGTCACCCTAGGATAGGTTTAGCTCAACAAACACTAGGATTTCAACAATCTAATATCCTAGCACTTAGTTTTATCAAATCAAATGAGTTAGTCAGAATTATGGGTTGTTCATCCCTTTCCACGGCCGTGGAAGGGCAAGATCCAACCGTGGTTTTAAATAGTGACTAGGTTCAATCAAGCGAGTCATCCAAGTATTCATTTAAGTCTATTCTATCATAGTCTAAGCCATAACCATCTTTTCCTTACCCTAGAATCGCATCTATTTAGCCAACAACATCCATCATCACAATCATAGTCATCAAGCATAAAATCATAGAATCCATATCAAGAGGATGAAATGAAAGATGGATTAAGCAAATGAAACAAGTAGAACAAGCTAAATCAAGGTTAAAGAAGGACTTACAACCCTTCAAAAGAAGGTTTGAATCGTTTCTTACAAACCCTTGCAAAACATTTCACAAAGCTCACCCAAAATCATTCAAAAAGACTATGGAACTATGAACTAGTGGACTTCTTCTTCTTCTCCAATGGAAGCCTTTCTTCTTCTCCAATGGTAGCTCCAATCCAATCTTCCAATGAGAGAATATTGTTGTTGAGAGTGTGGGAGAGAATGGGAGTGAGGGGTCTGCGCCTAACAGCCTTGCAGGACCACCTTTTATCCTCCAAATTTGCAAGAGTCGGCCATGAAGATCGTGGGACAGCTGTCACAGCTGTCTGGGGAAAACCACGGCCAAAACCACGCCTGTGGAAGTCCCAGTGGCCGTGGTTTTGGTGCCTCAGCTTGTTTTGGATCATCAAGCCTCAATTTGGTGCATGGCATGCACCAACAAGGTCCCATGTGTCCTCCTTAGCCCCTAGCTTGCATCCCAATGAGTCCGAAGGTGTGTCATCTCGAGGAACGATCCTCAAATGTATCAATTAAGCTCCTAAAACTCCTAAAATACCTACAAAGCATGCAAATGTCCGTGTAGATGTCTATCTCGACAAAATACATGAATTGAGTGCAAATCGTCACGAACTAGTGCAAACCATGCATGAATGAGCGGAAAAACTATCTAAATGAGTGCCTAAACCTAAGTCATAAATCGTGTTATCAGAGAGAGTGTTCCACCAACTGAGGATGAATTTCAGAAAAGGGAGTAAGAATTTTGTTGTTCTCAGTTGACATCATCTCGCTTTCGACCTCGGTCGAGGTCTAGAGAGGGTGACCGAGATGTTCTTCAGTCAAGAACACCTCGCTTGGTCCAAAGATTGCCTCGGTCGAGGTACTGCAACTGGGACCGAAATTGGAGATCTTCTTCTCCTGGATTAGCTTTTCAATTTTAGCTCTTGGATCTTCTTCCAGCGCCTTTAAGCTCCGTATATTTGCATCTGAAGAAGCATCTATACCTTCCTTCATTAAGCTAAAACTAATAACTTTTTCAAGTGGATCTTTAATAAGGATAGAGCTCACCAATTCTCTTGATTCTTCTTCATCATAGATGTTGAAGATATCATCTCCTAGCTGCTCTCCCTTCATTGCCGTAAGTAATGCAAATTCCACTTCATCTCCGCCAATGTTGAATTTTAACATGGCGTTCTTACAATCCACATTGCAACCCGAAGTTTCTAGAAATGGCCTCCCGAGAATGATAGGAACGGGACAATCTGCGGGAATGTCAAGTACAACAAAGTCTATAGGTAAATAGAAGTTACCTAACTTAACCGGAATGTCCTCCAAAATGCCCACGGGATGGGTAATGGAGCGGTCCGCCATGTATAACCGTATCTTCACCGGCTTGGGCTCTCCAAGTCCGATCTTCACACATAGCTCCAGCGGGATGATGCTCACGTTGGCTCCTAGATCACACATGGCTTCACAAGTGACATCCCCAACTTGAATGGGAATGCAAAATGAGCCGGGATCTCTCAACTTGGGTGTCATCTTCTCCTTCATGATTTGAATGAGCTCCGAGGATTTAGATTTCATCCTTACTTCACCAAAGTCTTCCAACTTCCTCTTCCTTGATAGAATTTCTTTCAAGAACTTCCCATAGGCGGGCATCCCTAGAATAGCATCAAGGAAAGGGATATTAATGTGTAGTTTATTCATCAAGTCAAGGAACTTACCAAAATGCTTGTCTAGATGTACTCTGGCCCTTGACTGGGGGAATGGAAGTGGTGGTTTATATGCAGGAGGTGGAAAATAAACTTCAGTTTTCTCCTCCACTCTTTGTGGCTCCACCTCGGTTGGCATCTCGGACGAAGTGTTCTTCGACTGTACCTGGACCGAGATGGTCTTCGTCTGTACTGGCATCGACCGAGGCATTGGATCTGCAGTCTTCAGTCCACTTCTCGTCGTTGTTGCCATGATTAGTCCCTTGGGGTTGCTTTCCTTCCTTGCTAGAAGCTTCCCTGGATCTCTTGGCGCTTCATTCGCCTTGTTAAAGAATTGTTGATCTAAGGCTTTTTGTGCCTTTGAAAATGAAGTCATGGATGTCTCCATAGAGTTAAGCTTGATCAAGATGGCCTCCAGCACCGCATCTTTCTTTTCCGGCTGGGACGAACTTGATCCTTGCTCATGGCTCTTCAATGGAGTAGAAGAAGAAGAAGAGAGGAAAGGATTAGAGGAGTCATTCGAATTGGAGTTAGAGTAAGGGTTACCCGAATTTTGGTTGTTTGCTCTCCAATTATTGCTGTTGGATCCTCTATTGTTGTTGTAGTTGTTATTCCGGGAACCGTTGTTGTTCCGGTACCCATTGTTGTTCCTCGAGCCTTGATATCCTTCATCTTCTTTCTTGGTTTGAGCAACCAAAAGATCTTTCAATTGCTTAACATCATTCTTCAAAGAAGTGAGTTGATCATTGTTTGGTGGAGCATCTTGAAAGTTGACTCTTTTAACCCCACCTTCAGCTCCTTGGTGGGAGTATTTCTCCATGTGTAAAGCTTGCTTCTCTATGAACTCGCAAGCTTCGTCAATCGGCATGTCAATGAACGTGCCGGCGGATAGTAGTTGAAGGTTGAACTGGGTGTTTCCGTCCAGTCCCTTGAAGTATATCTCCAACAACTCTATCTTTGGAATCCCATGATGTGGGCAATCCAAAAGAATGTCTTTAGATCTCTCTCATGACTTGGACAAGCTCTCCTTGTCCTTCATGATGAATGCATTAATCTTCCCTCTCATTTCAGCGGTTTTAGAGGGAGGAAAAAATTTAGTTAAGAACTCCGTCGTCATCTCCTCCCAAGTATTGATTTTTCCTGGAGGAGAGATTGATACCAAGTAAGTGCTCTATCTTTCAAAGAGAAGTAGAAAGGCCTTAGCTTATAATTGTTGTTTTCCAGCCTTGAAGGTCTCAAGGTCTCCATCAAGATCTCATAGTTTTGTAGATGTTGATGCGGAAATTCCCTTTCTAGCCCTCCAAACTGGCATTGGCGAATCATGGAAAGAACTTGCGGTCGAAGTTCATAATCATGGTCCGCTAGATCACCTAGGTTGACTCCTGGACGCCTCAATTGCTGGTTAGGGTCCATCCTTTGCCCTAGGGTTTGTGGAATACCTGCAAAAAGAGCATCTCGGAATGGCATCCGAGATGGAAGTATCTCGGCTGGGGTAGTAGGTACTGGATTCTTCCTCGGTCGAGGATCTGGAATAGGGTCTTGCCTCGGTCGAGGGTTTGGGTTCGGTCGAGGTAGATACTGGTCTCGTAAAGCCGGCATATCTGCTTCGATCGCCTCAGTCCTTGCGCGAATTTCTTCCTTTTTCAGTCGTAATTCTTTTTTACTGAGGCGTAGTTGTTCCAACGCCTCCTTCAATTTGGTCTT
This sequence comes from Fagopyrum homotropicum, assembly GCA_033239125.1. Taxonomy (NCBI): domain Eukaryota; kingdom Viridiplantae; phylum Streptophyta; class Magnoliopsida; order Caryophyllales; family Polygonaceae; genus Fagopyrum; species Fagopyrum homotropicum. Next base: position 104,941,241 of record BSWB01000002.1, read on the forward strand.
AAGATCGCGATTATCTTGATTGACCATCTTCGCTTCTTTCAAGCGTCTTTTGTATGTCTTTTCTGGTTCGGGATTGTAAGGAACGATTTCCTTCCCAGCGCGGGTTCTTCGCATAAGCCTAAGAAAAAGAACCTGCGAAAGTCACTCAAGTAGAGTGGTTAGTATAAATAGGGGCAAGCGCCCCGAAAGATCACCGCAACCGGCTTGGTCTAGACCAAGTCCTCGGCAACGGCGCCAAAAACTTGTTCGATCCAAATGATGTGTGCAAGCTTTAAATTTATAACCCAAGACGTTTGCTAAAAACAAGGATGCGAATCCGCAGTGTACGGGTCAGTCGTAGTAAAAGCAAGAAATTCCGGGGTGTCGATCTCAGGGACTTAGGTGAAACCTAAGCAAGTATAGGTAGTCTATGTAATTACTAACCACAAGCGATTAAAACAATCAAAGATGATAAAAAGTCAATTAAAGGAAATATGGAATTCTATGGATTAAAGCATCTAGTTGTGGTTCCAACTCAAGATCTAAAGATAAGCGGACAAAGCTGAGATTTTGCAAAGGGAAGGTGTTTCTAAAGTGGAATAGATCACCGGGTAAGTCTCACTACTCACAATCTCAAGCCAAAGAACCTATCACCGGGTAAGTCTCATGGTACTAAGGAAAGGAATTATAATCTCAAACCGACACACCAACTAAGGGAATAGAATCAACCTTTACCGGGTAAGTCTCAGGCTAACTCACAAAGATGGGATGAAGGCACACTCAAACCCCAATAAAGGATAAACCTTTATTACCTACACTTATGATCATGGGTAAACAAACAAAGAAATTACCGGGTAAGTCTCATCCTAAGCTTACATTGAACCAGGAAAGGTGTAATAAGAATAGGATTTGGCAAACTCTATCACTTAACTCTCACTTTCGGATCAGAAAAGTCACCTCGGTCAGACGAATTCCACCCCGGCCGAGATGTTCATCGACTTAACGAGATGTTCTAGGGTTAAGGATAAAGACTCGAGCTTTCAGGGTCCTACTAGGATTTAAGATTATTCAATCATTGTTTTTCCCATAACTTTCAGCCAATCACCCTAGAATCACACAAAGAAATTAGCCAATCATCATCATGAAAGCAATAATCGAATATATGGGAAGAAAGTGAATAATTAAACACAAAAACCTTAAGAACAAGGCTTCAATAACTGAATCAATTATCAAACAAACAAGTGTTCCTTGGATCAAAATCCAATAAGACAATCAACAAGAAGGGAATCTAAGAAAGTCTTACAAAAACCCTTCACAAAAGCTATAAAAGCTATCAACTTCCTTCCTTCAATCCTTCCTAATTGTTGGATGCTCTCAGCCCTCTAAGCATGGTTTGATTTTGTGGAAAATCCAACCCTTTATATAGGAAAACTACCCTCCAAAGATAAGATATCTTAAAAAGATATTTTCCTAATAAAATATATCTATCTCTCATAAATAAATCCCTAAAATATATGATCTTCCTTGCAAAAATCCAGCCTAAAAATATAAGATCTCTCCTTCCAAAAATAAAAGATCTCCACCAAGAATAAAATATATCTCGCCGCGTCCAAGGTGTTCGCCTCGGTCGGGACGCTCCTCTGGATAACCTCGGGCGAGGTGGTACTGTAGCTGACCGAGGTGGCTCTAAACTAAATGTAAAATCTCTCAAATCTGGTCCAAAGTAAATCTTTAATCCAATTCCATGCTTCCTGAATTCTTCCTTAAGCTCATGAATGTAGCTCCAATGACTCCTTAGCTCGTTTAGCTCCATTTTGATGCAAAACGTGCCATTTTACCTACGATTACAACGAAACTTGGTGTAGACCTCAATTCCCGTAAAGGTAGATGAAACGACGATATAATCACATAATATACATCCAAACATGTAGATTATTGAAGATAAAACGTCTAAACAGGTCTCAAAATATAGACTACAAGTCATGCTATCATCTACTCCTTTTGTCAAAAGAATAAAAGTTCAACACTCCTTATATCATCCACAAGAGAATGTGATCTCTGATCCAAATGCTGGAGTTTAAACTAGATCTAAAGTGAACAATCTATGTGCCTTCTCCGCTTTTATATCGCTTGTCGAGCCAAAGAACTACGTTCAAGCTCTTCAAGAACGTGATTGGATCATTGTCATGCAAAATGAATTGAATGAATTTGAGAGGAACAAGGTTTGGACTCTTACTTCAAGACCAAAACATCAATCAGTTATTGGCACGAAATGGGTCTTTCGAAACAAATTGGATGAAAGTGGCAAAGTCATACGTAATAAAGCACGACTTGTAGCACAAGGCTATAACCAAGAAGAAGGAATTGATTATGAGAAGACTTTTGCTCCAGTTGCCAAGTTAGAATCCATACGTATGCTACTTGCATTTGCATCTTTTATGAGTATAAAACTTTTTCAAATGGATGTAAAATGTGCTTTTCTAAATGGCTTCTTAGAAGAAGAAGTCTACGTTGCTCAACCTCCTGGTTTTGAAAATGATGAATTTCCAGATCATGTGTTTAAACTAGACAAAGCTCTTTATGGTCTTAAGCAAACTCCTCAAGCTTGGTATGAAAGATCATCTAAATATCTTTTTGAAAATAATTTCAAAAGAGGGTTGATTGATAAAACATTGTTTATCAAAACTAGAGGCAACGACATTCTAGTAGTGCAAATCTATGTTGATGATATATTATTCGGTGCTACTAATGATTCCCTTTGCAAGGAATTTTCAGATACTATGTGCAAGGAATTTGAAACGAGCTTAACGGGAGAGCTAAATTTCTTTCTTGGACTTCAAGTTACACAAGCAAAGAAAGGAATTTTTCTCAATCAAAGCAAGTATACTAAAGACTTGCTTAAGAAGTACAAAATGGATCAATCTAAGGTTGCAAAGACTCCTATGAGTTCAACACTTTCACTAGATCATGACAAGAATGGTAAAAGTGTAGTACAAAAGGAGTATCAAGGTATGATCGGTTCATTCTTGTATCTAACTGCTAGTCGTATTGACATTATGTTTAGCGTGTACATGTGTACAAGATTTCAAGCTGATCCTAAAGAGTCACACTTGATAGATGTGAAAAGAATTTTTCGGTATCTCAATGACACTAAGGATCTAGGGTTATGGTACCCACGTCAAAGCTCGTTTCATCTTGTTGGCTATTCAGATGCAGACTTTGCAGGCTATAAGGTTGATAGAAAAAGTACTTCTGGATGTTGCCAATTCTTAGGGTCATCCCTAATTAGTTGGCACTCCAAGAAGCAAAACTCAGTTGCCCTATCCACAGCTGAAGCTGAATATATAATTGTAGGAGCCTGTTGTGCACAAATTCTTCAGATTTCTCAACGACTTCGTGACCTTGGCTTTGACTTGAAAGGTGTTCCTATAAAATGTGGTAATACTAGTGCTATTTCTATAACCAAAAATCATGTGCAACATTCAAGGACTAAGCATATTGATGTAAGGAATAATTTCATACGTGATCATGTTGAGAAATGTGATGTTTCGATCTCTTTTATCTCAACTAACTTACAACTTGCAGAAATCTTTACCAAGCCTCTTCCTGAGGAACAATTTAATTTTATTAGATTGGAGCTTGGCATGTTGAACAAGGAAGCATTAACGTAGGGGGAGTAAACGAGTTTAATTGTTCCTACGCATGCAGCCCAATTGATGTTTTCAAGGGCCTTAAAATGAAATTCAAGGGGCCTTGAAATATTTTTTTACAGGTTATATTAATTTATGGATCTTTTAAGAATTATCACTTTTAGATATTTCAATTCTTAAAATATTTTTATAAATCTTTTGTTTGAAATTTTGAAAAAGATTTGATGTTGTTTTATTGGTATTAAAATTGGTCTTATAAAAGCTTGATTCGCTCAAGATCTTGTTATTTCCCTCTAAAAAAAGACCTACTTTTCCTATCTTTTTCATTCTTTCACAAGAAACCGTATTTCAAAATCCCTTGATTTCTCTCTCAAACTTCCCTCATGACACCCAAAAGCAAGAAATCTGCTCCTCAATCTCCCAAAAAGAAAGTCGTTCAGAGTTCCTCAATTACTAATGAAGAAAAATCTTCTGAGGATCTGGATACATCTCAGAAAACTGGTTTTCCCTCTTCATGGTTCGTTAATTTTCAAGCTTCTAGATCTTGGCTTTATGGGTTTCACAATCGACCGCTCTATATGTGTGATCTGGTGGACACTGATTTTCTCGACACTCTTAAGATTCCCTACAAAGACAAGCTAAAGAGTTCAATTATCTGGAAGGTTCTAAACCTTGAAGATTTTGCTTTACCACGACGCACGAGACTATTCTATGTTAATCTCACTACAAAAAGGGACAAAGGATGTATCACTCTTGAATCTTCAGTTAAATGTACTATGATTTCACTCACTCCTTCTATTTTAAGTGAGATTTTTGGAATTCCTACAGATGTTGTATTCAACCATCCTTCAAGATCAGAGAGTGTTCGTATTGCTAAGGAGAAATTTCTAGTTCCGAATTCAACCTCACGTCTACTTACTCATACATATCTAACCTTAGAGGCTAAAATAGTGTTTACTATACTGGTTCGATGTGTTGTTCCTCGTGTAAACTCAAGAGAGCTGCTGACTGATCAATCTCTGGAATTAATGCATCGGCTTATGACTGATTTGGACATAGATGTGCCTAATCTGATTCTCAACCATATGATACATTTTGTCAATTCTAAGAGACATATTCCTCTGCCTTATGAAATTTGCTGCCTAAGGTCTATGATTATTATAAAATTGACACATCCTCTGAGGAAAGACAGTCTATTTCTGGCAAAATTGATGAGAACTGCTTAGAACGTTTGGGGATTGAGAAAACTCTTGCAAGAACATGGACTTTAAAAGGAAAAGGAACTACTCAAAATCTAACTGAATAAGCTAAACCTTCTCCTACTCCAGAAATCAGGTTAGAAGGTTGTGAAAAAGAAATAGTTTGTCTCAGTCGTAAATTTTCTGATTTTTAGTTTGACACCAAGAGGAGAATGGATACAAATTTCGAGTTTCTAGCTACCTTAAATGCTAAAGTCAATGAAATGTATTTGATGAATGCTCTTACACTGACTACAATGGGAAGCATTTTGCCCATGCTTGAAGATGTAGCTCAACATACTCAAGAGAAAGTTGAGAATGTGCTGATGAATTGCAAAAGGCGTGTACAGAATAAATCAATTTAGTATCCAACTCATGTTGAGCCAATGTTTTTGCCAACAGTTGAATACAAAGTAGTTAAGCAGAGAAGAGCTGAAGAAAAGAAAAGACGTTTGGCAGCTGTAATGGATGATTGGTGCTATAAGAAATCTTCATCAAAAGGAAAGAGGAAGTTCTATGAGGAGAATTGAGCTGATTGGTTTTCTGAAAATCTTTTTATGTGGTTTGTGAAAATACTCTTTTGGGTCTGTAATCGTGTTTAAAACTCATGTGTTTTGACTATTTTTACTCCCTTGTTGAAAGACAAAGGGGGAGAAATGAATGATCCGATATTCGATATACTACATTCTGCATTTTAGTTTTGATTTTCATATGCATTGCTAAACTAACAAATGCAAGTATGATAAAACATTTGTGTTGTCTTCCATCAAGGGGGAGAATGAAAACTCCACCTTGTTTATAATATTTTACACGTGTTGATGATGGAAGACTTAACACAAATGTAGTAGTTGGATATACTAACAATGTATTGATTATATTCTCTAGCTGCTTGGTTGGTTTGAATTTAGTGCAGGTCTTATAAAATGTCAAAGGCATTGATATAGACTTCAAGGGCCTTGGAATATCACTCAAGGACACAAGGAAGATAGCGTTACAAAGGAACGATCTCAAAGGCCTTGGAGTTATATAGTTGCACGACAAAACAAGGATTCAAATGCAAAGAAGATCTTCCAGGAACGAATTGCTCAACAAAAAGATTTCACGGAAGATCTTTTACAACCGAAGATTAGAGAATATTTCAGAAAGATTTTCTAAAATAGAAAAGCATCAAAATATCTTCTCTTTCGGTTTAACGGAAAACGGGAAGATCAAGGAGCGAAGGACTTGACGTGTTCTTAGGAGTTTAAGATTTGCAACGTCTACCTTATCTCGAAACAAGAAGCGATCTTCATGGAGAAGAAGATTCATCTTAAAACGGTCATCTCTCCAACGGCTAAAAGATCTCTCCATAGAAGAGTATAAATGAAGATGGTAATCGAAGAAGAAAAGACGCACAAGCATATACACAAAACATCTTTATGTCTTCAAGCAACCGAAACATCTTCATTTGATTCGTTGTCTTTCTTTCTCTCATTTACACAAAAGCTTTATCCCCTTAGAGAGAGAAAACACAAGAGCTCCATTGGAAGATCTAAATAGTGTTACACTAGAGTGTGTTACTCTACGTAGTAACTAGGCTATTATAGCTAGGTTGAGAATTGGAGCTTGATCGTAGCATTGGCTACAGTGAGAGAAGAAGGGGATTTCTTCTAGTTTGTATCTAGGACTCTTTGAAGCTGATAATAGATAGTTAGATCCTAATGCTATACCCTGGGACGGACAATAGGCTATTTAGAGCCGAACTTTGTAAACATATCCTCGTGTCAATCTTTTACATTCCGCATTATATCTTGCTATTGTGACTAACTTTGTTTTGCAGGAGCACGAAGTCAAGGCCCTTGAAAGGAGTTTCAAGGCCTTGAGATTTGGTTTGCGAAAAGTTCCCATACTCTATTCAACACTCCCCCCCCCCTTGCTAGAGTATCTTTTAACTTATTTATTTCACCTACCGGTTTTTCACTTTGGCCCGAAAAAGAATGGTTAGCCTGCAGGTATCAGAGCCCACTCTGGCGGTATCAGAGCCCAACACAAACATCTCGGTCAAGATGTGGGTCGAGGTGACTCCTTGTTATGTCAATGTCGGTATCAGAACTCACTCCGTTGTATAAGAGTTCATTTTGGGTGCGTGTTCCTGACTTTCTTTGCTCCTTTTTATGCTCCAATGTAGTCCAATTGCTATGCTTTCGACTCCTTGCAATTTCATGTCCCTTTTGATCCAAAATTTGCTATATTCCCTACAATTGTAACAAAACTATATGTAGACATCTATTTTCGCAAAGTAGTTGAATAACAATATAATTGATATGAATATATGTCATATACATGCAAAATAAAGGGAAAATCTACATAAATGCATGCATAAATATAGGTCATAATTCATGTCAGCAGTGAACTCTACGTGAATCTCCACCATGCCTTCTTCTCATAACTCTAGTAATGTTAACACGTCACTTATTGGTACCTCGTACGCTTAACTTACGGTATCTTAAGTTAAGCATGGCTTCTTTGTAACAACTTCTGCACCTTCATGTTACTCCTTTTTCTTGTATGGTCTCTATCTCGATTTCTCTTAAATTGTCTCGAGTTTCCTTCCACGTGTTTGTCCTTTGTTTACGTCATCTCTAATACTCGTCTTCGACATCCTCTTAAAGGAGTACGAGAAACTCCAAGGTATTCGTCCGAACGTAATGCTCAAACTTGATACTTGAGCATATTTCTCCTCGTATGAACATTATCCCAAGCCAACAACGTCACCTTAAAGGTGATGATATTATGCTATCACCTTTTCTATTAGGTCTCATATCTCCATATGCTACTATATATCATAAGTAACCATATATAAGACTATATAAGTCTTATGTCTACCTTACTACTAATATCACATCCGGCAATCCAATACAACAATACAAGGTCCAAAGCATACAATAGTCCACATATATAACTATACCTATATATCAAGTCCATCACACAACTACAATCAACATATACTATATATATATGTACATATCTATGTATATATATCAAAATCCAATAAGTTAATCTGCCGAGATCCGCGGAAGGAGTGGTGGTCCATACATTCTAACCCCGACTGACTATGCCCGTGATATTGAAAATGAAATTCATTTTTTAAAACGTAGAACCCTTGAGGGTTCTATTTCCTTCTATTCGGCCTTTAGAAGATTGTGAATGACATTGTTGTCAACCTAGGGCTCTGATTTCATATTGTAACACCCCGAATCTATGGGACTCGGGGCGCCACGGGCGGAGACCTCACAATTGGGCCGACCCTTAGCCTGACAACAATTTCACCGGATCTTACAAACAAGACACAAATAAAGGCCAAAACCAAAATATATTTTTATGCAAATGATATGATTCCCGGAAGTAAACAACAAAAATACTCCATCCGAGATACAACTCCAAAGGCCAAACGCCATAAATTCGACATACAAAAACCATATACAATACACAAACACGACTCGAACTAAACCCCTCCTAAAATGTACGGAACCCTCGCTATCCACTCTTTTGGATCTCTCGGCCGCAAACCTAACATGCGGCAATTACAACATTGGTATAAAACCGTTAGCTAATATTCAAGGCATTAGAATCAAAGTGAAAGGCATAAACACAAGTAAATAATCACAAACACATATCATACTCCAAGGCACACAAATTCGGTTTATTATTTTATTATTATTAAATCACATCCCGTTCTAATTCAACTTCTTTTGTGACACGAGAATCTTTTGAAACTCGCCTCGGTCCCTACTTACCAGCAAGGAATGGTACTGATGCATCCGACCGTCTAACCGCCCGGGCTAGTCGTCGAGAACCTCCTAGCTCTCGCAAGAGCTAGGCAGTGATGTCACCACCCGTTATCATACACTTGAGCCAAGTAATATAAAGGTCGGTGGTCCTATTTCCGGTTTAATTATTATAACATAAACAATAAACACAGACCACCAAACATGCATCGAAACTAATACGAAGAATACAAGCTAAGTAAGTCTGGAGACTTACTTGTCACAAACACTCAGCCCGAAAATATACCGCACTCTGCATCCCGCATGAAGATACTCTCAGCCTGACAAAACGAGGCACAACATCAACATCTATCTCTCGTGCTATAAGTCCTTAGACTTCTATCCCAAAGGACCACTACAAGGTCATACAACTCACATGCTAGGACAACATGTTCCTAGTCTCGATAATCGCGACTATAGCATGCTATGCTAGGATACTCACGTCCTAGTCCATAATCTCAACAAATATACAACCTCAACCTGTAGATTCTCACAAGTTCAACATACAACTTAAAGCCATAAACAACCTCACAAGATAACATCAACACCTCAAGCCTCACAACATTTCACAATCCTCAAACACTCAACTATGGTCCAAAGCCACTACTTGACATTCACTCTAAGTTATGCTAGATCCGACCTAGCATGATACTGCTAAACATAACTAGATCGAGGAAGAAGGTACTCACAGGAGATCAAAGGCGGAAGACGATCTACGGATGTCAAGAATGGATTTGTTGGGGCTTTATCGGGGATCTTCCAAACCTAACACCAAAACTAAAGAAATTTAGCTTATACTCTAAATTTGAACGGAAGGTTTAACATTTAAAATCTAAGGGAAACTCTCTTTCACAACCAACCTTAAAACTCATTAAAACCTTAACCGGGACAAGAAGTACAATACTAGAAACTTGGTCATAGAACCGCAATTAAATCTTTTTGGTCATAACCCGAAATTAAACCAACAAGGCCACCAAAGATCATTTGCAAAAAGATGGGTCACAAACTGAAATATCAAATATGGGTCATTTTATGTGAATACACTTAAATAGTGGAGGGCAACTGGGCGTCTTCAAAAACAGTTTCCGGCGGTGCTAGAAAGATTCTGGAGTTGGCGATGGGCTCCACCGATGGACTGCATCATGGTCTAGACGATGGTGGTGGTGGCGACGGCGAAGGGAGGCGTCTACGGTGGCTATCTCCGTCTAAAGTAGGGACCTCATGAGGGTCTTTAACGATGCAAACTTCTGTGGTGGTTGGGCTACTTGAGTAGGCCTTCTAGGGCGTCTCTTTTGGTCTCCCCTAGGTTTGAGGGGCCTCCTTGACAGCTTACTCCGGTAGCTACCCCTTCATGGTGACGGAGTCGACGATGGTCTGTTGGTGGCTCCGGTAGGCGGCGTTGAAGGTGCGAAGGGAGGAAGGTTTTCCACTGATTTTGGTCCACATCCAAGTGGGAAATCTTGGACGCACGAGACCCTAGGTCTCTGGATGGGTGCCATAGACAAGATTAGGAGGCTTGGAGGAGGAGCTCGACAGATGGACTTTGGCTGCTCCGGTGAGAGCAAGGAAGTGTGTTGCCAAAGAGCACTGCGTGAGGGAGAGAAGGAGTGAAGATGTGGTGTTGTGTGGATGAGAATAGAGTGAGGGGTGAAGGATTTGGGTGAGTCACGCAAGAGGGAGAGCACAAGGGTCAGGGTAGGTGTAGGCGAGGGGGAGAGCGAGGAGGCAAGGGTCTACAAGGGGTAGGTTGCAGGGTCAGCGGTTGTGTAGCCTGGGTGGCTATGCCATGAATGGGCACGAGGGGCCACTAGGGCTGCTGATTGTCACACATAAAAAAACGAAAAGAAAGGGAAGGATGGAAAGGGAAAAGAAACAAAACAAGACTGATAGGGCTCGACCCCGAGACCTCTAGGTTTGAGAAGGAAGGTGGGAAAGTTGAATGGAAAGAAGAAAGGAACAAGTAAAATAAATAAAAAGAAATATAATACGATAAAACAAATCCGATTAGGAATATCCGAACTGATTTTCGGATAGGGAAATTTTCTGTAGTTTTCCGTAAATTAATAATACGGGTTTATGTGCACGTATATATCCAAAATAATAATACACTCAGGAAAAATATTTTACGTCGTAAAATACCTTTAATAAAAAATAATGCTAAGAAAATATCAATAGAAGTAGGAAAATAAATATCGAAAACGTACCCAAAATTTGGGGCAATTCACCATAAGTCAGTTTCAAGGCCTTGGAACCCAACTTCAAGGCCTTGATATAGGATCAAAAGGTGATACTCCAACGGAACCTGGATCTGGTTGATCAAATGAGCCACAATCTTCAGGATCTGTTCCAACCTACAAAAGAAGAAAGTTTCACATTCTTCATACCATCCACCAGAGAATGTGATCTCAGATCCAAACATTGGAGTTCAAACCCGGTCTAGTGTTAACAACTTGTGTGCTTTCTTGGCATTCGTGTCTCTTATAGAGCCCAAAAACTATGTTCAAACACTTCAAGAACCTCATTGGATCATGGTCAAGCACAATGAACTGAATGAGTTCGAGAGAAACAAATATTAGACCCTCACGTCTAGACCTAAGTAACAATCCGTCATGGGAACAAAATGGGTATTTTGAAACAAGTTGGATGAAAATGGGAAGGTTATTCGAAACAAAGCACGACTTATAGCTCAAGGCTATAACCAAGAACAAGGTATTGATTTTAAGAAGCCTTTTTCTCTAGTGGCCGGGTTAGAAGCCATACGTATGCTACTTGCTTTTGCATACTTCATGAACATAAAGCTCTTTCAAATGGATATTAAATGTGCTTTTCTAAATGGCTTCTTAGAAGAAGAATTCTATGTTGCTCAACCTCCTAGTTTTGAAAATGATAAATTTCCGGATCATGTTTTTAAATTGGACAAAGCTTTTTATGGTCTTAAGCAAACTCCTCGAGCTTGGTATGAAAGATTGACAAGTATCTCCTTGAAAACGATTTCAAAAGGGGTTTGATTGACAAAATTTTGTTTGTCAAAACCAGAGGCAACGACTTATTAGTAGTGCAAATTTATGTTGATGATATATTATTTGGTGCTACTATCGATTCTCTATGCAAGAAATTTTTAGTTATTATGTGTAGGGAATTCGAGATGAGCTTGATGGGAGAGTTAATTTTCTTTCTTAGACTTTAAGTCACACAAGCAAAGAAAGGAATTTTCCTTAATCAAAGCAAGTTTACCAAGGACTTGCTCAAGATGTATAAAATGGATCAATCCAAGGTAGCAAAAACTCCTATGAGTTCCACACTTTGACTTGATCAAGACAAGGATGGTAAAAGTGTTGTTCGAAAGGAGTATCGAGGTATGATCGGTTCTTTATTATATTTAACCGCTAGTCGACCTGACAATATGTGTAGTGTGTGCATGTGTGCAGGATTTCTAGCTGATCCCAAAGAGTCACATTTGATAGCTGTAAAAAGGATATATCGGTATCTCAATGGCACTAAGGATTTAAGGTTATGGTATCCCAAAGAGTACTTCAGGATGTTGCCAATTTTTAGGGTCATACCTAATCAGTTGACACTCCAAGAAGTAAAACTCTGTCGCCCTATCCACAACCGAATCCGAACACATAGTTGATGGAGCCTGTTATGCACAAATCCTATGGATAGCTCAACAACTTCGGGATCTTGGTTTTTATCTCAAAGGTATACCTATTAAATGTGATAATACTAGTGCTATTTCGATTACAAAAAACCGTGTGCAACATTCAAGAACAAAGCATATTGATGTAAGGCATCACTTCATACGTGATCATGTTGAGAAAGGTAATGTTTTGCTATCTTTTATTTCAACTAACTTGCAGCTTGCAGATATATTTACTAGCCTCTAACTGAAGATTGATTCAATTTTATAAGATTAGAGCTTGGTATGTTGAACAAGGAAGCATTAATTTAGGGGGAGTAAATCATTTTATTTCCTCCTTATAATGCAGCCCACTTTTTCATTTCAAGGCCTTAAAATGAAATTCAAAGGTCTTCAAACAGATTTCAAGGGCTATATGGAAATTCACGGATCGATTTAATGATTTATATCTTTTTGGATATTTGCTCATTAAATTATTTTAAAGAAGGATTTTCAAAATGAATTCAAAAGATTTTGTTTTCAAATTCAAATCTATTTTTGAAAAGTGGTTGTGATTTAATAGTAAAACATGCCTACTAGTTTTTGTTTTGAAGGTCTTGATTCCCTCAAGATCTTGTCAAACCATAAATTGATTTGACATACTTTCTTTAAATACAATCCTCTTTCTTCCTTTATCTCTTTCCTTCTTCAACGTTTTACAACCCACTTTCTTTACTCTTTCTCTTCCAAAAATTCTCTCTTGCTCTCATAAACGATTCCATGGCTCCCAAACGCCCAACCACCGTTGACGCTTCATCTCCCGCTTCAAAACGGTCCAGGCAATCAACTCCTAGACCTTCAACAGCAAAGTTGTTCACATCTCCCCAGACTCAGATTCACCATCTCCTCCAAAATATGTTGAAATTTGTGCTCAAACAGGCATGCTGTCTAACTGGTTCAGAAAATCACACGGTTGTGGGCACTTGGCTCGATGGATTCAAAGAATGACAGCTCTGCATGTGTGAGTCAGTCGATATAGAGCTTCTCTTCTCCCTCAATCTTCAATTCATTACCCTGCCCCGAGGATGCTCTATTTGGAAGTTCCTTAATCCAAGGGAAATCGGATTTCCAAGACTGGCCCGACTGTTATTTGTCAATCTCACTGCAAGGAGGGAAAGGGGGGAGTTAACCTTTGAATCGGTGGTAAAAGGTAAGACTATTACCCTCTCTTCTTCGGATATTGCCAAATACTAGGGCTTCCCACCTCCACCTCTTATGACCACCCTCCTAGAGCCAAATCTGTCAAGTTGGCCAAGGAACAATTCCTTCTACCCAAACATCTCTCACCCTAGAGGCTAGAATTATTTTTTTTGTGCTTGCGAGATGTGTTGTTTTGAGAACAAAATGCAGGGATTTGTTGACCAATCAGTCCTTTGAGTTGTTTTATCACGTCTTGAACGGTTTAGTTGTTGATCTCCCTAGCCTCATCCTATACCATCTTCTTTACATGATCAATTCTAGCAGTGACACCCCTCTCTCTTATGTCAATCTTCTCCCAAAATTATTTCCATACTTCTTGTTCGCTCCAAAGGTGTGTGCAAGCTTTAAAATTTATAACCCAAGAAGTATGCTTGAACAATATGTGAACCCGTAGTATACGGATCAATTGTAATAAAAGCAAGAATTCCAAGGGTCGAACACAGGGACAATGGTGAAACAAAGCACGAAATCAGGTACTCAAATATTGCTAATAAATACGAATTAAAGCAATCAAAGATGATATAAAGTCACATAAAGAGAATGCGGATTCTAGGGATTAAATCATCTAGTTGTGATTCCGACTCAAGATCTCAAAGGATAACGCGGACAAAGCTGAGGTTTGCAAAGGGAAGGTGTTTCTAAGGTGGGAATAGATCACGGTAAGTCTCACTACTCACTATCCCAAACCAAAACTCCTATTACCGGGTAAATCTCAAGGTACTAAGGAAAGGAACTATAATCTAAAAACCAACACACCACCCAAGGGAATAGAATCAACCTTTACCGGGTAAGTCTCAGGCTAACTCACAAAGATGGGATGAAGGCACACTCAAGCCCCAATAAAGGATAAACCTTTATTACCTACAATCATGATCTTGGGTAAACAAACAAAGGAATTACTGGGTAAGTCTCATCCTAGGCTTGCATTGAACCAGGAAAGGTGTAATAAGGATAGGATTTGGCAAACTTAAACTCTTAACTCAAAATAGGATTCAGCAAAGGTTCACCTCGCTCGGTAATATTCCATCCCGGCCGAGATGTTCAATGACTGACCGAGGTGTTCTACGGTTAAGGTAAAGACTCAAGCTTTCAGGGTCATGCTGGGATTAAGATCATTCTATCATCGTCTTTCACACAACTTTCAGCCAATCACCCTAGAATCGCATAAGAAACTTAGCCAACAATCATCATGATATCAATAATCATATTTATAGAAAAGGAATCAATATTCAAACAAGAAAACCTTAACAAAAAAGTCTCAATAACTGAATCAAACAATCAACAAACAAGCATTCCTCAGTCACAAATCAACAAAGACAACAAACCAAAAGCAATCTAAGAAGTTCTTACAAACTCCTTCAAAAGCCAACTTCAACTATGATTCCTTCCTTCCTTCAACTTTCAAAACTTCCTTCAAACTTTCATCAAAACTCCAGAAAATCCTTCAATTGTTGGATGCTCTAAGCATGGCTGAATTGTGGAAAACCCAACCCTTTATATAGGAGAATTATCTTCCAAAGATAATAATATCTTAAAAAGATAATTTCCAAGAAAATATATCCATATCTATCAAAATAAATCAGCCAAATATAATATCTTCCTTCCAAAAATCCAGCAAAAAACATATGATATCCTCCTTCCAAAAATAGAAGATCTCAGCCAAAAATAAAGATCTGGTCGACGACATGGTGTTTGCCTCGGTCAAGAGGCTCCTCAAGATCACCTCGGTCGATGTGGCGCTGTAGCTGACCGAGGTGAATCTCAACTGAATGTAAATCATCTCGAATCTGGTCCAAAATCAATCCTCTGAATCATTTCCATGGTTCTTGAGCTCTTCTTAAAGCTCCAAAATGTAGCTCCAATGACTCCTTAGCTTCCTTAGCTTCATTTTGGTCCAAAACGTGACAGTTTCCCTACAATTACAACGAAACTAGGTGTAGACCTCGATTCCCACAAAGGTAGACAAAACAACAATATAATCAAAGAATATACATCCATCCATGCAGATTTATGAAGATAAAACGTCTAAACCAATCCTAAAATATAGACTATAATACATGCTATCAAAATACCCTATACTTGTCCCTTGCTTGTCCCCAAGCTAGTTCCAAATCTTAGATACAAAATTGAATAGACTATAAGTCAGAAAAAATCAATGAAAAGCATTTCAAAACATTTTTGGTTGTGTGCTCCACTCATAGATCACTCTAAGAGAATGCTTCATGGCAAATAATATCAAGACATGGTCCAAACATTTTATAAATATAAGAAAGTTGTTCATCTTTGCATAAAATCATAGAATGCATAATAAATCATATTTATCAAAATTAATCATTTATAATCCAGTTCAAACCACCAAGTCAATCAACAAGCTCGAGGTCTCAATGGCTTTCTAAAAGAGGTAAAGAAACGTGTCAGGGTGGGATGTATATAGGGTATGTGGTGCTAGAATCCGGGAAAAGGATCTTACTTCACTTTCTTTGAATCACAACATCTTCCACCAATAAGCTTGACTTATTTTTTTACTTTACTTTACTTTTTGGGATGCATGGACAGAGGTGCACAATAACCGAAGCCTAGGAGATCAGCAATCATCAATTTCTCGAGATGCCTCAAACCCTTGATGCGCATACCATGACCCATTAGGAATATCGCTCAATCTGACTTTGGCATGACACAAACACCCTGCTATGTGAATGGTACGGAGTTACTCATCATCATGATTGACTTCCCCAAACCTATTTGTTTCTTCCTAACAATTTCAGCCAAGATCTCAACTTCACTTTCACTTGCTTTTCTTTGCTTGCTTCTAAATTCCCGGATAGGTAAGGGAGGCAAATATGTATATGAGGGGCTAAAGTATGATCAAGACGAAGAAGAGAAGATAATGAATTTCCTTAATCATCCTAGGAAGAATGTGATAGAACTCATCATGTGGTGTCAACCTTCAAATCCAACATAATTTTGATAAAAACAAACTGTTAAACATGCCAAAATTTCAAACAAAGCATTTTGCAACTTAAACATATCATAAAACCTTTTGAGCATATAAAGATTTCAAAATCAAACTGCAAGCAGAATCATCATTGAGGTCATATCCAGAGAAGAAGCACAAAACGTTTCGAAAACTCTCAGCCATGAACATCCCGGTCGAGGTCATAAAAAAAATTTCAAACTTGTTTTTGACGTTTTTCTCAAACAAAAAGCTGTATGTATGCATGTAATGGCAGATCAACATATAAAGCCAAGTAAAACAAAATAACATCATAATATCCAATAGAGTCATACAAACCATACAAGCATCGAAGCAAATAAGTCAAGTAATACATCCACAATACCCCATACATGGAACACATTGTCCCAATGGGTCAAATAAAAGTCTAGAAAGAAAACTCACCGGACCTAGCTGAACTTCATAATAAATAAAGAAAGAAAATCCATGCAGCTCTAATCCTCGTCAGCTGGTGGCGGTGGTGAATGTGGAATGTAGGGGTGCTGGGATGGATCAAAGGGATAGCCCATCATCTGCTGAAACTGAATCTCCATCATGCGACGTTGGTAATGCTGACTCTCCCCTATCTGATGCATCCATCCATCAGTGTATCTACGGTCATCATCAAAGAGCTACGACATATCTACCGTCATAGCTGCATAAGAATCAATCATCTGCTCAGTCAGCTCATCAATCCGTCGGTGGGCCTCGGGATCTCTGCATCTGCAGGATCTGTGCTGAGGTGGTGGTGGTGGTGGTGTTGTCTCCTCCTCTGTCGCCTCATCGTCCAGATGAACAACAAGAACACTAGGTCCACCGGTATCAGTACGGGTCTCCATAGCAGCTCCTCCATCAAACTCCTCCTCCTCATCAGCAGCAGCATCTCTAGCATCCTGCATGTAAGGAAACCAAAAGACGGAGAACTTTGACGACCATAAAATGCCTTGTGGAGCCGTCGTCTCCCATGGCATAGCGACGTAGGGCGTGCTGAGACCACGAGGGACGAGGATACGCCTTGTGATCATCTCTTATAATCCCAGCGGCTTCGCAGCCGCAACTAGTGTAGACGCAAAAAGATCCAGACCCATAGCAGAAGCAATGTGGGTCACGAAGCCTCCACAACAGATGTCTCCCTTCGACTTGCCCTTTATCTTGTGTCAGTCCTTAGCTAGCATACCGGAAAATCAGGAACTCCCCCTGTCACCATACAAAACATACTTAAAAGCTCCCCCTGTCGGACCTTCTTGAACATCTCAGTACGCTCCAGAAGATTCTCGTTGAATATCATGTGAGCTAGGCGGAAGGCTAAATGGAATATGATGCGCTCCCGGGAATCTCTGGGTCTCCACCTATCACTGTGCTCAACAATGTGGTTTATCTCGCCGTAGAAATCTCAAGCTACAGCTCGGGAAGGAAAGTCAGTAAATGTGGGATAGGAAAGACAAAGATCTCTCTGAACTGATCCATGGGCACGATGTAGTTCCGGTTCAGCAACCGGTACTTGATGCTGCTGCGCTCTGGCACGTGAATGACAGAACTCACGAACTCCATAGTCGGCTCTAAGTAAGCCGGCGCTCTAACCTCCATGACATCCTCCAGTCCTACCATGGATATCATCTTCCTCAAGTCCTCCGCCACGTGGAGGCACTCGAAGGCAGCAACGTCCAGAAAATGCGGGGCAACGATGGGACGCCCGCAAATACGATCAAAGTCAGCCTATTGACGCTCATGGATCACCGGAATCCTACGCTGAGATGCAGAAGAAGGAGAGGAACTACTAGGTCTATCTCTCAAGACTAGCTGGCGATCAGATCTGCTACTTTTTTTCTAACAAATCACCTTGGTTGCCTGAAGAACACCTCGGCCGAGACACAACCGACTGGACCGAGGCAAGGGCTGTTCTATCGCAACTCTCAAATTTGTAAGTTATTTTCCCCCAAATCACAACCAAATGCTTCCTAAGGGGTACTTATATCTTTTTCAACAAGAGACAGTGGCAACCAAAGCCAGATCTGTGCTAAATCAGTGGAAGAAGAGTTAGGGTTTTTGAATGAAATACCCAGATTTTGCAGAATTAGAGTGTTTTCCTTGCTGATTGATGCTTGGAAATCTATCCTCTTGCTTTCCGGTGTAATCGAACCGAAAATCGCAAGAAACGAGCAAGAATCGATGATTTGAGGAGTAGGGTACGCCGCGGTAAAGGCTTGTTGTGGGAGGGAAAAATGGAGAGAGAGAAAACCTTCTCGCCTTTTATACCCTTCTCAGATTTAGACTTCACATCGGTCGAGGTGGTCCCGACCGGACCGAGGTTTCTGACTAGATGTCAGACCTAGTCGCCTCAGTTGCTCTTCGAACATTTCGGTCGAGGTGCTGTGACAACAACCGAGATGTGTCTTAATCAAACTCCGTCTTCTCAATTTCTCGAACTTCTATCCTTCCGGTGTAGCTTCTGAGCTGTAATCCTTCCTTAGAAAGTACCCGATTTCTGTCTAGAGGAGGCCAAAAACAAAGCAATGTAAACCATCTAAAACTAAGCTAGAAAAAGGGAAAAGAAAGCAATACCTTGGGTTGCCTCCCAAGTAGCGCTTGATTTAAGGTCGCTAGCTGGACCGTACATCATCCCTAAAATGTTGGAAGGTCTCCTCACCCCATACTTCACCTTCATCATCGGGTGAGATAAAGAAGTCTATCCAATGTTCCAACAAATGCAAGTGCTCCTCGGGGAATGAATCATCTATGGGTAGGTCATCCTTCTTGAACGAGGAGGGAGGTAGCCGGTTGAGGTGATCCGCAACAAAATTCTCGGATCCCTTCTTATCGCGAATCTTTAGGTCAAACTCTTGGAGCAAGAGAATCCAACGAATAGGAAGCGGCTTCACATCTTTCTTAGCGAGCAAGTAACGGATGGTTGTGTGGTCAGTGTAAACAATAGCTTTCGCACCCAGTAACTAAGAGCGAAACTTCTCAAAAGCATATACAACCGCCAAGAGCTCCTTTTCGGTGGTGGCGTAGTTCAGTTGAGCTTCATCTAGCGTCTTACTAGCATCGTAAATGACGTTGGTCCGGCCATCCTTATTTTGTCCAAGTACCGCTCCTACAACCACATCACTAGCGTCACACATGATCTCAAAGGGCAAGGTCCAATCGGGAGGTTGAATGATCGGAGCGGTAATCAATGCATCCTTTATCCTGTAAAATCCATCGAGACATTCCTGCGAAAACTCAAAAACAACATCCTTATTCAAAAGATTAGTGAGTGGTTTAAAGATTTTTGAGAAATCCTTGATGAACCTCCTGTAGAAACCTTCATGCCCGAGAAAACTCCGCACACCCTTAACAGAACAAGGGGGATGATGTTTCTCAATAGTCTCGATCTTAGCTCGATCGACCTTAATACCTCGGTTGGAACAAGGTGTCCTAGAACAATTCCTTCGCTAACCATAAAGTGACACTTCTCCCAATTCAGAACAAGATTAGTGTCTTCACAACGTTGTAACACTAGAGAAAGGTTAGCCAAACAATTATCAAAAGAGGAACCATATACCGAAAAGTCATCCATGAATACCTCCATGATCTCCTCAATGTACTTGGAAAAGATAGCCATTATACAACGCTGGAAGGTAGCGGGTGCGTTACACAATCCGAATGGCATCCTCCTATAAGCGAATGTTCCCCATGGACAAGTAAAAGTGGTCTTCTCTTGATTATCCAGATGGATAGGAATCTAAAATAAGCCACTATAACCATCTAGATAGCAAAAATGGGAGTGTTGAGCTAACCGTTCAAGCATTTGATCGATGAAGGGAAGCGTGAAGTGGTCCTCCTGAGTGGCCACGTTCAGCTTCCTATAATCGATATACATCATCCATTCCGTAACGGTCCTAGTTGGAATCAACTCGTTGTTCTTATTTATCACAACGGTCATCCCTCCTTTCTTTGGGACTACAGCACCGGGCTCACCCACTTGCTATCCGATATGGGAAATATGATACCTGCATCCAATAACTTAAGAATTTCCTTCTCCACAACCTCTTTCATGATCGGATTTAACCGTCTTTGAGGTTCCCGTGAAGTCTTATGATCGTCTTCCGTTAGTATCTTATGCATACAAAAAGAAGGCTTAATACCAAAAAGATCATCAATAATATAACCTAAAGCCTTTCGATGTTTCGGTTACGCTAAGATTGTGTAGCACAAAAGTCTTAAATTTATAACTCGATATATTTTCCTAAATTCTAGCGAACCCACAGTGTATGAGTCGTTTTGTAGCAAGGATAGTATTCTGAGGTCAAACACAAAGACTAAGGTGAAATCGAATCAAATAAATGATTATGGATAGTGCAAATGTAGTCTAAGAAGAGAGAAAGGAATAAAGAAATGAAAATCATAATGTTTTTGGGAAGGAATGTTTCTCAAATGGGATCAATCACCGGGTATGTCTCATGATCCACTAATCTCGCAACTAAGGTCCTATCACCGGGTAAGTTTCTAGGCGCATAAGGTTGGGAAATCTACACAAACCGAATTGCTATCTAGGGGTCTAACCTCTCCTTACCGGGTAAGTCTCCGGAAGGCAAGTCCTAAACATCAATCCTAGCACATTCAGTCCAATAGCGGCTTGTGAAGCTCACTACTACCTATAGTTCATCATCTTTGGTACCTAAGATCAAGAATCACCTAGTAGGTCTCTCCTCTCACTTAGTTTGCTAGGATTAGGTCACCCTAGGCTAGATTAAGCTTAACAAACACTAGGATTTCAACAATCTAACATCCTAACATTCAGATTCATCAATACAAGCACAACAGAGAAAATCACGGGTTGTTCATACTAAACCACGACCGTGGTTCTTGAGGAACTGACCGTGATTTCTATCGGGAGTTAGGTTCGAGCAGGCAAATCATCCAAGGATACATTTAAGCCTATTGTATCATAGTCCAAGCCATAACCATTATTCCATTACCCTAGAATCACAACTACTTATCCAACAACATGCATTTCAACATTCAAACTCAACAAGCAAACATTCATGGCTTCCATTGCAAGAAAATGAAATGAAAGAGAAGAGAAACAAGTAAACACAAGTAAACCAAGCTGAATATATGTTTAAGAAAGACTTACAACCCTTCAAAAGAAGGTCCAAATAGTTCCTTACATATCCTTGCAAACGTCTTCTACAAATTCACTCCAAAAATCCCTCAAAAACTCTAAAAACTCTAAGCCTAGTGTTGTTGTTCTTCTTCCCCAAATGAGAGTGTTTTCTTCCCTCTCCAAGAGTAGCCTCAAATGGAATGATGTGTAATGAGAGAGTATGGGACCACTTATATCCTCCATCAAGGGCAAGAGTCGGTTATGGAGATCGTGGGACAGCTGTCACAACTGTCCAGAGAGAACCACAGCCAAAACCACGGGCGTGGAAATGGCCTCTGGGCCGTCGTTTTGGTGTTCAACTTCCTTTGGATCGTTAAGCCACGAGTAGGTGCAAGGCATGCACCAACAAGGTCCTATGTGTTCTCCTTAGCTCCTAGCTCGCTTCTTAATGAGTCTGGAAGTGTGTCATCACGAGGAATGATCCTCGAATGTATCGATTAAGCTCCAAAAGTTCCCCAAAATACCTAAAAAACCGACAATACTTCGTGTAGATGTCTATCTCGACAATATGCATGAATTAAACGTAAACGTCATGAACTAATGCCAAACCATGCATGAATAACGGGAAAAACTATTTAAATGAATGCCTAAACTAACGTCATAAGTCTTGTTATCAGTTACCTCAGAACATGCATCAGTTTATACAATTCAATTTCAGAAAGGGAAGCACTAACGATAATGGGATAAGTAGAATCCGGACCAAGGAAAGCATACCTCAAGTGACTAGGAAGTGGTTTAAGCTCCACGATTAGGGGTGCTTTCTGAGGTGGATCTGCGACTTCTCCTTCCAGTGAAGTAGACTTAGATCGAAGAACTAGACTTTCAGAAGTCTTAGTTGACATCATCTCGCTTGTGACCTCGGTCGAGCCCAATGTGGGTGACCCAAATGTTCTTCATATAAGAACACCTCGCTTGGTCCAGAAAGTGCCTCGGTCGAGGTACTGGAACTGGGACCGAAACCTAAATTTCTTTTCTTCTCCTAAATTAGTTTCTCAATCTTAGCTCCTGGATCTGCTTCCAATGCTTTTAAGCTCCGTATATCTGCATCACAAGAGACGTCTATACCTTCCTCCATCAAACTAAAACTAAGAACTCTTTCAAGAGGGTCATTAATAAGGATAGAGCTCACCAATTCTCTTGATTCTTCTACATCATTGATGTTAAATATGTCGTCTTCCAGCGGCTCTCTTTTCATTGTAGCAAGCAATGCAAACTCCACATGATCGCCACCAATTTTGAATTTCAACTTGGCATTCTTACAATTCACATTGTAACCCGAAGTTGCTAGAAATGGTCTCCCGAGAATGATAGGAACGGGATAATCTGCGGGAATGTCAAGTACAACAAAGCCTATAGGTATATAAAAATTACCTAACTTGACGAGAACGTCTTCCAAAATGCCTACGGGATGGGTATGGAGCGATCCGCCATGTATAGCTTCATATTCACCAGCTTGGGCTCTCCAAGTCCGACTTTCTCACATAGCTCCAGCGGGATGATACTCACGCTGGCTCCTAGATCACACAACGCCTCATAAGTTACATCCCCAACTCGAATGAGAATGCAAAATGAACCGGGATCTCTAAATTTGGGTGGCATCTTCTCCTTCATGATTTGAATGAGCTCCGAAGACTTAGATGTCATCCTTACTTCTCCAAAATCATACAACTTCCTCTTTCTTGATAGAATCTCTTTCAGAAATTTCCCATAGGCGGGCATCCTTAGAATGGCATCAAGGAAATGGATGTTAATGTGTAGTTTATTCATTAGGTCTAGAAACTTACCAAGATGCTTGTCTATATGTGCCCTCGCCCTTGACTGAGGGAATGGAAATGGTGGTTTATAAGCAGGAGGTGGAACATAAACCTCAGATTTATCTTTCGCTTTTTGGGGCTCCACCTCGGCTGGCACTATAACACCCCGAATCCGCAGGACTTGGAGTGCCACATTGGGCTAGGATCTCACCATGGATCCTGACCCTAGCCTGACAACAAGTTCACCGGACCTTACAACATGGCACTGACAGATATAAAAACAAATACATAAAACTGTACAACCCAAAAGGTAAGACAACATAGCCGAGTAAGAAACATAGCACCCTCACATAGGCGGTAACAAAAGACCATTCTCACGCAGGAGGGAAAGATAACAAACCCAAAAGCCCACACAACCTACGTACGAGACGTCCTCGGCCTGCCACTTTTCTAGATCACCCAACAGCATGCCTATCTTGTGGGGCATCTACAACATGGTAATAAACCATTAGCTATCCATACACATATATAGAGTAATGCATAAGCACAATCACAAGTAAGGGAAGATAAACACATCAGCATGCTTCCACTCATTTACCCATTTTAACATCTTAATATAATGGTCATTCACTCCAAACGTATGTATATAATATATATGAAACTATGTGACACAAGGACCGATACATCCTCGCCTCTGAGCCTGCTAGCCAGCCGTACTAGTATCGGTCACACAATCGTGTAGCCTGTGGGAGTGGATTGCGCCCTTCTTGTAAACCGGTCTGGCCTGACCCAAGAAAACCTCCCAAACTCCACGGCGGGATGAAAGGGAAAGGTTATCACAGCCACGCATACGGGGTAATTAATAAAACGTAGGTCGGTATATACGACATCAAATGCTATCATAGCAAACATACAAAGCACACACCACTCATGCAAACACCCAATATAAGGATGACAGCTAAGTAAGTCCTACAAACTTACCTCAACCTCGATCACAACTCAACCACGATCACCTCTACACTGGAGGGACAACACAACCTATAAACAAGGCATAAGGAGATATATCAAACTCCTAGCAACATAAGGGTCACACCTAGACCCAAAGGGATCAAAAGGATCAACCTCAACCTCACTCACAACCTAAAGAACCTCAAAAGCCATACAAGGCATAAACCGATCATAACCTCAACTAAACTCAACCTCACACATCTATCATGATCCTAAGCACTCACACTGGGAAAGGAGGGAACAAAGGTACCCTAAGGAAGGCCTAAAAGCAACACACCTGCAGAACCAAGGGATATACCAAGCTGGTGCAGGTGGGCGCAGGGGCAGCTCACTAGTGGCGCAGGGGCGGTACACTGGCCGGCGCAGGGGCGGCTGTAAAGTGGCGCAGGGGCGGCTGGTGTGGAGAAGACACCACCTCAGCTCTTTCTTCACTTCTTCCTTCGATTTTCTACCCTTCTTCACTCCAACATCAACATATATACAAAACATACACATAACTATATATCAACATAAGCCAAACTTGGCTAAAACAAGATCCAATCCTAAGTAGTCTATGCTAGACTAAGGAAAGGAAGGAAAAAGAGACAAGAAGTTGCAAAGATGAAGAAGAAGGGGATGAAAGCCATGAATGCTTACCAAGCTGAAGATCCAGAAGCTCACAAACCCACCAAACGTCTTCAAGCTGGCTCACAAGGCTCAGGAACCATAAACATCATCAAAGCCAAGAAAAAACTCATTATCTCACACACAAACTCAAAGAAGATCAAGCAAAGTGATCCAAGGAGAAGAGAGAAGAAGATGTGCGTAAGGAGAGAGAGAGAAGTCTGAGAAAGGTAAACCCTCATCAAGGTTAAGGGATGAAGATATATATACAGAGGTAAAAGGTAAAGCATGGGTCAAAGAAGTCAAAGAAGACGGTTGCAGCACACAGAGCCGCGGGGGAGGATTCTGTGAGGCGCAGGCGGTCCAGGCTAGGCGCAGGGGCGCCCTCTAGGTCACGCAGGGGCGGCTCAGGCATAATCCTTGCCCTCTGCACACTCTCTCAGCAACTAGGCTCTTACATCTCACCCCCCCCAAAAAATAAGTTTCGTCCCAAAACTTGCAAGATCCCAAAGCCTCTCAGACCCATAAGCCTAGGTATAACTCACTCTTTCTATAGGAGGAATCACATCTCCGCTCAGAAGGTCAAACCTATAACAGATCTATAACCATAAACATCAACATGGAGGAATCATCAACTCCAGATAACAGGGCCATAACGCTACCCAAAGGCATAGAGGAATCACATCTCTCGCTATAACACAACACAGGGCATAGAGGAAGCACATCTCTAGCCGAAACATAACACAGGCATAGAGGAAATACGTCTCTGCCAATCCATAAATATACATCGCATGGAGAAATCACATCTCCACTAAACCTATGTCCATTAAAGTAGCATGGAGGGAAGAACCATCTCCAGCTGAATCCTAATCAACTCAGATAGCATGGAGGAAAGAACCGTCTCTAACTATAAACATAAGTCATACTCAAATAGCATGGAGGGAAAAATCATCAACAGCTATAATATACATCATTCTAGTATAGTAGGATCGCACAAGATCATAAGGCATAACATCACTAGCATGAAATAAACACATCAAGGCATGAAAACACATAAGCACATAATCACCTACTCACCAAGATAGCACAAAGATCTACTCATCGACCCTATATGCATCCATCTCGGCATAAAACTCTGGATAGTTCCTCTAGATACTATCCTCAGTCTCCCATGTAGCCTCCTCAGGTCAACGTCTCGACCATTGTATCCTCATCAGTGATGTCCTTCAAACGCAGGCGTCTCACACCTCGCTCTATGACTACAATAGGATGCTCAGCAAAGGTGTGGTCCGGCTCTACCACCAAATCATCATAACTCACGATGTGCCTTGGATCTAGTATGTACTCTCTCAGCCAAGACACATGGAACATAGGGTGAACACCCTCTAATCTTGGAGGCAAAGCTAATCCATAGGCTGCCCTCCCAACTCTGTCCAGTATCTCAAAAGGACCGACATATAGGGGACTCAACTTCCCCTTTATGCCAAAATGTCTGACGCCACGCGTCGGGGATACTCTCAACCAGACATGAGCTCCTACACTGAACTCTAGAAGCCAATGCCTCTTGTTTGCATATGAATTATGGCGACTTTGTGTAGCCAGCATCCTCTCTCTAATCAGCGCTACTCGAGCCATATCATCCTGAATTTGCTATGGTGCTATCCCACTGATACTGCTAGGCTCATCCCAATATAAAGGTGTACGGCGCCTACGTCCATACATTGCCTCATAAGGAGCCATCCCAATAGATGCATGTCAGCTGTTGTTGAATGAGAACTCAACAAGTGGGAGGTAATCAGACCATCCCTGTCCCCAACCCAACACACAAGCTCGCAACATATCCTCCAAAGTCTGGATGATCCTCTCTGACTGTTCGTTTGTCTAGGGGTGAAACGCAGTCGTGAAGTGTAGACTCGTCCCCAAAGCAGTCTGAATTTGCTGCCAAAACCTCGAGGTGAATCGTCCATCTCGATCAGAGAAGATCGTCATCGGTACACCATGGAGCCTCATTATCTGTCTAGTGTACTCCTCAGCCAACCTACTCACTGGCCACGTCTCTTTGATAGGGATGAAACGTGCCGTCTTCGTCAGTCTATCAATAACAACCCAGATGGCATCAAAACTCCTACTGGGTCTCAAACCAGTCACAAAATCCATGGAGACATCCTCCCACTTCCATTGTGGCACTGACAGTGGATGGAGCTCACCTCCAGGTCTGCAATGCTCTATCTTGACCTGCTGATAGGTCGCACACTGAGCCACAAATCTGGCTACATTGGGCTTCAGCCCTCCCTACCAATATGAACGTCTCACAACATGGACATCTTACTCGTACCTGGATGTACAGAGTAAGGTGTACAGTGAGCCTCATGTAAGATCCTCTGTCTCAACTCTGTATCAGCAGGAACACAAATGCGATCATGTCGCCTCATCACTCCATCAACTCCAATGGAAAATTGTGGTGCCTCTCCACGAGACATCCTCTCTCTGATCCTCATCATGGTCGGGCAGGTCCCCTGCTTCTGTTGGATCTCATCCAACAGACTAGGTAAAACCTCTAAAGCATACAACTAGGCATCCTCATCAGGAAATTGGATGTCCATCTCTAGCCAAACTAGATCCCTTTGAAGCTGAGGTTGTACAATCAATCTCATAATCGCCTTCTCTCGAGGCATCTTCCTGCTCAAGGCGTGAGCAACCACGTTCGCCTTTCCTGGATGATACAAAATCTCAAGGTCAAAGTCCTTGATCAACTAAAGTCATCGACGCTGGCGGTTGTTCAACTCCCGCTACGAGAAAATATACTTCAGACTCTTATGGTCTGTGAAGATCTGACATGTAGCACCACACAGGTAATGTCTCCACATCTTCAAAGCATGAACTACCGTTGCCAACTCCAGATCATGAGTCGGGTAGTTCTCCTCATACGTCTTTAGCTGTCTAGACGCATAAGCAATCACTCTCCCTCTCTGCATCAACACACATCCCAAGCCTAGCTAGGATGCATCATTGTAGACCACAAAATCATCTGAACCCTCTGGTTGTGCCAGGAGAGGAGCAGAAGTCAAACACCTCTTCAACTCCTCAAAGCTCCGAGCACACTGGTCAGTCCACGCGAACCGGGTAGTCTTCCTCGGAAGACTAGTCAGTGGACATGTAATCACAAAAAATCCCTCCACAAAGCATCTGTAGTAACCGGCTAGGCCAAGAAAGCTACGCACTTCCTTGATGTTCGTCGGTGTCGTCCATGCAGCAACATACTCGATCTTCACCGGGTCAACCATAACCCCATCGGCGGAGACGATGTGTCCAAGGAAAGCAACCTCAGACATCCAGAACTCACACTTAGAGAGCTTAGCATACAGCTCTCTATCCCTCAAAATATGCAAAACCGTCCTCAGATGACCGGCATGCTCCTCTCTACTGCGAGAGTATACCAAAATATCATCAATAAAGACCACCACAAACTGATCAAGGAAGTCGATGAATATACTATTCATCAACTCCATAAAGACTGATGGGGCTTCGTCAACCCAAATGGCATCACTACAAACTCATAGTGTCCATAACGGGTATGAAATGCCGTCTTGTGTACGTCCTGCTCTCTCACTCTCAACTAGTGATATCCAGAGCGCAAATCAATCCGGGAGAAAACTGTAGCTCCCTGAAGCTGATCAAGTAGATCATCAATACGAGGCAATGGATACTTGTTCTTGATGGTCACCTTGTTCAGCTCTCTGTAATCTATGCATAACCTCAAAGATCCGTCCTTCTTCCGCACGAACAGGACAGGTGCACCCCATGGTGAAACGCTAGTGCGTATGAAGCCCTTCTCACCCAACTCCTCGAGTTGCTTCTTCAACTCCAACATCTCGACAGATGCCATATGGTATCGGGCCTTCGAGATAAGTCGCGTGCCAGGCTCTAACTCTATGTTGAAGTCCACACTCCGTTGAGGCGGCAAACTCGACGGCTCAGCAAACACATTTGTAAACTCGTAGACCACTGGAATATCCCCCAGAGCTAGACTCTCTCCATCCTTCATGGCGTAGCACCAAAAGGCATCACAACCCTGTGCAATTAATCTAGCTGCTCGTACGGCACTAATAACCGAACATGTCTTCCCAAGGTCCCAACCCCGGAAGACCTCAATCTGACTAACCTCGGTAGAGACTATAACAATCCGTCTACCAACATCCAAAACTGCATGGTGTCTATGCATCCAGTCCATGCCTAATATGAATTCTTCATGCATCAATGGCATGACTAAGAAGTCAACAAGTAAAACACGGGTCCCTAAACGAAGGGGACAACTACGTATCTCACGGGTACCTTTGACCCGACTACCATCAAGTAGCCTTATAGTAAAGGGTATCCCCTCTATGGTAGCTAAACTCAGACGCTCAACACAAGTATCAGAAATAAATGAATACGTAGCACCAGTATCAAACAAAACTCTAACAGGTAAACCATGAAGCAAAATGGTACCTGTAGCAGCCGGTGCAAGTGGATCCTCTGCACTCCTCAACTCAAAAGTTCGCCCTCCGGATCCTCTAGCATCACTGGTGTCAACATCTCTACCTCTACCTCTATCTCTACTCGGTCCTGGAGCAGAACCCTGAGTAGATGGACGCTCTGGGACTCTCTGTTGCCCCTGTGTCTGTTGCTGAGGTGTCCTCTGACCACCTCCTACTACACTGGTAGGTGAAGAACCCTGCTGAGATGCTACTCCACCCTTCCTACAGAAGGCATCTCGATGTCCCTGTCTTCCACAGGTAAAACAAGTCACAACTGGTGTAGGACAAGCTGGCCTCAAATGACCAAGGTCACCACAGTTGTAACACTGACGTCCCTTATCTACAGTCTGTGTAGACGAGGGGTAACTTGTTACGCTAAGAATGTGATGCACGCAAAAGTCTTAAATTTATAACTCGATATATTTCTCCTAACTACTAGCAAACCCGCAGTGTACGGGTTGTTTTGTAGTAGGGATAGTATTCTAAGATTGAACACAAAGACTGAGGTGAAATTGAGTCAATTAGTGACTAATGATAGTGTTGATCTAGGCTAAGAAAAGAGAAAGAAACAAATAAATGAAAATCTCAATATTTTTGGGTTTGGTTTTGTGTGGTGATCAATCAAGAATCACAACGATATAAGAATGCAAAACAAACTAACAATCTAGCAAATAAACACAAACAAGCAAGACAAACACGAGATATGAGATTCAAAGAGAGAAAAGCGGATTCTAGTGGTTGGAAATTCCGGTTATGGCATAGGACTCAAGCTTCTAATCAACCTTGGATAAACTATAGTATGTTGGGAAGGAATGTTTCTCAAATGGGGTCAATTACCGGGTAGGTCTCATGATCCACTAATCTCGCACCTAAGGTCCTATCACCGGGTATGTCTCTAGGAGCCTAAGGAAGGGATATCTACTCAAACCGGATGGTTATCTAGGGATCCAACCTCTCCTTACCGGGTAAGTCTCGGGAAGGCAAGTCCTAAACACCTATCCTAGCACATTCAGTCCAATAGCGGCTTGTGAGGCTCACTACTACCTAGAGTTCGTCATCTTCGGTATCTAAGAGCAAGAATCACCGGGTAGGTCTCTTCTAACACTTAGTTACTAACACTAGGTTACCCTAGGATAGATTTAGCTCAACAAACACTAGGATTTCAACAATCTAACATTCTAGCACTTAGATTCATCAAATCAAACGAGTTAGTCAGAATTACGGGTTGTTCATCCCTTTCCACGGCCGTGGAGTGGCAAGAACGAACCGTGGTTTCCAACAGTAGCTCGGTTCAAGCAAACGAATCATCCTAAGGTACATCTAAGTCCAATCTATCATAGTCCAAGCCATAACCATCATTTCCTTACCCTAGAATCACATCTATCTAGCCAACAACATGCATTTCAACAATCAAACTCAACAAGCATACATTCATGGCTTCCATAGCAAGCATATGAAATGAAATAGAGATGAACAAGTAGAACAAAGGAAATCAAGTTGAATGTATGATAAGAAAGACTTACAACCCTTCAAAAGAAGGTTCAATCTCGTTCCTTACAAAACCGAGCAAATCGTCTTCACAAAACTCACTCAAAATCACTTAAAACTATAAAAAAAAACTAAGAAATGGGGTGTTCTTCTCTTCTTCTCCAATGGAATCCTTTCTTCTCCTCCAAGAGTAGCTCCAATCCAATCTTCCAATGAGAGAATATGTGTTGTTGAGAGTGTGGGAGAGAATGGAGTGATGGGTCTGTCATAACAACCTGCAGGACCACCTTATATCCTCAACAAATTGCAAGAGTCGGTCATGAAGATCGTGGGACACTTATCACAGCTGTCTGGCCAAAACCACGGCCCATTTCCACGCCCGTGGAAGTCCTAGTGGCCGTGGTTTTGGTGTCTCAGCTTGTTTTGGATCATTAAGTCACGATTTGGTGCATGGCATGCACCAACAAGGTCCCATGTGTCCTCCTTAGCTCCTAACTTGCTTCCCAATGAGTTTGTAGGTGTGTTATCTCGAGGAATGGTATTCAAAATGTATCGATTAAGCTCCTAAATCTCCCAAAATACCTACAAAGCATGCAAAAGTCCGTGTAGATGTCTATCTCGACAAAATACATGAATTGAGTGCAAATCGTAACGAACTAGTGCAAACCATGCATGAATGAGCGGAAAAACTATCTAAATGAGTGCCTAAACCTAAGTCATAAATCGTGTTATCATAACTCTGACGCCTCTGGTCTCGTCTAGACCCAGATGCTCCTCCAACTCCATTGGTCTGCCCAGTGTGCTGCCTCTTCTCAGACCGTCCCGTCTGAGAAGCTCTCCTCTGACTGGCTCGCTCCCTCTCAAAAGCAGAAGCCCGGTCCTGGTAATAAGCTAGTGACTAGAGGTATTTCTTTGGTCGTCTATACCCATTCAAAAGTAAATCCCGACTTAGCACTAATGACAAGTATAGTGGTTAAGTAAGGGTCGAACCCAAGAAAGTTAAGGTGTTTTAGATGCAATTATCGATTATAGTAACAAGTAACAAAGGGGGGGGGTTTGGTTGAATTGATGCACACAAAAACATGTGAAAATGATTAATGCGACAAGTAAGACAAATGATGGATGAATCTACACTAGGTTGATTCTAAGCATGCAATTGCTACTTTGGTGAGTTCCTTTTACATGTTTTTAAGTAATCTCCCGTCTCGATCATATATATGTGTTGAACCGACCGGCATCAACACAATTTAGCAGGTTAGTGTTCCGTAAAACTATAAGAACAAACAACAAGTTAGGTTTCAAACAAAGACTAAGGGATATAAAGAGAAGATTAAAACCGTTAAACTTATCTTTATATTTGTGTTCCGTTTCTTTAAATAATTACAACCCGTTATTACTTAAAGTTGCTACTAGATTAAAGATCCGAACCCGGAACCGATTAATCCTAGCTAATCGCATGCACTTTAGAACCTAAGGTGATCAATCTCGAGCAATAGTAAACATGCAATTAGACAATGGAGATCAAGGAAACACAAAGCATTACTGAATAAAAACTTATATTAAAAAGAACTTACAACCAAAGTAACAACGCAGCTTCAAACCAACCCAATGTAGCAAGGGAGTTAGAAACTCATTACAAAGGTAGCAAGATAATCTAAGTGGATAATTTATTGGATAACAAGATGGATCTCTCTGGCAATCAACCAAGGACTATTTATACTACAAAAGACACTAAATGGGAGTAAATGGCCGGCCTAAAACAACCACCTTTAATGCCATAAAGGTGGTGTAAATAGCCGGAGTAAAGCTTCTAACGTTAAATCGCAGGGGCGGCCTTCAGTTCCGCAGGGGCTGTGAAGGCAAAAACACTTGATCTTCTTCATGGCCGCAGGGGTGGCTAGGCAATTCCGCTGGGGCGGATCTTCAGTGCTCTTCAAACGTCTGACCCTTCGACTTCTTGACGTTTCTAATGCCAAGCCGCCGGGGCGTCCCAATGTCAACGCAGGGGCGGTGACATAGCCTCTTCGTCTTCCGGCTCCCAGGTTGAGGCGCAGGCAGGGGCGCAGTGGAAGGCGCAAGGGAGCTGGTCTTCGTTTCTTCAAGGCAAGTCACCGCAGGGGCGCCAAGGAGTGGCGCAGGGGCGGTGACACACTTCATGGCCGGCGCTGGCGAAGGCACTGGGGGCGCTCCGGTGTAAGGCGTCACCCCTAGGGGCGGTGACAAGGCTCGGCTGGGGCGGTGAGGCAACAAAAGCTTTTCTTCGTGAACGATCTTCACTCCTAAGTGCTTATAACTCCTATCTTAGATTCTTTTAGTCTTCTTCTTCTGGACCAAGGAGTTAGTAGTATAAACCGACATAAATGCAATAAAAAGACTCTAAAAACTATCCTAAATGATAGTGATTTCATCACCTATCAAACTCCCCCATACTTAGACCTTTTACTCGTCCCGAGTAAAACAAATGACAACAACTAGACTCAAAGGCCTTAGGAAGCATGGGTAAGCAAGAGAGATAATGAAAACAAGAGAAAAGCTAGAAAAGAAAGAAGGAAAAGAGAGGAAATGTGAGAAAAAGGGAGAAACTACCATCCTTATTGCTCCAAGAGTGGCCTACCCGGACAACCTCCTTATGACTCCCCTTCTTATGTCGCCAAACGCTGGAAGGGAAACCTACACTCGGTGTCGCTCATTTTACCAAGGCGCCCTTTCGGGTTTTCACCTTGTCACTCTTCTTCTTTTGATGATCTCATTTTAACTCACATACCTCAAGTCCAATTTTGCACCAACCTCAGGTTGGTCGGACTACCTTCTTTTTGCCTAAACCGCCCTTTCTGGTTTTCGGTTTATCCAAGGATTTACATGCCTTTTTTTTCATTTTCATTTTCTCTTTTTTATTTTTTTTTTGTGAATTTCAATCTGAATTCAATTTTCAAAACAACTTAAAACAAAACAACTCAAAAACTCAAATGACTGTACAAGCAATGATAATGTCCCTCCCTCATACTTGAAGTATACTTTGTCCTCAAAGTGGACATGAGGAAAAGATAAATGTGGGAGAAAGGAAGAGAAATGTACCCCTCAGTGGGATGGTCCGGATGGACCACCTAGACCCTCCTCCAGTGGGTAAGGAAAATGGCGGAAGAAGTCCTCCTGCCGGCGGTAGATATCATCTATGCGGTCCTGCTGAGCTGTCATCCGACGACCAATAGAGGTCTCAAAGTTTGCTTGCCAAGCCTGCTGCTGATCCTCCATCTGCTGTTGCTGGGCCACCTGTCAAGCCTCCTGCCGCTGGTCGAAATGGGAGGTCATGGAGGTGGCAAAGCTAGTCTGCCAGCTCTGCTGCTGCTCCAGCATAGTCCGTTGGTAATCAGACTGCCATGTCCGGTGTTGGGTCGTCATAGCCGCAATCTGAGCCTGAAGGATCGCAAGGGTTGGATCCTCCTCTAGTGTCGTAGTGGGCATCTCCTCATCATCTGGGATGGGCAGGTGCTCCTCTTGATGAGCCCGGCTGAAGCTAGCGGCATGCCTCTCCATAATGACCACTAGTGGCCTTCTCGGCACGAAGGGGTCTGCCGGAATATAGAGCTCGGAGAGCTCATCTCCTAGTAGTAGACGCCGAGGGAGATAGGTAAGGTGGCTCCCATCTGAAAGGGAGATCCAAAATAGGTTCTCCCCGTCCCACAGGAGGAGCTTGCATCTCCTGAGCATCCCCTCAGTGTAAAGAGGAGCCTTCAGCCCATCCTCTAGCTCGGACAGGTCCATCACCTGTGAGGCAATCAAGGAGATCACCCCACCGCCGATAATGTCCCTCGGCATGTCCCTCCTAATCCGCTTCAAAGCGGCAAGTAAAAGGGACGGCCAATCCATCACCTTCTCGCTTTGTGGAAGGCAGGAGTAGAGCAGTGGGAGGTCCTTGAGGGCGACCTTGTTTTCCTCTTTGTGTCCACAGAAGACACTCATGAGGATCTTTGAGATGGGCCTCAAGCTGGGGTGAGTGAGTTTGTTGGAGTACTCACCCCCAACATGGAATTCTGACCCGGTAGTTGCCTGCCAAAACTCACACAGGTCCGGGGTCGGAACTGGATTCCACCAGTTTGCAGAGGGATTGAGAGTTACCCTAAAGGCCTCTTGTAGTTCTTTGTAATCAAGTGTGTATTTCACCTTGTTGAACTTGAACGTGAGGCCGATACACACATGATATTCCTTCTCCATTGTGAAAGTGGAGATGAACTGTCTGCTGAGCTCGGGATATGTTGGAGCACTACTCTGTATGAAGTTTCTGAGCCCTGCATTTGCGAAAAAAGATTGCATGCTCTCCAGCATGCCTAGTTTCTCCAAAGTAGGAATATGCAGAAATCGAGTTGCATACACAACTCGATCCTGCACAATCCTGTAACGCTCCTTTTCTGCTTCAGTCAGCTTGTATTTCCTTGGGGCTTCCATTCTTGAAGATGATTGAAGCAAAAGACTAGTAAATGTCGAAACAGGGAAAAGAAATCGACCTTTCTGGTGTGATTTCCGTAGGGGCGGCTGTAGCAGGCGCAAGGGCAGTGAGGCGCAGGTGCGGATACTTGCAGGCGCGGGGGCGGGAGAAGTGCAGAGGCAATTTCTGGGTTGCGATGGAAGTGGTGTTGCTAAGGCCGCTCCGGTGACTTCCTTAGTGGATTAGTCATCGCCGACGGTGTAGCAGGAGTGGAGTGTTTGAAGTGGGTGAGGATAAGGGTTGTAGGAATGTGAGAGAGTAAGGGAGTAGTGGGAATGGGTGGCGCAGGGGCGTCGCGTTTGGTGGCTGGTTGTTGGAGGCGGCGCAGGGGCGTCGACGAGGTAGTTGGTGAGCAAGAGGGCGTACGAGCGTGAGTGTGGTCTGAGGGAGTAGCGTTTGAGGGTTCGTGTGTTTGGTGAAGAAGGTTGGTGGGTGGTGTGTGGTAGGTGTAGGCATTTTTGATATCCCCTTTTTTTTCTTTTCTGGGTAAACCCGCAGGAGCGGGAGATTGTCTCCGCGGGGGCGGTGACAAGGGAGAGGGGTCATGCAGGCTCGGCGCCGGGGGCGGCGCCGAGGATGCGTGTCAAGGATGGTCGCCGCAGAGGCGTAGGGATGTCACTGCGGGGGCGATGACAAGCATGTCGCAGGCGCAGGCCCAGCGACGGGGGCGGCACTGGGCATGAGTGTCACCGCAAGGGCGGGGGCACAGAGCCGCAGGGGCGGTTTCTTAACAGAGGCTCCTCTCCTTATTCCTTCGGGTTGCCTCCCGAGAAGCGCCTTTGTTTTATGTCGTTTGCTCGACATAAGATCTCTACTTCTCTAATTGTGCTTCCTCCAGCACCATCTCGTCAATCGGATCGTTCTTGACTCCTTCAAGGTAAAGCTTTAGCCTTTGTCCGTTCACCTTGAAAACCTTGTGCGATTGGGGATCATATAGATCCACAGCTCCGTGAGAGTATACTTCAGCTACTATGAATGGCCCTGTCCATCTCGAATGCAACTTACCTGCAAAGAGTTTCAAACATGACTAAAAGAGAAGTACCTTATTACCTACCTTGAAGTCCTTCCGGAGAATGTTCCGGTCATGCCATGCTTTGGTCTTTTCTTTGTATGTGGTGGCATGGTCATATGCAACTAGCCTCAATTCCTCCAACTCTTGCAATTGGAGCTTTCGGAATTCTCCCACTTCCTCTATGTTCATGTTGCATTTTTTTACCGCCCACCAAGCCTTGTGCTCTAGCTCCACCGGTAGGTGACAAGCTTTCCCAAACACGAGCCTAAAAGGAGACATCCCGATAGGAGTTTTGTAGGTTGCCCGATATGCCCATAGAGCGTCATTTAGCGTTGCACTCCAATCCTTCCGTCCGGGAGAAACTGTCTTTTCAAGGATGGTCTTTATTTCCCGGTTGGATACCTCCGCTTGGCCCTTTGTTTGTGGATGATAAGTTGTTGATACTCTTTGGTGGACGTGGTACTTCTTAAGGAGAGACGTGATTGTCTTGTTGCAGAAATGGGTACCCCTATCACTGATTAAGGCTTTTGGAATTCCAAATCTTGCAAAGATATTTTCCTTAAGAAAAGCTAAAACTACTTTTAAATCATCAGTTTTAGTGGCCTTTGCTTCCACCCATTTGGAAACATAGTCCACCGCAAGCAAAATATGTGTTCCCGAATGAAGTATGAAACGGCCCCATGAAATCAATTCCTCAAACGTCAAATATTTCACAAAATATGAGAGAGGATTGGGGTATTTCATGTCTCCTTGAAAGATTTCCTACTCTTTGGCATTTATCACACACTTTGCAAAACGCAAAAGCGTCTCGAAAAATGTGTGGCCAAAAGAAACCGGCATCCAAAACTTTTCTTGGAGTTTTGTTTGCCCCAAAGTGCCCTCCACATGCTTCAGAATGACAGAAAGTTAGGACGGATT
Organism: Fagopyrum homotropicum; assembly: GCA_033239125.1. NCBI lineage: Eukaryota > Viridiplantae > Streptophyta > Magnoliopsida > Caryophyllales > Polygonaceae > Fagopyrum > Fagopyrum homotropicum. The sequence goes on from BSWB01000002.1 coordinate 104,978,717, forward strand.
GTACCTCATTGTCCGGAATGCAACGTCGGATCACTTGGTCACTACAATGCTTCCAAAGGTAAGGATCGTCCCAAACGTAGTGTCGAGCTTCAGCCTTTACCTTCTCTCGTTGTGCCTTGGTGAAGTCTGGAGGATACTCCTTCCTGACAATGAAGTTCACAATGTCAGCAAACCAAGGCTTAAAAGATTGGAGCTTAAGACAAACCTCTGTCGACAATTCCATAGTGGCGCTTAGATTGAGCCGCATGGGCGGCTGGTGTGAGGCGCGAGAGCGGTTACACAGTAGAGAGTTGTGTAAAATGTATCGTCTGGAAAACTTCCTGCTATCTCTCTTCCTTTTCCTAGATCTTCCTCCTCTTGCACTAGTCTGCTTAAATGATCAGCCATCAGGTTCTCAGCCCCCTTCTTGTCCCTTATCTCTAGGTTAAACTCACTTAGAAGGAGCACCCATCGGATCAAACGTGGCTTTGCCTCCTTCTTCGCCATAAGGTACCTAAGAGTTGCATGGTCAGTGAAGATAATTACCTTTACCCAAGTAGGTACTGCCTGAATTTCTCAAGGGCAAAAACCACTGCCAACATTTCCTTCTCGGTGGTAGAGTAATGCCTTTGCACTCCATTGAGTGTCATAGACGCATAATGGATCACATGGGAGGCCCGTCCGTCTTTTTGTCCTAAGACGGCTCCAACAGCATAGTCACTGGCGTCACACATGATTTCAAAAGGTTTCTCCCAATCCGGGGGACGGATGATTGGTGCGGTGGTAAGACATGCCTTCAAAGTGTCGAAAGCTTTCTTGCAATCCTCATCCACTATGAAGGTGACGTCTTTCTTGAGCAATTCACATAGGGGTGACGAGATCTTTGAAAAATCTTTCATGAAACGTCGATAGAAACCTGCATGACCAAGAAAAGATCGGATTTCCAGAACATTAGTAGGATAAGGTAAATTTTGAATTACATCAACCTTTGCCCTATCTACTTCTATCCCTTTTGAAGAAATTACATGTCCTAGAACAATTCCTTGTTCGACCATGAAATGACATTTTTCCGAATTAAGAACCAAATTGGTTTCGACACATTTTTCAAGAACAAGTTTTAAATGTCCTAAACATGCGTCAAAACTATCTCCATGGACGGTAAAATCATCCATAAAGACTTCAATGAAATTTTCTATGTATTCGGAGAAAATACTTATCATGCACCGTTGGAAGGTGCCGGGTGCATTGCAAAGTCCAAATGGCATTCATTGGTATGCAAAAGTGCCAAACGGGCAAGTGAACGTCGTCTTTTCTTGATCTTCTGGTGCGATCGCTATTTGGAAATAGCACGAATATCCATCCAGGAAACAGTAGTACTGATGACCTGCAAGACGTTCCAACATTTGATCAATAAAAGATAATGGGAAATGGTCTTTTCGTGTTACCTTATTGAGCCTGCGGTAGTCAATGTAAACTCTCCATCCGGTTTGTGTTTTGCTGGGGACCATCTCTCCATGTTGATTTTCCACCATGGTAATGACTTCCTTTTTTGGAACTACTTGGGTTGGGCTAACCCAAGTGCTATCCGAGATAGGAAAGATCATATCCGCTTGGAGGAGCTTCAACACTTCCTTTTTAACCACATCCATCATCGGCGGATTCACCCTCCTTTGAGGTTGCCTAGAGGGTTTGGCTTCGTCCTCAAGTAAAATCCTATGCATGCAAGTTGAAGGGCTTATCCCTTTGATGTCCGCAATGGTCCATCCAAGGGCCGTCTTGTGCTCTTTTAGTACCTTCACCAACTTGTCTTCTTGACCGGTAATCAACTTGTTAGAGATAATCACCGGCAAGGTATTGTGTTTTCCAAGGAAAATGTACTTGAGGTGTGACGGAAGGTCCTTCAATTCTATTTCAGGTGCCTGCACTATAGACGGAACAAGCTTCTCGCTTGGGGTTAGTAAAGTGGGCCCAATGGCCAAATTGGAGATAGGTAGCCTTTTATGCCCATCTAATTGGGCTAGGACCTCTTTCATGCTGGATGTTAATACATAATCCGATTTGAAACCATCAATCTCATGCTCAATCACATTTTTCATTTCATCAACATCAGAGTTATCAAAAACATCTTGCACAAAAGGTTCAACAATGTCAATAGCACATAAAGAATGATCATCACTAGGAAATCTCATTGCATCATAGATGTCAAATTCCACTACTTCTCCATCAAACTCCATGGTTAATTTGCCACTAACATAATCAGTTTTAGTCCTAGCAGTTTTCAGAAATGGCCTACCTAACAGAATGGGTGCTGCATGTGAATCATTTTGCATATTCATTACAAATAAATCAGCAGGAAATATTAGGTTGTCTACAATTACTAACACATCTTCAATTATCCCTTTCGGGTACACATTAGATCTATCAGCAAGTTGTACTACAATCCTAGTTTCCATTAATGGCCCAAGGCCAAGTGATTTGTAAATCGAATATGGTAAAACATTGATAGAAGCACCAAGATCAAGCATTGCTTTGTCAAAGCGGGTTTCCCCTATAACACAAGGAATGCTTACCATGCCTGGATCGCTGCACTTCTTGGCCATTCTCCGTTGGAAAACTGCCGACACATGCTCACTTACTTGCACTTTTTGTTTCCCCTTCAGCTTTTGATTCCTCTTGATAGTGCAAAGTTCCTTCAAAAAACGAGCATACTTAGAAACACTTTTGACCAACTTAAGGAGGGGAATGTTTACCTCGCATTTGGAGAAAGTCTCAAAGAGGTCGTTGTCCTTAATGATTCTTCTCTCCTTCAGAGCCTCAGGAAAAGGAGCTGGTGGTTTCTTAGAGTATAGCGGCGGAAAGTTAGGCCGGACGTAAGTATCCCTCCCAACAGAACCTTCTGATGTATTTTCCACAAGGGCGTCAACTTGTATGCGCAGGGCCGGCGCAGGGGTTGTCACCGCAGGGGCGGGGACATCCAGCCGCAGGGGCGTCACCTGCTCTGTGTTGGGTGCAGTTGCAGCCGTAGGGGTGGATGTGGGTACGGTGAAATCGATAGAAGGTTTTCTTTGTGGTTCTTTTGTTGGTTTTTGTTGGATTTGCTTCCCACTCCTTAATGTTAGGGCACTAACATTTTCCTTGGGGCTTATAAATGTCTGGGAAGGCAATCCTCCGGAAAGTTTTGATGCGGTCCTTGATATGGCTTCTGCCATTTGACCAACTTGTTTTTCAAGGATCTTGGTGCTAGATTCTGTTGTTTGGACATGAGTAGCAAAGTGTTTAGTCAAAACCTGCAACATATCTTCAGTTTAGTGATACTTACCTTGACGGGGCTTCTGTTGTTGGTTTTGTTGATCCCTCCAACGAAAGTTCTGTTGGTCACGCGAGTTTGGCATGAAATTATGTGCATAGGGATCGTTCCTAGGCCTTTGCTGCTGTGGCTGTCCATAACCCATTGCGTTCACCTCTGCATCATCATCCTAGACTTGTGGACACATGTTCGTTGGATGGTATGGGTCAGCACATACTCCACAAGCTTTGAGTTGTTGTGGGGTTCCCATAAGTGTTAGTCTCTTCACCATTTCCTTCAACTCCGTGAGCTCGGTGGAAATCTCGCTCTTCCTGGAACTCACAGCATGAACTCCTTTCTTGGATGGGGTCCTTCCAAAATTCCGAGTTCCTTCCGCTAGTTCCTGTATCTTTTCCAAAGCAAGGTCCGGAGTAGAGTTAAGAATATTACCTCCGCAAGCCACATCGACGATCCTCCTTTCATTGTCTAGCAAGCCATTGTACATGTACAAGACTAGATCTTGAGTTGAATATCCGTGAAAAGGACAACTGGATCGGAAGCGTGCAAACCTCTTGAAGTACTCGTAGAGAGTTTCGTTCGCCTCTTGCTCGATGTTGCTTATAGCTTTCTTCAAGCTATTGGCCTTTTTGGTCGGAAAGTATTTCTCCAAAAACGCCTTGTGAAGGTTTTCCCAAGTGTCGATGCTCCAGGATGGAAGGTGGTAATACCAATCATCCGCGGAATCTTTGAGTGTGAAGCCGAATGCCCTCATCTTGATTTGTTCTTCGGTAATATTGGCCGGCTTCATGCTCATACACACGGTATGGAACTTCCCAAGGTGTTTGATGGGGTCTTCACCACTTAGCCCATGGAAGGATGGAAGCAAGTGAATGAGACCCGGCTTGAGCTCGAATTGACTCTTTCTCCTAATGCCGGTATAGTAACCGCAAGGGGGTTTTGAGCCAAGGTGGGCTGCGTGAGTTGACGAAGTGTACGGTCAGCCATCTCTTGCTGAAGTTGTTGTTGTCTTCGCTGCCGGATGTGCGTCCTCTCAATTTCTGGATCAAAAGAAGCAAATACGGAGTTAGTTGCACGGGTTTGAACCATAAAAATGGTTCAAACTAATAATCAATAATAACAATAAAACATTAAAACTCCCCGGTAATGGCGCCAAAATTTGACTAGAGGTATTTCTATGGTTGTCTATACCCAATCAAAAGTAAATCCCGACTTAGCACTAAAGACAAGTATAGTGGTTAAGTAAGGGTCGAACCCAAGCGAGTTACGGTATTTTAGATGCAATTATCGATTATAGTAACAAGTAACAAAGAGGGGGGGTTTGGCTGAATTGATGCACAAAAAAGCTTATGAAAACGATTAATTCGACAAGTAAGACAAATGATTGGTGAATCTACACTAGGTTGATTCTAAGCAAGCAATTGCTACTTTGGTGAGTTCCTTTTACAAGTTTTTATGTAATCTCCCGTCTCAATCATATATATGTGTTGAGCCGACCGGCATCAACACAACTTAGCAGGTTAGTGTTCCGTAAACCTACAAGAAAAAATAACAAGTTAGCTTTCAAACAAAGACTAAGAGATATAAAGAGAAGATTAAAACCGTTAAACTTATCTTTATATTTGCGTTCCTTTTCTTTAAGTAATTACAAACCGTTATTACTTAAAGTTGCTACTAGATTAAAGACCCGAACCTGGAACCTATTAATCCTAGTTATTTGCATGCACTTTAGAACCTAAGGTGATCAATCTCAAGCAATAGTAAACATGCAATTAGACAATGGAGATCAAGGAAACACAAAGCATTACTGAATGAAAACTTATATTAAAAAGAACTTACAACCAAAGTAACAACGCATCTTCAAACCAACCCAATGTAGCAAGGGAGTTAGCAACTCATTATAAAGATAGCAAGATAATCTAAGTGGATAATTTATTGGATAACAAGATGGATCTCTCTGGCAGTCAACCAAGGACTATTGATACTACAAAAGACACTAAATGGGAGTAAATGGCCGGCCTAAAACAGCCACCTTTAATGCCATAAAGGTGGTGTAAACAGCTGGAGTAAAGCTTCTGACGTTAAACCGTAGGGGCGGCCTTCAGTTCCACAGGGGTGGTGAAGACGAAAACGCTTGATCTTCTTCATGGCCGCTGGGGCGGCTAGGCAATTCCGATGGGGCGGATCTTCAATGCTCTTCAAACGCTTGACCCTTCGACTTCTTGACGTTTCTAATGCCAAGCCGCCGGGACGTCCCTATGTCAACGCAGGGGCGGTGACACAACCTCTTCGTCTTCCAGCTCCCAGGTTGAGGCGCAGGCAGGGGCGCAGTGGAAGGCGCAGGGGAGCTGGTCTTCCTTTCTTCAAGGCAAGTCACCGTAGGGGCACCAAGGAGTGGCGTAGGGGCGGTGACACTTCATGGCCGGCGCTGGCGAAGGAGCAGGGGGCGCTCCGGTGTAAGGTGTCACCCGCAGGGGCAATGACAAGGCTCCGTTGGGGCGGTGAGGCAACAGAAGCTTTGCTTCGTGAATGATCTTCATTCCTATGTGCTTATAACTCCTTTCTTAGCTTCTTTTAGTCTTCTTCTTCTGGACCAAGGAGTTAGTAGCATAAACCGACACAAATGTAATAAAAAGACTCTAAAAACTATCTTAAATGATAGTGATTCCATCACCTCTAAGCTAGGGACTCGCAATGGAATCCCATCATATAAGAACGTGTGCTCTCTCTCAGACGACGAGAGAACAAATACACATGCTGGTCCTCAAATGGTGCAGCTGGACCCAGCAAAGCTAACTCGGTCTGGAAGCGGCGGATGGCATCAGTAATAGGCACGTCCTCAAAGCCAGCCTCCATAAAATCCTGCAGCTGCTCCCTCCTCAGTGAGGCAGGGCAGAACTGCTCTCTAATCATGCACCTCATGTGTTCATAACTTGTAGCTCTGGTCCGGATAGTCCTCCACCACTAGTGTGCGAGGTCACGGAATAGAGACTGGACTAGCACTATCCGTCTGTCCAATCCACACCTCAGTCTCTAACCCTATCTCTCCTAAAAAGTGTGGCACTCTCTGCTGGTGAAATGCCTTCAACTAGGCATCTGGTTGAGGCCCTCTAGTCTCCACTGGAACTCGAACTGGATCAGTAACACGTACAGGTGCAACTGGAACTTGTGTCTCTCCCTGAGATCTCTCAGAAGATCCCTCAGGCACTGGTAGATCTGGGGCCCACCTACCAGCCCTATTATCCTCCTCAAAACGTCGGAGGTACTCTATAAAATCCGGTCCTCCCATGGAGACACGGTCAGAGTCATCAGACTAAGCTCGATGCGAATGATGTCTCAGAGATCCACCATTCCTCGTCTCTGGGACGACGTTCTCTGCAACCTCCTCATGTATCTCCTCCACTACTTGTGGATCAGCAGCGGGAACTGGTCCCTCACCTACCACGCTTGGAGGATGGGGTAGCTACCTCTACCTCTGCCTAAAGCGGCAATAGTTCTGGTCCGAGCCATCTGAGTGGTATGCACACCGAACTTATAAGGCTCTATATAGGCCATAAGTATAGATATATATATATATATATATATATTCAACACAAACACATACATAATCCATCATACATATATACATATCATATCTATATTACAGAGATCCATAGCAGGAATGGCGACTTCTCGTACATCTAACCCAAAACCACATTTAAAACCAAAACCTTTAAAAATGTCAGAGCCCATGTGTGTTCTGTTTATTTTACCTATCATACCTCATTGCAGGTAGTATGTGCCATTGTTGTCAACCTAAGGCTCTGATACCAACTCTGTAACACCCCGAATCCGCGGGACTCGGAGTGCCACATTGACAACAAGTTCACCGGACCTTATAACATGGCACTGATAGATATAAAAACAAATACATAAAACTGTACAACCCAAAAGGTAAGACAACATAGCCGAGTAAGAAACATAGCACCCTCACATAGGCGGTAACAAAAGACCATCCTCACGCAGGAGGGAAAGATAATAAACCCAAAAGCCCACACAACCTACATACGAGACGTCCTCGGCCTGCCACTTTTCTAGATCACCCATCAGCATGCCTATCTTGTGGGGCATCTACAACATGGTAATAAACCATTAGCTATCAATACACATATACAGAGTAATGCATAAGCACAATCACAAGTAAGGGAAGATAAACACATCAGCATGCTTCCACTCATTTACCCATTTTAACATCTCAATATAATGGTCATTCACTCCAAACGTATGTATATAATATATATGAAACTATGTGACACGAGGACCGATACATCCTCGCCTCTGATCCTGCTAGCCAACCGTACTAGTATCGGTCACACAATCCATAGACCTTGTGGGAGTGGATTACGCCCTTCTTGTAAACGGGTCTGGCCTGACCCAAGAAAACCTCCCAAACTCTACGGCAGGATGAAAGGGAAAGGTTATCATAGCCACGTATACGGGGCAATCAATAAAACATAGGTCGGTATATATGAGATCAAATGCTATCATAACAAACATACAAAGCACACACCACTCATGCAAACACCCAATATAAGGATGACAGCTAAGTAAGTCCTACGGACATACCTCAACCTCGATCACAACTCAACCACGATCACCTCTACACTAGAGGGACAACACAACCTATAAACAAGGCATAAGGAGATTTATCAAACTCCTAGCAACATAAGGGTCACACCTAGACCCAAAGGGATCCAAAGGATCAACCTCAACCTCACTCACAACCCAAAGAATCTCAAAAGCCATACAAGGCATAAACTGATCATAACCACAACCAAACTCAACCTCACACATCTAGCATGATCCTAAGAACTCACACTTGGAAAAGAGAGAACAAAGGTACCCTAAGGAAGGCCTAAAAGCAACACACACCTGCAGAACCAAGGGAAACACAAAGCTGGTGCAGGTGGATGCAAGGGCGGCTCATTGGTGGCGCAGGGGCGGTGCGCTGGCCGATGTTGGGGCGGTTGTAAAGTGGCGCAAGGGCGGCTGGTGTGGAGAAGACACCACCTCAGCTCTTTCTTCACTTCTTCCTTCGATTCTCTACCCTTCTTCACTCCAACAACAACATATATACAAAACATACACATATATACAACAACATAAGCCAAACTTGGCTAAAACAAGATCCAATCCTAAGGAGTGTTTGCTAGACTAAGGAAATGAAGGAAAAAGAGACAAGAAGATGCAAAGAAGAAGAAGAAGGGGATGGAAGCCATGAAAGCTTACCAAGCTCAAGATCCAAAAGCTCATAAACCCACCAAATGTCCTCAAGCTGGCTCACAAGGCTCATCAACCATAAACATCATCAAATCCAAGAAAAAACTTACTATCTCACACACAAATTCAAAGAAGATCAAGCAAAGTGATCCAAGAAGAAGAGAGAAGAAGATGTGCGTAAGGAGAGAGAGAGAATTTTGAGAAAGGTAAACCCTCATCAAGGGTAAGGGATGAAGATATATATACAGAGGTAAAAGGTACAGCATCGGTGAAAGAAGTAAAAGAAGACGGTTGCAGCACACAGAGCCGCGGGGCGGACTTTGTGAGCCGCAGGGACGGTCTAGGCTAGGCGCAGGGGCGCCCTCTGGGTCACGCAAGGGCGACTCAGGCATAATCCTGGCCCTCTGCACACTCTCTCAGCAACTCAGCAACTAGGCTCTTACAGGCAGCTCGACCGAAGTGTTCGTCTGGTTGTTGCTCGACCGAGGTACTGGATCAGCAGTTTTCAGTCCACTTCGTGTCGTTGTTGCCATAATATGTCCCTTAGGGTTGCTCTTTTTCCTTGCTGGGAGCTTCCCTGGATCTCTCGGCGCTTCATTTGCCTTGTTAAAAAATTATTGCTCTATGGCTTTTTGTGCCTTTGAAAATGAAGTCATTGATGTCTCCATAGTGTTAAGCTTGATCAAAATTGCCTCCAGCACTACATCCTTCTTCTTTGGCTGGGACGAGCTTGATCCAGGCTCTTGGCTTCTCAATAGAGTAGATGAAGAAGAGGAGGGGTTAAAAGCATTATTAGCATGAGAATAAGGGTTACCGGAATTTTGTTGATTAGATCTCCAATTGTTGTTGTTGGAGTTTCTATTGTTGTTGTAATTGTTGTTCCACGGCCCTTGATAGTTGTTTCTTCCTTGATATCCTCCATCTTGCTCCTTCTTCGTTTGAGCTACTAAAAGCTCCTTCAATGCTTTTACCTCATTGCTAAGCGAGGTGAGTTGAGCTCCATTTGATGATGTGTCCTGGAAGCTAACTCTCCTTGCTCCATTTTTAGTTCCTTGATGGGAGTACTTCTCCATATGTAAAGCTTGCTTTTCAATGAATTCCCAAGCTTTATATATCGGCATATCCATGAATGTGCCAGCTGAAAGTAGTTGGAGATTGAATTGAGTCGCTTCATCCAAACCTTTGAAATAAATTTCCATCAACTCGATCTTTGGAATCCCATGATGTGGGCAATCCAATAGAATATCCTTGAATCTCTCCCATAACTTGGACAAACTCTCCTTGTCCTTCATAATAAAAGCATTGATTTTTCCCCTCATTTCAGCGGTCTTAGAGGGAGGAAAGAACTTAGTAAGAAACTCTGTCGTCATCTCTTCCCAAGTGATGATTTTTCCGGCCGGAAGAGATTGATACCAAGCAAGCACCTTGTCTTTCAAAGAGAAATAGAAAGGCCTCAACTTGTAGTTGTTATTCTCCAATCTCGAAGGTCTCAAAGTCTCCATCAGAATCTCATAGTTTTGCAAATGCTGATGCGGAGACTCGCTCTCCAAACCTCCAAATTGACATTGTCGGATCATGGTTAGAACTTGTGGTCGAAGTTCATAATCATGCTCACCTGGATCACCTAGGTTGACTCCTGGACGCTTGACTTGCTGATTAGGGCCCATTCTTTGTCCTAGGGTTTGGGGAACTCCAGCAAAAATAACATCCCGGATCGGCATCCGAGGTGGTAGGTGTACATCGGCCGGGGCAACATGAACTGGGTCCTGCCTCGGTCGAGGATCTGGGATCGGTCGAGGCAGAAACTGGGCCCTTAGAGCGGTCATATCTACTTCAATTCCTTATGTTTTGGCGCGAGTCTCTTCTCTCTCTCACTGCAGCTCTTCTCTATTGAGACGTAGTTGTTCCTATGCCTCCTTCAATTCGGCTTCAAGATCACGATCGTCTTGATTGGCCATTCTAGTTTCTTTTAATCTTCGCTTGTAAGTCTTTTCTGGTTCGGGATCGTAAGGAATGATTTCCTTTCCAGCACGAGTTCTTCGCATAAACCTAAGAAAAGATCCTACGAAAACACTCAAGTAGAGTAGTCAAATGCAACATGGGAAATTGTCCCGAAAGACTACCGAAACCGGCTTGGTCTAGACCAAGTTCCCAGCAACGGAGCCAAAAACTTGTTCCCTCCAAAGGTGTGTGCAAGCTTTAAAATTAATAATCCAAGAAGTATGCTTGAACAATATGCGAACCCGCAGTGTACGGATCAATTGTAATAAAAGAAAGAATTCCAAGGGTCGAACACAGGGACAATGGTGAAACAAAGCACGAAATCATGTAGTCAAATATTGCTAATAACTACGAATTAAAGCAATCAAAGACGATATAAAGTCAGATAAAGGGAATACGGATTCTAGGGATTAGAGCATGTAGTTGTGGTTCCGTTTAAAGATCTCAAAGGATAACGCGGACAAAGCTGAGGTTTGCAAGGGGAAGGTGTTTCTAAGGTGGGAATAAATCACCGGGTAAGTCTCACTACGGGTAAGTCTCAAGGTACTAAGGAAAGGAACTATAATCTCAAACCAACAAACCACCCAAGGGAATAGAATCAACCTTTACCGGGTAAGTCTCAGGCTAACTCACAAAGATGGGATGAAGGCACACTCAAACCCCAATAAAGGATTAACCTTTATTACCTACACTCATGATCTTGGGTAAACAAACAAAGGAATCACCGGGTAAGTCTCATCCTAGGCTTGCATTGAACCAGGAAATGTGTAATAAGGATAGGATTTAGTAAACTTAAACTCTTAACTCAGAATAGGATTCAGCAAAGGTTCACCTCGCTCAGTAATATTCCATCCCGGCCGAGATGTTTAATGACTGACCGAGGTGTTCAATGGTTAAGGTAAAGACTTGAGCTTTCAGGGTCCTGCTGGGATTAAGATCATTCTATCGTCGTCTTTCCCACAACTTTCAGCCAATCACCCTATAATCACATAAGAAACTTAGCCAACAATCATCATGATAACAATAATCAAATTTATAGAAAAGAATCAATATTCAAACAAGAAAACCTTAAGAAAAAGTTCTCAATAACTGAATCAAACAATCAACAAACAAGCGTTCCTCAATCACAAATAAACAAAGACAACAAACTAAAAGTAATCTAAGAAGATCTTACAAACTCCTTCAAAAGCCAACGTCAACTATGATTTCTTCCTTCCTTCAACCTTCAAAAAATCCTTCAATTGCTGGATGCTCTAAGCATGGCTGAATTGTGGAAAATACAACCCTTTATATAGGAGAATTATCTTCCAAAGATAATAATATGTTACAAAGATAATTTCCGAAAATATATCCATATCTCTCAAAATAAATCAGCCAAATATAATATCTTCCTTCCAGAAATCCAGCCAAAAATATGTGATATCCTCCTTCCAAAAATAGAAGATCTCAGCCAAAAATAAACATCTCGCCGGTGACAGGGTGTTCTCCTGGGTCGGGACGCTCCTCAAGATCACCTCGGTCGAGGTGGTATTGTAGCTGACCGAAGGAATCTCAACTGAATGTAAATCATCTCGAATCTGGTCAAAAATCAATCCTCTGGATCATTTCCTTGCTTCATGAGATCTTCTCAAAGCTCCAGAATGTAGCTCTAATGACTCTTTAGCTTCCTTGGCTTCATTTTGGTCCAAAACGTGCCATTTTCCCTACAATTACAACGAAACTTGGTGTATACCTCGATTCCCGCAAAGGTAGACAAAACAACAATATAATCAAAGAATATACATCCATACATGCAGATTTATGAAGATAAAACGTCTAAACTAATCCTAAAATATATACTATAATACATGCTATCACTTCTCCATTGAAACTACTGATGAGGAAACACAAATAGTTTATGTGAAGATTAATGAAGACTGTTTTGAGAGTTTGGTAATTGAAAATATATCACTAGAGAGTGGATTTTTAAGGAACAGGATGTTGGTTCATCTTCTACAACCAAATGACTAGATCGAGTAGAGTTCGTGTTGGAAACATTGAGGAAAGATATGGTGGATTTTAGGTCCGAAATCACTGACAAACTGGATGCCTCACAGGACTTGTTAGCGATCATGCACAATAAGATAAATCAAATGTTTCATCTGAATGCACTCACCTACAATGCTACAAGAAGCATCAAACCCCTACCGGAGGATGATGCTAAGGCAACCAGGAAACAGGTTGCAAAGGTGATGCTTCAGTGTTACAAAACAGTCAAAGGTCGCCCAATTCGTCAACCTGTTGCTGAGGAACCGGATATTCTGATCATCGAGGAGTTTGGCGTGGTGAAGAAGTATAAGAGCATTGTGGATGACCGAAGAGTAGATGAGTACCAGAACATAATCACTTTGGATAAAGCCCATGCTCGATGGAGGCAAAAGTGGTACAATGACATTTGTGGAAAAGGGCACAGAAATAAAAAATGGTACCAGCAGTGAATTTCAATGTCTTGAAATTACTTTCAAGGCCTTGAAATGAATTTCAAGGCCTTGACATGGATTTCAAAGCCCCCTTGGTTTTGATTTCAAGGCCTTGATATCCGTTTGTGGGACTCGTTTTTTAAACTATTTTTGGTTTGTGGAAATACATTTGTGGGTCTGTAATAATTTTAACTCTCGTACTTTAATGATTTTTCTCCCATGTTGAAAGACAAAGGGGGAGAAATTAAATATGCATGTTGATCCGATATATCTACACTCCACATTTTTTCGATATTATTGCATATGTATCGCTAACATTAAATGTAGGTATGGTATTTGTTATGAATTGTCTATGTGGATGATGGAACACTTAACATTTATGAGTGGTTATATAAACTAACAAATATCGATTGTATTTCTAGATTTCATATTTTGGTTTTATGTTTGTTGAATGTGTGCAGGCCTTGAAAAGCATTTCAAAGGATGAACGCTGGCCTTGAAACTCATTACAAGGGACAAACAAGGAGATCTTGAAAAGCGGTTCAAGGGACAAATGCGGAGGCCTTGGAAAGAAGTTCAAGGGATAAACGTGGAGGCCTTGAAAAGCGATACAAGGTAGGATTCAACTAAAGGCTTTTTGAAATCAAGATTCAAATCTCCACAACCAAAACTACCAAAGATTACAAGAAGATCTTCAAACAAGATTTAAAGAGAAGATCTCTGCCAGCTCCAACAAGAAGATCTTCAACAGATTGAAGAGAATATCTTTGCCCCAACAACAAGATCTCACAAAGATCTTAACAACAGACACAAGAGGATAAAAAGATCTTTTCAACGGATCCCACACGAAGATCTCGGATCCAAGGAAGATCTTCAACAGTCCTCAAGAGAGAAGTCTTCGAAAAAGATCTTTAACGGCTTGGAAGATCTCAAAACGTGAACTAAGGGCTTCAACAACAAATATCTTCAACAACTCTTTCAACGAGAAGATCTCAATGTAGAAGATTCTCAACGTATGTCAAAGAGAAGAAGTAGTTGAAGAAGACAAAAGATCATACAAAGGCTAATTCATCTCAACCAAACACCGTTTTCTATGGAGAAAAAAGAACATCACAACGGCCCTCTTACAACGGCTAGTAGAGTTCTCCATTGAATACTACAAATGAAGATGGTGATTGAAGATAACAACAAGCTTACATGGAAACACTGGAGCTTTATTGGCATATCTAAAGAGTGTTATACTTGAGAGTGTGTATTACTCTACGAAGTAACTACACTAATATTGCTAGGTTAGAATTGGAACTAGATCGTAGCATTGGCTACAGTGAGAGGAGAAGGGAATTTCTTCTAGGTTGTATCTATGACTCTTTGAGCAGATAATAGATAGTTAGATTCTACGGGTAAAGAAAACCTAGGAGGGAGATGTAGGCTGTTAGAATTGAACTTCGTTAACATATCACTATGTCGATCTTTTAATTCTGCATTTTCTATTGCGTATACTATGACTAACGTTGCTTTGCAGATATCGATGTCAAGGCCTTGAAATCCCTTTCAAAGTCCTTGAAAACTATAACACTCCAAATTCTTGGAACTCGGACAGCTACTGGTTAGTACCTCACAATGGGTCCCGACCTTGGTGTAACAACAACTTTACTAGGATCTTACAACAAGGGACAAATGTATTTATATTCTTTGAAAATAGCAAATAGTGTTTGTATGAATGAAGAACACATGACAGCCTTACAATATATATATATATATATATATATATATATATATATATATATATATATATATATATATATATATATATATATATATATATATAACATGCATGTCGAATGGAAGACTCCCCGGTCCCCATCAAATGAGTACGTGGCACGAGAAATCTAAGATTTCTCGCCTCCGTTCCTTATCCAACTGTTGCGGGTCTAGCACACCTCCACCGGTAGCATCACCACAAACCAAGTCTGGACTAGTCCCTAAAGAAACCCCTAGCACCCTCGGGCTAACTGAGCAGAATGCCACCGCCCGTTACACTTAGGCCAAGTATGTAGGTCGGTCGATAATTAATAATAAGTATAATTATAAACACATCATTCAAACACCACTATCATTATTCAAACTCATTGCCAGAAGCTAGCTAAGTAAGCCCAAAGGACTTACCTGAATCAAATCTCAAATCCCGTTATCTCGACTCGGTTTGTAACCGCAAAAACTCTGCCTGTTATAGAAGGCAAGTGGATCAATAATGTATCTCACTTTCTTAGAAGTTTCCAACTTCTAAGATATTCAATCTATCATAAAGTAATTAAAAAAATAACCTTATAAGGGTAAATGACCATTTTACCCCTGATCCCAAAACTCTAGAAAATTCTATAACAAAGTTCCAAACTATTTTTTGGAACTCCAAACCACACTCTAACTCTCAAAAGGAAGTTTGCTAAAGATTTAGAAGAGTTAACTACATTCTTGACTTTCATATAAAGTCGCTAAGGTCCGACTTTAGATTAAGATACGAGGCTCGAATAAAAATATAAATATTCTAAGAAAACTATCTAGGTCTTCTATGCTACTCAACCTACTGATAGAAGCAAGAATTTCTCAAGAATACGCAACGACAACTTCTACACAGTTCTATTAAGTTGCTTCCAAAATCCAGAATTCTATACTTAGTAAAAATCTGGGTGATTTAATAACTGCACATCCAGCCTACTTCGAGCTCCTTTAAATCCCTATCCGACCGTTGTTTCGGTCTCAAAACTTGGGAAGATAAGCTACCGTATATAAACTATAATGTATCAAAATTTCATGTTTATCATGATCATCTAACCTATTCAGATCTAGATCTAAGAACTCCTTCAACATACTATTTTTCCATACTTAGAATATTTCACCAAAAACAGGAAAAAAAACTACTTACTATCTCAATTTTGAAAAATCATAACTCTTTAACCACTAGCTTGATTACTCTCAAATTTTGATATATTCTACAACAATATCCCAACCATAACATATCAAAATTTTAGTCAGAAAGGATGAGTTTTGCATACCTAAATCTGGCGCCGAAATTGGATACTCGTCACTATTTTAAAAACTCATAACACGACTATATCTTCATTGCTCTTCTATGAGTGTTCTGAGTAAATTTAGAAGACATCACAAGCATCCAGTAGGATGCAATCCTAGAGAAAAGTGCAAGGACGAGTAGGTATAACCTTACCCTATTCCAAGACTCGAAGTAGAAAGGTGAAACGGGACTAGATCTGCTGTGTGTTGTTGTCTCCAGGAAGGACGAAGGATGGAGCCGCCATGTCCAGGTGTTGCTCACGACAGACACAAGTCCAGCAGTTGTTGTTTGATGCATATCTGTGAAGATAGTGGGGGAAAGCTTGCTGGTCCGGTTAGGTACAGAGAACTTTGCGGGTTCTGCGTGCGAGACGACGGGGAACAAAAGATCTTATTGGTCGCTTGCTGTTTGAATGCGGTTAGTTGTTGATGTAGAAGAGAGGATTCATGTACAGGAGATATCAAACAGGGAGGCGGTTACGTTTAGGTTGGTATGGGATCTCCAGCGCCGCAGTACATGAGCAAGAGGTTGTGTTCATCCCACATTCACATGGAAGGGGATGTGTCACCGGTTAAGGTTTGTTTGAGAGGGAGGGGTATCTTGTATGTGGACTCGAAGAAAGGGAAGATGCATGATGAGGATGAGGGAGGGGGAGGTGATGCATTTGGAAGTTGAAGAGGGAAGGGACGTTACAATCATGGTGAGAGATTTGCTATCCTTCTCACAAGGAAAGGCATCAATAGGGAGGCTGAAGTTACGGGACTCTACACATGTTGTTATAGTTGACGTGTCAAGTGTGATGCCTTCTTCACTGTTGGGCTGCAGGATGAGAAGGTGGGCAAGCAAGCACCAGGTCCATGGAGTGGGTAATGGTCTGTCCATAATGCGGTGAAGATTAGGCTGGCTAGAAGCAAACAAGAGGCATGCACTTGGGTTGTACATGAGTAACCAAAGAGGAAGGCTGAGCTTGTCAAGCAGCCCGGATAGCCTTGTCACGTGCTTGTCCAATGGGCCCGTAGGCTTTGTCATAGGTTATCAAATGAGTTATTAACACAAGTCTTACAAGAAACATTTTTATAAGTATTTTATGTGATCAAGCCCTTACATAAAATCATGGGAATGGACAAAAGGGCATTTTATGTGGTAACTTATCACATAAAATGATAAAAGTTGGAAATCGAGAAACTTAGGTATGGTCTGAAAAGATTGAGATTATCAAGTCTAGCATGACTCGGAAATAAAGGGAAAAAAATATTTTCGGGTATAACAAAAACTAGTTTTATCACCAGGCGCACATATTGACTTCAAGGTCTTCAAATCAGTTTCAAACCCTTGATATAAGATATTGCGAAATGTTCTCATACTCTATTCAATCCCCGCTTCTAGAGTATTTATATCCTTATTATTCACCTATACGGTTCTTCAAATATCATATGTGAAGTGTGCTAATAGATCACTTGAAATGTAGAGGATAGTGGATTAATGGTTTACATCTAATTTCTCCCCATTGGTTGATGTATGGAGTATTTTGATAGAAGTTTTTTTTTGTGTTTTAGATGTTTTTTTATGCCTTTTTATGATGTTTTATGCTTATTTCGCATGGGAATAGAAGTTTATACAAAATTTCGTGCTTAAATTGTCAAATATACGCCTACCTCCCCCATCTCATTATGTATTTGTAAGTATTTTGGCTCGGAATTTAGCTCAAAAAGACCATCCAAGTAAGCTTTCATGGCCAAGAAAGGAAATCTTCATTATCACCTTCGATTATCATCCATTTACAAAAAATTGGCACAATGAATGGATTCAATGCTTCAAGTGAAAGGCCTCAAGATGTCCCGAGCCTCGTAACGATGAGCATATCGTCCTTTACAATTTTAGCATGGAATACAAGTAACTTGAGGATCAACCGAGAAGAAGACAACCAAGAAGAACCACACATTACCTCCACGGAGCATAGACCGTGTTTGGCTCAACACGGACCGAGTTGTTGCTCTTCAATGGACCGAGTTCAGAAGCATTCGGCCGAATTTCACCCACCAAAGAAAAACTCATACCGAATTTGAGGCACCTTGTGTGGTGTTTTTTTTTTCCTCCGATCGAGTAGACTCATGATTTAGTGTAGTTGTTGGTTTCTTATTTCGGTCCATGATCATTTCTAGGGTTGGAACCACTTCCAAAACTCTATAAATATGGTCATGGGAAGATTGTTGAGATATGCCTTGATTTGTAGTTTAGATATCAATTTAATTTTACTAAAATACGGAGTAATATTTGCCTTGCTCTCCAAGTAGAAGATTGTTCTTGATGTTCTTTATTTTCAAATTCCTATAACTTTTGATTGGTAACTCCACTCCCTACTTCTTTTAAAGATGTTTATTTTGTTAAGATATATCTATTTACGGTAAGTTTTATTTAGTTTGATCTTGTTATTTTCGAGATGTTAGGCTGGTTATTTTATAGGTTTGGGTAAAAAGCCCCATAATATGCTTTTCTTGTTTTGTTTAGTGTAGATTCATGATATGAACAAACTTTGAGTATGAATGTGTTACAACATGAGTATTTCCTAGATTTAGCTGATATATCTTCATGCTTGATGATACCTTACATTTCAACGTGGCTTAGAAATGCATGTCTATACTTTTCTTTCAAACAATGAGGCATCTCCGTGTTTTGATTGTATTAATTGCTAGGCTAGTCATCATATTTGAACTTGGACGATTTTTACTAGATGGATGATGCTTTGTTTAGACCCGCATTTTTTTTGACTAGAGTACATTTGAATGTAGTAGAAACCTTTAGTTGTGTGTTATTATCCCTTCAAAGCATGATTTGTGATACATTACATATGAGATTATCTTCGAAGTTTTGTGTTACTTTGCTTGGTTTTAATTGAGCTTTAGAATTGACAAAGTTAATATAGTCACAATGTTTATTATTATCAAGTAGTATGTTTAAGATGATACATGTCATGCTTTCATATGCTTTGTTCTCTTTCTCGAGATGGTTTATATTTGGTTGTATTTTGTGGAACATCATATGACGCCTTAAGGATTTACCTTGATTTCTTCTATATAGCGAGAATATAGTTGATGATCAAGTAGGTATACTCTGAAATAGTATTGCTTAGTATTGATTGTCCTCAATACCTTGTTTGCTTAGATATATGTTTCTATTTAGAATGAGTTTTATCTCATAATGCTTTGTGTTGCTTGCATGACTTTGTGTGTGCTTAGATTTGACATCATTTGTATGGTGACAATGCTTATGACTAAAGTATTATTATGTCTTGGAACATGCTTTGCATCACTTGTTTCCCCCTTAGTTGATTGAATCACGCGTTCTACTTTGCTTGCAAGCACCAATTTTGATTCCATTTTAATATCTACATGATAATAAATACAACATCATGTATAATTCCGCAACTAGTTCACTCTCGTCATTACACGTCTTTATTTTCAAGATCATCCCTTGCTTTCCTTTTATGTTTTTCTCTTCACTATTGAAAGCAAGCAATGTTAATTCTTTGGTACTAAGATTCATATCTACTTATCTATTAGCAAGAACTAAGTCAAGCCTCACTTCACGAACTTTTACATCATTTATAAAATTATCTTTCCCTCCCTGTAGTCTTTCCAAAAGCACATGAAGGAAGATAATGAGTAGACTCACACATGCCTAGATTTTGAGACTCAGAAGTTGCCGGTTAATTTATAGAAGTGTGGTAAAAATGCCTACCTTCATGCAATGCATGATTTCAGCTACAAAACATTACAAAAGCTTGTGATCACCCTCCCTTGGAGCTACATCACTCCAAAACATCATGTAGTCACAAACATAAATAAAACCGCCAAAAAGTGATCTAAAAGGCTCAAGCAAAATGAAACAAGATCTAAACTCCGAAAGCAATATAACCCACGTAGTGGGGGAATGCCTCATTCATAAGCTTGAAAACATGAACCTTGATGAGTCGTACAATCACA
Organism: Fagopyrum homotropicum; assembly: GCA_033239125.1. Lineage (NCBI taxonomy): Eukaryota > Viridiplantae > Streptophyta > Magnoliopsida > Caryophyllales > Polygonaceae > Fagopyrum > Fagopyrum homotropicum. The sequence goes on from BSWB01000002.1 coordinate 104,998,772, forward strand.
TCCTCCGGTATCCTGTTGCTCTCAAAAACAAGAGAATTACGTGCATGGCAAATGAAGTATACCGTTGTGTCAAATGTGATCCTCATTGATGCCGTCTTCCAATGTCTCTTCCTTCTTCTCTATTTGAGCCATCAAATCGTGAGCTCCAAAGTTCCCAGGCTAGAAGGCATGCCAACCAAGCTTCCAATCTCTCGCCAGATCGGAGTTGCATATCGACATCTAAAAAAGATGTGATCATGTGACTCGTCTTCCCGTCTACAAAAATGACACACGGGATCAATCTCACGGAACCCCATTTTATCATGCGTTGGGAGTCTTTTAAGCACAGTCATCCCTACAATACATGAGTGTCTAGGTGTTAACCTTCCATCCCAAATAATCTCACGCCATCAAACCTTGTCACTTTTCTTCCTTATGAAGTTATATTCCTCAATCACATTGAATCTTCCTCCCGGTGACATCTTCTCTAGAATGTCCTCCATCGTCATGTCATGGTCAGCCATGCTCATCATCAAGTGTTACGCTAGGAAATAGCACAAAAAGCTTTACATTTATAAACTCAAACTAAAATCCTAAACTACCTAGCGAAACCCGCAGTGTACGGATCGTTATGTAGGAAGGAAAGTATTCCGAGGTCGAACACAAGGACTGAGGCGAAATCAAGTCATTCAATGATCAAAGATAGTGCAAATCTAGTCTAAGAAAGGAGAAAGAAATAAAGAAATGAAAATGATGATATTTTTGTTGGGGTTTTTGTGGTGATCGAGCAAAGATCACAAATCAAGCAAGGTAATAAAACAAACTAACAACTCAAGCTAGCAACCAAACAAATGACACAAACACAAGATGATATGAGATCAAAAAGAGAAAAATGGATTCTAGAGGTCAAGATTTCCGGTTATGGCATTGGACTCAAGCTTCTAAAGATTCTAAGGACAAAGTTGCGATGTCGGGAAAGGGTGTTTCTCAAATGGAAGCAATTACCGGGTAAGTCTCTCGCTTCACTAATCCCGCACCAAACTCCTCTTACCGGGTAAGTCTCAAGGAGGCAAAGTTGGGAATTCTACACAAACCGGACACTACTTAAGGGGAAAACCTCTCCTTACCGGGTAAGTCTCGGAAAAGGTAAGTCTCAAGCAATAATCCTAGCACACTCAATCCAATAGCGGCTTATGAGGCTCACTACTACCTAGAGTTCATCATCTTTGGTATCTAAGATCGGAAATCACCGGGTAGGTCTCTTTCCTCACTTAGTTTGCTAGCCTTAGGTCACCCTAAGCTATATTATGCTCAACAAACACTAGGATTTCAACAATCTAACATCCTAACATACAGATTCATCAATTAAAGAGCAACAGAAGGAAAAATCGGGTGGATCATAGTAAAAATCGGCCGATTTACTTGAAGAATAGGCCGATTTTTCTGTCTGAGTTAGGTTTCGTGCATACAAATCATCCTAAACTAACATATAAGTCCATTCTATCATCACCCAAGCTATAACCATCAATCCATCACTCTAGAATCACAACAAACTAGCCAATAACATGCATTTCAAGATCTAGAATCATCATACAAGCATACATGGAATCCACAGCAAGAAGATGAAGTAAGGAAATGAAAGCAATGAAACTTAGCTAGATTTGAGCTCAAAACAAGTCTTTCAACACACCAAATGTAGCTCCAAGTCGGATCTTACAACCTTCAACAATCTTCTTCACAAAAATCACTCAAATCTCACTATGAAATTGAAATCTACACTAATCTCCCTCAAGAACACCCACAAGGGTGTCTTGAAGAGAGCTCCCAATTGGAAGATTCTTTGGGAAGATGCTAGAAGGGTCCAAAGGAAGGAGAGAGATCCATAAATCAGCCTGCAAGACCACTTATATTCTCCACCAAGAGCAAGGCCGGACAAGAGATCGTGGGACACGTGGCTTAAGCTGTCAAAGGCCCAAAAATCGACCCAGTAGGAAAAATCGGCCGATTTTCCTAGGTGTAGGTCGATTTTCTTCAACAGAGACTTGTTATGATCATCTAGCCATGAGTTGCTCCATTGCTTGCACCAACAAGGGTCGTTGTGTCCTTCATTGCTCCAATTATGTTCCTTCAAGGTCTCGGATATGTACCACCATGAGGCTTGATCTTCGAATGTATCGATTAATATCCAAAAGATCCCCGAAATACCTACAAAACCGACAAAAGCTCGTGTAGACGTCTTTTCTAGAAATATGCACGAAATGAGCGCAAACGTCTTAAACTAATGTCAAACCGTGCATGAATAACGGGAAAAACTATCTAATTGTATGCCTATACTAACGTCATAAATCACGTTATCAAAATACCCCATACTTCAGATTTGCTCGTCCCCGAGCAAGATCCAACTATAGACTAAGAGATGACGTGATTTATGCATGCAGAAAAACAACAAAATCTTTTTGGAATTGTGCTTCTAACATTGGATCACCTTCATAGTCATGTTTCATAGCAATGGATAAGCAATCATGCATCAAATGAGTGAAGGCATGGAAAGACAATTATACTTAACTAGAAAGCATGCATGAGAGGTGAAAATGAAGAAGTCAAGATGATCATGAGTATATCCAATCTAGATCACTAAGTCTTACACACATGCAATTAGGTCACAAGGACTTAGGAAAGAAGAGGCTAAGAAACGTTGTGATTAGGTGGGAATTTTTAGGTCATGTGATGCTAATCCGGGAAAGGAACTAACTTCACAATTTCGTTTTTGCTCAACTTCCCAACAAGTGTATAATTTTCTCCAACTTTTCTTTGTTTTCTTTTCTTTTTCACTTATTTTTGAGACAATGGCATTGGTGTACAAAAGCCGAAACCTTGGTGATTAGCCGTCCTCGGGCTTTTTCTATTTTTCGAGGTGCATCCACACCGGGCACACATACCAAAGCTCGTTAGGACTATCGGTTTATTTGACTTTGGCAAGGCACCAACACCCGATTATGTGAAGTGTGCCGAGTTACTTATCATTTAAACCAACGTCCCCAAACCTATATTTTTGTCTACACTTTCACAACAATTTCAGCACTTCATTCACATCATTCCTTCATTGACAACTTCACCCCACACTTGCTTTTCACACACATCAACACACTAGCATGCTCCTAGTCCCGGATGGGTCAAAAGAGGTCAAATTTTTCATCAATTGAGGTGCTCAAACAACATGATCAAGATGAGAAGTAGAGAAAAAAAATGAATTGCCTTAATCACTCCTAGATGGTGTGTAAGAACTAGCATGTAATTTCGACTTTCAATACTCAATCCATTCTAGGCAAGCATCATGATCACAAATCATTCATGGGATTCAAGAGAAGTATTTTAAGTCCACATATGCATTCATCAATTTAACACATAAGGCCATCCATAGCCAATCCACATGACAATTTTCATCATAAGGGTCATTCACAAGCTTAGAAGCACTAAAATTTTTAAAATTTTCTGATTTTTTTGGATTTTTCGAAATATGTATGTACAATGCAAGACATAATGAAACATGTGACAATATTAAACTATCCTAGATGCTAATCATGCAAGTGATCATGAAAACCCCACCCCATACTTAGAAACACATTGTCCCCAATGTGGAAACTAAATAAAGAAGTAAAAGAGAGTCCTCACAATGTAAAATTGGTGATGCTTTGGTATTTCGGTTCACATCAAATGATGATGGTGGATGATCGATCAAGGATGGTAGAGAGCTCTTGATGTTCATTATGGTGTCGGAACCCGCGCTTGGCACCGCAAGCCGTCCAAGTTCCACGTCCGCTCCACCCATGCTTGATTGGAGATCATCACTTTCCTTGACAGAGGAAAAATCGGACCATATCCCAGGAAAATCGGCCGATTTCTGTGAAGAACAGTCCGATTTTCCTGGGTGCTTTCTTCCTTGTCCATGTGCTCGGATCTTGCACCTTCTTCTCAACAGTTCCATGAGGCTTTCACATGACCTCCAGCATCTCATCACACATGACAACAACAAGATCTAGCACCCAAAAACACAAAAGAAAAACAAAGCACACCAAAAACAAAAGCAAAAACGAAAACGAAAGAGAAAAGGGAAAGAGTTGTTACCCTTGGGTTGCCTCCCAAGAAGCGCTTCTTTTAGGTCATTAGCTTGACCAAACTCCGAGGATGTGTCAATCCACCTCGAATACCATGGTTTGCTTGAGGAGTCCAAGCAACCATCGCTTTCCGGCATCCATGATGACAAGCAAGGGCCACTTGATGCCCAAATAAGCTTTAAGTTCTCTCTTCACCGGTGAGTAGTAGACTCCTTCGTCACCGCTCCCTTGATGATAGTATGGAGTTACAACCATAGGTGCCACCCCATACTTAGACAATTGGTACTCCGCGGTCACACCGGTGAGATACTTGCCATCCTCATCCTCGATGATCCGAAGAAGGCCGATTCTTGGAAAGAATTCTTCATTGAGGTGCTCCATAACCATCATGGATCCATCATGCTTGCCTCCATCATTCAACATTGGAAACTCCTTAGGAAAGGGACTCCAATCTTCGTGTGTACTCCGGGCAAGCAAGAAAGGATTGGGAGGAGTTGAAGTTAACTTAGGGCTTTCCCTTGTGAGCTCTTCAAGTGTGGTTCCGAGGTTGATGGCAAGGATGTCCGGGGGTGAGAATACTTCATTGCACTCCTCCAAAGGTGAAGGAGGTGGAGGTAAGCCTTGAAGGATGGTAGGATCTCCTAGCATAAGAGCATGCCTAATCTCCTCAATCTCCCTCCTCATTTGTTCTTCTCTCTCAACATTTAATCTTCTCGCATCCTCCATGGCTAAATCCCTTAGCCACAATTGCTCCCGAGCTTTACTCAACTCTTCCTCAAGGTCTCTATTGGTTATGGTTGAATCGGGTAATTCTTGGATCTCCTCATGGTGAACCTCCTCTTGTTGAAATACTTCCGCTTCAAGCACCACGTGTGCACTCGAAATGGAAAAAGGTTGCTTTCTAGATTATCCATCTTCCTCAACATTTCTTCTAGCATTGACTCCAATCGATCATTGTGAGGTTGATGGTGAGGTTCCACATAAGGCAATGTAGTCATGTGAGCTTGATCATGGGACTCATGATAGGCATTAAACTCCTCCCAATACTCAAACTCATCATGGAGAGGTCCTAGATCTTGGCTTTCCATCCACTCCTCATACTCCATGTCGTCAAGGTCGTCTTGGAAGTACAATCCGTCCATGGCAAAGATGAAAAGGCAAAGACAAAAACAACACAAGATCAAAAGTAACAAGAAAGATAAACACTAAAAACGATCAAAAGCAAATGACTCAATCTAGACCTAGTCCCCGGTAACGGCGCCAAAAACTTGTTACGCTAGGAAATAGCACAAAAAGCTTTACATTTATAAACTCGAACTAAAATCCTAAACTACCTAGCGAAACCCGCAGTGTACGGATCGTTATGTAGGAAGGAAAGTATTCCGAGGTCGAACACAAGGACTGAGGCGAAATCAAGTCATTCAATGATCAAAGATAGTGCAAATCTAGTCTAAGAAAGGAGAAAGAAATAAAGAAATGAAAATGATGATATTTTTGGTGGGGTTTTTGTGGTGATCGAGCAAAGATCACAAATCAAGCAAGGTAATAAAACAAACTAACAACTCAAGCTAGCAACCAAACAAATGACAAAAACACAAGATGATATGAGATCAAAGAGAGAAAAATGGATTCTAGAGGTCAAGATTTCCGGTTATGGCATTGGACTCAAGCTTCTAAAGATTCTAAGGACAAAGCTGCGATGTCGGGAAAGGGTGTTTCTCAAATGGAAGCAATTATCGGGTAAGTCTCTCGCTTCACTAATCCCGCACCAAACTCCTCTTACCGGGTAAGTCTCAAGGAGGCAAAGTTGGGAATTCTACACAAACCGGACACTACTTAAGGGGAAAACCTCTCCTTACCGGGTAAGTCTCGGAAAAGGTAAGTCTCAAGCAATAATCCTAGCACACTCAATCCAATAGCGGCTTATGAGGCTCACTACTACCTAGAGTTCATCATCTTTGGTATCTAAGATCGGAAATCACCGGGTAGGTCTCTTTCCTCACTTAGTTTGCTAGCCTTAGGTCACCCTAAGCTATATTATGCTCAACAAACACTAGGATTTCAACAATCTAACATCCTAACATACAGATTCATCAATTAAAGAGCAACAGAAGGAAAAATCGGGTGGATCATAGTAAAAATCGGCCGATTTACTTGAAGAATAGGCCGATTTTTCTGTCTGAGTTAGGTTTCGTGCATACAAATCATCCTAAACTAACATATAAGTCCATTCTATCATCACCCAAGCTATAACCATCAATCCATCACTCTAGAATCACAACAAACTAGCCAATAACATGCATTTCAAGATCTAGAATCATCATACAAGCATACATGGAATCCACAGCAAGAAGATGAAGTAAGGAAATGAAAGCAATGAAACTTAGCTAGATTTGAGCTCAAAACAAGTCTTTCAACACACCAAATGTAGCTCCAAGTCGGATCTTACAACCTTCAACAATCTTCTTCACAAAAATCACTCAAATCTCACTATGAAATTGAAATCTACACTAATCTCCCTCAAGAACACCCACAAGGGTGTCTTGAAGAGAGCTCCCAATTGGAAGATTCTTTGGGAAGATGCTAGAAGGGTCCAAAGGAAGGAGAGAGATCCATAAATCAGCCTGCAAGACCACTTATATTCTCCACCAAGAGCAAGGCCGGACAAGAGATCGTGGGACACGTGGCTTAAGCTGTCAAAGGCCCAAAAATCGACCCAGTAGGAAAAATCGGCCGATTTTCCTAGGTGTAGGTCGATTTTCTTCAACAGAGACTTGTTATGATCATCTAGCCATGAGTTGCTCCATTGCTTGCACCAACAAGGGTCCTTGTGTCCTTCATTGCTCCAATTATGTTCCTTCAAGGTCTCGGATATGTACCACCATGAGGCTTGATCCTCGAATGTATCGATTAATATCCAAAAGATCCCCGAAATACCTACAAAACCGACAAAAGCTCGTGTAGACGTCTTTTCTAGAAATATGCACGAAATGAGCACAAACGTCTTAAACTAATGTCAAACCGTGCATGAATAACGGGAAAAACTATCTAATTGTATGCCTATACTAACGTCATAAATCACGTTATCATCAAGTCTCTAGCAAATAAAATGGCCTTAATCAGCCCTGAATCACGCCGATGGACATCCCAATCTTGTTGTTCAATAATAAAAAGTTACCGATGATGCACCCACTTAACCCAAAGACTTTCCTTGCCCTCATGTATACGAGCATAATGCTTGCACATGAAAGCCATATTCCAAGCTCTCAAATCTAAAAACCCAATCCCCCTTCATACTTCGGTTTACACACCTTCTCCCAAGCAACCCTTGGCCTTGCCCAAAGGAATTGTCGAGTCATTCTCACCAATCGTTCAACCACCACACCCGACAACGGTAACATTGAGAACCAAAAACTATCCACTCCTTGAATGACCATAGTGATCATTTCCATTCTTCATGCGAAAGAGAGGTTCTTCTTTTCCAAGTGGAGATATGTTTACCTATTTTGTCCAACAAAGGGGTATATTCTGCAACTCTCAATCTGTGGGGAGCGATAGGAACACCCAAATAGCAAAATGGAAACCTGCCCATTGTGAAACCCGTAATGTCTTTCTTCTTGCCAATCTCTATAACACCCCGAATCCGCGGTACTCGGGATGCCACATTGGGCTAGGATCTCACAATGGATCCTGACCCTAGCGTGACAACAAGTTCACTGGACTTTACAACATGGCACTGACAGATAAAAAACAAATACATAAAACAGTATAAATTGTACGACCCAAAGTAAACAACAACATAGCCGAGTATATAAAACGACATCCTCACACAGGAGGTACAAAAGATCATCCTTACGCAGGAGGGAAACACAACAAACTCAAACCAACCACCTAATGTACGACAGTCCTCGGCCTGTCACCCTGCCAGATCACTCAACAGCACCTAACCTGTAAACATGTACAACACGGTAGGTAACCGTTAGCTAACCATACATATACGAGGTAATGTATAAGCACAAACACAATCATGAAAGATAAACACATCAGCATGCTATCACACATTTACCCATTTTATCATCTTTATATAATGGTCATTCACTCAGATTGTATGTATGTATGTATATATATATATATATATATCCATAGATTAAAATATGTGACACGAGGACCGATACATCCTCGCGTCTCAGCTTGTTATCCATCCGGAGTGGAATCGGTCACACAACCCGTGTACCCTATGGGAGTGGTGTTGTGCCCTCCCCGTATACTAGGTCTGGCATGACATCAGAGAACCTCCCAGACTCTACGGCGGGATAAAAGGGAAAGTTTATCACAGCCACGCATATGGGGCAATCCATATAAAATATAGGTCGGTATAAACGACATCTCATGCTATCATAACAACACAATAAGCACACACCACTCATGCAAACACCAAATATAAGGATGGCAGCTAAGTAAGTCCTATGGACTTACCTCAACCTCGTACACAGCTCAACCACAACAACCTCCAATCCTGAGAGAGGGGCACTGCCTAATAACAACGCATAAAGATATATGAACCTCTATTCATCAAAGGGGTCACACCTAGACCCAAAGAGATCCATAGGGATCATACTCAAGCTCACAACCTCAATCAACATCAACATAAGTCCTAAAAGCCGTGCAAGGTATAAACCGATCATAACCTCAACCAAACACATCCTCACACATCTAGCATGATCCATACACTCATACTAGGAAAGGAGGGAACAAAGGCATCCTAAGAAAGGCCTAGAAGTTACACACACCTGCAGAACCAAGTGCAACACCAAGCTGGTGTAGGTGGCCGTAGGGGAGGCTAGGGAATGGCGCAGGGGCGGTCCAGAAATGGCGCAGGGGCGGCTGGTGTGCAAAGACACAATACTTCAGCTCCTTCTTCACTCCTTTCTTTGATTCTCCACTCTTCTTCACTCCAGTAACAACATACACATATCACATACATATATATACATCAATACAAGCCAAAACATGGTTGAACAAGATCCAATCCTAAGTTAACCCTACTAAACTAAGGAAAGGATGGAAAAGAAGAAGAAAAGAAGGAAGAGGAGAAGCCATGGAACTCACCAAGCTGAGCTCTCCAGAGGATCAACACCACACCAAAAAACCTCAAGTTGGCTCCACAAGGCACAACAACATCAGCATCAACAAACCACAAGCAAAGCCAAGCACAAAGCTCACAAAACTCACCAAAACTCACACATGGATAAAAAAGAGATCAAAAGGAGAAGAGAGGAGAAGAAGAAGAATAAGAGCGTAGGGAGAGAGAGATGGAGCAGGAAAGTGATTGAGGAAATCCTCATCTGAAGGAAAAAGGAAATATAAAGGAAAGAGGGGTCAAAAAGCAAAGCTTGGGTCAAAGAAGACGGCTGCAACACACCATAAACTGCAGGGGCGGCTGGCTTGGCCGCTGGGGCGGCTCACAAAACCGCAGGGGCGACCAACTAGGGGCGCAGGGGTGGCCCTTTGCAGCTCCATAGAGGTAAAGCAGCTGCGTCTCGGCTGAAGCGCAGGTGCGGGATCTCTCGAATACTAAGGCTCTTACATCTTACCCCCCTAAAAACAAGTTTCGTCCCGAAACTTGCAAAATCCCAAAGTCTCTCGGACCCATAAGCCGAGGTACAACTCTCACTCTCTCTATCGGAGGTATCACATCTCCGCTCAGAAGGTCATAACCTATAACAATCTATAACCTCAAACATCTACATGGAGGAATCATCAACTCCAGAAAACAAGGCCATAACGCTTCCCAAAGGCGTAGAGGAATCACATCTCTCGCCATACCACATCACAAGGCATAGAGGAAGCACATCTATAGCCAGTACATCCCATATGCATCGAGGAAATACGTCTCTAGCCAAACCATAACATAGACATAGAGAAAATACGTCTCTAGCCAAACCATAAACATATATATCATATGGAGTAATCACATCTCCATTGAAACTATGTCCATCAAGGTAGCATGTAGGAAAGAACCATCTCCAGCTGAATCCTAATCACACTCAAATAGCATGGAGGAAAGAACCATCTCCTGTCATAGTATAAAACAAACTCATATAGCATCGAGGAAATAATCATATCCAGCTATAGCATAAACCATACTCAGATAGCATGGAAGAAATAATCATCTCCAGCTATAGCATAAATCACGCTAGCACAACAAGATCCGCTAAAATCATAACTCACATCATAGCTAACATGGCAAAAACATATCAAGGCATATAAGCCCATAAGCACAACATTCATCAAGATAGCACTAAGGTCTACTCGTGCTCCCACAAGTGGGTCTGTCCCAACATATACTCTAGATATTTCCTCAGGATACTATCCTCAGTCTCTCACATAGCCTCTTCAAGTCTTCAACTTTACCACAATGTCCTCAATATGGGAATGTCTTTCAAATGCAAGCGTCTCATATCTCATTCTAAGAATATAATCGAATGCTGACAAGGTGTCTCAAATCTGGTATATACTTCCTCATTTAAGACACATGAAATGCTGGGTGGATATCCTTTGACCTCAGAGGCAAAGCTAAACATCGTGCTGCCTTCACAATACTGGTCAAGATCTCAATTAAACCGATATATTGGAAACTCAGTTTCCATTCTATGTCAACAGATCTGACGTCTCATAGCGGAGATACTTCCATCTGAATATGAACTTCCACTTGAACTTTAGAGGTCAACGCCTCTTGTCTACATATTATATCTGGCTACTTTGTATAGCCAGCATTCTTCCTCTAACCAGCGTTACTTGAACTCATAGAGCCATTCCAAAGATGCACGTTAAACATTGTCATATAATAAACTCGTTGAATGGAGATAATCTACCATCTATGCCTCCAATCCAAAAGACAAGCTTATAATATATTCTCAAGGGTCCATATGATCCTTTCTATCCCTCAAAGCAGTCTGAATCGGTTGTCAACCCTTGAGGTAAATTGCCCATCTCGATCAGAAACGACTATCCTCGGTACTCTATGGAGTCTCACTATCTGCCTAGTGTACTCCTCCACCAATCCATTTATTGACCACGTCTCTCTGATAGGAATGAAACGTGTCGAGTTCATTAATCTGTCACCAACAATCCAGGTAACCTCAATCTTCCACGGGGCCACAATCTCACAACAAAGTCCGTAGAGGTGTCCTCCCACTTCCACTACTGCACTGGTAGTGGATGAAGCTCATCGCTAGGTCGAACATACTCCTTCTGGTTACATCAGCTTCAATCTTCTTCATCAATATGATTATCTCACCTCATGGTACATCTTACTCGTACCTGAATGTATTGAATAAGGTGTACAGTGAGTATACTAGAAGATTCTATGTCTCCACCTTGCATCAGCAAGTACACAAAACTGATCATGGCGCTCCATCACTCCATCTACTCTAATAGAGAACTGTGGTGCCTCATTACGAGACATCTTCTCTCTAAACCTCGCCAAGGTCAAGCAGTTCCCCTGTTTTTGTTGGACCTCATCCAACAGACCACGTAGAACCTCTTAGGTATAACTGGGTATCCTCATCAAGGAACTGATTGTTCAACTCTAGCCAAGCTAGATCTCTCTGAAGCTGAGGGTGAACTGTCAGCCTAGCAATTATCTTCTCTTGAGGCGTCTTTCCGTTCAAGTTGTAAGTGACAACATTCAACTTCTCTGAATGATATGAAATCTCCAGGTTAAAGTCTTGATCAATTCGAGCCCTCAATGCTAGTGGTTATTCAACTCTCACGGCGTAAAACACACTTCAGACTCCTATGGTCTGTGGAAACCTAACATGTGATATCATGTAGGTACTATCTTCAAATCTTCTAGGCTTGAAGTACCACTGCTACTCTAGATCATGCATCCAGTAGTCCTTCTCATCCGTCTTCAGCGTAAATGACGGGATCCCCTGAATCTTCTGATTATAACAGAATGGAAGCAGAGGTCAAGTGCCTCTTCAATTCTTCAAAGTTCTGGTATATTACTTGACAACACCCATCTGGTGGTCTTTCTCAAAAGACTCATAAGTAGATACACATTCACATAAAATTCTTCCTTCCAGCATTGGTAGTAATCGGATGGGTCGAGAAAACTGTGCATTCCTTGAGGTTCATCAGTATTGTCCATGTTATAACATACTTAATCCTCGCCAGGTCAGTCATGATTCCACTGGCGGAAACAACATGGCCTAAGAAGGCTACAACTGGCATCTCAACTCACATTTAGAGAGCGTAGAATACAGCCCTCTATCTTTCAAAACATGCAGAACTGTCCTTATATGACCAGTCTGCTCCTCTCTACTACGAGAGTCTACCGACATGTCATCAATAGAAACCACCACAAAAAGATCAAGGAAAAAGATGCTATTCATTAATTCTCTGAAGACTTGTTAAGGCATCCATCCGTCCAAATGGCATCACTACAACCCGTAGTGTTCATAACGGGTACGAAAGGCTATCCCATGCAAATTTTGTTCTCTCACCCTCAATTGGTGATATCCTAAGTGCAAGGGAATCTTGAAAACACAATTGCTTCTTGAACGTAACTCATCAGGTCGTCAATACGAGACACTGAATATACTAGGGTAAAAGAAGTCTGTCTCAGTCAATTGTTCAAGTTATGAGTTAAAATATCTGAACAAGCACCATATAGTATGGGCCTTCCCAATCAGTGTCATATCATACTTCAACTTGATAACCATGTCCACACTCTGTTGAGGTGGCAACTAGACGATTCGGTAACACGTTTATAAACTCATAAACCACTAGAACATCTTCCAACGTAGAACTTTCTTCTTCATGGCATAATATCAGAAAACATCACCTCTTGTGTTGTCATCTTCACTACTCATATGGCATTAATAACAAAACTCATCTCTCCAAAGGTCGTAGCCTCGGAAGACCTCTATCTAATTGATCTCATTAGAAACTGTAACAACCTTCCAGTTGATGTCTAACATGACATAATATCTATTCATCCAAACCATATACATAGTGACTTCCTCATTCACCTACGGAATGACAAATAAGTCAATAACCATACACACGTCCCTGAATGAATTGGACAAACACATGTCTCACGGGTACCTCAGACTCCTAGCAGGTAATCCTGTAAAGGAAAATCTATCTCATATTGTTTCCGCATTCCACTATTAACGCATGCATCGAAATACAAGAAGTGCATAACACTCACAACAAACAAAACTCCACTGGGTAAACCATTAATTAGAATGGTACCTGTACAGCTAACACCAAAAGCTCCGCTGCATAGCATCATTCAATCTCAGATCCATGCTCCTCAGGTATCACTGAGGTCATTGCCATAGCCTCCACTTCCACTCCTTCTGCACCGGAAAGAGGAAGGTCATGCTGAGAAGAAACACCACCTTGTTGACAAAAAGGGGCTAGATGACATAGTTCACCACAAGTGAAACAAGCTATCGATGCCAAAGGGCACTCAGTACGCAAATGATCTGGATATCCACAGTTGAGACATAAACGCCCCATAACTGTAACCGGTACGGATGACTCTGCTCCACTTCTCAGCTCCAAGGCTCTACCCGGAGCTCTTCTAGTGTCTATGGCACTCCCACCACGACCTTCGTCTCTACTCGGTCTGGAAATGGATTCCTGAGTAGGCTGACGATTTGGGATTCTCTATTGTCCCTGTGTCTGCTGTTGAGGGGTCCTCTGACCACCTCCCATCATATTGGCAAAAGAAGAACCCTGTCGTGATACCATTCCACCTTGCTTACAGAAGGCAGCTTTATGTCCTGGTCTACCACAGGTGAAGCAATTAACCGGCGGTTTCCGACAGTGTGGTCTTATGTGTCCAGGCTTCGCACAATTGTAACAAGTTCTCATCTCACCAAGAGTCTGTGTAGAACGGGAACTACTCAAACGTCCACAAACCGGACTCTGCCTACCACCTGGAAACCCTACCTTATCTTTCTCTAGTTCGACCCGTTGTTTCTTCTTTGATCTATAAGCTTCAGTTGATCTCGCAGACGTTGGTAGATCCGGTGTAGGTCTACCCGCTATCAAAGCCTCATAAACTTGCTGTATATATTCTTCAAACTCAGATCTGCTCATGGAGACATGATCAGCCTCTTCAAACTCGTTCTCTGCCATAGGCGGAACAACAGCAGAAACTGGTCCCTGACTTGACGTTACTAGAGGAAGAGGGGGTGTACCCCTACCTCGTCCCATAGATACTGCTCTAGTCTGAGCCACTTGTAGGATATACGCACCTAAACTTACAAGGCTATATATATGCCATATGTATCGATATATATATATATATATATATATATATATATATATATATATATATATATATATATATATATATAACATCCACACAATCTATAATACAGACATATATATACATATCTACACTGCAGAGATCCATGGCAGAGGTGACGACTTTTCCTACATTCTAACACAAAACCACACTTAAAACCAAAAACGTTTTAAAACGTCAGAAACCATTTGGGTTATGTTTATTTTACCTATCAGACATTATTGTAGGTAGCAAGTGCCATTGTTGTCAACCTGGGCTCTAATACCAACTCTTTAACACCCCGAATCCGCGGGACTCGGGATGCCACATTGGACTAGGATCTCACAATGGATTTTGACCCTAGCCTGACAACAAGTTCACTGGACCTTACAACATGGCACTGACCGATATAAAACAAGTACATAAAACAGTATAAATTGTACGACCCAAAGTAAACAACAACATAGCCGGGTATATAAAACGACATCCTCACACAGGAGGTACAAAAGATCATCCTCACGCAGGAGGGAGACACAACAAACCCAAACCAACCACCTAATGTACGATAGTCGTCGGCCAGTCACCTTGCCAGATCACTCAACAGCGCCTAACTTGTAAACATGTACAATACGGTAGGCAACCGTTAGCTAACCATACATATATGAGGTAATGCATAAGCACAAACACAATCATGAAAGATAAACACATCAGCATGCTATCACACATTTACCCATTTTATCATCTTTATATAATGGTCATTCACTCAAATTGTATGTATGTGTGTGTATATATATATATATATATATATATATATATCCATAGATGAAAATATGTGACACGAGGACCGATAAATCATCGCCTTTGAGTCTGATAGCAATCTGGAGTGGAATCGGTCACACAACCTGTGTACGCTATGGGAGTGGTGTTGTCCCCTCCCCGTATACCAGGTCTGGCATGAAATCAGAGTACCTCCAAGACTCCACGGGGGAATGAAAGGGAAAGGTTATCACAGCCACGCATACGGGGCAATCCATATAAAACATAGGTCGGTATAAACGACATCTCATGCTATCAAAGCAACACAATAAGCACACATCACTTATGCAAACACCAAATATATGGATGGCAGCTAAGTAAGTCTTACAGACTTACCTCAACCTCGTACACAGCTCAACCACTACAACCTTCAATCCCGAGAGAGGGGCACTGCCTAACAACAAGGCATAAAGATATATCAACCTCTATTCATCAAAGGGATCACACCTAGACCCAACGGGATCCATAGGGATCATACTCAAGCTCACAGCCTCAATCAACATCAACCTAAGTCCTTAAATCCGTGCAAGGCATAAACCGATCATAACCTCAACCAAACACATCCTCACACATCTAGCATGATCCTATACACTCATACTAGGAAAGGAGGGAACAAAGGCATCCTAAAGAAGGCCTAGAAGCAACACACACCTGCAGAACCAAGTGCAACACCAAGCTGGTGCAGGTGGCTGCAGGGGTGGCTAGGGAATGCCGCAGGGGCAGTCCAGAAATGGCGCAGGGGTGGCTGGTGTGTAGAGACACACCACTTCAGCTCCTTCTTCACTCCTTTCGTCGATTCTCCACTCTTCTTCACTCCAGCAGCAACATACACATATCACATACATATATAGATCAACACAAGCCAAAACATGGTTGAACAAGATCCAATCCTAAGGAAACCCTACTAAACTAAGGAACCGATGGAAAAGATGAAGAAAAGAAGGAAGAGGAGAAGCCATGGAACTCTCCAAGTTGAGCTCTCCAGAAGATCAACACCACACCAAACAACCTCAAGCTGGCTCCACAAGGCACAACAACATCAGCATCAACAAACCATAAGCAAAGCCAAGCACAAAGCTCTCAAATTTCACCTAAACTCACACATGGATCAAAAAGAGATCCAAAGGAGAAGAGAGGAGAAGAAGAAGAGCGTAGGGAGAGAGAGAGATGGAGCAGGAAAGAGATTGAGGAAACCCTCATCTGAAGGAAGAAGGAAATATAAAGGAAAGAGTGGTCAAAAAGCAAAGCTCGGGTCAAAGAAGACGGTTGCAGCACACCGCAAACCGCAGGGGCGGCCAACTATGGGCGCAGGGGCGGCCCTCTACAGTTTCAAAGAGGTAAAGCAGATGCGTCTCGGCTGAAGCGCAAGTGCGGGATCTCTCGAAGACTAAGGCTCTTACAATCTCTGGCTCAGGAACCAATGCAATAAACATAGACGACTTCTCCACACTAACCCTCAGCCCACTAATATCTCCAAAATGATGCAGAGCATACATCAACACACGTACAAACTCCTTGTCACCTCTAAAGCCATCCATTGAAGTTTCAGCCTTAAGTAAACGTGAAAACATCTCCATGCAACATACTATAAGAGTGTTGTCCCTTCTTTCCCTTAAAGAAGCCATGAACCTCCCTATTCACCTTGATCGAGTAGGAAGCTGTTGACACACACTCCATGATCCATTCAATTAATCTAGACAGAAAGCCAAGCGTATTCAACGCAAACCTAAGGAACCTCCATGAGACGGTATCGTACGCTTTGGCTAGATCATTGTTGAGGAAGTATCTCCGAGTATCACATTTCACATTGTATCTACGTAGTAATTCTTGGACTAAGAACACGTTGTTGGACATTAATCTTCCAGGCACAAACGCCGCTTGAGAAGGGTCGATGAGGTACTCCAAACAAGGTCCAATTCGCTTCGTCATAATCTTTGATATAACTTCATAAATAATGTTGCAACAAGAGATCAGACGGAAGTGCTCAACCCTAGTTAAGTTATCATTCTTTGGCACCAAAGAGACGATGGTGTGGTTGATTCGACCAAGCAATTTACTATTCATAAAGAACTCTTTCACAACAGTGCAAACTTCACTACCCACGAGATCCCAAGCAACTTTGAAGAAGGTAGACGTATATCTATCAGCCCCCGGTGCTTTATCTTCAGCAATGCTCCACATGGCTTCTTTGATCTTCAAATTTGATACCGGCATGACAAGTCCATCCTTATCTATACTCTTCAGTCTTGGCCCAACAGCAAACTCGCTATCATGTGGTAAATTTACCTCTTCATCAGTGCCAAATAACCCTTGATAAAAGGAGATGAAAGCTTGTACAACCTCAGCATTTGACGTTGTAATCTCACCATTCGTGCCCATAATCGAAGCTAGATGACACCCCACAGCCTTTGCTCTCATTAATCCATGAAAGAACCTTGTTGACCTATCCCCATGCAACATGAACGTAGACTTTGCTTGTTGTGAAAGAAAGCTAAACTCGGCATCATTTAATCTTTCCATCCTCACCTTTGGCTTGTACCATTTGCTCCCTTATAACACTTGATGTTGGATTCATCCTAAGCTCCTCCAACACTCTACTATATTAATCAATAGCATGCCTTGCACTTTCTGTAATATGCCCAAAATGACGTCTATTAAGGATATGCAAGGGACCTTTCATACCACTCAACAACATACACAATCGAAATTAACCTTAGACCTTTTCCATCTTATCAAATTTTCGTCCCCTACATTAATGTTTGTGATATTGAAGGAGCTTCTCCTCTATTATTCCATTTTTATCATTCTGCATGCATGATCAAGGTTTAAATCGTTTTCAATGTCACTTGCAAATATAGAAATAAAGTGATTTATCATTTGTCATTGACTCCTATACGAAGTTTCTTTTGTCATACTCCGTTAATCTTTCATTCACCACATCGTCTATTTTACAACATACTTAATCCTCGCCACGTCAGTCATGATTCCATTGGCGGAACCAACATGGCCTATGAAGGCTACCATTGGCATCTCAACTCAGATTTAGAGACCGTAGCATACAACCCTCTATCTTTCAAAATATGCAGAACTGTCCTCATATGACCGGTCTACTCCTCTCTGCTACGAGAGTCTACCGACATGTCATCAATAGAAACCACCACAAAAAGATCAAGGAAAAATATGATATTCATCAATTCTATGAAGACTTGTTAAGGCATCCATCCGTCCAAATGGCATCACTACAACCCGTAGTGTTTATAACGGGTACGAAAGGCTATCCCATGTACATTCTGTTCTCTCACCCTCAATTGGTGATATCCTAAGCGCAAGGGAATCCTGAAAACACAATTGCTTCTTGAAGGTAACTCATTAGGTCGTCAATACGAGACACTGAATATACTAGGTTAAAAGAAGTCCGTCTCAGTCAATTGTTCAAGTTGTCAGTTAAAATATCTCAACAAACACCATATAGTATGGGCCTTCCCAATCAATGTCGTATCATACTTCAACTCCATAACCATGTCCACACTCTGCTGAGGTGGCAACTAGACGATTCAGTAACACGTCTATAAACTCATAAACCATTGGAATATCTTCCAACGTAGAACTTTCTTCTTCATGGCATAACATCAGAAAACATCACCTCTTGTGTTGTCATATTCACTGCTCATATGGCATTAATAACAAAACTCATCTCTCCAAAGGTCGTAGCCTCGGAAGACTTCTATCTAATCGATCTCAGTAGAAACTATAACAACCTTCCAGTTAATGTCTAACATGACATAATATCTATTCATCCAAACCATATACATAGTGACTTCCTCATGCACCTACTGCATGACAAATAAGTCTATAACCATACACACGTCCCTGAATGAATGGGACAAACACATGTCTCACGGGTACCTTAGACTCCTAACAGGTAATCCTGTAAAGGAAAATCTATCTCCTATTGTTTCCGCAGTCCACTATTAACGCACGCATCAAAATACAAGAACTGCATAGCACTCACAACAAACAAAACTCCACTGGGTAAACTATTAATTAGAATGGTACCTGTACAGCTAACACCAGAAGCTCCACTATATAGCATCATTCAATCTCGGATCCATGCTCCTCAGGTATCACTGAGGTCATTGCCATAGCCTCCACTTCCACTCCTTCTACACCGGAAAGAGGAAGGTCTTGTTGAGAAGAAACACAACCTTATTGACACAAAGGGGCCAGATGGCCTAGTTCCCCATAGGTGAAACAAGCTATCGTGCCAAGGGGCACTCATAACGCAAACGATCTGGATAGCCACAGTTGAGACATAAACGCCCCATAACTGTAACTAGTACAGATGACTCTGCTACACTTCTCACCTCCAAGGCTCTACCCGGAGCTCTTCTAGTGTCTATGGCACTCCCACCACGACCTTCGTCTCTACTCGGTCTGGTAGGCTGACGATTTGGGATTCTCTGTTGTCCTTGTGTCTGCTATTGAGGGGTCCTTTGACCACCTCCCATCATATTGGCAAAAGAAGAACCCTGTCGTGATACCATTCCACCATGCTTACAAAAGGCATCTTTGTGTCCTAGTCTACCACAGGTGAAGCAATTAACCGGCGGTTTCGGACAGTGTGGTCTTATGTGTCCAGGCTTCCCACAATTGTAACAAGTTCTCGTCTCACCAAGAGTCCGGTTAGAACGGGAACTACTCAAACGTCCACAAGCCGGACTCTACCTACCACCTGGAAACCCTACCTCATCTTTCTCTAGTTCGACTCGTTGTTTCTTCTTTGATCTATAAGATTCAGTTGATCTCGTAGACGTTGGTAGATCCGGTGTAGGTATACCTGCTATCACAGCCTCAAAAGCTTGCTACATATATTCTTGAAACTCATATCTGCTCATGGAGACATGATCAGCCTCTTCAAACTCGTTCTCTACCATAGGCGGAACAACAGCGGAAATTTGTCCCTGACTTGACGTTACTGGAGGAAGAGGGGGTGTACCCCTACCTCGTCCCACTACAAATAGTACTTTAGTCTGAGCCACCTATAGGATATACGCACCTAAACTTACAAGGCTATATATATGCCATATGTATCGATATATATATGTATATATATATATATATATATATATATATATATATATATATATATATATAATATCCACACAATCCATAATACACACATATAATACATACTACGCTGCAGAGATCCACATGTGGGTTCTATTTATTTTACCTATCAGACCTTATTGCAGGTAGCAAGTGCCATTGTTGTCAACCTGGGCTCCGATACCAACTCTGTAACACCCCAAATCCGCAGGACTCGAGATGCCACATTGGGCTAGGATCTCACAATGGATCCTGACCTTAGTCTGACAACAAATTCCCTTGACCTTACAACATGGCACTGACAGATATAAAACAAATACATAAAACAGTATAAACTGTACGACCCAAAGTAAACAACAACATAGCCGAGTATATAAAACGACATCCTCACACAAGAGGTACAAAAGACCATCCTCACAAAGGAGGGAAACACAACAAACCCAAACCAACAACCTAATGTACGAGAGTCCTCGGCTTGTCACCCTAACAGATCACTCAGCAGCGCCTAACCTGTAAACATCTACAACACGGTATGTAACCATTAGCTAACCATACATATATGAGGTAATGCATAAGGACAAACACAATCATGAAAGATAAACAGATCAACATGTTATCATACATTTACCCATTTTATCATATTTATATAATGGTCATTCACTCAAATCGAATATATATATATATATATATATATATATATATATATATATATATATATATATATATATATATATATACATATCCATAGATGAAAATATGTGACACGAAGACCGATATATCCTCGCCTCTGAGCCTAATAGCCATCTAGAGTGGAATCGGTCAGACAACCCGTGTACCCTATGAGAGTGGTGTTGTGCCCTCCCCGTATACCAGGTCTGGCATGAAATCAGAGTACCTCCCAGACTCCACGGGGGATGAAAGGGAAAGGTTATCACAGCCACGCATACGGGGCAATCCATATAAAACATAGGTCGGTATAAACGACATCTCATGCTATCATAGCAACACAAAAAGCACACACCACTCATGCAAACACCAAATATAAGGATGGCAGGTAAGTAAGTCCTACGGACTTACCTCAACCTCGTACACAGCTCAACCACAACAACCTCCAATCCTGAGAGAGGGGCACTGCCTAATAACAAGGCATAAAGATATATCAACCTCTATTCATCAAAGGGGTCACACCTAGACCCAAAGGGATCCATAGGGATCATACTCAAGCTCACAACCACAATCAACATCAACCTAAGTCCTTAAAGTTGTGCAAGGCATAAACCGATCATAACCTCAACCAAACACATCCTCACACATCTAGCATGATTCTATACACTCATACTAGGAAAGGAGAGAACAAAGGCATCATAAGGAAGGCCTAGAAGCAACACACACCTATAGAACCAAGTACAACACCAAGCTGGTGCAGGTGGCCGCAGGGGCGGCTAGGGAATGGCGCAAGGGCAATCCAGAAATAGCGCAATGGTGGCTGGTGTGCAGAGACACACCACTTCAGCTCCTTCTTCAATCGTTTCTTCGATTCTCCACTCTTCTTCACTCCAGCAACAACATACACATATCACATACATATATATACATAAAGACAAGCCAAAACATGGCTGAACAAGATACAATCCTAAGGAAACCCTACTAAACTAAGGAAAGGATAGAAAAGATGAAGAAAAGAAGGAAGGAAGAGGAGAAGCCATGGAACTCACCAAGTTGAGCTCTCCAGAGGATCAACACCACACCAAACAGCCTCAAGCTGGTTCCACAAGGCACATCAACATCAACAAACCACAAGCAAAGCCAAGCACAAAGCTCACAAAACTCACCAAAACTCACACATGGATCAAAAAGAGATCCAAAGGAGAAGGGAGGAGAAGAAGAAGAGCGTAGGGAGAGAGAGATGGAGCAAGAAAGAGATTGAGGAAACCCTCACCTGAAGGAAGAAGGAAACATAAAGGAAAGAGGGGTCAAAAAGCCAAGCTCGGGTCAAAGAATACGGCTGCAACACACCACAAACCGCAGGGGAGGCTGGCCTAGCCGCTGGGGCGGCTCACAGAACCGCAGGGGCGGCAAACTAGGGGCGGCCCTCTACAGCTCGAAAGAGGTAAAGCAGCTGCGACTCGGCTGAAGCGCAAGTGCGGGATCTCTCGAAGACTAAGGCATGAACGTCCCTATTCACCTTGATCGAGTAGGAAGTTGTTGACACACACTCCATGATCCATTCATTTAATCTAGACGGAAAGCCAAGTGTATTCAACGCAAACCTAAGGAACCTCCATGAGACGATATCGTACGCTTTGGCTAGATCAATGTTGAGGAAGCATCTTCGAGTATCACGTTTCACATTGTATCTACGTAGTAATTCTTGGACTAAGAACACGTTGTTGGACATTAATCTTCCAAGCACAAACGCCGCGTGAGAAGGGTCGATGAGGTACTCCAAACAAGGTCCAATTCGCTTTGTCATAATCTTTGATATAACTTTATAAATAACGTTGCAACAAGAGATCGGACGGAAGTGCTCAATCTTAGTTAAATTATCATTCTTTGGCACCAAAGATACGATGGTGTGGTTGATTCGACCAAGCAATTTACCATTAATAAAGAACTCTTTCACAGCAGTGCAAACTTCACTACCCACAAGATCCCAAGCAACTTTGAAGAAGGTGGACGTATATCCATCATCCCCCGGTGCTTTATCTTCAGCAATGCTCCACATGGCTTCTTTGATCTCCAAATTTGACATTGGCATGACATGTTCATCCTTATCTATACTCTTCACTCTTGGCCCAACAACAAACTCGTTATCATGTGGTAAAATTACCTCTTCATCAGTGCCAAATAACCCTTGATAAAAGGAGATGAACGCCTGTACAACCTCAACATTTGACGTTGTAATCTCACCATTCGTGCCCATAATCGAAGCTACATGACACCCCATAGCCTTTGCTCTCATTAATCCATGAAAGAACCTTGTTGACCTATCCCCATGCAACGTGAACGTAGACTTTGCTTGTTGTGAAAGAAAGCTAAACTCGGCATCATTTAATCATTCCATCCTCACCTTTGGCTTGTACCATTTGCTCCCTTATAACACTTGATGTTGGATTCATCCTAAGCTCCTCCAACACTCTACTATATTCATCACTAGCATGCCTTGCACTTTCCGTAATATGCCCAAAATGACGTCTATTAAAGATACGCAAGGGACCTTTCATACCACTCAACAGCATACACAATCAAAATTGACCTTAGACCTTTTCCATCTTATCAAATTTCCATCCCCTACGTTAATGTTTGTGATATTGAAGGAGCTTCTCCTCTTTTATTCCATTTTTATCATTCTGCATGCATGATCGAGGTTTTAAATCGTTTTCAATGTCACTTTCAAATTTAGAAATAAAGTGATTTATCACTTGTCATCGACTCCTATACGTAGTTTCTTTTGTAATACTCCGTTAATCTTTCATTCACCATATTAACTAACAATTTTATGCCTCGCTTGATTAACAAGAACTAATCAAGTAAACCAATATATATATATAGTAGATAACATTATTTTATAGGTTATATAATCTAAATATTATTTATTTTAATATATTCAGTGTATTTAATGCATATTATAAAATTTCTATTAGTTCAAAACACGTGACAAAATGTGATTGTCTGGTATTACCAATCAATTTATGCTAGGCATCCCGTCCCCAACTCATTACTTACTTTCTGTATACATGTAGGTAATGAAAAGGAACTAGGCACCGTCTATTGGTCAACCATTCTACAGCATCCTTTTCAATGAGAGCTTCTATTGTTATCGTTTTAATATCCGAGGAATTCTATGGCCCATCTTTGTGCATTTGTGTGTGGCGCCATTCATTTCCTTGAAGATATGGTACATACTTATATTGTGAAACTTAAAGATGAATGGGAAAATGTGACAAGAGTTGTTAGTCGTAGTCTAAATTTTATCCCTCTCCTATGTTTCATTAAGATCAACATTTAAGAACACTCTGAAAAAAAGTAAAAAGAGTTGTTGCTTGTATCTAGGAAAAAAGAGCTTCAATAGTAGCTTCCTTGGAAGATTTACAAAGAGGACAAGTGTAGAGAAACGGTTCACAAGTTTTGCAACAACATAGATGCCTACAAGGAAGGAACAAAACACTCGGATTCCCAGATTTGCACCTCTTACATTCACTAATCATCTTCCTCCTCTCACTGTCAATTCCCTGACACCACGATCCCGCGTCTTCAACCTCGGTTGCTTTCTCACTCAGTCGCTCTATGTTGGCATTGAGAGTAACAATCATGGATTCCTTCTCCCTTGTGACCCTCCTCCATATTTGATTCTCCGTTTCCATTCTCTTCATGTATTGTCGGAGCTCCGTCGATCTGTTGCATACCCTCGCAATCTCATCCTCTTTCTGGTTTAAAACCACAGCTGCCCTCGACTCTAGTTTGTGGATTAATGATGTTATATGCTGCTTTCTCTATTCATGTACATCTGCTTGTAGTCTCTCCTTCTTTAAACAAAACGGAAACAATCAGTAGATAAAAATAATGGAGTTGATATTAATTCCGTTGACACAAACCTGCATATCAATGCATCTATTAATCTCAAGATTTTGGTTCTCAAGCAAAGCCGTTGATGCGACCATATTGGGTTGTTGTTGGTTGTTGTTGTTCTGCAACAGTAGCAGTGGTTCACCACAAATTTGTGCTTCAACGGCCATTTGAGATAAAAGAAGTGAATAGGAAGGGGTGGTAGTGCTGGGATTTAAGGGGCATAGGCATAGGACAATCCAAGAATGGAACAAAATTATTTATTTCTTAAAAAAGATTAATTCAACTTAAGTATGGTCATTAATTATGTTGGGTTGGGTCAAGAAGGTGAATCATAATTTGTGACTCAACGCTCTGCTCGGAGATTTCGAGCTTTGTTCGTATCGTTCTTCCCAACCTAAATAAAGACTCCTCGTCCCTTCTTCTTTTCTCTTACTCTAAATGTTATTGGTCAAACTAGACTTCGTCACCTCCCCCTCTTTTTTATTATTTTTTTTACTTTATTGAGACTTGTCAATTATCTTTCATCATGCATCCAAATTGAAGATTCAACTCTAATCAACAAATATCGTTTGTCTTAATTACAATGATATTCTTTTCTATCAATAGTATACAGTATTTTATTTTTTTTAATATTTATAATCGAGTGAGAGATTGATTAATGATAGATTCTTGAGTCTTCACAAAAAAGCATGCATTTGATAATCCCTTATGGTTTATGGCTTTTTAATATTAACATTACGTAAATGAGAAGGAATTGTAGTAGTAATTAGGAAAGTGCGTGGTACGTACTCAGCTGTCTAACATGTTTCTCTTTTTGTGGATTTTCTGGGGGGTAAAGAAAGGAACAGATCATAGGGGGGAGATGAATATAGGTACTACACTGTGCAAAACCGGTTCATGCCGGTACGGTCTATACTTTTGTTTAATATTGGGTGGAAAATGAATTATTATTAATATTGATCCAATTACTCAAAAATATGAGTCGTTTTGATATGCAATTAGACGATGTTATTATATTTTCTAGCTTTTATTGAGGAGTTGTTTTTACGAGGGACCATCCCAACATCTCGGCTCTTTTTATATATGGACCAATCACTAGAGATGGAGCTAAAACATTGCAGGAGAAGGAGTCTACATAATCTTCACAATTGTTACGCTAGAAACGTATAGCACAAAAGTCTTACAATTTATAACTCGATATAATTTCCTAACTCCTAGCGAACCCACAGTGTATGGGTCGTTTTTTACCAAGGATAGTATTCCGAGGTCGAACACGAAGACTAAGGTGAAATCAAATCAAACAAGTGATCATGGATAGTACAAATCTAGTCTAAGAAAAGAGAAAGAAATAAAGAAATGAAAATCATGATAATTTTTTGTTGGAATTTTGTGGTGATCAAGCAAACATCACAAGTCATGCAAGATTATAAATCAAACAAACAACTCAAACTAGCAACACAAACAAGCAAACAACACAAGAACAAGATATGTGATCAAGTAAGAAAAACGGATTCTAGGGATTGGGACTTCCGGTTACGGCATTGGACTCAAGCTTCTAATCAACCTTGGACAAACTGTGGTATATTGGGAAAGGGTTTTCCTCCAATGGGATCAATCACCGGGTAGGTCTCATGGTCCACTAATCCCGCACCTAAGGTCCTATTACCGGGTAAGTCTCTAGGAACCTAAGGTTGGAAACTCTACACAAACCGGATTACTATCTAGGGGTCGAACCTCTCCTTACCGGGTAAGTCTCGGGAAGGCAACTCCTAAGCAATAATCCTAGCACACTCAATCGAATAGCGGCTTGTGAGGCTCACTACTACCTAGAGTTCATCATCTTTGGTATCTAAGGTCGGGAATTACCGGGTAAGTCTCTTCCCTCACTTAGCTTGCTAGCATTAGATCACCCTAAGCTAGATTATGCTTAACAAACACTAGGATTTCAACAATCTAACATCCTAACATTCAGATTCATCAATACAAGCACGACAGAACAAACCACGGGCTGATCATAACAACCACGGCCGTGGTTTAGGATGAAAAAACCGTGGTTTTAGTCGGGGGTTAGGTTTCGAGCATGTGAGTTATCCAAAGGTACATTCAAGTCTATTCTATCATAGTCCAAGCCAGAACCATCATTCCATCACCCTAGAACCACAACTATTTAGCCAATAACATGCATTTCAAGGATTAAGTTCATCATGCAAGCATTCATGGTTTCCATAGCAAGAAAGTGAAATAAGAGTAAATGGAAGCAAGTAATCTCAGCTGAATATGATATTAAACAAGACTTACAACCCTTCAAATACATCTCCAAAACGTTCCTTACAATGCTTCCAAAATCTCCTCAACAAAAGTCACTAAAAATCCTTCAAAGTCTAACTCTAGATCTATCTTTGTGATGTTGTTCTTCTCTCCAAATGAGAGTGTTTTTCTTTCTTTCTTCCTCCCACAATGGATGATGAGAGAGTTTGTCTCCAGCCAGCCTGCAGGCTTTCCCAAGTCGACACTCAACCAAGAAAAGCAAAGTTCGGGCAAAGAAATCGTGTGACAAGTGTCAAAGCTATCCAGAAGAAACCACGGGCAAAACCACGGGCGTGGATATGGCCTCTGGGCCGTGGTTTCCATCACAAAGCTCTCCTTGGATCACCTAGTCACGAATTGGTGCAAGGCATGCACCAATAAGGTCTTTTGTGTTCTCCTTTGCTCCTAACTTGCTCCTCAAAGGGTCTGGGAGTGTGCCATCAAGAGGAATGATCCTCGAATGTATCGATTAAGTCCTAAAGCTCCCCAAAATACCTACAACACCAACAAAAGCTCGTGTAGACGTCTATTTCGACAATATGGATGAATTAAGCGTAAACGTCACGAACTAATGCCAAACCATGCATGAATAACGGGAAAAACTATCTAAATGAATGTCTAAACTAACGTCATAAATCATGTCAACAAAATACCCCATACTTGTCACTTGCTTGTCCCAAAGCAAGGTTCAAACCTAAGCTACAAGATGGCATGAGTTATGAATGCGGAAAAACGGAAAATATTTTTGCAATTGTGCTTCTTGTCATAGATCACCTTCATAGTGATGTTCATGGCAAAGGATGAGGAAATGTGTATCGAGAGAATAAATGCATGGAAAGACAATCACACTTAGCTTGAAATCATATATGCAAAGTAAATCGAGAATGTCTAGACGATCATGAAGATATCATATATAAATCACTTAAGTCAAAACACATGTGCATAGAGGTCGTAAGGACTTAGGAAAGAAGAGGCCAAGAAACATTGTTAAAGGTGGGAATTTTTGGTCATGTGATGCTAATCCGGGAAATGAACTAACTCCACAACTTCATTTTTGTTCAACTCCACCATAAGTGTATATTTTTCTCCATCTTTTTCTTTTCTTTCTTTTCTTTTTCTTCTTGTTTTTTTCTTTCATTTATTCATACATGGAAATCAAGAGAAGTATTCAAGTCCACAATGCATAAATTCATTCAACACACAAAGGCCATCCACAGCCAATTCACAAAACAAACTCATCATAAGGGTCATATCCAAACTAGGAAGCACAAAAAAAAAATTATATTTTCTGATTTTTTTTTTTGGAATTTTCGAGATGAATATGTACAATGCAAAACATAATGAAACATGTTACAATAGAATGAAACTATCCTAGATGGAATCATGCAAAGATATTGTGAATACCCCACCCCATACTTAAAACCACATTGTCCCCAATGTGCAAATTAAATAAAGAAGTGAAAGAAGATGCTCACAATGTAAAAATGGTGTTTTCGGTATTTTGGTTCACTCATGTGGAGTGATGGTGGATGATCATTCAAAGATGGTAGAGAGCTCTTGATGTTCATTATGGCGTCGGGACCCGGGCTAAGCACGCAAGCCGTCCAAGTCCCACGTCCGCTCCACCCACGTTCGATGCGTGATCATCATCATCACCTCCATGCCTTGCAACACTTCTTTGTTACCTAGACTCTAGCACACAAACACAAGACACAAAACACAAAACACAAAACACACACAAACACACCAAAACAAAAAGAAAAGCAAAAAAACGAAAACAAAAACAAAAAACGAAAAGGGAAAGATATGTACCAATGGGTTGCCTCCCATTAAGCGCTTCTTTAAGGTCATTAGCTTGACCAAATCCGGGAGCGTTTCACTCAAGGTGAAGTGGGGCAATCATATCCACCGGAGCTTCCGGGATGTACCTCTTCAACCGGTGCCCATTCACCTTAAAATCTCCACAATGCTCCCCACCTATCTCAACGCTCCATGGGGAAAACCT
Organism: Fagopyrum homotropicum; assembly: GCA_033239125.1. Taxonomy (NCBI): domain Eukaryota; kingdom Viridiplantae; phylum Streptophyta; class Magnoliopsida; order Caryophyllales; family Polygonaceae; genus Fagopyrum; species Fagopyrum homotropicum. The sequence continues at coordinate 105,027,978 of BSWB01000002.1, forward strand.
TCCTCACCACATAAGGACCCATCCATCTTGAGGTCAAAATTCAGCCACCTTATGGCCCATTATGCCCTATGCTCCATCTCCACCGGAAGGTGGCAAGACTTGCCATAAACTAGCTTGTAGGGAGTGGTGCCAACTGGTGTCTTGAAGGCGGTTCTATATGCCCACAAAGCATCATCAAGCTTCATAGCCCAATCTTTTCTTGTCCTAGAAACCATCTTCTCAAGTATTCCTTTTATCTCCCGGTTGGAGATCTCCACTTGGCCACTAGTTTGTGGATTATAAGGTGTGGCCACCTTATGAGTCACCCCATACTTAGCCAAGAGTGTCCCAAAGTTCCTATTGGTGAAATGCTTCCCTCCATCACTTATGATCACTCTTGGTGTTCCAAACCTAGGGAAGATGACTCGGTTGAAAAACTACACCACTACTTTGGCATCATTTGTGGGAGAGGCGATTGTCTCCACCCACCTTGACACATAATCCACCGTCAATAGAATGTAGAGGTTGCCACATGAAGAGGGGAATGACCCATGAAGTCCACACCTCAAACATCAAAGACTTCAACCTCATGGATATTGTTCAAGGGCATCTCATTCCTTCTTCAGATGTTTCCCGTCCTTTGGCAAGCATCACAAGCTACTACAAAATTCTGCACATCCTTAAACAAGTTAGGCCAATAAAAATCAGATTGCAATACCCTTTACACACGTCTTGTGTGAGCTAGCGTGGCCTCCACATGGCAAGGAGTGGCAATGATGGATCACACTCTCCACCTCATCCTCCGGAATGCACCTCCTAAAGACTCCATCCAGTCCTCTCTTGAACAAGAGAGGCTCGCTCAAATAGTATTGCCTCACATCCTTGAAAAACTTTTTCCTTTGGGCATATGACAAACTGGGTGGCACCTCTTCACACACAAGGTAGTTCACTATATCCGCATACCATGGCTCACTCCCTCTAGACACTTGAAGTAAGCACTCCTCCATCATTTGCAATTGCTCATCCCGGAATGAGTCATCAATCGCGATGTCATCTCTCTCAATCTCCAATGGTGGTAGCCTACTAAGGTGGTCCGCTACTAAATTTTCGGAACCCTTCTTGTCCCGAATCTCAAACTCAAATTCTTGGAGAAGAAGGATCCACCAAATCAAGCGAGACTTGGCATCCTTCTTTGTCAGGAGATAACGGATCGCATCATGATCCGTGTACACAATAACCTTTGCTCCAACAAGATATGACCGGAACTTCTCAAAGGCACACACTACCGCTAGCAACTCCTTTTCGGTTGTGTCATAGTTGAGTTGGGCATCATCTAGCATCTTGCTAGCGTAGTAGATGGCATGTGTAAGCCCATCTTTATTTTGTCCTAAAACAGCCTCAACAGCCACATCACTTGCATCACACATTATTTCAAATGGTAAGCTCCAATCCGGAGGTTGCATGATAGGGGCGGAGATCAAAGCATCCTTCAACCAACAAAACGCTTCAAGACAATCCTAGGAGAAAACAAACTCAACATCCTTCATTAGTAGGTTAGTGAGAGGCTTATAAATTTTAGAAAAATCTTTTATAAACCTCCGGTAAAAACCGGCATGCCCTAAGAAACTCCTTACCCCTTCACCGAGGTAGGTGGTGGCAACTTCTCTATCGTTTCTATCTTTGCTCTATCAACCTCAATGCCTCGGTGGGATACCAAGTGTCCCAACACTATGCCTTCACTCACCATGAAGTGGCATTTCTCCCAATTCAATACAAGATTAGTTTCCTCACATCTCTTCAACACCAAAGACAAGTTAGCCAAGCAGTTATCAAATGAAGAGCCATACACCGAGAAATCATCCATAAACACTTCCATAATGTTCTCAATATTTATAGAAAAAATAGCCATCATATACCTTTGAAAGGTGGCGGGTGCATTACACAACCCAAATGGCATCCTCCTATATGCAAATGTTCCCCAAGGACAAGTAAATGTTGTTTTCTCTTGGTCATCCGGGTGAATAGGAATTTGGAAAAACCCACTACAACCATCAAGGTAACAAAAATGGGAATGTTGAGCTAACCTCTCAAGCATTTGGTCAATAAAGAGAAGAGGGAAGTGATCTTTCCTAGAGGCCACATTAAGTTTCATATAGTCAATACACATTCTTCACCCCGTAACCGTCCTAGTTGGGATTAGTTCATTGTTCTCATTAGTTACTACGGTCATACCACCCTTCTTAGGAACAACATGTACGGGACTAACCTATTTACTATCCAAAATCGGGAAAATGATTCCTACATCTAGCAATTTTAAGATCCTTTTCTTGACTACCTCTTTCAAAATAGGGTTCAATCTTCTTTGAGGTGCAATTGAAGGTTTATGGTGGTCTTCCATCAAAATTTTATGCATGCACAAGGAAGGTTTAATGCCGAATAAGTCATCAATGGTGTAACCAATAGCTTTCCTATGCAATTTCAATTCATTCAACAATCTATCAAGCTCATCATCATTCAAAGATGCATTCACAATCACGGGATAAGTAGAATTGGAATCAAGGATAGCATACTTTAAATGAGAAGGGAGAGATTTAAGATCAAGTTTAGGAGGACCTTTCTCGGTTGGATGTGATCCATATAGCTCCACATTAGATGAATCCAAATCCATTGAAGACTCTCCAAGACTCCTTGAAGCTTGATCAACCACTAAGGGACTTTCTGGAGAAACCACGGGCAAAACCACGACCTCTGGCACAACCACGGGCATGGAATTGGAAGATCTGGCACAAATGGACATTACAGAGAGTTCCACGGTTGAAACCACGGGCGTGGTTCTGGGCCCAGGCCGTGGAAGTTTCTGTATTTTAGCACCCCTTCATGCACTTCAAATTCAGCACTTGTCTCCTTTTCTAATGCATCCAAAGCTCGGATTTCTTTATTGCAAGCTTCCTCAACTCCTTCCTTCTTGTCCTAGAAACCGTCTTCTCAAGTATTCCTTTTATCTCCTGGTTGGAGATCTCCACTTGGCCACTAGTTTGCGGATTATAAGGTGTGGCCACCTTATGAGTCACCCCATACTTAGCCAAGAGTACCCACATGTCCTAGTGGAATGAATTGGTACCAAGCCAAGGCTTTATCCTTAAGTGAGAAGGAAAAAGCCCTAAGCTTGTGGTTGTTGCTCTCCATCTAGGTGGCTTTAGAGTCTCCATCAAGAACTCATAATTCATCAAGTGTTGATGAGGAGACTCTCCTTCCATCCCTCCAAATTGATTGTGCAGGATCATTTGTAGCAATTGAAGGCGGAGCTCGTAATCATGGGCTCCGGGATCTCCTAAGTTTACACTCAGACGGTGCCCTCTTTGGGCTGGATTCATACGTTGCCCTAACATTTGTGGTTCCTCAATAATAATAGGCTCATTCCGTACATGTACCGCCGGCAGCGGTGGTGGTGGACATGGTGGTTGACGAAGATTAAGCTCCCTTTGCACCAGAGCTTGCCTAATCTCTTCAATTTCCCTCCTAGTTGCTTCTTGCCTCTCATTTGCAAGTCTCCTCTCATCTCCAAGGCTTCATCCCTTAGCCTAATTTGCTCTAAGGCATCATTCAACTCAGCTTGAAGATCTCTTCCGGCCATCTCCTTCTTCTTCCTAGTGCCCTTGGATCTAGTCTTAAGGGTTTTCTCCGGTTCGGGATCGAATGGAGCTAAATCCTTGCCACAAGATCTTCGCATGCACCTAAAGAGTGAGAGATGTCCTGGAAAATCAAAGACACAAACCAAACAAGATCAAAAGCAACAAGAAAGACCTACACTATAAACAATCACACACAATGATTCAATCTAGACCTAGTCCCCGGCAACGGCGCCAAAAACTTGTTACGCTAGAAACGTATAGCACAAAAGTCTTACAATTTATAACTCGATATAATTTCCTAACTCCTAGCGAACCCACAGTGTATGGGTCGTTTTGAAGCAAGGATAGTATTCCAAGGTCGAACACGAAGACTAAGGTGAAATCAAATCAAACAAGTGATCATGGATAGAGCAAATCTAGTCTAAGAAAAGAGAAAGAAATAAAGAAATGAAAATCGTGATATTTTTGGTTTGAATTTTGTGGTGATCAAGCAAAGATCACAAGTCATGCAAGATTATAAATCAAAAAAACAACTCAAACTAGCAACACAAACAAGCAAACAACACAAGAACAAGATATGTGATCAAGTAAGAAAAACGGATTCTAGGGATTGGGACTTCCGGTTACGGCAATGGACTCAAGCTTCTAATCAACCTTGGACAAATTGCGGCACGTTAGGAAAGGGTGTTCCTCCAATGGGGTCAATCACCGGGTAGGTCTCATGGTCCACTAATCCCGCACCTAAGGTCCTATTACCGGGTAAGTCTCTAAGAACCTAAGGTTGGAAATTCTACACAAACCGGATTGCTATCTAGAGGTCGAACCTCTCCTTACCGGCTAAGTCTTGGGAATGCAAGTCCTAAGCAATAATCCTAGCACCCTCAATCTAATAGCGGCTTGTGAGGCTCACTACTACCTAGAGTTCATCATCTTTGGTATCTAAGGTCGGGAATTACCGGGTAAGTCTCTTCCCTCGCTTATCTTGCTAGCATTAGATCACCCTAAGCTAGATTATGCTTAACAAACACTAGGATTTCAACAATCTAACATCCTAACATTCAGATTCATCAATACAAGCACGAGAGAACAAACCACTCGCTGATCATAACAACCACGGCCGTGGTTTAGGATGAACAAACCGTGGTTTTAGTCGGGGGTTAGGTTTCGAGCATGTGAGTTATCCAAAGGTACATTCAAGTCTAATCTATCATAGTCCAATCCATAACCATCATTCCATCACCCTAGAACCACATATTTAGCCAATAACATGCATTTCAAGGATTAAGTTCATCATGCAAGCATTCATGGTTTCCATAGCAAGAAAGTGAAATAAAAGTAAATAGAAGCAAGTAATCTTAGCTTAATATGATATTAAACAAGACTTACAACCCTTCAAATACAGCTCCAAAACGTTCCTTACAATGCTTCCAAAAGCTCCTCAACAAAAGTCACTAAAAATCCTTCAAAGTCTAACTCTAGATCTTTGTTTGTGATGTTGCTCTTCTCTCCAAATGAGAGTGTTTTTCTTTCTTTCTTCCTCCCACAATGGATGATGAGAGAGTTCTCTCCAGCCAGCGTGCAGGCTTACTCAAGTCCACAATCAACCAAGAAAAGCAAAGGTCGGGCAAAGAAATCGTGTGACAAGTGTCAAAGCTATCCAGAAGAAACCACGGGCAAAACCACGGGCGTGGAAATGGCCTCTGGGCCGTGGTTTCTATCACAAAGCTCTCCTTGGATCACCTAGTCACGAATTGGTGAAAGCATGCACCAATAAGGTCTTTCGTGTTCTCCTTTGCTCTTAGCTTGCTCCTTAAAGGGTTCAGGAGTGTGCCATCACGAGGAATGATCCTCGAATGTATCGATTAAGTCCTAAAGCTCCCCAAAATACCTACAACACCAACAAAATCTCGTGTAGACGTCTATTTCGACAATATGTAAGAATTAACCGTAAACGTCACGAACTAATGCCAAACCATGCATGAATAACGGGAAAAACTATCTAAATGAATGTCTAAACTAACGTCATAAATCATGTCATCAACAATCTATCATGGAAGGATCTATGACTAGATCAAGGTCAAGATCCATCAGAAAAGAGGTTGCTAGCTTATTGGCATCATGGGCATCTAAGGAGACTCTACTTATGTCTAATTCTTCTTTAGTTATATTGATATCAATTGTAGAGGATCCATACACGAGTGAAGATGATCAACGAAAAAAGGGAGGGCAAATGGAGACCTTGGCCACACACATATCCAGCCGAGATATTAAAGCCTCTTTAGTGGGAAGAACATTGATTCTGCATGAACTTACTTAGATATTGAAATACAAAACATAAGTCTGGTCTAGTGTGAGTGAGAATTGAGCTTGTCAACTAAGTATCGATATTGAGATGCATTATCCAGAGGTGTACCATCATTAGGTAACAGCTTGGTGTTGGAAGGTAAAGTAGTGGTTGTAGGTTTCATATGATGAACATCAGCATCATGTAAAAGCTCCAATATAAACTTCCTTTGTGAAATGACAAAACCAGATGGTAAATAACTTTTCTCAATGCCAAGAAAATAATGGAGAATTCCAAGATCCTTAACATTGAATGTGTCATCAAGGTAAGCCTTTAACTATTAAATCTCATAGCTATTAGATCCAGTAGTGAGAAGGTCATCGACATATATGACCACAATTGTGATTAGGGAACCATCATGCAGAGTAAACAATGAATAGTCATTCTTAGACTGAACATAACCACGTGCCAAAAGAGATCACGTAAGTCGATGAAACCATTGACGTTATGCTTGTTTCAAGCCATATAGAGATTTTATGAGTTTGCATACAAGGGACAAGGGATTAGGAATGCCTGGAGGTGTCTTCATGTACAAATCTTCATAAAGAGTACCATGTAGGAAGGCATTGTTCACATCGAGTTGATGAAGGGTCCAGGACTTTGCATCAGCTATTGCAACAATAGCACGTATGGTGGTCATTTTTATCACATGAGAAAAAGTCTCATGAAAGTCTATACTAGCTTGTTGGGTAAAGCCATTTGCAACTAAACGGGATTTATACCTTTCAAGACTACCATCTACCTTAAGCTTGACTTTGTATATCCATTTGCATCCAATGGCTTTCTTGCCAGAAGGGAGTGGCATGAGATCCCATGTATGGTTATCATATAAGGCTTTTTGTCTTATGGCTTGGATCCAGTTTGGATCTTTAAAGGCTTCAAGGTAAGTATTAGGTTCAAAATATGAAGATAAAGATGACACAAAGGCATGATGAGAGGTAGGGAGAAAAGAGGAGTGAAACATACTTGGTGATGGCAAGTTAGAAGAACTATATGATCAAACAAAGTGCTTGAGATAGGGTGGTGGTTGATGTGTTTGAGTAGAACGTCTAGGGGATGAAATGGACGATGTAGATTGAGGAATAGGTGGTGTGGGACTGGTAGGTGATAGAGATGATGGTAATTCAGTGATGGTAGGATTGTCTGAGGGAGTTGAGAAAGGGGAGCCAATAGAAGGAGGACAAGGTAGAATCTCAGTGGAAGGTGTGAGGGGTGGGCATGGTATGAATATACTTGTACAAAAGGATGAAGTAATATGAATAGGGAGAGTTGTGTTGGAAGAAATAGGTATAGTACGAAATGGAAATCTGGTTTCATGAAAAACCAAATCTCAAGAAATGAATATTTCCTTCGTTTGAAGATTAAGTACTTTGAATCCTTTCTTGGCATAAGGATACCCGAGAAAGGAACAATAAATAGCTCGTGGTAAAAACTTATCACGATGTGGTTTCTTGGTGCTTACAAAGCATAAACAGCCAAAAATTCGAAGATGTGAGTATATAGGAGGAGTGTGAAATAAGAGCTCAAGAGGGGATTTATTGTGGATAATAGGAAGAGGCACCTATTGATGGTGTATGTGGTTGTGAGCACACATTCAGCCCAATATTCCAAAGGAACTTGAGATTGATGGAACAAAGAACAAGCTACCTTAAGAACATGTCTATGTTTTTGCTCAACTACACCATTTTGTTAAGGAGTATAGGGGCATGAAGTTTGATGAATAATGCCTTGATTTTCATAGAAAGTGGATGCAGCATGGCTGGAAAAGTCAAGGGCATTATCAGACCTTATGACTTTGATTTTGGTTTGGAATTGTGGGGAGATGAGGGTATTGAAAGATTAAAGTATAGTTAGAGCATTGCTTTTGTTGGCAAGAAGATATGCCCCACGTACAGAGTCATCGAGAATGGTAAGAAAGTAAGTAAAACCATTGTATATTTGTTGTTTATATGGTCCCATGTATCGATGTGAATAATATCAAAAGGTTGAGTAGCTCAATTAAAAGAGAGAGGAAATGAAAGTCTTGTTTCCTTTGCTTGTGAACATATCTGACAAATATCATGGTGTTTGGTGCTAGTATTGATAGAAGAAACATGATGTAATTGTTCAAAATTAAAGGAAGATGTCCTAAATGATATGCTAGATTTCTGGACTTACAAAATTTAGTTTAGTAGAAGAAGTCTGAGTAACAATATGCTCAGTGGTAGTATTATTACAAAATGAAGAAGGTTGAGGTCAATTGGAACAGGAACTTTGTCATCCACATATAAGCCCTTGTAAGCATTACCAATCACCAAGTGATGCCTCATCGAAGTGTCCTGGATTAGACAATGAGTAGGAGAGAAAACAACATGAGTTGAAAGGTTTGTGGACAATTTGGAGACAGATAATAAATCAAATTGGAAGGTAGGGACATGAAGAACATTATGAAGAGTGAGATGTGAACTTAACTGCACAATGCCAATGTTTTCAACCTTAGTTGTGTGACCATTAGTCATGGTAATGAGCATTATGCTAGAGGTAGGTTTATATGATGAAAAAAGTTATAGATGAGGTGTTATGTGGTCAGTAGCACCACTATCAATTATCTACTGAGATTGTAAAGAATTGGATAGGAGACAAAGAAATGCACCAGTAGGAAATGCAGTATGATTTTCTGAAGGAGCCTCAGTGGAGTAGCCATTGGATTGAATTAATGACAAAAGCTAAGTCATCTGATCTTGTGATAAGGAAGTAGCAACAAGCTTGTGGCCAACAGGATAGCCATGCACTTTCCAGCAACAAGCAAGAACATGACCTACTATCTTATAGTGATCACAAAAGGATAAACCTAGAGCTGCAGATGTTGGATAGCCAAGGAGTTTCCAGCATTTGTCAATATTATGATTATGGGCTTTACAATGGTCACAAAAAAAGGTTTTTGAATTGGATGTGTTAGTGGAGGAATTTCCTTTGTATTCAGATTTGTTTTGAGTAGAGGACATGCTTCGATGATGAGAATACAAGGCAGTGGCATCATCAAGAGAGCCAGGTGATGATATGAGTCCACGTTGTGTTTCATCTTGGAGCGATAGACGATATACTTCATCAATTGTAGGAGGTGGATGAAGCATGAGGATATTGGATCGAATGAGATGAAAAGATTCATTTAATCCAACCAGAAAAAGGATAATTTGTTGATCCTTGAGGAGTGACATAACAATTTCATTGGATCCAGATGAATAATTGATTCTCAAGAGCAGGAGCATAATCATCCCATAACTTCTTTAAACGAGTGAAATAGAAAGTTATGGATTGATTTCCATGTGAAATAGAAATTAGGTCTCGTTGAATCTGAAATAGACTAGTGCGATTTAGTTTACCATACCTGGAGACAAGCTCTCTCCAAATTTAGGCAGCGGATTTGCAATACAAGACAGATTCTACAATGTCTTTCTCCAGAGAATGCAAGAGGCAAGAAATAAGCATATTGGTGCATTGATCCCAACAAGCTGCTAGTTTGACATCGGCAATAAGTCGTTTGCAATCTCAAGTGACGAAACCCGAGCTTTTTTTTGGCAAGAAGAGAGACTTCAACAAATCGTCTCCATCTGTTGTAGTTGGAATCAGTAAGCAATGTGGTGGAGAGTTTAAGAGAAGGTGAATGTGAGTGGTGAAGATAAAGTTGATCCAAAGGATCTTCATTGACAAACTGTAATGGAGGATCTTCATAATTGTTTTGAGAATTGTGAGAATCACCAGGATTAGGCGAAGGATCGATGCTAGTACTCATTTGTTAAGCTGATACCATGTTATAACTCATGCATACAGTTTTTGTGATGAAAGAAGATGGAGAAGAAAGGGACAACTCGAGAGAGAGATAGCTTGTAGAAAGATGAAGGAAAGAAGACTGACTAAAAACTACTTTTTTACTTTTCATTGTAATAACAAAATGTATTTAAACACATATAAACCATGACTCAACACTTTTGTCTATTGCAAATGAGTGGCTGATATCGCTTCTAATTATATTTTGTTATTACTCTCATTACCATAGATACTTGCAAATGGGGGAGCCTAAGGATTAGCAAGCACATAGACGTGATTCTCCGTTGATTAAGGTCATCATTGCGGTCAAGGATAAGATGTGTAGGATGGGAATGGATAGTGAGGGACTTGACAGTGTCATGGCATCCTGTGCTGAGGAGGTATGTTTAAGGTGACGAGAGCCTACAATATGCTTCGACATGTGGGAGATTATGTACCTTGGCATCGAGAGGTTTGGGATAGAAGACACACGCCGTGCCATGCCTTCATTGTATGGATGGGGGTGCTTGGCTGTCTATCTACTCATGACCGGATGTCCTTCGTTTACATTGATCCTATTTGTCACTTGTGCCGCCATGAGGATGAGTCTCATGGGCATCTCTTTTTCTGTTGTCGCTACTCTAGGTGCATTTGGCGGGAGGTGAGACATGAGTTTGGTATGGTTGGAGGCCTTTGTTCGTTGGAGTTGACACTTTGGTGGTTATGGAAGCATGCGAGGGGGAGAGGTTGGCGGCCAAGTGCTATGTTGTTTGCATTTGTGGCCATAATTTATTACATATAGCATGCTCAAAATAGCCTCATTTTCGATGGCAATCGGCTTCCGGAGGAGGTGGTGGTGCGGCTAATCAAGACACATGTGTATCGGCTACTTCGGAGTACTTGTCCGGATGTTGTTGAAGGCTTTATTACTGACTTGTAACGGATGGCGCAACCACCTTTTTTCAATTTATATGTTTTAATACTATGATTAGCTTTACGTTGGGCATGTCACGCTGATGTGGCGGGCATGCGGATGTCTTTATGTTTGTATTATGCCATGATGGTATGTTGGATGCTTTCTCTTAGCCGATTGATGACATGAATTATGACCTATTTTTAGGCATGTATTTATATAGATTTTCCCTTTATTTTTCATGCACAGACATACATTCATAGCAATTATGGTTATATTCACCTACTTTGCAAGAATAGAGGTCTACACAGAGTTTTATTGCATTTGTAGGAAATTTGGCGAAGTATGGAGCGAAATGGCACATTTAAGAATCAAGCCTTGAAACGGGACCAAAAGAAGCATAAAAGGAAGTTAGGATGCGCCAAAGTATCTTCTGATACCGTAGGACGCGCCAAAGTATTCTCTGATACCGTCTGACACGGCCTAGAGTATTTTCTGATACCAGCGGACTCGACTTCTTTTCAGCCCAAATATTTAGGGTTTTACCTTTAAACCCTAGATTCATCCCTATAAATGTTCTATAGCCTTCAACATTGAAAGGAAGACTAGACAGCCCTAGGCAGACCTGAGACGGGGAGACCCGAAGGCTAGAGGGAGATTTCGAGGAGATATTATTGCGTAGAAGGAAGATTTGGAGAAGTACGCATTTGAAGATTGCGTACTCAGAGAAGATCTTAGGGTTTTACTTTGAAGGCGGATTAACATCCCGTTCTTCTTTGTTTCTTGAGATTTGTGAGAGATTCTTACCTTATTTTACCTCCATTGTATGCAGTTTGCGATTATTGTGTTTATTATTGAGATTTCGAGGTTTTACCTTTTCTCCCTTTCAAATTTGATTATTGATTTGATTATGATGAATCTTGGCTAAAACCCTTAAGCAATTCTAAGGTGAAGGGTTGATAGTTGTGGCATAGATGATGATAGATTGAACCAAAATAGATTGGACCCTGAGATTTACGAGAAACCTCATCATCAACCTTTTCCACTGCCAATTCTTGAGTTCCACGGCCGTGGTTCTTCAAGATCGGACCGTGGTTTCCTCTGTCGTATGACCGTTGCTTTTGCTTTGATCCAAAGTTAAAGATTTGCTTTAACCTAGCCTTGACTTACCTTTTCTAGGTAGTAGTGAGACTCAACATCCTCTACTTCGGTTTTGAGTGTCACAACCTTAACCGTTTTGGCTTATCTTTATCCCCTTGGGTTTGGGCATGGGTATTTGAGAGTAATTCTTATCCTTTTGATCATTTCTATACTGTAGCCTCAACAACCTTTATAGAGAGAGCCTTTAGATGAGACATATGGGTTTTAGAATTTCACCGTACAATTCCCTACCTTAGATATACCTTTGTAATCCCGACTCTATCCTTTTATCTTTAGAATAACTTGAATCAATTGGCACAGTTGGATACCCAGATCTTTAGAATCGTTGTTTTCCCAATTATTTGCAAAAGCTTTCAATTTTATTACTTGACAACTTTACGAAATGAATTTGTTCCCCCCAAATCCCTGAGTTCGATACTCTGGAATTCTTATTTTACTACGCCGATCCGTACACTGCGGGTTTATTTTGCTTTAATTTCAGTTTTATAAATTTAAGACTTTAACGCACACACTTTTAAGCGAACACTGATCCTCTTAGGAGATGGCTCATTTTTCCTTCTATGAATTTACCATCATCTTTTTTATCCCTTTTCCCACCATAGTATGTTTTCAAAGGTGCACCAAAAGATGCGGCTGATTTAGACTGGAAATCAGTGAAGGAGAGATCTTTCTTTACTCCCAAGCCTAATCGATAATAGACAATTCATCCTCAGATGCCTTTTCACAGATGCACCCAAAATCATCAGTTTAGAAGTTCTCAATGACATAGAGACAAAGTTCTGATAAAAAAGTATACCATCATGTTTGTCCAGCCCAATAAGTCACTCAAAGTTATATTTAAATCTTATCTTTTCTGAATGTTCAAGGTACGGCCTAATCAGATACTCACCATTATCAAGTAGTTCTTTTTCTGACCTCATCAATGAATCATATCTTCCATGAGCACTATATTTTGATGTAGGCCCAACAGAATTGGCCCCATAATCTGTGGCTGAATCAAGGCTGCCGGTTCTAGAAGAGGAAATATCCCTTCCGTAATCAGACTCCGTAATAGAAGATTCATCGTACAAGTCACCACCAAAGCTTGGCCCTGCTGTACTGTGCATAAAAGTTATTCTCATTTTTGGGCTTTGAAAACTCCAACTCTCCAAACATTAAATGCCAGTATCAAATCTCAGTTTATAATGCTCAAAGCTCCAACTTTTTCCGCATTCTGTATGGGCCTTCGATAGGGCAAAAAAGCTTCCATTCGCGTTCTCCCTACATATTGGGAATATTCCTTGCTCATGCACCAGATGTTGCAGGTGAGTATGCCATTCACTCTCAACATGTAAAACCCAACCATATTTATCCTGACGGACAACCCTCAGCTCAGTTGACATTGCATCACGGAGCAAGTCAATTGATCCCAATGCTTAAGTCCTGACATTGAACGTTCCTTTGACTTCTTTCCCATTTCCCTTCTTCGACGACCATCCATCTCCTTTATTCTAACTCCGTGGAATTTTGATGACCATGAATGCAGTATATCCGAACGACGGCCCTAATTTCACTTAGACACAAGAAGATTGCCAAGAGCAGCCCTACGGTGCACTAACAGATACTTAAGAATATCAACAGCCAAGTTCTTGACACTTTGCCTCTGGTCAGCAAGAAGGGAGATCAAATTTATGCATAAACAGCTATTTAAATCAGTATCAAGATTACTTGGCCAAAAGATTATTTGTATATGAACAACAATCACAACTCGTTTATTTCCTCTAAGCAACAACAACGACCAGCAACAACTCCTTTCTTTCTTTGAGCAACAACAACAACTAGCAGCACCTTTTTTCTTCCCTTTGAGCAACAACAAGCAACAATTCTTTTTTTCTTCCTCTAAGCAACAACAGGAGAAGCCGAACCCTCGTTCTTTTCTCCGACAAAGCCAGCTCGAGCTCCTCTTCCTTCGAGTCTAAGCAGCAGTAGCAGCCAGAGTCCTCTTCCTCTATTCCTTGGTTGAAGCTGCACCAAGAAGAACCACCACTCCCTCCTTCCCCTCTATACAAGCTCTTACCATGTAAAATGAGAACAAATTGTATCCGTTAGATCGTTAAATAGATGCATGAGATTAAGCGATATTAAAGGAAAAAAATCATGTTATCAATGGAAGAAATATTCGCCGGACCTAACTCTATATATTCGGTGGTATAGTCATATATATTCGGTGTTTACATGTTCACATGGTAAGAGTTGTTTACATATAAGTCAGGATATATATATATATATATATATATATATATATATATATATATATATATATATATATATATATAGTATAGATCCTATGAGAACACCCCTAACGTGAGAACATGAGAACATATTCGTAATTATTATTAGTTTTGTTACGAAGGTGCCATATCGTTTAATGTATTATTCGTAGTTATTGTTGGTTGAGTGGATTATTCGTAGTTATTGTTGGATTCCAAATTATTATTATTCGTAGTTATTATTAATTATGATATCTACTCTAAATCTCAACCCTTAATATTCACCATCTAACGGTGTACGATTGTTCTCATGTTCTCATGTTAGGGGTGTTCTCATGGGAACCACACCCTATATAGATATATATATATAAATAAGAATAGTATATTTAGATATTTTCGTTTGATTTTTAAGAGTTGTATAGGAATAGATATTTGTTATTTGATTGATACTTTAAATGATATCTGAAGTTTGTTCTTATTTATTACCATAACATTGATAACATTGGTTCTTACAGGCGTGATCATATATATATATATATATATATATATATATATATATATATATATATATATATATATATATATATATATATATATATATATATATAGATCCTGACTCATATGTGAACAACTCTTATCGTGTTAACGTGTAAACACCGAATATATGTGAGTATACCGCCGAATATATGTGATTATACCGTTGAATATATAGATTTAGGTCCGGCGAATCTTCTTCCTTAATAACATGATTTTTTTATCCTTTAATATCGCCTAATCTCAGCCATCTATTTAACGATGTAACGGATATAATTTGTTCTCATTGAACACTATAAGAGATGTTTACATGAGAGCCAAACTCTCTCTCTCTATATATATATATATATATATATATATATATATATATATATATATATAGAGGGTGTGGTTCCCATGAGAACACCCCTAACGTGAGAACAGGAGAACAATCGTACACCGTTGGATGGTGAGTATTAAGGGTTGAGATTTAGAGTATATATCATAATTAATAATAACTACGAATAATAATAATTAGGAATACAACAATAACTACGAATAATACATTAAACGATATAGCACCTTCGTAACAAAACTAATAATAATTACGAATCTGTTCTCATGTTCTCACGTTAGGGGTATTCTCATAGGATCTATACTCTATATATATATAGAGTTTGGATCCCATGTAAACCGCCCTTATAGTGTTCAATGAGAACAAATTGTATCCGTTAAATCGTTAAATAGACGGTTGAGATTAGGCGATATTAAAGGATAAAAAAATCACGTTATTAATAGAAGAAGATTCGCCGGACCTGAATCTATATATTCGGCGATATAGTCACATATACTCGGCGATATACTCACATATATTCGATGTTTACACGTTCACACGATATTCGATGTTTACACGTTCACACGATAAGAGCCGTTTACATATGAGTCATGATCTATATATATATATATATGAAATTGCAATTTGCTATTTGATTGACACTTCAAATGCCATTATCAATCACAATGTTGCAGCAAAATAAAAATGGCAGAAGTGGAACAGACATTCGCAAGGCTATCACCATAATTCAAATATCTGCATCATCGTTATATTTGCTTAATTACATTTACGTCCCAATTACAAATGCATGAAAATACAATATAAAGTAAGTACATGACTTTTCTTCTCAATTTATTTATCCAAAGCGCAATGGCACACAGTGAACCTCGACTGATCATCAGAAACATCCAAGTTCCTCGGAAATGCATACAAATGACTCCTTCTAGTATACTACAAGGGAAGGGAAAGTAAAAAGACTGCCAGTTGCACCCATCTTTAACTTCTGATCATTCAAAATATACCCCAAGTCGGAAGGCGAATGCCATGCTTCAAATAACTGCACTTACCGTTATGTATTTTTTTACCTATAAAAAAGATTCTCAGAAAGTCAGTCTCTTGATAAATATAAGCAAAGTAGGATGTGAAACAGCAAAGGTGGTCATACCTTTCAAGGCTTCTCTTCATTCTGGATGGGCACAAGGATATTTCTACAGAGATCCAGTGACCAAATTTATTGCCTACCCGAAACACAGCATATCTCGAGGGAGACTGTAAGCTGAATATCCCAAAGATGACCAAGAAACCGAAAGCAAATCCTGTCGCTAGAGCTGCACAGAAGGCTTCCAAGTCGAATGGTGCATTAGCTTCTTCTTCTTCTTCTGTATGGGATTCCCGTCTTTGGGTGTCCTTATCTCCAGCACATTTGGCCGACAGTGGTTTTCCGCATAACCTGGGGTTCCCGTCGTAAGAAGAAGCCTCAAAACTCTGCAACTGAGTGCTCGTTGGGATTCTTCCCGATATATTGTTGCATGACAAATTCAGCTTATTCAAGAACGTCAAATCAGCCAAGCTTTCTGGAATTTCTCCCCACAGTCTATTAGATGATAAATCCAGTACTTCCATGGATTTGAGTTCACCAATCTCATTAGGAATACTCCCACCTATGTTGTTATTTGATAAGTCCAAAGACCTCAAATATTTCAAACAAGTCACCGTAGTTGGAATTTCTCCAGTCAAGCGATTGCCGGAGAGATTGATAACATTCCATTGAGGGAGGTTTTTACTGGATATATTCGCCAACATTCCCTTCCACATAACCGATGCATAATCAAGATACCCTTGGTAACTATCTCGGTCCCCGGAATACATGTTGCCAACGCCGGTATAGGTAAGGTTGAAGCCTTCATATAAAGCCATGGAAGTGAAGTTATTAATACAGCCTGGAATAATTCCTGAGATTCTGTTATCAGATAGATCCAAAACTTGAAGAGCTTGAAGATGGCACAAACTTGAAGGCAATTCTCCAGAGAAATGATTTGACATTAAATTAAGAAAAGACAAACGTGGCAAACTGTCCCCTAGCCAATATGGAACACTTTCTGAGAAGTTGTTGTTTCCCAATTCTAGGATCATTAACTGTGTGCAGTTTTTCATTGAAGACGGCAACTTTCCAGAAAACTTGTTGTTGTTTAAATGAAGTGCACTGAGTTGCCACGAACCGGCTATACTGTCCGGAATAGCTCCACAGAACATGTTGTT
This sequence comes from Fagopyrum homotropicum, assembly GCA_033239125.1. Classification (NCBI taxonomy): domain Eukaryota; kingdom Viridiplantae; phylum Streptophyta; class Magnoliopsida; order Caryophyllales; family Polygonaceae; genus Fagopyrum; species Fagopyrum homotropicum. The sequence goes on from BSWB01000002.1 coordinate 105,045,148, forward strand.
TGCTAGGTTGAGAACCTGAAGGCTATCAAACTGAAAAATCCAATTCGGAATGGAGCCTGATAGAAGGTTGTTAGAGAGATTGATAACCTGGAAGAAATGATTTGGTACTTGTTGATGGAAGTGGGGAAGGCTTGAGAATTTATTATTTGACAAATCCAAATAAACTGCTGTGAAGAAGAAGAACATCGGGATTGGACCATGAAACGCATTAGAACTCAAATCTATGAAATACGTTTTCATATATTGACTAGGAAATGACAAGTTCGGCACACAGCCGTGTAGCTTGTTGTTAGAGACATTCAAGTAAAGTAAACTAGTGGTGTGATTCCAAAAGGCGCTAGGAATGACACCGGAGATGGAGGAGCTAGAGATGTCAAGAGAAATCAATGATCTTGGTGCCAAGGTCCAATTTGGAAATTGAGGCCCCACCTTACATGATCTTAATAACAAAGTACCTAGTTGGGACGGAGGAATCCAGTTTTTGCTCAAGTTGAATTCCAAAAGAGTATTCTCTGATAAGTCTAAGTAACTTAAATTGGAAAACCTTATAAAGTGTGCATCCGATATGACATCTTTCAAGGAGTTGGCAGAAAGAACCAAGTGCTCTAGGCTTGGTGGTAGATGTTGGAGGATTGCATCAAGACTTCCTTGTAATTTGTTTGAAGAAGCATACAAGTATGTTAAGAAAGAGAGTTTCGATAGATCCGGAAGTCTACCAATGAGATTATTAGAGATATCTATACTTGTAAGGTTCACCAAAGACGAAAGAGGTGGTACACAAGGAAGAGAGCAGTATGAGCAATATAAGCTTGACAAAGACGGAAGCATTTTGAGTACGGAAAGCCCATCCGTGACATTGCTCAAGTTAACATCGTCTAACTTAAGCTCTTTCAAAGAAGGGAGGTGAGAAAGCCAATGCAAAGTTTTACTATAGAGGCCGGAATTCCCTCCAAGATTGAGAGCTTCCAACTTGGTTAAGTTTCCGAGATAGGGAGAAATCTCACCGTAGAACCCGGAATTTGAAAGATAGAGAGATGTCAAATTGATTAAAGAACCTATAAACTTTGGAATTCTCATACTAAACTCGTTATTCATAAGAGTCAAGGACGACAGATGATGTAATACCAGCAAGGATGGCCGAAGTTGATGGCTTTTCAGGGAATCACTAAGAAAGAGCGAAACAACATGTCCGGTGAGAGCATCGCAATGAACTCCTCTCCATTCACAACATTCAACGTTGTCAATGCTCCAATTCGAAAGAACATTCTTGGGATCAGCTGTAAAGCTGAGCTTGAAGTCGAGCAGTGCATCCTTCTCTTTCTCTAAGCAAAGGACACTCGATTCAGCAATGCCTGCTGGAAGGAGTACTGCCGCAAATAGTAGCAAAACAAAGGGCGCTCTCATTGTTTACGTTGGAGATAATCTTGATTGATTGTTTGATCGATTCAAGAATGGATGTATGGATGACAACTGGATTGAGTCTTCTCTATTTATGATGTTGTATCCCAAATGACACATGGAAGTGTTTCATTAGCTCCTTGTCGCTTTAACAGCCATTATTTTTCAACTAACCCGGAAGGTTGTTGAAAAATGGACGACTTTTTTAACAAAATCTGTATTAATGCAAATCAGAAAATGCACTCTTTTTCGTTTTGCTTGAGGCTATATTTTCGGGTGCTTCTTTTTCATTGGCTTTTATGATTGATGTTTTTGATATGCTATATTGGTTTAGTATGATTAATTACTTCACACTATACATAAAATAAAAAAAATTTTACTCATACTTTATTTCTACGATACTAATTATGTGCCTAATATTATTATTAAAAAAAAAAGATAAATAAGAGGGGTAATAAGATCTTAAGTAAGCATTTAACGGAGCAAAGAAATATAATTAATAATTATTAGTATATTAAATAGGCAAAAAAAAAACAAAAAAACCCATTTTAACAAAAGATATATTAAAAATAAAAAGAAGATTGTGTAACCAAACCTTGTAAATGACATAGTTGTGTAACCAAACCTTGTGTAAATGACCTGCTTGTGTAATGAAACCCTTATTTAAATAATACGCTTGTGTAAATGACATAAACAAACGGAACTTGTGTAATTGAAAAATGACCGAATTTGTTAACTACATAAACTGACATAACAAATTAAATGTGTAATTGAATTTATGTATTAACATTGTGTAATTGAAATTGTGTATTAATATTGTGTATCGTCAAAATAATACGTAAAGTTTAATTAATTCAGTTGATATAAGGGTGAGAGGGAGGGTCTATCATCTAATTACCCTTATTAACAAAATTAATTGATTATTAATAGGAGATAGAAGAATGTTCACATTTCCCCTAAAAAATTAGAGGTATTATTTGTACTCATTTTATACTTGAGACCCTATTTATGTTCATGGTTACAAAACCTACTTGCACACCCAATTTACCAAAAAAAGCCCGCAAGTTCGATTACATCCAAAGGGTTAGCATTTTTGTTGAACATATCCTCTTTCTACCTTATCTACATGTTCGGTGCTTTTCCTCCGTCCGTGAGATGCCTTTTAATGGAAGTATCTCATATCTCTATAGTCTGCCTTATAAGTCAATATGACTCATTTTCTTTATGCAACAAATTCATTTGTGACATTAGCTCCTTTTCTTTTATCTACATGTTCATGTTTATTGGGAGCATTTGCATTTGTATGAGTTCCTTTTCATTCCCTTTAGGGCCTGTTTGGCTTGGAAAAAGGCCACATGAATGGTTTATTTCCGGCCCAGTTTTATAAATTATGTATGATTATACATATGAAATGAGTCAATCGCTTCCGAGCCTCATACTATTAAACAAATATGTTAGCACACGTAGAGGTGTCAAACGGGGTCAGCCGGGTCGGGTACGGGTCAGGTCACAACAAGTTCGGGCCGAAACGGGTCGGGTCAGAAAATAAAATGCTTGGATAATTAATAAGCGGGTAGTGTTGGGTCGGTTTTGATTGAAAAATGACTTTTTAACCAGATCTGAATATTTCGTTGATTTGTTTGATCGGATTAATTTTAGTTGTATCGGATAACTATTATTGAATATTTGGTTGATATGCTAGTTGGGATTTTGTTGAAAGTTTCAACATCACTTATTCTATTGTAAGAAGCATCCAAACGATATAGGTAAGTGAATTTTGAGAAATTTGAAAGTGTATCAATGAGATTATAAGAGATATCTTTTTGTGTAAGGTTCCAAAAAACTCGAAGTCTTTAAATGAGATTATAAGAGACATCTAGTTTTGTAAGGCTCCAAAAATCTGGAAGAGAGCAATTTGAAAAGATACCGTACAATGAGTTTTGAGAAAGATCTGAGGACAAAATGCTTGCTGGGAGATGTTGAAGAATTGAACATTTAACTCCACTCATTTTGTTGTGGAAAGCATCAAAGTTTGACAAAGAAGACAACATTAAGGGATTTGGAAGTTTATCAATGAAATTTTCAAAGACACTTAGACTGGTTAGGTTCAACAAAGATGAAGAAAGTGATTCAAGTGCAGCCATGCTCAAGTTTACAAAGTTCAAATACAGTTCTTCCAAAGCAGGAAGTTGAGAAAGCCATTGTAAATTATTAGCATGTAAGCCATCATTTCCTCTAGGAGAAAGAGTTTCCAATTTGGTTAGGTTTCTAAGTTGGGAAGGAATTGTACCAAAAAATCATAATCATCAAGAAAAAGAGAAGCCAATGTGATAAGGGAATCTATAAATTGAGGGATTCTCATTGGAAAATTTGTTATAGCTAAGATCCAAAGATGATAACTCCTGCAATCTGTAGGGATTTTAGATGTGTAACAACGTGATGACATGAATTATGTATCATCATATTCATGCATATTGTAGCACATTATCTCTATTTACCTTGCATTTAGAGGGATTTTGCATAACTTTTATGTTCTATTAAACCAATTGTCGGAAATAGAGGTCTACACGAGATTTTGATAAATTGCAGGTAAATAGAGTTGAATTGGAAGCAAAAATGGAGCAAGAGGCATCTAAGGATGTTAAGGAAGCTAAAGAAGTCTTAGAAGGAACACAAAAGGCTAAGGGATTGCAAAGGAGAAGCATAGAAGACGAACCAAAGGAAAAACACTTTCTGTTGAAGAAAATCGTTCTAATGTACACATAAATCGGACGATTTTCACACATTGAAATCGAACGGTTTTGTACCAAAATCGACTGGTCGATTTACTTCACGATTCGGCCAAATGAAAAGACGACATAAAGCCCAATTAATTTGGGCTAGATGGGAGTTTTGCCAAACGGCCCATCTGCAATAAACTATAGAAGAGAACCCTACGAACGAAGACGGGGAGGTGGCACCAGATAATCTTTACACGTTTTGAAGAAATCAACGATTCTTGGAGAGAGATTGAAGAGCTTTTGCCGGAAAGTCATTCTTGATCTTTGATTGTGAGATTTCTTTGTTCCATTGTCTTGTTTGTGGTTTATGAACACGAAATTAAGTTGTTGAGAGATATATTGAACAGATTTGACGATTGTTTTACATATTTAAGAGTTATAGAATTTTTCATTCAAGATTTGGTTTCTTTGCGATATCTTCTTCAATAATTAATTTGATTCGATTTTGAAAATGGTTGGCTAAAAACCTTGTGATTCTGGGGAGAATAGTTGATGATTAAGGCTTAGATGATGATAGAATGAACTCATTCAAACATTAGGACCCTGAGAATTTAGATCTTAGTTTTGCAACAACAGGAAAATCAGGCTGTTCTTGAGGAAAATCGGCCGATTTTTCTTATGAACAGGGCGATTTATTCCTCGGCCGATTTTTCTTATGAACAGGGCGATTTATTCCTCTAATTGAATGTTCGAATGCAATTCAAACCTGTTTCTACATTTAATGGATTAAAATTGCAAGATTTGGGTAATAAAGAGACTCAACATCCTTTATTAAGATTTTAGGTGTGCTTTCTATTCATACTTTGGAGAGTCATATCCTGGAGTTTTAGATAGTTAGTTTGAACATAATTCTTGTCTTTAGATCTTTCTATATTGCAGCCTCAACAACCCTTATAGAGAGAACCTATAGATTAGTTATATAGGTTTCGGAACTTCATCGTAGGAATCCTACCTTTGAACATTTAATCTTGGCAATATAAATTCTGTCATATACCCGTAGAAGTGTCTTGAATCGAAAGCCTAAATCGGATACTTGAATCCTTGGAATCATTTCTCTCTTTATTACATCACAAAAGCTTTTATACTTTCGCTAGATAATTGAAATTGGAATCTTTCTCACCAAATCCCTGAGTTCGACTCTGGAATTCTTACCTTTCTACAGCTGATCCGTACACTGCGGGTTCGCTCTGCTTTTGAGTTCTAGATATAAATATTAAGACTTTGACGCACACCCTTTTGAGCGAACAAGTTTTTGGCGCCGTTGCCGGGGATTTGGTCTAGATCAAATCCGGTTTTCGGTTGTCTAGCTTGAGAGCTCTTGCTCTTGTGATTTGATTTGTCTACTTGAGTGATCTTCGCAGGTTCTTTAGGTATATGCGAAGGACTTGATCCACTAAAGATCTAATTCCTTTCGATCCCGAATTAGAAAGAACTTTGAGGAGAAAGTTGAAGGAGAAGAAAATGGCTGAAAACGATGAGAGAAACTACAAGGCTGAACTGAATGAAGCTCAACGCCAACTCCAGTTGAGTGAGAAGGCTCGAAAGGAAGCTGAAATAAGTCATCAATTTCAAATTGATGAACTAAGAGCTATGATGTTGGACATGAAGTTGGAGTTGAACGACTCCAAGAAGAAGAAGAAAGTCAAGACACCAACTAAGTCCATTCGAGATGACTCGTCCGATGATGACGAGATTGATCCGGATATGCCGGAACTTGAAGAGATTGATCCATCACTTCGTCCTAACCGAAACAGTCCAACACCTAAGGTCGTCCCTCGCATCACGACTAGGAATGTTAGAGCTGTCAATAACGAAGATAGACCCCGAACTTTGGGGCAACGGATGGATCCAATTCAGCAACCGCGCCGTCTAGGTGTGGATTTCGGAGCTGAAGACATCCAGGAGTTTAGCTTCTCACCACAAGTCATTACTATGGTTCGCCAAAGTCAATATGGCGGAGCAAGTACTAAATCTCCGCATCAACACTTGCAGAATTTTGAGATTCTCATGGAGACTATGAAGCCGAAGAAGGCTACTACAAGCAACTACAAGATCAAGCCGTTCTTCTTCTCTTTGAAGGACAAGGCTCTAGCTTGGTACCAAACACTTCCGGCTGCGAAGTTAGCTACATGGGAGGAATTGTCTTCGGAATTCCTCACCAAGTTCTTTCCGCCATCCAAAACGGCGGAATTGAGAGGTAAAATAAATGCTTTTTCTATGAAACCTAACGAAAGCTTGTTTCAATCTTGGGAAAGGTTTCAAGACCTCTTGTTGGATTGCCCACACCATGGCATTTCCAAGCTGGAACTATTGGAGATTTACTACAAAGGGTTGGATGTAGAAACACAATTCAACCTCCAATCTCTATCTTACGGGACATTCATGGATATGAGAGAGGACGATGCTTGGGACTTCATTGAGAAGCAAGCCCAAGTGATTGAGAAGTATTCCCACCGGAAGGTGGAATCAAATAGCCGGAATCAAGGCGATACGGGAGCCAAGTTGAATCAAGCGGCTCAAACACAAATATTCTCCCTCAAAGATGACATCAAAGAATTGAGGGAAGTGCTCAAAACGAGTCTTCAAAAGACTAAAGAGCAAGAAGCCAACTACATGGGGCGAGACAACAATCAAAGGAATGATAACCGGAATTCCAATTGGAGCAACAACAACAATAACAACCGAAACTCCAATTGGAACAATAACAACAACAACAGGAACTCAAATAACAACAATTGGAGGTCAAATCAGCAAGGTTCAAGTAATCCTTACTCTTATGCTGAAAAGGCTCTAACACCTCCATCTTCTTCTACTCCTTCTACAAGCCAGGAACAATCAAGCGGATCAAACAAACCGGATCCCATGCTAGAAACGATCCTAGGCAAGCTACAAGGATTGGAGAGTTACATAACTTCGGTTGACAAAGCTCACAAAGCTTTAGAAAACCAAGTATTCAACAAAGCTGGAGAAGTTCCAAGAGATCAAGGGAAGCTTCCCGGGAAGACAGAAGATAACCCAAAGGGAAGGGTTATGGCAATAACTACTAGAAGCGGAAAGACGACCGTCGACCCTCAACCTAAAGTAGTTGATACCTCCATAAGAGAAGGAGAGGCAAAGGAGAAGGAAGAAGTCTATGTTCCTCCTCCCGCTTACAAACCACCTCTACCTTTTCCTCAATCTAGAGCGCGGGCACGCCTAGATAAACATTTCGGTAAGTTTGTTGAACTTATGAGTAAGCTCCATATTAACATACCTTTTATGGATGCGATTTTAGGTATGCCGGCTTACGGGAAATTCCTCAAGGAGATCCTCTCTAACAAGAGGAAGTTGGAAGATATAGGAGAAGTCAAGATGAGTATGGAGTCATCCGAACTCATCAAGACTATGACGGAAAATATGCCACCCAAACTCCGCGATCCAGGATCCTTTTGCATACCCATCACTTTGGGAGAAGCTACCTATGATGCTCTTTGTGACCTTGGAGCAAGTGTGAGTATTATACCTCTAGCTCTATGCAAGGCAGTTGGTCTAGGAGAGCCTAGACCGGTGAAGATCACACTCTACATGGCTGATCGTTCTACCACCAAGCCGGTGGGAATATTAGAAGACATTCCGGTAAAGCTAGGTAAGTTTTACATACCTATAGATTTTGTCGTTCTTGACATACCTGCAGATTACCCGGTTCCCATCATCCTCGGGAGACCATTCCTCGCCACATCTGGATGCATGGTAGATTGCAAGAACGGCCAGCTATCCTTCCATATCGGTGAAGAAAAGATAGAATTCATACTATCTTCCTTAATCAAGGAGCCAGCCTTGAAAGATGACGTTTTTGAAATTGTTGAGGAAGAAGAGTCTAGAGAGATAGTAAGTTCGATCTTGATGAAAGACCCTCTTCAAAAGGTTCTTAGCATGAGCATCATGGAGGAAGGGGTGGAACATGACTGCAATGAGGATGTGAAAGCATTAAATGCTGTGGAGGAAGAGCTAGAAGCAAAAATTGAAGAACTAGAGTGGACTCCGGAAACTGTGAAGAAAATCGACCTGTCAGAAATAAATCGTCCGATTTATGAAGATTCAGCACGATTTTTTTCAACATAAACTAAAATCGACCTACCAGAAAAAAATCGTCCGATTCATGAAGAAGTAGCACGATTTTTTCCGACAGAAACTAAAATCGACCTGACGACAATAAATCGCCCGATTCACAAAGAGGTAGCAAGATTTTTTCCAACAGAAAGAAAAATCGTGCAGAAGATCGACCGATTTATTACAGGGGGGGTCGATTCACTGAGGAATTCTATGGATTCTCCGGACTTCACCGCAGCCGCTTCCGAATCTAATGATGAAGTACCCACACCTATAGAGGCATCTCCCACAGCATCCGAAAACCACGATTCATCACCAACCAAGGTACCTCCATCATTAGAATTGAAGCAACTTCCCGCACATTTAAGGTACGCATTTCTTGGCACTAATTCCACATACCCAGTTATAGTCAATGCAAATTTGAATGATGACGAATTAGAGAAACTCATGCATGTTTTGAAGCAACATAGGAGAGCACTAGGTTACACCATTGATGATTTAGTAGGAATAAAGCCTTCTCTATGTATGCACAAAATATTAATGGAAGAGGATTACAAACCTTCACGCCAACCTCAAAGACGGTTAAACCCGGCAATGAAGGAGGTCGTGAAGAAAGAAATCCTTAAGCTACTTGATGCAGGTATCATCTTCCCGATTTCTGATAGCAAATGGGTGAGTCCGGTACAAGTAGTACCCAAGAAAGGAGGCATTACCGTTGTTGCCAACAAGAACAACGAACTCATCCCTACACGGACAGTTACAGGGTGGCGAATGTGCATCGACTACCGCAAACTGAACGTGGCCACAAGGAAGGACCACTTCCCCCTTCCTTTCATCGATCAAATGTTGGAAAGGTTAGCCCAACATGCCTACTTTTGTTATTTAGATGGATACAGCGGTTTCTTTCAGATACCAATTCATCCGGATGATCAAGAGAAGACAACCTTTACGTGCCCATGGGGTACGTTCGCCTATAGAAGAATGCCATTCGGTTTATGCAACGCTCCAGCCACCTTCCAAAGGTGTATGATGGCAATCTTCTCCGAATATGTAGAGAATATCATGGAAGTCTTCATGGACGACTTTTCGGTATATGGTTCTTCCTTTGATAACTGTCTCTATAACCTTTCACTAGTTCTTAAGAGATGTGAGGACACTAACTTAGTCTTAAACTGGGAAAAGTGTCATTTCATGGTCACCGAAGGAATTGTGTTAGGTCACTTAGTGTCACAAAGGGGAATAGAGGTAGATCGGTCAAAGATAGAGACCATTGAGAAGTTACCTCCCCCTTCATCAGTAAAAGGAATTAGAAGTTTCTTAGGACATGCAGGCTTCTATAGGAGATTCATAAAAGATTTTTCTAAGATTTCAAAACCTTTGACTAATCTTTTGATGAAAGATGCGACTTTCGAATTTTCGAAAGATTGGTTAGATGCTTTTTGCAGGATCAAAGAAGCTTTGATTTCAGCACCAATCATTCAACCACCCGATTGGACTCTCCCTTTCGAGGTCATGTGCGACGCAAGCGATGTCGCTATAGGAGCCGTTCTTGGACAGAAGAAAGATGGTCGCACTCATGCCATCTACTACGCTAGCAAAACGCTAGATGAGGCTCAATACAACTACGCAACTACGGAAAAGGAACTTTTAGCCGTAGTATATGCATTTGAGAAATTTCGTTCCTATCTTGTAGGTGCGAAAGTGATAGTCTATACGGACCACTCCGCAATCCGATACTTATTCACGAAGAAGGATGCGAAGCCAAGACTTCTACGATGGATCTTACTCTTACAAGAGTTTGATTTAGAGATCCGTGATAAGAAAGGATCGGAGAACTCCGTCGCCGATCACCTTAGCCGTCTTCCGCAACTCACCGGCGAGTCGGATGAGCTTCCGATAGACGACTCCTTCCCTGACGAGCAGCTGCACGAGATTGAAGAGTGTCTTCAACACATATCACAAGGTAATGACCCATGGTTTGCTGACATTGTAAATTACCTTGTTTGTCAGGAGATTCCACCCGGACTTTCATATGCTCAAAAGAAGAAGTTCTTGAGAGACGTCCGGCATTTTTATTGGAACGAACCTCTTCTATTCAAAAGAGGTCCAGATGGCATCTACAGGAGATGTATTCCCGAAGATGAGATAGATAGTGTCATCCGACACTGCCATTCTCTACCATGTGGCTGACATGCTAGTTCCCACAAGACTTGTGCTAAGGTACTTCGCTCCGGGTTTTATTGGCCTACACTTTTCAAGGATGTGCAAAAGTTTGTTGTTTCTTGTGATGCTTGTCAAAGGACAGGTAATATATCCAGGAGGAATGAGATGCCTCTCAACAACAAACAAGAAGTAGAGATCTTTGATGTATGGGGCATCGACTTTATGGGACCTTTCCCATCTTCATGCGGCAACCAGTATATACTTCTTGCCGTAGATTATGTCTCAAGATGGGTGGAGGCAATCGCTTCCCCTACTAATGATGCAATGGTAGTGGTGAAGTTCCTCAACAAAACGATCTTCCCAAGGTTCGGAACTCCCCGAACCATCATTAGTGACGGAGGAACGCATTTCACAGCCCGTCGATTCGAGACTCTATTAGCTAAGTATGGGGTGACCCACAAAATAGCTACACCTTACCATCCGCAAACCAGCGGACAAGTCGAGATATCCAATAGAGAGATTAAAGGGATTTTAGAGAAGACCGTCTCTAAAACAAGGAAAGATTGGTCAATGAAGCTTGACGATGCACTATGGGCATACAGGACAGCTTTCAAGATTGGTAAATCATGTCATCTTCCTGTAGAGCTAGAACACAAAGCTTATTGGGCTATCAAGTGGCTCAACTTCGACATGAAAGAAGCCGGAGAGAAGCGGCTCTTAGACATCAATGAGCTAGATGAGCTCCGACTGAATGCGTATGAGAACGCAAAGATTTACAAGGAACGGACAAAGCGCTGGCATGACAAGCACATCATCCCGAAAGACTTGAAGGAAGGGGACCAAGTCCTCCTATTCAACTCAAGGCTGCGTCTATTTCCAGGTAAGCTCAAATCCCGTTGGACAGGACCTTTTGTGATTAAGAGAATTTTCCCCCATGGTGCAGTTGAAGTATGGGGTGAACAAAGCGGAAGTTTCAAGGTTAATGGCCAACGGTTGAAGAAATACACACCGGAAGCTCCGGTCGAGGAGATAGCTCCTATCCTCCTCCATTGAACACAACATCATACACCGTCCAGCTAAAGACGATAAATAAAGCGCTTCTTGGGAGGCAACCCAATGATAGTATAATTTTCCCCTCTTTCCCTCACTTAGTTAGAATAGATTAATTGCTTTTTTTCTTCGTTTTTCGTTTTTATATGTTCCTCGATGCACTCTTGGTTTGTCGTGTCATTAATCGCAGGAAACTAGGTTCAAATGTGAGAGATTCACGGAGAATGGAGCACAATTAAGTTATATCTTCGAGATTCAAGAAAAACAAGGAAGAAAATCGACCTACCATAAGAAGATCGTCCGATTCAGTAACAGAGCAAGTCGATTTTTCACAACAGAAACAAAAATCGACCTGGAGATCGACCTGCCAAAATAAATCGTCCGATTTTTTCAGTCAGAGAGAAAAATCGCCCCGATAAATAAATCGACCAGAAAAATCGGCCGATTTTCTTCAGAAATCGTCGACCCTATATAAGGACTTCACACTCGATCTTCTTCATTCACACATCTCCAACTCTTGATTTCCCTCTCTCAAGAACGCCAAAAAATCGCCACAGCCTCAAATCCTCATTCCTTAACCATTTCAAGAGATTCTTGGCTCCAAACTGAAGCATTTTCAACAAGGAACACGGATCTAACAACAACACGCACGGCAATCGACTGCTCCATAAGGAATTCAGGTTTTTCTTTCCAAAACCTAAGTTTTCTCACTTGAAATCGAAGTTGCCTAGGAAGTGCTTTGTTGTTGGAATTGATAGAGGAATTTGCTTAGGATTCATTGTGGAGAACTGTGTGTGGTGATAGATTGAACAGAACTTTACAGAATTGTGAGAATCGTTGAAATCGAGATAAAAATCGACCCAGCCCAGAAAAATCGGCCGATTTTTGTGAAGAACAGGTCGATTTTTAAGACTTAGAATGGATCTTGTCAAGAGGATAACTAGAAACACGGGGAAGAAGGGATCTTCTTCAAAAGCCCCTGCCCCACCTCCACCACCACCTACCAACATCCCTAAGCTTCCCCCTCCCCTATCCAAGCATAAGAAACGCTATGAACGCATTATAGATCGCCCATTCACTCCTCCTCGCTACATAGTACTTGATGACTTAGATTCGTTATATGTTCGAGAGGATGTTGATATGATGCTTGATAGAGCAGGGTTGAGACAGTTTGCTACGATCAGGGAAGATGCTTATAGGGAGATCACCCTAGAATTCCTTAGCACGTTTGAGCACGATCCTAGGGAAAGGATGGTCACTTTCCGCCTTATGAGCCAGGACCACAATTTGTCTATTGATGCTTTTGGCGACTTGTTTGGCTTTTCCTATTCAGATGCAGGCACATTTGCTAGAAGCCTCAATGCTAGTGATTTTTGGGAAGCTATTTCCGTAGGAGAGTACGGCGGGGATAAGTGGAGACCCGGAAACTCCAAGGAGACAAGCATGTACAACCTTTCCTTCAAGGTAGTGCATAGGATACTCAGTGAGAGTTTGTTTGCCCGGACTGAGACTCCGCAGAAGCTCAAGGCTGATGAGCTTTTCATCCTCTATTGCATGACATCCACCACCACTCCCGACATCTCCACCATGCTTGCTGACTATCTAGGAAAGATAGCCAACAAAGCCAAGGGTGACATATGTGCAGGAGGCTTGGTCACTCATGTGGCTAGGACTCTAGGTTATGACTTCTCGGGATGCACCCTAGCTGAGAGTGCCCTTCCTTTAGGCTCACAGAGGTTGGTGGTTCGACAGGTCTTGATTCCTCGAGGGAGAGGAACTCTTCATGTACCGATGCCATGGCATAGGGATCCGAAGAAGAAGCCGTCCGAGATCATATGGAAATCCGAATACACCATTCGGAATAAGAGGAACTGGAAGGAGACCTTTGAGGCGATGCTTGAGGAGTTCTCACCTCCTACTTACTATGATGATGATGCAGGTGACTCAGAGGAGGATGAGGATGGAGGACAGGAGACCATGCTCGAGTTTGAGAGCGATACCCACAGCGGGCATGCCACGGATGCCATGGACACTGACACTCATGGAGCAGGACCGAGCAGGACTAGTAGGCAGGATGAGGAGACGGAGGATGACATGCAGCCACCTCGACACTCTTATGCACATGCTCCAGGCCCTAGACGAGGACGCCGAGCTCCACGCCACTTCAGGGAGCTAGTCACTAGCTTCCAGAGCCTCAGCACCGACTACCGTGTCCTCCGCACCGATTATGACACCCTGAACACACAGTTCAGGAACTACAGGGAGGAGACGGACGCTAGGCATTCATCCTATGATGGCCAGATGAGGGACATGTACTACCACCAATTCGGCCACTTCTACGATCCCTCAGCACCGATGTATCCATATCCACCACCTCCACCACCGACAGAGGATTGAGCTTCCACTTCTTTTACATTGTAAGTATTTTTCTCCTTCTTATGCTTGATTTTCACATTGGGGACAATGTGGATGTCAAGTATGGGGTGGGGGTACTTACAATACCTTATGTTTCATTCTAGCACTCTATGTACTTTCCACTACTCTTGACAATTTGGCTTGTAATAACTCTTGCACGGCTTGCTTTCTATTATGACACTCGCATTTGCATGAACTTTTTCAAAACCTATGAATTTTCAAGAATTTTAAGTGCTTCTTATATGGAAATGACCTCTATGATGAAAATTGTGCATATGGATAGGTAAAAAGATGCTTAGTTGTGTTGAGATCTTGATTATAGCATGAATGAAATTGCTTTTGTTACTTGAATACATGAATAAGTTATATGATTTAGTTGTTTTGATGAGAAAATGAAATAATAGTCGAAGCTATATTGCAAGTTCTTTTACATCATTTAAGGATGACTAAGGCATTTCACTTCTTTTCTTTTCTCACGTCTTGATCATGCTAGCTCCTCAATGAAATATGTAACCCTCCTCTTACCATCCGGGAATTAGGATAGGTGATTGAAAAAGGCATGTTTGATGTGGGAGGGCCAAGGAAAATGTATTGAAAAAAAGTGCAAAATTTCATAAGTTTGGGGACGTTGAACATGAGGATGAGTAACTCGGCACCATTCACATAGCCGGGTGTTTGTGTCTTGCCAAAGTCCGATTGAACGACAAGTCCTAACGGGATATGGTATGTGCATCAAGGGTTTGAGGCATCTCGAAATTGAGAAACGCCAATCTCCTAGGCTTCGGTTTTTGTGCACCGCTGTCCATACTCTCAAAAAGTAAAGTATAATGAAAGCAAAGCTTTCTACATGCGAAGCATGTGCGGTGAAGAAAATTCTTGAAGGTGTTATGTGTTCCTCTTTCCCGGATTAGCACCACAATTGCCAAAAAGAACTCCTTCCCTTAATACGTTTCTTGAACCCTTTCTTTGATTAGAAGACCTTGAGACTTTTATGCATGTGTTTAAGACTTAATGGCTTAGATTTGTTTGAATTTGATTGCCTCTACACCTTTATCATGTTCTTTATTTATGCCTTCAAGAAAGAAAAGGGAGTTTGTTCATCTTATAGTCACCATTGATATATGCTTTGCCCCTTTTATGCCTTGAAATATCACTTTGAGAGCGATCCAATGAAAAGGAGCACTACCAAAAGAAAAGTTTTTGAGTTTCATACGTGCATAATCCATGGCATCTTATATTCTGAATTTGAGCCTTGCTTAGGGACAAGCAAGAGGCAAGTATGGGGTATTTTGATGACATGAATTATGTATCATCATATTCATGCATATTGTAGCACATTATCTCTATTTACCTTGCATTTAGAGGGATTTTGCATAACTTTTATGTTCTATTAAACCAATTGTCGGAAATAGAGGTCTACACGAGATTTTGATGAATTGCAGGTAAATAGAGTTGAATTGGAAGCAAAAATGGAGCAAGAGGCATCTAAGGATGTTAAGGAAGCTAAAGAAGTCTTAGAAGGAACACAAAAGGCTAAGGGATTGCAAAGGAGAAGCATAGAAGACGAACCAAAGGAAAAACACTTTCTGTTGAAGAAAATCGTTCTAATGTACACATAAATCGGACGATTTTCACACATTGAAATCGAACGGTTTTGTACCAAAATCGACTGGGTCGATTTACTTCACGATTCGGCCAAATGAAAAGACGACATAAAGCCCAATTAATTTGGGCTAGATGGGAGTTTTGCCAAACGGCCCATCTGCAATAAACTATAGAAGAGAACCCTACGAACGAAGACGGGGAGGTGGCACCAGATAATCTTTACACGTTTTGAAGAAATCAACGATTCTTGGAGAGAGATTGAAGAGCTTTTGCCGTAAAGTCATTCTTGATCTTTGATTGTGAGATTTCTTTGTTCCATTGTCTTGTTTGTGGTTTATGAACACGAAATTAAGTTGTTGAGAGATATATTGAACAGATTTGACGATTGTTTTACAGATTTAAGAGTTATAGAATTTTTCATTCAAGATTTGGTTTCTTTGCGATATCTTCTTCAATAATTAATTTGATTCGATTTTGAAAATGGTTGGCTAAAAACCTTGTGATTCTGGGGAGAATAGTTGATGATTAAGGCTTAGATGATGATAGACTGAACTCATTCAAACATTAGGACCCTGAGAATTTAGATCTTAGTTTTGCGACAACAGGAAAATCGGGCTGTTCTTGAGGAAAATCGGCCGATTTTTCTTATGAACAGGGCGATTTATTCCTCTGACGAACTTTAATTGAATTAATCTTTAACCAAAACTAATCCTTGCCTAAATCCCAATCTTGATTAACCTTTTTACCCTCTAATTGAATGTTCGAATGCAATTCAAACCTGTTTCTACATTTAATGGATTAAAATTGCAAGATTTGGGTAATAAAGAGACTCAACATCCTTTATTAAGATTTTAGGTGTGCTTTCTATTCATACTTTGGAGAGTCATATCCTGGAGTTTTAGATAGTTAGTTTGAACATAATTCTTGTCTTTAGATCTTTCTATATTGCAGCCTCAACAACCCTTATAGAGAGAACCTATAGATTAGTTATATAGGTTTCGGAACTTCATCGTACGAATCCTACCTTTGAACATTTAATCTTGGCAATATAAATTCTGTCCTATACCCGTAGAAGTGTCTTGAATCGAAAGCCTAAATCGGATACTTGAATCCTTGGAATCATTTCTCTCTTTATTACATCACAAAAGCTTTTATACTTTCGCTAGATAATTGAAATTGGAATCTTTCTCACCAAATCCCTGAGTTCGACTCTGGAATTCTTACCTTTCTACAGCTGATCCGTACACTGCGGGTTCGCTCTGCTTTTGAGTTCTAGATATAAATATTAAGACTTTGACGCACACCCTTTTGAGCGAACACAACGGAATTTCATGAAACAATTTCCTAAACATCGAAACAAGAAGCACATGCATAATATATTAGATAAAGGGAAAAGGAATACCTTTTGATGCGTGTTTAAAACTCTTCCAAGGATAGGTAGAGTCCCAAGTGTTACTCCTCTAGTTGGTCACGTGAAACAAAACAAGGATCGCTTAAACCTTCGATTGCTAGAACAAATGATGAAGCTTTGCAGAGAGAATTATAGGGAGGAAAAAACTGCTGACTTGCTCCTGTACTCGATCGATCGATCGATTTATGAATAATAGGGTTGAACTTTTTAACTATTAAAAAACCTCCTTAATTATAAGACATAAATGTTAGTAATTAATATACAAATAGCCCCCTTATTTATTATTAATTACCAATACCATAATATATTTGTACTCCTACAAAATATATCCTTTTTCCACCATATGTTCCTATATGGTAATTCTCTTATTTAATTGATTCAGTTCACATGCTTGTTATGGTGTTACCTCGTAGGACCCGATAACATTAGCAATACGTTTATCATATAAACGTACCGATCATGTTTAGCTTCTAGCAAAACGTCATGACCCCTAAAATTATTGGATTATATATATTCCTATATTTAATGTCCTATCTCATCATCAGTAATTGCACCTTGGATAAAAGACACAATTCCTTTAGTCTCCCACTTGTACTTTCATACAAGTGTACAATGTTAAAATTCTCATATCGCTTAATTTCCTTATCTGACTATGTGATGAAAACCATATTTGCCATCAGATATGTTTCTTGAACTCTTGAGATCAAATTGTCAGTACATATCAAATTTGAGCATGTCCATGCGTTTACACAGTTCTCACTCTTGAAGTGGCCGGGGACACTAATCCTTCCCAACGCATCAAAGTATGCCTAGCATAGGAGGATTAATCCAATATTGCAACGATTTTAACTCCTACTCAAATTTTGATCACCCTGATCACTGCCTTTATAACTGCCAGTTACGGTCAGCGTTTAACATCGTCTAAGATATGTCATCCTTCAAATGAAAGTTATATGAAGCTCTTGTTAAGCAACTCACTGATAATGATAATTGCTATAACTACTCAGTAGTCATGAGAGTTGTAGGATCGGTTGTCTGATGGGTATTACCATACTCACCTATGTAAGCGATTGAACATTTCCATGTCCTATGAACTATAAAACCCACATTCATTCATACGCTCACAAGATGGTCTACCTTAGAATCATTTGTATCCAGGTTAACGATTCAGACCACAGATCCTTTCAATTTAATATTTTCAGTTCACTTAATGTGATTTCATTCACCGGAACGTTTCCAGTAAGTACATTTGATGATTAATAAATTGTTTGGATACTTTATTTAATACTTAGGAAATAATCAAATGATAATATGAAAACTCATATATAAATCAATCATAAACTCCATGACAAACAACAAATGTTTAATCCAAACACATAAGCTCAAAAGAATTCTCTAATGTGCTTGAGCCCTTTGGCCCGAGTATGACTATCATGCTTAGGCCTATTCATGGGTTTAGTCAATGGATATGGAATGTTATCATCTGTGTGAACCTTGCACACCCTTACATCACCTCGATCAACATAGTGCCTAATCATGTGATATTTCCGTAGAACGTGTCTAGATTTGGAGCTTGAGCTAGGTTTCTTCGCTTGAGCGATCGCGCCATTGTTGTCACAATAGACGCCAACCACCCTCGTTATGCTAGGGACAACGCCGAGCTCAACTATAAACTGCCTAATCAAAATCGCCTCCTTAGCCGCTTCTCCTACAACAATGTATTCTGACTTTGTTGTTGAGTTCGCAACCGTGTCTTGTTTTTAGCTTTTCAAACTGACCACTCCTCCGTTCAAAATGAAGACGTATCCAGACTGCAACTCAAAGCCATCTCTGTCAGTTTGGAAACTAGCATCGGTATAGCCCTTGATGACAAACTCATCACCACCTCCATATACTAGTAGATCACCCTTAGTCCTTCGTAAGTAGTTTAGGATGTTCTTCACAACTTGCTAGTGAAGTCACCGGGGTTTGACTGGTACCTGCTACACATACGTAAAGCATATGCAACATCTGGTCGAGTACAGGTCATTTCATACATGATGGATCCTATAACAGAGGCATAGGGAACCTTGCTCATCCTCTCTATGTCACCAGGTGTCTTAGGACACTAGGTCTTGCTGAGATGGATCCCATGTTGCATAGGCATATATCCTTTCTTAGAATCTACCATCTTGAATCTTTGTAGGACCCTATCTATATAAGTTCCTTGACTGAGACAAATGAGCCTTCTTGATCTATCTCTATGGATCTTGATGCCTAGTATGTACTCGGCCTTCCCTAGATCATTCATTGAGAAACGCTTCTTAGTCACCCCTTTATTGTTTCTAGCACCAGAATGTCATTCCCAATGAGTAGTATGTCATCCACATATAGGACTAGGAAAGTCACTCAACTTTTTGTAAAGACATGGCTCTTTTTCACATCTTATGAAATCAAATTGTTTGATCACTTCATCAACTCGAAGATTCCAACTCCTGGATGCTTCCTTCAGTCCATAAATTGACTTCTTAAGCTTGCAAACCTTACTAGGATATTCCGGATCCTCAAAACCCTCAGGTCGCATCATATATACATCCTCTTCTAATTAGCCATTTAGAAATACGGTCTTGACATCCATTTGCCATAACTCATAATCATAAAATGAAGAAATTGCTAGGATTATATTAATGGACCGGGGCAAATGTCTCTTCATTGTCAATACCATGAATATGTTTAAATCCCTTAGCAACCAAACTTGCTTTATAAACAAAGACATTTCCATGCTTGTTTGTCTTTACTTTAAAGACTCATTTGGTTGTAGGATGCTGGCTCGATTTTCTGACATGGATTCCATTTCGGATCTCATGGATTCAAGCCACTTTTCGGAGTTCTGATCCGTCACAACTTGCTTGTAGGATGCGGGCTCGTTATGCTCCATGAGAAGCACTTCGATCTCGGCATGAAACACATAATCATCCAAATGTCTAGGATGTTGCCTTACATGTTTGATCTCCAATTTGGGCCAACAATAGGAGAGATTTTAGTTGCATAATTTCCTACATCATTATGAAGATCCTCATTTGTAGATTTCTCCACATCAATATGTGGTTCCTCTTTAGCTTGATCTGTTGTAGGAATTGTTTCTTGAACTGGATTAACTTGCCTCGTCAAAAGTTCATCAAAATAGTCAAGTTCCTCAATGGCGTCTTGCATGTCCTCGTGTTGTTGCGTTTTTTGCTCATAATTGATCTCATTAATCTGAACTTTTCTCCCACTTGGCTTATTGGAAAAGAATTCATTTTCCAAAAAGACACTATCCCGAGCAACAAACACTTTGTTCTCTATGGGATGGTAGAAATCATACCCCTTGGTTTCCTTGAGATATCTTACAAAGTATCATTTGTCTGATTTTGGTGCTAGTTTATCAGATTGTAAACGCTTTACATAAGCTTCGAACCCTAGACCCTCAAAAATGACAAGTGAGAATCTTTTCTCATGTATAGTTCATATGTTGTCTTGTCAACTGAACGTGACAAAGTCCTTTTTAGAACGAATGCGGTTGTTCGAACAGCATATCCCCATAAGGATAATGGAAGATCCATAAAACTCATTAGTGAACGGACACTGTCTAACAGAGTCCTATTCCTCCTCTCAAACACACCATTTAGTTGTGGAGTGCCCAGGGAAGTGAGTTGTGTCACACTTCCATAACTCTCAAATGATGATCGAATTCCTGGCTCAAATATTCGTGCCCTCGATCCGATCGAAGTTCTTTTATCTTCTTGTTTGTTTGCTTTCTACTTTATTTTGAAATTCCTTGAACTTTTCAAAGGATTCTAATTTATGTTTCATTAAGTAGATATACCCATATCTACTAAAGTCATTAGTAAATGTAATTAAGTATCGATAGCCAAACCTAGCTTTTGTACTCATAGGTCCACACACATTCGTATGTATGAGTGCTAGAAGTTCAGAAGTCCTTTTTTTCACTCTTACCAGTGAAAGGTGACCTTTTCATCTTTCTCATTAGGCACGACTCACATGTTTAAAATGATTCCAAATAAAAAGATTTAAGTAGTCCAACTGTTTGGAGTTCCTTAATACGCTTTATGCCTACGTGACCCAATCGACAATGCCATAGGTTTTCTTCGTTTGTTTCATTCTACATTTTCCGTTTTGTATTAATGCTATAAATTTCAATTTTAAGGTCTAGCATGTATAGTCCATTACTACTCATGTTCGTGCGCCCATAGTAAATACAATGCCTATAAATCTCCATCACCATGTGATCAATAATGGTAAAAGTATAACCTTCACGGTTCAAAACTGAAATTGAAAATAAGTTCTTAGTAATGCATGAAACAAAATAACAGTTATTAAGTTCTATCTCTAAGCCAGAAGGTAAAGACAAGAAATAATCTTCAATGGAAACAACATTAACTCTTGCTCCATTACCGACCCGTAGATCTGCCTCTCCCTTCCCCAGTATCCTTCTATTTCTTAGTATCTACACGTTTGAAGTACTGTGAGAAACACATCCGGTGTCCAATACCCATGAAATAGAATTAGTGGACAAAATTTCAATAACATGTATATCTGATGTGGAGACATTCCCCTACTTCTTATCCTCCAAGTATTCGGGGCAGTTTCTCTTTCAATGCCCCTTCGCCTTGTAGTAGAAGCACTCATGCTCCGCAACCTTCTTCACCTTAGGGGGTGAAACCGTGGGTTAGGCAACTTGCTTACCCTTCCACTTTTGTTGCTACTTTGGCTCCTTCTTAAATCCCTTGTTCTTGACCATCAGAATTTCCTTCATCGGGTCAACAATCATGTTCTGCTCAACAGTCTTGAGCATGATATCTAGCTCATTAATTGTATTGTTCATAGCATTCATATGATACGTCAATCTAAATGCATGAACCCATCATACAGAGAGTTCAGGAGCATATCCGTGGTTATCTCTAAGCTGAATGCGCTACCTAGTCGGCCTATCTTGTCAAACAAGCCAATCATTTTGATAACATGTGGTCCGACTGGTTTACCTCTCTCTAATTTGCAATGCAGGATGGCTGTCAAGGTCGAGTACCTTTCAAGCCTAGCCTTCTACTTAAAGATATCTTCGAGGTTAGACATGATTGTTTATGTGTCAATTTCTTCAATCCTTTGTTGAAGAATTGGTTTCCATCGCAACCAACATTGAACACATGACAGAGCGTGATTTTTCTATGGCTGCCTCATACGTCACAAGAGCCGCATCAAATGAGTCCAATGTGATTTCAGGGGATGGATGTTCCAAGACGTCCTCTTGGTTCTATGACTTGAGAACAATTCTCATATTTCTCTCCCAATCAAGGAAGTTTTGTTTGTTGAATTTCTTTTTTTCGAGTGTGGAGCTTAAGGAAAATTTGAGGTTATCATTTGACATGGTGGACTACAAAAAACACAAAAATAATAAAATACAAATTATATGTGATTAATTTTGCAAATACTATAAACTGTTATAACAATTATAAACAATTAAGGTTTCACACATTTCTACTCATATTATCAACTCCCTTTACTAAGTAAAAAAGATCCCAAGATCCTATCATGTATGAACCTTAGCGTACTTTGGCACTGCCCTAAGTTTCATATAATCAAGGTAAGTAAACTCCTTTACTAATTATAACTCCTTATAATTCTTGGTTGATGGGAACACATCTCATGTGAACTCAGTCCTATGCCTCAAAATCAAAAACTTTATCTTTTGGTCTTTTGTTGAGCTAACCATATCAAGACAATATGCCCCTTAGTATGAACATACTCACATTGTATCTAGGTCAAAGTAAGGACACCCCGCTTTGGCGGAACCTATCCTACAAATTCCTAGATAGGGATCAGTTATGATATAAAAAGGCAATTCTCAATATTCTTTTAAGGGGCGTTTTAAGAATGCGAGGTTGTTATTTTTAAGTGAACGCATATCATAAATAACAAACAAGCATACAAGTGTGAGTTTAAGGCATTTAAAAAAACGCATTAAATAAATGGTTCCTAGTATGACCCTAAAAAAGAATCTTCATTCTTGGACCTTCATGGATCTCTATCCTTCGGGCTCCTTAGGACTTTTGTTTTCTTGTACAATGAATTTAGAAATAACTCTTGCAGAAATTGAAAATTACAAAAATACATAACGATGCACAGATCGTGTACAATAAAACCATAACGATACGCAGATCGTATATAAGTATCCTAGGATTAGGGTCACACTAGTAACCGCCTGCATGAGCATATCACCATACACATACATACTAGCAAAACATATATGATATTTAGAAATAACTCTTGTTTTAATCAATTATATTGCTTACTGTATTAATATCATATATTAATCATTAAAAGCCAAAATGTGTAAACTTTTGACAAAAAATAGAACCTTTCCAAAATTGGAATCTTTCCAAAAACAATAACTTTCTAATATTAAAACATTTCTAACATTATATTATTTTTATTATAAAAAGACCCATGCACGAATATAGTAACTTGTCAAAATTAGAACATTTCTAAATTAAGACCATAAATTAAAAGGCAACTTTCCATAATATTATGATATCTTTTTATTTTAGGATATAATTTAACTAAGTTAAAATATCTCCTCTCTTAAGAAAATTAAATTTATATATTTCTAACTTGATAAATCATATTTATCTTGATAAAATATAATATATAATATCTTTTGGAAACAAATATTATTATTTAGATAACTAACTAATTATATTAGGTAAATAACAAAATAATAGTCTAAAACCCTAAAATTATCCTAACCCTTGCTGATAGCAAGAAATATGACGTAGTTTAGATGTGCATATAGGTAGTTTTTCCCTTTATTTTGAGTACGTGGACATACATTCATTGCATTTATTGAGCATATTCACCTATTATCTTGGAATCTAGATCTACACAAGCTTTGTTGTGATTTAGGTGAATTGGCGCTGAATTGGAGTCGAAAGTGAGCATTTACTGAGTATTTGTCGATGAGGAGTTCATTGGGAAGCATTAGAACATTATAGGAAGGAGTATGAAGTTAAGCAAAGGAGAAAAGCATCGAAAAGGAGGACCCACAGCCAAGAAGGAAGTTCCACGGCAGGGGTTTTGATAATTCTTTGAATTTCACAAGTGGAAAGTAAGGTCGAGAGTCACCACGGTAGGAACCAAGGTCGTAGTTTTGATGATGTCACCCGTGGTTTTCTTCGGAAAAGACCGTTCCGTTATTGCCACGTCAGCAAGAAAGGAAGAAGCCTTTTAACCTAATTTTATTTTATAAAAGGAGGTTACCGGCTGCATTTTGGGGATCACGCTTTGGACCGTGCCTGAACGGCTTTTACACCATATTTCGGATTCATCCACGTTGGAGATTGGATTGCTTCACCATTGGAGGGAGAGTGAAGAGCTTTCTTTATTCCCTATTTGGAGATTTTGTGAGATTGTTCTAGTCTTGATTATTGTCCTGAAAAACACATATTCTGGATTATATATTGTTTGATTGAGTTGTTGATTATTAAAAAGATTTGTTTTGACCCATCATTGTTCATCTTTGTATTCTTGGTTGCATGCCTTTCTTGATTCCCTTTCTTAATCTTGATTTGAATATGATGATGATTGTTGGCTAAACCCCCTACGATTCTGGGGGGAAGGGTTGATGGTTGTGGTATAGACGATGATTGATTGAGCCTTAACAGATCGGACCCTGGGAGTTGTGAGACGAAACCCTCGAATGAGGATTTTCACGGCTTGTTCTTCACGAACCACAACCGCGGTTTTCCATGATCTGCCCGTGGTTTCCTTTGTTTTGCACGTTTTTCTTTTGCCTTTATCCAAAGTTCAAGATTGCTTAAATCCTACCTTTGTAAACCCTTTCTAACCTTTAGCATTGCTTGGTTGTGAGTGTTTACGATTTCTAGGTAACCCTCTATTAAGGTGATGTGTGCCAAAGCCTTTGCCTTTGTCTTTCTTTTCCTTGGGTTTTGGTTTGGTATGATAGTTGAATCCTATCCTCATGATCTCTTCTTGATGAGACTCAACATCCGTTAAGTAGAATCCTTTGGTTGGGACAAAAGGAAGTTGGAGCTTCACCGGACGACATCCTACCGAAGAATATATACCTTTGCTATCCAACTCTGCTCGTACACATCCTTAGACATTTTGAATCGAACACCGCAACTGGATACTTGGATCTTTAGAATGTGCATTCCATTATTCTTGCTTCTATATTCTTTATCGTGATCATTGCTTTGCTTGCTACACAAGTTGGATTACCTTTGCTGTTTTGTTCTCACTGATTCCGTGAGATCCACTCCGGAATATCAGCCCATACTATGATTGATCCGTACATAGAGGGTTTGCTATTGTTAGGCTTAATTCTTGGATATAAATTTAAAGCTTATTTGCGCACACACATTTTGGAGCGAAAAAGTTTTTGGCTCCATTGCCAGGGAATTGGTCAAGACCAAACCAGTGCACGGTTGTCTAGCTTAGAGCTTCTTGCTTTGCTACTGACTATTTTTGCTGAGTGTTCTTTTAGGATTTTTCTTTAGGTTTATGCGAAGAAAACGAACCAGTAAAGAAATTGTTTCTTACGATCTTGAACCGGAAAAGACTTACAAGAAGAAGTTGAGAGAGGCGAAGAAAATGGCAGCTAAAAACAATCATGAGATAGAGGATCTTAGAGCCGAATTGGTTGCTGCTCGAGATCAGATAAGGCAACAAGAAGAAGTATTGAGGAAAGAGAAAGTTGGTCAAGCTAATCTACAAGAAAAACTTCGAGCCGACATGACCGATGTGGTAGCTCAAGTCCGGCTGGCAAATCAGGAGAGAGACGCGGATGCTAGAGTTGTGATTAACTCACCTCCACCAGCACCCGTCAACGTCTTACCACCACCAGTTTATGTGCCACCACCACCTCCACCAAGAGTGGAGCCAGCTGATCCGTTTGGGGGTGTTGCACAAACACTTGGGCAACGGATGGATCCGGTCCAGCAAGCTTACCGTCCGGGCGTGCATTTGGGAGATCCAGTTGACCTTGACTATGAGTTTAGAGCTTAAGTGATTACTATGATTCAGCAGAATCGCTTTGGAGGAATGGAGAGAGAATCACCGCACCAACATCTTCAAAGTTATGAGATTTTGATGGAAACTTTGAGACCTTCTAGATGTGAGAATAACAATTACAAGCTGCGTGATTTTTTTTTCTCTTTGAAGGATAAAGCACTTGTGTGGTATCAATCACTTCCAACCGGAAGAGTGAACACATGGGAGGAAATAACCACAGAGTTTCTTACCAAATTCTTTCCTCCATAAAAACGGCGGAGTTTAGAGCAAAGATTAATGCATTTGTGATGAAGAGTTGCGAAAGTCTCTTCACCTCATGGGAAAGGTTCAAGGACCTTTTATTGGATTGCCCACATCATTGGATTCCAAAGATTGATTTGCTTGTGATCTATTTCAAGGGCTTGGATGCGGAAGCACAATTCAAGCTACAATCACTTTCAAGTGGAAATTTTAGGAAAAAGCCAGTTGATGAGGCGTGGGAATTTGTTGAGAAACAAACTCTCACTATTGAGAAGTACTCTCATCGAGGTGAGGAAGAGGGAAGTCAAAGCTCAAGAACTCCGGTGCTGAATCTTACCGCCTCTAGTGTAAAGGAGCTGAAGACTTTAAATAGAAAAATGAAGGCTTTGAAAGACCTTTTGACAGCACATGTGAAAGAACCCAAGGATCATGATTTAGGCTATGTTGGAAGGGGAAATCAACAAGGGAATAGGAACATCAACAATTGGAACAACAACAACAACAACCGGAACTACAACAATTGGAGATCCAATCAACAAAATTCCGGTAATCCTTATTCTCATGCTGAAAATTCACTAACCCCCTCCTTCTTCTTCTTCCTCTAATCCTTTAAGAAGTTAGGGACAAGCTTCATCAAGTTCAAGCTAGCCAGCAAGGGACAAGCTTGAAGCAATGATGGAAGCCATGATGGGGAAGATGCAAGGATTAGAGAGTTCCGTCACTTTGATTTCTAAGGCACAAAAAGCTTTGGAAAATCAAGTGTTTAGTAAGGCTGGAGAAGTTCCTAGAGATCAAGGGAGACTTCCCGGAAAAACTGAGGATAACCCGAAGGGGCAAGTGATGTCAATAACAATAAGAAGTGGCGAAGACCACCGATCCTACACCAAAAATGTAAGAGCCTTAGTGCTGAGAGTGCTGAGCTGTGCTGGATTCTTCCTGAACCGCCAGTACGGCCAGGACTAGGCGCCCCTGCGGCCATCTTGATCCGCCCCTACGCCTCCATGATCCGCCCCAGCAGTTTATGATGTGCTGGAACCGTCTTTGTTGACTCTTGCCTTTGCTTTTTACCCCTCTTCCTTTATATATCTTCTTCTTCTTCTTCTTCTTCTTCTTCTTCTTCTTCTTCCGGATGAGGGTTTTCTCATTCTCTCTCCAACTACATCTTCTCCCTTACGCTCATCTTCTTGCCTTCTCTTCCTTTGGATCTTATTCTTGATTTCTTCTTGTTTTGAAGAGAGTTTTGTGTGGCTTTGGATGATGATGATGACTGATGATGTTGTTGTGCTTGTGTTGAGCTAGCCTTGAGGTTGTGGTGTGTGTTCTTCCTCTGTTAGGGTTCAGCTGGTGAGCTCTTCTTTTCTTTCTTCCTTTCTTTCTTCTTTCTTTCTTCTTTTTTTTCTCTTTGCCTTTCTAGGCTTTGTTTGATCTATATATGTATGGGGCTGCTGGCTGAAGAAGGAGTGAAGAGGTTCGAGAGAAAAAGTGTAGAGGAGCTGAAGTCTGCATTCTGCACACCAGCCATCCCCAGCACCCAGCCAGGATGCCTCAGTCCCGGTCAGAAGCCCTTGTGGATCCTTGCTTTCTAGCCCTCTATTGTTCTTGTCACGCAGGTGTGTCTTGCTTCTGGGCTTGCCTAAGGATGGCATTGTCCCTTCCTTTCCTAGTATGAGTGTGTGTAGTATCATGTTAGATATAGATGAGAGTGTGGTGATGATGTTTGATATCAAGTTATGCCGGTTATGGCTTTGAGGATTAGCAGGTTGTGAGTCTTAGGTCGATTATGATCCTTTGGATCCCTTAAGTCTAGGTGTGACCCCTTTGATTGATAGGAGATTGATATATCTCTATGCCTTGTTATTAGGCAATGTCCCTCTCAGGATTGGAGGTTGATCGTGGTTGAGATTGTACAAGGTTGAGGTAAGTCCATAGGACTTACTTAGCTACCATCCTTATATTGGGTGTTTGCATGAGTGGTGTATGTGTTATATGCTTGTTGTGATAGCATGCGATGTCCATTATTACCGACTTATGTTTTATTGATAGCCCCCTTACAGTGGCAGTGATAACCTTTCCTTTTCATCCAGTATGGAGTTGGGAGGTTTTTTGACGTCAGACCACACCTGATATATAAGAAGGGCGCAACACCACTCCCATAGGATACACGGCTTGTGTGACCGACACTACTCCAACTGGCTAGCAAGCCTAGAGGCGAGGATGATACGCTTCTCGTGTCACATAGTTTCATATACCTATATATATATACATACGATTTGAGTGTATGACCTTATATAAAGATAATTAAATGGGTAAATGAGTGACAACATGATTATGTGTTTACCTTTCATGACTTGTGCTTGTGCTTATGTATTACCTTATATATGTATGATTAGTTAATGGCTTCATACAATGTTGTTGATGCCTTGCAGGATAGGAGATCAGAGTGATCCGGCAAGGTGACAGGCCGAGAACTCTCATACATTAGGTGGTTATGGTTTTGGGGATGATATATTTATATATATATATATATATACACCTCCTATGTGAGGTCGATGTTTGTATACCTCCTGTGTGAGGATGGTGTTTTATACTCGGCTACATTTTTGTATACCTTTTGATGTACAGTTGTATACCGTTTTATGTATGTGTTTTTATGTTTGTCAGTGCCATGTTGTAAGGTCTAGTGAACTTGTTGTCAGGCTAGGGTCAGGATCCATTGTGAGATCCTAGCCCTATGTGGCATCCCGAACCCCGAGGATTCGGGGTGTTACAAAAAATGAGTGACAACGGCGAATAACCCATGGAGACCGAGGTTCTGGCTGAGAAAGAGAAGGAAAAAGTCCCTGTTTACGTTCCTCCTCCAGCCTACAAACCTCCGCTGCCGTTTCCACAATCTAAAGCGAGAGCGCATCTAGATAAACACTTTGGTAAGTTCATTGAACTCATGAGCAAACTGCATATTAATATACCTTTTATAGATGCAATTTTAGATATGCCGGCTTATGTGAAGTTCTTGAAGGAAATCCTCTCTAACAAGAGGAAGCTAGAGGATTTTGGTGAAGTGAAGATGACTTCCGAGTCATCGGAGCTTATCAAAATCATGACGGAGAAGATGCCGCCCAAGCTTCAAGATCCAGGAACATTTTGTGTTTCCATTGAAGTTGGAGAAGGGACGTACAATGCACTTTGCGATCTTAGAGCAAGCGTGAGCGTTGTCCCACTGGCACTATGTGAGAAAGTTTGTTTGGGAGAGCCTAACCCGGTAAAGATGAAACTCCACATGGCCGATCGATCCACTACTGTACCCATCGGTATATTTGAGGACATTCCCGTAAAGCTTGTTAAGTTTTACGTTCCTATAGACTTTGTAGTTTTGGACATTCCTGCAGATTATCCAACGTCAATCATTCTTGGGAGGCCCTTCCTAGAAACTTCCGGTTGCCGGGTTGATTGCAAAAATGCCAAGCTATATTTCAATATAAGAAAAGAAGATGTAGAGTTCACACTCCAAGAAGAAGGATCAAGGGATATAGTGAGGTCCATTTCATTCAATGATCCGGCACAAAAGGGAAAGGGCATAAGCATTGTGGAGGAAGAACGGAAAGACCCGAAGATTGACCAAAACCACGACCATAGTCAAAGTTCCACGGGCGTGGTTTGCATTAAATCACCCGTGGAAGCACAAGTCGAGAAGCGCCACGGTGAAGACCACGACCGTGGGAAAGTCAAGATGGCCGTGGAAGCTTAAACTTCCAATGGCTCTCTCCTTCTTCTTAAAAAAATTCTTAAACGTTTTTTTACCTTCTCTCCACCCTTACAAACATCTAAAGATGGTTCCAGAAGTCATAAGAAATTGACAAGCGCATTCAAGAATGCGCAAGCTTACAAGAAAAAATTGAAAGAGAGGAGCGATAGACATTGGACTCTTAAGGATTTGAAAGAAGGAGACCTTGCCCTTCTCTTCAATTCCTATCCGTCTATTTCCCGGTAAGTTGAAGTCTCGTTGGACCAGACCATTTGTAATTAAACATATTTTTCTCTATAATGCAGTTGAAGTATGGGGTGAACAATGCGGAACTTTCAAGGTCAACGGCCAACGACTAAAGAAGTACATACTGGAGGTTCACATTGAGGAGATTGCACCTATCCTCCTCACTTGAGCAACAAAAAGGAACGGTCTAGCTACGCACCTTAAACAAAACGCTTCTTGGGAGGCAACTCAAGGTATTGCTTCTTTCCCCTTTTTCTTAGATTAGCTTAGATAGTTTGTTTTGTTGTTTTTCGTTGATTCGTTCCCGGTTTTTCTTGTGTCTTTGGATGACAAGAACTAGGAAATCTCAAAGAAGATGTAAGGAAGAATAGCAAAGTCGGAATGTCGAAAAAGGACGTAAAAAGAGATTCCACGGGGAAAATTAGGTTTCCACGGCCGTGGTTCCCTAGGAACTTCTCCGGCCTTACTAAACACTTGATTTTTCAAGGCTTTTTGTGCCTTAGAAATCAAAGTGACGGAACTCTCTAATCCTTGCATCTTCCCCATCATGGCTTCCATCATTGATTCAAGCTTGTCCCTTCTGACTGGCTTGAACTTGATGAAGCTTGTCCCTAACTTCTCAATGGAATAGAGGAAGAAGAAGGAGGGGTTAGTGAATTTTCAACATGAGAATAAGGATTACTGGAATTTTGTTGATTGGATCTCCAATTGTTGAGTTCCGGTTATTGTTGTTTTTGTTCAAATTGTTGTTGTTCCTATTCCTTGTTGATTTCCCCTTCCAACATAGCCTACGTTCTGCTCCTTGGGCTGTTTCACATGTGATGTCAAAACATCTTTCAAAGCCTTCATTTCGCTATTTAAAGCGTTCAGCTCCTTGACACTAGAGGCGGTAAGATTCAACACCGGAGTTTTTGAGCTATGACTCCCTGCTTCCTCACCTCGATGCGAGTACTTCTCAATAGTGAGAGTTTGTTTCTCAACAAATTCCCACGCCTCATCAACTGGCTTGTCCATAAAATTTCCACATGTCTTTTGGGAGTGTATTTCTATGGTGGTGAGTTTTGTAGATAGGTTGCACCCGGCCGACTCCAAGGAGAGCTTGATATACAATCTGTCCTTCAATCTCGCACATCGGATTATGTCCGAATGTTTGTTTCCTAGGACCGGGTCGCCACAACGACTTAAGGCCGATGAGATTTTCATATTGTTCTGCATGGCTACCGGCACCACTCTTGATTGTGCCACACTACTTTATGATAGTTTGAAGAAGATCAAGAATAAAGCTAAGGGAGATATTTGCGTGGGAGGGATTGTGACTCATATTGCTTGTCGTCTAGGAGTTGATTTTTCCGCCTGTGAGATTGCTGCAGAGGCTAGGCCTCTTGGTCTTGAGCATTTCATTCATAGGGGTATTCCGATTTCCTGACACAGAGGACCGCCGCCTGCTGCTATGCCCTGGGAGGGAAAAGGTGGGAGAGGGATTCGATGGAAGGTGGAATACTCCATTTGGAACCCTCACAAATGGAAGTTGACGTGCGAACCTATGCACGCTGGTATGGGAGGCCCGGAGTATGAGGAGGATGATGCCGCAGCTGAGGCGGCCGGAGGATGTTAGCATGAAATATTGTGAAATTTTAGGCACTTGTTTTGGTTGTTTTTCCCTCATTATCGTGTACATGGATGAAGTTTAGAATCAATTGTTAGTTTGTTCCTCTATTATTGTCGATATGGATGTCTACACTAGCTTTGTGTTGATTGTAGGCAAAAAGGAGCTATTGAGAGAGAAAAGGGAGTAATCGATCATATTCGAGGATTAGGAACACATCAAGGAATCTAAGGAAGGAGCTAGGATGAAGAATGTCACGACACAAAGGAAACTACAAGTATTCTACACTTCCACGCCCTGAATTACGGCCGTAGAAGAGTCCACGCTCTAAACCACGGCTGTGGATCTTGGCATCATGAGCGTGGAGCATTCTAGTAAGTACACGGCCTAAAGTACGGTCGTGGAAGTCACAAGAGACCGTAATCCGTTTCCACGCCCTAAACCACGGTCGTGGAAACCCTATAGACCGTGATTTAGGCGATCTTTTGACGAGTCTTTATTTGCCACGTTATTTACGTAATGGGCCTTGACGGTTATTGCTTTCCCGTCTTATAAAAAGGTCGGAAAAGGGAGTTTTGAAGATCTGCGCTTACGCCCACTAGATCTCGCAACATTTGCGTTTGATCCCGCGGAGATGCCGGCGGACGCTGACGGCCGCTTACCTTGCTTGGAGCATTCTTACCTAGGGTTGATTGAAGATCACCGAAGGTTTAACCTCTTTCTTAGGTTTTGATATTGAAGACGGATTGACAACCCGTTCTTCATACTTGCCTTAGATTCTTGTGAGGTTTTGTGTTATACATTCTGAATTCATTAAACATTGCTTCTTGTGTTACGGATTTGAGAATTGGTTTTGAAGTTTTATTGAGTATTCGAGGGTTTTCATCTTTCATTCTCTTTAATTCAAATATTGATATTATGACAATGGTTATTGGCTAAAACCCTTTAGCAATTCTAAGGTGAAGGGTTGATAGTTGTGGCTTAGATGAGGATAGATCGATCGTAAATTGATTGGACCCTGAGAGTTAGAGAGATCTCGTCGATGAACCCAAATCACGGCCTGTTCTTGGAGTTCCACGGCCGTGGTTCTCAAGATCTGACCGTGATTTACCCTAGTTTACGAGCTTCGCTTTTACTTTGATCCAAGGTTAAAGATTAGCTTTAATCTAGTCTTTGTTTACCCTTTTCTAGGTAGTAGTGAGACTCATCACCCTCTATTTCAATTTCGAGTGCCACAACCTTAATCGTTTTAGTTCGTCTTGATCTTTGGGTTACAAGTTTGGGTATTTGAGATTAATTCTTGTCCATAGATCATTTCTATACTGAAGCCTCAACAACCTTTATAGAGAGTGTCTTTAGATAAGTCATATAAAGTCTTGGAACTTCACCGTACATTGCTTTACTTTAGCATACCTTTACAACTCTTAACTCTGTCTTTAGTTCTTTAGTATATCTTGAATCGACTACCACAATTAGATACCTGGATCTTTAGGGTTGCTGTTTTTCCAATATTTGCAAAGCTTTACCTTTTAATTGCTCGATAACTTGATACTGGGTTTTGTTTCACCAAATCCCTGTGATCGATACTCTGGAATACTTGCTAATCTATGCCGATCCATACACTGCGGGTTTTCTTGCTAATCTATGAGAGAGTAGCACGAGCCTCCTAGGAGATCCACCGCCCTTCATCCACGAGCTAGTCCTTCCCAGCGATGAGCCAGCACGTCAGAGCGCCCCACATGGTTCGGTGAGTAGCCTCCATGGCTCACATGATTGTAGGAGCGGATGGATAGCATGTACAACAACCTAGGCACCGTGGAGGAGGGGCAGAAAATGATACGGGACCTTTATCATGATCAATTTGGCCGTGCCTATGACCCGACATGCACCACTTTGATGATGACATTCACTCCTTAGCAGCTTTACCGGACTTGTGAGTTTTTGTACTTTTTCCTTTACTTTTATTGCACGTTGGGGACAACGTGTGACTAGAGGTATTTCTATGGTCGTCTATACCCAATCAAAAGTAAATCCCGACTTAGCACTAAAACAAGTATAGTGGTTAAGTAAGGGTCGAACCCAAGAGAGTTAAGGTGTTTTATTAGATGCAATTATTGATTATAGAAACGAGTAACAAAGGGGGGGTTTGGTGAAATTAATACACAAAAACTTATGAAAACGAATAATGCAACAAGTAAGACAATAATGGGTGAATCTACACTAGGTTGATTCTAAGCATGCAATTGCTACTTTGGTGAGTTCCTTTTACAAGCTTTCAAGTAATCTACCGTCTCGATCATATATATGTGTTGAGCCAACCGGCATCAACACAACTTAACAGTTTAGTGTTCTGTAAACCTACAAGAACAAATAACAAGTTAGCTTTCAAACAAAGACAAAGGGATATAAAGAAAAGATTAAAACCGTTAAACTTATCTTTATATTTGTGTTCCTTTTCTTTAAGTAATTACAACCCGTTATTACTTAAAGTTTACTACTAGATTAAAGACCCGAACCCGGAACCTATTAATCCTAGTTATTTGCATGCACTTTAGAACCTAAGGTGATCAACCTCAAGTAATAGTAAAACATGCAATTAGACAATAGAGATCAAGGAAACACAAAGCATTACTGATTGAAAACTTATATTAAAGAAAACTTACAACCAAAGTAACAACGCAGCTTCAAACCAACCCAATGTAGAAAGGGAGTTAGCAACTTATTACAATGGAAGTGAAAATTGAATCTAAGTGGAAAATAATGGATAACAAGTTGGATGATTCTAGCAATCAACCAAGGCCTATTTATACTACAAAAGACACTAAATAGGAGTAAATGGCCGGCCCACAACAGCCACCTTTAATGCCATAAAGGTGGTGTAAACAGCCGGAGTAAAGTTTCTGTTGTTGAACCGCAGGGGCGGCCTTCAGCTCCGTAGGGGCGGTGAAGGCAAAAACGCTTGATTTTCTTCATGACCGCAGGGGCGGATTCTTCAATGCTCTTCAAACATTTGACCTTACAACTTCCTGCCGTTTCTGATGCCAAGCCGCCGGGGCATCCCGATGTCAACTCAGGGGCGGTGACACAGACTCTTCACCTTCCAGCTCCCAGGTTGAGGAGTAGGGGAATGCGCCAGGGCGCTTGGTCTTCACTTCTTTAGGGCAAGTCACCGCAAGGGCGCCTGGGTTGACGCAGGGGCGGTGACCGTCTTCGTGGCTGGCGCTGGCGAAGGCGCAGGGAGCCCTCCGGAGTAAGGTGTCACCCGCAGGGGCGGTGACAAGGCTCCGCTGGGGCGGTGAGGCAACAGAAGCTTTGCTTCGTGCACGATCTTCACTCCTAAGTGCTTATAACTCCTTCCTTTGCTTCTTTTAGTGTTCTTCTTCTGGACCAAGGAGTTAGTAGCATAAACTGACACAAATGCAATAAAAAGACTCTAAAAACTATCCTAAATTATAGTTATTTCATCACCTATCAACGTGTTGTTCAAGTATGGGGTGATTGAATACTATAGTCTGTAATAACTTTGTGATACTTGCTTGTTAGATTGTCCATCGTACTTTGCATCTTTCATTACCATTGTCACATGTTTCGTTATTGCATTACATTTGATAGCTTTGAAAAATCAAAAAAAAATTGGAAAATTCAAAAAAATTTGGGTTTCTAGGATTGGAGATGACCTCAATAAAGAAAATTACTTATGAATTGGATTTTTTGATTATTTTTATGTGTTTAAAATGAATTGTGAATTGTGAAAGATTTGAATGTTCAACTAAATTTTCTTGCAAGTTTGATAACTTGGAATTTGAACTAAATCATGTTGAGAATTTGAAGGTTGAAACCACTTTATAAGTTCTTGCACTTCATATTGATATGATTAAGGCATATTTTTTTTATTCCTATCTTCTTCTTGATCACCTTTTAGTTCCTCATGAATATCTTTATTTTGCCTCCTTCTTACCTATCCGGGAATTAGGATGCAATTGCGCGAAAGTGTGAAGTTTGAAGTGGAAAGTGGTGAAGTATGTTAGAAAATAGCTTTGGGGAAGTCAATCATGATGATGAGTAACTCGGCACCATTCACATAGCTTGGTGTTTGTGTCTTGCCAAAGTCGGATTGAGTGATATTCCTAATGAGTCATTGTATGTGCATAACGGTTTGAGGCAACTCGAAAATTGAGTTAATGCTGGTTTCCTAGGCTTCAGTTATTGTGCATGATAACACGATTTATGACGTTAGTTTAGGCATCCATTTAGATAGTTTTTCCCGCTATTCATACATAGTTTGGCATTAGTTCATGACGTTTAGTTTAATTCATGCATATTGTCGAGATAGACGTCTACACGAACTATTTTCGGTTTTGTAGGTATTTTGGGGAGCTTTTGGAGCTTAATTGATACATTTGAGGATCATTCCTCGCGATGACACACTTCCGGACTCATTAAGAAGCAAGCTAGGAGCTAAGGAGAACACATAGGACCTTGTCGGTGCATGCCTTGCACCAACTCATGGCTTAACAATCAAAAGAGTGCTGTCTGAGCAAAACCACGGTCCAGACCCAGATTCCACGCCCGTGGTTTTGACCGTGATTTTCTTTGGACAGCTATCCCACGATCTCCATAACCGATTCTTGCCCTTGATGGAGGATATAAGTGGTCCAGCAGGCTGATGCTAGGGATCCTCTCCCACACTCTCTCATTCCACAACATTCCATTGGAGGCTACTCTTGGAGGGGAGTAAAATCACTCTCATTTGGAGAAGAAGAACATTAGTTTTAGAGTTTTTAGAGTTTTGAGTGGTTTTTGAGTGACCTTGTTGAAGACATTTGCAAGGATTTTGTAAGGAACGATTTGGACCTTCTTTTGAAGGGTTGTAAGTCTATCTTAAACATATATTCAGCTTGGTTTTCATGTTCTACTTGTTTCATCTCTCTTTCATTTCATTTTCTTGCTATGGAAGCCATGAATGTATGCTTGTTGAGTTTGATTGTTAAAATGCATGTTGTTGGCTAAGTAGTTGAGATTCTAGGGTAAAGGAATGATGGTTATTGCTTGGACTATGATAGAATAGACTTAAACGTAGCTTTGGATGATTTGCTTGCTCGTACTTAACTGCTGTTACAAATCACGGTCTGTTCTAATATTTCCACGGCCGTGGTTCTGATGATCTGCCCGTGATTTTGTTCTGTTGTGCTTGTATTGATAAATCTGAATGTTAGGATATTAGATTGTTGAAATCCTAGTGTTTGTTAAGCTTAATCTAGCCTAGGGTGACCTAATGCTAGCAAACTAAGTGAGAGAAGAGACCTACCCAGTGATTCTTGACCTTAGGTACCAAAGATGATGAACTATAGGTAGTAGTGAGCCTCACAAGCCTCTATTGGACTGAATGTGCTAAGAGTGATGTTTAGGACTTGCCTTCCGAGACTTACCCGGTAAGGAGAGGTTAGACCCCTAGATAGCAATCCGGTTTGTGTAGATTTCCCAACCTTAGGCTCCTAGAGACTTACCCGGTGATAGGACCTTAGTTGCGGGATTAGTGGATCATGAGACCTACCAGGTGATAGACCCCATTTGAGAAACATTCCTTCCCAACATACCATAGCTAGTCCAAGGTTGAATAGAAGCTTGAGGTCAATGCCATAACCGGAACTCCTAACCCCTAGAATCCGCTTTTCTCTCTTTGATTACATATCTTGTGTTTGAGTTGTTTATTTGTGTTGCTAGCTTGATTTGTTAGTTTGTTTTATAATCTTGCATCATTTGTGATCTTGTATGATTACCACAAAACCAAACCCAAAAACATCATGACTTTTATTTCTTTATTTCTTTCTCTTTTCTTAGACTAGATTTGCACTATCCATAACTACAATTTGATTCGATTTCACCTTAGTCTCTGTGTTCGACCTCGGAATATTATCCTTGCTACAAAATGACCCATACACTATGGGTTCGCTAGGAGTTAGGAAAATATATCGAGTTATAAATTTAAGACTTTTGTGCTACACGTTTCTTAGCGTAACAGTGCACCTCTGTCTTTGATCTCAAAAAGTAAAGTCGAAAAATTATGCTGAAAAAGAAGAGCAAAGCTCTCATTGGTGGATGTTGAAGTGTAATATCCGGAATTTTTATTCCCTTTAAGCCCGTAGCAAACCGAATTTCGATCCGTTGATCTTTTTCATTCTCCCTAGTCGTACACATTATCTCAAATTCTAGCATTTTATGTAACATATCTTCACATAAAATGATAGAATTTTACATCAAACCCTAGTTTATATCATGAAATGTCCTTGACAAAGTCATGACGTCCTATTGACGAGACCAACATGAGACCATGACAAGATTTGGCGAAATCAAGACGAGATCGTGACAAGCTTTTGAGAAGGCCATGCATGAACTTGACAAGGTCATGGCAAGTTTTGACAAGGTATTGACAATGCCTTGACAACCTCAACCCACTCCCTTCTTGGCCTATGTTCTTCAGCCCACACAACCTTAACCCACCTTCTCCTCCTTCGTTGCTTGTGACCCATTTCTGGACTGCTTGTACATGCCCAGCCACAACCCATGATAACCTTGCTTACAGGCCCAACCATAGCTCTCCCTTCCTGCAAGCCGTGCAGCATTCCTCTCCAGCCGAAGAACACGCAATCGGGGCCCAACTGGAAGAGCTTCCACGTCTCCAGCCTGGATGTTTCAAATCTCGTAACTTCCTCGCAGATCACGCCTCCCATCACTCCCTCTTCCAATACCTTCCATTCCCATCAGATCCTCTCTTGCACACGTACAACCTTGCCACAGACTAAGAAACGCACCAGGGAGAAGCTAGCAGGTCTCGTAGTAGTGGATTCATAGCCCCGACGTCTTCCATCTACACAACCAGTACACGGGTGGTGGTGAGTCTTTGTCCCTCCTTCCCCATTCTCGTCCAGGTACAAGCATCGATTGCCTCCCTTTCGAGCCTTCAACCTGATCTGTATGAAATCGTTGTGCAGTGACAAAGGAGCCTCCTTGCAGCATACAACCCACACCGAATCAGTGTTGTCTGCTAGAGCAGTAGAGTAAGTCTCCTATTTTGGATACATTCTTACTCCAGTGTCGATCCCTACATCCAACTACGTATCTCGTCTCTTCGCGTGCAGTACCAAGGACGTCTTTGGAATGTCACAGGCTAGGGATCGAACTCTAGTCCTTACTCGTTGAGCCACCAAGCACACCATCCTGCAACCATCGAAGTGAGTAAGTATACCTCACTCTAAGTTTAAACAGTTGGAAGAACAAAGACTAATCTAATCCAGTTGTGTTGTTAGGCAAGTACCGGACTTGAACTCGAGACTCCAAGGTTGAGCTTGGATCCAGAGTGACGTGGTGGGTAAGACTCGAAGCTTGAACCTATAGCTTGTCCTTGTGGTTTTCATTTCCAGAAACTGTGTTAAGCAGTCATGTTCAAGCCTCTTTTTCGACCCCATAGAAGCATGATCCACCATTCAAATTTTAATATATTTTAGAGTGATATGCATTATGTAATGTATCAAAATTTGGGACTTATCCAACGGTTAGATTTGGATATGTGAAGGTCCAAAGTCGACTGGTTGTGGTGTTGGAAAACGTACTCAAAAATTGGCTAAGTATAGAATGTTGAGCTTGGAACCAACTTTGGAGAATTTTGTAGAAATTATTGTTGGGATTTTTAAAGAGTTCTTTGATCCTATGGGTAGCATGCATATCATAGATGACCTAGGGATTTATTTCAGAATTTTTACATTTTTATTCAAGCTTCATATCTGGAGCCAAAGTTGGATCCTAGTGACTTTTTGGAAGGTTAAGAAAACATGTAACGTTCTAGTTTTTACCTATACTCAACTTTAAGAGTTAGAATATGATAGTTAGTCCCAAGTAATAATTTAAGTACATATTACGAGATTTTTAGAAGATTCGGGACCAAGTGTAAAATGGTCATTTTGCCTTAGATGTGTTTTGTAGTAGTTTCTCTTCTAATAGGATCTTACATCTTAGAAGTCTTAGACTTCTAAGTACCTAGGAAATTTGTTGATCCACTTGCCTCTTTTGACAAACAATTGAGTTTCTACGGTTACAGATCGAGTTGGAATTAAGAGAGTCGAGACCTGATTCAGGTAAGTCCTTTGGGCTTACTTAGCTAGCTTCTAGATAGGAGTGTGAATAATGATAGTGGTGTGTGAATGATGTGTTTATAGTTGTACCTAGTAATTATCTACCGAACTATACATTGGCCTAAGAGTAACGGGCGGTGGCATTCTGCTCAGTTAGCCTGCGGGCATTGGGGGTTTCTTTAGGGACTAATCCACACTTGGTTTGTAGTGATGCTACCGGCGGAGGTAAGATAGACCTACACCAAGTTGGATAAGGAACGGAGGCGAGAACTCTTAAGATTTCTGGTGCCACAACTGTAAAATGGAATAAAGTGAATCACCTAAACTATTAGATAATAACCGGTCTATGTGCCAGCATGATGATTGTTTATTTTATCTTGGGTGTGTTTGTGCTATTCTTATTCTGCTTATATCTGGTTAGTTGGCTAACTGTTGTATTGTTGTTTAGACGTGCCACAGGTTAGAGCAAATGCCGAGTGATCCATATGGTAGTGGTCAGCCGGGGTGTCGTACTTCATAGGATGGGTTGTAGTCTTTTCTTTATGTTGGTCTTTCAGATATTACGTTATTTGTTCTTGGATTGTAAGGGATTATTTATTGCCGGCTGTTAGTATTTCTGGTAAAATTCATGACATTGTTAAACATATATTATGAATTTTGATTTTCCTTATTTGTGTCTTATTGTAAGATCTAGTTAAGTTGTTGTAAAAACTAAGGTCGGGACCCGTTGGGCCGTCCGAACAAGTAACTCTCCGAGTTCCGAGAACTTGGGATGTTACAACATGGTATCAGAGCTCTAGGTTGGCAACAATGACACTTGAAATCTTCTAAAAGGTCAAATAAGTAAATAAGCAGAACCCGAAAGAGTTTGAGTTTTCCCAAAGGAACTTTTGATTTTCAAAATGCATGCATAGTCGGGTTGGGATAGAAAGTACGGACGACCACTACTATCTCCGCGGATCTCGGCATTCTTAGTATGATTACCATAGAATTTTACTACTTTTGTCCGATTAGCTATATTATAACTGTAGTTGTCTTCACTTGTGCATATGGAACGTACTAGGCCTTCACCAGCTACTAGTCGAGGTAGAGGTCGTCCACCTCTTCCTCCAGCTAGACAGGATAGAGGTTATAGGACTTTTGTTATTAATGGACGTGGCCGTGGTGGTAGACGTCTACTAGTGAGAGGTCGAGGTCGAGCTCCTCGAGAGGATCCACCCGCAGCGAGCATGACAAATGTTGTAGTGGAAGAGGTGACTGGGAGTATGGTTCCCGAGGTCGGGAATGAGACCACTACTAGGTCTGGAGCACATGGAGCACGTTCGATTGGGTCAGGACGCGTCTCCATAGGGGCATCTAAGTACAAAGAATACAAAGTGTACGTCCAGCGTATGGATGAAGCTGGCAGGACAGAGGGACTTTCCCAGGTACCGCCAGTACCAGCTAGGTCAGCTTAAGTGTCACAGAGAGTAACTCAGGTGCCGACTGTGCCTGAGAGGAGAGTTGAGGTTGACAGAGCTCCTGCTAGGTCTAAAGCCCTGAGGCCGGATGAGTGGTTGAAGGCTTTCAATACCTTGAAAGTTCCCTCATTCGATGGAGAGATAGGGTTAGAAGTGGAGCATTGGATGGGGCACGTAGAGACTACACTAGAGGCGATACGTTGCCCGGAGGATCGACAGGTGGAGTTAGTACATATCTTGTCCAAGGAGCACATTAGTGGTGGCAGACCATTCGTAGCCGAGTCACCAGTTGGGATCAGATGAGGAGCATTATTAGAGAGAGGTACTGCCCTGCCTCGTTGAGGAGATAGAAGTTTCAGGACTTCATTGAGGCGGGATTTGAGGATATTCTCGTTGCTGAGGCAGTCAAGAAGTTTCAGAAGGAGTTAACACTACTTGGACCAGCTGCACCTCTTGAAGAGAAGCACATGTACCTCTTCTCCCAGAGATTGAGAGAGAGCACTCATTTTTATCTTGCAAGATTCTGTTGCGAGAGTCTTTAGACTATCAGGATAGAGCTTATGCATATGTGAGAGATAGGTGTTCGCTCCAAACGGTGTGTGCAAGCTTTAAATTTATAACCCTAGACTTAAGCTTAAAACAAGGATGTGAACCCGCAGTGTACGGGTCAATCGTAGTAAAAAGCAAGAAATTCCAGGGGTCGATCACAAGGACTCGGTGAAACAAAGTCAATAACGGTAAGCTTCGTGAATACTAACCACAAGAGCAATTAACACAATCAAAGATGAATAAGAAGTCAATAAAGCAAACATGCAATTCTAGGGATTAAAGCGTCTAGTTGTGGTTCCAACTCAAGATCTAAAGATAAGCGGACAAAGCTGAGATTTTTGCAAGGGGAAGGTGTTACTAAAGTGGAGTAGATCACCGGGTAAGTCTCACTACTCCCTAATCCAAAACCGTAACTCCTATTACCGGGTAAGTCTCAAGGAATTAAGCTAAAGAACTATAACCTCAAACTAACACGCCATCTAAGGGAATAGAATCAACCTTTACCGGGTAAGTCTCAGGCTAACTCACAAAGATGGGATGGAAGCACACTCAAACCCCAATAAAGGATAAACCTTTATTACCTACACTTATGATCGTTGTTACACAAACTAAGGAATTACCGGGTAAGTCTCATCCTAAGCTTGCATTAAACCAGGAAAGGTGTAATAAGAATAGGATTTGGCAAACTCTTAACACTTAACTCTCAGTTTAGGATCAGATAAGTCACCTCGGTCAGCCAAGTTCCACCCCGGCCGAGATGTTCATCGACTGAGCGAGATGCTTAGGGTTAAGATTAAAGACTCGAACTTTCAGGGTCCTACTGGAATCTAAGATTATTCTATCATTGTTTTTCCCACAACCTTCAGCCAATCACCCTAGAATCACACAAGGAAATTAGCCACTCATCATCATCATGAAAGTATTAATCAAATATATGGGAAGAAGGTGAATATTTGAACAAGAAGAATCTAATGAAAAGACTTCAATAACTGAATCAAATATCACAACGAAAGTGTTCCTTGGATAGAAATCCAACAAGGCAAGACAACAAGGAAGGGAATCTAAGATAATCTTACAAAAACCCTTCAAAAGCTATATAAGCTATAATCTTCAATCTTCCTTCAACCTTCAAAAAGGTTCTTCGAATCTCCCAACTGGAGTATGGCTGCTACGTGCTACGCGGGGTAAGCGGGCTGTATGCGAGATATCGGATTTGTGGAAATCCAACCCTTTTTATAGGAAAATAACTCTCCAAAGATAAGATATCTTAGAAAGATCTCTTCCCATAAAAATAGGTAAAATATAAGATCTTCTTCCTTCCAGGAGCCAAGCCCAAAAATATAAGATCACTTTCCAAAGATAAAAGATCTCAGCCAAGAATAAAATATCTTCGCCGCGTCCTAGGTGTTCGCCTCGGTCGAGTCGGCGTCTCTGGATCACCTCGGTCGAGATGAATCTTTGGTCAACCGAGGTGAGTCATAACTCAATGTGAAATCTCTCAAAACTGGTCCAAAGTGAATCTTAATCCACGGCTATGCTTCCTGGATGGTTCCTTATGCTCCTCAATGTATCTCCAATGACTCCATAGCTCCTTTTTGATGCAAAACGTGCCATTTTACCTACAATTACAACAAAACTAGGTGTAGACCTCGATTCTCGCAAAGGTAGATGAAATGGTAATATAATCACATAATATACATGCAATCATGCAGATTATGAAAGATAAAACGTCCAAACAAACCCCAAAATATAGACTATAATTCATGCTATCAAAATACCCCATACTTAGCCCTTGCTTGTCCCCAAGCAAGTTCCGCATATAGAAGACAAGATAGAATGGATTATAAGTCATGAAAATCAATGAAAAGTCTTTCAAAAATATTTTTATGGTGTGTTACAATCATAGATCACTCTAAGAGAATACTTCATGGAATTTAAAATCAAAATATGATCAAAACATTTTATAAATATAGAAAAGTTGTTCATCTTTGCATAAAACCATAGAATGCATAATAAGTCATAATTATCAAAATTAATCATGTATAATCGAGTTTAAACCACTAAGTCAATCAACAAGCTCAAGGTCTAAAGGGCTTCCCAAAAGAAAAGGTCAAGAAACGTGTGGGGTAGGGATGTATGTAATGTAATGTGGTGCTAGAATCCGGGAAAAGGATGAACTTCACTTCCACTTTTGACTTGCAACATCTTCCACCAATAAGCTTTGCTTATTTCACACTTTTTCTTTTTACTTTACTTTTTGGGATGCATGGACAGAGGTGCACAATAACCGAAGCCTAGGAAATCAGCAATCATCAATTTCTTGAGATGCATCAAACCCTTGATGCACATACCAT
Source organism: Fagopyrum homotropicum (assembly GCA_033239125.1). Lineage (NCBI taxonomy): Eukaryota > Viridiplantae > Streptophyta > Magnoliopsida > Caryophyllales > Polygonaceae > Fagopyrum > Fagopyrum homotropicum. The sequence goes on from BSWB01000002.1 coordinate 105,089,451, forward strand.
GACCCGTTAGGAATATCGCTCAATCCGACTTTGGCAAGACACAAACACCCGGCTATGTGAATGGTGCCGAGTTACTCATCTTCATGATTGATTTCCCCAAACCTATTATTACTTTCTAACACTTTCACTTCCAGCCAACTTCTCAACTTTAACTTCACTTGCTTTCACCACTTCGCTTGCTTCCAAATTCCCGGATAGGTAAAGGGAGGCAAAATGTATATGAGGGGCTAAGCATGATCAAGAAGAAGAAGAGAAAAGAATGAATTGCCTTGGTCTTTCCAGGAAGAAAGTGAGAGAACTCATGATGTGGTGTCAACCTTCAAATTCAACATAATTTAGATAAAACAAAGTATTAAACATGCCAATAATTTCAAACAAAGCATTTAGCAACTTAAACATATTATAAAACCTTTCAAACACATAAAGAATTTAAAACCAGTCAGTAAGCAAGATCTTCACTGAGATCATATCTAGATAAGTAACACAAAAATAATTTTCGAAAACTCTCAGTTAACCCACCTCGGTCGAGGTGTTCTTGGTTCAACCGAGGTGAAACGCCTCGTTTGGCCAAGACTGACTCGGTCGAGGTCAAAAATTTTTTTTTTTTTAAAACCATTTTTTCTTTAGTTTCGACGTTTTTCTCAATCAAATAACCTGTAAATATGCATGCAATCTCAGATAAACATATAAATGCAGAAGTGAAGCAAAAATATAAAATATCCGATCAAGTGATCATACATCAAGGTAATCAAATAAGTACATCAAGTAGTCATCAAATAAGTACATCGAATACCCCATACTTGGGACACACTGTCCCAGTGGGTCAATATAAGTCTAAAAATAAGAGTACTCACCGAATAAATAGCTGAACTGCATAAAAATGTAATAAATAAAATCCTGCAGCTCCTCAATAGTCGCGATCCGGTGGTGGTGGTGGTGGTACGTACGGATACTGGGTCGGGTCGAACGGATAGCCCATAGCCTGCTGGAACTGTATCTCCATCATCCTGCGCTGATAGTGCTGGCCCTCTAACATCTGATGAGTCCAGTTGTCAATCTGTCGGTGCTGGGTAGCAAATCTCTCATGCATGTCCACAGTAAGGGCAGCATAAGAATCTATCATCTGATCCGTCAGATCATCGATCCGACGATGGGCCTCTGAATCCCTATGACGGCGTGTCCTACGCCTAGCAGGTCTAGCAGGTGATGCAGCAGGTACAGGCTCAGTATCCTCCTCATCCAGATCTATGATCGGCGGCGCGCTCGTCCCTGCAGTATCTGTCCCTGTATCCATCGGGACTCCACCCTCTCTCTCATCCACTGTATCCTCGTCATCAGCCTCCTCCTCCTCCTCCTCCTCAGCAGGGGCAGCTGCTGCCTCCCTATAATCCTCCATCAGTGGAGCCCAAGCTGTCTGCCAATAATGCGGGTCATAAACGGTGAACTGGGCAGACCATCGGATCCCCTGTGGCGCAGTCAGCTCCCATGGCATAACCACATAGGGTGTAGTCAGACCTCGGGGAACTAGAATCCGCCGAGTGATCATCTCCTGCAATCCAAGCGGCTTCGGAGCCGCCACCATCGTACAGGCACTGAGGTCCATGTCATGAAAAGCAGCTATGTGGGTGACAAGCCCTCCGTAGCAGATGTCTCCTTTCGCTTTAGCCTTTATCTTGTGCAGGTCCTCTGCCAAGATCAAGCCAAAGTCTGGGAAACCCCCCGTAACCATACAGTACAGACTGAAAAGCTCGCCCTGTCGAATCTTCTGGGGCGTCTCAGTACGCGCCAGAAGTGTCTCGCTGAATATCCTATGGGCTAACCTAAAGGCTAGGTGGAAGATGACCTTCTCCCTGGAATCTCCAGAAGCCATCTATCTGCGTGCTCAGTAATATGGGCTATCTGCCCCCAGAACTCCCTAGCTACAGATCGGGAAGGGAAGTCAGTGGCGGTGGGCTCAGGAAAGCCGAAGATGTCTCTCCAAACCTCGAGCGGTACTATGAAGTTCCGGTTCATCAACCGGTACTTCACAGACTGCTCTGTGGGAAGGTAGGTGAAGGAGCTAACGAACTCTAAGGTCGGCTCCAAGTAGGCTGGGGCTCAGATCTCTGTAAACTGATCCAGCCCAACTGTGGTAATCATCCTCCTAAGGTCTCCATCTACCCCTAGGCAATCAAAAGCGTACACGTCCAGGAAACGTGGTGCAATCACTGGACGTCCCGAAATACGCTCATAATCTACCCGGCATCTCTCGTGGATCACTGGGCGGTAAGGTCGGGAAGAAGACGAGGGAGGGGAAGGTGAGGATCTATCTTTGAGGGCAAGGCGACGTTCGGAACTCATTTTCTCTCAGCTACTGTCAGATCACCTCGGTCACTGACAACTCTCAGGAATCACCTCGGCCGAGATGCAGTTCGACTGGACCGAGGCGTAAATAGTTCGCGATTCAACTCTCAAAAATCCAGTTCTTTTCCTCCTAAAATCACTACAATAGCTTCCTATGGGGTACTTAAGCCTTTTCTCAGCAGATTCAAGGGCAACCAAAGCCCAAATCGAAACGAATGAACGAGTTAGGGTTTCGACTGTTTTTACCTCGTTTCGGTCGATTCGTTCGATTTCTTCGTAGATCTGTGATTGCAATGGGATCCTCTACCCTTCAATCGCAGTTTGGAAGCGGAAATCTTCGAAAACAAGCAAGATTCGGGGAAGCGAGGTGAGGAGGCGCCGCGGTCGAGTTGAAGTGGGTAAAAAAAGTGAAAAATAAATTTTTCCCCCTTTTATACTGTTCCTGGAACTGCTGTCACCTCGGTCGAGATGGTCTCGACTGGACCGAGGTGGTTCTGCTGAAACCCTAGTCGCATCGGTTGCTCAGGAATCAACTCGGTCGAGGTGGCCTCGACTGGACCGAGGTGTCTCAGTCAAACTTCGTCTTCTCGAATTCTCGAACTTCTGTACTTCCAGTTATGCTCCTTCCTTAGATGTCTCCTGTTATCTGTATAGGATGCCAAAAACAAACAAAACAAAGCAAAAGCAAACTATCTAAGCTAGACTAGAAAACGGGAAAAGAATGCAATACCTTGGGTTGCCTCCCAAGAAGCGCTTGGTTTAAGGTCGCTAGCTGGACCATAATGCGTCATCAAACGTAATGTGAGGTGCCCTCACCCCATACTTCACCTCCATCGTGGGGTGAAGTAAGTAAATCTATCAAACGCTCCAACAAGTGTAAGTGCTCATCGGGGAATGAATCGTCTATGGGTGGGTCATCCTTCTCACGTGAAGATGCAGGTAGCCGGCTGAGGTGATCCGCAACAGAATTCTCGGATCCCTTCTTATTGCGGATCTCTAGGTCAAACTCTTGAAGCAAGAGAATCCATCGAATAAGGCGTGGCTTGGCATCTTTCTTAGCCAACAAGTAACGAATGGCTGCATGGTCGGTGTAGACAATGACTTTCGCTCCAACTAAGTAGGAACGGAACTTCTCGAAAGCGTATACAACTGCCAATAACTCCTTCTCGGTGGTAGCGTAGTTGCGTTGTGCTACATCTAGCGTCTTGCTAGCATAATAGATGGCGGTGGTCCGTCCATCCTTCTTTTGCCTAAGCACCGCTCCTACGGCTACATCACTAGCATCGCACATGATCTCAAAGGGCAAGGTCCATCTGGAGGCTGGATAATAGGAGCGGAGATCAACGCTTTCTTAATCTTGTAAAAAGCATCAAGACACTCCTGCAAAAACTCAAAAACAACATCTTTATTCAAGAGGTTAGTTAAAGGTTTAGAAATCTTAGAGAAGTCCTTGATGAATCTCCTGTAGAAACCTGCATGCCCGAGAAAACTCCTCACACCTTTAACAGAACAAGGGGGAGGGAGTTTCTCAATAGTCTCGATCTTAGCGCGATCGACCTCAATGCCTCGATTAGAAACGAGGTGTCCTAGCACAATGCCTTCATTAACCATAAAATGACACTTCTCCCAATTCAAGACGAGATTAGTGTCTTCACATCTTTTAAGCACTAGCGAAAGGTTAGATAGGCAATCATCAAAAGAGGATCCGTATACGGAAAAATCATCCATAAATACCTCTATGATATTCTCTATGTACTCGGAAAAGATAGCCATCATGCATCGCTGGAAGGTAGCGGGTACATTGCACAATCCAAATGGCATCCTCTGATAGGCAAATGTCCCCCATGGACAAGTAAAAGTGGTCTTCTCCTGATCATCTGGATGGATAGGAATCTGGAAGAATCCACTATAGCCGTCCAAGTAGCAAAAGTGTGAATGCTAGGCCAACCGCTCGAGCATCTGATCGATGAAGGGAAGTGGAAAATGGTCCTTCCGTGTGGCCGTGTTCAGCTTCCTGTAATCGATGCAAACCCTCCAGCCCGTAACGGTCCTGGTTGGGATCAACTCGCTGTTCTTATTCGTCACAACGGTCATTCCTCCTTTCTTCGGAACGACATGCACCGGGCTAACCCACTTGCTGTCCGAGATAGGATAAATAATACCTGCATCCAACAACTTAAGAATTTCTTTCTTCACAACCTCCTTCATTATCGGATTTAACCGTCTCTGAGGTTCCCGTGAAGTCTTATGATTGTCCTCCATTAGGATTCTATGCATGCAGAAAGAAGGTTTAATGCCAATAAGATCATCCGTGGTATAACCTATAGCCTTTTGATGCTTTCTCAGGACATACATTAACTTAGACAATTCAGATTCGGAAAGGGAAGCACTAACAATTACGGGATAAGTAGAATCCGGTCCAAGAAAGATATACCTCAAGTGACTAGGGAGTTGTTTAAGCTCCACGACTAGGGGTGCTTTCTGAGGGGGATCCTTGCTTCCTCCTTCCAGTGGAGTGGGTTCAGAAACCGGACTTTCGGAAGTCTCAGTTGAAGTCGTCTCGCCATCGACCTCGGTCGAGGCGCATAGGCGTTGACCGAGATGTTCTCCAGTCGCCTCGCTCAGTCCAGAAAGTGCCTCGGTCGAGGTACTGCAACTGGAACCGAAACTGGAGATCTTCGTCTCCTGAAATAGTGTCTCAGTTTTAGCTCCTGGATCTTCTTCCAGTGCCTTCAAGCTCCGTATATCTGCATCACAAGAAGCATCTATACCTTCCTCTGTTAAACTAAAACTTATAACTCTTTCGAGTGGATCGTTAATAAGGATAGAGCTCACCAATTCTCTTGATTCTTCTTCATCGTAGATGTTGAAGATATCATCGGTTAGCTGCTCCCCTTTCATGGCTGCAAGTAGTGCGAACTCCACCTCATCGCCACCAATGTTGAATTTCAACTTGGCGTTCTTGCAATCCACATTGCAACCCGAAGTTGCTAGAAATGGCCTCCCGAGAATAATAGGAACAGGATAATCTGCGGGAATGTCAAGTACGACAAAGTCTATAGGTAGATAGAAGTTACCTAACTTGACCGGAACGTCCTCCAAGATGCCCACGGGATGGGTGATGGAGCGATCCGCCATATAAAGTCGAATCTTGACCGGCTTGGGTTCTCCAAGTCCGATCTTCATATATAGCTCCAGCGGTATGATGCTCACGCTGGCTCCTAGATCACAAAGGGCTTCACAAGTGACATCCCCAACTTGAATGGGAATGCTAAATGAACCGGGATCTCTCAACTTAGGTGGCATCTTCTCCTTCATGATCTTAATAAGCTCCGAGGATTTAGATGTCATCCTAACTTCACCAAAGTCTTCCAATTTCCTTTTCCTTGATAGGATCTCCTTTAAGAACTTCCCATAGGCGGGCATTCCTAGAATAGCATCAAGGAAAGGAATGTTAATATGCAGCTTATTCATCAAGTCAAGGAACTTACCAAAGTGCTTGTCTAGATGTGCTCTGGCCCTTGACTGGGGGAATGGAAGTGGTGGTTTGTATGCAGGAGGTGGAACATAAACTTCAGTTTTCCCCTCCGCTTTCTGTTGCTCCGCCTCGGTTGGCATCTCGGTCGAGGTGTTCTTCGACTGGATCTGGACCGAGGTGGTCTGCGTCGAACGAGGTACTGGATCTGCAGTTTTGAGTCCACTCCTTGTCGTTATGGCCATGCACTGGCCCTTAGGGTTGCTTCCCGTCTTTGCTGGAAGCTTCCCTGGATCTCTTGGCGCTTCATTCGCCCTACTTGCAAGTTGTTGTTCGAAGGACTTTTGGGCCCTCGAAAATGAAGTCATAGAAGTCTCCATAGCACTAAGCTTGATCAAGATAGCCTCCAGAACTGCGTCTTTCTTTTCTGGCTGAGACGAACTTGATCCTTGCCCCTGGCTTTTTAATGGAGTAGAAGAAGAAGAAGAAGGGGAAGAGAGGAAAGGGTTAGAGGAATCGTTAGAGTTGGAGTTTTAATGATTGTTACCGTTATTTTGGTTGTTCGCCCTCCAATTATTGCTATTGGATCCTCTATTGTTGTTGTTGTAGTTGTTGTTCCGGGAACCGTTGTTGTTGTTACGGTACCCGTTGTTGTTGTTCCTTTGTCCTTGCTCTTCCTTCTTGGTTTTAGGAACCAAGAGTTCCTTCAATTGCTTCACGTCATTCTTCAAGGACGTGAGTTGATTGTTGTTGGATTGAGTCTCTTGAAAGTTGACTCTTTTAACTCCACCTTCAGCTCCTTGGTGGGTGTACTTCTCCATATGCAAGGCTTGCTTCTCGATGAAGTCCCAAGCCTCGTCAATCGCCATGTCCATGAAGGTACCGGCGGAGAGTAGTTGGAGATTGAACTGGGTGCTTCCGTCCAGTCCTTTGAAGTAAATCTCCAATAACTCTAACTTTGGAATCCCATGATGTGAGCAATCCAAAAGAATGTCCTTGAACCGCTCCCATGACTTGGACAAGCTCTCCTTGTCCTTCATAATGAAAGCATTTATCTTCCCTCTCATTTCAGCTGTCTTTGAGGGGGGAAAGAATTTGGTCAAGAACTCCGTAGACATTTCCTCCCACGTGCTAATTTTTCCTGGAGGAAGAGATTGATACCAAGTAAGAGCTCTATCTTTTAAAGAAAAGTAAAAAGGTCTTAGCTTGTAGTTGTTATTTTCAATTCTGGAAGGTCGCAAGGTTTCCATCAAGATCTCGTAGTTTTGAAGATGTTGATGTGGTGATTCCTTCTCCATCCCTCCGAATTGGCATTGGCGAATCATGGATAGAACTTGCGGTCGAAGTTCATAGTCATGGTCCGCTGGATCTCCTAGATTGACTCCTGGACGCCTCAGTTGTTGATTAGGGTCCATCCTTTGACCTAGGGTTTGTGGAATTCCTGCAAGAAGAACATCTCGGACTGGCATCCGAGGTGGAAGTATCTCGGTCGGGGCATCAGGTACTGGGACCTGCCTCGGTTGAGGATCAGTAACTGGGACCTGCCTCGGTCCAGCATCGGGAACTGGGTCGTCCCTCGGTCGAAGTAGAATCTGGTTTCGTATGACGGCCATTTCTGCTTCGATTGCTTCAGTTTTGGTGCGAGTTTCTTCCTTCTCTCGCCTTAGTTCTTCCTTGCTGAGGCGTAGCAGCTCTAACGCCTCTTTCAATTCGGCCTCAAGATCGCGGTTGTCTTGTTGGGCCATCTTTGCTTCTCTTAAACGTCGCTTGTATGTCTTTTCTGGTTCGGGATCGTAACGAACGATTTCCTTCCCAGTGCGGGTTCTTCGCATAAACCTAAGAAAGAACCTGCAAAAGTCACTCAAGTAGAGTGGTTAGAAGACACGGGGGCAAGTGCCCCAAGAGCAAACCGTACCGGCTCGGTCTAGACCAAGTCCCCGGCAACGGCGCCAAAAACTTGTTCGCTCCAAACGGTGTGTGCAAACTTTAAATTTATAACCCTAGACTTAAGCTTAAAACAAGGATGCGAACCCGCAGTGTACGGGTCAATCGTAGTAAAAAGAAAGAATTTCCAGGGGTCGATCACAGGGACTCGGTGAAACAAAGTCAATAACGGTAAGCTTCGTGAATACTAACCACAAGAGAAATTAACACAATCAAAGATGAATAAGAAGTCAATAAAGCAAACATGCAATTCTAGGGATTAAAGCGTCTAGTTGTGGTTCCAAGTCAAGATCTAAAGATAAGCGGACAAAGCTGAGATTTTTGCAAGGGGAAGGTGTTACTAAAGTGGGGTAGATCACCGGGTAAGTCTCACTACTCCCTAATCCTAAATCGTAACTCCTATTACCGGGTAAGTCTCAAGGAATTAAGATAAAGAACTATAACCTCAAACTAACACGCCATCTAAGGGAATAGAATCAACCTTTACCGGGTAAGTCTCAGGCTAACTCACAAAGATGGGATGGAAGCACACTCAAACCCCAATAAAGGATAAACTTTTATTACCTACACTTATGATCGTTGGTACACAAACTAAGGAATTACCGGGTAAGTCTCATCCTAAGCTTGCATTAAACCAGGAAAGGTGTAATAAGAATAGGATTTGGCAAACTCTAACACTTAACTCTCAGTTTAGGATCAGATAAGTCACCTCGGTCAGCCAAGTTCCACCCCGGCCGAGATGTTCATCGACTGAGCGAGATGCTTAGGGTTAAGGTTAAAGACTCGAACTTTCAGGGTCCTACTGAAATCTAAGATTATTCTATTATTGTTTTTCCCACAACCTTCAACCAATCACCCTAGAATCACACAAGGAAATTAGCCACTCATCATCATCATGAAAGTATTAATCAAATATATGGGAAGAAGGTGAATATTTGAACAAGAAGAATCTAATGAAAAGACTTCAATAACTGAATCAAATATCACAACGAAAGCGTTCCTTGGATAGAAATCCAACAAGGCAAGACAACAAGGAAGGGAATCTAAGATAATCTTACAAAAACCCTTCAAAAGCTATATAAGCTATAACCTTCAATCTTCCTTCAACCTTCAAAAAGGTTCTTCGAATCTCCCAACTGGAGTATGGTTGCTGCGTGCTACGCGGGGTAAGCGGGCTGTATGCGAGATATCGGATTTGTGGAAATCCAACCCTTTTTATAGGAAAATAACTCTCCAAAGATAAGATATCTTAGAAAGATCTCTTCCCATAAAAATAGGTAAAATATAAGATCTTCTTCCTTCCAAGAGCCAAGCCCAAAAATATAAGATCACTTTCCAAAGATAAAAGATCTCAGGCAAGAATAAAATATCCTCGCCGCGTCCTAGGTGTTCGCCTCGGTCGAGTCGGCGTCTCTGGATCACCTCGGTCGAGATGAATCTTTGGTCAACCGAGGTGAGTCATAACTGAATGTGAAATCTCTCAAAACTGGTCCAAAGTGAATCTTAATCCACGGCTATGTTTCCTGGATGGTTCCTTATGCTCCTCAATGTAGCTCCAATGACTCCATAGCTCCTTTTTGATGCAAAACGTGCCATTTTACCTACAATTACAACAAAACTAGGTGTAGACCTCGATTCTCGCAAAGGTAGATGAAATGGTAATATAATCACATAATATACATGCAATCATGCAGATTATGAAAGATAAAACGTCCAAACAAACCCCAAAATATAGACTATAATTCATGCTATCAATAGGCCAGTTCCGAGGAGAGAAGTTTAGTTTAGTGGGCCGGATAAGAGGCAAAGGACAGGGTATGGTAGTAGTAGTGCAATAGTATCTGGTTAGGGGCGAGGTCAGACTCAGGGAAGACCTAGCTATCACATTATAGTTCAGACTCCGGGTAGAGAGCGACAGTGTTTTAACTGTGGCTGTCGCGATTATTTCAAGGTAGACTGCAAGAGGCCACCTACTACTTGTTTCACTTGTGGCAAGCCGGAACACATGACTACTTTCTGCCGTCAGGGCAGAGTTCCGTAACAACAGAGTTCTTCCCCTACAGGTGTTGAGAGGAGTGGACAAAGGCCTCCTCGTTACCGAGCGCAGAGTCAGCAGCAGTAGTAGTACCGGGCTCCAAGACACCCTGCTTCACACAATACTGCACAGGAATCAGGCCGTGGCAGGGGACGTGGTGGTACTACTGACACCCGAGGAGCCCCGTCGAGAGTGTTTGAGCTGAGGAGTGCTGATCAGCCAACGGCACCTGCGACCACAGGTACTATATGGATTCATGATTTACATCTGCGAGTTTTGTTTGATACGGGTGTTGCGCACTCCTTTATATCATATGCATGCGTAGATAGGTTGTCCTTAGCTACGGTAGAGGGACTGACTTTTATAGTTGGGCTACCTGATGGGGGTAAGCTTAGGGGATCCCGAGAGATTCATGACTGCCCCATTCATTTGGGAGATCGGGATCGACTGGTAGATTTCCTAGTCATGCCCTTAGCACATGAGGACGTGATTTTAGGGATAGATTGGATGACGCGACATGGAGCGGTCATAGACATTGGTAGGAGGACTATGACTGTCGCCACTGAGGAGGGTCACAGAGTAATATTTTGAGGTTGGGACTTCAGAAAGTCCGGCACCATTATCAGCGAGTGAGAGCAGCGAAACTGATAGCACAAGGTTGCAAAGCCTTCTGGAGTTATGCCATGAAGGAACGTAAGAGTTTGACAGTAGAGGAGATACTAGTCGCATGCGATTTGCATAGGTATTTAGTGACGACCAGCCAGGGCTACCCCCATAGAGGATTGTTCACTTTAGCATTGAGTTAGAGATGGGCACGAGACAGATCTCGAAGGCCCCGTATAGCATGGCACCGATAGAGCTACTTGAGTTGAAGAAGCAATTAGAGGAATTAGCAGAGAAGGGCTCATACGCCCTAGTGTTTCTCCCGGGGGAGTACCGGTATTGTTCATTAGGAAGAAGGATGGATCGATGAGGCTATGCATCGACTACAAAGAGTTGAACAAGGTCACCATGAATAAGAAGTATCCACTGCCTCGAATAGATAATTCGTTGGACCAGTTGGATGGAGCGTCAGTGTTTTTGAGGATAGACTTGAGGTCGGGTTATCACCAGCTGAGGGTAAGAGACTAGGACATACCTAAGACGGCATTCCGGACTCGGTATGGCCACTATGAGTTTGTAGTGATGCCCTTTGGGCTCACTAATACGCCAGCGGTATTCATGGAGTTGATGACAAGATTTTCATCGACTTCTTAGACCAGTTTGTAGTGGTCTTCATTGACGACATCCTAGTTTACTCTAGGTGTCGAGATGAGCATGCCGGACACTTGAGGACAGTGTTACAGATTCTGCAGGATAGCCAACTTTATGCTAAGTTGTCCAAGAGCGAGTTTTGGATGTCCGAGGTGGCCCTCCTAGGCAATGTAGTGACTGCTGAGGGGATTAAGGTCGATCCGGCGAAAATCGAGTCAATGTCTTCTAGACAACCTCCGAAGAATGTTAACGAGCTTTGCAAATTTCTAGGTTTGGCAGGGTACTACCGCCGGTTTGTGAAAGGGTTCTCCCTAATTGCCCAACCACTTACATGTCTTATGAGGAAGATTACTCGGTTCGTTTGGTCTGAGCCGTGTCAATAGAGCTTTGAGGAGCTGAAGAGGAGATTGACGTCTGCTACGATTTTAGCACAGCCTGAGGGTACAAATGAATTTGTGGTAAATGAATTTGTGGTATAAAGTGATGCATCCAAGCTAGGCTTGGGGTGTGTCTTGATGCACAGGGGTAAGGTCATAGCCTATGCGTCTCGCCAGCTGAAGACGTAGGAGGAGAACTACCCCACACACGACCTAGAGTTAGCTGCAGTAGTCCATGCTCTTAAGATCTGGCGTGACTATATCTATGGGGTGACATGTCAGATCTTCACAGTCCCTAAGAGTCTGAAATACATATTCACTCAGCGGGAGTTGAATAACCTCCAGAGGTGGTGGCTAGAGTTGATCAAGGATTTCGACCTTGAGATTCTCTACCACCCCGGAAAGGCGAATGTAGTTGATGACGCTTTGAGTCGGAAGACGCCTCGGGAGAAGGCGATAACCCGGTTGACATTACAGCCGCAGTTGTAGAGGGATTTTGCTTGGGTAGAAGTAGAGATTCAGTTTTGCAGATACAAATCATCAGTTGGCTACCTTGGAGTTACTTCCTGATCTATTAGGTAAGATCCGACAAAAGTAGGAGATTTGTCTGACTCTGACCAAGATCCGAGACAGGATGGCTCGAGATGAGGCACCTCAGTTCACTATTGGTGCTGACGGAGTGATGAGACATCAGGAACGTATTTGTGTACCATCAGATAGTGAGTTGAGTCAGCGGATATTGGGTGAGGCCCATGCTACCCCATACTCTATACATCCAGGAGCGAGCAAGATGTACAAGGATGTGAGGCGTTCCTTCTGGTGGGGTGGGTTGAAGCCCGACGTGGCTTGGTATGTAGCTTAGTGTACAACCTGCCGGCAGGTCAAGATTGAGCATCGTAGGTCCGGAGGAGAGCTCCACCCACTTCTAGTACCCAGTGGAAGTGAGAGGATATCTTTATAGATATTGTCACGGGATTGAGACTCAACAGAGGTTTTGGTGCTATTTTGGTGGTGGTAGACCGTCTGACGAAGACCGCACGTTTCATTTGGATTAAGGAAACGTGGCCGGTGAGTCGTCCAACTGAGGAGTTCACCAAACACATTGTGAGACTCCATAGAGTACCGAGGACTATTATCTCCGACAGGGATGGACATTTCACCTCGAGATTTGGCAGCAGGTACATATTTCTTTGGGGACGAGTCTCCATTTTACCACTGCTAACCACCCACAGACTGACGGTCAATCTCAGAGGACCATCAAGACATTAGAGGACATGCTGCGGGCCTGTGTACTGGATTGGGAAAAGGTATGGCCCGATCACCTTCACCTTGTATAGTTTTCATATAATAATAGTTGGCATACGTCTATTGGGATGACCCCTTATGAGGCTCTGTATGGGGGAGATGTCGTACCCCGTTGTGTTGGGATGAGCCTAGTAGAGCTGATGTAGTAGCTCCAGGCTAGATACCGGACGACATCGCTCAGATTGCTCTGGTCCGAGAGCGGATGTTAGTAGCTCAGAGTCGTCAAATCCTACGCCGAAAAGAGGTGTCGACCTTTGGAGTTTAAAGTATGTGCACAAGTGTGGTTGAGAGTGTCACCGATGAGAGGCATACGGCGTTTCAGCATTAAGGGGAAGCTGAGTCCCCGATATGTTGGACCTTTCGAGATCTTGGAGAGAGTCGGAGAGGTTACCTACCATTAGTAGTGCCATTGAGATTGGAGGGGGTCCATCCGGTCTTCCATGTATCTCAGTTGAGAGAGTATACACCGGACCCGAGACACGTCGTCAACCATGAGGATCTGATAGTTGAGCCAAACCACACTTTTGTGGAGTATCCAGTAGCCGTCCTAGAGTGCAATACTATACGTCTGCGTTCCAAGGAGATACCGATGGTGAGGATGCAGTGGTCTAGACGAGTAGCCGATGAGGCCACCTGGGAGACAGAGGAGAGCATTAGACGTAGTTATCCTAAGTTCCTTGCGGAGTTAACCGCTACTTCTGTACCGACGGGTTAGTACTTGGACGTTGTTTGTGTGACTTCTGTGATTATACATTACATTGAGTGATTATGTTTGATGTGTTGCCTGATTATGATGATTGAGTAGTCTTGCATGTTAGGAAGTGAGAGTGAAGATTTTATAGTTACTGAGTTAAATCCTTTTATTTGTAGAAGACACGGAATAATGCTTTATTCTACGTTTTGGGACGAAACTTAATTTAAGGGAATACCGATGTAATATCCAGAATTTGTATTCCGTTTAAGCCCGTAGCAAACCGGATTTTGATCCGTTGATCTTTCTCATTCTCCATAGTCGTACACACTATCTCAAATTCTATCATTTTATGTAACCTCACTTCACATAAAATGGAAGAGCTTCCACATATTCAGCCTAGATGTTTAAGATCTCGTAACTTCCCCGCAGATCATGCCTCCCATCACTCCCTCTTCCAATACCTTCCATTCCCATCATTTTATGTAACCTCACTTCAAATTCTATCATTCCTCTCCATCCCAAGAACACGCAATTAGGGCCCAACTGGAAGAGCTTCCACATATTCAGCCTGGATGTTTAAGATCTCGTAACTTCCCCGCAGATCATGCCTCCCATCACTCCCTCTTCCAATACCTTCCATTCCCATCAGATCCTCTCCTGCACACGTACAACCTTGCCTTAGACGCAGGATCGCACCAAGGAGAAGCTAGAAGGTCTTGTAGCAGCGGATCCATAGCCCCGACGTCTTCCTTCTGCACAACCAGTACACGGGTGGTGGTGAGTCTTCGTCCCTCCTTCCCCATTCACGTCCAGGTTCAAGCATCGATCGCCTCCCTTTCCAGCCTTCAACCTGATTTGTATGAAACCGTTGTGCAGTGACGAAGGAGCCTCCTTGTAGCATACAACCCAAACCGAATCAGTGAAGTCTTCTAGAGCAGTAGAGTAAGTCTCCTATTCTGGATACATTGTTACTCCGGTGTCGATCCCTACATCAAACTACGCATCTCGTCTCTTCACGTGTAGTACCAAGGACGTCTTTGGAGTGTCACAAGGTAGGGATCGAACTCTACTCCTTACTCGCTGAGCCACCAAGGACACCATCCTGCAACCCTCGAAGTGAGTAAGTATACCTCACTCTAAGTTTAAACAGTGGGAAGAAGATACACTAATCTAATCCAATTGTGTGGTTAGGCAAGTACCGGACTTGAACTCGAGACTCCAAGGTTGAGCCTGGATCCATAGTGACGTTGTGAGTAAGACTCGAAGCCTGAACCTATTGCTTGTCCTTGTGTTTTTCATTCCTAGAAACTGTGTTAAGCAGTCATGTTCAGGCCTCTTTTTCGACCCCTTAGAAGCATGATCCACCGTTCAATTTTTAATATGTTTTAGAGTGATTCGCATACTGTAATATATCAAAATTTGGGACTTATCCAACGGTTAGATTTGGAACCAACTTTGTAGAATTTTGTAAAAATTGTTGTTGGGATTTTTGGAGAGTTCTTTGATCCTATGGGTAGCATGCATATCATAGATGACCTAGAGATTTATTTCGGAATTTTTATATTTTTATTCAGGCTTCATATCTGGAGGCAAAGTTGGATCCTAGTGACTTTTTTGAAGGTTAAGAAAACATGTAATGTTCTAGTTTTTACCTTAACACAACTTGAAGAGTTAGAATATGATAGTTAGTCCCAAGTAAGAATTTAAGTACATATTACGAGATTTTTAGAAGATTTTGGACCAAGGGTAAAATGGTCGTTTTGCCTTAGTTGTGTACTGTACTAGTTTCTCTTCTAATAGGATCTTACATCTTAGAAGTTTAAGTACCTAGGAAATGTGTTGATCCACTTGCCTCCTTTGACAGGCAATTGAGTTTCTACGGTTGCAGATCGAGTTCAAATTAAGAGAGTCGAGACCTGATTCAAGTAAGTCCTTTGGGCTTACTTAGCTAGCTTCTAGATATGAGTGTTAATAATGATAGTGGTGTGTGAATGATGTGTTTATAGTTGTACTTAGTAGTAATTATCTACCGACCTATACATTGGCCTAAGAGTAACGGGTGGTGGCATTCTGCACAGTTAGCTTGCGGGTGCTGGGGTTTCTTTAGGGACTGGTCCACACTTGGTTTGTAGTGATGCTACCGGTGGAGGTAAGATAGACCTACACCAAGTTGGATAAGGAACGGAGGTGAGAACTCTTAAGATTTCTTGTGCCACAACTGTAAAATGGAATAAAGTGAAACACCTAAACTATTAGATAATAACCAGTCTGTGTGCCAGCATGATGATTATTTATTTTTTCTTGGGTGTGTTTGTGCTATTCTTATTTTGCTTATATCTAGTTAGTTAGCTAACTGTTGTATTGTTGTTTAGACGTGCCACAGGTTAGAGCAGATGCCGAGTGATCCGGATGGTAGTGGTCAGCCTAGGTGTCGTACTTCATAGGACGGGTTGTAGTCTTTTCTTTATGTTGGTCTTTTAGATATTACGTTATTTGTTCTTGGATTGAAAGAGATTATTTATTGCCGGCTGTTAGTGTTTCTGGTCACATTCATGACATTGTTAAATATATTTTATGATTTCTTGTTTTCCTTATCTGTGCCTTGTTGTAAGATCTAGTTAAGTTGTTGTCAAACTAAGGTCGGGACCCAATGTGCGGTCCTAACCAGTAACTCTCCGATTTCCGAGAACTTGGGTGTTACATCAAGTGTGCTTAAGAAGAAGTTTGTGATGTTATTGTCCTCTATCCTGGATTTTGCACCACATATCCTATACATATCCCACCCTAACACGTTTCTTGACCTTCATTTGAAAGACCTTGAGATCTTTGTGATTGTTCTTTGACTTTGTGGTCCAAATTGGATTTTTCCCACGATTGATTTCAATTTTTCTTCAAGTTATGATGCTTGTTTTGAAACTTTTGCAAGATGTGATTGTTCTTTTTAGGACATGAGTCTTTTTACTCACATAATAGTTTTCGAAAAGCTATGAAACAAGTGTAGAGAGCGATCTTTGAATAGAACCACTAATCCAAAAATATTATGTTTTCCCTTGTCTTTGCATTCATATTTCATACATCTTTGTATCCTAGATTTGAACCTTGCTTGGGGATAAACAAGAGGCAAATATGGGGTGTTTTGATAGCATGAAATATGATGTAGTTTAGATGTGCATATAGACAGTTTTTCCCTTTCTTTAGCGTACATGGACATACATTAATTGCATTTATTGAGCATATTCACCTATTATCTTGGAATCGAGATCTGCACAAGCTTTGTTGTGATTTTAGGTGAATTGGCGCTGAATTGGAGTCGAAAGTGAGCATTTATTGAGTATTTATCGATGAGGATTTCATTGGGAAGCATTGGAACATCATAGGAAGGAGTATGAAGTGAAGCAAAGAAGAAAAACATCGAAAAGGAGGAACCACAACCAAGAAGGAAGTTCCACGGCCGGGGTTTTGATAATTCTTTAATTTCACACGTGGAAAGGAAGGTTGAGATTCGCCACGGTAGGAATCACAACCGTGGTTTTGATGATGTCACCCGTGATTTTCTTCGGAAAAGACCGTTCCATCATTGCCACGTCAGCAAGAAAGGAAGAAGCCTTTTAACCTATATTTATTTTATAAAAGTAGGTTGACGGCTGCATTTTGGGGATCACGCTTTGGACCGTGCCTGAAAGGCTTTTACACCATACTTCGGTTTCATCCACGTTGGAGATTGGATTGCTTCACCATTGGAGGGAGAATGAAGAGCTTTCTTTATTCCCTATTTGGAAATTTTGTTATATTATTCTAGTCTTGATTATTATCTTGAGAACAGATATTCTAGATTATATACTATTTGATTGAGTTGTTGATTATTAAAAGATTGATTTTGACCCATCATTGTTCATCTTTGTGTTCTTGGTTGCATGTCTTTCTTGATTCCCTTTCTTAATCTTGATCTGATTATGATAATGATTGTTGGCTAAACCCCATGCGATTCTAGGGTGAAGGATTGATGGTTGTGGTATAGATGATGATAGATTGAGCCTTAACAGATCGTACCCTAAGAAATATGAGACGAAACCCTCGAACGAGGATTTCCACGTCATGTTCTTCAGGAACCGCCACTGTGGTTTCCTAAGATCTGCCCGTGGTTTCCTCTGTTTTGTCACGTTTCGCTTTTTCCTTTATCCAAAGTTCAAGATTGCTTAAATCCTACCTTTGTTAACCCTTTCTAACCTTTAGCCTTTCTTGGTTATGAGTGTTTACGAGTTCTAGGTAATAGGAGATTCAAAACCCTCTATTAAGGTGAGGAGTGTCAAAGCCTTTGCCATTGTCTTTCTTTTCCTTGGGTTTTGGTTTGGTATGAGAGTTGAATTCTACCCTTGTGACCATTTCTTGACGAGACTCAACATCCTACAAGTAGAATCCTTTGGTTGGGACAAAAGGATGTTGGATCTACACCGGACGACATCCTACCGAAGAATATATACCTTTGCTATCCAACTCTGCTCGTACACATCCTTAGACATTTTGAATCGAACACCGCAACCGGATACTTGGATCTTTAGAATCTGCATTCCATTATTCTTGCTTCTATATTCTTTATCGTGATCATTGCTTTGCTTGCTACACAAGTTGGATTACCTTTGCTATTTTGTTCTCACTGATTCCGTGAGATCCACTCCGGAATATCAGCCCATACTATGATTGATCCGTACATAGAGGGTTTGCTATTGTTAGGCTTAATTCTTTGGATATAAATTTAAAGCTTATTTGCGCACACACATTTTGGAGCGAAAAAGTTTTTGGCTCCATTGCCAGGGAATTGGTCAAGACCAAACCAGTGCACGGTTGTCTAGCTTAGAGCTTCTTGCTTTGCTACTGACTATTTTTGTTGAGTGTTCTTTTAGGATTTTTCTTTAGGTTTATGCAAAGAAAACGAACCAGTAAAGAAATTGTTTCTTACGATCCTGAACCGTAAAAGACTTACAAGAAGAAGTTGAGAGAGGCGAAGAAAATGGCCGCTAACAACAATCAAGAGATAGAGGATCTTAGAGCTGAATTCCCTGCAGCTCGAGATCAGATAAGGCAACAAGAAGAAGCTATGAGGAAAGAGAAAGTTGATCAAGCTATTCAACAAGAACAACTTCGAGCCGACATGACCGTTGTGGTAGTGCAAGTCCGGCTGGCAAATCAGGAGAGAGACGCGGATGCTAGAGTTGTGATTAACCCACCTCCACCAGCACCCGTCAAAGTCTTACCACCACCAGTTTATGTTCCACCACCACCTCCACCTAGAATGGAGCCCGCTGATCCGTTTGCGGGTGTTCCACAAACACTTGGGAAACGGATGGATCCGGTCCAGCAAGCTCGCCGTCCGGGTGAGCATTTGGGAGATCCAGTTGACCGTGACAACGATTTTAGACCTCAAGTAATTACTATGATTCAACAGAATTGCTTTGGAGGAATGAAGAGAGAATCACCGCACCAACATCTTCAAAATTATGAGATTTTAATGGAAACTTTGAGACCTTCTAGATGTGAGAATAACAATTACAAGATGCGTGTTTTCTTTTTCTCTTTGAAGGATAAAGCACTTGCGTGGTATCAATCACTTCCCATCGGAAGAGTGAACACTTGGGAGGAGATGATCGCAAAGTTTCTTACCAAATTCTTTCCGCAATAAAAAAACGGCGGAATTTAGAGCAAAGATTAATGCATTTGCGATGAAGAGTGACGAAAGTCTCTTTACCTCATGGGAACGGTTCAAGGACCTTTTATTGGATTGCCCACATCGATGGATTCCAAAGATTGATTTGGTTGTGATCTATTTCAAGGGCTTGGATGCGGATGCACAATTCAAGCTACAATCACTTTCAAGTGGAAATTTTATGGACAAGACAATTGATGAGGCGTGGGAATTTGTTGAGAAACAAACTCTCACTATTGAGAAGTACTCGCATTGAGGTGAGGAAGTGGGAGTCATAACTCAAGAACTCCGGTGCTGAATCTTACCGCCTCTAGTGTTAAGGAGCTGAACGCTTTAGATAGCGTAATGACGGCTTTGAAAGACCTTTTGACAACACATGTGAAACAACCCAAGGAGCACGATGTAGGCTATTTTGGAAGGGGAAATCAACAACGGAATAGGAACAACAACAATTGGAACAACAACAACAACAATTGGAGATCCAATTAACAAAATTCCGATAATCCTTATTCTCATGCTAAAAATTCACTAACCCCTCCTTCTTCTTCCTTTATTCCTTTGAGAAGTTAGGGAGAAGCTTCATCAAGTTCAAGCCAGCCAGCGAGGGACAAGCTTAAAGCACTGATGGAAGCAATGATGAGGAAGATGCAAGTATTAGAGAGTTCTGTCACTTTAATTTCTAAGGCACAAAATGCCTTGGAAAGTCAAGTATTTAGTAAGGCTAGAGAATTTCCTAGAGATTAAGGGAGACTTTCCGGAAAAACTGAGGATAACCCAAAGGGGAAGTTTAATCACAACAAGGAGTGGGGCGAAGACCACCAATTCTACACCGAAAATAAAAGAACCTTTGTGCTGAGAGTGCTAAGTTGTGCTGGATTCTAACCGCCCCTGCACCTCCATGATCCGCCCCTGCGGTTTATGATGTGCTGCAACCGTCTTCGTTGACTCGTGCCTTTGCTTTTAACCCCTCTCCCTTTATATATCTTCTTTTTCTTCTTCCAGATGAGGGTTTCCTCATTCTCTCTCAAGCTGCATCTTCTCGCTTACGCTCATCTTCTCGCCTTCTCTTCCTTTGGATCTTCTTCTTGATTTCTTCTTGTTTTGAAGAGAGTTTTATGTGACTTTGGAAAATGATGATGATTGATGATGTTGATGTGCTTATGTTGAGCCAGCCATGAGGTTGTGGTGTGTGTTCTTCCTCTGTTAGGGTTCAGTTGGTGAGCTCTTCTTTCCTTTCTTCCTTTCTTTCTTCTATCTTTCCTCCTTTTTTCTCTTTGCCTTTCTAGGCTTTATTTGATGTATATATGTATGTATATGTATGTACGGGGCTGTTGGCTGAAGAAGGAGTGAAGTGGTTAGAGTGAAGAATTTAAGAGGAGCTGAAGTGTGCATTCTGAACACCAGCCGCCCCAATGCCCAGTCAGGATGCCCCAGCGCCGGCCAAACGCTGCCCCTACTGGTCCTTGCTTTCCAGCCCTTTGTTGTTCTTGTCACACAAGTGTGTCTTGCTTCTGGGCTTGCCTAAGGATGGAATTGTCCCTTCCTTTCCTAGTATGAGTGTGTAGTATCATGTTAGGTATAGATGAGAGTGTGGTGATGATGTTTGATATCATGTTATGCCGGTTATGTCTTTGAGGATTAGCAGGTTGTGAGGCTTAGGTTGATTATGATCCTATGGATCCCTTGGGTCTAGGTATGACCCATTTGATTGATAGGAGATTGATATATCCCCATGCCTTGTTATTAGGCAATGTCCCTCTCAGGATTGGAGGTTGATCGTGGTTGAGATTGTACAAGGTTGAGGTAAGTCCGTAGGATTTACTTAGCTACCATCCTTATATTGGGTGTTTGCATTAGTGGTGTGTGTGTTATATGCTTGATATGATAGCATGAGATGTTCATTATTATCGACCTATGTTTTATTGATAGCCCCCTTGCAGTGGCAGTGATAACATTTCCCTTTCATCTTGTAAGGAGTTGGGAGGTTCTCTAACGTCATGCCAGACGTGGTATATAGGAAGGGCACAACACCACTCCCATAGGGTACACGGGTTGTGTGACCGACACTACTCCAACTGGCTAGCAGGCCCAGAGGCAAGGATGATACGCTCCTCGTGTCACATAGTTTCATATGCCTATTAAATATATGTATATATATACACGGTTTGAGTGTATGACCTTATATAAAGATAATTAAATTGGTAAATGAGTGACAACATGATTATGTGTTTACCTTTCATGACTTGTGCTTGTGCTTATGCATTACCTTATATATGTATGGTTAGTTAATGGTTTCATACCATGTTGTAGATGCCTTGCGGTATAGGAGAGCTGCAGAGTGATCCGGCAGGGTGACACGCTTAGGACTCTCGTACACTAGGTGGTTATGCTTTTGTGGATGATATATATATATATACCTCCTGCGTGAGGTCGATGTTTGTGTACCTCCTGTGTGAGGTTGGTGTTTCATACTTAGCTACGTTTTTGTATACATTTTGATGTCCAGTGGTATACCGTTTTATGTATTTGTTTTTATATCTGTCAGTGCCATGTTGTAAGGTCTAGTGAACTTGTTGTCAGGCTAGGGTCAGGATCCACTATGAGATCCTAGCCCAATGTGGCATCTCGAGCCCCGCGGATTCGGGGTGTTACAGAAAACGAGTGACAAGGGCAAACAACCCATGGAGACCGAGGTTCCGGCTGAGAAAGAGAAGGAAAAAGCCGTTGTCTACGTTCATCCTCCAGCCTACAAACCTACGTTTCCGTTTCCACAATCTAGAGCGAGAGCGCATCTAGATAAACACTTTGGAAAGTTCATTGAACTCAGTAGCAAACTGCATATTAACATACCTTTTATTGATGCAATTTTAGGTATGCCGGTTTATGGAAAGTTCTTGAAGGAAATCCTCTTTAACAAGAGGAAGCTAGATGATTTTGGTGAAGTGAAGATGACTTCTGAGTCATCGGGGTTTATCAAAATCATGACGAAGAAGATGCCGCCCAAGCTTTGAGATCCAAGATCATTTTATGTTTCCATTGGAGTTGGAGAAGGGACGTACAATGCACTTTGCGATCTTGGAGCAAGCGTGAGCGTTATCCCACTGGCACTATGTGAGAAAGTTTGTTTGAGAGAGCCTAAACCGGTAAAGATGAAACTCCACATGGCCGATCGATCCACTACTGTACCCGTCGGCATATTAGAGGACATTTCCCTAAATCTTGGTAAGTTTTACGTTCCTATAGACTTTGTGGTTTTTGACATTCCTGCAGATTATCCAACGCCAATCATTCTTGGGAGACCCTTCCTAGCAACTTCTGGTTGTCGGGTGGATTACAAATATGCCAAGCTATCTTTCAATAAAAGAGAAGAAGATGTGGAGTTCACACTCCAAGAAGAAGGATCAAGGGATACAGTGAGCTCCATTTCATTCAATGATCTGGCACAAAAGGGCAAGGGCATAAGCATTAAGGATGAAGAACGGAAAGACCCGAAGATTGCCCAAAACCACGACCAAAGTCAAAGTTCCACGGGCGTGGTTTGAATTAAATCACCCGTGGAAGCACAAGTCGAGAAGCGCCACGGTGACCACGATTGTGGGAAAGTCAAATGGCCGTGGAAGTTGAAACTTTCGATGCTTCTCTCCCTCTTCTTAAAAACATTCTTAAACGTTTTCTTACCTTCTCTCCACCCTTACAAACATCTAAAGATGGTTCGAGAAGTCATAACAAAGTGACAAGCACATTCAAGAATGCGGAAGCTTACAAGAAAAAATGGAAAGAGTGGAGCGATAAACATTGGACTCCTAAGGATTTGAAAGAAGGAGATCTTGTCATTCTCCTCAATTCCCGTCATCGTCTATTTCCCGGTAAGTTCAAGTCTCGTTGGACCGGACCATTTGTAATTAAAAATATTTTTTCCCATGGTGCAGTTGAAGTATGGGGTGAACAATGTGGAACTTTCAAGGTCAACGGCCAACGACTAAAGAAGTACATACCGGAGGTTCAGATTGAGGAGATTGCACTTATCCTCCTCACTTGAGCAACAAAAAGGAATGGTCTAGCTATGGACCTTAAACAAAGCGCTTCTTGGGAGGCAACCCAAGGTATTGCTTCTTTCCCCTTTTTCTTAGATTAGCTTAGATAGTTTTTTTGCCGTTTTTCGTTTGTCCGTTCCGGGTTTTTTCTTGTGTCTTTTGATGACAAGAACTAGGAAATCTGAAACAAGATGTAAGGAAGAATAGCAAAGTCAAAGTTATCGAAAAATGACGTAAAAAGAGATTTCACGGGGAAAAATAGCTTTCCACGGCCGTGGTTCCCTATTTTTTGTTGTGGAAACACAAGTCGAGAGGCGCCACAGATGGTTCCACATCTGTGGTTTTTCCAAGGGGCCGTTTTTCCAAATTTCCACGAAAGTATAAAAAGGCGCCTTCACATCACTTCAGCACCAAAAATCCCCAAAAACCACGCCTAATCACGCGAAATCGCCGATCCCTAACCACGGCTGCGATCTTCGCATCCGGCAACCGTTTGCCACGATTCTTCATCCCAAATCGAAGCTCTCATCGTTTTATTGAAGATTTTGAGTCATGCGAAATCGCCTACCTCTAACCCCGACACTTGATCTTGGTTCGATTCTTTCGATTTTGTTGAAGATTTGCTAGAGAACTGTGTAATATCCCGAATCCGCGGGATATCGGAATGTTATAGGCGAGACCTCGCAATGACTCCCGACCCATAGTCTGACAACAATTTCACCGGACCTTTCCAACAAGGCACAAATAAAGGCCAAAACCAAAAATAACTTTAATGCAATGATATGATTCCCGAATACATCAAGAAAGGAAAGACATCAACCGTCATTACAACAACGCCAACAATACACAAAATACAACACAATACACGGACTCAAACCCCCAAAATCGACCTATGATGTACGGAACCCCGGCTGCCCACTCCTCCGGATCACTCGGCCACACCTAACCTGCACGTCAACTACAACAATCGGTATCAAAACCGTTAGCTCACATTCTAGGCATTATAAAGATAGCAAAGGCACAGACACACATATAAGCACACACAGCACACATCATGCTCATATACATACACTTCCGGTTCTTATTCTCTTTTTAGGTTATTCCATTTCTAAATCCATTCGTTTGAAGTGTGAAACGAGAGTCTTATAACTCTCCCTCTCTCCCCGTGTAACCGAAAGGAGTGTGGCGGAGATCAACCCGTATACCATGTGCAGTGGAGAAGATGCCCGCACATATACCATGTATGGCCTGGTCGTAGAGAACCTCCCAGTCTCCCACGGGAGCTGGGCAGTGATATGACCGCACGATAATAACAAACAATGGGCAAAATATACATATAACCGAGTTGCCCTAATCCGGTTTCATGATTATAAACAAAGATAAAGCACACACCACCATCACATATCCAAATAATGCGTAAAAGCAAGCTAAGTAAGTCCGTAGACTTACGTCGTCCCAATGATCAACCCAATCACATTTCCCGTAGGATTATAACCAAAGTCTGTTCAAGACAAGGCACAATAATCAAAAACCACTCATATAAGCTAGAAGTCTAAGTCCTATATGATCTCACAAGGTCATAAACCATACCCATACTAGGGCAATGATCTTAGTCTCAACAAAAGCAACGGTAACAACTATATGCATATCCTAGCTAAAAAACTCACAACCATGTACTCACCATCTAAACCCTCACAAATCCTCACAATGCAGCCATACCCTCATCCCATGAACCATCTTAGAAACATGCAGCCATCAAGCAATAGATCATTCCAAAAACCTCACAAACTCGCTTAAGGTCCACAAGCCACTACATGGCATTCTAACTATTCTAGGTCCATTCCTAGCATGCTTCTAATCATCAATACTCTCTAAGGTCATCAATGAACCTATACTCAAGGGAGGGAACTCACCAAGAAAAGACATGGGTGCGGAAGAAGGAGAGCAGCCGCGAAAGGGAGAAGAAGACCGCAAGGAAGGGCTCACTGAGCTAGCAGCCGCCCCTGTAGGCTGGTCTGGCCGCCCCTGCAGCTTGGGCTAGCCGCCCCTACGGCTTAGGATGGCCTCCCCCGTGGTCGAACAACAAAGGGTGCTATGCGATGGCTTCTTCGACGATTCCTCGATGTGTTATGGCCTCCTAGCTTCCTTGCTTGGCTCTAGAACATCTACACACATAAACGTCATCATACAACTCTATCCAAGCTCGATCTAAGCACATGAAAGCCAAAGGGGAAGAAAACAAGATGAATCAATGGTTTCCACCATTGAAACTTGAGGAAGAAGGAGAAGATGAAGTGGGAATAAGAAGATTACCTACAACAGCTTTGCTAGGATCTTCTATCTCCATCACGAATCCAAGAGGGTCAACTCACACATCAAAGGTTGAAGAGCCATGGAAGGTCAATGAAGAAGGTGAAGCCAAAGAGAGGAGAGGAGCAATCTCACGTGAAAGAGGGAAATGGAAAGGAGAGAGAGAAGGAATGAAGGCTGCCACAAAAGGGGAAGCTCAAGGGTCAGTTGACCCATCCTTCTAATTTACGCTAGGAACCGAGGAGTCCAAAAGCAAGGGTGAAAAACGAGAGGTCGGAACGAGATTTTTTAATAAAACCCGACGCTCAACACTTCTTGCCTGCGGAAAAACTGTGCCGCACCTACGGGGAGGTCGGTAAACCGCTCAACACCCGGAATAAAAATTCCGGATGTTACAAACTGGACGAAATTGGAAGTAGAAATAGCCTAGGGCTGCTGTAGTTGAATTTGTTGTTTGTTGTTGTCGATTTCTAAAAATCGACAAAAACCATGGGGTGTTCTTGATTTCCACGGCCGTGGTTTTGCCAGATATGGACAGTTTGCGTTGAAGTGACTGTAAGAGCATTTACATCAATGATTTTTTTAACCCAATTAATTTAATCACATTTTGCATCTTTCTCTCTTCTACTTATTTTAAAAACCACTCTGCACACTAGTAGTTACTTAATTTTAATTTTAAACTCTATTTATATTGTACTTGTTCATACTAAACAAATACAAAATATTATGATATGTGCTTTATTGGTTTTTTAGAGGTTGTGTAGTAAGCAACCAAAAGTTGGTTGTTTAACAAAAGGTACAATTGTTGTAAGAAATTTAAAATAAACAAAGCTTAAAAACCTTTAGTGTAGGTGCTCTAATTTGTTCAGAAAGAGTAAGGGATCCTCTTCCTCCTCCATACCACCACCACCGCAACCCCACAACAACAACCACCACCTCCTAGACTCCCCCGCATTCTAGAAGAACACAAGAAAGCTTACAATACCATCCAACCTTATATCATTGTAGCCCCTAGGTACCTTGTACTTGAGGAACTCGAATGCCTGAATGTTTTGGATGATCTCAAAATGGTGATTGACAATGCTAGGCTTAGAAAATTCATAGGCATTCGAGAGCATGCTTCTGAAGAATTAACCATGGAGTTTCTTAGCTCCTTTGACCATGATCCTAGGGAGAGAATAGTTATGTTCCGGATGATGAACCAAAACTTTAACTTGTCTATTGGGAGGTTTGCTCAGATTTTCGGGTTTGGTGATACCACTCACAGGACATGCCCTAAGCTACGAGACCTCATGCCTTTTGGAAGTGTATTGCTATGGTGGTACGTTTTGCAGATAGGTGTCACCCGGCCGACTCCAAGGAGAGCTTGATATACAATCTGTCCTTCAAGCTCGCACATTGGATTATGTCCGAATATTTGTTTCCTAGGACCGGGACACCACAACGACTTAAGGCCGATGAGCTTTTCATATTGTTTTGCATGGCTACCGGCACCACTCCTAATTGTGCCACACTACTTGCTGGTAGTTTGAGGAAGATCAAGAATAAGGCTACGGGAGATATCTGCGTGGGAGGGATTGTGACTCATATTGCTCGTCGTCTAGGAGTTGATTTTTCTGCCTGTGAGATTGCTGCAGAGGCTAGACCTCTTGGTCTTAAGCATTTCATTCATAGGGTTATTCTCATTCCCCGACACAAAGGACCTCCGCATGCTGCTATGCCCTGGGAGGGCAAAGGTGGGAGAGGGATTCCATGAAAGGCGGAATACTCCATTTGGGGCCCTCACAACTGAAAGTTGACGTTCGAACCTATGCACGCTGGTATAGGAGGCCCAGAGTATGAGGAGGATGATGTTGCAATTGAGGCGGAAGGAGGACAGGGTCAGGACTATATGGATACTAGGACGAATACGGGTCCTAGTGATTACAAGGCTGATGGAGACCTTGGTAGCTCTTAGGAGCCGCCATCTTCATTCCCATCTGTGGGAGAGCAACACGAGCCTCCTAGGAGATCCACCACCCGTCGTCCACGAGCTAGTCCTTCCCAGCGATGAGCCAGCATGTCAGAGTGCCCCACATGGTTCGGTGAGCAGCCTCGATGGCTCACAGGATTGCAGGAGTGGATGGATAGCATGGACAGCCACCTAGGAACCAAGGAGGAGGGGTAGTAGATGATACGGGACCTTTATCATGCTTAGTTTTGCCGTGCCTATGACCCGACATGACATCCATTACAACCATAGCTTTGATGATGACGTTCACTCCTCAGCAGCTTTACCGGACTTGTGAGTTTCTTTACTTTTTCCATTACTTTTATTGCACGTTGGGGACAACGTGTGGTTCAGTTATGGGGTGATTGAATACTATGGTCTGTAATAACTTTGTGATACTTTACTTTTACTTTTATTGGATACTATGGTCCTAGCGTACTTTGCATCTTTCATTACCATTGTCACATGTTTCGTTATGGCATTGCATTTGATAGCTTTGAAAAAAAATTGGAAAATTCAAAAAAAATTTTGCTTCTAGGATTGAAGATGACCTCAATAAAGAAAATTATTTATGAATTGGATTTTTTGATTATTTTAATGTGTTTAAAATGAATTGTGAATTGTGAAGGATTCGAATGTTCTGCTAAATTTTCTTGCAAGTTTGATAATTTGGAATTTGATCTAAATCATGTTGAGAATTTGAAGGTTGAAACCACTTTATAAGTTCTTGCACTTCTTATTGATATGATTAAGGCATTTTGTTTTTTATTTCTTTCTTCTTCTTGATCACCTTTTAACTCCTCATGAATATCTTTATTTTGCCTCCTTCTTACCTGTCCGGGAATTAGGATGCAATTGCGCAAAAGTGTGAAGTTTGAAGTGGAAAGTGGTTAATTATGTTAGAAAATAGGTTTGGGAAAGTCAATCATGATGATGAGTAACCCGGCACCATTCACATAGTGGGGTGTTTGTGTCTTGCCAAAGTCGGATTGAGTGATATTCCTAACGAGTCATTGTTTGTGTATCACGGTTTGAGGCAACTCGAAAATGGAGTTAATGTTATTTCCTAGGCATCGGTTATTGTGCACCTTTATCTTTGATCTCAAAAAGTAAAGTCGAAAAATTATGCTGAAAAAGAAGAGAAAAGCTCTCATTGGTGAATGTTGAAGTCTGCATAAAAACAAGTTTGTGACGTTATTGTCCTCTTTCCCGGATTTTGCACCACATATCCTATACATATCCCACCCTAACACGTTTCTTGACCTTCATTTGAAAGACCTTGAGATCTTTGAGATTTTGTTTGACTTTGTGATCCAAATTGGGATTTTTCCCGTGATTGATTTTGATTTTGTTTGAGGTTATGATGCTTGTTTTGAAACTTTTGCAAGATGTGATTGTTCTTTTCAGGGCACGGGTCTTTTTACTCTCATAACAGTTTTCAAAAAGCTATGAAACAAGTGTAGAGAGCGATCTTTGAATAGAAGCACTAATCCAAAAATATTATGTTTTCCCTTGTCTTTGCATTCATATTTCATACATCTTTGTATCCTAGATTTGAACCTTGGTTGGGGATAAGCAAGAGGCAAGTATGGGGTATTTTGATAGCATGAAATATGATGTAGTTTAGATGTGCATATAGATAGTTTTTCCCTTTCTTTTGAGTACATGGACATATAGTCATTGCATTTATTGAATATATTCACCTATTATCTTGAAATCGAGATCTACACAAGATTTGTTGTGATTTTAGGTGAATTGGCGCTAAATTGGAGTCAAAAGTGACCATTTACTGAGTATTTGTCGATGAGGAGTTCATTGGTAAGCATTGGAACATCATAGGAAGGAGTATGAAGTGAATCAAAGGAGAAAAACATCGAAAAGGAGGAACCACGACCAAGAAGGAAGTTCCACGGCCGGGGTTTTGATAATTCTTTGAATTTCACACGTGGAAAGGAAGGTAGAGAGCCGCAACGGTAGGAACCACGACCGTGGTTTTGATTATATCACACGTGTTTTTCTTCGGAAAAGACCGTTCCGTTATTGCCAAGTCAGCAAGAAAAGAAGAAGCCTTTTAACCTAATTATATATTATAAAAGGAAGTCATTTTGGGTATCACGCTTTGGACCGTGCCTGAACGGCTTTTACATCATACTTCGGATTCATACACGTTGGAGATTGGATTGTTTCACCATTGGAGGGAGATTGAAGAGCTTTCTTTATTCCCTATTTGGAGATTTTTTGAGATTGTTCTAGTCTTTATTAGTGGCTTGAGAACACATTTTCCGGATTATATATTATTTGATTGAGTTGTTGATTATTAAAATATTGATTTTGAACCATCATTGTTCATGTTTGGATTCTTGATTCCCTTTCTTAAGCTTGATTTGAATATGATGATGATTGTTGGCTAAACCCCTGCGATTCTAGGGTGAAGGATTTATGGTTGTGGTATAGATGATGATAGATTGCAGATTGAGCCTTAACAGATCGGACCCTGAGAGTTGTGAGACGAAACCCTCGAACGAGGATTTCTATTGCATGTTCTTCAGGAACCACGACCACGGTTTCGCAAGATCTGCCCGTGGTTTCCTCTGTTTTGCACATTTCTCTTTTGCCTTTATCCGAAGTTCAAGATTTCTTAAATCCTACCTTCGTTAGCCTTGCTTGGTTGTGAGTGTTTACGAGTTCAAGGTAATAGGGGATTCAAAACCCTCTATTAAGGTGAGGAGTGTCAAAACATTTGCCTTTGTCATTCTTTTCCTTGGGTTTTGGTTTGGTATGAGAACTGAATCTTATCCTTATGACCTCTTCTTGATGAGACTCAATATCTGTTAAACAGAATCCTTTGGTTAGAACAAAAGGAAGTTGGATCTTCACCAGACGACATCTTACCGAAGAATATATACCTTTGTTATCCAGCTCCGTTCGTACACATCCTCAGACATTTTGAATCGAACGCCGCAACCGGATACTTGGATCTTTAGAATCTGCATTCCATTATTCTTGCTTCAATATTCTTTATTGTTATCATTGCTTTGCTTGCTACAAAAGTTGGATTACCTTTGCCGCTTTGTTCTAAGCGATTCCCTGATATCGAATATGGAATATATGCTCATACTACGATTGATCCATACACAGCGGGTTCGCTATCGGTAGGCTTTATTCTTGGATATAAATTTAATTCTTATTAGCGCACACACCTTTTGGAGCGAACAAATTTTTGGCGCTGTTGCCAAGGAATTGGTCCCAATCTAGTGCACGGTTGTCTAGCTTAGTAGCTTCTTGCTTTGCTACTGACTATTCTTGTTGAGTGTTCTTTAAGGATTCTTCTTTAGGTTTATGCGAAGAAAACGAACCAGTAAAGAAATTGTTCCTTACGATCCTGAACCGGAAAAGACTTACAAGAAGAGGTTGAGAGAGGCGAAGAAAATGGCAGCTAACAACAATCATGAGATAGAGGATCTTAGAGCCGAATCGGTTGCTGCTCGAGATCGGATAAGGCAACAAGAAGAAGCCTTGAGGAAAGAGAAAGTTGATCAAGCTATTCTACAAGAACAACTTCAAGCCGACATGACCGATGTGGTAGCGCAAGTCCGGCTGGCAAATCAGGAGAGAGACGCCGATTCTAGAGTTGTGATTAACCCACCTCCACCAGCTCCCATCATCGTCTTACCACCACCAATTTATGTGCCACCACTACCTCCACCAAGAATGGAGCCAGCTGATCCATTTGTGGGTATTCCAGAAACACTTGGGCAACGGATGGATCCGGTCCAGCAAGCTCTCCGTCAGGGCGTGCATTTGGGAGATCTAGTTGACCGTGTCTACGAGTTTAGACCAAAAGTGATTACTCTGATTCAGCAGAATTGCTTTGGAGGAATGGAGAGAGAATCACCGCACCAACATCTTCAAAATTATGAGATAATGATGGAAACTTTGAGACCTTCTAGATGTGATAATAACAATTACAAGCTGCATGTTTTCTTTTTCTCTTTGAAGGATAAAGCACTTGCGTGGTATCAATCACTTTCCACCGGAAGGGTGAACAAATGGGAGAAGATGACCTCGGAGTTTCTTACCAAATTCTTTCCTCCATCAAAAACGGCGGAATTTAGAGCAAAGATTAATGCATTTGTGATGAAAAGTGACAAAAGTCTCTTCACCTCATGGGAAAGGTTCAAGGACCTTTTATCGGAAGCACAATTCAAGATACAATCACTTTTAGGTGTAAATTTTATTGACAACCCAGTTGATGAGGCGTGGGAATTTGTTGAGAAACAAACTCTCACTATTTAGAAGTACTCGCATTGAGGTGAGAAACCGGGGAGTCATATATAGCTCAAGAACTCTGGTGCTGAATCTTACCGCCTCTACTGTCAAGGAGTTGAACACTTTAAAAAGCTAAATGAAGGTTTTGAAAGACCTTTTGACAGCACATGTGAAACAACCCAAGGAGCAGGATGTAGGCTATGTTGGAAGGGGAAATCAACAAGGGAATAGAACAACAACAATCGGAACTACAACAATTGGAGATCCAATCAACAAAATTCCGGTAATCCTTATTCTCATGCTAGAAATTCACTAAACCCTTCTTCTTCTTCCTCTGTTCCTTTGAGAAGTTAGTGACAAGCTTCATCAAGTTCAAGCCAGCCAGCGAGGGACAAGCTTGAAGCAATGATGGAAGCCATGATGAGGAAGATGCTAGGATTAGAGAGTTCCGTCACTTCGATTTCTAAGGCACAAAACGCCTTGGAAAATCAAGTGTTTAGTAAGGCCGGAGAAGTTCCTACAGATCAAGGGAGACTTCCCGGAAAAACTGAGGATAACCCGAAGGGGAAAGTGATGTCAATCACAACAAGGATTTGCGCGAAGACCACCGATCCTACACCGACAATGTAAGAGCCTTAGTGCTGAGAGTGCTAAGTTGTACTGGATTCTGCCTGAACCGCCCCTGCGGCCAGGACTAGGCACTCTTGCGGCCATCTTGATCTGCCCCTACGCCTCCATGATCCGCCCCCGCGGTTTATGATGTGTTGCAACCGTCTTCGTTGACTCGTGCCTTTGCTTTTGACCCCTCTCCCTTTATATATCTTCTTCTTCTTCCAGATTAGGGTTTCCTCATTCTCTCTCCAGCTTCTATTAAGGTGAGGAGTGTCCAAGCTTTTGCCTTTGTCTTTCTTTTCCTTGGGTTTTGGTTTGGTATGAGAGTTGAATCCTATCCTTATGACCTATTCTTGACGAGACTCAACATCCGTTAAGTATAATCCTATGGTTGGAACAAAAGGAAGTTGGATCTTCACCGGATGACATCCTACCGAAGAATATATACCTTTGCTATCCAGCTCTGTTCGTACACATCCTTAGACATTTTGAATCGAACGCCGCAACCGGATACTTGGATATTTAGAATCTGCATTCCATTATTCTTCCTTCTATATTCTTTATTGTCATCATTGCTTTGCTTACTACACAAGTTGGATTACCTTTGCTGCTTTGTTCTCACCGATTCCCTGAGATCGACTCCGGAATATAAGCCCATACTACGATTGATCCGTACACTGCGGGTTCGCTGTCGTTAGGCTTAATTCTTGGATATAAATTTAAAGCTTATTTTTGCACACACCTTTTGGAGCGAACACTTGCCGTAAACCCTACCATAACCCTAGAAGGGCCAGACCCTGGCGGTGCATGTCACTATTGTGGCAGTTTTCGCCGGTGTTCGCCTAAACTTGTTTTTTGGTGGACTTTTCCGGTGGTATTTTTTACCCGATTCAAAATCCGATTAAAATCTCGTTTTTCTCCCACTAAAAAATTGCAACTTTTAAAACTTTAAATGAAAAAAAAAATCCAGATATTTCTGCACCTTTAATTCATCAATTGAGCATGAAATAAACAAAAGGTATTCCTTTTCATTTAAAGTTGTAAAAGTTGTTATATCTTCCATGAAATAAACAAAAGGTATTCCTTTTAAAAAAATATAGATATTTCTCATACCTCTCAATTGATGAATTAAAGGTGTAGAGATATGTGGATTTTTTTCATTTAAAGTTGTAAAAGTTGCAATTTTTGAGTGGGAGAAAAACGAGATTTTAATCGGATTTTGAATCGGGTAAAAAATACCACCGGAAAACTCCACCAAAAATTTTTTTCCGGCGAACACTACAGTTGTAAAATCCAGATATTTTTGCACCTTTAATTCATCAATTGAGCATGAAATAAACAAAAGGTATTCAAAAACAAGTTTAAGCGATCCTTCTTTTGTCTCAAGTGGACCAACTAGAGGAGTAACACTTGGGATTTTACGTATCCTTGGAAGAGTTTTGAACAATCATCAAAAGGTATTCCTTTTCCTTTATCCAATCTTTTATGCGTGCAATCCTTGTTTAGTTGTTTAGGAAATTGGTTCTTGAAATTCCGCTTTTACACATCTAAAATTCCTACAGTGGTATCAGAGTCTCTTGCATAAATAATTAGATCAAATTATAAAGGCCATGTTTTGATGCATGTATTTATTTTTTTTGTTTCAATTACGAAAGAGATTGTTTTTATGGATTAATTTGCATGATTAAGGTGTAAAATTGGATATAAAAACCCTATTTTTTCAGCCATATAACATAAGATATAGCTGCTGGAATTAAACCTATAACATATATTATACATAAAATTTCAAAAATTCCAACAGCTATATCTTATGTTATATGGCTGAAAAAATAGGGCTTTTATATCCAATTTTACACCTTAATCATGCAAATTAATTCATACAAACAATCTCTTTCGTAATTGAAACAAAACAATCAATACATGCATCAAAACATGGCCTTTATAATTTGATCTAATCAATTTATGCAAAAGGATCTGATAATACAATAGGAATTTTAGATGTGTAAAAACGGAATTTCAAGAAACAATTTCCTAAACATCTAAACAAGGATTGCACGCATAATAGATTAGATAAAGGGAAAGGAATACCTTTTGATGTGTGTTAAAAACTCTTCCAATAATACGTAAAGTCCCAAGTGTTACTCCTCTAGTTAGTCCACGTGAGACAGAACAAGGATCGCTTAAACCTTCGATTGCTAAAACACAAAGGATGAACCTTTTTTGAAAGAATTATGGGGAGGACAAAACGGCTGAGTTGCTCCTCTACTCGCTCGAATGATCGATCTATATGAATAATAGGGTTGGGCTTTTTAACTATTAAAAATCCTCCTTTATTATATGATATATATTTTATTAATTAATATATAAAGAACCCCTTATTTATTATTAATTACCAACTCCATTATATATTTTTTGTACTACTACAAAATATATCATTTTTCAACCATATGTTCCCATATGGTAATTCTCTCATTTAATTGATCCAATTCAAGTGCTCGTTATGGTGTGACCTCGTAGGACCCGATAACATTAACAATACCTTTATCATATAAACGTACCAATCATGGTTAGCTTTTAGCAAAATGCCATGACCCCTAATATCATTGAATTATATATATATATATATATATATATATATATATATATCCCTATGTTTAATGTCCTATCTCATAATCAGTAATTACCTTGGATAAAGGACCCAATTCCTTCACAATCTAAGTAAGGATGGCCGAAGTTGATGGCTTACCAAATAATCGCCGACCTAGAGTAAAACCACATGTCCAGTGTGGTTATCGCAATAAACTCCATACCAATCACAACACTTAGTGTTGTTGATGCTCCATGTTGAAAGAGAGGAGTAAGGATCGCCCGTAAAGCTGAGCTTAAAGTCAAGGAGTGCATCCCTCTCAACAAGTTGCATAATTCCTTCTCTCTATTCTTTATATCTAGATTTGACGGTGCTATGGCATTTCTCATCCTCCGCCGCCTTCCATTCCTCCTCTTCGACCGGTGAGATTCCCTTCTCCTTAGTTTCACACCATCTCCTCTGATTCTCCTTTCCCGCAACCACTTGCAAGCGCAATAGCCCAACAAAGCTATCAAAAGCAAGGAGTTGGTGGAGGAGTCCTTCACAACAGTGGCAAGAGTCCTGGATAGTGGTGGTGTTCCTTTGTACCCCTCTCTTGCGCACCATCATCTAGGCAACCATGGTATGCCACATCAGGCGCTAGAACTGTTGCCACCCTCGCATCCCATCAACCAAGGCCGAGCCTTCCATGTTGAAGTCCGAACACCGAGCTAATCACGATTCCCTCCCCTGGCCCTGGTTATTATCGAGTTTCCCGATCAAGACGCACTCTACAGTGAGTCTTTCCTTGCCTCCTAACTAGTTCCTTCTGTCTTTGTGTCAATGGAAACATGAGGGCTGGGTTATATGGGTCAAGAAGAGGATGGGTTGGGTAACTTTAGTAGGTACGGGTTTTAAAATTTTTGTGAGGAGAGTTTTGTAAATTTTGTTGTAGGGTGTGTGTTGATCAATGTGAGGGTAATCGTGCTAGGTCTGTCCGTATGGAGTGAGGCCAGGGAGATTCGAACCGGTGGTAGAGAGGAAGAAACAGCACACGTAGACAACACCTATTCCGTAGCAACAATGAACCTTACCTTTCTTTCGACAACAACCCTCGCCGGAACCCTTCCCTGGCAGCAAACAAGAAAGATTATTCTCAATGGATTTTATCTTATTCCCTTTTGGTTCTTGTTCGCTCCAAAAGATGTGTGCAGAAAAAACTTTAAATTTATATCCCTAATGATAAGCGAACCTGCAGTGTACGGATCTATCGTAGTAAGGGCTTATATTCTGGAGTCGATCTCAGGGATATGGTGAGAATAAACACAGCAAAGCAATCTAACTTGGAAAACATGCAAATGCAATGATCAAAAACAAGACAAGGCTATAATATGATTGGGGAACTCAGATTCTAGAGATCAAAGTATCTAGTTGTAGTTTTGACTCAAGATTTCTAAAAGATATATGTGGACAAAGTTGAGGTGACGCAGGGAAGGTATTTCTATAATGGGGTAGATCACCGGTTCAGTCTCACTATCCGCTTTCCCAAACCAAAGCTCCTATCACCGGGTAAGTCTCAAGGAACTAAGGAGAGTTACGAGTACTCAAACCAACACACTCACTTAAGGGTACATAATTGTCCATCACCGATGTAACACCCCAAATTCTAAGAACTCAGGGAGCTACTGGTTAGGACCTCACAATGGGTCCCGACCTTAGTTTGACAACAATTTAACTTGGATCTTACAACAAGGCACAAAAGTATTTAAAATATTTGAAAACTTAAAACAATATATACATGAAGAATATGTATCAGCCTTACAAAGCAAAGGTACCAAAATGACACATAAGAAGAACAGAATACATCCCGTCCCCAACTAAATATGTACGTGGACCCGGCTGACCATTCCCTCCGGATCTCTCTACAACTGTCTTAACCTGCAAGGCATCTACAAGCGGTATAAAACCGTTAGCTAACATTCTATGCATAAGTATAAAGGTAAAAGCACAAACACACAACATACACAATCAACATGCAACACTCAATCCTTTTGTTATCTTTAATTAGGTGATAGGTTATTACTAATGATACTTATTTTGTGACACGAGGGATTCCCAAACCTCGCCCCTGTCCCCGTTTACCAACGCGGAATGGTACTAATGCATTTGACCGTCTACCGGGCTGGCTGGTCGCAGGGAACCTCCTAGACTCTCGCAAGAGCTAGGCAGATGATGTCACGACCCGTTATCATACACTTGGGTCAACTATACAATATATTAAAGTCGGTCTATTCCGGTTTCGTTATTTATCTTAACTAACAAACACCACTCATACACATCACACTCATACAAGAAGCTAGCTAAGTAAGTCTGTGGACTTACCAGTCTCCAAGAGCAACCGATTAGCACACCCTCAAGTTCCCCTCGGGAAACGCACAACGCCTGTTCAAGACAAGGCAACCGAATCAAACAACGCTCTAGTCAACTAGAAGTCCTTAGACTTCTAGGCTCAACATCCTCACAAGAACATAAACGCATAAGATAAAGCCTAACACAACTCTTCTAAATTAAACTATACTTATACCCAACTTTGGAATATCCTAAATCTGGATTAACCCAGCGGACCGCTCTCCACTTTGTCTACATGCTCCTATACATATATATCAACAACATATCCAAAATCAAGTCCAACTGAGGTCAATAACCCCTCCAAATCTACCTCACAAAACTGCATCACAAGCAGTTTTTCTAACACTTCGAATATTTCAGCAACTATCCAGAACACTACTTACAACCTTGACTTTGAAAAATCACAATTCCTAAACCTCTCGATGGAATCCTCTCAAATTTTCATATATTCTACTATGAAGTCTTAACTATGACATATCCAAAATTCAAGTCTAAACGAGAAATATAACTCAATCAAATCTATATCCCAAAACTGGATCACAAGCAGTTTTAGACAACATTCAGCATAACCTATAAACTGCTCAATGTCTCTACTTTGGGACGCCATAACTCTTAAACTGCAACTCGGATTCTTCTCAAATTTCATTATGTTCTACTATGAAATACCAACTATAACATATCCAAAAATCAGCAATAAAGGAGTCGTCTAACTTCCCAAATCTGGATCACAAAACTAGTAGTTTTTCCAACACTTAAGAAATTTCAGCACAACAGAAAAAAAAAAAAAAACTGTTTACGACCCAATCTTTGAAAATTCATAAATCCTAAACCACTCGCTGGATTGATCCCAAATTTTGATATGTTCTACTATAAAATCTTATCTATAATATATCCAAAATTCAGCAGCAAAGAAGGTCAAAATCCTATTCAAAACCATCTCACAAAATAGCATCACCTGCTGTTTTTCCCAACACTCAGCACATTTATAAAAACTGCATGAGGCGTCAACTTTGGAACACAATAACTCTCAAACCGTAGCTCGGATTCCACTCAAATTTTAGTATGGTATACTATACAATATCGACTAAAACATATCCGAAAATCAGCAGTAAAAGTGGAGTTTAACCTACCCAAAACAGGGGCCGAAGTTGACTGTTCTTCCCTTCTGAAAACTCAGAAAACGCCTCAGCTCTTCAAGCTATCTTTCGAGGCTGATAGGGACGGATTGAAGACACAAAGGATGCTAACATCAGCATATATATGTTAAGGATTGATCAAAGAGAAGGACTAAGGAAGGACGGATAAGGATCTTACTCGATTCCATGGCTCGAAGGGTGAAGGATGTAGCACCAGCTGCTGTTGTTGTTCGCAAGGCTGAGAAGATCGATGTCTAGATAGAAACAGAAGCGTCTACACTTGTTGCTGGCTCGAAGGGAAGCGGTCCGTCCTGAGGTGCCGCTACTTACGGTTTTGACTCGCACGCTCGAGGAGAAGGGAGTCGAATACCAGCTCGCAGCCATGGGCACGCTGGTGTTGCTGTGGTTGCAGATGCTTGCAGAAGGACGAGGGTGGCGACCTGTTGCCCCGGCGCCATTCATCCGCTGGGTTGAGACAAAGATAGAGTCCGCTTGGAGAAAGAGAAGAGTCTTGCGCCTGTTGGGAGATCGACGAGGGGAGAGAGGGCTTTGCCGGCGACGGTCGACTGTAGGAGAGTTGGTGGCTGCGTGGAGGACGGAAGGGAGAAACGGCTCACCCGTACTGCCTGCGTGTACGAGGAAGAGAGTCTATCGCTACAAGACTGCTAGGGTTGCGAGTGTTGGCCGCAACAGCCTATTGTGTACGTGAAGGTGGAAGGCTGTTAGGGTTTGCCTTGTCTTTGGGCTGAAGTGATCTTGTCAAAAATGGGCCCGGATGGCTTTGTCATAACTTAGTCATGGGCTTGTCAAATGGGTCAAATACTATAAGGTTTGCAAGAGTGTTTTAGGAATGATTTTATATGATTAAGTTTCACATAAAATCATAGAAGTTGGGAAAAGAATATTTTATGTGATTAACTCTTCACATAAAATAACAAGATTTTAGTTGACTCGGAATTTACCGGAAATTAAATTTTCGGGTATTACAACCGAGTAAGTCTCAGGTTAACTCTCAAAGGTAGGATGAAGGTACCCTCAAACCCTAATAAAAGATAAAACTTTATTACCTAACACTCATCATCATAGGTAAACAAGTAAAAGAATCACCGGGTAAGTCTCATCTTAAGCTTGCATATAAACCAGAAAAGGTGCAACAAGGATAGGTTTTTGCAAACTATAAACTAAACTAAGGATTCGGACAAGCCGTGGATCGTCTCGTGCAGTTCTTATCGATCTTGGTCGAGATGACTCCAAGAATAGTCCGAGACAAGTTTCAGTTTAGGGTTACCTTGACCTTTCAGGGTCCACTCAGATAAAGGTTCATTCTTTCATCGTTTATACCATAACCTTCAACTAATCACCCTAGAATTGCAGGGGTTTTAGCCAACAATCATCATTATCAATCAATCAAATATATACCAAGAAAAGAAAATAGAACAATCAACAAAGATGTCAACATTATCAAAGCAAACAAACTAGCAACCGTATCTAATATTGTGTTCCAAAAAGTATGATAACAACTCGCTAACAACTTCCCAAGAAAACCTTACGACTTATCTTCCCTTATTCCTTGAATCCTAAGCAATCCTTCCTTAGCTCTTTTCCTATTAATAGTCTTCTTTCAGTCTTCGAAAACAACCGTCGTTGATCTCTCTCAGATCCAACCTCCTCTACTTCACATTCACCCTCCATTCTTATAGAAGAATTTTTAGGTCAAATAATACATTATTTTTCCTTAGCTGTGGGCCGTCGATCTTGATTCAGATCCAGTTGGATATGTCGGTCGAGGTGCATGACTGTGTTGGTCCGAGATCAGTAGTAATTTGCGTTCATGCCTTCGTATCTTCAACTGAATCCTTCCTTCATCCTTCCAATATAGTTCTTACCGTTCTTCTTGTCCTTCCTAATGCTCCATAATGTAGCTCCATAGCTAACTTAGACTTCAATGCTCCATTTTGATCCAAATTATTCCGTATTCCCTACAAATACAATCAAATGTGGTATGGAACTCGATTTTTGTAAAGTAACCGAATAATGACATAATCATCTGTAATAAACACTCATGCATGCTGAATAATGATGAGAAAATGCCAAAACCACATCCGAAATATAGACAATAATTCGTGCTATCAAAATACCACATACTTGTCTCTTTCTTGTCCCCAAGTAAGGTTCAAATCTTAGACACAACATAGAAGGAATAATTGTCGTAAAAAGCTCAATGAAAACTTTTTCAAAAACTTTTGGTTCTGTGCTCCAACTCATATATCACCCTTAGAGAATGCTTCATAGCTAGTAAGAATCAATATATGATTAAAACAAGTCATAGACATAAGAAAGTTAATCATACTTCACTTAAGATCGTAGAATATGTAGAAAATCATACTCATCAAAATAAATCATGGACAATCCAGTTTAAACCACAAAGTCAAACAACATGCTCACGGTCTCAAGGGCTTTCAATCAAAGGTCAAGAAACGTGTTAGGGATGGAATGTATAAAGGATATTGTGGTGAAAAATCCAGGAAAAGGATAAGAACTTCACAACTTTGAAGTTCACTTCGTTAACAAGATTTTTCTTACTTCTTTTCAGCATTTTGCTTTTACTTTTCACTTTTTGAGAACATGGACAGAGGTGCACAATAACCAAAGCCTTGGAGATCAGCTAATCTCAATTTCTCGAGATGCCTCAAACCTTGATGCACATACCATGATCCGTTAGGACTGCCAATCAATCAGGCTTTGGCAAGACACAAACACCCAGCTATGTGAATGGTGCCGAGTTACTCATCCTCAAGATCAACGTCCCCAAACCTATTGTTTTCTAACACTTCTTCACCCTTCGACATCGTCTTTCACTTGCTTTTTCACTTTCTCGCTTTGAAATTTCCAGATAGGTAAAGGAAGGCGAACATATATCAATGAGGGGCTAAAAGACGTCACCATTAGAACAGGAAGAAAGAATAAAAAATTGCCTCAATCATTCCAATAAGGATGTTAGAGAACTTATAATGTAGCTTCAACCTTTAAATTCAACATTATTTGGATAAAACAACTCACTAAACATGCTCAAATTTCAAACAAATCAATCATACCTTAATTACATCATAAATTGTTTCAAGCACATAAAGATCATACTTACTAATCAGCAAACATTTTTCATCATTGAGATCATATCCAGCTTAGAAGCACAAAATTTTTCAAAAATTTCCATTATTCAAAACCCATCTCGGTCGAGATGCTTATGGGAAAACGAGATGTTAGACCAAGGTAAGCTCCTGTTATGGTCACCTCGTTTGGTCATAATTCATTTCGGTCGAGACAAAATAATTTTTCAAAGCCAGTTTTGTACGTTTTTCGATTGAAAATCCTGTTGCAATGCATGTTATGTACAATATAGCCTCAAACCACATAATGGAAGCTGTATAAATAGTCATAAGCACATAATTCAGTTATTACAAACCAAAAATCTTAAAGTATCCCATACTTAGGACACATCGTCCCAATGGGTATAAGAAGTCAGAAGAAAAGCACTTACAATGTCTAAGCAGAACGGCAAAATAAGAAGAGAAAATAAAGCAACAACAGCTCCGAGGAAGACTCGATCATGCATCCGGAGGAGGAACTGGATTGTATGGTTACAAGGAGCGGTCGAATGGATGGCCCATCAGATGTTGGAACTGCAGCTCCATCATACGGTGTTGGTAGTGGTGGCTCTCCTCTACGACACGCCTCATAGCGCTAATCTCTCTAGTCTGAGCATCGAGGCGCCTATCCAAATCAGTGCGCATATCAATGAAAGCCTCCTCCATCTGACGAGTAAGGTCGTCAATCCTCCTGTGGGCCTCGGGATCATGGCAACGGCGGCACTGATGGCGTGCCTACTACTACGGGAACTGTTGCGGTGGCATTTGTCACGGTTGATCATCATCAATCGTCGCATCATCCATGAGCTCAATCACCGGAGCACTCGGACCAGAAATGTCTGTCCTGGTGTCTATAGGAGTGTCTCCCTCATCATCCTCAT
The DNA here is from genome assembly GCA_033239125.1 of Fagopyrum homotropicum. NCBI lineage: Eukaryota > Viridiplantae > Streptophyta > Magnoliopsida > Caryophyllales > Polygonaceae > Fagopyrum > Fagopyrum homotropicum. The sequence continues at coordinate 105,131,932 of BSWB01000002.1, forward strand.
CATATGTCCCTATCTTAGCAAGTCTCGCCACTTACTTAACGAGGGGATCCCATACATCGTGCTAGTTGCGCGGGTCGGAGACCGTAAACTGGGAAGTCCACATGATGCCTCTAGGAGCTTTGGTTTCCCAATGCATTACCATGTATGGTGGACCATGCGCTCACCAAGATACAACGAGTGATGAACTCTTGTAACCCTAACGGTTTGGCCTTAGCAGCCAAAGTACAAGCAGAAAGATCGAGGCCGATGGCGTTGGCAATGTGTGTCACTAATCCACCTACACAAATATCCCCTCTTTTCTTGCTCCTAATCTTGGTTAGATCCTCGCCAGCATGATGGTGAAATCCGGGATCATTTACAATCATACACCAAAGTGTGAATAGCTCACCTTGCCGGATTGTCTGTGGTGTCTCGGTGCGAGCTAGTAGCATCTCACTGAGGATCCGATGTGCAATCTTAAAGGCTACGTGAAAGATGCACTTCTCTTTTGAAAATCCCGGTTGCCAATTTTTGGCGCTAGTCGGAATATGGGCAATACGGGTCCAAAATGCTCTAGCATGGATACAAGATGGGAAATCAGTAGTTGTGACATTGTAGAAACCAAATATTGCTCCAAAGGTCCCCGTGGTGTATTTGTAGGTCTTGTTCATGAGGTGGAATTTTACATAGTCCTCCTCCGGCACATAAATGATGGAGTTGAGGAACTCATAAGTCGGCTCTACATAATCCGGTTTCCGGATCGAGACAAATGTTTCAAGCCCTACAATTGAGATTATCCTCTTCAGGTCATCGACAAGGTGCAAGCAAGCAAAATCGTCGATGTCGATGTAACGAGGTGCTATGACCAGGTGGCACAAATGCGGTCAAATTTTTCTTTAAGGTTAGGGAGGATGGTTAGTAGTTGTGGAGGTGGAGGAGGTGTAGGTAAAGGTTATATGGCCTCAACACGATCACGAAGAAGAATTTGTCGATTGGATTGACGTAAACCTTCCATTTTAGCTAGGTATCTCGGGCTATTCTTCAGCTCACCTCGGTCGAGATGCTTGGGCTTGACCAAGACGGAGCTGGTTTTGATTGAACTCCCAAATTTGTAAGTTTCTACCCCCAAAATCACTACCAATTGCTTCTTAGGGGGTTCTCCAGTTATTCTCAACACAACAACCAAGCAAAAATCTCCAGAATTGAACAAAATCAACCGAAATCAAGAAAAGGGGGTTTTGAACGAGGTTACCCAAATTTCTTCAAAATGTGGTGCATTAAAGTCTCGATTGATGTTGGAGAAGTCTATATCGTGCCTTTCGTGTGGATTTGGAGCTCAAAATCGTTGAAAACGAGAAAGAAACGTATATTTGAGGAATTAGGGCTTGTTTCGGTCGAGATGGTATCGGGAGAGAGGGAAAAGTAAGGAGAGAGAGTGTTCTTCTCCTTTTATACCCGTTAGAAATTTCAACTGCATCTCGGCCGAGATGGTTGTCAGCGTCCGAGGTGGTCAACCGAGGTAACTCCCTGTTGCCCTTATCTCGGTTGGGTCAGATGTGTCTCGGTCAAGATGATTTGATAGCTTCTGAGATGTCTTCCAGTTTTCGTTCTTTTCCTGGCTCTTGAATTGTAGCTCCGTCCATATGCTTCCCTTTTTTTGTTTTCCTTGAGTGCTACCTAGTTCCTGTTATCATGGACACCCAAAACGCAAACTACACTAATCTAATCTAGAAAGCATGAAAAGAAAGCAATACCTTTGGTTGCCTCCTAAGAAGCGCTTGAGTTAAGGTCGTTAGTTGGACCTAACTTATTCTCGCTGAGACGAGATGGAGTGGTGCAATTTCCTCAACCTGGACTTCCGGTATATACTTCTTCCCGATGACCGTTCACCTTAAAGTTTCCGCTACGTTCACCCCACACTTCAACTGCACCATGAGGAAAAACATGTATCACAGTATAAGATTCAGTCAATCTAGATTTCAACTTACCAGGAAAGAGGCGAAAACGGGAGTTGAAGAGAAGAATGAGATCTCCTTCTTTGAACTCCATTGTAATAATATGCTTGTCATGCCACTTCTTCGTTCTCTCCTTGTAGATCTCAGCATTCTCGTAAGCATTCAAGCATAGTTCTTCTAACTCGTTAATGTCAAGAGCCTCTTCTCTCCAGCTTCTTTGATATAAAAAATCAGCCATTTTATTTCCCTATACGCCTTATGTTCTAGCTCCACCGGAAGGTGACAAGACTTCCCATAATCCAAGTTGTAAGGTGTGGTTCCTATGCAAGTCTTAAAAGTTGTCTTATATGCCCATAGAGCATCGTCTAGCTTCATGAACCAATCTTCCTTTGTCCTAGAGATGGTCTTTTCCTGAATTCCTTTGATTTCCCTATTTAAAATTTCAACCTTTCCATAGTTTGAGAGTGATAGGGAGTTGCTACCTTGTGGTTTACCCCATACTTCGATAGAAGTGCCTCGAACCTCCGGGCTGTGAAGTGTGTTCCTCCATCACTTATGATTATTCGAGGTGTCCCAAAGCATGGGAATATGGTCCGGTTGAAGAACTTCACAACCACCGTGGCATCATTGGTGGAAGAAGCAATGGCTTATACCCATCTCGACACGTAGTTGATAGCATGCATTATAGTCTATATTTTGGGATTGGTTTGGACGTGTTATCTTCATAAATCTGCATGCATGGCTGTATATTCTTGGTGATTATGTCGTTTTGTTTACCTTTGCAAGAATCAAGGTCTACACCTAGTTTTGTTGTAATTGTAAGGAAAATTGCACATTTTAGATCGATATGGAGCCAAGGGAACTAAGGAGTCATTAGAGCTGCATTTTGGAGCATTGAGGAGCTACAAGGAAGGCATACGAACCATGGAAGTTGGATTGAAGTTTAATGTTGGACCAGTTTTGAGAAATTTGTACGTAACTGAATATCATCCCGGTTGACTACATGATCACCTGGACTGAGATGACTTGTTGGGCATGGATCGAGACGGATGACCTATAGCCCATGAAATATTTTATTTTTGGCAAGTGATTTTCCTATAAGATTGAAGATATTTTCTGGATGGAAATACGTCTGGTTAGCTGATTATTTTTGGGGATTAAAGATATTCCAAGGAATAAGGAAGTTGAAGGAAAATAGTTTTGAAGTAAAAGTTGAAGGCTTTTGAAGGAAGTTGTAAGGTTTTCTTAGGGAACCTTAATTGTTGTCTTTTGATTTGTTATTGAGGAACACAGTTTGTTTGATTGTTTTGATTGATTGTTTGGTTAAGTTGATTATTCATACCTTTTTGTTAAGGTTTTCTTGTTTGGTTATTGCTTCTTTTCATACATATTTGATTGTTATTATCATGATCATTGTTGGCTAAATTCCCTTGCAATTCTAGGGTGATTGGCTGAAGGTTGTGGGAAAGACGATGAAAGAAAGAACCTTTACCTTAGTGGACCCTGAAAGCTCGAGCCAAAACCTAACTAAACCTCACCTCGGTCGGTTCATAGAACATCTCGACCGAGATCGATATGAACTAAGCGAGACGTGAACCTGATCCGAACAAAACCTGAGTTTAGGTTTTAGTTTGCCAAATCCTATCCTTGTTGCACCTTTCTTGGTTCATACGCAAGCCTAGGATGAGACTTACCCGGTGATTCCTTTGCTTGAAAACCCATGATGATGAGTGTTAGGTAATAAAGGTTTATCTTTTATTAGGGTTTGAGAGTGCCTTCATCCTAGCTTTGTGAGTTAGCTTGAGACTTACCCGGTAAAGGTTAGTTCTATCCCCTTAGGTGGTGTGTTGGTTTTAGATTATAGTTCCTTGAGACTTACCCGGTGAGAGGATTTTTGGTTTGGGATAGTGAGTAGTGAGACTTACCCGGTGATCTATTCCCACCTTAGAAATACCTTCCCTTATAAACCTCAGCTTTGTCCTCGTTATCCTTAGAAATCTTGAGTCGGAATCACAACTGGATGCTTTGACCTCTAGAATCTACATTCCCTTATCTAATTTATTCATCATGTTGTTTTGTTGCTTTGTTTTTGATTGACAACTTGATTCTTACCGTGCTTGATTTAATCATAGTCCTTGTGATCGACCCTAGAGTATTTGTCGTTATTACAATTGATCAGTACACTACGGATTCGCATATTGTTTCAGGCTTTTATTTTAGGTTATAAATTTAAAGCTGTTTCGTTCACTATTTCATACACGTCTGAGAGCGAATAGGTCTTTGGCGCCGTTGCCGGGGACTTTGTCAAGACCAAGTATGGTATTTGGTTGTCTTTTAGGGCTGCTGCCCTTGTTGCTACTAATAACTTTACTTGAGTGATTTCGCAGGATCTTTCTTTAGGTTTATGCCAAGAACTCGTGCTGGGAAAGAAATCGTTCACTACGATCCCAAACCAGAAAAGACATATAAAAGAAGATTGAAAGAAGCTAAGATGGCGGCTGAATTAAAAGATGCACTAGAACAACTTCGGATAAGTAATGAAGCTTTGCAAAGAGAAAGAGAAGAAGCTCGTGCAAGAACAGAAGAGATCCGAGCTAACATGGCCGAACTGCAGGCTCACATTCTACCTCGACTGAACCCAAATATCAGACCGAGGCCAAATCCTGACCTACCTACACCGGTCGAGATACCTTCACCACCACCTCGGTTGCCAGCTAGGGTTGACCGAGGTAACCTGCTCGTTGGAGAACCGCAAACCCTAGGTCAAAGGATGGACCCAAATCAACAAGTGCGGCATCCCGGAGTTAATCTAGGAGATCCAACTGAGCATGACTACGAGTTTCGACCCCAAGTCCTCTCAATGATTAGACAATGTCAATTTTGAGGCATCGAAAGAGAATCTCCACATCAACACTTGCAGAACTGTGAGATTCTTATGGAGACTTTGAGACCTTCAACAGTGGAGAACAATAATTACAAGTTAAGGCCTTTCTACTTCTCCTTGAAAGACAAGGCGCTTGCTTGGTGTCAATCTCTTCCAGTCGGAAGAGTTAACACATGGGAAGAGATGACTATAGAATTTCTCACTAAGTTCTTTCCCCATAAAAAACTGCGGAGTTAAGGGGTAAGATTTTTGCTTTTGTCATGAAGGATAGAGAAAGTATGTTCAAGTCATGGGAAAGGTTCAAGGACCTTTTGTTGGATTGCCCTCACCATGGGATTCCAAAGATTAAGTTGCTAGAGATGTACTTCAAGGGTTTGGACGAGGAAACTCAATTCAAACTCCAATCACTTTTTGCTGGCACTTTTATAGATACACCGGTTGATGAAGCTGGGAGTTTGTTGAGAAGCAATCTTTACACATGGAGAAGTACTCCCATCGAAGGGTTGAAGATGGAGTTAAATGAGTCGGACCTCCGGAGCTGAATCTTGCTAATTCGAGCATTGCTCAACTTACTACGCTCAAAAATGAAGTCAAGGCTTCGAAGGATCTCTTATTATCTCAAGCTAAAGAAGCATCCATGGAGCAAGATGTTGGATACTTGGGAAGAGGAAACTATCAAGGGCCAAGGAATAAAAATTATAACAACAATAACAAAAATAACAACAACAACAACAACAACAACAAAAATTTCAACAACAATTGGAGATCAAATCAGCCAAATTCCTGTAACCCTTATTCTCATGCTGAAAAAGTTCTAACTCCCCCATCTTCTTCTTCTATTCTATTGAAGAGTCAAGAGCCATCTTCCAGCTCGTCCCAGCAGCCTAACGAAAAGACGGATGCTGTATTAGAAGCTACTATGACAAAGCTCAGTGCTATAGAGTTCTATGAACACATTTTCAAAGGCACAAAAAGCCCTAGAACATCAAGTTTTCACCAAAGCTAATGAAGCACCTAGAGATCCAGGTAAACTCCCAGGAAGAACGGAGAACAACCCAAAGGGGAAGGTCATGTCAATCACCACACGAAGTGGATTGAAGACAAATGATCCAGTACCTCGGTCGGACCACGATCTGACGAAGAACACCTCGGTCGAGGTACCAACCAAGATGGATCCCCAGAAAGAGAAAGAGAAGTCTAATGTTTATGTTCCACCACCTGCTTACAAGCCTCCACTCCCATTCCCTTAGTCTAGGGCGCGGGAGCGTCTAGATAAACACTTAGGTAAGTTTCTTGACCGTATAAATAAGCTACATATTAACATCCCTTTCATTGATGCAATCTTAGGTATGCCCACCTATGGGAAGTTTCTGAATGAGATCTTGTCAAGAAAAAGGAAGCTGGAAGACTTCGGAGAAGTGCAAATGACCTCTAGATCTTCGGAGCTTATTCAAATCATGAAAGAGAACATGCCACCAAAGTTAAGAGATCCCGGTTCATTTTGCATTCCCATCGATGTTGGGGATGCGACTTACAATGCACTTTGTGATCTAGAAGCTAGTGTGAGCATCATTCATCTAGCACTTTGTGAGAAGATCGGTCTTGGAGATCCCAAGCCCGTGAAGATGACTTTATACATGGCGGATCGTTCTATTACTCGTCCCGTTGGAATCTTAGAAGATGTTCCTATCAAGCTAGGTAATATCTACATAGCTATAGATTTTGTGGTATTGGACATTCCTGCAGATTATCCTATTCCCAACATTCTCGGAAGACCATTTCTTTCCACTTCATAATGCAACGTTGATTGTAAGAACGCCAAGATATCATTTAGTATTAGGGAAGATCATTTGGAGTTTGCACTCTTTGCTACGATAAAGGGACAACCCTTAGAGGATGGCATCTTCAACATCTATGATGAAGAAGATTCTCGAGAAATTGTGAGCTCTATCTTAATCAAAGACCCTCTTGAGAAAGTGTAGATGTTTTATGTGATGCAGATATATGAAATTTGGAAGCATAGAAAGAGGATCCAAGAGCTGGATTTGAAGAATTCGTCAAGGAGGCGAAAAGCACATTCGGTTTCAGTCCACCTCCCAGTACCTCGACCGAGATGGTTCCTGAAGCAAGCGAGATAGGATCAACTGAAGTTCACCTTGGTCCATGACCGAGACATTTTCTGAAGCAAGCGAGATGGGATCAACTGAAGTTCACCTCGGTTCATCACCTTGGGCTAACCCTAGATGCCTCGACCAAGCCTCACCTAAGGCAAACAACTTCTCCATATTTTAGAAGGATGTTCTTTTCATGAATGATGCATATGCTTCTTCCATCTCTTCTGAAGTTTCTAAGTCCTATCCGATAGAGGAAGGAGGTACAAAACCACCAGTTAAGACACCTCCTATCTTAGAGCTTAAACCTCTCCCAACTCATTTAAGGTACGCTTTCCTTGGTCCGGATTCCACTTATCCTGTCATTGTTAGTGCTACACTTACTGAAGATGAATTGTCTAAGTTGATGCATGAGTTGAGGAAACATAGAAAGGCTTTGGGTTATACTATTGATGATCTTATTGGTATAAAGCCTTATCTTTGTATGCATAAGATACTAATGGAAGATGATCACAAGCCTTCACGGGAACCTCAAAGATGGTTGAATCCGATCATGAAAGAGGTTGTGAAGAAGGAGATTCTTAAATTACTTGATGCAGGTATAATATTTCCAAATGGGATAGCAAATGGGTGAGTCCGGTGCATGTAGTTCCCAAGAAGGGTGGGATGACCGTTGTAACCAACAAGAACAACGAGTTGATTCCCACAAGGACCGTTACAAGCTGGAGGATGTGCATTGACTATAGGAGATTGAATTTGGCAACAAGAAAGGACCATTTTCCCCTTCCATTCATTGATCAAATGTTTGAACGGTTAGCACAACACTCCCATTTTTGCTATTTAGATGGTTATAGTGGCTTCTTTCTAATTCCAATCCATCCGGACGATCTAGAGAAAACCACTTTCACGTGTCGATGGAGGACATTCGCTTACCGGAGGATGCCATTCGGATTGTGTAATACACCTGCCACTTTTAAGCGTTGAATGATGGGTATCTTCTCCGAGTATATTGAGAAGATCATGGAGGTATTCATGGATGATTTTTCGGTATATGGTTCCTCTTTTGATAACTGTTTTGCTAACCTTTCTATAGTGTTTCAACATGGTGAAGACACTAATTTTATTTTAAATTGAGAGAAGTGTCATTTCATGGTTAGCGAAGGAATTGTGTTAGGACACCTCGTTTCTAACAAAGGTATAGAGGTCGATCGAGCTAAAATCGAGACTATTGAGAAACTTCCCCCACCTTGTTCTATAAAAGGTGTGCGGAGTTTTCTCGGGCATGCAAGTTTCTACGTGAGGTTCATCAAGGATTTCTCTAAGATCTCTAAACCGCTTACTAATCTTTTGGATAAGGATGTTGTTTTTGAGTTCTCGCATGAATGCCTTGATGCAATTTACAAGATAAAGGAAGCATTGATCCCCACCCCCCATCATTTAACCTCATGATTGGACCTTGCCCTTTGAGATCATGTGTGATACTAGTGATGTGTCCGTAGGAGCGGTACTTGGACAAACGAAGGATGGCCGGACCAATGCAATTTACTATGCAAGCAAGACGCTAGATGAAGCTCAACTGAACTACGCCACCACCAAGAAGGAGCTCTTGGCAGTTGTCTACGCATTTGAGAAGTTTCGTTCTTACTTAGTGGGAGCAAAAGTTATTGTTTATACTGACCATGCAGCTATTCGATACTTGCTAGCTAAGAAGGATGTGAAGCCGCGTCTTATTCGTGCGATTCTCCTGATTCAAGAGTTTGACTTAGAGATTCGCGATAAGAAGGGATCTGAGAATTCCGTAGCGGATCACCTCAGCCGGCTACCACCTATTTCGCTCGACAAGGACGATCTACCTATTGATGATTCATTACCCGATGAGCATTTGCATTTGGTGGAGCATTGATGACATGAAATATGACGTAGTTTAGATGTGCATATAGGTATTTTTCCTTTTCTTTTGAGTACATGGACATGCATTTGTAGTATTTATCGAGTATATGCACCTATCATCTTAGAATCCAGATCTACACAAGCTTTGTTGTGATTTTAGGTGATTTGGAGCTGAAATGGAGTGGAAATGAGCCATTCACTGAGTCATGGTCAATAAGGATTATATTGGGAAGCATTGGAACATCATTGGAAGAAATACGAAGTGAAGCCAAGGTGAAAAGCGTCGAAAAGAAAGAACCACGGTCAAGAAAGAAGTTCCACGGTCGGGGTTTTGATAATTAATTGAATTTCACACGTCAAAATGAAGGTCAAGAGTCGTCCTGGGAGGAACCATGGCCTTGGTTGTGACGTAACCCGTGGTTTTCTTCGGAAAAGTCCGTTACGTTAATTGCCGCGTCAGCATGAAAGAAAGGAGCCTTTTAACCTAATTTTATTTTATAAAAGGAGGTTGACGACTGCATTTCGGATATCACGTCATAGACGGAGATCTCACTTTGGACGAAGATCACATTTCAGGCCGGAAGGACGGCATTCTTGGATTCCATTTTCCGTACATCGGAAAGGATTGCTTTACCATTGAAGGAGATTGAAGAAGTTCTTGGTTTTACTTTGGGGATTTGTTAGATTGTTTTAGTCTTTGATTTTTGTCTTTGAGAACACATTTTGGGATTACATTGTTTGATTGATTGAGTTATTAGATTTTTATAAATTGGTTTTATTCATCTTTGTGTTCTTCTTGATTGCATATCCTTCATGATTTCTATTCTTAATCTTGATTGTATTATGATAATCATTGTTGGCTAAACCCCCCCCCCTGCGATTCTAGGGTGAAGGGTTGATGCTTGTGGTACAAATGATGATAGAATAAGTCTTCACAGATCGGACCCTGAGAGTTGTGAGACGAAACCCTCGAACGAGGATTTCCACGGGTTGTTCTTAAGGAACCACTACCGTGGTTTCCCAAGATCTGGCCGTTGTTTCCTTTATCTTGCACGTTTCGCTTTTACTTTTATCCAAAGTTTAAGAATGCATAAATCCTACCTTTGTTAACCTTTTTTGGCCTTTGCTTTACTGATTGTGAGTGTTAACAAGCTCTACGTGATAGAGGATTCAAAACCCTCTATTAGGTGAAGAGGAGTGTCATGCCCTTTATCCTTTATCTTTCTTTTTCTTGGGTTTTGGTTGGTATGAGAGCTTAACCCTATTTTTGTGACCTCTTCTTGACGAGATTCAACATCCGTTAAGTAGACTCCTTTGGGTGGGATAAAGCAAAGTCGGATCTGAAGTATATCGCCAACAACTCGATCTTTGGAATCCCATGATGAGGGCAATCCAATAAAAGGTCCTTGAACCTTTCCCATGACTTGGAAAAACTTTCTTTGTCCTTCATAATAAAAGCATTGATCTTACCCTTCAATTCAGCGGTCTTTGATGGAGAAAAGAACTTAGTAAGAAACTCCGTCGTCATCTCTTCCCAAGTGTTGATTTTTTCAGCAGGAAGAGATTGATACCAAGCAAGCGCCTTGTCTTTCAATGAGAAGTACAAAGGCCTCAACTTGTAATTGTTGTTCTCCACTCTTGATGATCTCAAAGTCTCCATCAGAATCTCATAATTTTGTAAATGTTGATGTGGATATTCTCTCTCCAAACCTCCAAATTGACATTTTCAAATCATGGTTAGAACTTGAGGTCGAAGTTCATAATCATTCTCAGCTGGATCTCCTAGATTGACTCCTGAACGCCGCACTTGTTGATTCGGGTTCATCCTCTGACCTAGGGTTTATGGAACTCCAGCAAAAAGAACATCTCGTTCTACCACGACTGGCATCCGAGGTGGTGGGTGTATCTCGGCCGGTGCAGCTAGGACTGGGTCTTGCCTTGGTCGAGCAACTGGGATCGGTCGAGGTAAGAACTGAGCCCTTAGAGCGGCCATATCAGCTTCAACTCCTTCAGTTCTTGCACGAGTCTCGTCTCTCTCTCTCGCTGCAATTCTTCTTTACTGAGGCGAACTTGTTCCAATGCCTCTTTCAATTCGGCTTTAAGATCTCGATTATCTTGATCGGCTATCTTAGCTTCTTTCAATCTTCTTTTGTATGTCTTTTCTGGTTCGGGATCGTAAGGAACGATTTCCTTTCCAACACGAGTTCTTCGCATAAACCTAAGGAATAATCCTGCAAAATCACTCAAGTAAAGTAGTCAATAGAAACAAGGGCAATATCCCCGAAAGATAACCAAAACAGAACTTGGTCTTGACCAAGTACCCGGCAACGGCGCCAAAAACTTGTTCGCTCCAAAAGGTGTGTGCAAGCTTTAATATTTATACCAAGAATAATTGCAAATAGCGAAGCCGCAGTGTACGGATCAATTGTAATCAAAGCAAGAATTCCAGGGTAAAACACAGGGACTATGGTGAAACAAAGATCGGTAATTCAGGTTGTCAATAAAACACAAGCAACAAAGCAATGATATCAAAGATGTTGTAATAACCAGGTAAAGAAAATGCGGATTCTAGAGATTAAAGCATCCAGTTGTGGTTCCGACTCAAGATCTCAAAGGATAATGTGGACAAAGCTGAGGTTTGCAAAGGGAAGGTATTTCTAAGGTGGGAATAGATTACCGGGTAAGTCTCACTACTCACCATCCCAAACCAAAGATCCTCTCACCAGGTAAGTCTCAAGGTACTAAGGAAAGGAACTATAATCTCAAACTAACACATCACCCAAGGGAATAGAATCAACCTTTACCGGGTAAGTCTCAGGCTAACTCTCAAAGATGGGATGAAAGCACACTCAAACCCCAATAAATGATAAACCTTTATTACCTACACTCATGATCTTGGGTATACAAACAAAGGAATCACCGGGTAAGTCTCATCCTAGGCTTGCGTTGAACCAGGAAAGGTATAACAAGGATAGGATTTGGCAAACTGAAACCTCAACTCAGATACGGATCAAAAAAGGGCTCCCCTTGCTCAGTTCATGTACCATCCCGGTCGAGATGTTCCACGACTGACCAAGGTGTTCGTCGGTTAAGGTAAAGGCTCAAGCTTTGAGGGTCCACTGGGGTAAAGGCTCATTCTTTCATCATCTTACTCACAATCTTCAGCCAATCACCCTAGAATCTCATTAAGAACTTATCCAACAATCATCATAATAACAATAATCAAATATATACGAAAGGAATCAATATTCAAACAAGAAAACCTTAACACAAAGGTCTCAATAACTGAATCAAACAAACAAACAATCAAACTGCGTTCCTCTATCACAATCAGAAAAGACAACAAACCAAACCAAACTAATAAAATCTTACAACTTCCTTCAAACTTCCTTCCAAACTAGCTTCCTTCCTTCCTTGATCTTCAACCTTCCAAACTTCCTTCAACTTCTAACTAGCCTTTGATTTGGAGAACTGCTGCTTCGAGATAATTCTCTCCAGAATATCAGCCTCTTTATATAGGAGAATCACCTTCCTAAGATAAGATATCTTTAAAGGTAATTTCCTTCTTAAAAAATATCTTCCAATCTTCCAAAATATATCATCAAAAAAGAAATGCTTCCTTCCAGAAATCCACCCTAAAATATAGGATATTCACTTTCCAGAAATTGAAGATCTCAACCAAAAATAAAGATCTCGTGTCAGGTCATCACTTCGCCTCGGTCAAGCCTATCCTGAAGATCACCTCGGTCAAGGTGGCATTGTAGATAACCGAGGTGAAACTCAGTTAAGCGGCAATCTCTCTGATCTGGTCCAAAATCAATCTTCCAAATCATTTCCATGCTTCCTGAGCTCTTCTTATAGCTCCTCAATGCTCTAGAATGTAGCTCCAATGATGACTTCTTAGCTTCCTTAGCTCCAAAACGTTCCAAAACGTGCCATTTTCCCTACAATCACAACGAAATTAGGTGTAGACCTTGACTCTCGTAAAGATAAACACAACAACATAATGATCAAAGAATATACATCCATACATGCAGATTTATGAAGATAAAACATCCAAACCAATCCCAAAATATAGACTATAATACATGCTATCAAAGATGGAGAGCTCCCATCTAACACTAAGAATCTAGCATAAAAATCAAAAAAAATGAGTTACCATCTGAAGAAGAAGACAGTGATGACGATGATGAAGAAGATGCAATTGCAATGATCTCTAAGGCTCTCGCAAGAATTCTCAAGATAAAGAAACAGTCTGTAAACAATAGAGAATATCCACGAACATCAAGACTCAGAGGTAAGTTTTCTAACTCTAACAAGAAAACTAAAGTTCTGACTTGTTTTGAGTGTGGTGAAACAGATCATCTTGTCAATGATTGTCCACAAAAGAAGAGGACCAACTTTAAGAGCAATGATCGAAAGAAAAAAGCTATGGTAGCTTCATGGAGTGATTCAGACTCCTCAAATGAATCAAAAGACGAAAAAGAACAAGCAAATCTATGTCTTATCGCCAATCATGAAGAAGATTCAAATCTCTACGTTGCAATGTGGTAAGAACTATTATGTATCAATGTGAATCTGACCTAATTAAAGACATTATTTTATGTGACAAAGAACATAGAATAAGGATAAATTCTCTAAAAGAAAAGCTTCTGAAACAAGAAAAACAACTAAGTGAAATGTCTCTGGAGATTGAAAATCTTAACACATAGAAGATAGACCTTGATGACAATATCAAGGCCTTGGAATCGGAAAATGCAATTCTCAAGGACAACCTCTCCTCTCTTCATCGAAACTATATCGATCTAGAGAAAGAGAAAGTTGATCTAACTATGAAGTGTCAAGACCAAAAGGTTGCACTTGTTAAATTCACTCATTCAAAAGCTAATCTTGAAAGAATGATGGATGAGAAACAGTCCTCACTTAACAAAAATGGTATGGTTATCATAGGAACTTTCCTAGAAAACTAACTACCACTTTTATCAAGGCTAAAGGAAGTATTCATATGCCCACATGTTTCTACAGTTGTAAAAAGGGTCATGTAAAATCTACATGTCCATATAGAAGAAATGATCCTTACATCATTAGAAACACCTATCCTCTATGTTTAAAGAAATAGGTCAAACAAATCTGGGTTCCTAAAGGCACTAGACCACCAAACATGATCGAGCGTGAATATGGACCAAAATATGTCATTTGGTCGACCCGGAAAGGTTGATGTTTGATGTTTTGCAGTATATCACCAAGGTAAAGGAGCAAAAATGGATATTAGATAGTGGTTGCTCAAGACACATGAGTGGAAAAAATTCACTATTCTCAGATTTAAAGAAGCACTCATCTGGAACCATTACGCTTGGTGATAAAGGAAAGTGTGACATTATTGGCATTGGTAAAATATGTTATAATTCATCTAACTTTATTGATGATGTATATCTTGTTGACGGTTTAAATTATTATCTTCTTAGCATCTCTCAAATATGTGATAAAGGCAACAAGGTTATGTTTGATTCAGAAAAATGTGAAGTTCAAGACAATACGACGGGTGACATTGTGCTTATTGCTCCTAGATGTAACAATGTTTATTCTATGAGTACTAACCAAGTTTTCAGGAACTAAGCTAAAATTTCTCAAAGCCTTGACTAATGATCCAAGGCTTTGGCATAGAAGACTTGGTCACGTAAGTATATATGCATACAATGCAGAAGCTACTTTCAAAAGATTTGGTATGTGGCTTGTCAAACCTTAACTTCAAGGTAGATGAACTATGTAAAGCTTGTACACAAGGTAAACAAACAAGAGGTTCATTCAAACCTAAGAAAGTTGTAAGTTCTTCTCGACCCGTTGAACTTTTGCATATGGATCTTTGTGGACCTATGCGTGTCAAATCTCTCAAAGGCAAGTAGTACATCCTTGTTATTGTAGATGATTTTTCTCCTTTCACATGGATTTCTTTCTTACGAAAAAAATCTGAAGCATTGTTTGATTTTTCAAAATTGTGTAAGGAGTTGTAAACCTTGAAAAACCTACCAATCGTTTCTATAAGAAGTGATCATGGTAGAGAATTTGATCAACTAAAGTTTGACTTGTTTTGTGCAAAATATGGTATTTCACGTAACTTTTCAGCTCCTAGAACTCCTCAACAGAATGGAGTTGTGGAACCTAAGAACCACACCCTTGAGGATATGTCTAGGACTATAGTTTTAGAAAACAGTTTGCCAAAAAGTTTTTGGGCAAGCAGTAAACACTGCTAATTACATCCTAAATAAATGTTTAATTTGCCTCATTTTGAAAAAGACTCCTTATGAACTATTTAAGGGTAGAAAACCTAATATTTCATATTTCAAACCCTTTGGATGTACATGCTATGTTCATAATAATGGCAAAGATAATCTTGGGAAATTTGATGCACGCAGTGATGAAGGTATATTCATTGGATATGCTTCAAATAACAAAGCTTATCGAGTTTATAACAAACGTACCAAAATTGTTGAGGAAAGTATTCATGTCATATTTAATGAAAGCAATGATGGTACTTGGAGTGAAAGTTTTGCTTATCTTAATCTGAATCAACGAGAAGATCACAATTCGGATGAAGATGAAGATCCTAAAGATCGAGAAAAGAATATTCAAGAAAAGATTCTAGATGCCGGAGAAAACCCTCAAGACCTTGAAACACATCTTCAAGACCTTGAAACAGAAAATAGTGATGTCAGAACTCCATTTCAAAGCCTTGAAACCCAACTTCAAGGCCATAAGATAGGATCTAAGGGCAATACACCAACGGTACCCGAATCTAGTCAAGCATATGAGCCTCAATCTTCAGGATCTGCTCCATCTTACAAACAAAGGAAGTTTCAACTCTTCATACCATCCACAAGAGAATGTGATCTCAGATCCAAACGCAGGAGTTCAAACTCGATCTAAAGTAAGCAACATATGTGCGTTCTTTGCGTTCATGTCTTCTATTGAGCCAAATAATTATGTTCAAGCTCTTCAAGAACCCGATTGGATCATTGCTATGCAAAACGAACTAAATGAGTTTGAGAGAAACAAGGTTTGGACTCTTACTACAAGACTAAAGCATCAATCCGTCATTAGCACGAAATGGGTTTTCCGAAATAAGTTGGATGAAAACGGAAAAGTCATTTGAAATAAAGCACGACTTGTAGCACAAGGCTACAATCAAAAAGAAGGTATTGATTATGAGGTGACTTTTGCTCCGGTTGTCAGGTTAGAAGCCATATGTATGCTACTTGCATTTGCATCTTTCATGAACATAAAGTTATTTCAAATGGATGTAAAATGTGTTTTTCTAAACGGCTTTTTAGAAGAAGAAGTCTACTTTGCACAACCTCCTGATTTTGAAAATGATGAATTTCCTGATCATGTTTTTGAACTGGACAAAGCTTTTATGATCTTAAGCAAGTTCATCGAGTTTGGTATGAAAGATTGTCCAAGTATCTTCTTGAAAACAAATTCAAAAGAGGTTTGATTGATAAAACTTTATTTATCAAAACTAGAGGCAACGATATTTTAGCAATACAAATCTATGTTGATGATATATTATTCAGTGCTATTAATGATTCCCTATGCAAGGAATTTTCAGATATCATGAGCAGGAAATTTGAAATGAGCTTAATGGGTGAGCTAAATTTCTTTCTTGGACTTCAAGTTACCCAAGCAAAGAAAGGAATTTTTTTCAATCAAAGCAAGTATACCAAGGACTTGCTTAAGAAGTATAAGATGGATCAATCCAAGGTCGCAAAGACTCCTATGAGTTCGACACTTCCGCTTGACCATGACAAAGATGGCAAAAGTGTAGTACAAAACGAGTATCGAGGTATGATCGGTTCATTGTTGTATTTAACCGCTAGTCGACCTGACATTATGTTTAGCGTGTGCATGTGTGCAAGATTTCAAGCTGATCCTAAAGAGTCAAACTTGATAGCTGTGAAAATAATTTTTCGGTATCTCAATGGCACTAAGGATCTAGGGTTATGGTACCCACGTCAAAGCTCGTTTCACCTCATTGGCTATTTAGATGCAGATTTTGCAGGTTATAAGGTCGATAGGAAGAGAACTTTTGGATGTTGTCAATTCTTAGGGTCATCCCTAATCAGTTGGCACTCCAAAAAGCAAAACTTTGTTGCCCTATCCACAGCTGAAGCCGAATATATAGTTGCGGGAGCCTGCTATGCGCAAATTCTATGGATAGCTCAACAACTTCGTGATCTTGGCTTTGATTTGAAAGATATTCCTATAAAATGTGATAATACTAGTGCTATTTCAATTACTAAAAATCTTGTGAAACATTCAAGGACTAAGCATATCGATGTAAGGGATCACTTCATACGTGATCATGTTGTGAAAGGTGATTTTTCGATCTCTTTTATATCAACTAACTTACAGCTTGTAGATATATTTACCAAGCCTTCATCTGAAGATCAATTCAATTTTATTGGATTAGAACTTGGTATGTTGAACAAGGAAGCATTAACGTAGGGGGAGTAAATTATGTTATTTTCTCCTTCATATGTAGCACACTTGCCTTTTTCAAGGGCCTTGAAAGGCAATTCAAGGGTCTTGAAACGAGATTTAAGGGTAAATAGATTTTTACGGATCTTTTAGCAATTAATATCCTTTACATATTTTAATTCCTAAATTTATTTTTAAGACAGAGTTTTAAAAGAGATTTCAAAAGGCCTTATTTTCAGATTCAAAGAATTTTGAAAAGTGGTTACAAAATTTCTGGAAATAATTCTAATCAAAAGTGATTCTCCAACGATTTTGAGTCCCTCAAGATCCAAGTGAACTTACGTCGATGTGACTTTGATAGGTGATGGAATCACTATCATTTAGGTTAGTTTTTAGAGTCTTTTTATCGTATTAGAGTCGGTTTATGCTACTAACTTCTTGATCCAGAAGAAGAATTCTAAAAGAAGCTAAAAGAGAAGTTAAAAGCACTTGGGAGTTGAAGACCTTTCGCGAAGACAAGCTTCTAGTGCCTCACCGCCCCCGCGGCGCAGTGTCACCGTCCTTGCGGGTGACACTACACTCCGGAACCCAGCCTGCGCCTTTGCCAGCGCCCGGAACAAAGGCTGTCATCGCCCCTGCGCCTATCCTGGGCGCCCCTGCGGTGACTCACCTTGAAGAAGCGAAGTCGGCGCCCCTGCTCCTCTGCCTGCGGACTACCCTGCGGAGCTGTGAAGCCGAAGAGCCAGTGTCACCGCCCTTGCGGTAACATTGGGCCGCCCCTGCGGCTCGACATCAGAAGCGACAAAAAGATGAAGAGTCGGACGTTTGAAGAGCATTAAAGATCTGCCCCTGCGGCCATGAAGAACTCCAAGCGTTTTCGCCTAAACCGCCCCTGCGGTCGTAAAGGCCGCCCCTGCGGTTTAGCGACAGAGACTTTACTCCGGCTGTTTGCACCACCTTGATGGCATTAAAGGTGGTTGTTTAGGCCGGCCATTTACTCCCATTTAGTGTCAATTGTAGTATAAATAGGTTCATGGCTGATTGCTAGAATCATCCACTATTTCCCACATTATTCTCTCTTTTCATTTGTGTAATGAACTTCTAGTTTCCTTGCTACATTGGGTTGTTTTAAAGTTGTATTGTTGCTTTGTTTGTAAGCCCTTTTTAATATAAGTATTATTCAGCATATTTTTTATATTCGTTGTGCTTCACTTATCTAATTGCATGTTTCTTATCACTTAGTTTGATCACCTTAGTGTTTAATTGCATGCAAAGATCTAGGATTAATAGATTCCGGGTTCGGGTCTTTAATCTAGTAGAAAACCTTTAGGTAAAAACTAGTTGTGATTACTTAATGAAAAAGGAATACAAATATAAAGAAAATTCTAATGGTTTTATTCTTCTCTTTATATCTCTTTGTCTTTGTGTAAAAGCTAATTTGTGACTTGTTCTTGTAGGTTTACGGGACATTAACTTGTTAAGTTGTGTTGATGCCGGTTGGCTCAACACATACATATGATCAAGACGACAACATTGCTAATAAACTTATAAAAGGAAGCAACAAAAGTAGCATTTGCATGCTAAGATTCAACCTAGTGTAGTTCATCTCTCATCAATCTATTCACCTCTTTATTTGTTTCGTATGCTTTGTCTTGTTACATTTCAATTTAACCCCCCCCCCTTTATTTAGTTATATTATCAATAATTGAATCTAATCGAAACATCAACCAAACTCTCTTGGGTTCGACCCATACTTAACCACTATACTTGCTTTAGTGTTAAGTTGGGAAATTACTTTGATAAGATAAAAACGACCTAAGGAATTAGTCTTGTCAAATTTTGGCGCCGTTTCCAGGGAGATTAGTTGTGTTTTTATTATATTTTAATTATTTATTATTGGTTTGGGCCATTTTTATGGTTCAAACCCTTGCTACTAACTCCGGGTTTGTTCCTTTTGATCTAGAATTTGAGAGAACGCGCATCCGGCAATGTAGACAACAAAGACTCCGTGAAGAAATGGCTAACCGAACACTTCGCCAACTCATGCAGCCGGACTTGACTCAACACCCTCTTGCGGTTACTATACCGGCAATAGGGGAAGGTGTCAATTTCGAGCTCAAGCCGGGGCTGATCCACTTGCTCCCATCATTCCATGGGCTAAGTGGTGAAGACCCCATCAAACACCGTGGAAAGTTTCATACCGTGTGTATGAGCATGAAACCGGCCAACATTACGGAAGAGCAAATCAAGATGAGGGCATTCAGTTTCACGCTCAAGGATGGAGCGGATGATTGGTGCTACCACCTTCCATTCGGGAGAATCGACACTTGGGAGAATCTTCACAAGGCATTTTTAGAGAAATAATTTCCAGCCAAGAAGGTCAATAGCTTGAAGAAAGCTATAAGCAACATTGAACAAGAGGCGGACGAAACTCTCTATGAGTATTTGGAACGGTTTGCACGCCTCCGATCCAGTTGTCCTTTCCATGGGTATTCAACTCAAGACCTAGTCTTGTACTTGTACAATGGCTTGCTTCACAACGAAAGGAGGATCATCAATGCTGCTTGTGGAGGTAACATTGTCAATACCACTCCTGACCTTGCTTTAGAAAAGATGCAGGAACTAGGTGAAGGAACTCGGAATTTCGGAAAGACTTCTTCCAAAAGAGGAGTTCATGCTATCAATCTTGTGAAGAATGAGATCTCCCCTGAACTTACTGAGCTAAAAGAGATGGTGAAGAGATTGACCCTTATGGGAACTCCACAACAACTTAAGGCATGCGGAGTTTGTGTCGACCCCTACCACCCAACGGACATGTGCCCTCAAGTCCAGGATGACGATGTTGAGGTGAACGCATTGGGCTATGGGCAACAACAGCAGCAAAAGCTTAGGAACAATCCATATGCGCAGAATTTCATGCCAAATTGGTGTGATCAACAGAATTTTCGATGGAGGGATCAACAAAACCAACAGCAGCAGCCCCGCCAAGGTAAGTCTCAATCCACTGAGGATATGCTGCAGGTTTTAACTAAGCATTTTGCTACTCATGTCCAAACAACAGAATCCAACATCAAGAACCTTGAGAAACAGGTTGGGCAAATGGCGGAAGCCATTACAAGGATCGAAACTAGATCCTACGGAAATTTTCCTTCCTAGACGGTGGTCAACCCAGAGGAGAATGTTAGTGCCTTAACATTGAGAAGTGGGAGCAAATCAAGCCGAAATCAGCAATAGAAGGGAAGAACAAACCCTTTGACGAGTTTGCCGCCCCCACAGCCGCACCTGCGGTTGCACCTTCGCCAGCCCCTGAGCAGACGCCGTCCTTGCGGCTGGATGTCACGGCCCCTGCGGTGACAACCCCTGAGCCGCCCCTGTGCCTGCAAGCTTGCGTCCCTGCGGAAAACACGACAGAGAGTTTTGATGAGAAGGATTCATATCTCCGGCCTGATTTTCCACCTTTTTATGCTGAGAAACCACCACCTCCTTTCCCCGAGGCACTAAAGGAGAGAAGAATAATCGAGGACAAGGATCTCTTTGAGACCTTCTCCAAATGCGAGGTAAACATCCCTCTCCTTAAATTGGTGAAAAGTATTCCTAAGTATGCTCGGTTCTTGAAGGAACTCTGTACCATCAAGAAGAATCAAAAGTTGAAGGGGAAACAAAAAGTGCAAGTGAGCGAGCATGTGTCTGCCATTTTCCAACGCCGATTGCCTAAGAAGTGTAGCGATCCGGGCATGGTAAGCATCCCTTGTGTTATAGGGGAAACCCGCTTTGACAAAGCTATGCTTGGTGCTTCTATTAATGTCCTTCCCTATTCCATCTATAAATCACTTGGCCTAGGGTCATTAACTGAAACTCGGATTGTAGTACAACTTGCTGATAGATCTAATGTTTACCCAAAAGGGATTATTGAAGATGTGTTAGTAATGGTAGATAATCTTATTTTCCCTGCTGATTTCTTTGTAATGGACATGGAAAACGACTCACATGATGCACCAATATTGTTAGGAAGACCATTCCTAAAAACCGCTAGGACTAAAATCAACTATGTTAGTGGCAAATTAACCATGGAATTTAATGGGGAGGTAGTTGAATTTGACATTTATGATGCAATGAAATTTCCTATTGATGATCATTCCTTATGTGCCATTGATATTATTGAACCTTTTGTGCAAGATGTTTTTGATATTTCTGACATTGACGAGTTGAAAAATATAATTGAACATGACATTGACGATCATAATTCAGGGCATGAAGGAAGTCCTATCTCAACTAGATGGGCACAAAAGGCAACCTATATCCAATTTGGCCATTGGGCTCACTTTACTAACGCCAAGCTAGAAGCTTGTTCCATCTATAGTGAAGGTCCCGGAGATAGAGTTGAAGGACCTTCCACCTCACCTCAAGTATGCTTTCCTTGGAGATAACAACAACTTGTCGGTAATCATCTCTAACAAGTTGACAACCGGTCAAGAGGAGAAGTTGGTTAAAGTGTGTAAAGAGCACAAGACGGCCCTAGGGTGGACCATTGCGGACATCAAGAGGATAAGACCGTCCACTTGCATGCATAGAATTCTCCTTGAGGATGAGGCAAAACCATCTAGGCAACCTCAACGAAGGTTGAATCCGCCGATGATGGAAGTGGTCAAGAAGGAGGTATTGAAGCTCCTCCAAGCGGAGATGATTTTCCCCATTTCGGATAGTAAGTGGGTTAGTCCAACCCAAGTAGTTCCAAAGAAGGTGGGATTCACTATGGTGGAGAATCAATATGGAGAGATGGTCCCGAGTAAAACACAAACCGGTTGGAGAGTTTACATTGACTGCCGCAAACTTAACAAGGTAACACGTAAAGACCACTTTCCATTACCTTTTATTAACCAACTATTGGAACGTCTTGCAGGTCATCCATACTATTGCTTTCTGAACGGATACTCGGGCTATTTCCAAATAGCCATTGCTCCGGAAGACCAAGAAAAAACAACGTTCACTTGTCCATTTGGCACTTTTTCGTACCGCAGAATGCCATTTGGACTTGGCAATGCCCCCGGCACCTTCCAATGGTGCATGATAAGTATTTTCTCCGAATATATAGAAAACTTTATTGAAGTTTTTATGGATGACTTTACCGTCCATGGAAATAGTTTTGATGCATCCTTAGGACGCTTAAAACTCGTTCTTGAAAAATGCCTAGAAACTAATTTAGTTCTTAATTCGGAAAAATGCCATTTCATGGTTGAACAAGGAATAGTGTTAGGACATGTGATATCCTCAAAAGGGATAGAGGTAGACAAGGCAAAAGTTGATGTTATTCAAAGTTTACCTTATCCTACTAACATTCGTGAAATCCGTTCTTTTCTTGGTCATGCAGGTTTTTATCGGCGGTTCATCAAAGACTTTTTAAAGATCTCGGTACCATTATGTGAATTACTCAAGAAAGACGCCACTTTCATAGTGGATGAAAATTGCAAGAAAGCTTTCGACACTTTGAAAGCATGCCTCGCTAGTGCACCGATCATCCGGTTTTCGGATTGGGAGAAACCTTTCGAGATTATGTGTGACACCAGCGATTATGCTGTAGGAGTTGTCTTAGGACAGAAGGATGTAAGAGCCTCACACGTCATCCATTATGCATCCATGAAGCTGAATGGAGCACAAAGGAATTACTCCACCACCAAGAAGGAGATGCTAGCGGTGGTTTTTGCACTTGAGAAATTCAAACAGTACCTTCTTGGAGTAAAGGTAATCATTTTTACTGACCATGCAGCTCTTCGGTATCTCATGGCGAAGAAGGAAGCAAAGCCAAGATTGATTCGGTGGGTGCTCCTTCTAAGCGAGTTTAACCTAGAGATACGGGACAAGAAGGGGGTTGAGAACCTAGTGGCCGATCATTTGAGCAGGCTAGTGAAGGAGGAAGAAGATCCAGCCAAAGGAAGGGCAGTAGTTGGAAGCTTTCCAGACGACACCTTCTACACAACCCTCTGTTGTGTAACTACCCCTGCGCCTCAAGAGACCCGCCCTTACGGACAGCCGCCCCTACGGTTCGAGCTAGGCGCCCCTGCGGATCACTCGACAGAGGTTTGGTTTAAACTACAATCTTTCAAGCCCTGGTTTGCTGACATTGTAAATTTCCTTGTTAGGGGCGAATATCCTCCAGACTTCACCAAAGCACAGAGAGAGAAGGTGAAGGCCGAAGCTCGACATTACGTTTGAACCAATCCCTACCATTGGAAGCATTGTAGTGAGCAAGTAATACGCCGTTGCATCCCGACAATGAGGTACAATCTGTCCTAACATTCTGTCATTCTGAAGCATGTAGGGGGCATTTTGGGACCAACAAAACTACTAAAAAGGTTTTAGATGCGGGGTTCTTTTGGCCACATATTTTTAGAGACGTTTTTGCCTTTTGCAAAGTGTGTGATAGGTGCCAAAGAGTAGGTAACATCTCTAGGTACATGAAATGCCTCAATCCTCTCTTATATTTTGTGAAATTTTTTATGTATGGAGGATTGATTTCATGGGTCCTTTCCCTACTTCTTTTGGGCATACTTACATATTGCTTGCGGTGGACTATGTTTCCAAGTGGGTGGAAGCAAAGGCCACCAAAACGGATGATTCTAAAGTGGTTGCAGCTTTTTTTAAGGATAACATTTTTGCAAGATTTGGAATCCCGAAGGCTATGATAAGTGATAGGGGAACCCATTTTCACAACAAGACGATCACCGCTCTCCTTAAGAAGTACCACGTCCACCAACGAGTATCAACAACCTACCATCCGCAAACAAATGGTCAAGAGGAGGTATCGAACGGGGAAATCATCCTTGAAAAGACGGTTTCTCCCGAAAGGAAGGATTGAAGTTTGAGGCTAAACGACGTTTTATGGGCATATCGGACAGCATATAAGACTCCTATAGGGATGTCTCCATTCCGGCTTTTGTTCGGAAAAGCTTGCCACCTTCCGGTGAAGCTTGAGCACAAGGCATGGTGAGCGGTAAAGAAGTTCAACATGAATGTAGAGGAGGTAGGAGAGTTCCGAATTCTCCAATTGCAAGAGCTGGAGGAATTGAGACTAGATGCGTATGACCATGTCACTACATATAAATAAAAGACCAAAGCGTGGCATGACCGAAACATCCTCCGGAAAGACTTCAAAGTAGGTAACAAAGTCCTTTTTCAATCCTGTTTGAAGTTTTTTGCAGGTAAGCTACGTTCAAGGTGGACAGGTCCGTACGTGATAGCTGAAGTGTACCCTCATGGCGTTGTGGATCTTTATGATCCACAAACACACAAAGTATTCAAAGTTAACGGACAAAGGCTCAAGCCCTACCTTGAAGGAGTGAAGAATGATCCCATTGATGAAATGGTGCTGGAGGAGGCCCAAGCAGAGAAGTAGGGTCCTTACGTCGAGCCAACGACGTAAAACAAAGGCGCCGCTCGGGAGGCAACCCGGAGGAGTAAGAAGAGGAGCTTATGTCAAGAAAACCGCCCCTGCGCCTCATTGTCACCGCCCCTGCGGTGACACCCTTGTCCAGCGCCGCCCCCAACGCTGGGCTTGCGTCTGCAACACCTTTGTCACCGCCCCGCGGTGAAATCCCTACGCCCCTGCGGTGGCCATTCTTGATATGCATCCCCAGCGCCACCCCCGGCGCTGGGCCTGCGTCCCCCTCTTCCTTGTCACCGCACCCGCGGTGACAAGCCCCTGCCCCTGCGGGTTTACCCAAAAAAGAAAAAAAATAATAAATCCCAAATTTCCCTGCACCTACCCCACCAAACCCTCTCTCTACCACTCGTCTCTATCAACTCTCCCTCTCTAACAACGCCCCTGTGCCCTCAACTGAACCCTCACAAACCGCCTTCCTCACGCCCCTGCGCCACCTTTCCCCCGTTAACAAGCATTACAACCCTTGATCTCTCGCACAATCACCTTACTACACTCTCAAACCCCTCATGATCTCCTCGACCACTCTCCACCACCTCCGGCAGCACCTCCACCAGCCAGAAGCCACCGGAACACTCCCCAGCTCCACCACCTTCGCAGCTGCCAAGCATCGTCTCCCCTTGTTCTCCCGCCCCTGCGCCTCACCGCCCCTGCTCATCCCACTCCCGCCCTTGCGGAAATAGCAATAGAGGGTTCGTCTTCTCTCCCTGCTTCTGAACTTACTAATTCCTTTGCTTAATTACTTGCAAGAAATGGAACCATAGATAAAGTATAAGATGTCCGAGGTTGAGAGGACCCGCTACAGGATTGTGCAAGATCGGGTTGTGTATGCAACTCGGTTTTTGCACATTCCAACATTGGAGAAGCTAGGCATGTTAGAGAGCACGCAATCGTTCCTCACCAACGCTGGGCTCGGGAACTTTCTGAAGAAGAGTGCTCCCACATATCCCGAGCTCAGCCGACAGTTCATCGCCACCTTCAACATGGAGAAGGAGGATCACGTGTGTGTTGGACTTTCCTTCAAGTTCAACAAAAAGAAATACACATTGGACTACTCCCAACTGCAGGAGGCCTTTGGGGTGACTCTCAATGCCTCAGAGAATTGGTGGAAGCCCATTCCTACCCCGGACCTATGTGAGTTTTGGCAGGCGGCCACCGGCTCCGAGTTTCATGCCGGGGGTGAGTATTCCAACAAACTCACTCACCCCTGCTTGAGACTCCTCTCCATGATCCTCATGAGTGTCTTTTGTGGACACAAAGAGGAGAACAAGGTCGCTCTTAAGGACCTTCTATTGATCTATGCCTGCCTACCGATGAGTGAGAAGGTGTCGGATTGGTTGCACCTCTTCCTTACCGCTTTGAAGCGGATTAGGAAGAACGAGCCAAGGGATATTGTTGGCGGCGGGGTGATCTCTTTGATTGCAGAATAGGTGATGGACCTTTCCGACCTCGAGAATGGGATGGTGGTCCCATTCTATACGGAAGGTATACTTCGGAGGTGCAAGCTCCTCAAGAGGGGCGGGGAGAACCTATTTTGGCTTTCCTTTGCAGATGGGAGCCACATCACCTACCTTCCATGGCCTCTTCCCTTTGGAGATGAGCTCTCCGAGCTGTGCAACCCGGCCGATCCATTTGTGTCGAGGCGGCATCAAGTGGCCATTGTAGAGAGGCATGCCGCGAGCTCCAGCCGGGCTCCTTATGAGGAGCATATACCCATCTCGGATGATGAGGAGATGCCTACTACGGCAGGTGATGACGGTCCCGAGCTTAGGAGCCTCCAGGCTCAGATGGCTGTCTTGACCACTCAGCATCAGGCCTGGCAGACCGAGTATCAACGGACCATGCTGGAGCAGTAGCAGGCATGGCAGTCCAGCTTTGCCGTTAGCATGACCACCTTCTTTGACTGGAGGCAGGATGCTTGGCAGGCGGCCCAGCAGCAGCAGCTCGAGGCTTAGCAGTTGGCTTGGTAAGCCAACTTTGAGACCACCATTGGAGGCCGGCTGACCGCCCAACAAGACCGTCTTGACGTCATCTATTGCCGGCAGGAGCACTTTTTCAGCCACTTCCCATATCCCCCGGAGGAGGGTCCGGAGGGTCCGGATGGTCCAGCCGGACCGTCCCACTAGTGGGCATTATCTTTCTCCCTTCTCCACATTTATCTTTGCTTTTATTTTACACTTTGAGGGCAAAGTGTGCTTCAAATATGGGGGTGGGAATATCATTTGCATGTATAGTTTGTGTGAGTGTTTGAATTGTGTTTGTTTTGATTTTTCATGATTTGTAATTCAGTTAAAAAAAAAGAGAAAAAGCCAAAGAAGTTGAAAAAAGGCATGAAAATCATTGGATAAACTAAAAATCCGAAAGGGCAGTTTAGGCAAAAAGTAGGTAGTCCGACCAACATTAGGTTTGTGCAAAAATGGACTTGAGGGATGTGAGGATTAAGGGAGATCATAAGAAAAGAAGAAGAATGGCAAGGTGAAAACCCAAAAGGGCACCTTGGCAAAATGAGCGACACCGAGTGTAGGTTTCCCTTCTGACGTTTGGCGGCATAAGACGGGGAGTCATTGTTAGCATGAAAGATTGTGATATTTTAGGCACGTTTTCTAAGTGCATTTCATCCATATTGGTATTCATTGATAAAGCATTGAAGCATTTGTGAGTTAGTTTATCTATTTTGTCGATATAGAGGTCTACATAAGCTTTGTGTTGATTGTAGGCAATTAAGAGCTAAAACCGGATGAATCAAGGGAGAATGGAGATAGATTGAGCATGTCCAAGGATTGAGGAAATCACTAGGAGCTAAGGAAGATGCTAGGATGAAGAATGACACAAGACAAAGGAGATTTACGAGCAATTAACGTTCCACGCTCTAAAATACGGCCGTACTAGGATCCACGCTCTAATCCACGGCCGTGGAACTTTGGCAAGACAAGCGTGGAGTATTCCAGCAAGTTACACGGCCATGGAGGATTTGAGGAACCGTGATCCAACTCCACGCTCTAAATTACGGGCGTGGAACCCTTCCACGACCGTGATCTTGACGATCTTTTACGCAATATTTTAAGCCACAATCTTTTACGCAATGGGCTGGGCTCATATTTTATCTTGCCCTATAAAAGGAAGGGAAGAGAGAGATTCCGTCACCTTCGCTACCTTCGCTTACACCTCTACTTAGGGTTTGCATCTTTGCTGACGCCTCGTACTTAGACTTTTGTCTACGGAGTTGCACGTGCCTAGGGTTCAAGTTGGACGTGTGGAGATTGCTATTTCACAACGGAGATTTGCGAAGAGTTGAAGATTTGGAAGATCGTTCTTGGCGGAAGTTACGCCTTTGATTTTAGGTTTGATTAGAAGACAGATTGACATCCCGTTCTTCGTTCTTATCTAGACTAGTTACTTATTTGTGTTTATTCCAAATCTGAGTTACATTATCATTGATATTTGTGGATTTGAGATTAGTTTGAAGGTTATTGAAGGTTTTCGGAAGTTTTCATCTTTCATTCTTTTAAATCTTGAATTTGATATCATAATGATAGTTCTTGGCTAAAACCCTTTAGCAATTCTAAGGTGAAGGGTTGATAGTTGTGGCTTAGATGATGATAGATCGATCGTAAACAGATTGGATCCTGAGAGTTAGAGAGAATCGCCGACGAACCTAATCCACGGTCTGTTCTTGAGCTTCCACGGCCGTGGAACTCAAGAACTACCCGTAATTTTGTGTCAGTTACGAACCCTGCTTTTACTTTAATCCAAAGTTAAAGATTTGCTTTAACTTAGTCTTGGCTTGCCTTTTCTAGATGGTAGTGAAGCCTCAACAACCTCTACCTCGATTTCGAGTGTCACAATCTTAATCGGTGAAGTTAGTCTTGATCCTTGGATTACAAGTTTGGGTATTTGACGTTAATATTTACCTTTAGAATCTTTCTATACTGAAGCCTCAACAACCTTTATAGAGAGTGCCTTTAGGTGAATCATACAAGGTCTTGGAACTTCACCGTACATTGCCTTACATTCGTATACCTTTGCATACCTCAACTCTGTCCTTATATCTTTAGTATATCTTGAATCGATTGCCACAGCTGGATTCCTGGATCTTTAGGATTGTTGTTTTCCCGATATTTACAAAGCTCATACATTTACTTGCTTGACAATTCTATAATTGGATTTAACCCCCCAAATCCCTGTGTTCGATACTCTGGAATTCTTGCTTAGCTACGCCGATCCGTACACTGCGGGTTCGCTTGCTTGATTTTAGTTTTATAAATTTAAAGCTTATTTGCACACACGCTAAGTGGCGAACAAGTTTTTGTCGCCGTTGCCGGGAATTTGGTCTAGGCCGAATTCGGTTATCGGTTGTCAAGCTTGGGAGCTTTTCCCTTGTTATTTGATATCTCTTTGAGTATATGCGCAGGTCTAGGAATAACAAAGATCTCTTACCTCTTGATCAAGAGCTTGAGAGGACTTTGAGGAGAAAGCGTAAGGAAAGAAAAATGGCTGAAGAAAGAGAACGTGATTTCCAAACAGAGTTAGCGGAAAAGAAAGCTCAACTCCAATGGAGTGAGAAGACTCGTAGGGAAGAAACAGATCGTCATCAAATGAAGGTTGATGATCTAATGGACATGATGTTCCAAATGAGGCTGGAAATAAACAACCTCAAGGAGAAAAATAAAAGGAGGAGACCGGGAAGATCGGTTAGAGCCAACTCATCCAATGAGGATAGCGACTCCTCCATGCCACCACTAGAGGAAATTGATCCAACGATCAATGTGAATCCATTCTTTCCACGGCCAGCTGCAAATCGCCGTGCTCCACCTAGAGGTGCGAGGGTCGAACGTGTAGATGAGGAGCCAAGAACTCTTGGCCAAAGGATGGATCCAACGCAGCAACCACGCCGTTTAGGTGTGAGCTTTGATGTTGACGATGCACAAGGGTTTAGCTTCAACCCTCAAGTTATTACCATTGTTCGCCAAAACCAATTTGGTGGAACAAGCGCTGAATCTCCACATCAATATCTACAAAACTTTGAGATTATGATGGAGACAATGAAGCCGAAGAACGCAACTACCAACAGCTGCAAACTCAAGCCTTTCTTCTTCTCCTTGAAGGGGAAAGCATTGTCTTGGTATCAAGCTCTTCCAAGTGGGAAGCTTGAAACATGGGAGGATCTTTCTTCGGAATTCCTCACTAAGTTCTTTCCGCCATCTAAACGGCGGAGCTAAGAGGTAAGATTAATGCATTTTCTATGAGATCTAACGAAAGTTTGTTTCAATCTTGGGAAAGATTTCAGGATTTGCTATTGGATTGCCCTCATCATGGCATATCCAAGCTTGCACTATTGGAGATATACTATAAGGGGCTGGATGTAGAGACACAATTCAAGCTCCAATCCCTTTCATGTGGTACATTCATGGACATGAGGGAAGATGACGCTTGGGACTTCTTTGAGAAGCAAGCGCGAGTTATAGAGAAGTATTCTCATCGGAAAGTGGAGGCGAATCATGTGGATCAAGGAGCAAAGCTATCACAAGCAGCTCAAACTCAAATCTTTTCTCTCAATACGAAGATTAAGGAATTGAAAGAAGCCATCAAAACCAACTTTCCAAAGCACAAGGAGCAAGACGTGGGTTATTTAGGCAACAACAATAACCACAACGGTGGTGAGAATACAAACCGCAATAACCGGAACAACAACCGGAATTATTGGAATAACAACAACAACAACCGGAACAACAATTGGAACAACAATAGGGTTTCAAACAACAACAATTGGCGTCCCAATCAACAAAACTCCGGTAATTCTTATTCTTCCAATTCAGGAAATTCACTAACTCCACCTTCCTCTTCTTCTACTCCTTTGAAAAGCCAGGGGCAAACATCTAATGGTGGAAGTAGTTCGGGGAAAGAGAAGCCCAATCCCATGTTGGAAACAATTTTGGGCAAGCTTCAAGGGTTGGAGACTCGCATCATCAAGGTTGATAAAGCCCAAAAGGTTTTAGAAAACCAAATGTTCAGCCATGCGGAGGAAGTTCCTAGGAATCAAGGGAAACTTCCAGGAAAGACGGAGGACAACCCAAAAGGAAGGGTGATGGTAATCACAACTAGGAGCGGAGTGACAACTACCAACCCGCAGCCTAAGTTTGTAGAAGTCCCCGTTGAGAAAGAGAAGGAAAAGGGGAAGGAGAAGGAAGATGTCTATGTTCCTCCTCCAGCTTACAAACCTCCCCTACCATTCCCGCAATCTAGAGCAAGAGCGCGTCTAGACAAGCAATTTGGTAAGTTTATTGAACTCATGAGCAAGCTGCATATTAATATACCTTTCATTGATGCATATGTAGGTATGCCGGCTTATGGAAAGTTCTTAAAGGAAATCCTCTCTAACAAGAAAAAGCTAGAGGATTTTGGAGAGGTTAAGATGAGTTCGGATTCATCGGATCTCATCAAAACCATGAAAGAGAAGATGCCTCCAAAGCTAAAGGATCCGGGGTCATTTTGTATTCCCATAGGAGTGGGAAATGTCACATATGATGCATTATGTGACTTGGGAGCAAGCGTGAGCATCATTCCGCTTGCCTTATGCAGGAAGATCGGTTTAGGCGATCTTAAACCGGTGAAGATGACGTTGTACATGGCGGATCGTTCCATAACTCACCCCGTCGGTATAGTTGAAAACGTCCCGGTCAAGCTTGGTAAGTTCTATGTCCCTATAGACTTTGTTGTGCTTGACATTCCTGCAGATAGTCTGGTCCTGATCATTCTCGGAAGACCATTTCTTGCAACATCCGGCTGCATAGTCGATTGCAAGAATGCTAGACTCGCCTTCGACATTGGAGAAGAGAAGGTAGAGTTCGTTCTTTCCACTCTAGTGAAGGAACCAGTTTTTGATGAGGATATATTCAATATCCAAGATGAAGAAGGGCTATCTAGAGAGGAGATAAGTGCTATTCTCTTCAAAGATTCTTTGCGAAAGGTTATTTCTATGAGCTTAATGGATATAGGGGAAGAAGAGGAGTGCAATGAGGAAATTGAAGCCTTAGAAGCACAAGAAGAAGTGTGTGAAAAAGAGTTTGAGAAACTCCAGGATGAGGCAGAAAACGTACGGATCCACGGTCATACACTCTATTCCACGGCCGTGGATTTCACCAACAAAAGCGTGGAGCACTCCAGAGGCTTACACGGCCGTGGAGGAAACAGAGCCACCGTATTACCATTCCACGCCCAAAATTATGGCCGTGGAGAAGCCAGAGGTGCCGTAATTTTGGGTGAGTTCAAAGACATTTGTGTCTCTTCTACAACTCCTCTTGATTCTTCTCCAACACCTTCTACATCCTTAGACACTTCTAAGGAAGCATCGGATGCTCCTCAAGAGCCATTGGGAACTCCCATAGTGACAGAATTGAAACCACTTCCTACACATCTAAGGTACGCATTTCTTGGACCTAATTCTACCTATCCGGTAATTGTTAGTTCCGATTTGAGTATAGATGAACATAGTAAGCTTATGGTTGTCCTTAAGAAACATAGGAAAGCCTTAGGATATACTATAGAGGACTTAGTTGGAATCAAACCTTCCCTATGCATGCATAAGATCTTAATGGAAGAGGACTTTAGGACTTCGCGACAACCTCAAAGGCGGTTGAATCCGACCATGAAGGAGGTTGTCAAGAAGGAAATTCTTAAACTTCTTGATGCAGGTATCATCTACCCTATCTCCGATAGCAAGTGGGTGAGCCCCATACAAGTGGTTCCGAAGAAGGGAGGAATGACGGTCATCACCAACAAGAATAATGAACTCATTCCTACCCGAACCGTAACAGGATGGTGGATGTGTATAGACTACCGCAAGCTAAACAACGAGATGAGGAAGGATCACTTCCCACTACCCTTCATCGATCAAATGCTTGAAAGGTTAGCACAACATTCGCACTTTTGCTATCTTGACGGTTATAGTGGGTTCTTTCAGATTCCGATACACCCGGATGATCAAGAGAAGACCACGTTCACGTGCCCGTGGGGTACGTTTGCCTATAGGAGGATGCCGTTCGGGCTTTGCAACGCCCCAGCCACCTTTCAAAGGTGCATGATGGCCATCTTCTCCAAATATATAGAGGAAATCATGGAGGTTTTTATGGATGACTTCTCCGTTTATGGTTCCTCTTTTGACAATTGCCTTTCTAACCTTGCTCTTGTATTACAAAGGTGTGAAGACACTAACCTAGTTCTTAATTGGGAAAAGTGTCAATTTATGGTAAAAGAAGGCATTGTATTAGGACACTTAATCTCTAGTAGAGGGATTGAGGTGGATAAAGCTAAAATAGAGACAATAGAAAAGCTTCCTTCCCCAACTTCGGTGAAAGGGATAAGAAGTTTTCTAGGACATGCTGGATTCTATAGGCGTTTCATAAAGGATTTCTCTAAAATATCAAAACCGCTTACTAATCTATTGATGAAGGATGCAGTTTTTGAGTTTTCGCAGGAATGTTTAGATGCGTTCAATATGATTCGGGAAGCTCTAATTTCAGCTCCGATTATCCAACCTCCGGATTGGAATCTTCCCTTTGAGGTTATGTGTGACGCAAGTGACGTAGCTATAGGAGTTGTCCTTGGACAAAGAAAGGAAGGACGAACCCACGCTATCTACTACGGTAGCAAGACGCTAGATGAGGCGCAGCTCAACTACGCCACTACCGAAAAAGAGTTCTTAGCCATTGTATATGCAATTGACAAATTTCGCTCTTATCTTGTAGGTGCAAAGGTGATTGTATACACGGATCATGCTGCGATCCGGTATCTCCTTGCAAAGAAGGATGTGAAGCCAAGGCTAATTAGATGGATTCTTCTCCTACAAGAATTCGATCTAGAGATCCGCGACAAGAAGGGTTCGGAAAATTCTGTTGCGGATCATTTGAGTCGCCTAACACATCTAGAGGACGACCATCTACCTATAGATGACTCCTTTCCGGACGAGCATTTACATATCATAGAGGAGTGCATCGATGTGATCTCCAAAGGTAACGAACCATGGTTTGCTGATTATGTTAACTATTTGGTTTGCCAGGAATTACCGCCCGGATTATCCTACGCGCAAAGAAAGCAATTCTTTAAGGATGTTCGGGAATACTTTTGGAACGAACCTCTCCTCTTTAAGAGAGGTCCGGATGGCATTATTCGGCGATGTGTGCCGGAAGATGAAATGCAAAGTGTCATCCGCCATTGTCATTCACTACCTTGTGGAGGACACGCTAGTTCGAACAAGACTAGCACTAAGGTATTGCAATCTGGATTCTTTTGGCCTACTCTATTTAAAGATGTGCAAACCTTTGTTTCCTGCTGCGATGTTTGTCAAAGAACAGGAAATATATCTAGGAGGAATGAGATGCCTCTCAACAACATCCAAGAGGTGGAGATCTTTGACGTTTGGGGAGTAGACTTCATGGGACCTTTCCCATCATCTTGTTGTAACCAATACATACTTTTAGCGGTTGATTATGTTTCAAGATGGGTTGAAGCGATTGCCTCTCCCACCAATGATGCCATCGTAGTGGTTAAATTCTTTAACAAGACCATCTTCCCACGATTTGGGACACCAAGGACTATCATTAGTGATGGAGGCTCTCACTTCATTGCCCGGCGCTTTGAAGCTCTCTTAGCTAAGTATGGGGTGACTCACAAGATCGCCACCCCTTATCATCCACAAACTAGTGGACAAGTGGAGATCTCAAGCCGGGAGATCAAAGGAATCCTAGAGAAGACGGTTTCAAGGACTAGGAAGGATTGGTCTTTGAAGCTAGATGATGCATTGTGGGCGTACCGGACTGCGTATAAGACTCCCATCGGAACCACACCATACAACTTTGTGTATGGGAAGTCTTGTCACTTACCGGTAGAGTTGGAGCACAAGGCGTTTTGGGCAATCAAGTGGCTAAATTTCAGCATGAAGGAAGCGGGGGAGAAGCGTCTCTTGGACCTAAATGAGCTTGAAGAACTCCGCTTGAACGCTTACGAAAATGCCAAGATCTACAAAGAAAGAGCAAAGTGTTGGCATGATAAGCATATCATTCCAAAGGACTTCAAAGAGGGAGATCAAGTTCTCTTCTTCAATTCAAGGCTTCGTCTCTTTCCAGGTAAGCTCAAATCTCGTTGGACTGGACCTTTTCTAATCAAACGCATTTTCCCCCATGGTGCAGTTGAAGTATGGGGTGAAACGGGAGGAAGCTTTAAGGTGAACGGTCAATGACTCAAGAAGTATACACCGGAACTCCAAGCTGAGGAGTTCGCGCCCACCGCACTCGAATAAGTGTGAATTTGGTCTAGCTACGGACCTTAAATAAAGCGCTTCTTGGGAGGCAACCCAAGGTATTACATTTACGTTTTTGTTTTTGATTCATAGATTAGCTTAGTTTAGACGTTTTGCTTTGTTTTGCCTTCGATACCTTCCGGTATGTTCGTGTTTTTGGATGTAGGAACAGTGGAAAAGAAAAGGGGAAGGAAAAACTTGAAGAAAATTGACGAAACTTGGACTTTGGAGCATTATAGAGAGTTTCACGGCCTAAACCACGGCCGTGACAGCTATAGTTATCGTAATTTTCGAAAGCCTGAGAAAAATCACCAAAACCACGGTTCCGTACATTTCCACGGCCGTGGAACCCCCCGACAGACCGTGATTTTCAAAATTTTTTACGGCCACTATATAAACCACGTTTCTTCACAAAACACAAACAAAAATACCAAACCACGCCCTATTTCGCCGAATCCACGCCCCTTCTCTAAATTCTTCATTCGTTAATCGTTTTTGACGATTCCTTAGCCTAAACTGAAGCAAATCCAATCACCAACAAGATCCACGCAACGATTCGAGCGGCAAATCACCGGAGAAGCCACAATTCGGATTCCAAAATCCGAAAACCTAGGTTTTTGGTTCTTTCTCTATCTTTGTCGATTTGGCTTCGTTTTTGCTAGTATTTTTAGGAGAACTGCTTGGAATTGGAAGGAAATTAGTTTAGGACTGCTTGCTGCTGAGTTTGGTGAATTTTTGTTGGATTTTGAGAAATCATGCACCGAACCACGGTTCCTGGACATTCCACGGCCGTGGAACCCTTAGAACAGACCGTGGTTTTCAACTAAATATGGATTTTGTGAGAAGAGTGTCCGGTAGGAATAAGGATAAGAACAAGGATAAGAACAAAAAGAGAAAAGGCAACGATGCCTTTTCCTCTAGAGCACCACCCACCAACCCTCCATCACCTCCTTCATCACCATCACCACCTCGCCCTAGGATCCCTACTATCCATGACGATCATCTCGATGCTTTAGAGAGGATCCACAAGAGAGCGGTCATAGGACCTAGATACCTACTGCTGGAGGAGTTAGAGCCTCTACATGTGATAGGAGACCTTACTTGGCTTTTAGATAGAGCCGGTCTAGTCATCTTGTCCGCTATTCGGGAAGATGCTTATGAGGAGATCACGAGGGAGTTTGTGGTTTCCTTCCAGCACAGTCATGTAGATAGGACTGTTTCTTTCCGGCTGATGGAAAGAGATTATGAGTTCTCCATCAGGGAGTTTGGAGCCTTCTTTGGGTTCCACGAGACCTTCAATGGTCGTTTCCCCAGTGGCGTATACGCCAAGGATTTTTGGGAGGAGATTGCGATGATCTACGCCAGCGAGGACCGCTGGCAGCCAGCTGATACCAAGGCTAGGTTGATGTATCACCTAGCCTTGAAGATTGCTCATAGGGTGCTTTCTGAGTGTCTCTTCCCTAGGACGGAGACACCTCAGAAAATCAAGACAGACGAGCTTTTTCTTCTCTACTGTATGTTATACGGTAGACCAGCAGATTGTGCCACCCTCTTAGCTGCTACCATGAGCAAGCTAAAGAATAAGAGGGCTAGTAACTTTGGATATGGTGGGATTGTCACCCACCTTGCTAGACAGTTAGGGGTTGATTTTTCGGCTTGTACACGTATTGCTGCTACACCCCTAGGACTATATAGCCTCATGACTAGAGGTATCATCTTCCCCACCCATAGAGGTCCACCATATGCTGCTATGCCTTGGGAGAGTAGGACAGGGAGAGGGATAGAGTGGCTCCCCGAGTATTCCATTATGGCTGGACGCCATAACTAGAAGGCGACGTTCGCTGCCATGCACGCGAACAGATTAGTAGCCCTTCCCTACGTTCCACCACCACCAGTTGTAGAGGAGGAGATGAGAGGGGATGACGAGATTGAGGGAGGAGGAGCTGATCATAACTTTGGTACATTCCCGGATCAGCCGGATGCAGTTCCTAACCTTCCTAGACACTCTCTCCGCCCCACTAGAGCTTCTGGATCATCCTCTCGCCGTGCTAGTATGAGCGAGAGGCCGACTTGGATGGCGGACCCTCCTGCTTGGTATAGGACGCAGCAGGATTGGATGGGAGCTCCACCGCCTTGGCACTCACAGCCGCCACCTGCACCAGCACCTTCAGATGCACCGGCGTGGTACAGTCAGCCGCCTGGTTGGTACGAGCAGCTGCCACGGTGGGCTACCGACCTTTCCGACCGGGTTGGAGCTTTGGAGATTCGTGTTGATGCTAGGGATGCACGAGCCGACGATCTTGACCATATGATGAGAGATGTTTACCGCCAGCAGCTCGGGCGGTACTATGATCCCAGCTTCTTCCCGTTTCCACCACTGCCTCCACCGTAGTGAGGACCTTTGATGATCGACGTTTTAGCCGCTCCACCACCATTTTGTGAGTTCTTTTTCTTTCTTTCTTTTCTTCTTTTCCTTTTTGAACATTAGGGACAATGTTTGTTCCAAGTATGGGGTGGGGTGTGACTAATAGTTTGTAATAACTCTTACTCACTTTTGTATGCTTTTATCGAGACTACCTTGCATGTTCATTCTATTGCTACACGTTTCATTATTGCATTGCATGAAAAAGCTTTTGAAAAACCCATAAAAATTGAAAAATTTTGAAAAATTTGTGCTTCTAAGGATAGAGATGATTTCTATGATAATCACCACTTGTGAATTGAGTTTTGATGACAATCGCATGCTTAAACAAATAGTGAATTGAAAAGAAACTAATTGAGTTGATTATTC
Source organism: Fagopyrum homotropicum (assembly GCA_033239125.1). NCBI lineage: Eukaryota > Viridiplantae > Streptophyta > Magnoliopsida > Caryophyllales > Polygonaceae > Fagopyrum > Fagopyrum homotropicum. The sequence goes on from BSWB01000002.1 coordinate 105,169,746, forward strand.
CTCTTTTGCAAATTTCATAATGTGATGAATGTTATTTAAATCATGTTGAGAAAACAAGGTTGAAATCACATGATAAGTTTTTATGCTTCTTTTTGAGATGATTAAGGCAATTCGATTTTCTTTCTTCTTCCTTTGATCATTTAGCCCCTCATTGAAATAATGGCCTCCTTTACCTATCCGGGAATTTGGAGGAGTTGATAATTGGCATGTTTGATGTGGGAGGGCCATGAAAGCAATACCTTGCATTCAAAAGAATAGAAAGAAATTATAGGTTTGGGGAAGTCAATCATGATGATGAGTAACTCGGCACCATTCACATAGCCGGGTGTTTGTGTCTTGCCAAAGTCGGATTGAGCGATATTCCTAGCGGATTATGGTATGTGCATCAAGGGTTTGAGGCATCTCGTAAAAATGAGAAACGCCAATCTCCTAGGCTTCGGTTTTTGTGCACCTCTATCCATAACTCCAAAAGTAAAGTCGAAAAATGAAAAGAAGAGAGCGAAGCTCTAAGTTGAAAGTGCTGCGGAAACCGCAAGAGAAAAAGAAAAGAGTAGTTATCCACTTTCCCGGATTCATGCACCACATTCCTTAAAGTTTTCCCTCCCTTTCCGCATTCTAGACCTTGTTTGGAAGTCCTTAAGATCAAAAGAGTGTTATATGACTTGGTGATCTAAATTGAAGTTTCTTATGATTGATTTTGATAATGTTTGAAGGTTTTGATGTTTACATGGAAGTTTGATTAATTCATGAGTTTTCTCTACTCTTTACTCTTTGATTATGTATATGAAAGTCTTATAAACGAATGAAGCAAGATTTGAGAATGATCTATTGATTAGAAAGCACATTCATCTAAAAGAAGTTTTGCTTTGAGAGTATATCCATATTTCATCCTAACTTGAGTTTTAAAGTTTTGAAAGACCTTGCTTAGGGACAAGCAAGTGGCAAGTATGGGGTTATTTGTTAGCATGAAATATTGTGATATTTTAGGCACGTTTTCTAAGTGTATTTCATCCATATTGGTATTCATTGATAAAGCTTTGAAGCATTTTTGAGTTATTTTATCTATTTTGTCGATATAGAGGTCTACATAATCTTTGTGTTGATTGTAGGCAATTAAGAGCTAAAACCGGACGAATCAAGGGAGAATGGAGATAGATTGAGCATGTCCAAGGATTGAGGACATCACTAGGAGCTAAGGAAGATGCTAGGATGAAGAATGGCACAAGACAAAGGAGATTTACGAGCACTTAACGTTCAACGCTCTAAAATACGGCCGTACTAGGATCCACGCTCTAATCCACGGCCGTGGAGCTTTGGCAAGACAAGCGTGGAGCATTCCAGCAAGTTACACGGCCGTGGAGGATTTGAGGAACCGTGATCCAACTCCACGCTCTAAATTACGGGTGTGGAACCCTTCCACGACCGTGATCTTGACGATCTTGTGTTGAATGGGATAGATGTAAATCTCCCAGAAATTATCTTGTCTCACATGCTTCACACCATCAATTCTCCCAGTGATTACCATTTACCATATGAAAATTTGCTCCCAAAAATCTTTCAATACTTTTCGATTGATTATTTTGATGAGGAACAACATTATGATCTTGGTGAACTAGATGAGGAATTCTTTGATTGTATGGGGATTAAGAAAACTATCATAGGGGAATGGGTTCTGAAAGAGCAACCGGCATGGAACTATACCACTGTGCAATGACTGGAGGCTGTAGAACGAGGATTGGACTCTCTGAGAAGTGATCTCGTATTTTTCATATCAGCAGTTACCGATCGTCTGGATGAAACACAAGACTTACTGGGAATTTTAAATCAGAAAATTAACTAGATGTTTCATGTAAATGCTCTTTCTCTTACAAAAGCCAACAACATCAAGCCTCTAACTGAAGAAGAAGGTCAAGCTACCACTAAGGATGTTGAAAAAGTCATGACTCAGTGCTACAAAATCATCAAGAATCGTCCCATTGGTCAACCATCATCTGAGGATCCCGATGTCTTACATATCGAAGAATTTGGAGTTATCAAGAAATACGACAAGGATTATGATCAGAGACGAACAGATATTTCCCTCAAAGAACATGACATCTCGAAAGCTGAAAATCGATGGAGGAAGATGTGCATGAGGGAGCATTTCAGGAAGGGCAGTTCTTCGAAGTGGTATCATGAATGAAGTTCTCTGGATATCAAAGCCTTGTTTTGAAAGACCTTGATCTGTTTTTGTTGTTTTTGTGAAATACTTTTCTAGGTTGTAATCTCTCAAATTTCCTTGCTTTAACTATTTTTCTCCCTTGTTGAAAGAAAAAGGGGGAGAAATAAATGATCCGGCATTTTGATATTTCTACATTCTGTATTTTAAGGTTATTTTGATATTCATATATGCATCGCTACTTTACAATGCAGGTACGATATATTTGTGTTGTCTTCCATCAAGGGGGAGATTGAAAACTCCACTATATATTTGTATAGGTGATGATGATGGAAGACTTAAACACAAATGAAGTGGTTTTATATACTAACAATCTACTGATTATATTTCGAGTTGTTTGGTCTGGTTTGTTGTTTTGTTTAGAATGTATGTAGGTCTTGAAACGCATTTCAAGGGACCTTCAGAGGCCTTGAAATCGGATACAAGGGATGAGACGGTCAGTCTAGAGAGATTCAAGACGGAGGCCTTGAATGCCATTCCAAGGAATCAGAAGCCAATGCCCTTGAAACTCAAATCGGAACAACGCACGCTGAAGGAAATCAAAACTTCAACAAACTAAATATATCAAGCGCCAAAGAAGATCTTCTAGAAAGATATTCCCAACAAGAAGATATGTTCAAAAGAAGATCTAAACCGACCAAGGAAGATTTGATTCCTAAAATGATCTTGTAACGATCCTCAACCGAAAGCACAAAGATCTTCTATCAAACGGAATTTTATATCTTCACAAATACGAGAAGATTACGGACAAGAGAGATTAATGTGCTTCAAAGAAGATGAAGATAGAAGATCTACAACGTCTACTTCATCTCAACCAAGAAGCGACTTTCATGGAGAAGAAGAATCATCTTCAACGGTCATCTTCCCAACGGCTAGATGACTACCTCTCCATAGAAGTCTATAAATGAAGATGTCGATTGAAGAACAAGATAATAAACTTACACGGAAACATCAAACGTCTTCAAGCGATCCAAAGCATCTTCATTCGATCGAACAGTTTTTCTTTCTCCTTTCCTTAAAGCGTTATCCCTTAGAGAGAGAAAAAAACTCGAGAGCTGCATTGAAATTTTTAAAGAGTGTTATACTAGAGCGTGTATTACTCTGCGAAGTAACTAGGCTATTATACCAAGGTGAAGAGTTGGAGATAGATCGTAGCATTGGCTACAGTGAGAGAAGAGAAGGGGATTTCTTCTAGTTTGTATCTAGGACTCTTTGAAGCTGATAATAGATAGTTAGATCCTACGGCTATACCCTGCGACGGAGAGTAGGCTATTTAGAGCCGAACTTCATAAACAAATCCTCGTGTCGATCTTTTACATTCCGCACTTTATGTGCTTTATTGTGACTACCTTTGTATTGCAGGTGAACAAAGTGAAGGCCCTTGAAATTAGTTTCAAAGCCCTAGAAATCAAAGTGTGTCACAAAGAGCTAAGATCGACATCAAGGCCTTTGAAATAAGTTTCAAACCCATAAGATAGGTTTTTGCAAAAAGTTCTCAAACTCTATTCAACCCCCCTTCTAGAGTATCTTTTATCCTTTATATTCATCTAACGGTTCTTCACCTTAAACTCCGTTAGTCCTTTCCCCGTTCCATTCTTTCTTCCTCTTCCATAAGGTAACCATACTCTTCTAGGCCTCGCACGCCCTATAACTCACCTTCATAAGCTTAATCGTGTCCCATGCTATCTTGTAAGTGTGTCTTCTCAAATATCTAATGTTACTAAGCAACTGTTCACATGTCTCTTGGTTGTTGTCTTACGTCTTTTCAAAACTAAAAGCTCCTTGTTGCGTTACTTATCTTCTCGGGATCACGTCTACTCACACTTCTTTCTTCTTGATGTTTCTTAGCCTTATCATCATAACGGAAGCCGGTCAACTCTACGTGAATCCCCACCATGCCCTTCTTCTCATAACTCTAGTAATGGTGACACTCCACTTATTGGTACCTCGTAAGCTTAACTTATGGTATCTTAAATCTTTCGCAAATGGTCCGAACGCTCCTCTCATCTTGACTCCAATGCTTAGGAGTGTCTAAGGAAAGCTTCACATCTTAATGGAATACCACCTTTAACCTTGTTAGAATGTATCCCTCTCCTCCTCGATTCACATCTTTAGTTGTCCACGCGTCTTCTTGAAGAACTTAAGTTCGTTATCTCCATTGGTCTCGTTGTCGTTCCAATCGTGACTTTTTTGTAACCACTTCCACACCTTCATGTTACTCCATTTTCTTGTATGGTCTCCATCTCGATTGCTCTTAAGTTGTCTCGAGTTTCCTTCTACTTGTTTATCCTTCGTTTACGTCATCTCTAATCCTCCTCTTAGACATCCTCTTAAAAGAGTACGAGAAACTCCAAGGTGTTCGCCCAAACGTAACGCTCAAACTCGATACTTGAGCATATTCATCCTCGTATGTACACTATCATATGTCAAACGACGTCGTCCAAGGGCGACAATATCATACTAGCATCTCAACTAAAAGGTCCCATATCTCCACATGCTACTATATGTAATAAGTATACGTATATAAAACTATATAAGTCCTATGTCCATATTACTACTCATATAACACATCCGGCAAACCATTACAATAATACATGTTCCAAACATGTACTATAGTCCACATATACTATACATATCTACACACACACACACATATATATATATATATATCAAAATCCAATAAACTAAGTTGCCGAGATCCGTGGAAGGAGTGGTGGTCCGTACATTCTAACCTCGACTGACTATGCTCGTGATTTTGAAAACGAAATTCATTATAAAACTCAAAACCCTTGAGGGTTTTGTTTCCTTCTATTCGGCCTTTTGAAGATTGCGAGTATCATTTTTGTCAACCTAGGGCTCTAATACCATATTGTAATACCCCAAATCCGCGGGACTCGGGATGCTACGGGCGGAGACCTCACAATGGGTCCCGACCCTTAGCCTGACAACCATTTCACCGGATCTTACAACAAGACATAAATAAAGGCGAACACTGAAATACATTTTAATGCAAATGTTATGATCCCCGGAAATAAACAACAACAGACTCCAGCCGAGTTTACAATGCCAAGACCTAAATGTCAACACATAACAATATACCATATATAAGACACAAGACTCCACTCCCAAACCCATACTACAATGTATGGACCCCGGCTGCCCACTCTTCCGGATCTCTCGGCCGCGTCCCTAACTTGCAGGGCAACTACAACAATATCGGTATAAAACCGTTAGCTAGCATTCAAAGCATTAGGATCATGGTATTGGCACACACACACATAAGGCATCATACACACAACCTGATCTCAACACACAAGTTTGGTTCATTATATTTTTATTATTATTAGGTCATATCCCTTACTATTCCACTTATGGTGTGACATGAGAATCACTCGCCCTTGTCTCCTTTTACCAAACGGGTTTGTACTTGATGTGAATCAACATCACCCGCTGGACTGGTCACAAGGCACCTCCCACTAGGGTTGTGCATACGGTCCGGACCGAACCGGATCTGTCCGATCCGGTCCTCACCGGTGGACCGTAAATTGTTTACACCCTAGACTGTAGGCCGGACCGGTTCCGGGTTGAACCTGTTCGTACCTAAATTGTGAAATTTTGAATATTTCGGACCGGACCGGACCAGTTTGTACCTAAATTGTGCAATTTTGTTGAGGTTTTCCGGTCCAAAACCGGACCCGGACCGTAACCGGGGTTTTCAAAAAACATGGACCGTAGACCGGACCGGTCTATGGACCGGACCGTAAATTCCGGTCCGGTCAGGACCGGTTTTCCGGTCCGGTCCAATTTTGAGCAGCCCTAACTCCCAATCGCCCCATTTTGGACTGGAAAAGCAGTCACCGCCCGTTATCATACACTTGGGCCAAATATCAACATATAAAGTCGGTGGTCCTATTACCGGTTTAGATGTTAACACATAAACAATAAACACACACATAAATAATAAACACACTCCACCAAACACGCATTGAAACTAATACAAAGAATACGAGCTAAGTAAGTCCGGAGACTTACCTCGTCCCAAACACTAACTCACAAAACGCTCTCGCTTCCCTTGGAAAGAAGCATGCAACCTTCTTACAACAAGATATCTATCAAAACCCGCTCAACTCAAGACATCTAGGACTTCTACACAAATAATCTACGCAAGATCATTTGACTCTCATTCTAGGACCGCATCCTAGAATCTATCATACTCACATCATACTCAACGCATGAGAAGATCTCTCAACAACCTACTAACTCTCATATGATCATACTCAACAACCAAGAACAACGTAAAAGTCTATGAGGTCCAACATGCTCATCACACTCGCCTAAGGTCCCAAAAGCCACTACATGGCATTTACTCTAAGTTATACTAGATCCAACCTAGCATGATACTACCACTAACATAACTAGATCGAGTAAGATCATAAGCTCGGGGGAGAGGGTACTCACGTGACGTCAAAAGACGGAAGACGATCTATGGATGTCAATATGGATTCGTTAGTCTTTATCGGGGCGGTTCCGACCTAGCACCAAACTAAACAAATTTCATGTAACGCTAAATTTGGGCATAATATATAACGTATATAAAATAAGAAAAAATCCCGTACTAAAACCGAGCCAAAAGCTCAAAAACACTTTCCCGGTAAATTATCCAATATATACAAATATAAGAATATCACGGTAGTTAAAATCCAAGGTTAAAACCGCTAACACGTTTTCCGGGGCAGTTTATATAGTTATAAGAACATGGACCAAAACTGCAATTAAATTTCTGGGGCCAAATCTGTTATTAAATATAAGCAGGGGCATAAAAGATACATTCCAAAAATCTGGGTAGAGAATGCAAATACAAAACTATGGGCACATATTGCAATTATACCAAAACTCAAGGGGCCTGATTGCAATTATGGAAAAAGGCTCCTATTTGAACCCGCAAGGGCAACAATGCCGGGCTGGGGAAGGGAGTACACTAGTACAGGCGGCTGCTATGGCTCCGCAAGGCTCCAGGCGGTAGAGCACGTCGACGGCACTAGGGCTTCGACGGCTGGTGAGGCAAGACTCCTTCCCTCCGGCGTCGTTCCTGGCGGCACAGAGTGGAGGCGACTCTCTCAGTCCGGCGGGGTTCGCTGCAGCAAGTGAGGTTGCGCAGAGGACTGAGAGGAAAAGGAGAGGAAGAAGGGGTGGCGGAAGCTCGGCCTCCGGTGGCTCCTGGTGCTTCCTTGTCGGCATTGGGGAGACGGTGGCGTGCGAACAGAGGAGGGGAGATTGCGCAGAGATCGGAGAAGGACAGGAGAGGAAGAAGGGAGTTGTGAGATGGGAGGGTCTTTCCAGAGGGGAGTGGCGAGGAACGGAGTGAGGGTTGGGCTGGTGTGAGAGTAGGGAACACAGGGGATGACGAGGGGTCACTGTCACTACAGCAGGGAAGGAGCGAGGGGTCGGGTCTCTCACATGCTGGAGAGGCGGGAAAGGAAAAAGAGAAAAATAAAAGAAGAAAGGAAAGAAAAGGAAAAATAAATACAAATAAAAAAATAAAAAAGAAAAGAATAGAACACTTGTTCAAAAGCATTCGGAACGGGATTTCCGGATCGGGAAATTTTCCGAATTCTTCCATAAAAATATTAATAATACGTATCCAAAATATAAATATAGTCGGGGAAAAATAATATACGCCGAAAAATACTAAAATAAAATTATATAAAATAATTTAAGCTAAGAAAATATCGATAAAAGTAGGAAAATAAATATCGATAATGTGTTTAAAATTTGGGGCGTTACATATAACTCGGTAAAATTAAGATTATTATCACACAGCATCATCCCATTCCTCGTCACAGCGCCCCCAGCCAATGCTCTATATTTACATCAAACATGATAGCTTCTACAGATTAGATTAGAGATTCCACTTTCTTATGTAAAATACATAACTCAATTCAAAAGGACAAGCAAATGCTTAATGCTGCTCAATTATATCAGCAGCTGCCAGTTACAAATAAAATGATGAAGCTCCCTCCTTTACAGTTTACATACGAACGCAACGCCAGAAAGAACATAACCCAACAAACCAAACGACCACCAATCTCAACGCGACAATGTCCTACACAATAAATGGTCTGCAATTTCATTTGCTCAGACGACACAGAAATGATTTGCAAAATCAAACATTCTTTAAACTACATTATTCTTGTGGCCACCTGAAGCTTGGGCTTTCGCTACTCAATCGCAGTTCTTCCACTGTTAACTCCTAACATATTTTCAAAAGAGGCGCATGATTAGAATCACCATGCTTTATGCAATAAACGACCACATCTGTGGAGACAAAAATTCCAACCTATATCGCAATTCACAGAAATAAACATTTAAGTTTGGCCAATGGACAAGAAAGCTACGCTGTGAAAGAATATATGCTTTCAAGACATACATCTGGAATGAAACTATGTATACACAAAAATAGTTATGCAATTATCCGGCAATCATGACTGTGGTCTACTGCATCAGGAAGACGAGAAAATATGGATTCATCAAACGTGCAGTAGATCTAAAATCAAACTTAATCAGCAAAGGAAACCAAATTAGCAGACGAAAAAAGTACAAGATCAAAAAGTGAGAACATAACAATTTTTACCTCTCCTCCTATCACCAGATATATTAGCTGATGTTGGTGGTGCCAAGTTCCCCACATCACAAGGTCCTCGACCAAGACACTCTCTGGATCCAGATCCTATGTTTCCAACACAGTTCAAAATCTCAAAATCACAGCTGTTGAAACGTTGATCATTTGATTCGGTCTCAACATCTTTTCCATGACAATAAACCTGATCACCACACTGAACACTGCAAGGATTCATCACATATGACCCAGGAAAACCAGGATTGACGAAATTCTGAAACTTATCTCCATTCTTGACAGATTTTTGATACGGGAAGGAACCGATTTCTCCTTCAATCCTTCCTCTTATGTCCACAAGCAGACACTTTAGCCTTGCAACCTCAGCTTCCAATGCAGTATGACCTTGTAATCTCTTCATCAGCTGCTGGTTTAATGCCGTGAGCCTCACAACTTCATCCTCCAGTGATGCAGTGCGTGCCTTCTTCTTCTCACGGTATTTCCGAACAGCTTCCCGGTTTCCTAGAGGTCTCTTTTTGGTTTTCTTGTCCACAGATTCAGCAGAATCATCATTGTTGCTATTGCCATCCTTGTCATCGTGATCAGAAGGGGCAGATACAATTTTGGTGTGAACATGAAAACAGGTATGGGTATGAGAGAGATCAGGGCCTGGTGGATTGCAAGTGTGGGTATGAGTACAGGCATGGGTATCATTGAGAAGCTCGTCGAAGAAACTATCCATGGAGCCACTGCAAGGAATATCCCCCGTTGAGCCCGGAAAGAGTTCCTGGTTTGAAAAATCAACTTCCCCGTCGTCCATCAGACCTGAATACGCACGGCAACAAAAACCTACCCAGCAAAATCAACACAAGTATCGATTAATTTCTGCAACAACACATTGTCAAAGCGAACCTCTTAAGGCTAAAATCTTCAATAACCATAAAGTATACAATTACAAACACAGTGTAAGCAAAAGCTCAAAAATCGATCAATTAGAAAGCCCGTGAATCATCTACATACACAAATCAATTAGCGTTGAAAACGGAAGTCGTCCTCCACAAGAATGGCAGGCAATTGCGCCACGACCATAGAATTGTAGGCAATGATTGAATAAAAGGTACAACAATTACTGTAATGGGGAAGGAAACTCGTACCAGATGTAGAGACGAAAGGAAAGAACTTAAGTGTAATCGGCGAGTGAAGCCTTAGTAGAAGACAATGTGGTGAAGAGGGAAAGATCGAATCGGAGTAAAAGCAAAAGAAACCCTAGAATACGGGTGAGCGGAGTAGGATAAAATAGAATTCAAAAGCTGCGTGCTGGAGGAATCGACGTGACCAGCGAAGAATTTACAAGTCTATGCGCTTTATGTAGTGTGTACTGAACTGAATTTACAGGGAATTGAGGCCCTCTTTTGCAAACTGTTTGTGAGTATGAGTGAAAATAAAATATTTGATACTTTTTTTTTCCAGACTGCTAAGATTTATTAATGTATAGGTTTGTGCGGCAATAAATTACTCTAACGCAGGGCAGTTGCAGTAATTTGAATTTTTCTTTGTATTTTTTAGATTTTTTTCAAAAAAATGAAAATGATTCAGAATTTTTTTCAATTTATTCTAGTAGAAAGATTAGGATAGGTCTTTGGGTTTGAGTGGTTCACTGGAATGAGAATGAGCGGTGTATAAATAAATGTCAGTAGAAAGATTCCAGACAATTATAGTAGCCACCGAGTGGGTGATTGTAGACTGCCTTTATCAATTTATTCTATGATCTCAACGTCTACTTTACACGAGCGATGGTGGTTAATTAAGAAGACACATACATTATGTTCCAAGGGAGGGAAATGTTGTTACTTTGCAGCTATAGCCTATAAGCAAATAGGACATTTTCATGTTCATACACTACAACCACTGAACCACCTCACAAACAGGGTGCAAATGCTTGCTTTTCCTAAAACCAAACCAAACAATTTATACAGTTGTATGTTTTTTGGAGATGCCCGTTGCTTGAGGTTGCAAGGGCGCTAATCAAAGCTTGAAGAGCGGCTCCAACGCCCCCTCAAGTAGTCTTCTAGAGACGTGTGCCTGCTCTGCTCCATACTACTACTCATTGATGTCATATCATCGTCTTCTACATCAACCCTCCTCATATGGCTTTCTGCTTTCCTGCTCGCCTCATCATAACTATATGTATCCTCCTCCACTTTGTAGGAGTTGGTCCACTTCTCTATGCTTTCCTCTCCTCTTAGAAGCTTTAGTATCTGCTGGCAGCCATTGTTAAACCCTGCAACTTTCATCCTTTCTAGGCTAAATTGAAATGGCAACAACAGTTTACCTCGTTCATTCGTGGACGAACTTGTGGTGATCTGGTCAAGCAGAGGGTAGCTGCAAGAATCATTCTTTGCATTTGACGCTCATTATAATCTGTTTTCAGCTTGGGGTCTAGAATTCCATTAAGCTTTCCACTTTGTAGGATCGGTTTTGCCTAAGTTGCAACTATTTTTGTCAAGTACTCGGTTTCATGTAAACATATTGCACAAAGCAGTAAAGGTTATTGGTTCTTACCCACATGACCAAGATCTCTTGCTCCTTGGATGAATCAATTGGTTTTTTCCCTGACAAGAGCTCAAGAAGAACCACCCCAAACGAGTAGACATCGATCTTGTCACTGACCTTACCGTACATGAAATACTCCGGCGCAAGGTATCCAAATGTTCCGACTACATCATCGTATGTTTCCGAAGATGAATTTGTGGGACCCCACACAGCGAGCCCGAAATCAGACAGCTGCAATCAATAGGTGGAGTGGACAGCAATGTATCATTAGTAAGTACCTACAATCAATTCATAGCATAACTCAACTGCATTTTCCATATGGGTGTGAGAAGAAGTAAGCAAATACCTGAGGTTCGAAACCATAAGAGAGGAGAATGTTTGAGGATTTGACATCTCTATGGATTACAGTTCTTGAAAATCCATTGTGCAAATAATTCAAGGCATCAGCAATTTTAACAGCTATTTTGAACCTAGTTTCCCAAGGCAGCACATATCTATCTCCTTTATCACCTGATTTTTTAAGTATAAGCTAAATCCCTTAATAGAGGTAAAATAAGAAATCGGATTCATGATGCAAAAAAAAGTCCATACTGTGTAAGTTATCTTCTAAGCTTCCATTCGACATGCATTCATAGACGGATATAAGCTTGCTGTTCTCTATACATACTCCAAGCAATGGTGTAATGTTTTTGTGTTTCAGTGACGAGATGATATCAATTTCCAGAGAGAAATCCTTCCATGTTGCCTTGGACGGTTTTGTTACCTTGACTGCAACAGGTCTGCCATCCGGGAACCGACCCTTGTAAACTCTGCTACAACCACCCTTCCCAATCAAGTTCTCTGGCATTGGAAAAGGAAACGTTTTTGAGATATCAAGTACAAACATCTGGTTTTAGAGTTGTAATCAAACTCCAAACTCACAGGTGACAACCATTCCAAATTTAGCTAGTAGAGTAGCAGTGTAAGATTAGTTTCTAGGTTACCTGGAGAGAATTGGGATGTTGAGTTTTTGAGAACTTCATAGCTGAAACAAGTAAAATGCGATGGGCTAACTGTAGAATAGGAGAGTCCCCCCTCGTCAAACTCTGATTTTTCACCCCACAATGACTGACTAATACTCCTACTGTCTGGACTATCACCAATTCCTCTAAGAGGACTCCCTAAGACTCTAAAGCAGAAACTACAACTGTCCCTATCTGGAGTGTCGACTGAGCTTTCGTGTGGGGACCGGCTGGGCATGCTCATCACCCACTGAACCACCGACATCTTTCTTGCTGCTAATGCGGCGTGGGAGGATATGCTGGATCTTCGTAGCAAAGGCCAACCAGGCTTCTTTTGTTCCAAATTGCTGTATGTGGTGAAACTGAAAGATGTCGGGTGACTTTCGGTACCAACTAGACTAGGTGTTTCTTTTGCTGAATCTCCAGCCTCTTCGTGAATCTTGTTCATACTAGAGCTTTGATGCACAAATCTGTTGATGCTTGGCCTTGGATCTTCACCTGGGCCTGGCATAATACAATCAAATTCCATTCATGAAGTGTTTTAAAGAGTAATTACACAAAAAGTATAAACTAACCTGCTATTGAAATGCCCCTTCTGAAAACAAGTTTCCCATTGTGGATGCCGAGTACCTCAATGCTCGGAGGCAAATGCTTTGTACAATACTTGGCGGTCGACAACCAGCCTCTGAAGACATCAATTTTACATACGGTAAATTACAGGGAACTAGAAGAAGGGAAAAAAAGTTCAGTTACCTAAGAGCAGCTTGATTGCTAGTCCCCACGACCACAGAAAGAGTACTACATATTGTAGCCTCCTTTACAAGGCTCTTTCTAATGGAATTCCCTTTGGGTATCTTTCCCACTAAATCAATCTGAAAACAACCCATCGTTAACTAGTAAGAGGTTATCAATTTATCTCAAATTTCCATTTTCAAGATTACAATTTCAAAGAACTATACCTTCTTAATACGACAGAGATCTCTGTAACTGTCTAATAGATCATCCAATAACATATGTGCTTTCAAAGCTTCCCCTATGCCATAGGAAAAATAAAAGAAATGAAAAAAAAATTAAGATAAAGCTGAAGCTAATAGTCTGTAACTTACCACTTACCAGTTTGTTTACAAACATGAAGAGCAATAACTTGATCTCCAGGGTCAGCAACCTTCAGAATTGCCCAGCTGAGGAGCTCCCCGGCTTGGGCATCAAATCTGATCCCAACCATCACATTTCGTCTCTCAAGACTCTTCATACCCTCCTCGGCTTTACAGACTGACAAACTATCACAAACTCTATGAACCATTACAAATCAAATAGTATTTTTCGTCGGATACGTTTTTCAAGCAGAATGGTTAGAAAACCTCCAAAAACACTCTTCACGAGCTTTGAGTTGAAATAGATATGAAAATTTTGACACCCTCTTGAAATGAAGCGAGATAAATGGGGGGATCTCTACATTACTGGCAAAGAATTAATAATAATTAGTCAAAGAGGAGATTACACAAACAATTGAGACCCCAAACGTACAATAATTCCCTTGATTATTTTATTCTACTAGCCCCCTTTTCGAAGCAGCGTCAAAGCTTTCATGACCTTTAAACCTAAGCAGCAAAAATACTAAAAGAAGGGACTGAAACGAAATGATAGAAGAACCTCTAATCTGGGTTGTGGACAAATTTAAGTAGCATAAACTGAAAAAAGGAGAAACTCTAGAATCGTCGGCAGAGAACAAAGAGAGTGGTAGGAAGGCAGAAAATAGAGAAAATGTATCCGTTGATGGAAACCTGGTAATAGTAGCGGGAGGGAACCCATAATATCCGGTAACCTTCATTCGACCGACAAATCAGGCCAGGCTCTCACCGGGTACATCTTCATTTCATCCCTCTTAAATATCCTTCCTTTTTTACAACTTTCTTTAGTTGAAACTAAAAAAATATGTTTATATTTTTTTAAAAATCTCCAATACTTCTGTGTGTATTTATTAATCATTTGCGGATATCGGATAATCCGTTAAATTGGACACAAAACCTTATATCTTAATCTATTATACATACTATAATTATCAACCCGATCAACTAAGGTTCATAAATAAGGAGTCCAAATATTATACAAATAGCCTTGCAAAATCAAGAGTTTAGAAAGCCCGAAGAAGCTCCTAGAGATCAAGGGAGACTTCCCGGAAAAAATGAAGACAACTCGAAAGGGCGAGTGATGTCGATCACTACAAGGAGCGGCGTAAAAACCGCCGATCCTGCGCTAAAAGAGAAAGAAAAGGGCGAGCAGCCCGTAGAAGTTGAGGTTCCGGCTGAGAACGAAAAGGAGAAGGTTCCCGTTTATGTTCCTCCTCCGGCCTACAAACCTCCGCTCCCGTTTTCACAAAAAAGAGCGAGAGCGCATCTTGATAAACACTTTGGTAAGCTCATTGAACTAATGAGCAAACTACATATTAACATACCTTTTATTGATGCAATTTTAGGGATGTCATCCTATGGAATGTTCTTGAAGGAAATCCTCTCCAACAAGAGGAAGCTAGAGGATTTTGGTGAAGTAAAGATGACTTCCGAGCCATCCGAACTCATCAAAACCATGACAGAGAGAATGCCATCCAAGCTGAGAAATCCGGGTTCGTTTTGCGTTCCCCTTGGGATTGGAGAAGGCGTGTACAACGCACTTTGCGATCTTGGAGCAAGCGTGAGCGTCATTCCGCTTGAGCTATATGATAGAATGGGTTTGGGAGAACCTAGACCGGTGAAGATAAGACTCCATATGGCTGACCGATCCACCACCTTACCCGTTGGCATACTAGAGGACATTCCTGTAAAGCTTAGTAACTTCTACCTTCCTATAGAATTTGTGGTCTTGGACATTCCTGTAGATTATACTACGTCAATCATCCTTGGGAGGCCTTTCCTAACAACTTTGATGACATGAATTATGACCTATTTTTAGGCATGTACTTATATAGATTTTCCTTTTATTTTGCATGCATAGACATACATTCATAGCATTTATTGTTATATTCACCTACTTTGCAAGAATAGAGGTCTACACAGAGTTTTATTGCATTTGTAGGTAATTTGGCGAATTATGGAGCAAAAATGGCACATTTAAGGATTAAGCCTTGAAGTGGGACAAAAAGGAGCATAAAAGGAATTTAGGACGCGCCAAAGTATCTTCTGTTACCGTCTGACGCGCCAAAGTATTTTCTGATACCGTCTGACGCGGCCCAAAGTATCTTCTGATTCCATCTGACGCGGCCCAAAGTATTCTCTGATACCGTCTGACGCGCCAGAGTATCTTCTGATACCAGCGGATTCGACTTCTTTTCAGCCCAAATATTTAGGGTTTTATCTTTAAACCCTAGGGAGATCCCTACATATATTCGATAGCCTTCAACATTGAAGGAGGACGGTGACAGCCCTAGGATTTGGATCCCCAAAGAGAGGGAGGCTTGAAGATTTTATTGCGTACAGGGAAGATTCGGAGAAGGAGGCATTTTGGAGATTGTGTACTTCGAGATTATCTTAGGGTTTATCTTTGGAGACGGATTGACACCCCGTTCTTCATTGTTCCTTAAGATTGTTGTGAGGATTTCTATTCCTTTTTTCTGCATTCATTCAATACAAACATTTGTTATTGGATTTGAGATTGGTTATTTGATAGTCATTGAGTTTTTGAGGTTTTCGTCCATTTTCTCTTTAAACTTGATTATTGAATTGATGATGATGGTTATTGGCTAAAACCCTTTAGCAATTCTAAGGTGAAGGGTTAATAATTGTGGCTTAGATAATGATAGATCGATCGTAATTTGATTGGACCCTGAGAGTGCGAGAAATATCGTCGACACCCTAAATCACGGCCTGTTCTTAGGTTTCCACGGCCGTGATTCTTAAGATCTAGCCGTGATTTACCCCAATTTACGAATTTTGCTTTTACTTTTATCCAAGGTTAAAGATTAACTTTAATCTAGTCTAGGTTTGCCCTTTTCTAGGTAGTAGTGAAGCCTCAACAACATCTACTTCGATTTCGAGTGTCGCAACCTTAATCGGTTTAGTTAGTTTTGATCCTTGAGTTACAAGTTTGGGTATTTGAGATCAATTCTTGTCCTTAGATCGTTTCTATATTGCAGCCTCAACAACCTTTATAGAGAGAGTCTTTGGGTTAGACATATAGGGTTTTGGAACTTCGCCGTACATTACCTTACCTTAGTATACCTTTGCAAACCTCAACTCTGTCCTTATATCTATAGTATATCTTGAATCGATTGCCACAATTTGACATCCGGGTCTTTAGGGTTGCTGTTTTCCCCAATATTTGCAAAAGCTTCTATTTTTATTGCTCGATAATTTGTGAACTGAATTTGATCCCCCAAATCCCTGAGTTCGATACTCTGGAATACTTGCTTAACTACGCCGATCCGTACACTGCGGGTTCGCTTGCTTTTATTCTAGTTTTATAAATTTAAAACTTATTTGCACACCTTTTTCGGGCGAATAAGTTTTTGGCGCCGTTGCCGGGGATTTGGTCTAGACCAATTTCGGTTTTCGGTTGTCTGGCTTGGGAGCTTTTGTTTTTGCTTTTAATCTTTTCGGTATGAGTTTTTGAGTTTTCAGGTTCACCAATGGCTGCATGTAGCTATGAACCTGCATTTGATCCAGCATGGTTTGCATGGCAAGGTGCTAGGGCGGACCATTATGAATATTTAGAAAAGAAATACGCCTTTCATTTGTTCGACAATGAAAGAGAAAGAGATGAAGTTATTGAGGATGAGCTTGCCTACTGGGATGAGCTCAATCCCCCTCATAAGTTTTATGAGCAACCTCCTGAAGTGCAACCTCCACAACAACCATCCGAGGATGGGACACAAACGATGCTGGAAAAGATGTTAAAAGTGTTGGACAAGATGGAAGACAAAATGAAGGCTATTTCTGAAGCTCAAAAATCCTTAGAAAATCATTTATCCTGCGAGGAACAATTCCAAGTCTTAAGTCTTCCTCCTATTGAGCTTGAAACCCCTCTTGAAGTCCTCATTGAAGAAGAGGAAGAAGTGGAGAACCTTGGCCAAATCCCTGAAACTGTGGCCAAGGTTGAAGATGATCCAGCTGAGTTGGGAGATATTTCATGTGTGGATCATCATCCCAACATGAAAATTGTCTCAAGCCTTGATGAACTTTACAAGGTACATTCTCTTACTTCTTTTGAAATTCCTATTAAAATTTCTAATTTTTTCAGGAATGCACTGGAGAGTTGGAGGTCTCTTCCAAAAGAACCTCATAAGGTGAAGATGAAACCTCCATTAAAACTGCTGGAAGTAGATGCTCCTTGGACTACAAGGAGTGGAGTTAGCAATCACTTCACCGTTAAGGCGATGAAGTGTCTTTTGTTCAAGTATGGGGTCATTCACATGACGAACACCATACATCATCCCCAATCTGGAGATGGGGAAGTTAGGAGGATTCTCGAGAAACTGATTTCTCGATCCACGAAAGGATGGGACGCAAGGCTGAATAATGTCCCATTAGAGCATAGGAAAGCTAGGAGAATCCCGGTGAGAATCAAATCGTACAAGCTTGTACGTGGGAGATCTTACCACTTACCGGTGAAATTAGGAATCGGAACCTTTTTTGTGGAATTTTATGATGAGTTTGATGAGCAAACCAAGATGTTCAAGGTGCATTGAATCATCTATGGAGATAGGTCCAGCTAACGACCTTAAACAAAGCGCTTCTTGGGAGGCAACCCAAGGTAATGCATTCATGTTTTTCTTTTTCTTTTTCTTAGGATAGTTTAGTGTAGTTTGCTTTGTTTTTGTTTTCCTCGATGCGCTCTCGGCTTGTTTGTGTCATGAATCGCAGGAACTAGGTATAATCTTGAGGAATTGATGGAAAAAAGGCAATACAAATGTGCCTAAGGACGTTTTCAAGGAATAAAATGCAAGAAATCGACTTACCAAGAGAAGATCGGTCGATTTAGGCTTCAGAACAAGTCGATTTTTGACAACAGAAAGAAAAATCGACCCAGAGATCAACCCCCTCAGGAAAAATCGGGCCGACGAAAAAATCGGGCAGAAAACTCGGCCGATTTTTTTAAAATCGGTCGATTTTTTTCAAAAAAAAAAAAAAAATTTTTTTTTTTTTTTCGGAAAATTTTTGTTCGGCCAAAAGACGTTCCCCTTCTTCATTCTTCGACACCGATTGGAATATCCGGAGTTCCCTATTGAGCTTATATAGACTCCCACCATCACCACTCAGTGAATGATTCGTCATGCCTGATTTGCCATCTTACATTGTGAGTATCATTTTCTTCCTTTTCTTTTCTTCACATTGGGGACAATGTGTGTTTTAAGTATGGGGTGGAGGTATTTGCAATACCATTTGCATGTTTTATGTCTTGCATCATATGATTTGAAAATTTTGGAAATTTTTGAAAATTTTAAAAAAAAATTTGTGCTTCTAGGATGGATATGATCTCTATGATAACATTTGTTTTGTGGAATAGCTATGATGATTTTGATATGCTTGAATTGATTTATAACATATGTGGGATTTGAATACTTTGTTAGAATTTCATGCATGTTTTATAATTTGCTTTCATTCTAAATCATGTTGAGTATTGAAGGTTGAAACTGCATGATAAGTTCTTACACTTCTTATTGAAATGATTAAGACACCTCGATTTTTCTTGCTTCTTTCCTTATTCATTTAGCCCCTTAATAAAATAATTGCCTTCCCTACCTATCCGGGAACTAGGAAGAGTTGAGTTTTGGCATGTTTGATGTGGGAGGGCCATGAAAGCAAATACTTGCATTCACAAGTATAGAAAATTGTAGGTTTGGGGAAGTCAATCTTGATGATGAGTAACTCGGCACCATTCACATAGCCGGGTGTTTGTGTCTTGCCAAAGTCGGATTGAGCGATATTCCTAACGGATTATGGTATATGCATCAAGGGTTTGAGGCATCTCGAAATTGAGAAACGCCAATCTCCTAGGCTTCGGTTTTTGTGCACCGCTGTCCATATTTCCAAAAAGTAAAGTCGAAAAAGAATTTTGTGTTGAAAAGGGAGAGCAAAGCTCTCAATGGTGGTTAGTTCAAATAGTAAAAAGAAAAAGAGTTTGTGTTGTTCCTTTTTCCCGGATTCATACACCACATTCCTTTATAAGTTTCCCACCTATTCACGTTTCTTGACCTTTGCTTGAAAGACCTTAAGATCTTTGAGTATGTTGTTTGGCTTTGTGGTCTAAACTGGATTCCTCATGATTGATTTTGATATATTGCAAGTTATGATGCATGTTATGATTTTCTTCCAAAGTGTGATTATCCTTTCAATGATATAATTCCTTTTGATCATATGATGATTTTCGTTAGCTATGAAGCAACCATTTGAGAGTGATCTATGAATAGAAGCACAACCAAAATATTGTGGTTTTTCTTTATTTTTGCATATTCATAATCCATATCATCCTGTATTTTAAATTTGAACCTTGCTTAGGGACAAGCAAGAGACAAGTATGGGGTATTTTGATGACATGAATTATGACCTATTTTTAGGCATGTACTTATATAGATTTTCCCTTTATTTTGCATGCATAGACATACATTCATAGCATTTATGGTTATATTCACCTACTTTGCAAGAATAGAGGTCTACACAGAGTTTTATTGCATTTGTAGGTAATTTGGCGAATTATGGAGCAAAAATGGCACATTTAAGGATTAAGCCTTGAAGTGGGACAAAAAGGAGCATAAAAGGAATTTAGGACGCGCCAAAGTATCTTCTGTTACCGTCTGACGCGCCAAAGTATTTTCTGATACCGTCTGACGCGGCCCAAAGTATCTTCTGATTCCATCTGACGCGGCCCAAAGTATTCTCTGATACCGTCTGACGCGCCAGAGTATCTTCTGATACCAGCGGATTCGACTTCTTTTCAGCCCAAATATTTAGGGTTTTATCTTTAAACCCTAGGGAGATCCCTACATATATTCGATAGCCTTCAACATTGAAGGAGGACGGTGACAGCCCTAGGATTTGGATCCCCAAAGAGAGGGAGGCTTGAAGATTTTATTGCGTACAGGGAAGATTCGGAGAAGGAGGCATTTTGGAGATTGTGTACTTCGAGATTATCTTAGGGTTTATCTTTGGAGACGGATTGACACCCCGTTCTTCATTGTTCCTTAAGATTGTTGTGAGGATTTCTATTCCTTTTTTCTGCATTCATTCAATACAAACATTTGTTATTGGATTTGAGATTGGTTATTTGATAGTCATTGAGTTTTTGAGGTTTTCGTCCATTTTCTCTTTAAACTTGATTATTGAATTGATGATGATGGTTATTGGCTAAAACCCTTTAGCAATTCTAAGGTGAAGGGTTAATAATTGTGGCTTAGATAATGATAGATCGATCGTAATTTGATTGGACCCTGAGAGTGCGAGAAATATCGTCGACACCCTAAATCACGGCCTGTTCTTAGGTTTCCACGGCCGTGATTCTTAAGATCTAGCCGTGATTTACCCCAATTTACGAATTTTGCTTTTACTTTTATCCAAGGTTAAAGATTAGCTTTAATCTAGTCTAGGTTTGCCCTTTTCTAGGTAGTAGTGAAGCCTCAACAACCTCTACTTCGATTTCGAGTGTCGCAACCTTAATCGGTTTAGTTAGTTTTGATCCTTGAGTTACAAGTTTGGGTATTTGAGATCAATGCTTGTCCTTAGATCGTTTCTATATTGCAGCCTCAACAACCTTTATAGGGAGAGTCTTTGGGTTAGACATATAGGGTTTTGGAACTTCACCGTACATTACCTTACCTTAGTATACCTTTGCAAACCTCAACTCTGTCCTTATATCTATAGTATATCTTGAATCGATTGCCACAATTTGACATCCGGATCTTTAGGGTTGCTGTTTTCCCCAATATTTGCAAAAGCTTCTATTTTCATTGCTCGATAATTTGTGAACTGAATTTGATCCCCCAAATCCCTGAGTTCGATACTCTGGAATACTTGCTTAACTACGCCGATCCGTACACTGCGGGTTCGCTTGCTTTTATTCTAGTTTTATAAATTTAAAACTTATTTGCACACCTTTTCGGGCGAACAAACTTCAGGTTGTCAAGTTGATTGCAAAAATGCCAAGCTATCTTTTAATATCGTCGGGGAAGATGTAAAATTTGCCTTACAAGAAGAGGCATTAAAGGAGACTGTGAATCTCACATTACCCGACATTCCAGCAAAAAGAAGCATGGCAAAGAACATTGTGGAGAAGATACGGAAAGACTCGAAAGATAGCCAAAACCACGGCCAAAACCAAGGTTTCACGGGCGTGGTTTCCAACAATTACCCCGTGGAAAGGCAAGTCGAGAGCAGCCACAGTTTGTTCCACGACCGTGGAAGTAACAATGACTCCTTGAAATTTAGAATTCCCGATGTTTTTTCCTCCCCTCTCAAGAATATTATAAAACATTGTTTTACCTTTTCTCCACCTTTACAATAATGTAGAGACAACTCTAAATGGCATAACAAGGTGAAGAGCACATCAAAGAACGTTCAAGCATCCCAAGAAAGAACGAAGAGGTGGCACGACAAGCACATCGTTCCGAAGGATTTGAAAGAAGGCAATCTTGCCCTTCTTTTCAACTCCCGCCTTCGTTTGTTTCCAGGTAAGTTGAAATCTCGTTGGACCGGACCATTTGTGATTAAGCGTATTTTTCCCCATGGTGCAGTTGAAGTATGGGGTGAACAATGCGGAACTTTCAAAGTCAACGGTCAACGACTGAAGAAGTACGTGTCGGAAGTTCAGATCGAGGAGCTTGCATCCACTCTCTTTAGTTGAAGAAGCAAAAAGGAATGGTCTAGCTACGGACCTTAAACAAAGCGCTTCTTGGGAGGCAACTGAAGGGTATCATTTTCTTTCCCTTTTTTTCCTTAGATTAGCTTAGTTAGTTTTTCCTTGTTGTTTTCGTTGGTTCGTTCCCGGTTTTTCTTGTGTCTTTGGATGACAAGAACTAGGAAATCTCCAAAAAGAAGTGAAGGAAAGCAAAACACCGTCAAACTTGAAATTTTGGACGTAATCAAGGATTCCTAGGGATAAAATAGATTTCCACGACCGTGGTTTTCTATTTTTGACCGTGGAAAATCTACTCGAGAGGCATCACGGGTGAAACCACGCCCATGGTTTTGCCAGTAGGGGGCCGTGGTTTTCCAATTTTCCACAAAAGGTATAAAATGCCCCACTTCACTCCAAAGCTGCAACATAAACCCCCAAAACCACGCTCAGCTCGCGAAACCGCCGCCCCAAAACTCCGGCACCGATCTTCACATCCGGGAAGATTTTGAAGCGATTCTTCTTCCCAAATCATAACTCTCAACGCTCCATTGAAGATTCCGAGTCCAAACTACACAAACAAACAAGAAATTAGCAAGAATTTGGATTTTCAATCCAAAAATCTAGGTTTTTCTCTCATACTCGATCTTGGTTCAATTTTGACGATTTTGTTGATGATTTGATAGAGAACTGGACGGAATTGGAATTAGAAATAGCCTAGGACTGTTGCTTGTGAGTTTTCTGTTTGTTGTTGTCGATTGCTGAAAACTCGACATAACCACGGGGTGATAGAGGTTTCAACGCCCGTGGTTTGTCAAGATTCGCCCGTGGTTTTGCTGAAAATGGATGGTTTGAGACGTAGGGCCAAAATTTATTTGGAAAAGGCAAAAGCAAGGCCTCTTCCTCTTCCCGGCCACCACCACAACCCCCACAACAACAACCTCCACCTCCTAGACTCCCCCGTATTCTAGAAGAACACAAGAAAGCTTACAAAACCATCTAACCGTGCATCATTGTAGCCCCTAGGTACCTTGTACTTGAGGAGCTTGAGTGTTTGAAAGTTTTGGATGATCTTAAATTGATGATTGATAATGCCGTGCTTAGAGATTTCATTGGTATTAGGGAGCATGCTTATGAGGAGCTCACCATGGAGTTTCTTAGCTCCTTTAATCATGATGCTAAGGAAAGGAAGGTTAAGTTTAGAATGATGAATCAGAACTACAACATGCCCATTGTGAGGTTTGCTCAGATTTTCGGTTTTAGTGAGACTACTAACGGGACTTTCCCTAGGAACACTAGGCCGCATGCTTTTAGGGAGTCTATTGCTATGGTAGTTGGTTTTGATGATTGGTGGCGCCCGGCCGATTCTAAGGATAGCTTGATTTACAATTTGTCTTTCAAGCTAGCACACCGGATCATGTCCGAGTGGCTTTTTCGTAGGACCGAGACACCGCAGCGGCTTAAGGCCGATGAGTTGTTCATCTTGTTCTGCATGGCTGCTCGCTCAAAAGTGTGTGCGTCAAAATCTTAAATTTATATCTAGAACTTATGCAAAAGCGAGCCCGCAGTGTACGGATCAGCTGTAGTAAGGCAAGAAATTCCAGAGTCAAACTCAGGGATTTGGTGAGAGTAAAATCGAATTCAAATTATTTGGCAAACTGCAAAAGCTTTTGTAATTAATAAGGAGACAAATGATTCCAAGGATTCAAGTATTCAACTGCGGCTTTCGATTCAAGACACTTATAAAGATCAATGGTCAGAGTTGGCGTTACCAAGGTTATATGTTTCAAAAGAAGGTATTGTACGGCGAAGTTCCAAAACATATATGTCTAACCCAAAATCTCTCTCTATAAAGGTTGTTGATGCTGCAATATAAAAAGATCTAAGGACAAGATTAACACTCAAACTAATCATCCAAACCCAAGGATATGACTCTCGAAGGTAAAGATGGAAAGCACACTTGACAAGAACTTTTCCTTAGGTCGTTTTTATCTTATCAAAATAAATCCCAACTTAACACTAGAACAAGTATAGCGGTTAAGTAAGGGTCGAACCCAAGAGAGTTTGGTGATATTTTTATTAAATTTAATTATTTATTATAGAACAAAGTAAAAAAAGGGGGGGGGGGTTGGATGAATTGATGCACACAAAACTAGAAAGCAAGTAATAAAATGAATATAATGATGATGAGTGAATCTACACTAGGTTGATTCTTAGCATGCGATTACTACTTTGGTGAGTTCCTTTTTACAAGTTTTCAAGTAATGTTCCCGTCTTGATCATATGTATGTGTTGAGCCAACCGGCATCAACACAACTTAACAAGTTTAGTGTTCCGTAAACCTACAAGAACAAGTCACAAGTTAACTTTCAAACAAAGACTAAGGGATATAAAGAGAAGATTAAAACCATTAAACTAATCTTTATATTTGTGTTCCTTTTCCTTTAAGCAATTACAACCCGTTATTACTCAAAGGTTACTACTAGATTAAAGACCCGAACCCGGAATCTATTAATCCTAGTTCTTTGCATGTACTTTAGAACCTAAGGTGATCAATCTTAAGTGATAATAAAACATGCAATTTAGACAAATGAAGATTAAGAAACACAAAGCATTACTGAATAAAACTTATATTAAAAATGTACTTATAACCAAAGTAATAATGCAGCTTCGAACCAACCCAATGTAGCAAGGGAACTAGAAGCTCATTACAAGGGAAGCAAGAGAAAAGAGAGAATTAAAATGGGAAAATGATGGATGATTCTAGCAATCAACCATAAGTCTATTTATACTACAAATGGCACTAAATGGGAGTAAATGGCCGGCTAAAACAACCACCTTTAATGCCATAAAGGTGGTGCAAACAGCCGGAGTAAAGTCTTTGTCGTCGAACCGCAGGGGCGGTCTTCAGGACCGCATGGCCGGTTTAGGCAGAAACGCTTGAAGTTCTTCGTGGCCGCAGGGGAAGCCTGGCAATTCTGCAGGGGAAGATCTTTAATGTTCTTCAAACGCCTGACTCTTCATCTTTCTGTCGCTTCTGATGTCGAGCCACAGGAGCGGCCCTAGTGTCAACGCAGGGGCGGTGACACTGACTCTATGGCTTCACAGCTCCGCAGGATGAGACGCAGGCAGAGGCGCAAAGGCGCTGGTCTTCGCTTCTTCATGGCAAGACACCGCATGGGTGCCAAGGAGGGGCGCAGGGGCGGTGACAGTCTTGGTTCCGGGCGAAGGCGCAGGCTGCGTTCCCGAGTGCAGTGTCATCCGTTGGGGCAGTGACAATGCTTCACGGGGTGGTGAGGCACCAGAAGCTTTGCTTCGTGAATGATCTTCAACTCCCAAGTGCTTATAACTCCTCTTTTAACTTCTTTTAGTCTTCTTCTTCTGGACCAAGGAGTTAGTAGCACAAAACGACACTATTGTGATAAAAAGACTCCAAAAACTAACCTAAATGATAGTGATTCCATCACCTATCAAACTCCCCCATACTTAGACCTTTTACTCGTCCCGAGTAAAACAAATGACAACAGTTTTAGACTTAAAGGCCTCAGGAAGCATGGGTAAGAGGCATAGACAATGGAAAAGAAAAGAAAAGAAAAGAAAGAAGGAAAGAAAGAAAGAAAGAAAGAAAGAAAGAAAGAAATAAGGAAGAAGAGAGAAAATGTGAGAAAAAGGTGAGAAAACTACCATCCTTATTTTTCCAAGAGTGACCTACCCGGGCAACCTCCTTATGACTCCCCTTCTTATGCCGCCAAACGTCGGAAGGGAAACCTACACTCGGTGTCGCTCATTCTGTCAAGGTGCCCTTTCGGGTTTTCACCTTGCCACTCTTCTTCTTTTCTTAATGATCTTACTTGGAACTCACATCCCTCAAGTCCAATTTTTGCACCAACCTAAGGTCGGTCGGACTAACTTCTTTTTGCCTAAACCGCCCTTTCGGATTTTCGGTTTTTCCAAGGATTTTCATGCCTTTTTCCATTTTCTTTGACTTTTTTTTTATTTATTTTTATATGTGAATTTCAAACTGTATTACAACTCATAAAAATTCAAGGCAAACATACTCAAAACAACTTAAACAAACTACACAAGCAATGATAATTCCCTCCCCCATACTTGAAGTACACTTTGCCCTCAAAGTGGAAAATGAAGCAAAGATAAATGTGGGAAAGGGAGAAATGATGATACCACTAGTGGGATGGTCCGGCTGGACCATCCGGACCCTCCTCCGGTGGGTACAGGAAGTGGCGGAAGAAGTGCTCCTGTCGGCGGTAGATGTCGTCGATGCGGGCCTGCTGAGCATCCATCCGACGACCAAATGAGGTCTCAAAGCTGGCTTGCCAAGCCAACTGCTGAGCCTCGAGCTGCTGCTGCTGAGCCGTCTTTTAAGCGTCCCGCCTCCGGTCAAAGTGGGAGGTCATGGAGGAGGCGAAGCTAGTCTGCCAGCTCTGTTGCTGCTCAAGCATGGTCCGCTGGTACTCGGTCTGCCATGCTTGATGCTGGGTGGTCAAGGCTGCCATCTGAGCCTGGAGGCTCTCCAGGGCCGGACCATCATCCGGTGCTGTAGTGGGCATCTCCTCATCATCCGGTATGGGCATGTGATCATCATAATGAGTCCGGCTGGAGTTCATAGTGTGTCTCTCAACAAGGGCCACCTGAGGCCGCCTCGGCACGAAAGGATCAGCCGGGATGTATAGCTCGGAGAGCTCGTCTCCAAATGGAAGCGGCCGGGGAAGGTATGTGATGTGGCTCCCATCTGCAAATGAAAGCCAAAAAAGGTTCTCCCCGTCCCTCTTGAGGAGCTTGCATCTCCTAAGCATCCCCTCCGTGTAAAGTGGCGCCTCCAACCCATGCTCAAGTCCGGAAAGGTCCATCACCTGTGACGCGATCAAGGAGATCACCCCACCACCCACAATGTCACGTGGCTCGTTCTTCCTAATCCGCTTCAAAGTGGTAAGGAAGAGGAACGGCCAATTTCACACCTTCTCGCTCATGGGAAGGCAGGCGTATAGCAGTGGGAGGTCCTTGAGAGCGACCTTGTTCTCCTCCTTGTGTCCACAGAAGACACTCATGAAGATCTTGGAGATGAGCCTCAAGCAGGGGTGAGTGAGTTTGTTGGAAGACTCACCCCAACATGAAACTCGGATCCGGTGGCGGCCTACCAAAACTCACAAAGGTCCGGTGTCGGGACTGTCTCCCACCAGTTCTCGGAGGGGTTGAGAGTCACTCCGAATGCCTCCTGAAGCTGAAGACTGTCAAGTGTGTATTTCTTCTTGTTGAACTTGAAGGTGAGTCCAACACACACATGGTCCTCCTTCTCCATGTTAAAAGTGGCTATGAACTGGCGGTTGAGCTCGGGATACGTTGGAGCACTCTTGTTTAGAAAATCCCCAAGCCCAGCGTTAGTGAGGAAGGATTGCATGCTCTCCAACATGCCAAGCTT
The DNA here is from genome assembly GCA_033239125.1 of Fagopyrum homotropicum. Classification (NCBI taxonomy): domain Eukaryota; kingdom Viridiplantae; phylum Streptophyta; class Magnoliopsida; order Caryophyllales; family Polygonaceae; genus Fagopyrum; species Fagopyrum homotropicum. The sequence goes on from BSWB01000002.1 coordinate 105,197,387, forward strand.
TGCCAATGTGGGAACGTGCAAAAACCGAGTTGCATACACAACCCGATCTTGCACAATTGCATACCGAGCCTTCTCTACCTCGGACATCTTTTACTTTCTCTGTGGTTCCATTTCTTGCAAATGATCAAGTAAAGGAATTAGAAAGTTTACAAATTGGAGAAAGAGACAAACCCTCTGTTGCTATTTTTGCAGCGGCGGCTGAAGGATGCGTAGGGGCGTCAACTTGCAAGCGCAGGGGCGGGAGAAGTGCAGAGGACGATTCTTGACAGTTGTGAAGGTGGAGGAGCTGGGGGTTCTTTCCGGTGGCTTTTGGTGGGTGGAGATGTCGCCAGAGGTGGTGAGGAGTGGAGTTTTTTGGTTGTTGGTGGTGAGGGATGTCGTAGGGTTAGAGATTTGAGAGATTGAGGAAGGTGGTAGTAGGGAGCGACAGAGGGTGGTGCAGGGACGTCAGAGACTCAATTGGTGGCGTCGAAGGTGGTGGCGCGGGGGCGTCGGAGCACTGGTGTTGCGAGAGAGTGGTGAGGGCGCAGGGGGCGTGAGCTTGAGAGAGAGTTAGGGTTCGGTGGGAGTAGTGGTAGGTGAAGAGAGAGAGAGGGGTTGGTGGGGTAGGTGTAGGGAATTTTTGGATCTTTATTTTTTTCTTTTCTGGGTAAACCCGCAGGGGCGGGGGTTTGTCACCGCGGGGGGCGGTGACAAGGAAAAGGAGGGCACATGCTCAGAGCTCGGGGCGGCGGTGGGAATGCACGTCAAGACTGGCCGCCTCAGGGGCGTAGGGATGTCACCGCGGGGGCGGTGACAATGGTTTTGCAGGCGCAGGCTCAGCGCCGGGGGCGGCGCTAGCCAAGTGTGTTAACGTAGGGGCGGAGACACTTAGCCGCAGGGGCGGTTGGCTTGACTGAGGCTCCTCTTCTTATTCCTTCGGGTTGCCTCCCGAGCAGCGCCTTTGTTTTACGTCGTTGGCTAGACATACGGACTCTACCTCTCTGATTGGGCCTCCTCCAACACCATCTCGTCAATTGGATTGTTCTTTACTCCTTCAAGGTAGGGCTTTAGCCTTTGTCCGTTTACCTTGAACACCTTGTGCGTTTGTGGATCATAGAGGTCCACAACACCGTGAGGGTATACTTCGGCTATCACGAACGGGCCCGTCCACCTTGAATGCAGCTTACCTGCAAAAAGTTTCAAACGTGATTGAAAGAGAAGTACCTTATTGCCTACCTTGAAGTCCTTCCGGAGAATATTTCGGTCATGCCATGCTTTGGTTTTTTCTTTGTATGCAGTGGCATGGTCATACGCATCTAATCTTAATTCCTCCAACTCTTGCAATTGGAGTTTCCGGAATTCTCCCACTTCCGCTACGTTCATGTTGCACTTCTTTACCGCCCACCAAGCTTTGTGATCAAGCTCCACCGGAAGATGGCAAGCTTTTCTAAACACGAGTCTGAAGGGTGACATTCCTATAGGAGTCTTATAGGATGTCCGATATGCTTATAGAGCGTCGTTCAGCCTAGCACTCCAATCCTTCCTTCCGGGAGAAACCGTATTTTTGAGGATGGTCTTGATTTCCCGGTTGGATACGTCAGCTTGGCCATTTGTTTGTGGATGATAAGCTGTTGACACTCGTTGGTGGACGTGGTACTTCTTAAGAAGGGCCGTAATCGTCTTGTTGTAGAAATGGGTACTCCTATCACTGATTAAGGGTTTCGGGATTCCAAATCTTGCAAAAATATTATCCTTAAGGAAAGCTGCAACCACTTTTGAATCATCAGTTTTGGTGGCCTTTGCTTCCACCCACTTGGAAACATATTCCACCGCAAGTAATATATATGTATGCCCAAATGAAGTAGGAAAAGGCCCCATGTAATCAATTCCCCAAACATCAAATATTTCACAAAATATAAGAGAGGATCGGGGCATTTCATGTCTCCTTCAAATGTTTCCTACCCTTTGGCATCTATCACACACTTTATAAAATGCAAAAGCGTCTCTAAAAATGTGTGGCCAAAAGAAACTGGCATCCAAAACTTTTCTTGCAGTTTTATTGACCCCAAAGTGCCCCCACATGCTTCGGAATGACAGAAGGTTGGGACAGATTGTACCTCATTATCCGGAATGCAACAGTGGATTACTTGGTCACTACAATGCTTCCAAAGGTAGGGGTCATCCTAAACGTAGTGTCGAGATTCAGCCTTCACCTTCTCTCATTGTGCCTTGGTGAAGTCTAGAGGGTACTCATTCCTAACAATGAAGTTCACAATGTCAGCAAACAAAGGTTTAAAAGATTGGAGCTTAAGACAAACCTTTGTCGTCATTCCGTAGGGGCGCCTAGGTTGAGCCGTAGGGGCGGGACGCTTGAGGCGCAGGGGCGGTTACACAATAGAGGGTTGTGTAGATGTTGTCGTTTGGAAAACTTCCAACTATCTCCTTTCCTTTGGTTTGATCTTCCTCTTCCTTTACTAGCCTGCTCAAATGATCGGCCACTAGATTCTCAGCCCCCTTCTTGTCCCGTATCTCTAGGTTGAACTCACTTAGAAGGAGCACCCACCAAATCAATCGTGGCTTTGTCTCCTTCTTCGCCATGAGGTACCTAAGAGCTGCATGGTCAGTAAAAACAATTACCTTCACTCCAAGAAGGTACTGTCTGAATTTCTCGAGAGCAAAAACCACCGCCAGCATCTCCTTCTCGGTGGTAGAGTAATTCCTTTGTACTCCATTGAGTGTCATAGACGCATAATGGATCACGTGTGAGGCTCGTCCATCCTTCTGTCCTAAGACCACTCCTACAGCGTAGTCGCTGGCGTCACACATGATTTCGAAAGGTTTCTCCCAATCCGGAGAACGGATGATTGGTGCACTAGTGAGACATGCCTTCAAAGTGTCGAAAGCTTTCTTGCAACTTTAATCCACTATGAAGGTGACGTCTTTCTTGAGAAATTCACATAAGGGTGCCGAGATTTTTGAGAAGTCTTTTATGAACCGTCGGTAAAAACCTGCATGACCAAGAAAAGATCGGATTTCCCGAATGTTAGCAGGATAAGGTAAACTTTGAATTACATCCACCTTTGCCTTATCTACCTCTATCCCTTTTGAGGATATTACATGTCCTAGCACTATTCCTTGTTCTACCATGAAATGGCATTTTTCCAAATGAAGAACTAAATTGGTTTCAACACATTTTTCAAGAACGAGTTTCAAATGTCCTAGACATGCATAAAAACTGTCTCCATGGATGGTAAAGTCATCCATGAAGATTTCAATAAAATTTTCTATGTATTCGGAGAAAATACTTATCAAGCACCGTTGGAAGGTGCCGGGGGCGTTGCAAAGTCCAAATGGCATTCTACGGTACGCAAAAGTGCCAAATGGGCAAGTGAACGTCGTCTTTTCTTGATCTTCCGGCGCAATGGCTATTTGGAAGTAACCTGAATATCCATCCAGGAAGCAGTAGTATGGATGACCTACAAGACGTTCCAACATTTGGTCAATAAAAGGCAATAGGAAATGGTCTTTGAGTGTTACCTTGTTGAGTTTGCGGTAGTCAATGCAAACTCTCCACCCGGTTTGCGTTTTGCTCGGAGCCATCTCTCCATGTTGGTTTTCCACCATTGTGATACCTCATTTCTTTGGAACTACTTGGGTTGGACTAACCCAAGTGCTATCCGAAATAGGAAAGATCATATCCGCTTGGAGGAGCTTCAACACCTCCTTCTTGACCACATCCATCATTGGCAGATTCAACCTTCGTTGAGGTTTCCTAGATGGTTTAGCATCCTCCTCAAGTAAGATTCTATGCATGAAAGTGGATGGACTTATCCCCTTGATGTACGCAATGGTCGATCCAAGGGCCGTCTTGTGTTCTTTCAACACTTTTACCAACTTGTCCTCTTGACCGGTAGTCAATTTATTGGATATGATTACCGGCAAGGTATTGTTGTCTCCAAGGAAAACATACTTGAGGTGGGATGGAAGGTCTTTCAACTCTATTTCCGGTGCCTGCACTATAGATGGAACAAGCTTCTCGCTTGGGGTTAGTAAAGTGGGCCCAATGGCCAAAGTGGAGATAGGTAACCTCTTATACCCATCCAACTGGGCTAGGACCTCTTTCATGCTAGATGTTAATGCATATTCTGAATTGTAATCATCAATGTCATGCTCAATTATATTTTTTAATTTGTCAATGTCAGAAATATCAAACACATCTTGCACAAAAGGTTCAACAATGTCAATAGCACATAAAGAATGATCATCACTAGGAAATTTCATTGCATCATAGATGTCAAATTCCACTACTTCACCATCAAACTCCATGGTTAGTTTTCCACTAACATAATCAATTTTAGTCCTAGCAGTTTTCAGGAATGGTCTACCTAACAATATCGGTGCAGCATGCGAGTCATTTTCCATATCCATTACAAAGAAATTAGCAGGAAAAATTAGGTTGTCTACCATTACTAATACATCTTCAATTATCGTTTTCGGGTACACATTAGATCTATCAGCAAGTTGCACTACAATCCTAGTTTCCATTAATGGCCCAAGGCCAAGTGATTTGTAAATAGAATATGGCAAAACATTTATAGAAGCACCAAGGTCAAGCATGGCTTTGTCAAAACAGGTTTCCCCTATGACACAAGGGATACTTACCATGCCCGGATCGCTGCATTTCTTGGGCATCCTACGTTAGAAAATGGCGGAGACATGCTCACTTACTTGCACTTTTTGTTTCCCCTTCAGCTTTTGATTCCTCTTGATGGTGCAAAGTTCCTTCAAGAAACGAGCATATTTAGGAATACTCTTCACTAACTTAAGGAGAGGAATGCTTACCTCGCATTTGGAGAAGGTCTCAAAGAGATCCTTGTCCTCGATTATTCTTCTCTCCTTTAGTGCCTCAGGGAAAGGAGCTGGTGGTTTCTCCGAGTACAGTGGTGGAAACTGTCGGATGTAAGAATCCTTCTCAACAAAACTCTCTGTCGAGTTTTCCGCAGGGGTGCCAGATTACAGGCGCAAGGGCGGCTCAGGGGATGTCACCGCAGGGGCGGGAACATCCAGCCGCAGGGGCGGCGTCTACTCAGAATTGGGCACAGTTGCAGTCGCAGGGGCGGCTGTGGGTGCAACAAAATCGTCAAAGGGTTTGTCTTGTAATTCTTTTGCTGGTTTCTGTTGGATTTGCTTCCCACTCCTTAATGTTAGGGCACTAACATTCTCCTTGGGCTTTATAACTATCTAGGAAGGCAATCCTCCGGAGGATCTAGCTTCGATCCTTGTTATGGCTTCCGCCATTTGCCCAACCCATTTTTCAAGGTTCTTGATGCTGAATTCTGTTGTTTGGACATGAGTAGCAAAATGCTTAGTCAAAACCTGCAACATATCCTCAGTTGATTGATATTTACCTTGTCGGGGCTGCTGTTGTTGGTTTTGTTGATTCCTCCAACGAAAGTTCTGTTGATCATGCCAGTTTGACATGAAATTCTGCGTATAAGAATCGTTCCTAGGCCTTTGCTACTGTGGTTGTCCATAACCTACTACATTCACCTCTGCATCGTCATCCTGGACTTGGGTACACATGTCCGTTGGGTGATATGGGTCAGCACAAACTCCACATGCCTTAAGCTGTTGTGGGGTTCCCATAAGCGTTAATCTATTCACCATCTCCTTCAGTTCAGCAAGCTCATTGGAGATCTCACTCTTCCCGGAATTCACAGCATGAACACCTCTCTTGGAAGAAGTCCTTCCAAAGTTCCGGGTTCCTTCCGCTAGTTCCTGCATCTTTTCCAAAGAAAGGTCAGGGGTAGAGTTAAGAATGTTACCTCCACAAGCCGCATCGATGATCCTCCTTTCGTTGTCAAGCAAGCCATTGTACAAGTACAAGACTAGATCCTGAGTTGAATATCCATGGAAAGGACAGCTGGATCGGAGGCGTGCAAACCACTCAAAGTACCCATAGAGAGTCTCGTCCGCCTCTTACTCGATGTTGCTTATAGCTTTCTTCAAGCTATTGGCCTTCTTGGCTGGGAAGTATTTCTCCAAAAAATGCCTTGTGAAGATTCTCCTAAGTGGCAATGCTCCCGGATGGAAGGTGGTAATACCAATCGTCCACTGCATCCTTGAGTGTGAATTCGAATGCCCTCATCTTTATTTGTTCTTCGGTAATTTTGGCCGGCTTCATGCTCATACACACGGTATGGAACTTCCCAAGGTGTTTGATGGGGTCTTCACCACTTAACCCATGGAAGGATGGGAGCAAGTGAATGAGACCCGGCTTGAGCTTGAAGTTGATTCCCTCCCGTAATGCCGGTATAGTAACCGCAAGAGGGTGTTGAGCCAAAGTCGGCTGAGTAAGTTGACGAAGAGTACGATAAGCCATTTCTTGTTGGAGTTGTTGTTGTCTACGTCGCCGGATGTGCGTCCTCTCAATTTCTGGATCAAAGGGAACAATGCCGGAGTTAGTAGCACGGGTATGAACCATAAAAACGGTCCAAACCAATAATTAATAATAAAAAATTAAGTAAAAATAAAACTAATCTCCCCAGCAACGGCGCCAAAAATTTGACAAGAACTTTTCCTTAGGTCGTTTTTATCTTATCAAAATAAATTCCAACTTAACACTAGAACAAGTATAGCGGTTAAGTAAGGGTCGAACCCAAGAGAGTTTGGTGATATTTTTATTAAATTCAATTATTGATATTAGAACAAAGTAAAAAAAGGGGGGCGGGGGTTTGGATTTATTGATGCACACAAAACTAGAAAGCAAGTAATAAAATGAATATAATGATGATGAGTGAATCTACACTAGGTTGATTCTTAGCATGCGATTACTACTTTGGTGAGTTCCTTTTTATAAGTTTTCAAGTAATGTTCCCGTCTTGATCATATGTATATGTTGAGCCAACCGGCATCAACACAACTTAACAAGTTTAGTGTTCCGTAAACCTACAACAACAAGTCCCAAGTTAGCTTTCAAACAAAGACTAAGGAATATAAAGAGAAGATTAAAACCATTAAACTAATCTTTATATTTGTGTTCCTTTTCCTTTAAGCATTTGCAACCCGTTATTACTCAAAGGTTACTACTAGATTAAAGACCCGAACCCGAAATCTTTTAGTCCTAGTTCTTTACATGTACTTTAGAACCTAAGGTGATCAATCTTAAGTGATAATAAAACATGCAATTTAGACAAATGAAGATTATGAAACACAAAGCATTACTGAATAAGACTTATATTAAAAAGGTACTTACAAACAAAGTAATAATGCATCTTCGAACCAACCCAATGTTGCAAGGGAACTAGAAGCTCATTACAAGGGAAGCAAGAGAAAAGAGAGAATTAAAATGGGAAAATGATGGATGATTCTAGCAATCAGCCATGGGTCTATTTATACTACAAATGGCACTAAATGGGAGTAAATGGCCGGCCAAAACAGCCACCTTTAATGCCATAAAGGTGGTGCAAACACCCAGAGTAAAGTCTTTGTCGTCGAACCGTAGGGGCGGCCTTCAGGACCGCAGGGGCGGTTTAGGCAGAAACGCTTGAAGTTCTTTGTGGCCGTAGGGGCGGCCTGGCAAATCCGCAGGGGCGGATCTTTAATATTCTTCAAACGCCTGACTCTTCATCTTTCTGTCGCTTCTGATGTCGAGCAGCAGGGGTGGCCCTAGTGTCAATGCAGGGGTGGCCCTAGTGTCAACACAAGGGTGGTGACACTGACTCTTTGGCTTCACAGCTCCGCAGGGTGAGACGCAGGCAGAGGCGCTGGTCTTCACTTCTTCATGGCAAGACACCGTTGGGGCGCCAAGGAGGGGCGCAGGGGCGGTGCCAGTCTTGGTTCCGGGCGCTGGCGAAGGCGCAGGCTGCGTTCTGGAGTGCAGTGTCACCCGCTGGGGCGGTAACAATGCTCCGCGGGGGCGGTGAGGTACCATAAGCTTTGCTTCGTGAATGGTCTTCAATTCCCAAGTGCTTATAACTCCTCTTTTATCTTCTTTTAGTCTTCTTCTTCTGGTCCAAGGAGTTAGTAGCACAAAACGAAACTATTGTGATAAAAAGACTCTAAAAACTAACCTAAATGATAGTGATTCCATCACCTATCAACACTCAAACCTTAATAGAGGATGTTGAGTCTCTCTATTACCCAAATCTTACAAACTTTAGTTATCAAGTGAAAAATCAATGATGAAGTCTCTTCTCACACTTAAATAAGGGTTAAAAAGGTTAAGAAAGATAAGGATTTAGGCAAGGGTTAAATTTGGTTACAGGATAAATCAATTAAAGATCGCCAGGAAGAAAAATCGTTATGTTCTTGATAAAATCGGTTGATTTACTCAAGAACAGGTCGATTTATCTGTCGTAAAGTTAAATGTCAACTCTCAGGGTCCAAATGGTTAAATGAGTTCAATCTATCATCATCTAAGCCTCAATCATCAACTATTCTCCCCAAAATTACAAGGTTTTTAGCCAAACATTTTCATATTCAAATCAAAATCAAGATTGAATGAAGAAAACCAAATAAAACTCAAACTTTGTATAAAAACCAAATAATCTCCGAATCTGTAATCAAACCTTAAAATCTTTCAAAGAATCTCTCAAAACACTCAATAATGTGTTCACAAATCACAAGAATCAGAAGGGAAACAAAAGATCTCACAAACTTCTTGAATCTTGACTTCTTGTTTCTTTCCTTCAATCCTCTCTCCAAGAACCTTCAATCCCGTAAAGTCCTGTAAATTTTCCACCCTGCGAACTCCCGATTTTTGTTCCTAGGGTTCCAATGTATACTTTCTCACCAATGGGCCGCTTGACATATCACTTCTTAGGCCCACAAGTGATGGGCTTCGGATCGTAATATTTTTAGGCGAAAGCTGAAGAGAAATTGTTCGATTAAAAGCAATAAAAACCGTCCGATTTTTGTCAGGAAAATCGTCCGATTTCTAGTGTAAACGACTCGATTTTCTTCAACAGAAAGTGCTCGTCTCTTGACCTATTTTCCTTTCTTCCTATAGTGACCCTTTTACACACTTCCTTTGCTCTTTTTATGGCTCCTCAAAGGTTCCCAAAGCTTGCTCATTGACCTTAGATACTCTTTGCTCCATTTTTTTTGCTTCCAATTCCATTGAATTCACCTATAATTCAACCAAAACTTGTGTAGACCTCTATTTCCGGAATATAAATGAAATAAACCTTAAAGGTACACAAATTTCTCCAAATACAAGGTAAATTGAGGTAAAACCTCTACAATATGCATGATTATAAGGGCATATAATTCATGTCATCAAAATACCCCATACTTGCCTCTTGCTTGTCCCCAAGCAAGGTTCAATTCTAGAATACAAGATGTCATGGGTTATATGATGCGAAAAACTCAAAAATCTTTTGAAAAGTGCTTCTTCTTATTGGATCACCCTCAAAGTAATGCTTCAAGACATAGGAAGACAAAGTATGCATCGATAATAACCATATCATGAACAAACCATCCTTTCTTTCTCAAAGACACAAATAAAAGACATGATAAAGATGTAAAGATAATCAATGTCAAACAAATCTAGGCCATGAAGCTTTAAACATGTACACAAAGGTCTCAAGGTCTTCAAATCAAGAAAAAGGTCAAAGGAACGTGTTAAGGGTGGGAAATATATAAGGTAATGTGATGCTAATCCGGGAAAGAGGAACAACACAATAAGAGCTTTAAGAACACAACTTCACCACAAATGCTTTGCATGTAAAATATTTGCTTTTCTTTTACTTTACTTTTTGAGAGTATGGACAGCGGTGCACAAAAACCGAAGCCTAGGAGATCGGCATTTCTCAATTTCCGAGATGCCTCAAACCCTTGATGCACATACCATATCCTGTTAGGACTTGTCGTTCAATCGGACTTTGGCAAGACAAACACCCGACTATGTGAAAGGTGCCTAGTTACTCAACCTCATGTTCAACGTCCCCAAACCTAATATTTACTAAACTTTCACTTAACACTTTCACAATGGCCCTCCAACATCAAGCATGCCTTACATAACCACTTATCCTAATTCCCGGATGGTCAAAAGGAGGTCAAATATTTCATTAAAGAGCTAGCATGAACAAGATGTGAACAAGAACCGAAGCGAATTGCCTTGGTCATTCCTATATGATGCAAAAGAACTTATAATATAGCTTCGATCATTATTTCATTCTCCTATCAAGACATCAAGATCATATGAATCATTCATGTATTCAAGTAAGATAATCAAATTCATTCATGCTACCATTAAAATCTCAACATAGCTAAGTCATCTTTTTGCCTTTTCCACATCACAATTCTCATCATAGAGGTCATTTCAATCATAACAAGGACAAAGTTTTTTGAAAAACTCACAAATTTTCGAATGAAAGCATGCAAATGCGAATGTCATAGTGAAAAGCAAATCGTGCAAGAGTAATTACAAACCAAATCATCAAGTGCAACACAAAGTACATAAAGTGCGAAAAAGATGAAAGAGATTGTAAGTACCCCTACCCCATACTTAACCTTCACATTGTCCCCAATGTGAGAAGTCAAGCATAAGATGGAGAAAAATACTTACAATGTAAAATGAAGTGGAATCTCAATCCTCAACCGGCGATGGTGGTGGATATGGGTACCTCGGAGCTCCATGATCATAGAAGGTGCCAAATGTATGATAGTATATGTCCCTCATTTGGCCATCGTAGGAGGAGTACCTCGCCTCTGTCTCTTGACGGTACTTTGTGAAATGAGTGCCCAGGGTGGTGTAGTCGGTGTGAAGGGCCTGATAATCGGAACGAAGACCCTTATAGTCAGTGTGTAGACTCTGAGTGCCAGAAATCATGTTCCAATATGTCGATGGAGCCTAGATCCGCGCCCACGTCCTCTCCCACGGTTGGGTGCATGTGCAAAGGAATGACGGGGCGGCTTCATCTAATCCCCAGTCTCCTCTATACCTCTACTCGTCTTGCTAGGTCCAATACCATGTGTGTCAGTGTCCATAACATCCGTAGCATGCTGTACGTGTCACTCTTGAACTCTAGCATGGATCCCTAGTAAGATGTAGCTCTGTTCTTAAAGTCCTCCTCGTCATCATCATCCTCTCCATCCTCAACATCATCATAATAAGTAGGTGGAGGGGCCATCTCATCAAACATATGCTCGAAGGTCTCCTTCCAGTTTCTCCTATTTTGAAAGTGTATTCGGACTTCCACTCAATTTCAGTCGGCTTCCTAGATGGCTTCCTTGCCCATGACATAGGCACATACAAAGCTCCCATACCTCTAGGAATCAGAACCTGCCTCGCAACTAATCGCTGTGAGCCAAGAGGGTGGGCGGTCTCGTCTAAGCGACAATCTGAAAAGTCAAGCTCCAATGCCTTCGCCACTTGAGTGACAAGGCCGCTAGCACAAATATCTCCCTTCGACTTGTTGGCTATCTTCCCGAGATAGTCAGCAAGCATAGTAGTAGTGTACGGAATAGTGCCGGTGGTCATACAATGAAGGAGATAGAGCTCATCGGCCTTCAGCTTATGTGGTGTCTTTGTTCTTGCAAACAAAGACTCACTAAGGATCTTGTGGGCAATCTTGAAGGAGAGATTATAGATACTTGCTTCCTTCGAGTTTCCCGGAGATACTCTCCCAGAAAGTACTAGCGGTCACTCCCAGTGGAAATGTGCCTGCAAAGGAAGAGGAAAAACCAAACAGATCTCCAAAAGCAGGTATAGACATAGCATGGTCCTCATTCATGAGCCGGAAAGTAACACTCCTATCTTCAAGGTCGTACTCAAAGGTTTTAAGGAACTCATGGGTAATCTTGGTGTAAGCATCTTCCCAAATGAGCGCAAACTGACTCAACCCTATCCTATCCAACATCATATCAATGTCTTCCCTCACAAACAGCGCATCCAAGTCATCAAGCACATTGTAACGAGGAGGGGTAAAAGGCCGATCTAAGAGACGTTCATATCTCTTTTTGTGTTTGGAAAGGGGAGGAGGAAGGTTTGGTTTAGCTAGGGAAGGTGGCGGTGGTGGGGGGAGGTGCCCTAGAAGAAGAACCCTTCTTCTTGTCTGCATTTCTAGTGATTATCTTTAAAGTCTCCATTCTGCACACAAAAATCGGCCTGTTCTTGGTAAAGATCGCCCGATTTTTCTGGGTTGGGTCGATTTTTCTCACGATTTCAACACAAATCACAAATCTGTAAAGTTCTGAGCAATTAAACACAACACAAAGCTTCCTAGGGATGTTTCTAAGCAAAGCCCTCAATCAAACTCAACAATCTAACAATTTCTAGGCAGGATTCAAAATCGAACAAAATGCTTAGGTTTTGAATCGAAAAACCTAAATTCCGGATGAATGAGTAGTTTGCAAGCTTGTTGATGCTAGATCCTTCTTTCTTGTTGAAAATGCATCCGTTTTGGCTCAAGAATCGTTCAAAACGATTACAAATTGGGGAGATGGGAGGGTAGGCGATTTTCGGCGTTTTGGAGTGAAGGAAGACGAGTTTGGTTTAAGTGTGGAATGAGAAAATAGAGTGGAGAAGGCTTTATATAGGCTGGCCAAAATACAAAGAAAATCGACCGATTTATTTGGGAGATTTTTTCGTCGGTCCGATTTTTCTTCTTTCTCACAGCTCAATAAGGGAAATCGACCGAATTTTCTTGGGAGGGTCGATTTTTTGTCGATTTTTCTTTCTGTTACCAAAAATCGACTTGCTCTGTAGCCTGAATCGATCGATTAATTTATGGTAAGTCGATTTTTACCCTACTTTTCCTTGAAAAGTGTATTTGATCCAATTTATGTAAAATTTTTCAATCAATTCCTCAAGATTTCACCTAGTTCCTGCAATTTATGATACAAACAAACCGAGAACGCATCGAGGAACAAACAAAGCAAATACAAAAACAAACAAGCGACTAACCTAGGTTATTCTAAGATGAAAAGAAAAGAAAAGAACTACACTATCATGGGTTTCCTCCCAAGAAGCGCTTGATTTAACGTCTTAAGCCCGACGTTGCTTGTTTAGGTGCTCAATGGAGGAGGATAGGAGCTATCTCCTCAACCGGAACTTCCGGTGTGTACTTCTTCAACCGTTGGTCGTTCACTTTGAAATTTCCGCTTTGCTCACCCCATACTTCAACTGCACCATGGGGGAAAACACGTTTAATAATATAAGGTCCTGTCCAACGGGATTTAAGCTTACCTGGAAAGAGTCGAAGTCTTGAGTTAAATAGAAGAACTAGATCTCCTTCTTTCAAGTCCTTTGGGATGATATACTTATCATGCCACCGCTTCGTTCTTTCCTTGTAGATCCTTGCGTTCTCGTACGCGCTCAATCGGATCTCCTCTAGTTCATTGATGTCCAATAACCGCTTCTCTCCGGCTTCTTTCGTGCTGAAGCTGAGCCACTTGACGGCCCAATATGCTTTATGCTCTAGCTCTACAGGAAGGTGACAAGACTTCCCGTACACAAGGTTGTATGGTGTTGTACCTATGGGTGTCATAAAAGCGGTCTTGTACGCCCATAATACATCATCTAGTTTCATTGCCCAGTCCTGTCTTGTTCTAGAGACAATCTTCTCTAGAATTCCTTTGATCTCCCTGTTGGATTTCTCAACTTGTCCGCTTGTTTGCGGATGGTATGGTGTGACAATCTTATGGGTTACTGACCGAAGGTATTTCTATGGTCGTCTATACCCAATCAAAAACTTATGAAAACGAAAAATGGGACAAGTAAGACAATAATGAATGAATCTACACTAGGTTGATTCTAAGCATGCAATTGCTACTTTGGTGCATTCCTTTTACAAGTTTTTAAGTAATCTCCCGTCTCGATCATACATATGTGTTGAGCCAACCGGCATCAACACAACTTAACCTATTAAAGTTCCGTAAATCTACAAGAACAAATAACAAGTTAGCATTCAAACAAAGACAAAGGGATATAAAAAGAAGATTAAAACCGTTAAACTTATCTTTATATTTGTGTTCCTTTTCTTTAAGTAATTACAACCCGTTATTACTTGAAGTTACTACTAGATTAAAGACCCGAACCCGGAACCTATTAATCCTCATTGTTTGCATGCACTTTCGAACCTAAGGTGATCAATCTCAAGTAATAGTTAACATGCAATTAAACAATGGAGATCAAGGAAACACAAAGCATTACTGGATAAAAACTTATATTAAAAGAACTTACACCCAAAGTAACAAAGCAGCTTCAAACCAACCCAATGTAGCAAGGGAGTTAGCAACTCATTACAATGGAAAACTCAAGTCTAAAAATGGATTTTGTGAGGAAAAGCATGGATGATTCTAGCAATCAGCCATGGACTATTTATACTACAAAAGACACTTAATTAGGAGTAAATAGCCGGCCTAAAACAACCACCTTTAATGCCATAAAGGTGGTGTAAACAGCCGGAGTAAAGCTTCTGGCATTTCACCGCAGGGGCGGCCTTCAAGAACCGCAGGGACGGTTTAGGAAAAATCGGTTGATCTTCTTCAAAACCGCCGGGGCAGCTACACAACTCCGATGGGGCGGATCTTTAATGCACTTCAACGTCTGACCTTTCGCCTTCTTGACGTTTTTGATGTCAAGGCGCAGGGGCACCTTAAGGCCAACGCAGGGGCGGTGACATAGACTCTTCGCCTTCTAGTTCCCAAGGCGAGGCGTAGGCAGGGTGCAGTGGGAGGCGCAGGGGAGCTGGTCTTCGTCTCGTCAAGGCAAGTCACCGCAGGGGCGGTTGCAAGGGCCCGCGGGGGCGGTGGAGCAACATAAACTTTGCTTCTTGATCGATCTTTACTCCTAAGTGCTTATAACTCCTTCCTTAGCTGCTTTTGATCTTCTTCTTCTAGACCAAGGAGTTAGTAGCATAAACCGACACTAATGCAATAAAAAGACTCTAAAAACTACCCTAAATGATAGTGATTCCATCAACTATCAAACTCCCCCATACTTAGACCTTTTACTCGTCCCGAGTAAAACAAATGACAGCCATTAGACTAAAGGTCTCAGGAAGCAAGGGAAAGAAAGAAAAATAATTGAAAACAAGAGAAAAACCAAGAAAGAAAGAAGGCAAAAGAGAGGAAATGTGAGAAAAGAGATACTATCATCCTAATCGCTCCAAGAGTGGCCTACCCGGACAACCTCCTTATGACTGCCCTTCTTATTTCGCCAAAACGCCGGAAGGGAAACCTACACTCGGTGTCGCTCATCTTGCCAAGGCGCCCTTTCGGGTTTTCACATTGCCACTCTTCTTCTTTTCTCACTTAAGCTCACATCCCTCAAGTCCAATTTTGCACCAACCTAAGGTTTGTCGGAATACCTTCTTTTTACCTAAACCGCCCTTTCGGGTTTTCGATTTATCCAAGGATTTTCATGCCTTTTTCACTTCTTTGGCTTTATTTTTACTGATTTCAACAGAGCAAAACAAATACCAAAAAGAAACAACACTAAACTGTACAAGCAATGATATATATCCCTCCCCCATACTTGAAGTGCACTTTTTCCTCAAAGTGGAAATGAGTCAAAGATAAATGTGGGAGAAGGGAAAGAAATGTACCCCTCACTGGGGTGGTCCTGATGGACCACCAGGACCCTCCCCCGGCGGGTAAGGGAAGTGGCTGAAGAAATGCTCCTGCCGGCGGTGAAGGGTGTCAATCCGGTCCTTCTGAGTCTCCATCCTCTCTCGAAATGAAATCTCATAGCTAGTCTGCCAAGCTAGCTGCTGAGTCTCCAACTGCTGTCGATGAGCCGCCTGCCAAGCATCCTGACGGAGGTCAAAGTGGGTTGTCATGGAGCAGGCGAAGCTGGACTGCCACGCTTGTTGCTACTCAAGCATGGACCGCTGATACTTTGTCTGCCATGCCTGGTGCTGTGTAGTCAAAGCAGCCATCTGATCCTTGAGACTCTCCATGGTTTGACTGTCGTGTCCCGCCATCGGCATCTCCTCATCAGTGGTGTGGGCCCTGCTAGATCCGGCTGCGTACCTCTCAACAATATCAACCTGAGGTCATCTCTAAGGGACAGGGTCAGCCGGTACATATAGGTCGGAGAGCTCTTCTCCCAAGGGGAGTCGTCGGGGAAGATATGTGATGTGACACCCATCTGCAAGGGAGATCCAAAATCGATGCTCCCCGTCTCTCCTGAGGAGCCTGCACCTCCTCAATAACCCTTCATTGTATAAGGGTGCCTCCAAACCTTCTTCCAATGGAGGAAGATCCATAACCCGTGCAGCTAGTAATGAAATGATACCTCCTCCCACTATGTCATGAGGCTCATTCTTCCTAATCCGCTTAAGAACGGTAAGGAAGAGATATGCCCAATCCGGCACCCAATCATTCGTGGAGAGGCAAGCATATAACAATGGAAGGTCCTTGAGAGCGACCTTATTCTCCTCCTTGTGTCCACAGAAGACACTCATGAAGACCTTTGATATGAGCCTCAAGCAGGAGTGAGTGAATTTGTTAGAGTACTCGCCACCTGCATGGAACTCGGACCTAGTGCAGCTTGCCAAAACTCAAGCAAATCCGGTGTCGGAATGGGTTCCCACCAGTCATCGGAAGCTGCTATTGTCACCCCTAAAGCCTCCGATATTTGGGTGTAATCCAATGTGTACTTCCTCTTGTTGTACTTGAATGAAAGCCCAACACATATTTGGTCTACCGTCTCCATTTTGAATGTTGCTATAAATTGTCTGCTGAGGTCGGGGTGTGTTGGAGCGATCTTTATTAGAAAATCTCCCAACCCGGCATTGTTTAGAAATTCCTGCATACTCTCCAACATTCCTAGATTTTCCAAGGTGGAAACATCAAGGAACCGGGTTGCATGCACCTCCCGGCTTTGAGCAATCTTAAATCGATCCGTCTCACCTTCCGTCAACTTGTATTTACTTTGTGGTTCCATCTCTTGCAATTGATCAAGTAAGAGAGTTAGAAAGTTCAAAAATTTGGTCAAAAAACGAACCTTCTGTCATAAAATCCGCAGGGGCGGCTGCAACAGGCGCAGGGGCGGGTCGACGCAGGGGCGGGGGCTTGCAGGCGCAGGTGCGGTCGAAGAGCAAAAGGCGATTTGGTCGTTTCGACGAAGGTGGTGGCGATGGGGCTTTTCCGGCGCTTTCTTTGGTTCCTGCGGCTGTCGCCGGAGGTGGAGCAGTCGAGCGAGAGTGGAAGGGTTTTGTGTGGTGGAGGTTGTTCGTGTTGGTAAGGGGGTGGCGCCACTAGGTTGCCTGAGGTGGCGCAGGGGGCGCGACGAGGTGGTGGTGATGAGTTGCTGGAGGGCGCAAGGACGTAGGGGGGTGATGCGGCTAGGTTTTGCAGAGTGAATGGAGAGGGAGTGGAGAAGGTTGTAGATGTAGGTTATTTTTGGGAAGTGTATTTTTTTTCTTTCCTTAACTATACCGCTGGGGCGGTGTGTGTCGCCGCGGGGGCGGTGACAAGAGAGAGGGGGCACGCAACCTCAGCACCGGGGGCGGAGCTGAGGGTGCGTGTCAAGGGTGGCCGCCGCAGGGGCGTAGGGTTGGCACCGCGGGGGCCGTGACCTATGTGAGTAGACGCAGGCCCAGGGGTGTCGCCGCAGGGGCGTGTTTTTAGAGCCGTAGGGGCGGTTTTCTTGACAAAAGCTCTTCGTCTTATCCCTTCGGGTTGCCTCCCGAATTAGCGCCTTTGTTTTACGTCGTTGGCTTGATGTAAGGACTCTTCCTCTATGTTTGAACCTCCTCCTACATGCCTTTTGGGTTTATAACCGTTTGCGGTGGTAATCCTCCGGAAGCCCTAGTTTCAATTCTTGTAATGGCTTCCGCCATTTGACCAACCTGCTTCTCAAGGTTTTTGATGCTTGATTCTGTTGTTTGGACATGAGTAGCAAAGTGTTTAGTCAAAACCTACAACATATCTTCAGTTGAGTGATACTTTCCTTGGCGGGGCTGCTGCTGTTGGTTTTGTTGATCCCTCCAACGAAAATTCTGTTGGTCACGCCAATTTGGCATGAAATTCTGTGCATAGGGATCGTTCCTAGGTCTTTGCTGCTGTGGTTGTCCATAACCCATTGCGTTTACTTCAGCATCGTCATCTTGAACTTGTGGACACATGTCCGTTGGATGATACGGGTCAGCACAAACTCCACAAGCTTTGAGTTTTTGCGGTGTTCCCATAAGTGTTAGCCTCTTCACCATTCCTTCAATTCCGCTAGCTCGGTGGAAATCTCGTTCTTCCCGGAACTCATGGCATGAACTCCTTTCTTAGCCGGGGTCCTTCCAAAGTTCCGAGTTCCTTCCGCTAGTTCCTGTATCTTTTTCAAAGCAAGGTCAGGAGTAGAGTTAAGAATATTACCTCCGCAAGCCACATCGACGATCCTCCTTTTATTATCTAGCAAGCCATTGTACAAGTACAAGACTAGATCTTGAGTTGAATATCCGTGGAAAGGACAGCTGGATCGGAGGCGTGCAAACCTTTCGAAATACTCATAGAGAGTTTTGGTTGCCTCTTGCTCGATGTTGCTTATAGCTTTCTTCAAACTATTTGCCTTTTTAGTTGGAAAGTATTTCTCCAAAAATGCTTTGTGAAGGTTCTCCCAAGTGACAATGCTCCCGGATGGAAGGTGGTAATACCAATCATCCGCCGAATCTTTGAGTGTGAAGCCGAATGCCCTCATCTTGATCTGTTCTTCGGTAATGTTGGCCGGCTTCATGCTCATAAAACGGTGTGGAACTTCCTAAGGTGCTTGATGGGGTCTTCACCACTTAGCCCATGGAAGGATGGAAGCAAGTGAATAAGGCCCGGTTTGAGCTCAAAGTTGACTCCTTCCCCTAGTACCGGTATAGCGACCGCAAGAGGGTTTTGAGCCAAAGTGGGCTGCGTAAGTTGACGAAGAGTACGGTCAACCATCTCTTGTTGTAGTTGTTGTTGTCTTCGTTGCCGGATGTGCATCCTCTCAATTTCTGGATCAAAAGAAGCAAAGCCGGAATTAGTAGCACGGGTTTGAACCATAAAAATGGTTCAAACCAATAATCAATAATAATAGTAAAACACATAAACTCCCCGGCAACGGTGCCAAAATTTGACCGAAGGTATTTCTATGGTCGCCTATACCCAATCAAAAGTAAATCCCAACTTAGCACTAAGAACAAGTATAGTGATTAAGTAAGGGCGAACCCAAGAGAGTTAAGGTGCTTTAGATGCAATTATCGATTATAATGACAAGTGACACAAAGGGGGGGTTTTGGTTGAATTGATGTACAAAAACTTATGAAAACGATAAATGCGACAAGTAAGACAATAATGGATGAATCTACACTAGGTTGATTCTAAGCATGCAATTGCTACTTTGGTGCATTCCTTTTACAAGTTTTTAATTAATCTCCCGTCTCGATCATACATATGTGTTGAGCCAACCGGCATCAGCACAACTTAACCTATTAAATTTCCGTAAACCTACAAGAACAAATAACAAGTTAGCATTCAAACAAAGACTAAGGGATATAAAGAGAAGATTGAAACCGTTAAACTTATCTTTATATTTGTGTTCCTTTTCTTTAAGTAATTACAACCCGTTATTACTTAAAGTTACTGTTCGCTCCAAACGGTGTGTGCAAGCTTTAAATTTATAACCCTAGACTTAAGCTTAAAACAAGGATGCGAACCCGCAGTGTACGGGTCAATCGTAGTAAAAGCAAGAAAATTCCAGGGGTCGATCACAGGGACTCGGTGAAACAGAGTCAATACGGTGTGCTTATGTCAATACTAACCACAAGAGCGATTAACACAATCAAAGATGAATAAGAAGTCAATAAAGCAAACATGCAATTCTAGGGATTAAAGCATCTAGTTGTGGTTCCAACTCAAGATCTATAGATAAGCGGACAAAGCTGAGATTTTTGCGTGGGGAAGGTGTTTCTAAAGTGGAGTAGATCACCGGGTAAGTCTCACTACACACTAATCCTAAACCATAACTCCTATTACCGGGTAAGTCTCAAGAAATCAAGATAAAGAACTATAACCTCAAACTAACACACCATCTAAGGGAATAGAATCAACCTTTACCGGGTAAGTCTCAGGCTAACTCACAAAGATGGGATGGAAGCACACTCAAACCCCAATAAAGGATAAACCTTTATTACCTACACTTATGATCGTTGGTACACAAACTAAGGAATTACCGGGTAAGTCTCATCCTAAGCTTGCTTTGGACCAGGAAAGGTGTAATAAGAATAGGATTTGGCAAACTCTAACACTTAACTCTCAGTTATGGATCAGATAAGTCACCTCGGTCAGCCAGTTTCCACCCCGGCCGAGATGTTCATCGACTGAACGAGATGCTTAGGGTTAAGGTTAAAGACTCGAACTTTCAGGATCCTACTGGAATCTAAGATTATTCTATCATTGTTTTTCCCACAACCTTCAGCTAATCACCCTAGAATCACACAAGGAAATTAGCCACTCATCATCATTATGAAAGTATTAAAATATATGGGAAGAAGGTGAATATTTGAACAAGAAGAATTTAGTGCCCGTTTGGTTGGAGCGGTGGAATGGAAACGGAATGGAATTGGATAAGGGTTAGGAATGGAAATGGAAATCATGAAATTACTTTCATGTGATAAAAGACCTTTAACCAAACGTATTTTTTGATTGATTCGGAATCATTCCGTTACCGGGAATGATTCCTAGTGCTTCCAAACGGGCCCTAAATGAAAATACTTCAATAACTGAATCAAATATCACAACAAAGCGTTCCTTGGATAGCAATCCAACAAGACAAGACAACAAGTGAGGGAATTGAAGACAATCTTACAAAACCCTTCAAAAAGCTATAAAAGCTATAATCTTCAATCTTCCTTCAACCTTCAAAAAGGTTCTTCAAATCTCTCCCAACTGGAGTATGCTGCTGCTGCGTGATCTTCTGAATGATAGCGGATCGTATGCCGTCTTGATTTTTCGGTCTAAGCCGCCTCCGGAATTGTGGAAATCCAACCCTTTTTATAGGAAAATAACCCTCCTAAGATAATAAATCTTGGAAAGATATTTTCCCATAAATATAGGTAAAATATATGATTCTGCATATCTCCTTCCTTCCAGGAGCCAAGCCCAAAAATATAAGATCTCTTTCCAATTTTAAAAGATCTCATCCAAGAATAAAATATTCCCGCCGCGTCCTAGGTGTTCGCCTCGGTCGAGTCGGCGTCTCTGGATCACCTCGGTCGAGATGAATCTCTGGTCAACCGAGGTGAGTCATAACTGAATGTGAAATCTCTCAAAACTGGTCCAAAGTAAATCTTTAATCCATGGCTATGCTCCCTGGATGTAGCTCCAAATGACTCATGACTCCTTTCGCTCCTTTTTGATGCAAAAACGTACCAAATTACATGCAATTACAACAAAACTAGGTGTAGACCTCGATTCCCGCAAAGGTAGATGAAATGGTAGTGAAATCACATAATGCACATACAAACATGCAGATTATGAAAGATAAAACGTCAAAACAAACCCCAAAATATAGACTATAATTCATGCTATCAAAATACCCCATACTTAGCCCTTGCTTGTCCCCAAGCAAGTTCTGCATATAGAAGACAAGATAAAATGGATTATAAGTCATGAAAATCAATGAAAAAGTCTTCCAAAAACATTTTATGGTGTGCAACTATCATAGATCACTCTAAGAGAGTACTTCCTGGAATTTAAAAACTCAATATGATCAAAACATTTTATAAATATAGGAAAGTTGTTCATCTTTGCATAAAATCATAGAATGCATAATAAATCATAATTATCAAAATTAATCATGTATAATCCGATTTAAACCGCTAAGTCAATCAACAAGCTCAAGGTCTCAAGGGCTTCCCAAAAGAAAGGTCAAGAAACGTGTAGGGTAGGGATGTGTGTAAGGTAATGTGGTGCTAGAATCCGGGAAAAGGATGAACTTCACTTTCACTTTGACTTGCAACATCTTCCACCAATAAGCTTTGCTTATTTCACACTTTTTTTTCTTTTTACTTTACTTTTTGGGATGCATGGACAGAGGTGCACAATAACCGAAGCCTAGGAAATCTGCAATCATCAATTTCTCGAGATGCATCAAACCCTTGATGCACATACCATGACCCGTTAGGAATATCGCTCAATCCGACTTTGGCAAGACACAAACACCCGGCTATGTGAATGGTGCCGAGTTACTCATCTTCATGATTGACTTCCCCAAACCTAAATTGCTTTCTAACACTTTCACTTCCAGTCACTTCTCAACTTTAACTCCACTTGCTTTCACCACTTCGCTTGCTTCCAAATTCCCGGATAGGTAAAGGGAGGCAAAATGTATATGAGGGGCTAAGCATGATCAAGAAGAAGAAGAAGAAGAGAATGAATTGCCTTGGTCTTTCCAAGAAGAAAGTGAGAGAACTTAACCTGCGGTGTCAACCTTCAAATTCAACATAATTTGGATAAAAACAAAGTATTAAACATGCTAATAATTTCAAACAAAGCATTTAGCAACTTAAACATATTATAAAACCTTTCAAACACATAAAGAACTTAAAACCAGTTAGTAAACAAGATCTTCACTGAGATCATATCCAGATAAGCAACACGAAAAATCGTTTTCGAAAACTCTCAGTTAACCCACCTCGGTCGAGGTGTTCTTGGTTCAACCGAGGTGAAGCACCTCGTTTGGCCAGAACTGACTCGGTCGAGGTCAAAAATTTTTTTTAAAAACCATTTTTTTCAGTTTCGACGTTTTTCTCAATCAAATAACCTGTATGCATGTATGTAATCTCAGATAAACATATAGAAGCGAAAGTGAAGCATAATAAGATCATAAATATCCATCAAAGTAGCATACAATCATCCATAGTCAAATAACATATCCGCATACCCCATACTTGGGACACACTGTCCCAGTGGGTCAAAATAAGTCTAAGGACAGGATACTCACCGAACATAGCTAAACTGCATGAAGGAGTAAGAAACAGCTCCCAGAAATGACCATCTCGGTTGGCGAAGCACATCTCGGTCGAGGTGTTCTGACAGTACCCGAGATGTATCTCTGTAAAGCTCGTTTCCTCAAGTTCTCGAAATTTTGTTCTTCTAGTGTAGCTCCTGAACTGTGATCCTTCCTTTTGGAATACCTGGTTGTTGTCTAGAGGAAAACAAAAACAAAGCAACTATCTAAACTAAACTAGAAAAGGGAGAAGAAAGCAATACCTTGGGTTGCCTCCCAAGAAGCGCTTGGTTTAAGGTCGCTAGCTGGACCATACGGCATGGGATTACTCAATGCACTTCGAATGTCGTGGAGTGCTCATCACATCCGTAAAAATCTTCCAAGAAGGTTCCGGTTCCTAACTTCACCGGCAAATGGTAAGATCTCCCACGTACAAGCTTGTACGGTTTGATTCTCACCGGAATTCGTCTAGACTTCCTACACTTCAATGGGACATTCCTCGTGTCCCATCCTTTCCTGGATCGAGAAAATAGTTTCTCGAGAATCATAGCAGCTTCCCCATCTATAGCTTGGGGATGGTACAGGGTCCTGAGCATGCGAGGGACCCCATACTTGAACAAGAGACTCTTCATCGCCTTAGCGGTGTAGTGCTTGCCAACTCCACTCCTCATGATCCGAGGAGCTTCTTCTTCCAACAATTTCAAGGAAGACTTCATCTTGATCTTTGGAGGTTCTTTCGGAAGAGACCTCCAACTCTCCGGTGCTTTCCTGAAAAATTCAGAAATTTTAATAGGGATTTCGAATGGAGCAAGAGAACTTACCTTGTAAAGTTCTCCAAAGCTCGGATCAGGTTTCATGTTAGGTTGATAACCAACACATGAAATCTCTCTCAACTCAGTTGATCTTTCTTCCACCTTGACCAAAGTCTTAGTAATTTGGCCAAGGTTCTCCGTATCTTGCAGTTCTACGGATTTTTCCTCCACCTCGGCCGATCTCTCTTTCACCTCGGCCGAGGTCTCAACAGTTAGATCGAAATCTTCCAAATCTTCTTCTCCCTCAAAAGATTCAGGAGAAACTTCTGGTTTGATTGGAGGGGTGCTTGGAACTTGCAGCACTTCCTTATGCTCCTCTTCCGGCTTAGCATAGGATAGGGTGCTTTCCTTGAGCTCCTCCACCTTCTTCATCAACCTCTCCCATCTTGATTCAAGAGAATCTTCAAGGGGTTGCTCACAAATCTTTTTAGGGACATTCAGTTCATCCCACATTGCAAGTTCATGCTGAATGGCCTCTTCTCTTTCCCATTCATTGTTAAACCAATAGAAGGAGTACTTCTCCTCCAAGTATTCATAATGGTCCGCCCTAGCACTTTGTCTTGCTATCCAGGCTGGATCAAATGTAGTCATCGGAAATCCTGAAAACTACAAAACTCATAGAAAGAGTAGTTAGTAGCAACAGGGGCAAATGCCCCGAAAGCAAACCGTAACCGGCTCGGTCTAGACCAAGTCCCCGGCAACGGCGCCAAAAACTTGTTCGCTCCAAACGGTGTGTGCAAGCTTTAAATTTATAACCCTAGACTTAAGCTTAAAACAAGGATGCGAACCCGCAGTGTACGGGTCAATCGTAGTAAAAGCAAGAAAATTCCAGGGGTCGATCACAGGGACTCGGTGAAACAGAGTCAATACGGTGTGCTTATGTCAATACTAACCACAAGAGCGATTAACACAATCAAAGATGAATAAGAAGTCAATAAAGCAAACATGCAATTCTAGGGATTAAAGCATCTAGTTGTGGTTCCAACTCAAGATCTATAGATAAGCGGACAAAGCTGAGATTTTTGCGTGGGGAAGGTGTTTCTAAAGTGGAGTAGATCACCGGGTAAGTCTCACTACACACTAATCCTAAACCGTAACTCCTATTACCGGGTAAGTCTCAAGGAATCAAGATAAAGAACTATAACCTCAAACTAACACACCATCTAAGGGAATAGAATCAACCTTTACCGGGTAAGTCTCAGGCTAACTCACAAAGATGGGATGGAAGCACACTCAAACCCCAATAAAGGATAAACCTTTATTACCTACACTTATGATCGTTGGTACACAAACTAAGGAATTACCGGGTAAATCTCATCCTAAGCTTGCTTTGGACCAGGAAAGGTGTAATAAGAATAGGATTTGGCAAAATCTAACACTGAATTCTCAGTTATGGATCAGATAAGTCACCTCGGTCAGCCAGTTTCCACCCCGGCCGAGATGTTCATCGACTGAACGAGATGCTTAGGGTTAAGGTTAAAGACTCGAACTTTCAGGATCCTACTGGAATCTAAGATTATTCTATCATTGTTTTTCCCACAACCTTCAGCTAATCACCCTAGAATCACACAAGGAAATTAGCCACTCATCATCATTATGAAAGTATTAAAATATATGGGAAGAAGGTGAATATTTGAACAAGAAGATCTTAATGAAAAGACTTCAATAACTGAATCAAATATCACAACAAAGCGTTCCTTGGATAGCAATCCAACAAGACAAGACAACAAGTGAGGGAATTGAAGACAATCTTACAAAACCCTTCAAAAAGCTATAAAAGCTATAATCTTCAATCTTCCTTCAACCTTCAAAAAGGTTCTTCAAATCTCTCCCAACTGGAGTATGCTGCTGCTGCGTGATCTTCTGAATGATAGCGGATCGTATGCCGTCTTGATTTTTCGGTCTAAGCCGCCTCCGGAATTGTGGAAATCCAACCCTTTTTATAGGAAAATAACCCTCCAAAGATAATAAATCTTAGAAAGATATTTTCCCATAAATATAGGTAAAATATATGATTCTGCATATCTCCTTCCTTCCAGGAGCCAAGCCTAAAAATATAAGATCTCTTTCCAATTTTAAAAGATCTCATCCAAGAATAAAATATTCCCGCTGCGTCCTAGGTGTTCGCCTCGGTTGAGTCGGCGTCTCTGGATCACCTCGGTCGAGATGAATCTCTGGTCAACCGAGGTGAGTCATAACTGAATGTGAAATCTCTCAAAACTGGTCCAAAGTAAATCTTTAATCCATGGCTATGCTCCCTGGATGTAGCTCCAAATGACTCATGACTCCTTTCGCTCCTTTTTGATGCAAAAACGTACCAAATTACCTGCAATTACAATAAAACTAGGTGTAGACCTCGATTCCCGCAAAGGTAAATGAAATGGTAGTGAAATCACATAATGCACATAGAAACATGCAGATTATGAAAGATAAAACGTCAAAACAAACCCCAAAATATAGACTATAATTCATGCTATCAGTTACTACTAGATTAAAGACCCGAACCCGAAACCTATTAATCCTAGTTGTTTGCATGCACTTTAGAACCTAAGGTGATCAATCTCAAGTAATAGTTAACATGCAATTAAACAATGGAGATCAAGGAAACACAAAGCATTACTGGATAAAAACTTATATTAAAAGAACTTACAACCAAAGTAACAAAGCAGCTTCAAACCAACCCAATGTAGCAAGGGAGTTAGTAACTCATTACAATGGAAAACTCAAGTCTAAAAATGGATTTTGTGAGGAAAAGCATGGATGATTCTAGCAATCAGCCATGGACTATTTATACTACAAAAGACACTTAATTAGGAGTAAATAGCCGGCCTAAAACAACCACCTTTAATGCCATAAAGGTGGTGTAAACAGCCGGAGTAAAGCTTCCGGCGTTTCACCGCTGGGGCGGCCTTCAGGAACCGCAGGGGCGGTTTAGGCAAAATCGGTTGATCTTCTTCAGAACCGCGGGGTGGCTACACAACTCCGCTGGGGCGGATCTTTAATGCACTTCAACGTCTGACCTTTCGCCTTCCTGACTTTTCTGATGTCAAGGCGCAAGGGCGCCTTAAGGCCAACGTAGGGGCGGTGACATAGACTCTTCGCCTTCCAGCTCCCAAGGCGAGGCGTAGGCAGGGCGCAGTGGGAGGCGCAGGGGAGCTGGTCTTCGTCTCGTCAAGGCAAGTCACCGCAGGGGCGGCTGCAAGGGCCCGAAGGGGCGGTGGAGCAACATAAACTTTGCTTCTTGATCGATCTTTACTCCTAAGTGCTTATAACTCCTTCCTTAGCTTCTTTTGATCTTCTTCTTCTGGACCAAGGAGTTAGTAGCATAAACCGACACTAATGCAATAAAAAGACTCTAAAAACTACCCTAAATGATAGTGATTCCATCACCTATCACTTACCCCATACTTAGCTAATAGACCTCAAATCGACGGGTTGTGAACTGCGTTGCTCCATCACTAATGATGGTTCGGGGAGTCCCGAACCTTGGGAAGATCGTTCTATTAAAGAACTTCACCACTACCATTGCATCATTAGTAGGAGAAGCGATTGCTTCTACCCATCTTGAGACATAGTCTACTGCTAGAAGTATGTATTGGTTTCCACAAGACGATGGGAATGGTCCCATGAAGTCCACTCCCCATAAGTAGAATATCTCTACTTCTTGTATGTTACCTGTCCTTTGACAAGCATCACAAGCAACAACATAGTTCTGCACATCTTTAAACAAGGAAGCCAAAAGAAGCCAGATTGGAGTACCTTAGCACATGTCTTGTGGGAACTAGCATGTCCTCCACAAGGCAAAGAATGGCAATGGCGGATAATACTTTCCACTTCATCTTCTGGAACACATCTTTTGTACATGCCATCGGGACCTCTCTTGAAGAGTAGAGGTTCATTCCAATAAAAGTGTCGGACGTCTCTAAAGAATTTCTTCTTTGAGCATATGAAAGTCTGGGTGAGAGTTCATGACAAACAAGGTAATTGACAATATCAACAAACCATGGGTCATTACCTTTCGAGATTTGTTGAAGACATTCTTCAATCTCATGTAGTTGTTCGTCGGGGAATGAGTCGTCAATAGGGAGCTCATACGTCTCGTCGGTGAGGTGTGGGAGACGGCTAAGGTGATCGGCGACTGAATTCTCTGAGCCCTTCTTGTCACGGATCTCTAAATCGAATTCTTGTAAGAGCAAGATCCATCTTAGAAGCCTAAGCTTTGCATCCTTCTTTGTGAATAGGTAACGGATTGCTGAATGATCCGTGTAGACTATCACTTTCACACCTACAAGATAAGAACGAAATTTCTCAAATGCATAGACAACAACAAGGAGCTCCTTCTCCGTGGTAGCGTAATTCAGTTGATCTTCCTCTAGCGTCTTGCTAGCATAGTAGATGGCGTGAGTACGACCATCTTTCTTCTGTCCAAGTACAGATCCTATAGCTACATCACTTGCGTCGCACATGATCTCGAAAGGAAGTGTCCAATCGGGTGGTTGGATGTAGGGGCTGAAATCAAAGCTTCCTTGATCCTGCAAAAGGCATCTAAACATTCTTTCGAAAACTCGAAAGTTATGTCCTTCATCAAAAGATTAGTCAAAGGTTTTGAGATCTTAGAAAAATCCTTTATGAACCTCCTATAGAAACATGCATGTCCTAAAAAGCTTCTAACTCCTTTCACCGAAGATGGATGAGGTAGCTTCTCTATAGTTTCATTCATAGCTCTATCAACTTCTATTCCTCTATTCAAAATCAAATGGCCTAACACAATTCATTCGGTGACCATAAAATGACACTTCTCCTAGTTTAAGACTAGGTTAGTGTCTTTGCATCTCTTAAGAACAAGAGAAAGGTTAGAGACACATTTATCAAAGGAAGAACCATATACCGAAAAGTCGTACATGAATACTTCCATGATATTCTCTACATATTCTGAAAAGATTGCCATCATACACCTTTGGAAGGTGGCTGGAGCGTTGCAAAAACCGAATGGCATCCTTATATAGGCAAACGTACCCCAAGGGCACGTGAAAGTTGTCTTCTCTTGATCGTCCGGGTGAATGAGAATTTAAAAGAAACCGCTATATCCATCTAGATAACAAAAGTAAGAGTGTTGGGCTAAACTTTCCAACATTTGATCAATGAAAGGGAGGGGAAAGTGGTCCTTTCTCGTGGCAACATTCAGTTTATGGTAGTCGATGCACATTCTCCATCCCGTAACTATCCTTGTAGGAATAAGTTCGTTGTTCTTGTTTGCAACAACGGTTATGCCTCCTTTCTTTGGAACCACTTGTACGGGGATCACCCATTTGCTATCAGAAATAGGAAAGATGATAGCTGCATCAAGTAGCTTAAGGATTTCTTTCTTCACGACCTCTTTCATGATCGGATTTAACCATCTGTGAGGTTGACGTGAAGGTTTGCAATCCTCTTCCATCAAGATCTTATGCATACATAGAGAAGGTTTAATGCCTACTAAATCATCAATAGTATAGCCTAAGGCTTTCCTATGTTGTTTCAAAACATTCATAAGCTTCTCAAGTTCATCATCACTCAAATTTGCACTAACTATCACAAGATATGCTCAGTTAGGCCCAAGGAATTCATACCTTAAATGTGTAGGAAGTGGTTTCAACTCCAATGAGGTTGGTGCTTTGGTTGATGATTCTTGATCATCGGTTGTCATTGGAGAAGCCTCTGAAGGTGGAGGAAGTGTGCTATTACAGTTAAGAACAACTGCATTCGAGTTTGTAGAAGTCGGAGAAATTGCCAAAAAATCGACATCCTCTGACGTAAATCGGTCGATCTCAAGTCCGATTTTTCTTTCTGTTGTCAAAAATCGACTTGCATTATCAATAATCGGGTGATTTTCTTTGTGTAGGTCGATTTTTTCAACAGTTTCTGGAGCTCTTTTCAGCTCTTCAAATCTTGCTTCCGGCTCTTCCTCTACATCTTCTAATCCTCGAATCTCATCATCACAGTCATGTTCCGCCCCTTCTTCAATGATACTCATACTAAGAACCTTTTGAAGTTGATCTTGGATCAAGATTGAACTCACCACTTCTCTAGACTCTTCTTCATCAAAGATGTTAAAGACATCTTCTCTTAAAGCTGGTTCTTTGATCAAGGAAGAGAGTACAAATTCCACTTTCTCTTCTCCTATATTGAATGATAGTTGTCCATTCTTCCAATTAACCATACAACCGGAGGTTGCAAGGAATGGTCTCCCAAGTATGATGGGAACTGGATAATCTGCAAGAATGTCAAGAACGAAAAAATCTATAGGAATGTAAAACTTAACAAGTTTCACGGGAATGTCCTCTATGATTCCAACAGGTCTAGTTATGGAACGATCAGCCATGTAAATGTCATCTTAACTGGTCTAGGCTCTCCTAGACCAATTGTCTTGCACAAAGCAAGTGGTATGATGCTTACGCTTGCTCCAAGGTCACAGAGTGCATCATATGTGACTTCCCCTAAGGTGATGGGTATGCAAAATGATCCTGGATCACGTAGCTTGGGTGGCATGTTCTCTGTCATAATCTTTATAAGTTGGGATGACTCCGTACTCATCTTGACTTCACCGATGTCTTCTAGTTTCCTCTTGTTAGAGAGGATCTCCTTTAGGAACTTTCCATAAGCTGGCATACCTAAAATTGCATCCATAAAAGGTAGATTAATGTGCAGCTTGCTCATTAGATCAATGAACTTACCGAAGTGTTTATCTAGACGCGCTCTTGCTCTAGATTGGGGAAAAGGTAGAGGTGGTCTTCCGTCTTTCCGGGAAGTTTCCCTTTATCCCTAGGAACTTCTCCGGCCTTGTTAAAATACTTGATTCTCTAAAGCTTTTTGTGCCTTATCAATCGAAGTAATGTGACTCTCCATTCCTTAGAGCTTCCCCGAGATGTTCTCCATCATTACATCGAACCTGTCCTTCTCCGGCTTGCTCGAGCCATTCGATGTTTGACCTTGGCTTTTTAAAGGAGTAGAAAAGGATGGAGATGTTAGTGCATTTTCAGCATGTGAATAGGGATTACCAGAGTTTTGTTGGTTGGATCTCCAATTGTTGTTGTTGGAGTTCCTGTTGTTGATGTTCCAATTATTATTCCGGTAGTTGTTCCTATTGCCTTGGTTGTTGTCCCTTCCTAGGTAGCCAGCATCTTGCTCCTTCGTCCTTTGAAGGCTAGATTTTATGACTTTCTTCAACTCCTTGATCTCATTGTTGAGGGAAAATATTTGAGTTTGTGCAGTTTGAGTTAATTTTCCTCCTGGATCTCCCGAATTCCGATTCCCACCATCAATCTTCCTATGGAAATACTTCTCAATTACTTGGGCTTGCTTCTCAATAAAGTCCCAAGCGTCATCTTCTCTCATATCCATGAATGTACCACAAGAAAGAGATTGAAGTTTGAATTGTGTCTCCACATCCAATCCCTTGTAGTAGATCTCCGACAATTCCAACTTTGAAATGCCATGGTGTGGGAAATCCAATAGAAGATCTTGAAACCTTTCCCAAGATTGAAATAAACTTTCGTTAGGTTTCATAGAAAAAACATTTATCTTACCTCTCAATTCCGCCGTTTTGGATGGCGGAAAGAACTTAGTGAGGAACTCCGAAGTCAAGTCCTCCCGTGTGTTGA
Organism: Fagopyrum homotropicum; assembly: GCA_033239125.1. Lineage (NCBI taxonomy): Eukaryota > Viridiplantae > Streptophyta > Magnoliopsida > Caryophyllales > Polygonaceae > Fagopyrum > Fagopyrum homotropicum. The sequence continues at coordinate 105,228,745 of BSWB01000002.1, forward strand.
GCTTTGCAGCTGGAAGGGCTTGATACCAAGCTAAGGCTTTGTCCTTCAAAGAGAAGAAGAACAGTCTAAACTTGTAGTTGTTGTTGTTAACCCTTTGAGGTTTCAAAGTTTCCATGAGAATCTCAAAATTTTTCAAGTGTTGATGCGGAGATTCAGCTTCCGTTCCACCAAACTGATTTTGGCGGATCATAGTGATGAATTATGGACGCATCCCAAAGTCATGATCATCTTGCTCTCAAAGATTCACACCTAGACGACGTGGTTGTTGAATTGGGTCCATTCGTTGCCCAAGGGTTCGTGGTTCAGCCACGACATCAGCAACTCTTGCCTCTCTAGCACGAGGGCGAGGATCAACTTGAGTCCGATGATTAAATGGTGGTATGTCCTCCAGCTCCGGCATATCATCATCATCGGATAATTCAGCTATAGATGCTTTAGCCTTCTTCTTCTTCTTAGCGTCATTCCTCTCCAATTTCATGTCTAGAATCATAGCCTTAAGCTCATCTATCTGAAATTGATTATGTTCTTGTTCTTCCAAGCGAGCCTTCTCACTCAATTTGAGTTGAGATCGAGTTTCATCCAACTCCTCTTGGATGTTCCTCTCATTATTTTCAGCCATCTTTTTCTCTTTTAGCTTTCTCCTTAAAGTTTTCTCTAATACGGGATAAAAAGGAACGAGGTCTTGGGTAGATCTAGACCTTCGCATATACCTAAAGAATCTGCAACAATCACTCAAGTAGACAGATCAAATCACAAGAGAAAAAGCTCCCAAGCTAGAAAACCGAAAATCGAATTTGGTCTAGACCAAATCCCCGGCAACGGCGCCAAAAACTTGTTCGCTCAAAAGTGTGTGCGTCAAAGTCTTAAAATTTATATCCAGAACTTATGAAAAAGCGAACCCGCAGTGTACGGATCAACTGTAGTATGACAAGAAATTGTTCGCCTCGAAGTGTGCGTGCAAATAAGCTGTAATTATAAAACTGAAATAAAAGCAAGCGAACCCGTAGTGTACGGATCGGCGTAGATAAGGAAGTATTCCAGAGTATCGAACTCAGGGATTTGGTGAAACAAAATCAATTTCAAGTAATCGAGCTATCAAAAATGTAGAAGCTTTGCAAATATTGGGAAAACAGCAATCCTAAAGATCCAAGTATCCAATTGTGGCAATCGATTCAAGATATACAATAGATATAAGGACAGAGTTGAGATTCGCAAAGGTATAACTAAAGTAAGGTAATGTACGGTGAAGTTCCAAAACCCCATATGTCTAACCCAAAGACTCTCTCTATAAAGGTTGTTGAGGCTGCAGTATAGAAAGGATTTAAAGGTAAGAATTAATCTCAAATACCCATGCCCAAACCCAAGGAATCAAAGATAAACTAAAACGGTTAAGGTTGTGACACTCGAAACCGAAATAGAGGATGTTGAGTCTCACTACTACCTAGAAAAGGCAATCCAAGGCTAGGTTAAAGCAAATCTTTACTTTGCATTAAAGCAAAAACAAAAATCGTAAAACAGAGAAAATCGCGGCTAGATCTTGAAGAACCACGGCCGTGGAACTCAAGAACAGGTCGTGGTTTAGGGTGTCGACGATGTTTCTCAAACTCTCAGAGTCCAATCAAGTTACGATCGATCTATCATTATCTAAGCCACAACTATCAACCCTTCACCTTAGAATTGCTAAAGGGTTTTAGCCAATAACCATCATCATGATACCAAAAATCAAATTAAGAAGAATGAAAGATGAAAACCCTCGAAAACTCAATAACAATTCAAAGTCAATCTTGAAATCCAAACAATAAAGTACGTTTATGAATTCAGAAAAAGTAGGAATAGAAATCCTCACAATGATCTAGAGAAACCACAAAGAACGGGATGTCAATCCGTCCTTCAATGAAAACCTTAGAATATCCCGAAGTACACAATCTCTCAAAAATCACGTCTTTCATGAATCACCAATCCCCAAGGTCGAAATTAAACCCAAAGGCCGTCATCAATGAAGCTCTCAGCGAATGCGTAAGCGAAGGTCCTCAAAACTCTCTTCTCAATCCATCTTATAGGCGAAAATAGGGTTACGGGAAAAGCCCAATAACGTTGTTGACGTGGCTATAATGATACGTCACAAAATCAGCAAAACCACGATCATGAACAACTTTCCACGGCCGTGGTTTAGACCGTGTAACTTTCTGTTGTGCTCCAAAATCACTTCCTCGATCATGTTGCCAAATCCACGGCCTTAATTTAGAGCGTGATTCTTCCAATTCCTTTTCCACGACCGTAATTTAGAGCGTGGACTTCAAAACTCTTTATTTTTTGCCTTTGTTTCGTGACGTTCTTCACTCATGCTCCTTCCTTAGCCTCTCTAATGTATCTTCTTGCCATAGAGCATGATCAAATACTCCTTTCCTTCCTCATTTTGCTCCAAATCCAAGCCTTTATTCACCTAAAAACAAAACAAAGCTAGTGTAGATCTCTATAGCGACAAAGTGAGTGAACTAGCTCACAATTGCTTCAAACTCATATCTAAGAACACAATAAAGAGGGAAAAACAACTAAAACAAGTGCCTAAAATATAGTCATATTTCATGCTAACAAAATACCCCATACTTGCCACTTGCTTGTCCCCAAGCAAAGCTTAGAATATATGGTAGAATGAAATATGGATGCAAAACAAAACAAAACAATCTTTTTGGTAGTGTGCTTCTAATCAATAGATAATCCTCAAACCTTGCTTCATTCACCCTTGAAAACGTTCATACACATAAACCAAAATATGCTTAGCAAAAGAAAGTTCATAAATTGCCTAAACTTCAAGACAAACATCATTTAGATCACCTAGTCAAATAACATTCTTATTATCTCAAGGACTTTCAAGTAAGGCCAAGAATACGGAGAATGTGGGAAACATGTAAAGGAATGTGGTGTATGGATCCGGGAAGAAGGAACAATACAACTCTTTTTATTTTCACCATTTGAACCAACCACCAACTTAGAGCTTTGCTCTAGACTTTTTGCACATAATTTTTCGACTTTACTTTTGGAGTTATGGACAGTGGTGCACAAAAACCGAAGCTTAGGAGATTGGCGTTTCTTAATTTCGAGATGCCTCAAACCCTTGATGCACATACCATAATCCGTTGGGAATATCGCTCAATCCGACTTTAGCTAGACACAAACACCTGACTATGTGAATGGTGCCGAGTTACTCATCGTCATGATTGACTCCCCCAAACCTATATTTTTCTACACTTTGAATTTAAACAATTGCTTTCATGGCCCTCCCACATTAAACATGCCAAAATCAACTCTTCCTAATTCCCGGATAGGTAAAAGAGGTAATTATTTCCATTGAGGGGCTAAGTGATCAAAGAAAGAAGTAAGAAAATCGAGGTGCCTTAATCATTTCATAAAGAAGTATAAGAACTTATATTGTGATTTCAACCTTCGTTTATCGATATGATTTAGATAAAAACCTTCACATTATGAAACTTGAAAGAAAGGATAAATAACATACTCAACCTCTTCACAATTAATAATTCAATTCAAGCATACAATTGTCATCAAAAATTCATTCCACAAGTAGTTCTTATCATAGAAATCATCTCTAATCTTAGAAGCACAAAATCTTTTCAAAATTTTCAAATTTTTATGGTTTTTTCAAAGCCTTTTTCATGCAATGCAATAATGAAACGTATGACAATGAAGGGAAACATGCAAGTGTTCATAGACATGCAAAGCAAAGTGAGTAGAGTTATTACAAATGATAGTCACACCCCACCCCATACTTGAAACATACATTGTCCTCAATGTTCAAAAGAAATAAAGAAAAGAAAAGAAAAGAAAAAGAAACTTACTAATGGCGGTGAAGCGGCTCTAACCGGCGGTCATCTCAACATCATCATCACTGTGGAGGAGGTGGTGGTGGATATGGAAAGAAATCCGAGCTAAAAGGTCGCCCAAACTGCTGGCGGTAGACGTCCCTCAAGATACGGTCGTTCTCCTGGCTCCGTGCGTCATGAGTTTCTTGTCGGATCTCTAGATCTCCCACTCTCCTGGAAAGATTGGTAGCCCATCCCGGAAGCTGCGAGTACCAATCCGGCGGCTGTCCATACCATGTAGGAGCGTCCTGAGGAGGAGTCGGTGCCACCTGTGTATGCTCATACCATGGAGGAGGAGCTCCCATCCATGACGGATGATCTCCATACCAAGCGGGTGGATTCTCCATCCAAGTCGGCCTCTCACTCACGCTAGCCCTGCGTGAAGAAGAGGAACTGGAAGGTCTAGAGGGTCGGGGAGATCGTCTAGGTGGGTCCGGGAAGGCGGCCGGCTGGTCCAGAAATGTACCAAAATCATGCTCAGCACCTCCTACATCATGATCATCTCCTCCTCCCATCTCCTCATCCTCGTCCCCAGCTGGGACCTCATCCGGCACATATGGAGAAGCTACAAGTCTATTCGCATGCATGGCTGCGAAGGTCGCCTTCCAGTTATGGCGGCCTAGCATGATGGAGTACTCGGGAAGCCATGGGATACCTCTACCACCTCTCTTCTCCTATGGTATGGCTGCGGTAGGTGGAGCTTGGTAGTGGGGAAAGATATTACCTCTAGTCATAAGCCCGTTGAGACTCAAAGGTCTCGCCGCTATCCTAGTACAAGCGGAGTAGTCTATCCCCAACTGAGTGGCTATGTGAGTCACCATTCCCCCATAACCTCTGTTCCCGGCCTTCTTGTTCTTCAATTTACTCATGGTGGGGACAAGGAGAGTGGCACAATCGGCGGATCTACCGATAAGCATGCAATAGAGGAGGAATAACTCATCGGTTTTTATCTTTTGCGGGGTCTCGGTCCTAGGGAAAAGACACTCCGAAAGGACGCTATGATCTATCTTTAAGGCTAAGTGGTAGATGAGCTTAGCCTTGGTGTCGGCCGGTTTCCAATGATCCTCACTAGCATATATCATGACTATCTTCTCCCAAAAATCCTTAGCATACACCCCACTAGGAAACCTACCATTGAAGCTCTCATGGAACCCAAAGAATGCTCCAAACTGAATGATGGAGAACTCATAGTTCTCCTCTATCAACCTAAAAAAGACCGTGTGGTTCACATGGCTATGCTCAAAAGAAGTCACAAACTCCCTTGTTATCTCCTCATAAGCATCCTCTCTAATAGCGGAGAAGACGATCAATCCGGCTCTATCCAAGAGCCATGTCAAGTCGTTCACAACATTGAGCGGATCAAGCTCCTCTAGGACAAGGTATCGAGGTCCTATGGTTGCTCTCTTCTCAATCCTTTCTAAGGCTCCTAGGTAATCTTCATGGATAATTGGGATTCTAGGAGGTGGTGGTAATGGTGGTTCACTAGGGGGAGGTTGGGAAGAGGAGGAACTATCATCTTTCCTCTTCTTGTTCCTGCTAGACTTTCTCCTAAACATTTTTCTCAACTACAGTGAAAATCACGGTCTGTTCTTGGTAAACCACGGCCGTGGAACGTACAAAGACCGTGGTTTTGGTCTGTTTCTCTCAAATCACAACGATTTCACACCAAACTCAGCAATCACTGTCCTAGACTAATTCCAATTCCAATTTCATTCAGTTCTCTAAAATTCTTGCGAAGAAATTGAACCAAATTGACAAAGTATAGGAAAGGGAGAAAAACCTATGGTTTGGATCTTTCAAATCCAAATTCCTCCTCCAATGTGGATTGTTCACTCAGTTGGTTTCTGGGATCATGTAGATTGTTGAAAATGCTCCACTTTAGGCTCAAGAATCGTACGAATCGGACTCTGGACGAAGAATTACGGGTTGAGGAGTGTAGTCGGCGATTTTGGGCTTGGTTTTGGGCGTGGATTTGGGTTTTTGTTGTGTTTTTGTGAAGGAAGGTGGTTTATATAGTGGCCGTAAAATTTTTGAAAATCACGGTCACTCGGGGCATTCCACGGCCGTGGAAATGTACGGAACCCGTGGTTTTGATGAATTTTTGCCAGATTTTGAAGAATTACGGGCACCTGTTACTTCCACGACCGTGGTTTATGGCATGGAAGTCTCTGTTGTGTGCCAAAATCCAAGTTTCGTCAATTCCTTCCAACTTTTGCTTCTTTCCTTTGCCCATCCCTTTTTCCTACATCCAAAAACATAACATACCGGGAGGTATCGAGGGAAAAACAAAGCAAAAAGAACTAAACTAAACTAATCTAAGAATGAAAAACAAAAACGTAAGTGCAATACCTTGGGTCGCCTCCCAAGAAGCACTTATTTTGGGTCCGTAGCTAGACCGTCCTGAGTTTATTCGAGGACAATCGGAGCGATTTCCTCAACCGGGAGCTCCGGAGAATAAGTCTTAAGGTGTTGGCCATTCACCTTGAAACTTCCGCTCTTTTCAGCCCATACTTCAACTGCACCATGGGGAAAACACGTTTGATTAGATAAGGTCCAGTCCAACGAGATTTAAGCTTACCTGGAAAGAGATGAAGTCTCGAATTGAAGAGGAGAACTTGATCTCCTTCTTTGAGATCCTTTGGAATGATATGCTTATCATGCCAACGCTTCGCCCTTTCTTTGTAAATCTTGGCATTTTCATAGGCGTTCAAGCGGAGTTCTTCAAGCTCGTTAAGGTCCAAGAGGCGCTTCTTGCCCGCTTCCTTCATGCCAAAGTTCAACCACTTCACAGCCCAGTACGCCTTGTGTTCTAGCTCAACTAGGAGATGGCAAGACTTCCCATACACAAGGTTGTATGGTGTTGTATCTATGGGAGTCTTGTATGTAGTCCTATATGCCCATAATGAATCATCCAATCTTAAAGACCAATCCTTCCTTGTCTTTGAGACCGTTTTCTCAAGGATGCCCTTGATCTCTCTATTCAAAATCTCCACTTGTCCACTTGTTTGTGGATGGTAGGGAGTGGCAATCTTGTGAATTACCCCATACTTAGCTAGTAGAGCTTCGAATCGTCGGGTAATGAAGTGTGAACCTCCGCCACTTATGATCGTCCGTGGTGTCCCAAACCTTGGGAAAATAGTTCTATTAAAGAACTTAACAACAACCATGGCATCATTAGTTGGAGAGGAAATAGCTTTAACCCATCTCAAAACATAATCTATAGCTAGAAGTATGTATTGGTTTCCACAAGATGATGGGAAAGGTCCCATGAAGTCGACTCTCCAAACGTCAAAGATTTCCACCTCCTGAATGTTATTGAGGGGCATCTCGTTTCTCCTAGAGATGTTTCCTGTTCTTTGGCAAGCATCGCAACAAGAAACAAAGGTTTGCACATCCTTGAATAAAGTAGGCCAAAAGAATCCGGATTGCAATACCTTAGCGCTAGTTTTATTGGAACTAGTGTGTCCTCCACGAGGTAGTGAATGACAATGACGAATGACACTTTGCATTTCGTCTTCCGGCACACATCTCCTAATGATGCCGTCGGGACCTCTCTTGTAGAGTAGAGGTTCATTCCAAAAGTATTGCCGGACATCCCTAAAGAACTTCTTCTTTTGTGCGTAGGATAATCCGGGAGGTATTTCCTGACAAACCAAGTAATTTACAAAATCAGCAAACCAAGGTTCGTTACCTCTAGATATCTTGTCGATGCACTCCTCTATAATGTGTAAGTGCTCATCCGGGAAGGAGTCATCTATTGGTAAATCGTCGTCTTCAATGTGTGGTAGACGACTCAAATGATCCGCGACAGAATTTTCCGACCCTTTCTTGTCGCGGATCTCTAGGTCGAATTCTTGTAGGAGAAGAATCCATCTAATCAGCCTCAATTGTGGCGTAGTTGAGCTGCACTTCATCTAGCGTCTTGCTAGCACAGTAGATAGCATGGGTTCGGCCTTCCTTCGTTTGTCCTAGCACAGCCCCAATGGCTATGTCACTTGCATCACACATAACCTCGAATAGGAGATTCCAGTCCCGAGGTTGGATAATCGGGGATGAGATGAGAGCTTCTCGGATCTTATAGAAAGCATCTAAACAATCCTTCGAAAAATAAAAAATTGCATCCTTCATCAAAAGATTAGTTAGCGGTTTTGAAATCTTGGAAAAGTCTTTGATAAAGCGTCTATAAAATCCAGCATGTCCTAGAAAACTTCTTATCCCCTTCACCGAAGATGGAGGAGGAAGTTTCTCTATAGTCTCTATCTTCGCCTTGTCTACTTCGATCCCTCTACTAGAGATCAAGTGTCCTAATACAATGCCTTCCTTAACCATGAATTGACACTTCTCCCAATTAAGAACTAGGTTAGTGTCTCCTCACCTTTGCAAAACAAGAGAGAGGTTAGAAAGACAATTATCGAATGAGGAACCATAAACAGAAAAATCGTCCATAAAAACCTCCATTATATCCTCAATGTACTCCGAGAAGATGACCATCATGCACCTTTGAAAGGTGGTTGGGGCGTTGCAAAGCCCGAATGGCATCCTTCTGTATGCAAACGTCCCCCACGGGCACGTGAATATGGTCTTCTCTTGATCGTCCGGATGGATCGGAATTTGGAAGAAACCATTATAACTGTCAAGATAGCAAAAATAAGAGTGTTGTGCTAACCTCTCAAGCATTTGATTAATGAATGGTAGCGGGAAGTGATCCTTCCTAGTTGCATTGTTCAGCTTGCGGTAATCAATGCACATCGTCCATCCCGTCACGGTTCTTGTAGGAATGAGCTCATTATTCTTGTTAGTGATAACCGGCATTCCTCCTTTCTTCGGGACAACTTGAACGGGGCTCACCCACTTGCTATCGGAGATATGATAGATGATACCTACGTCAAGTAACTTAAGAATTTCCTTCTTAACAACCTCCTTCATGATCGGATTTAACCGTCTTTGAGGTTGTCGCGAAGGCTTAAAATCTTCCTCCATTAGAATCTTGTGCATGTATAATGATGGTTTAATTCCTACAATATCCTCTATGGTATAACCTAAGGCTTTGCTATGTTTCCTTAGAACAGCCATTAGTTTCTCATGTTCATCTTCACTTAATTCGGAACTAACAATTACGGGAAAAGTAGAATTAGTTCCAAGAAATGCATACCGAAGATGTGTGGGAAGTGGCTTCAATTCAATTACTGTTGATGCCTTTGATGAGTCTTGAGGTGTGTCCGACACATCCTTAGAAGTATCTAAGGGTGTAGGAGTGATTGAAGAAGACTCAAGAGCATTTGTGGAAAGAACATAATTGTTCTAAGAATTTCCCAGAATTACGGCACCACTATTACTACCACGGCCGTGGTTTAGGGCGTGGAACTCAATTAGGCACCAATCTCATCATTGCACTTCCTTTAGCTTTTCCAAGGCTTCAATCTCATCATTGCAACCCTCTTCTTCTCTCTTTTCCATGATGCTCATGGTTATGACCTTTTGCAATGGATCTTTGAATAGAATCGAGCTTACTTCTTCTCTAGACACTTCTTCGTCATAGATATTGAACATGTCCTCTCCAAGAGCTGACTCTTTCACCAAAGTTGAGAGAACAAACTCAACCTTCTCTTCTCCTATGTCGAAGGCTAGTCTAGCATTCTTTCAATCCACCATACACCCGGATGTTGCAAGAAACGGTCTTCCGAGTATGATCGGAACCGGACAATATGCAAGTATGTCAAGCACAACAAAATCAATTGGAATGTAAAACTTACCGAGCTTGACTGGGACGTCTTCAATGATACCGACGGGAAGAGTGATGGATCGATCCACCATGTATAACGTCATCTTCACCGGTTTAGGTTCACCTAAACCGATCTTCCTACACAAGGCAAGCGGGATGATGCTTACGCTTGCTCCCAAGTCACAAAGGGCGTCACATGTGACTTCTCCTACTCCAATTGGAATGCAAAATGACCCCAGATCTCTCAGCTTTGGGGGCATCTTTTCAGTCATTGTTTTGATGAGATCCAAAGATTCCGAACTCATCTTGACTTCTCCAAAGTCTTCTAGCTTCCTCTTGTTAGAGAGGAGCTCTTTCAAGAACTTCATGTAAGCGGGTATACCTACAATAACATCAATGAAAGGTATATCAATGTGCAGTTTTCTCATTAGTTCAATGAACTTACCGAATTGCTTATCTAGACGTGCTCTTGCTCTAGATTGCGGGAATGCTAGAGGAGGTTTATAAGCTGGAGGAGGAACATAGACACCTTCCTTCTCCTTCTCCTTTTCTTTTCCCTTCTCAGCTGGGACTTCCACAAACTTGGGTTGCGGGTCGGTAGTTGGCACGGCACTCCTAGTTGTGATAGCCATCACCCTTCCTTTCGGGTTGTCCCCCGTCTTCCCGAGATGCTTCCCTTGATCTCTAGGAACTTCTCCGGCCTTGCTGAACATATGGTTTTTTTAAGCTTTCTGAGATTTATCAACTGAAGTTATGTAGCTCTCCAAACCTTGGAGCTTTCCTAGGATCGTCTCCAACATAAGATCGGGCTTTTCCTTCTCCGTCTTGTTTGGTCCATTTGATGTTTGCCCCTGGCTTTTCAAAGGAGTAGAAGAAGAAGGAGGTGTTAGTGAATTTCCAGAATTTGGATAGGAATTACCGGAATATTGTTGTTGGTTGGACCGCCAATTGTTGTTGGAATTTTGGTTGTTGTTGCTATTCTAATTGTTGTTCCAATTGTTGTTCCAATTGTTGTTCCTATTCCCCTGGTGGTTATCTCTCCCTAGATAGTTGACCTCTTGCTCCTTAGCCTTTTCAAGGCTAGTTTTGATGACTTCCTTCAACTCTTTGATTTCATTGTTGAGGGAAAATATTTGGATTTGTGCAGCTTGTGTTAGCTTAGCTCCCAAATCTCCTTGATTCCGGCTATTCGGATCCACCTTCCGGTGGGAATACTTCTCAATCACTTGGGCTTGCTTCTCAATGAAGTTCAAAGCGTCATCTTCTCTCATGTCCATGAATGTACCACAAGAGAGAGATTGGAGATTGAATTGTGTTTCCACATCCAACCCCTTTTAGTAAATCTCCAATAACTCCAGCTTCGAAATGCCATGGTGTAGGCAATCCAATAAGAGGTCCTGAAATCTTTCCCATGATTGAAACAAACTTTCATTAGCTTTCATAGAAAATGCATTAATTTTACCTCTCAACTCCGCCGTCTTAGATGGCGGGAAGAATTTGGTGAGGAACTCCGAAGATAGATCCTCCCATGTGTTAAGCCTTCCAGCTGGAAGAGCTTGATACCAAGATAGAGCCTTGTCCTTCAAATAAAAGAAGAATGGCTTGATCTTGTAGTTATTGTTGGTAGTCCTCTTCGGCTTCAATGTCTCCATGAGAATCTCAAAATTCTGCAAAATGTTGGTGTGGAGATTCAGCACTAGTTCCACCAAATTGACTTTGGCGAACCATGGTGATAACTTGCGGGCTAAATCTGAATTCCTGGATGTCCTCAACTCTGAAATTCACACCTAGACGGCGTGGTTGCTGAATTGGATCCATCCTTTGTCCAAGAGTCTGTGGTTCATCTCCTCCATGAGCAACTCTCACATCTCCAGCGGGAATGCGAGGAACAACCGGTGGTCTTGGGTTGTTACGAACGGGATGAATCACCGGATCAATATCCTCAAGTGGTGGCATAGCCTCATCCTCATCGACGGATGATTCAGCTCTAGTGGACTTAGTTGGTTTCTTGACCTTCTTCTTCTTAGCATCATTTAGCTCCAACTTCATGTCCAGCATCATAGCTCATCAATTTGGAATTGATGACTAGTTAACTCGTCCAAACGAGCTTTCTCACTCAACTTAAGTTGAAGTTGAGCTTCGTCCAACTCCGGTTGGATGTTTCTCTCATTGTTTTCAGCCATCTTTTTCTCTTTCAACTTTCTTCTCAAGGTTTTCTCAAGTTCTGGATCGAAAGGAACTAGATCTTTGGTAGATCTAGTCTTTCGCATATACCTAAAGAATCTGCAAAAATCACTCACAAAGAGATATCAAATAACAAGAGCAAAAGCTCCCAAGCTCGATAACCGAAAACCGGAATTGGTCTAGACCAAATCCCCGGCAACGGCGCCAAAAAGTTGTTCGCCTGAAAGTGTGCGTGCAAATAAGTTTTAATTATAAAATTGAAACAAAAGCAAGCGAACCCGCAGTATACGTATCGGTGTAGATAAGCAAGTATTCCAAAGTATCGAACCTAGGGATTTGGTGAAACAAAATTAGTTTCAAGTAAACGAGCTATCAAAAATGTAGAAGTTTGCAAATATTGGGAAAACAACAATCCTAAAGATCCAAGTATCCAATTGTGGCAATCGATTCAAGATATACTACAGATATAAGGACAGAGCTCAGATTTACAAAGGTATAACTAAAGTAAGGTAATGTACGGTGAAGTTCCAAAACCCTGTATGTCTAATCCAAAGACTCTCTCTGTAAAGGTTGTTGGGGCTGCAGTATAGAAAGGATCTAAAGGTAAGAATTAATCTCAAATACCCATGCCCAAACCTAAGGAATCAAAGATAAACTAAAACGGTTAAGGTTGTGACACTCGAAACCGAAATAGAGGATGTTGAGTCTCACTACTACCTAGAAAAGGCAAGCTAAGGCTAGGTTAAAGCAAATCTTTAACTTTGGATTAAAGGAAAAGCAAAAATCGTAAAACAGAGAAAATCACGGCTAGATCTTGAAGAACCACGGCCGTGGAACTCAAGAACATGCCGTGGTTTCGGGTGTCGACGATGTTTCTCAAACTCTCAGGTTCCAATCAAGTTACGATCGATCTATCATTATCTAAGCCACAACTATCAACCCTTCACCTTAGAATTGCTAAAGGGTTTTAGCCAATAACCATCATCATGATACCAAAAATCAAATTAAGAAGAATGAAAGATGAAAACCCTCGAAAACTCAATAACAACTCATAGTCAATCTCGAAATCCAAACAACAAAGTATGTTTATGAATTCAGAAAAAGTAGGAATAGAAATCCTCACAATGATCTAGAGAAACCACAAAGAACGGGATCTCAATCTGTCCTTCCATGAAAACCCTAGAATATCCCGAAGTACACAATCTCTGAAAAATCACGTCTTTCACGCATCTCCAATCCTCAAGGACGAAATGAAACCCTAAGGCCGCCGTCAATGAAGCTCTCAGCGAATGCATAAGCGAAGGTCCTCGAAACTCTCTTCTCAAGCCTTCTTATAGGTGAAAATAGGGTTACAGGAAAAGGCCAATAACGTTACTGACGTGGCAATAATGATACGTCACAAAATCACCAAAATCACGGTCATGAAGAACTTTCCACGACCGTGGTTTAGACCGTGCAACTTTCTGTTGTGCTCCAAACTCACTTCCACGATCATGTTGCCAAATCCACGGCCGTAATTTAGAGCGTGGTTCTTCCAATTCCTTTTCCACGACCGTAATTTAGAGCGTGGACTTCAAAACTCTTTGTTTTTTGCCTTTGTTTCGTGACATTCTTCACTCATGCTCCTTCCTTAGCCTCTCTAATGTATCTTCTTGCCATCGAGCATGATCAAATACTTATTTCCTTCCTCATTTTGCTCCAATCCAAGCCTTTATTCACCTAAAAACAAAACAAAGCTAGTGTAGATCTCTATATCGACAAAGTGGGTGAACTAGCTCACAATTGCTTCAAACTCATATCTAAGAACACAATAAAGAGGGAAAAACAACTAAAACAAGTGTCTAAAATATAGTCATATTTCATGCTAACAAAAATTCCAGAGTCGAACTTAGGGATTTGGTGAGAGTGAAATCGAATTCAAATTATCTGGCAAAGTGCAAAAGCTTTTGTAATTAATAAGGAGACAAATGATTCCAAGGATTCAAGTATCCGACTGCGGCTTTCGATTCAAGACACTTCTTAAGATCAATGGATAGAGTTGGCGTTACCAAGGTTATATGTTTCGAAAGAAGGTATTGTACGGTGAAGTTCCAAAAACCTGTATGTCTAACCCAAAATCTCTCTATAAAGGTTGTTGAGGCTGCAATATAGAAAGATCTAAGGACAAGATTAACACTCAAACTAATCACCCAAACCCAAGGATATGACTCTCGAAGGTAAAGATAGAAAGCAGACTCAAACCTTAATAGAGGATGTTGAGTCTCTCTATTACCCAAATATTACAAACTTTAGTTATCAAGTGAAGAATCAATGATGAAGTCTCTTCTCACACTTGAATAAGGGTTAAAAAGGTTAAGCAAGGTTAGGATTTAGGCAAGGGTTAACTTTGGTTAAAGGATAAATCAATTAAAGATCGCCACGAAGAAAAATCGTTTTGTTCTTGATAAAATCAGTCGATTTACTCAAGAACAGGTCGATTTATCTGGTGTCGCAAAGTTAAATCTCAACTCTCAGGGTCCAAATGGTTAAATGAGTTCAGTCTATCATCATCTAAGCCTCAATCATCAACTATTCTCCCCAGAACACAAGGTTTTTAGCCAACCATTTTCATATTCAAATCAAAATCAAGATTTAATGAAGAAAACCAAATAAAACTCAAACTTTGTATAAAAACCAAATAATCTCCGAATCTTTAATCAAACCTTAAAATCTTTCAAAGAATCTCTCAAAACACTCAACAATGTGTTCACATATCACAAGAATCAGAAGGGAAACAAAAGATCTCACAAACTTCTTGAATCTTGACTTCTTGTTTCTTTCCTTTAATCCTCTCTCCAAGAACCTTCAATCCCGCAAAATCCTGTAAATCTTCCACGCTGCGAACTCCCGATTTTTGTTCCTAGAATTCCAATGTATACTTTCTCACCAATGGGCCGCTTGGCATATCACTTCTCAGGCCCACAAGTGATGGGCTTTGGATCGTAATATTTTTAGGCGAAAGTTGAAGAGAAATCGTTCGATTAAAAGCAATAAAAACCGTCCGATTTTTGTCAGGAAAATCGTCCGGTTTCTAGTGTAAACAACTCGATTTTCTTCAACACAAAGTGGTCGTCTCTTGACCTATTTTCCTTCATTCCTTTAGTGACCCTTTTACACACTTCCTTTTGCTCTTTTTATGGCTCCTCAAAGGTTCCCAAAGCTTCCTCATTGACCTTAGATACTCTTTGCTCCATTTTGTTTTCTTCCAATTCCATTGAATTCACCTATAATTCAACCAAAACTTGTGTAGACCTCTATTTCCGGAATATAAATGAAATAAACTTTAAAGGTACACAAATCTCTCCAAATACAAGGTAAATTGAGGTAAAACCTCTACAATATGCATGATTATAATGGCATATAATTCATGTCATCAATGGCCACCGGCACCGCTCCTGATTGTGCCACTCTACTAGCCGACAACTTGAGGAAGATCAAAAACAAGGAGAAAGGGGACATTTTTTTGGGTGGTATTGTGATTTACATCGCTCGCCGTCTAGGAGTAGACTTCTCCGCTTGTGAGCTTGATGTAGAGGCTAGGCCTCTTGATCTTGCACGTTTTATTCACAGGGGTATTCTGATTCCCCGACACAGAGGGCCACCACACGCAACTATGCCTTGGGAGGGCAAGGGAGAGAGATGGATTCCGTGGAAGGCAGAGTACACCATTAGGAACAAACGTCAACTTGAAGTTGACGTTTGAGGAGATGCATGCTGATATGGTAGGTCGAGATTATGAGGAGGATGATGCCGCAGTTGAGGCGGCAGGAGGACAAAGCCACGATTACATGGACACGGGGACGGACACCGGCCCCAGCGACTACAGGGCTGATAGAGAGTTGGGTAGTTCTCAAGAGTTGCCATCTTCATTTCCATCCATGGGAGGGCAGCACGAGCCTCGTAGGAGGTCCACCGCCCGCCACCCTCGAGCCAGTCCCTCCCAGCGCCGTGCCAGTACTTCAGAGCGTCCATCATGGTACGATGAGCAGCCTCCATGGCTTCCCGCACTACAGAAGAGGATGAATATCGTTGATGACCACCTTGGCACCGTCAAGCAAGGGTAGCAGATAATCTGAGACCTTTAGCACGCCCAATTCAGCTGCCCCTATGACCCGGCATGGCATCCATTCCCCCTCCACTTTGATGATGACATTCACTTTTTAGCTTCTCCACCAAACTTGTGAGTTTCTTGTACTTTTACCTCTACTTCTATTACACGTTGGGGACAATGTGTGGTTCAAGTATGGGGTGGTTGAATACCCTTGGTCTGTAATAACTTTGAGATATTTGCTTGCATGTATGACTATCGTACATTTGCATTTTTCATTACCTTTGTCACACATATCATTGTTTAATTGCAGTTGATAGTTTTGAAAATTCCAAAAACGTTTTTTGAAAAATCCAAAATTTTTTTGAAATTTTCTAAATTTTTGTGCTTCTAGGATTGGAGATGACCTTGATGAAGAAAACTACTTGTGAATTGGATTTTTGATGATTTTTATGTGTTTAAAATGAATTGTGATTTGTGAAGAATTTGAATGTTTTGTTAAGCTTTCTTGCAAGTTTTATAACTTTGAAATTAATCTAAATCATGTTGAGAATTTGAAGGTTGAAACCGCTTTTATTAAGTTCTTGCACTTCTTATTGATATGATTAAGGCGTTTCACTTTTATTCCTTTCTTCTTCTTGATCACCTTCTAGCTCCTCATGTATATCTATATTTGCCCCTTCTTACCTATCCGGGAATTAGGATGCGATTTGTGTAAAAGTGTGAAGTTTGAAGTTAAAAGTGATGAAGTGTGTTAGAAAAATAGATTTGGGGAAGTCAGTCACGATGATGAGTAACTCGGCACCATTCACATAGCCGGGTGTTTGTGTCTTGCGAAAGTCGGATTGAGCGATATTCCTAACGAGTCATTGTATGTGCATTACGGTTTGAGGCAACTCGAAAAAACTGAGTTAAAGGTTATTTCCTAGGCTTCGGTTATTGTGCACCTCTGTCTTTGATCTCAAAAGTAAAGTCTAAAATGTTGAAAAAAAAAGAGCAAAGCTCTATTGGTGAAAGTTGAAGTGTTCTTGAAAAGTTTGTGATGTTATTGTCCTCTTTGGAAGAGATCGAAGAAGTGTGCTCGAAAATGCTGAAAAAAGAAAAGCAAAGATTGCTCCACCGTTGGAAGAGATTGAAGAAGTCATTGGCTCTACTTTAGAGATTTGTGAGATTGTTCTATTCTTTGATTCTTGTCTTTGAGAACACATTATGGGATTATATTGTTTGATTGATTGAGTTATTGATTCTTTGAAGATTGGTTTTATTCTTCTTTGTGTTCTTGGTTGCATATCCTTCTTGATTTGTTTTCTTAATCTTGAATTGATTATGATGATTGTTGGCTAAAACCGCCTACGATTCTAGGGTGAAGGGTTGATGGTTGTGGTACAAATAATGATAGCTTGAGCCTTAACAAATCAGACCTTGAGAGTTGTGAGACGAAACCCTCGAACGAGGATTTCCACGGCCTGTTCTTAATGAACCACGACCGTGGTTTCCCAAGATGTGGCCGTGGTTTCCTTTATCTTTCACGTTTCGCTTTTGCCTTTATCCAAAGTTCAAGATTGCATAAATCCTACCTTTGTAAACCTTTTTTGCCCTTTGCTTTGTTGATTGTGAGTGTTTATAAGCTCTAGGTGATAGAGGATTCAAACCCCTCTATTAGGTGAAGAGGAGTGTCATGCCCTTTATCATTTATCTTTCTTTTCCTTGGGTTTTGGTTGATATGAGAGTTTAATCCTATCTTTGTGACCTCTTCTTATCGAGACTCAACATCTGTTAAGTAGAATCTTTTGGTTGGGATATAAAAGGGAAGTCGGATCTTAAACCGGACGACATTCCTACCGAAGATATACATACTTTTCCACCCAACTCTGTTCTTACACATCCTTAGACATCTTGAATCGAATACCGCAACCGGATACTTGAATCTTTAGAATCTGCATTCCCAATATTCTTGCTTCTATATTCTTTGTTATAGTCATTGCATTGTTAGCTACCCAAGTTAGATTACCTTTATTGCTTTGTTCTCACCGATTACTTGAGATCCACTCCGGAATATCAACCCATATTACGGTTGATCTGTACACTGTGGGTTCGCTATCGTTAGGCTAAATTCTTGGATATAAATTTAAAGCTTATATGCGCACACACCTTTTGGAGCGAACAACCACCCTAGGTACGAGTCTGCAGTTCACGACTGCCTATCATCCTCTAGCCGATGGTCAGTCGGAGCGGACCATCCAGACTCTGGAGGACATGTTGCGAGCCTGCGTGTTAGACTGGGGACAGGTGTGGCCAAATCACCTTTCCTTAGTGGAGTTTTCATATAACAGCAGTTGGCACACATTGATCAGGATGACTCTTTATGAGGCTTTATACGGACAAAGGTGCCGTACAACGTTGTATTGGGACGAGCCGAGTAGTGCTAGCGGTGTACCACCTGAGCAGATACAAGATGACATGACTCGAGTAGCAGTGATCCGCGAGCAAATGTTAGCAGCACAGCTTCGGCAGAAATCTTATACGGATAAGAGGTGTAGACCTCTGGAGTTCAGAGTTGGAGCTCAGGTTTGGTTGGGGGTATCTCCGACACGAGGTGTTCAACGTTTTGGTGTCAAGGGAAAGTTGAGACCCAGATATGTCGGACCGTTCGAGATTCTTTATCGAGTTGGATAGGCAACATACAGACTTGCTTTGCCACCGAGACTAGAGGGTGTTCACCCAGTCTTCCATGTGTCTCAGTTATGAGAGTATATACCGGACCTGAGACACATCGTCAGTCATGAGGATCTAGTGATTGAGCCAGACCACACGTTCGTTGAGCACCCGGTAGCTGTCTTAGAGCGTAGTACGAGACGCTTGGGTTCGAAGGACATACCGATGATGAAGATTTAGTGGTCGATGCGAGGAGCTGATAAGGAGACTTGGGAGAGAGAGGATAGTATCTAGAGGAAGTATCCAGAGTTTTAAGCTAAGCTTGATTAACCTTTAGCATAGTTTTTATGTTTGGTTTTTCTTGGTTGCATTGCGCACGCTTTTGTGACGTTTTGAGTTATTTGCCCGGAGTAGGAATATATGAGTTGTGTTCAGCGTTTCCGTTTTATTGTTGTGTGTTCTTTCGGGTTGTTGTAAGTTTCGGGACAAAACTTCTTTTTAGGGGGATCTAATGTAAGAACCCAATCTTTCGCTTTCACCGCCCCCACGGTGAAGTGTGCTGCCCCTGCGGCAAACCGCACCCGCGGCAAGGTCAGCTACCCCTGCGACTGACTATAGATCGCGCCCGATTTTTATTTCGTTCTTTTTATCTTCTTTCCTTAGATAGAAGATTTGATCTTCTATCTTATGGGTCGGCTTCCTTATCTTCTTCCTAACCCTAGACGTCCTTTCACTCTAGCTTTCCCGCCTCTTCTATAAATTCCCTTCTTTTCTTCTTTTTCCCGTTTCTTGCTTATGCTTTTCTCAACCCCTGAAGCTGTAGCCGTATCCCTTGCTTCATGTGATCTTACTGA
Source organism: Fagopyrum homotropicum (assembly GCA_033239125.1). Taxonomy (NCBI): domain Eukaryota; kingdom Viridiplantae; phylum Streptophyta; class Magnoliopsida; order Caryophyllales; family Polygonaceae; genus Fagopyrum; species Fagopyrum homotropicum. Next base: position 105,248,125 of record BSWB01000002.1, read on the forward strand.
ACGTGTAAGTCTTCTCCTCTAAGTTCTTCATCACGTTCATGTAGTTGCTGCATGCCTTTTTCTTCTGTTTCATTTTCTTATTTCGTTCTTCCATTTCTTCTTCTCCAAGAATCAAGTTTGAATCAAAGGTTTGAGCTTTGGATCCCTTGCTGAGAGTTCTGTCGAGAAGAAACCCCGACAACATCTTTTGTTGAGAATCAGCCCCCGCGCTTGCACAGAGCCGCCCCTACGGATTTCCTCCATGCCGCCCCTACGCATTTACCTATCCGTCCCCGCGGTTTCTTCTCTAGTAACTCCCTTTCTTGTGAGTTACTTACTTCCTTGATTTCCTCGTTCCTTTCCTTGTTCCTTCTGAATGTTCATTGACCCTTGAGTGTCCTGTAACACTAAGGTTGAGACCTTAGCTTGTGTAGATCTCTTAGAGATCATTGAGACTAGAAGTTATCAAGTTTTACCAAACGTTTCATTCCTAATTCGTGATGCTTGTATGAACAGTCTTTCCTTACTCCTTTCCTAGGGAAAACTGAGTTGTTCTCTGAGTTGTTGTTGAGCTTTAAGATTACCTTCGAGTGAGGTAAGTCCCTTGGACTTATCTTCATTCCGCATATTGGGTTGAGTGTTTTGGCTTGTTTTTGTTGTTTAGCATGTTATAACGGATAACCGGAATAGGATTCACCCTTTATAACCTTAACTTGCCCAAGTGCATGATAACCGGGCGGTGACCACTTGTCTAGTTCTACAGGAGACTAGAATGTCCTCTTGTAACCCAGACCCGCAGGTAACGGATAGTATTGATCTATTCCTATTGGTAGACGGAAGCGGAGGTGAGTTTCGGGAGATTCTTGTGTTACAAAAGAATTTCAATTAGTGATGGATAACTTAATGAAAGAAAATTACCGATTGTGTGCAAACATCCTACATGTTTACTTTACCTTATGTGTGTTTGTGCCTTTACACACTTTAATATATCTAGAATGTTAGCTTACAGTTTATACCAATGTTATAGATGTTCCTTGGGTTCAAGATGCTGCTGAGTGATCCGGACGGTGTGGTCATCCGGGGTTCCCGTACATTATAGGACGGGACTGGGTTTGTGTTTATGTTGTTGCTTTCCCTTTTGTTTTGAACTCGGCTGCAAGTCTTTTACGCTTCCTTTTGTTTAAACCTTTGATTTTATATTGAGTTTTGGTTTTCATTTGCCTGTGCCTTGTTGTAAGATCCGTTGTGTCATTGTTACTCTGAGGTTCGGGACCCATTGTGAAGTCCTAGCCCGTAACGTTTTGATTTCCTAGAACTTAGGGTGTTACAATATGGTATCAGAGTAGGTTGGCAACATAGACACTAAAAATCTTCTAAAGGTCGGATGGATAAATAAATAGAACCCACAAGGGGTCTAACATTTTGAAAAGGTGATTTTTGTTTAAAACTTGTCGGTTTGGGATAGATGTACGGGCGACCATCACTATCTCCGCGGATCTCAACAGTGTAGTTTCTTTGATGTTGACCTTTATATGCTTTTCCTAGATTTCAAAAGCATAAGGATAAGCATGATTACATATACATCCACGGCATATAAGACCAAAACATCCTAAGGCCATATACATAACTAGATGCATACCAACCAAGGACATCCTAAGGCCGTATATATATATACATATATATTCTTATATATCTATCCTTATAGGAGATGACACGTACTAGAACTACATCTGCTCTGGGGCAAGGAAAGGGTCGACCACCACTTCCACCTACCGTCCGTGGATGTGGACGTGTAGGAAGACCTCCACTAGCTAGAGGTCGGGGTCATGCCCCAATTGCTAATCCGCCTATCGCTGAGGCGTTTGCTGAAGAGGTTGTTGAGAGTGTTGTTTCTAAGGTAGGGAACGTGACCACTACTAGGTTTGGAGCACAGAGAGCGCCATCGACGGAGTCCGGTCGAGTATCCATAGGAGCTTATGGATATTGCGACTATGTGCAGAGAGTTGAGGAGGCTATCATGACTAGAGGACCAACACCAGTGCCGCTAGTTTCTTCGAGATCAGCTGAGGATTCCTAGAGAGTTACGCAGATTGTTGCCCAACCTTCTAAAGTTGCTAATGTTGCTAGAGCGCCGGCTGAGGCAAAGGAGCCAAAGCCAGACAATTGATTGAAGGCTTTCAATCAGCTGAAGGTTCCCACTTTCATGGGAAAGACTGGACTAGAGGTGGAGTTGTGGCTAGGTGTTACGTCTAGGAATTGATGCACGCAAAAGTCTTAAATTTATAACTCGATATATTTTTCCTAACTCCTAGAGAACCCACAGTGTAGGGGTCGTTTTGTAGTAAGGATGGTATTCGTAGGTCGAACACAAAGACTAAGGTGAAATTGAATCAATAGTGACTAAGGATAGTGTTGATCTAGGCTAAGAAAGGGGAAAGAAATAAAGAAATGAAAATCTCAATGTTTTTGGATTGGTTTTGTGGTGATCAATCAAAGATCACAAAATCATGCAAGATTAACAAATAACTAAGCTAGCAAGGTAATTAAACAAACACAAACACGAGATAAGTAATCAAGAGAGAAAAGCGGATTCTAGGGGTTAGAAATTCCGGTTATGGCATAGGACTCGAGCTATCTAGTCATTCCTTGGACTAACTATAGTGTGTTGGAGTGAGTGTTTCTAGATTGGGATCAATCACGGGGTAGGTCTCATGGTCCACTAGTCCGTTCCTAAGGACTCATCACCGGGTAAGTCTCAAAGAGCCTAAGGATAGAAATTATACACAAACCGGATTGTCATCTAGGGATCTAACCTCTCCTTACCGGGTAAGTCTCGGGAAGGAAAGTACTAAACATAAATCCTAGCACACTCAGTCCAATAGCGTCTTATGAGGCTCACTACTACCTAGAGTTCATCATCTTCGGTATCTAAGAGCAAGAATCACCGGGTAGGTCTCTTCTCACACTTAGTTGCTAACACTAGGTCACCCTAGGATATATATAGCTCAATAAACACTAGGATTTCAACAATCTAACAACCTAACACTTAGATTTATCAATACAAGCAAGTCAGACGAAATCACGGGCAATTCATCACTTCCACGGCCGTGGAACCTACTAGAACAGGCCGTAATTTACAACAGAGGCTAGGTTCGAGCAAACAATTCATCCAAAGGTACATTTAAGTCTATCATATCATAGTCCAAGCCATAACCATCATTTCCTTACCCTAGAATCGCATCTATTTAGCCAACAACAAGCATCATAACAATGAAGCTCAACAAGCATACATTCATGGCTTCCATTAGCAAGAAAATAGAATGAAAGCGAAACGGAACAAGTAGGATAAGAAAACCAAGCTGAATCAAGGTCAAGAAGGACTTACAACCCTTCAAAAGAAGGTTCGAATCGTTTCTTACAAAACCTTGTAAATGTCTTCAACCAAAGTTGCTCAAAATCACTCTAGAAACTATGAAAACTCTAAAATGGTGTGTTCTTGCTTTCTTCCGCAAAATGAGAGTGTTTCTTCTCCTCCAAGAGTAGCTCCAATACAAATGTGTGTAGTGAGAATGTGGGAGAGAATGGAGTGATGGGGTCTGCTCTCAACAGCCTGCAAGACCACCTTTTATACACCATCAAGGGCAAGGGTCGGTTATAGAGATCGTGGGACAACTGTCGCAGCTGTGCAGGGAGAACCACGGCCTATTTCCACGCCCATGGAAGTCCCAGTGGCCGTGGTTTTGGTGATTCATACTTTTATGGAACATCAAGCCACAATTTAGTGCAAGGCATGCACCAACAAGGTCCCATGTGTCCTCCTTAGCTCCTAGCTTGCTTCCCAATGAGTCCGAAGGTGTGTCATCTCGAGGAACGATCCTCGAATGTATCGATTAAGCTCCTAAAGCTCTCAAAATACCTACAAAACATGCAAAAGTCCATGTAAACGTCTATCTCGACAAATATACAAGAATTGAATGCAAACGTCATGAACTAGTGCTAACCATGCATGAATGAGCGGAAAAACTATCTAAATGAATGCCTAAACTAACGTCATAAATCGTGTTATCAAAAATACCCCATACTTAAGGTTTGCTCGTCCCCGAGCAAGTCCCAACTATAGACTAAGAGATGACATGATTTATGTATGTAGAAAAATAACAAAATCTTTTTGGAATTGTGCTTCTAATATTGGATCACCTTCAAAGTCATGTTTCATGGCAAGTGGACAAGCGATCATGCATCAAATGAATGAAGGCACGGAAAGACAATTATACTTAACTAGAAAGCATGCATGAAAGGTAAAAATGAAGAAGCCAAGATGATCATGAGTATATCCAATCTAGAACACTAAGTCTTACACACATGCAAATAGGTCACAAGGACTTAGGAAAGAAGAAGCTAAGAAACGTTGTGATTAGGTGGGAATTCTTAGGTTATGTGATGCTAATCCGGGAAAGGAACTAACTCCACAATTTCATTTTTGATCAACTTCACCACAAGTGTATATTTTCTCCATCTTTTCTTTGTTTTCTTTTCTTTTTCTTTCACTTATTTTTGAGACAGTGGCATTGGTGTACAAAAGCCGAAACCTTGGTGATTAGCGGGCCTCGGGCTTTTTTTATTTTTCGAGGTGCTCCACACCGGGCACACATACCAAAGCTCGTTAGGACTATCGGTTTATTTGACTTTGGCAAGGCACAAACACCCGATTATGTGAATGGTGCCGAGTTACTCGTCATTTAAACCAACGTCCCCAAACCTATATTTTTGTCTACACTTTCACAACAATTTCAGCACTTCATTCACAACATTCATTCATCAACAACTTCACCCCACACTTGCTTTTCACGCACATCAACACACTAGCATGCTCCTATTCCCGGATGGGTCAAAAGAGGTCAAAATTTTCATTAATTGAGGTGCTCAAGCAACATGATCAAGATGAGAAGTAGAGGAAAATGAATTGCCTTAGTCGTTCCTAAATGATGTGCAAGAACTAGCATGCAATTTCGACTTTCAATCCTCAATCCAATCAAGGCAATCATCATAATCACAAATCATTCATGGGATTCAAGATAAATACTTCAAGTCCACATATGCATTCATCTATTCAACACACAAGGCCATCCATAGCCAATTCACAAGTCAATTTTATCATAAGGGTCATTCCCAAGCTTAGAAGCACTAAAATTTTTTTAAATTTTCTGATTTTTTTGGATTTTTCGAAATATGTATGTACAATGCAAGACATAATGAAACATGTGACTAAAAGACACTATCCTAGATGCTAATCATGCAAGTGATCATGAAAACCTCACCCCATACTTAGAAACACATTGTCCCCAATGTGTAAATGAAGTAAAATGGCGTCGGGACCCGCGCTAGGCACCGCTAGCCGTCCAAGTTCCGCGTCCGCTCCACCCATAATTGATGAGGGGCGCATCATCATTATCCACATGCCATGCAAGGCTTCCATGCTACTTAAACTCTAGCACACAAACTCCAAATACACACAAAAACACAAAAACAGAAAAATAGAAAACAAAACAAAAACAAAAAGGGAAAGACGTCTACCAATGGGTTGCCTCCCACCAAGCGCTTCTTTAAGGTCATTAGCTTGACCAAACTCGGGGGCGTCTCACTCAAGGTGAAGTGGGGAAATCATATCCACCGGAGCTCCCGGGATATACTTCTTCAAACGGTGCCCATTCACCTTAAAGTCTCCACAATGCTCCCCTCCTATCTCAACCGCTCCATGGGCAAACATCTTCTTCACCACATAAGGACCCGTCCATCCTGATTTAACTTTCCGGGGAAGAGCCGCAGCCTTGAGTTGAAGAGAAGGACAAGGTCGCCTTCACTCAACTCCTTCGGGATGAGACGCTTGTCATGCCATCGTTTGGTCCTTTCTTTGTAGATCCAGGCGTTTTCATAGGCATCCAACCGGATCTCCTCAAGAGCATTCATGTCAAGCAACCTTTTCTCTCCGGCCTCCTTGAGGTCAAAATTCAGCCATCTAATGGCCCAATACGCTCTATGCTCCATCTCTACCAGAAGGTGGCAAGACTTGCCATAAACTAGGTTGTAGGGAGTGGTGCCAATCGGTGTCTTGAAAGCAGTTCTATAAGCCCACAAGGCATCATTGAGCTTCATAGCCCAATCTTTTCTCGTCCTAGAAACCGTCTTCTCAAGAATTCCTTTTATCTCCCGGTTGGAGATCTCCACTTGGCCACTAGTTTGGGGATGGTAAGGCGTTGCCACCTTATGAGTCACCCCATACATAGCCAAAAAGTGTCCCGAAGTTCCTATTGGTGAAGTGCTTTCCTCCATCACTTATGATCATCCTTGGTGTTCCAAACCTAGGGAAGATCACTCGGTTGAAGAACCGCACCACAACCTTGGCATCATTTGTCGGAGAGGCGATTGCCTCCATCCATCTTGACACATAGTCCATCGCCAATAGGATGTAGAGGTTGCCACATAAAGAAGGGAATGGTCCCATGAAGTCCACACCCCACACATCAAATATCTCCACTTCTTGTATGTTATTCAAGGCATCTCATTCCTCCTTGAGATGTTTCCCGTCCTTTGGCAAGCATCACAAGCTACCACAAAATTCTGCACATCCTTGAACAAACTTGGATAAATAAAACCCGGATTGCAACACCTTTGCACATGTCTTGTGTGCGCTAGCATGCCCTCCACATGGTAAGGAATGACAATGGTGGATCACACTCTCCACCTCATCCTCCGGTATGCATCTCCTAAAGACTCCATCCGGCCCTCTCTTGAACAAAAACGGTTCACTCCAATAGTAATGCCTCACATATTTGAAGAACTTCTTCCTTTGGGCATAGGATAAACCGGGTGGCACCTCCTCACAAACGAGATAGTTTACTATGTCGGCATACCATGGCTCATTACCCCTTGACACTTGAAACAAGCACTCCTCCACCATTTGCAATTGCTCATCCTGGAATGAGTCATCAATCGGGATATCATCTCTCTCAAGCTCCAATGGTGGGAGTCTACTAAGGTGAACCGCCACAGAATTTTCGGACCCTTTCTTATCCCGGATTTCCATGTCAAACTCTTGAAGAAGAAGGATCCACCGAATCAAACGAGGCTTGGCATCCTTCTTAGGAAGGAGATAACGGATCGCAACATGATCCGTATACACAATGACCTTCGCTCCAACAAGATACGAGCGAAACTTCTCAAATGCAGACACTATCGCTAGCAACTCCTTCTCGGTGGTAGCATAATTGAGTTGGGCATCATCTAGCATCTTGCTAGCATAATAGACGGCATGTGTATGCCCATCTTTCCTTTTTCCCAAAACAGCCCCAACGGCTACTTCACTCGCGTCACACATGATCTCAAACGGTAAACTCAAATCCGGAGGTTGCATGATAGGAGCGGTGATCAAAGCATTCTTCAACCTACAAAAAGCTTCAAGGCAGTCCTTGGAGAAAACAAACTCAACATCTTTCATTAGTAGGTTAGTAAGAGGCTTAGAAATCTTAGAGAAATCTTTAATGAATCTCCGGTAAAAACCGGCATGCCCTAAAAAACTCCTTACCCCCTTCACCGAGGTAGGTGGTCGCAACTTCTCTATCGTCTCTATCTTAGCCCTATCAACCTCAATGCCACGGTTGGACAACAAGTGTCCCAACACAATGCCTTCACTTACCATGAAGTGGCATTTTTCCCAATTTAAGACAAGATTTGTCTCCTCATATCTTTTTAACACCAAGGACAAGTTAGCTAAGCAATCATCAAATGAAGATCCATAAACAAAAAAATCATCCATAAACACTTCCATAATGTTCTCAATATATTCAGAAAATATAGCCATCATACAACTTTGAAAGGTGGCGGGTGCATTACACAACCGAAACGGTATTCTCCTATATGCAAATGTACCCCAAGGACATGTGAATGTAGTTTTCTCTTGGTGATCAGGGTGGATAGGGATTTGGAAGAATCCACTATAACCGTCTAAGTAACAAAAATGGGGATGTTGAGCTACTCTCTCCAGCATTTGGTCAATGAAAGGAAGAGGGATGTGATCTTTCCTAGAGGCTACATTTAGTTTCTTATAGTCTATACACATCCTCCATCCCGTAACCGTTCTAGTTGGGATTAGTTCATTATTCTCATTAGTCATAACGGTCATCCCACCCTTCTTAGGAACCACATGCACAGGACTAACCCATTTACTATCCGAAATCGGGAAAATGATCCCCGCATCTAGCAATTTAAGGATCTCTTTCTTTACTACTTCTTTCATGATATGGTTTAGTCTTCTTTGAGGTTCAATTGAGGGTTTATGGTTATCTTCCATCAAGATCTTATGCATGCATAAAGAAGGTTTAATGCCAACTAAATCATCAATGGTATAGCCTATAGCTAGCCTATGCAATCTCAACTCATGCAACAATCTATTCAACTCATCATCATTCAAGCATGCATTAACAATAACCGGATACGTAGAATTCTCACCAAGAAAAGCATACTTCAAATGAGAGGGGAGGGGTTTAAGTTCAAGTTTAGGAGGACCTTTATCGGTTGGAGACGCTCCATACAATGTTGTTTGAGATGAATCCAAAGCCATGGAAGACTCCCTAAAGCTCCTTGAAGCTTGATCAACAACCAATGCAGTTTCTGGAGAAACCACGGGCAAAATCACGGGCTCTGGCACAACCACGTCCGTGGAACTTGCAAAGCTAGCCTTTTTGAGCATTCCAGAGAGTTCCACGGGACACTCCACGGGCGTGATTCTTCCCCCCAGGCCGTGGTTCACACAGCAATTCAGCACACCTTCGTGTACTTCAAATTCAGCTCTTGTCTCCTTTTCCAATGCTTCCAAAGCCTTGATTTCTTCATTGCAGGCCTCCTCAACTCCTTCCTCCATCAAACTTAAGCTAAGAATCTTATCCAAGGGGTCCTTGATCAAGATCGAGCTTACAACTTCTCTAGACTCCTCTTGCTCGACAGTGTTGAACACATCTTCACCAAGGGCTGGCCCTTTCATCATTGTGGATAATTTGAACTTGATATTCTCTTCTCCAATGTTGAAGGAGAGAATTCCATTTTTGCAATCCACAAAACATCCGGAAGTGGCTAGGAAAGGTCTTCCCAAAATGATAGGAACCGGGTAGTCCGCCGGGATGTCCAAAACAATGAAGTCTATGGGCACATAGAACTTCCCGAGTTGCACCGGTATGTCTTTTAAGATTCCTACGGGGTGAGTGATTGAACAGTCAACCATGTAAAGGGTCATCTTGACCGGCTTTGGCTCTCCTAGCCCAACCTTGTTGCAAAGTGCAAGCGGGATAATGCTTATACTTGCTCCAAGATCACATAGGGCTTCATACATCACTTCTCCCACTCCAATTGGCACACAAAAAGATCCCGGATCTCTTAGCTTAGGAGGCATCTCCTCCTTCATAGTTTGAATCAACTCCGAGGATCTCTTTGTAATTCTCACTTCCCCATACTCCTCCAACTTCCTTTTGTTGGAGAGTATCTCCTTCAAGAATTTTCCATAGGCCGGCATACCTAGAATAACATCCATGAACGGAATGTTAATATGCAATTTAGACATAAGTTCAAGGAATTTACCGAAGTGTTTGTCCAAGCGAGCTCTTGCTCGTGATTGTGGGAACGGTAGTGGTGGCTTGTATGAAGGTGGCGCCACATATGTTGGCTCATCTTCCTTGCTCTTGCCTCCTTCTTCTTGCAATGTCTCTTCTTCTATCACCACTTGCTTCCCCTTATCATTTCCCTTAGGTAAGGGATCCTTCGTGCTCAGCCCACTCCTTGTAGTGATGGCCAACACTTGGTCTCTTGGGTTATCTTCGGTTCTTCCGGGAAGCTTTCCCGGATCTCTATGAGCTTCACCCGCCTTTTGGAACACTTGTGCTTCCAATACCTTTTGAGCTTTAGAAATGGAAGTCACCGTGCTCTCAAGACCACTCAACCTTCCAAGAAATTGCTCAAACATCATCTCAGTTCTATCTTTTGGAGGTTGAGTAAATCCGGGTGGAAGTTCTTGTGAAGCCTTTGGTGGTGGAGCTGCGCTTGTGGAAGCGGGAGGGTTCAAGGCACCATCCGGGTTAGAATAGGAGATCCCGGGATGGTTGTGGTTAGGCCGGTAATTGTTGAATTGCCGGTTGTTGTTGAAGTTCCTTTTGCCTTCATAGTTGTTGTAATTGCCCCTTCCCATATAGTTCACATCTTCCTCCTTGGAAGACAAGTTTGCTTGCACTTCCACTTGACGGCTTGCTTGACTATTCAAAGTTGTAGCACACAACTCCCTCAAAGACTTAAGCTCATTGTTGATTGCATCAAGCTTGAAATTACTCATGGTGACTTCACTCACTTCATATGCTCCCGCTTTCCTCCCATCACTCTTCCTATGGGAGTACTTTTCAATCACCAAGGCTTGTTTCTCTACAAACTGCCAAGCTTCATCCACATTCTTTTCCATGAAGGTCCCACCGGAAAGAGATTGAAGCTTGAATTGGCTATCTTCAGCAAGTCCCTTGAAGTAGATCTCCAAAAGCTCTATTTTCCGTATACCATGGTGTGGACAATCTAGGAGAAGGTCTTTGAACCTCTCCCAAGATTTGAATAGGCTTTCTCTATCATTCATCACGAAGGCATTGATCTTCCCTCTTAGCTCGGTAGTCTTTGAAGGTCGGAAGAATTTAGTCAAGAACTCGGTTGTCATCTCCTCCCAAGTACTCACACGCCCTAGTGGAATCGATTGGTACCAAGCTAAGGCTTTATCCTTAAGAGAGAATGAAAAAGCCCTAAGCTTATGGTTGTTGTTCTCCAACCTAGGCGGCGTTAGAGTCTCCATCAATATCTCGTAATTCATCAAATGTTGATGAGGGGACTCTCCTTCCATCCCTCCAAATTGATTGTTACGCTAAGAACGTGTGTACGCAATAAGCTTTAAATTTATACTCGTTATATTTCTCCTAACTCCTAGCGAACCCGCAGTGTACGGGACGTTTGTAGTAGGGATAGTATTCCGAGGTCGAACACAAAGACTAAGGTGAGATTGATTCGATTTATGATTAATTTTAGTGAAGATCTAGGTTATAGAAAAGAGAAAGAAATAAAGAAATGAAAACCTCAATGTTTTTGGTTGGTTTTTAGGTGATCAATCAAGGATCATAATTGATGCAAAGTAAACAATCAACTAAGCTAACGAATCAACACAAACAAACAAGCTAAACATGAGATAGGAATCAAGAGAGAAAAGCGGATTCTAGGGGGTTGGAAATTCCGGTTATGGCATAGGACTCAAGTTATTTAATCATCCTTGGATTAACTATGATATGTTGGGAATGAGTGTTTCTAGATTGGGATCAATGACCGGGTAGGTCTCATGGTCCACTAGTCCGTCCCTAAGGTCTCATCACCGGGTAAGTCTCTAAGAACCTAAGGGATGGAATTCTACACAAACCGGATTGTTACCTAGGTATCTAACCTATCCTTACCGGGTAAGTCTCGGAAGGGTTAGTCCTAAACAACTATCCTAGCACACTTAGCCCAATGGCGGCTTATGAGGCTCACCACTACCTAAGGTTTGTCATCTTTGGAATCTAAGAGTAAGGATCACCGGGTAAGTCTCTCCTAACACTTAGTTGCTAACACTAGGTCACCCTAGAGTAGATTTAACTCAACAAACACTAGGATTTCAACATTCTAACAATCTAAAACTAGATCCATCGAACCAGGGAGAATCACGGGGTGTTCTTCCAAGTCCACGGCCGTGGAATGGCAAGAACTGACCGTGGTCTCCAACAGAGGCTCGTTCAAGTATACAAGTCATCCAAAGGTAAATCTAAGTTCATCCTATCATAGTCCTAGCCATAACCATCCTTTCCTTACCCTAGAATCGCATCTATTTAGCCTACAACATGCATCATAACAATCGAAATCATCAAGCATAAAATCATGGCTTCCATTTGCAAGATAATGAAGAGAAAGAGATGAACAAGTGAAGTTAACAAAACCAAGCTGAAAGTAAGATTGAAATGACTCACAACCCTTCCAAAAGAAGGTTTAGACGGTTCATACAACTCTAGAAATCGATTCCGAAATTCTTCACTACAAAAGCTATCAAGGTCTAACAATGGTGTGTTCTTCTCCTTCCTCTTCAATGGAGCTCTTCTTCCTCCTCAATGGTAGCTTTTCTCCTTAGAGAATCTTCTTGTTGTGGTAGTGAGTGTGGAATTGGATGGTGGAAAATGGAAGATGCTCTCTCAGCCAATGCAGGACCACTTTTATACTACAACTTTGCAAGAGCTGGCCAAGAGATCGTGGCACAGCTGTCACAACCGCCTGGCAAGAACCACGGTTGGTTCCACGGCCGTGGACCTTCAGTGAACCGTGGTTTGGTGCTTCAGCATTGCCTTGGTTTATTAAGCTTTGATTTGGTGCATGGCTTGTGTTGGCAAGGTTCCATGAGTCCTCCTTAGCTCTTAGCTTGCATCCTAATGAGTCCGAGGGTGTATCATCTTGATGAACGATCCTCAAACGTTTCGTTTAAGCTTCTAAATCTCCTAAAATACCTATAAAGCAATGCAAAAGTCCGTGTAGACGTCTATCTCGACAAAATACGTGAATTGAGTGCAAACGCCGTGATCTAGTGCTAAACCATGCATGAATGAGTGAGAAATATATCTAAATGACTACCTAAACCTAAGTCATAAATTTTGTTATCAAAAATACCCCATACTTAAGGGTTGCTTGTCCCCGAGCAAATTCTCAACTATAGACTAGGAGATGACATGCTTTATGTATGCAGAAAAATGGCAAAATCTTTTTGGGTTTGTGCTTCTACTATTGGATCACCTTTATAGTCATGTTTCATGGCAACGGACAAGCAATCATGTATCAAATAAATAAAGGCATGGAAAGACAACTATACTTAACTCGAAAGCATGCTTGAAATGTAAAAATGAAGAAGTCAAGATGATCAAGAGCATATCCAATCTAAATTACTAAGTCTTACAAACATGCAAATAGGTCATAAGGTCTTATGAAATAAAAGGCCAAGAAACGTTGTGATTGGGTGGGGATTTTTCTAGGCTATGTGATGCTAATCCGGGAATAGAACTAACTCCACAATTTTGTCCTCGATCAACTTCCCTCAAGTGTATACTTTCTCCATCTTTTCTTTCTTTTCTTTTTCCTTTACTTGTTTTTGAGACAATGGCATTGGTGTACAAAAGCCGAAACCTTGGTGATTAGCCATCCTCAGGCTTTTTCTATTTTTCGAGGTGCATCCACACCGGGCACACATACCAAAGCTCGTTAGGACTATCGGTTTATTTGACTTTGGCAAGGCACCAACACCCGATTATGTGAAGTGTGCCGAGTTACTTGTCATTTAAACCAATGTCCCCAAACCTATATTTTTGTCTACACTTTCACAACAAATTCAGCATTTTATTCATGGCATTCTTTCATCAAAATCTTCACCCCACACTTGCTTTTCACACACATCAACACACTAACATGCTCCTATTCCCGGATGGGTCAAAAGAGGCCAAATTTATATCAATTGAGGTGCTCAAACATCATGATCAAGATGAGAAGAAGAGAGAGATGAATTGCCTCATTCATTCCTAGATGGTGTGCAAGAACTAGCATGTAATTTCGACTTTCAATACTCAATCCATTCTAGGCTAACATCATGATCACAAATCATTCATGGGATTCAAAAGAATTACTTCAAGTCCACATATGCATTCATCAATTTAACACATAAGGCCATCCATAGCCAATCCACAAGACAAGATTCATCAATAGGGTCATATCCAAGCCTAGAGAGCACCAAAATTTTTAAATTTTCTGATTTTTTATGGGATTTTCGAAATGAATATATATAATGCAAGACATGTGAAAATATTAAACTACCCTAGATGCTAGTCATGCAAAATATCATGCAAACCCCACCCCATACTTAGAAACACATTGTCCCCAATGTGTAAATGAAGTAAAAAGAGTGAAAGAAAGTTCTCACAATGTAAAAATGGTTTGCTATGGTGTTTGGGATTTATCAAGTGGATTGATGGTGGATGATCCTATCAACAATGGTAGAGAGCTCTAAGTTTTCATCAAGGCGTCGGGACCCGCGCTAGGCACCGCTAGCCGTCCAAGTTCCGCGTCCGCTCCACCCATAGTTGATAAGGGTTCATCATCATCATTCACATGCCATGCGAGGCTTCCAATGCTACCAAGATTCTAGCACACACACAAAGCACACAAAACACGCACAAAAATAGAAAAATCAAAAACAAAAACAAAACGAAAAAGGGAAAAACGTTACCAATGGGTTGCCTCCCACCAAGCGCTTCTTTAAGGTCATTAGCTTGACCAAACTTTGGGGGCGTTTCATTCTAGGTGAAGTGGGGCAATCATATCCACTGGAGCTCCCGGGACATACTTCTTCAACCGGTGCCCATTCACCTTGAAATCTCCACAATGCTCCCCTCCTATCTCAATAGCTCCATGAGGGAAGATCTTCTTCACCACATATGGCCCGGTCCATCTTGATTTTAGCTTTCCGGGGAAGAGCCGCAACCTTGAGTTGAAGAGAAGGACAAGGTCTCCTTCACTCAACTCCTTCGGGATGAGGCGCTTGTCATGCCACCGTTTGGTCCTCTCCTTGTAGATCCGGGCATTCTCATAGGCATCCAACCGGATTTCCTCAAGAGCGTTTAAGTCAAGCAACCTCTTTTCTCCCGCCTCCTTGAGGTCAAAATTTAGCCACTTAATGGCCCAATAAGCTCTATGCTCCATCTCTACCGGAAGGTGGCAAGACTTGCCATAGACTAACTTGTAGGGAGTGGTGCCAATTGGTGTCTTGAAAGCGGTTCTATATGCCCACAAGGCATTATCGAGCTTCATAGCCCAATCCTTTCTCGTACTAGAGACCGTCTTCTCAAGTATCCCTTTTATCACCCGGTTGGAGATCTCCACTTGGCCACTAGTTTGGGGATGGTAAGGTGTTGGCACCTTATGAGTCACCCCATACTTAGCCAAAAGTGCCCCAAAGTTCCTATTAGTGAAGTGCTTCCCTCCATCACTTATGATCACCCTTGGTGTTCCAAACCTAGGGAAGATCACTCGGTTGAAGAACCTCACCACAACTTTGGCATCATTTGTAGGAGAGGCGATTACCTCCACCCATCTTGCAACATAATCAACCGTCAATAGGATGTAGAGGTTGCCACATGAAGAAGGGAATGGTCCCATGAAGTCCACACCCCACACATCAAATATCTCCACTTCTTGTATGTTGTTCAAGGGCATCTCATTCCTCCTTGAGATGTTGCCCGTCCTTTGGGAAGCATCACAAGCTACCACAAAGCTTTGCACATCCTTGAACAAACTTGGCCAAAAGAAGCCCGATTGCAACACTTTCGCACATGTCTTGTGTGAGCTAGCATGCCCTCCACATGGCAAGGAATGACAATGGCGGATCACACTCTCCACCTCATCCTCCGGTATGCATCTTCTAAACATTCTATCCGGCCCCCTCTTGAACAAAAGTGGTTCACTCCAATAGTAGTGCCTCACATCTTTGAAGAACTTCTTTCTTTGGGCATATGTTAATCCGGGAGGCACTTCCTCACACACAAGATAGTTCACAATGTCGGCATACCATGGTTCACTTCCTCTAGACACTTGGAACAAGCACTCCTCCACCATTTGCAATTGCTCATCCCGGAATGAATCATCAATCGGGATGTCATCTCTCTCAAGTCCTAATGGTGGGAGTCTACTAAGGTGATCCGCCACGGAGTTCTCGGATCCCTTCTTGTCCCGGATTTCCAAATCAAACTCTTGAAGAAGAAGGATCCACCGAATCAACCTAGGCTTGGCATCCTTCTAGTAAGTAGATAACGGATCGCAGCATGATCCATATAAACAATGACCTTCGCTCCAACAAGATATGAGCGGAACTTCTCAAAAGCATACACAACCGCTAGCAACTCCTTCTCGGTGGTAGCATAATTGAGTTGGGCATCATCTAGCGTCTTGCTAGCATAATAAATGGCATGTGTGCGCCCATCTTTCCTTTGCCCCAAAACAGCCCCAACGGCTACATCACTTGCATCACACATGATCTCAAACGGTAAACTCCAATCCGGAGGTTGCATGATAGGTGCGGAGATCAAAGCGTTCTTCAACGTACAAAAAGCCTCAAGGCAATCCTTGGAGAAAACAAACTCAACATCTTTCATTAGTAGGTTAGTAAGAGGCTTAGAAATTTTAGAAAAGTCTTGAATGAACCTCCGGTAAAAACCGGCATGCCCTAAGAAACTCCTTACCCCTTTTACCGAGGTAGGTGGTGGCAACTTCTCTATCGTCTCAATCTTGGCCCTATCAACCTCAATGCCACGGTTGGACACCAAGTGTCCCAACACAATGCCTTCACTTACCATAAAGTGGCATTTTTCCCAATTCAAGACAAGATTTGTCTCCTCACATCTTTTCAATACTAGTGACAAGTTAGCCAAGCAATTATCAAAGGAAGAACCATAAACAGAAAAAATCATCCATAAACACTTCCATGATATTCTCAATATATTCCGAAAAGATAGCCATCATACACCTTTGGAAGGTGGCGGGTGCATTACACAACCCAAATGGCATTCTCCTATATGCAAAAGTTCCCCATGGACATGTAAAGGTGGTTTTTCTCTTGGTCATCGGGGTGGATAGGGATTTGGAAGAATCTACTATAGCCATCTAAATAGCAAAAATGAGAATGTTGAGCTAACCTCTCTAGCATTTGGTCAATGAAAGGGAGAGGGAAGTGATCTTTCCTAGAGGCCATGTTCAACTTCCTATAGTCAATGCACATCCTCCACCCCGTAACCGTCCTAGTCGGGATTAGTTCATTGTTCTCATTGGTCACTACGGTCATCCCACCCTTCTTAGGAACTACATGAACGGGACTAACCCACTTACTATCCGAGATAGGGTAGATTATCCCCGCATCTAGCAACTTAATGATCTCCTTCTTGACTACCTCCTTCATTATAGGATTCAATCTTCTTTGATGTTCAATAGAGGGTTTATGGTTATCTTCCATCATTATCTTATGCATGCACAAAGAAGGTTTTATGCCAACTAGATCATCAATAGTATAGCCAATGACTTTCCTATGCAATCTTAGCTCATGCAACAACTTAGCAAGTTCATTATCATTCAAGCATGCATTCACAATCACCGGATAAGTAGAATTATCACCAAGGAAAGCATACTTTAAATAAGA
The DNA here is from genome assembly GCA_033239125.1 of Fagopyrum homotropicum. Taxonomy (NCBI): domain Eukaryota; kingdom Viridiplantae; phylum Streptophyta; class Magnoliopsida; order Caryophyllales; family Polygonaceae; genus Fagopyrum; species Fagopyrum homotropicum. The sequence goes on from BSWB01000002.1 coordinate 105,265,418, forward strand.
GGGGAGGGGTTTAAGTTCAAGTTTAGGAGGACCTTTATCGATTGGAGACGATCCAAATAATGTTGGATGAGATGAATCCAAAGCAAATGAAGACCCACCAAGGCTCCTTGAAGCTTGTTCATCATCAAGAGCTGCTGCTGGGGAAACCACGGCCAACTCCACGGTTGGCTCCACTTCCACGGCCGTGGAAGTTTCCAGGCTTGCTCTTCTGAGCTTTCCAGAGAGTTCTACGGCCGTGGAACACATTCCACGCCCGTGGAACTTACAGCTGTTCAGCATGCCTTCGTGATACTCAAATCCAACTCTTGTCTCCTTTTCTAGTGCTTCCAAGGCCTTGATTTCTTCATTGCAAGCCTCCTCAACACCTTCCTCCATCAAACTTAAGGTAAGAACCTTCTCCAAGGGGTCCTTGATCAAGATCGAGCTCACAACTTCTCTAGACTCCTCTTGCTCGACTATGTTGAAGACATCCTCATCAAGGGTTGGCCCTTTCATCATTGTGGAAAACTTAAACTTGATATTCTCTTCTCCAATGTGGAAGGAGAGAACTCCATTCTTGCAATCCACTAGGCATCCGGAAGTGGCTAGGAAAGGTCTTCCTAAGATGATGGGAACGGGATAGTCCGCCGGGATGTCCAAAACAACGAAGTCTATGGGCACATAGAACTTCCCTAGTTGCACCGGAATGTCTTCTAAGATCCCAACCGGGTGAGTAATAGAGCGGTCCGCCATGTAGAGAGTCATCTTGACCGGTTTAGGCTCTCCTAGCCCAACCTTGTTGCAAAGTGCAAGCGGTATGATGCTTACACTTGCCCCAAGATCACAAAGGGCTTCATACTTCACATCTCCCACTCCAATTGGGACACAAAAGGAACCCGGATCCCTTAGCTTGGGAGGCATCTCCTCCTTCATTGTTTGAATCAACTCCGAGGATCTCTTTGTCATCCTTATCTCCCCATACTCCTCCAACTTCCTTTTGTTGGAGAGTATCTCCTTCAAGAACTTGCCATATGCCGGCATCCCTAAGATAGCATCCATGAACGGAATATTAATATGCAATTTGGACATTAGTTCAAGGAATTTACCAAAGTGGTTATCCAAGAGAGCTCTTGCTCGTGATTGTGGGAACGGTAGTGGTGGTTTGTATGGAGGCGATGCCACATAGGTTGGCTCAACATCCTTGCTCTTGCCTCCATCTTCTTGCACTATCTCTTCTTCAACCACTACTTGCTTTCCCTTAGCATTTTCCTTGGGCAAAGGATCCTTCATACTCAACCCACTCCTCGTTGTAATGGCCAACACTTGGCCTCTTGGGTTGTCTTCGGTCCTTCCGGGAAGCTTTCCCGGATCTCTATGGGCTTCACCCGCCTTTTGGAACACTTGTGCTTCCAACACCTTTTGAGCTTTAGAAATTGAAGTCACCGTGCTCTCAAGACCACTCAACCTTCCAAGCAATTGCTCAAACATCATTTCGGTTCTATCCTTTGGAGGTTGAGTGAATCCGGGTAGAGGTTCTTGTGAAGCTTTTGGTGGTGGTGCTGCGCTTGTGGAAGCGGGAGGGTTTAAGGCTTCATCCGGGTTAGAATAGGAAAACCCGGGATGGTTGTGGTTAGGCCGGTAATTGTTGAATTTCCGGTTGTTGTTGAAGTTCCTTGGGCCTTGATAGTTGTTGTAATTGCCCCTTCCCATGTAGCTCACATCTTCCTCCTTGGAAGACAAGTTTGCTTGCACTTGCACTTGAGGGCTTGCTTGATTCTTCAAAGTTATAGCACACAACTCCCTCAAAGATTTCAGCTCATTGTTGATTGCATCAAGCTTGAAGTTACTCATGGTGACTACACTCACCTCATATGCTCCCTCTTTCCTCCCATCACTCTTCCTATGGGAGTACTTCTCAATTACCAAAGCTTGTTTCTCTACAAACTCCCAAGCTTCATCCACATTCTTCTCCATAAAGGTTCCACCGGAAAGTGATTGAAGCTTGAATTGGCTATCCTCATCAAGCCCCTTGAAATAGATCTCCAATAACTCTATCTTCGGTATTCCATGGTGTGGGCAATCTAGGAGAAGGTCTTTGAACCTCTCTCAAGACTTGAATAGGCTTTCTCTATCCTTCATCACGAAGGCATTGACCTTCCCTCTTAACTCGGCAGTCTTGGAAGGTGGGAAGAACTTTGTCAAAAACTCGTTTATCATCTCCTCCCAAGTACTAACTCGCCCTTGTGGAATAGATTGATACCAAGCCAAGGCTTTATCCTTAAGAGAGAAGGAAAAAGCCCTAAGCTTATGGTTGTTGCTCTCCAATCTAGGCGGTCTAAGAGTCTCCATCAAGATCTCATAGTTCATCAAGTGTTGATGAGGAGACTCTCCTTCCATCCCTCCAAATTGATTATGCCGGATCATTTGTAGAACTTGAGGGCGGAGCTCGTAGTTGTGGGTTGCGGGATCTCCTAAGTTCACACCCGGACGGTGTGCTCTTTTTGCCGGATCCATACGTCTCCCCAATGTTTGTGGCTCTTCAATAGCAATAGGCACAACCCTAACATTCGCCGCCGGCTGCGGTTGTGGTGGAGGAGGTGGAGGTTGTTGACGATTAAGCTCTCCTTGTACAAGGGCTTGCCTAATCTTATCAATCTCCCTCCTAGTTGCCTCTTGCCTCTCATTGGCAAGTCTCCTCTCTTCCTCCAAGAGGTCATCTCTTAGCCTTATTTGCTCTAAGGCTTCATCCAATTCAGCTTGGAGGTCTCTTCCGGCCATCTCTTTTCCCTTTTTAATGCTCTTTGATCTAGATCTAAGGGTTTTCTCCGGTTCGGGATCGAATGGAGCTAAATCCTTGCCACGAGATCTTCGCATACACTTAAAGAGTAAGAGATGTCCTGAAAAGCAAAGACACAAACCAAAGAGAGATCAAAAGCAACAAGAAAGATCTACACTATAATCAATCACAAATAGACTCAATCTAGACCTAGTCCCCGGCAACGGCGCCAAAAACTTGTTATGCTAAGAACGTGTGTACGCAATAAGCATTAAATTTATACTCGTTATATTTCTCCTAACTCCTAGCGAACCCGCAGTGTACAGGACGTTTGTAGTAGGGATAGTATTCCGAGGTCGAACACAAAGACTAAGGTGAGATTGATTCGATTTATGATTAAGTTTAGTGAAGATCGAGGTTATAGAAAAGAGAAAGAAATAAAGAAATGAAAACCTCAATGTTTTTGGTTGGTTTTTAGGTGATCAATCAAGGATCACAATTGATGCAAAGTAAACAATCAACTAAGCTAACAAATCAACACAAACAAACAAGCTAAACATGAGATAGGAATCAAGAGAGAAAAGCGGATTCTAGGGGGTTGGAAATTCCGGTTATGGCATAGGACTCAAGCTATCTAATCATCCTTGGATTAACTATGATATGTTGGGAATGAGTGTTTCTAGATTGGGATCAATCACCGGGTAGGTCTCATGGTCCACTAGTCCGTCCCTAAGGTCTCATCACCGGGTAAGTCTCTAAGAACCTAAGGGATGGAATTCTACACAAACCGGATTGTTACCTAGGTATCTAACCTATCCTTACCGGGTAAGTCTCGGAAGGGTTAGTCCTAAACAACTATCCTAGCACACTTAGCCCAATGGCGGCTTATGAGGCTCACCACTACCTAAGGTTTGTCATCTTTGGAATCTAAGAGTAAGGATCACCGGGTAAGTCTCGGAAGGGTTAGTCCTAAACAACTATCCTAGCACACTTAGCCCAATGGCGGCTTATGAGGCTCACCACTACCTAAGGTTTGTCATCTTTGGAATCTAAGAGTAAGGATCACCGGGTAAGTCTCTCCTAACACTTAGTTGCTAACACTAGGTCACCCTAGAGTAGATTTAACTCAACAAACACTAGGATTTCAACATTCTAACAATCTAAAACTAGATCCATCGAACCAGGGAGAATCACAGGGTGTTCTACCAAGTCCACGGCCGTGGAATGGCAAGAACTGACCGTGGTCTCCAACAGAGGCTCGTTCAAGTATACAAGTCATCCAAAGGTAAATCTAAGTTCATCCTATTATAGTCCTAGCCATAACCATCCTTTCCTTACCCTATCGCATCTATTTAGCCTACAACATGCATCATAACAATCGAAATCATCAAGCATAAAATCATAGCTTCCATTTGCAAGATAATGAAGAGAAAGAGATGAACAAGTGAAGTAAACAAAAACAAGCTGAAAGTAAGATTGAAATGACTCACAACCCTTCCAAAAGAAGGTTTAGATGGTTCATACAACTCTAGAAATCGATTCCGAAATTCTTCACTACAAAAGCTATCAAGGTCTAACAATGGTGTGTTCTTCTCCTTCCTCTCCAATGGAGCTCTTCTTCCTCCTCAATGGTAGCTTTTCTCCTTAGAGAATCTTCTTGTTGTGGTAGTGAGTGTGGAATTGGATGGTGGAAAATGGAAGATGCTCTCTCAGCCAATGCAGGACCACTTTTATACTACAACTTTGCAAGAGCTGGCCAAGAGATCGTGGCACAGCTGTCACAACCGCCTGGCAAGAACCACGGTTGGTTCCACGGCCGTGGACCTTCAGTGAACCGTGGTTTGGTGCTTCAGCGTTGCCTTGGTTCATTAAGCTTTGATTTGGTGCATGGCTTGTGTTGGCAAGGTTCCATGAGTCCTCCTTAGCCCTTAGCTTGCATCCTAATGAGTCCGAGGGTGTATCATCTTGATGAACGATCCTCAAACGTTTCGTTTAAGCTTCTAAATCTCCCAAAATACCTACAAAGCAATGCAAAAGTCCGTGTAGACATCTATCTCGACAAAATACGTGAATTGAGTGCAAACGTCGTGATCTAGTGCTAAACCATGCATGAATGAGTGAGAAATCTATCTAAATGACTACCTAAACCTAAGTCATAAATCGTGTTATCATTGATTATGCCGGTTCATTTGTAGCACTTGAGGGCGGAGCTCGTAGTCATGGGCTGCGGGATCTCCTAAGTTTATACCCGGATGGTGCACTCTTTGAGCCGGATCCATACGTTGCCCTAACGTTTGTGGCTCCTCAATCATTATCGGCTCAAACCGAATATTAACCCCGGCTGCGGTTGTGGTGGTGGTATAGGAGGTTGTTGACGATTAAGCTCTCTTTGCACAAGAGCTTGCCTAATCTCTTCAATCTCCCTCCTAGTTGCTTCTTGCCTTTCATTGGCAAGTCTCCTTTCATTCTCCAAGAGATCATCTCTTAACCTAATTTGCTCTAAAGCCTAATCCAACTCAGCTTGAAGATCTCTTGCGGTCATCTGCTTCTTCTTCTTAATGCTCTTAGATCTAGCTTTAAGGTTTTCTCCGGTTCGGGATCGAATGGAGCTAAATCCTTGCCACGAGATCTTCGCATACACCTAAAGAATGAGAGATGTCCTGAAAATGCAAAGACACAAACCAAACAAGATCAAAAGAAACAAGAAAGACATACACTATAAACAATCACAAAAATGACTCAATCTAGACCTAGTCCCCGGCAACGGCGCCAAAAGCTTGTTACGTCTAGGAATTGATGCACGCAAAAGTCTTAAATTTATAAATCGATATATTTTTCCTAACTCCTAGCCAACCCACAGTGTATGGGTCGTTTTGTAGTAAGGATAGTATTCCGAGGTCGAATACAAAGATTAAGGTGAAATTGAATCAATAGTGACTAAGAATAGTGTTGATCTAGGATAAGAAAGGAGAATGAAATAAAGAAATGAAAATCTCAATGTTTTTGGATTGGTTTTGTGGTGATCAATCAAAGATCACAAAATCATGAAAGATTAACAAATAACTAAGATAGCAAGGCAATTAAACAAACACAAACACGAGATAAGTAATCAAGAGAGAAAAGCAGATTCTAGGGGTTAGAAATTCCGGTTATGACATAGGACTCAAGCTATCTAGTCATTCCTTGGATTAACTATAGTGTGTTGGGAGTGAGTGTTTCTAGATTGGGATCAGTCACCGGATAGGTCTCATGGTCCACTAGTCCGTTCCTAAGGACTCATCACCAGGTAAGTCTCAAAGAGCCTAAGGATAGAAATTATACACAAACCGGATTGTCATCTAGGGATCTAACCTCTCCTTACCGGGTAAGTCTCGGGAAGGAAAGTCCTAAACATAAATACTAGCACACTCAGTCCAATAGAGGCTTATGAGGCTCACTACTACCTAGAGTTCATCATCTTTGGTATCTAAGAGCAAGAATCACCGGGTAGGTCTCTTCTCACACTTAGTTGCTAACACTAGGTCACCCTAGGATAGATATAGCTCAATAAACACTAGGATTTCAACAATCTAACAACCTAACACTTAGATCTATCAATACAAGCAAGTCAGACGAAATCACGGGCAATTCATTACTTCCACGGCCATGAAACCTACTAGAGCAGGCCGTGATTTACAACAGAGGCTAGGTTCGAGCAAACAATTCATCCAAAGGTACATTTAAGTCTATCTTATCATAGTCCAAGCCATAACCATCATTTCCTTACCCTAGAATCGCATCTATTTAGCCAACAACAAGCATCATAACAATCAAGCTCAACAAGCATACATTCATGGCTTCCATTAGCAAGAAAATAGAATGAAAGAGAAACGAAACAAGTAGGATAAGAAAACCAAGATGAATCAAGGTTAAGAAGGACTTACAACCCTTCAAAAGAAGGTTCGAATCGTTTCTTACAAAACCTTGCAAATATCTTCAACCAAAGTTGCTCAAAATCACTCTAGAAACTATAAAAACTCTAAAATGGTGTGTTCTTCTTTTCTCCTCCAAGAGTAGCTCCAATCCAAATGTGTGTAGTGAGAGTGTGGGAGAGAATGGAGTGATGGGGTCTGCTCTCAACAGCCTGCAGGACCACCTTTTATACACCATCAAGGGCAAGGGTCAGTTATGGAGATCGTGGGACAGCTGTCGCAGCTGTGCAGGGAGAACCACGGCCTATTTCCACGCCTGTGGAAGTCCCAGTGGCTGTGGTTTTGGTGATTCATACTTTTATGGATCATCAAGCCACAATTTGGTGCAAGGCATGCACCAACAAGGTCCCATGTGTCCACCTTAGCTCCTAGCTTGCTTCCCAATGAGTCCGAAGGTGTGTCATCTCGAGGAACAATCCTTGAATGTATCGATTAAGCTCCTAAAGCTCCCAAAATACCTACAAAACATGCAAAAGTCCGTGTAGACGTCTATCTCGACAAATATACAAGAATTGAATGAAAACGTCATGAACTAGTGCTAACCATGCATGAATGAGGGGAAAAACTATCTAAATGAATGCCTAAACTAACGTCATAAATCGTGTTATCACTAGGACAACTGGATTCTACTGTGGAGGTGATCAGCTTCCCAAAGGTGCGTCGAATCGACATAGCACAAACGCTGCTGAAGGATCAGGCTAATTCTTGGTGGAGGACTGCTCGTAGTAAGGTCACCAATTATGAGTAGAGGAAGACGGTAATTAGGGATCGCTACTGCCCTGCAGCTATGAGGAGAGATCATCTTCAGGATTTCCTCGAGGTTGGATTCTAGGATTTGCCTATTGTTGAGAACATCATCAAGTTTCAGAATGAGTTGTCTTTGATGGGTCCGTCTGCACCACCTGAGGATCAACATGTTTACCTTTTCTCTCGGAGGCTGAGAGAGTCTATACGCCCTTATCTTGCTGGTTTATGTTGTGATTCTTTGACGAACTATCAAGATAGAGCGTCTGCATATGAGAGAGACCGACCGGGTCAGCGGAGAGATTCTCAAACCGGAGGTCTTGAGAAGAGGCAGAAGACTGAATCAACCAGTGTTGGAGCTGAAGCAGATGGGTTTAGGCGTAGTCTGACGTCGGGACGTTCTGGTTTCCAATAGAGTTCAGATAGAGGACGGCAGTGTCATATTTGTGGAGGTGCAAGACACATTCGAGCTGATTGTAAGAAGCCAGCAATGACTTGCTTTTCTTATGGCAAGCCCGGACACAGAGCTGCATTTTGCTGTCAGGGTAAGGCGTTATCACAACAGGGTTCTTCACTTGTCAGGGTTGTAGAATGTGTACAAAGATCACAGTATCATTAGAAGCAACAACAAAGAGTTCCTGGTTCTACCGCTCCTCAGGGTTCCACTCCGGGACAAGGGAGATGTAGAGGATGAGCTGATGGTTCAACAGACACCAAGGATGCATCAGCCAAAGTGTATGAGCTGAGGAGTGTTGTAGAGCCGACAGCGCCAACGACCACATGTACCATTAATATTAATGGTTTTCGTGTCACAGTTCTTTTCGATATCAGTGCTACGCATTCTTTTATACCTGATGCATTTGTAGATAGATTGGCCTTAGTTACCGTAGAAAGTAGACACTTATTTGTAGGATTACCCGATGGGGGTAAGATTCGAGGTACTCGAGAGGTTCGTGATTGCCCTATTAGATTGGGAGGTCACGATTGGCCAGCTGAGTTCTTCGTCATGTACTTAGTAGATGAAGAAGTCATCCTTGGCATGGATTGGATGGATCGACATCGAGTAAATCTAGACATCGGCAAGAGGACAGTGACGGTAACTACGGATGCAGGCCATGTTGAGATCTTCAGAGGATGAGATCTCAGGAAGACTGGTACAGTCATCAGTGTAGTGTGAGCTGCGAGACTTATCAGTCAGGGATGCGAGGATTTTTGGTGCTATGCCATTAAGGATAGTACGAGTCCGGCTTTGGAGGAGATTCTAGTAGCTTGCGAGTTTTCCGACATTTTCGGAGAGCCATAAGGTTTACCTCCACAGAGAAGTGTAGACTTTGGCATTGAGCTAGTGCCCGATACGAGGCCGATCTCTATGGCTCCTTATCGTATGGTGCCTATCGAGATGCTTGAGTTGAAGAAGCATCTCAAGGAGTTAGCAGAGAAGGGCTTCATCTTCCCTAGTGTATTTCCTTAGGGCGCACGTGCACTCTTTGTCAGGAAGAAGGACGGGTCAATGAGGTTATGTGTTGACTACCGAGAGCTGAACATGGTGACGATCAAGAATAAGTACACATTGCCCTGTATCGACGATGTTTTGGATCAGCTGCATGGAGCTTAAGTGTTTTCGAGGATCGATGTGAGATCAGGATATCACCAGCTGAGGGTGAGAGAGCAGGATATAGCCAAGACGGCATTTCAGACCAGGTATGGCCACTACGAGTTTGTAGTGATGTCGTTCGGGCTTACGAATGCACCCGCAGTCTTCATGGAGGTGATGAACAACATCTTCATCGACTTCCTAGACCAGCTTGTAGTTGTCTTCATAGATGACATTCTGGTTTACTCTTGCAGCAGAGAGGAGCATGCATGACACTTAAGGATCGTTCTTCAAGTCTTATAGGACAAAGAACTTTACGCCAAGCTCTCTAAGTGTGAGTTTTGGATGTTAGAGGTGGCATTCCTTGCTCACATCGTTTCAGCGGAAGGGATCAAAGTAGATCCGGCAAAGATCGAGTTAGTAGCATCTTGGCCGCCTCCTAAGAACGTCAAGGAGGTACGCAACTTCTTAGGATTGGCGGGCTACTACCGGCGTTTTGTTGAGGGTTTTTCAGTTATCGCCCGACTGCTCACTTCCTTGCTACGGAAGTCTACGAGGTTCGTATGGTCCGAGCCGTGCCTGTAGAGCTTTGAAGAGATGAAGAAGAGGTTGGCCTCTGCTCCTATCCTAGCTCAGCCAGAGGGCATTGAGGACTTTGTGGTTTACAACGATGCATCCAAGCTAGGATTGGGATGTGTTCTAATGTAGAGGGGTAAGGTGATTGCATACGCGTCAGAAAGCTGAAGAATTATGAGCAGAATTACCTTACCCACAATCTGGAGTTAGATGTTGTTGTTCACACTTTGAAGATTTGGAGGCATTATTTGTACGGAGCTATGTGTCAGATCTTTACAGACCATAAGAGTCTGAAGTACATATTCATTCAACGGGAGTTGAATAACCGCTAGAGAAGATGGTTGGAGTTGATCAAGGACTTTGATCTTGATATCTTATACCACCCCAGGAAGGCAAATGTGGTAGATTATGCCTCAGTAGGAAGACTCCCCAAGAGATGGCGATCGCTAGGCTAACAACTTAGCCACAATTACAACGAGATCTTGCATGGCTGGAGATGGATATCCACTTTTAGGATTCCGCCAGCCAGTTGTCCACCTTGGAGATATTACCTGCTCTATTGGCTGAAATAGGACAGAAGCAGGAGAGTTGCCCTACATTGACACTAATCCGAGACCGGATGTCTCGAGGAGAGGCGCCACAATTTGCAGTCGGTGCCGATGGGATCTTGAGACACCAGGAGCGTGTTTGTGTGCCTTATGATCCAGAGTTGAGACAAAGGATCCTTTAGGAGGCTCACTCTTCACCTTACTCAGTGCACCCCGGTGCGAGTAAGATGTATCAAGATATCAGACGCTCCTTCTGGTGGGGAGGTCTGAAGTCAGACGTGACGAGATATGTATCTCAGTGTTCTACTTGTCAGCATGTCAAGATCGAGCATCATCAAACAAGAGGTGAGCTACACCCACTTATCGTCCCTCAGTGGAAGTTGGAAGACATTTCGATGGATTTCGTTACCCGATTAAGACCGAGTCGAGGTTTTGATGCTATCTGGGTCATAGTAGATGGACTGACAAAGACCACACGTCTCATTCCTATCAAGGAGACGTGGCTGGTGAGTCGATTGGCAGAGATGTTCCCTAGACAGATAGTGACACTTCATGGAGTACCTAGGACTATAGTCTATGACAGAGACAAACTATTCACCTTGAGGTTCTGGCAGCATGTACATGCCTCCCTAGGTACGAGTCTACAGTTCACGACTGCCTATCATCCTCAGACCAATGGTCCGTCGGAGCGGACCATCCAAACTCTAGAGGACATGTTGCGAGACTGTATGTTAGACTGGGGACGGGTGTGGCCAGAGCACTTTCTCTTAGTGGAGTTTTCATATAAAATCAGTTGGCACGCATCGATCGGATTGACTCCTTATGAGGCTTTATACGGACATAGATGATGTACACTGTTGTGTTGGGACGAGCCGAGTAGTGCTAGCGGTGTAGCATCCAAGCAGATACAGGATGACATGGCTCCAGTAGCAGTGATCTGCGAGCGAATGTTAGCAGCACAGAGTTGGCAGAAGTCTTATACGAATAAGAGGCGTAGACCTCTGGAGTTCAAAGTTGGAGCTCAGGTTTGGTTGAGGGTATCTCCGACCCGAGGTATTCGAAGTTTCAGTGTCAAGGGGAAGTTGAGTCCCAGATACGTCGGACCGTTTGAGATTCTTGAGCAAGTTGGAGAGGCAGTATACAGACTTGCTTTGCCACCGAGACTAGAGGGTGTTCACCCAGTCTACCATGTGTCTAAGTTATGGGAGTACGTACCGGACCCGAGACACATCATCAGTCACGAGGATCTAGTGATCGAGTCAGACCACACGTTCGTTGAGCACCCGGTAGTTATCTTATAGCGTAGTACGAGACGCTTGCGTTCGAAGGACATACCAATGATTAATATTCAGTTGTCGATGCGAGGAGCTAATGAGGCAACTTGAGAGACAGAGGATAGTATCCAGAGGAACTATCCGGAGTTTTATGCTGAGCTTGATGCACCTTTAACATAGTTGTTATGTTTGGTTTTCCTTGGTTTGCTTTCGCACGCTTTTGTGACGTTTTGAGTTATTTGTCCCGAGTAGGAATATATGAGTTGTGTTCAGCGTTTTCATGTTGTTGTGTGTTATTTCGGGTTGTTGCAAGTTTCGGGACGAAGCTTCTTTTTAGGGGATCTGATGTAAGACCCCAATCTTTCGCCTTCACCGCCCCGCGGTGAAGTGTGCCGCCCTATAGAAAGCCGCACCTGCGGCAGGGTCAGCCGCCGTTGCGACTGACTACAGATCGTGCCCGATCTTTCTTTCATTCGTTTTATCTTCTTTCCATAGATAGAAGATCCGATCTTCTATCTTATGGGCCGGCTTTCTTATCTTCTTCCTAACCCTAGACATCCTTTCCATCCAACTTTCCCGCCACTTCTACATATTCCCGTCTTTTTTTCTTATTCCCGTTTCTTGCTTACACTTTTCTCCAACCCTGAAGCTGCATTCGTGTCCCTTGCTTCCAGTGATCTTACTGAACGTGTAAATCTTCTCCTCTGAGTTCTTCATCACGTTCATGTAGTTGATGCATGTCTTTTCCTTCTGTTTCGTTTTCTTCTTTCTTTCTTCCTTTTCTTCTTCTCCGAGAATCAAGTTTGAACCTTGATTCTTGTTTACATCCCCATTGTTTATGTGTTGTTGTTCTTAGACTCTTTTGGTTGAGTCTTGACGTGGTTGGATCAAAGGTTCGAGCTTTGAATTCCTTGTAGAGAGTTCTATCGAGAAGAAACCCCGACAACGTCTTCTGTTGAGAATCCGCCCTGCGCCTGCACAGAGCCGCCCGTGCGGATTTCCTCCCTGCCGACCTTGCGCCTTTACCCAGCCGCCCCCATGGTTTCTTCTCCAATAACTCCCGTTCTTGTGTGTTGCTTCCTTCCTTACTTTCCTCGTTCCTTTCCTCCCTACCGACCATGCACAGAACCTTTTTGAAGGTTGAAGAAGGAAGATTGTAGCTTTTATAGCTTTTGAAGGGTTTTTCTAAGATTATCTTAGATTCCCTTCCTTTTTGTTTGTCTTGTTGGATTTCTATCCAAGGAACGTTTGTGTTTGATAATTGATTCAGTTATTGAAGCCTTTCTCTTAAGGTTTTCTTGTTCAATTATTCTCTTTCTTCCCATATACTTGATTAATACTATCATGATGATGAGTGGCTAATCTCTTTGTGTGATTCTAGGGTGATTGGCTGAAGGTTGTGGGAAAAACAATGATAGAATGATCTTAATCACAGTAGGACCCTGAAAGTTCGAGTCTTTACCTTAACCCTAAGCATCTCGCTCAGTCGATGAACATCTCGGCCGCGGTGGAATTGGGCTGTCCGAGGTGACTTATCTGATCCGAAACTGAGAGTTAAGTGTTAGAGTTTGCCAAATCCTATTCTTATTACACCTTTCCTGATTCAATGCAAGCTTAGGATGAGACTTACCCGGTAATTCCTTAGTTTGTGTACCTAAGATCATAAGTGTAGGTAATAAAGGTTTGTCCTTTATTGGGGTATGAGTATGCTTTCATCCCATCTTTGTGAGTTAGCCTAAGACTTACCCGGTAAAGGTTGATTCTATTCCCTTAGATGGTGTGTTAGTTTGAAGTTATAGTTCTTTATCTTAATTCCTTGAGACTTACCCGGTGATAGGAGTTACGGTTTAGGATTAGTGAGTAGTGAGACTTACCCGGTGATCTATTCCACTTTAGTAACACCTTCCCCATGCAAAAACCTCAGCTTTGTCCGCTTATCTTTAGATCTTGAGTTGGAACCACAACTAGATGCTTTAATCCCTAGAATTGCATATTTCCTTTATTGACTTTTATCATCTTTGATTGTTTTAATTGGTTGTGGTTAGTGATTGCTTAAGCATACCGTAATTGGACTTTGTTTCACTAAGTCCCTGTGATCGACCCCTGGAATTCCTTGCTTTTTACTACGATTGACCCGTACACTGCGGGTTCGCATCCTTGTTTTAAGCTTACGTCTAGGGTTATAAATTTAAAGCTTGCACACACCGTTTGGAGCGAACAAGTTTTTGGCGCCGTTGCCGGGACTTGGTCTAGACCGAGCTGGTTGCGGTTTGCTTTCAGGGCACTTGCCCCTGTTGCTACTAACTACTCTTTCTATGAGTTTTATAGTTTTCAGGATTTCCGATGACTACATTTGATCCAGCCTGGATAGCAAGACAAAGTGCTGGGGCGGACCATTATGAATACTTGGAGGAGAAGTACTCCTTCTATTGGTTCAACAATGAACGGGAAAGAGAAGAGGCCATTAAGCATGAACTTGCAATGTGGGATGAACTGAATGTCCCTAAAAAGATTTGTGAGCAACCCCTTGAAGATTATCTTGAATCAAGATGGGAGAGGTTGATGAAGAAGGTGGAGGAGCTCAAGGAAAGCACCCTATCCTATGCTAAGCTGGAAGAGGAGCATAAGGAAGTGTTGCAAGTTCCAAGCATCCCTCCAATCAAACCAGAAGTTTCTCCTGAAGCTTTTGAGGGAGGAGAAGATTTGGAAGATTTCGATCTAACTGTTGAGACCTCGGCCGAGGTGACAGAGAGATCGGCCGAGGTGGAGGAAAAATCTGTAGAACTGCAAAATACGGAGAACCTTGGCCAAATTACTGAGACTGTGGTCAAGGTGGAAGAAAGATCAGCTGAGTTGGGAGGAATTTCGTGTGTGGATTATCAACCCAACATGAAACTTGTCTCAAGCTTTGAAGAACTTTACGAGGTACATTCTCCTACTTCATTTGAAATCCCTATTAAAATTTCTGAATTTTTCAGGAATGCACCGGGGAGTTGGAGGTCTCTTCCGAAAGAACCTCCTAAGATCAAGATGAAACCTCCCTTGAAACTGTTGGAAGAAGATACTCCTTGGATTATAAGGAGTGGATTTTGCAAGCACTACACCGTTAAGGCGATGAAGTGTCTCTTGTTCAAGTATGGGGTCCCTCGCATGCTAAGGACCTTGTACCATCCCCAAGCTAAAGATGGGGAAGCTATTAGGATTCTCGAGAAGCTGTTTTCTCGATCAAGGAAAGGATGGGACGACTGACTAAGTTATGTCCCACGGAAAAAGACCGGTAGGATCCCGGTGAGGACCAAACCGTACAAGCTCGTACGTAGGAGATCCTACCATTTGCCGGTGAAGTTAGGAACCGGAACCTTTTTGGGAGAGCTTCATTACGGATCCAATGAGCACTTGCACTTGTTGGAGCGTTTGATAGACTTACTCATCTCACCCCATGATGAAGGTGAAGTATGGGGTGAGGATACCTCCCATCACGCATAGAGACGCACTATGGTCAAGCTAGCGACCTTAAACCAAGCGTTTCTTGGGAGGCAACCCAAGGTATTGCTTTCTTTTCCCTTTTTCTAGTCTAGCTTAGATAGTTTTGTTTTTGCTTTGCTTTGTTTTGTTTTTGGCGTCCTAGACAAACAATAGGTGACATCTAAGGAAGGAGTACAAACCAGGAGCATAACTGGAAGGACAGAAGTTCGAGAATTTGAGAAGACGGAGTTTGACTGAGGCACATCTCGGTTGCTATCAAAGCACCTCGACCGAGATGATTCTTGAGCAACCGAGGTGACTAGGGTTTTTGAAGAACCACCTCGGTCCGTACCACCTCGGTCCAGTCGAGACCACCTCGACCGAGGTGACAGCAGTTCCAGAAAGGGTATAAAAGGGGGGTTGAAATTCTCTCTCTTCCTTTACCTACCTCCTCGACCGCGGCAGCTTCCTCGCCTCACTTCGCCGTTCTTCGCTCGTTTCCGACGATTCTTGCTTCCAAATTACAAAGAAAGGATAGAGGATCCCAGTGCAAGTGTCAATCTGTGGGAAAAACGAACCGAATCGATCGAATCAGGGTAAACATCGAAAAAACCCTAATCTCGTTCTCTTCACTGTTTTGCTTCGAATTGGGCTTTGGTTGCCCTTGCATTTGCTGAGAAACAAATTAAGTACCCCATAGGAACCAGTTGTAGTGATTTTGGGGGAAAAGAACTGGATTTTTTAGAGATTCGATCACGCAGTTATTCGCCTCGGTCCAGTCGTTCTGTGCCTCGGCCGAGGTGTTCTTGAGTGGTGTCAGGCCGACCGAGGTGATCTGACAGTTTGTTGAGAAATGAGTTCAGATAGACAGCTTGTCCTGAGGGACAGATCCTCTCCTTCCCCTTCTTCTTCTTCCTCTAGACCTTATAGACCGGTGATCCACGAGAGACACCAGGTCGACTATGACCGTATTGCCGCCCGTCCAGTGATTGCACCGCGCTTCTTGGACATTTCAGCTTTCGATTGTCTCCATGTGGATGGAGATTTGAGGCGGATGATCTCGATGGTAGGGCTAGATCAGTTTACTGAGATCCGAGCACCTGCCTATTTAGAGCCTACCTTGGAGTTCATTAGCTCCTTCACCTACCTTCCCACAGAGCGTTCTGTGAAGTACCGGTTGATGAACTGGAACTTCTTAGTTCCCTTAGAGTACTGGAGAGACATCTTTGGTTTCCCGGCTCCGACTGCTGTAGATTTTCCCTCCCGAGCTGTAGCTAGGGAGTTTTAGGGTCAGATAGCTCATGTTGTTGAGCACGCAGACAGATGGCGCCCCGGAGACTCCAGGGAGTGCATTATTTTTCACCTAGCCTTTAGGTTACCTCACCGTATTTTCAATGAGACGCTTCTGGAGCGTACTGAGACGCCCTAGAAGGTCCGACAGGGGGAGCTTTTCAGCCTTTACTGCATGGTGAAAGGAGGGATCCCCGACTTTGGCTTGATGCTGGCAGAGGATCTACACAGGATCAAGGCCAAGGCGAAGGGGGACATCTACTGCGGAGGGATTGTGACCCACATCGCCAACTACCAGGACATGGATCTCAGCGCTTGCACTATGGTGGCGGCTGCCAAGCCGCTTGGGCTGCAGGAGATGATCACTTAGCGGATTTTGGTTCCCCGATGACTGACTACACCATACGTGGCTATGCCATGGGAGCTGACTACACCGCAGGGGATCAGGTGGTCAGCACAGTTTACAGTTTATGACCCCCATTACTGGCAGACCGCTTGGGCCCCACTAATGGAGGATTACAGAGAGGCAGCAACTGCACCAGCTGAGGAGGATGAGGTAGATGATGAGGAGACTATTGATGACAGGGATGATGGAGTCCCGATGGATACAGGGACGGATACTGCAGGGACTAGTGCGCCGGTTATTGATCTTGATGATGATGATACTGAGCCGGCACCTGCTACATCTCTAGTGACACCTGCTAGGCGTAGAGCACGCCGACACAGAGATTCAGATGCTCACCGTCGGATCAATGATCTGACGGATCAGATGATTGATTCATATGCCGCTTTATCACTGGATATCCGCGAGATGCAGGAGCGACACCACTACCAGCACATGATGGCCCAGATCCAGTTTGAGCACATCATGGGCTATCCGTTCGACCCGTCTCAGTATCCATATGTGCCACCACCACCACCACCGGATCGTGACTACTGAGAGCTGCAGGATTTTCTTTCTTAGTTTTATGCAGTTCAGCTTATTATCCGGTGAGTATTTTATTCCTTAGACTTATTTTGACCCACTGGGACAGTGTGTCCCAAGTATGGGGTATTTGTGTATTACTTGACATTTATGTGATGTATGACTCTATTTGACCGGATATTTATATTTATGCTTCACTTTTGCATCTATGTGTTTATTTGAGACTGCATGCATACTTACAGGTTATTTGATTGAGAAAAACGTCGAAACCGAAAAAAAAAAAAATTTTGACCTCGACCGATGGAGTTCTGGCCGAACGAGGTGTTTCACCTCGGTTGACCTAAGAACACCTCGACCGAGGTAGGTTAACTGAGAGTTTTCGAAACGATTTTTGTGCTTCTTATCTGGATGTGATCTCAGTGAAGACTTTGCTTACTGACTGGTTTTGAAATCTTTATGTGTTTGAAAGGTTTTATAATATGTTTAAGTTGCTAATTGCTTTGTTTGAAATTTTTGGCATGTTTAATACTTTGTGTTTATCCAAATTATGTTGAAATTGAAGGTTGACACCACAAGATAAGTTCTCTCACTTTCTTCCTGGAAAGACCAAGGCAATTCATTCTTCTCTCTTCTTCTTCTTGATCATGCTTAGCCCCTCATATACATTTTGCCTCCCTTTACCTATCCGGGAATTTGGAAGCAAGCGAAGTGGTGAAAGCAAGTGAAGTTAAAGTTGAGAAGTTGGCTGGAAGTGAAAGTGTTAGAAAGCAATAATAGGTTTGGGGAAGTCAATCATGATGATGAGTAACTCGGCACCATTCACATAGCCGGGTGTTTATGTCTTGCCAAAGTCGGATTGAACGATATTCCTAACGGGTCATGGTATGTGCATCAAGGGTTTGATGCATCTCAAAATATTGATGATTGCTGATTTCCTAGACTTCGGTTATTGTGCACCTCTGTCCATGCATCCCAAAAAGTAAAGTAAAAGAAAAAGTGTGAAATAAGCAAAGCTTATTGGTGGAAGATGTTGAAAGTGAAAGTGAAAGTGAAGTATATCCTTTTCCCGGATTCTAGCACCACATTACCTTACATACATCCCTACCCTACACGTTTCTTGACCTTTCTTTTGGGAAGCCCTTGAGACCTCGAGCTTGTTGATTGACTTAGTGGTTTAAACTGGATTATGCATGATTAATTTCGATAATTATGACTTATTATACATTCTATGATTTTATGCAAAGATGAACAACTTTCTTATATTTATAAAATGTTTTGATCATATTTTGATTTTAAATTCCATGAAGTATTCTCTTAGAGTGATCTATGATTGTTGCACACGATAAAAATGTTTTGAAATACTTTTCATTGACTTTATTGACTTATAATCCACTCTATCTTTCCTTTTATATGCGGAACTTTCTTGGGGACAAGCAAGGACTAAGTATGGGGTATTTTGATAGCATGAATTATAGTCTATATTTTGGGGTTTGTTTAGACGTTTTATCTTCAATAATCTGCATGCTTGTATGTATAATATGTGATTATATTACCATTTCATCTACCTTTGCGGGAATCGAGGTCTACACCTAGTTTTGTTGTAATCGTAGGTAAAGTGGCACGTTTTGCATCAAAAAGGAGCAAAAGGAGCTATGGAGTCATTGGAGCTACATTCAGGAACATAAGGAACCCTCCAGGAAGCATAGCCATGGATTAAAGATTCACTTTGGACCAGATTTGAGAGATTTCACATTCAGTTGTGACTCACCTCGGTTGACCACAGATTCACCTCGACCGAGGTGATCCAGAGAAGTCGACTCGACCGAGGCGAACACCTGGGACGCGGCGAGAATATTTTATTCTTGGTTGAGAACTTTTATCTTTGGAAATAGATCTTATATTTTTGGGCTTGGCTCCTGGAAGGAAGAAGATTTGTCAGATCATATATTTTACCTATTTTTATGGGAAGAGATCTTTCTAAGATATCTTATCTTTGGAGAGTAATTTTCCTATAAAAAGGGTCGGATTTCCCACAAATCCACAGCATGCTATACCACCGATCAGGGTTTATACACCGCAGCAGCCATACTCCAATTGAGAGATTTGAAGAGCCTTTTTGAAGGTTGAAGAAGGAAGATTGTAGCTTTTATAGCTTTTGAAGGGTTTTTGTAAGATTATCATGATGATGAGTGGCTAATCTCTTTGTGTGAGTCTAGGGTGATTGGCTGAAGGTTGTGGGAAAAATAATGATAGAATGATCTTAATCACAGTAGGACCCTGAAAGTTCGAGTCTTTACCTTAACCCTAAGCATCTCGCTCAGTCGATGAACATCTCGGCCGGGGTGGAATTGGGCTGTCCGAGGTGACTTATCTGATCCGAAACTGAGAGTTAAGTGTTAGAGTTTGCCAAATCCTATTCTTATTACACCTTTCCTGATTCAATGCAAGCTTAGGATGAGACTTACCCGGTAATTCCTTAGTTTGTGTACCTAAGATCATAAGTGTAGGTAATAAAGGTTTGTCCTTTATTGGGGTTTGAGTATGCTTTCATCCCATCTTTGTGAGTTAGCCTGAGACTTACCCGGTAAAGGTTGATTCTATTCCCTTAGATGGTGTGTTAGTTTGAAGTTATAGTTCTTTATCTTAATTCCTTGAGACTTACCCGGTGATAGGAGTTACGGTTTAGGATTAGTGAGTAGTGAGACTTACCCGGTGATCTATTCCACTTTAGTAACACCTTCCCCATGCAAAAACCTCAGCTTTGTCCGCTTATCTTTAGATCTTGAGTTGGAACCACAACTAGATGCTTTAATCCCTAGAATTGCATATTTCCTTTATTGACTTTTATCATCTTTGATTGTTTTAATTGCTTGTGGTTAGTGATTGCTTAAGCATACCGTAATTGGACTTTGTTTCACTAAGTCCCTGTGATCAACCCCTGGAATTCCTTGCTTTTTACTACGATTGACCCGTACACTGCGGGTTCGCATCCTTGTTTTAAGCTTACGTCTAGGGTTATAAATTTAAAGCTTGCACACACCGTTTGGACATGCATTACTTTAGCTAATTCAGATTCGGAGAGGGAAGCACTAATGATGACGGGATAAGTAGAATCTGGTCCAAGAAAGACATACCTCAAGTGAGTTGGGAGTTGTTTAAGCTTCACAACTAGGGGTGCTTTCTGAGGTGGATCCTTGATTCCTCCTTCCAGTGGAGTAGATCGAAGAACTGGACTTTCAGAAGTCTCAGTTGACATCATCTCGCTTTCGACCTCGGTCGAGGTCCAGAGAGGGTGACCGAGATGTTCTTCAGTCAAGGACACCTCGCTAGGTCCATAAAGTGCCTCGGTCGAGGTACTACAACTGGGGACCGAAACTGGAGATCTTCTTCTCCTGGATTAGTTTTTCAATTTTTAGCTCTTGGATCTTCTTCCAGTGCCTTTAAACTCCGTATATCTGCATCACAAGAAAGCATCTATACCTTCCTCCATTAAGCTAAAACTAATAACTCTCTCAAGTGGATCGTTAATAAGGATAGAGCTCACCAATTCTCTCGATTCTTCTTCATCATAGATGTTGAAGATATCATCTCCTAGCTGCTCTCCCTTTATTGCAGCAAGCAATACAAACTCCACTTCATCTCCGCCAATGTTGAATTTCAACTTGGCGTTCTTGCAATCCACATTGCAACCCGAAGTTGCTAGAAATGGCCTCCGGAGAATGATAGGAACGGGATAATTGTTCGCCCCTAAAGGTATGTGCAAATAAGCTTTAAATTTATAAAACTAGAATCAAGCAAGCGAACCCGCAGTGTACGGATCGGCGTAGATTAGCAAGTATTCCAGAGTATCGAACACAGGGATTTGGGTGGGAACAAATTCACATGCAGATTATCAAGCGAGTAAATATGAGAGTTTTTGCAAATATTGGGAAAACAACAATCCTAAAGATCCAAGTATCCAGCTGTGGCAATCGATTCAAGATATACTAATGATATAAAGACAGAGTTGAGATATGCAAAGGTATACTAATGTAAGGTAATCGTACGGTGAAGTTCCAAAAACCTTATATGACCCACCTACAAGACACTCTCTATACAGGTTGTTGAGGCTTCAATATAGAAAGGTTCTAAAGGTAAGAATTAATGTCAAATACCCAAACTTGCAATCCAAGGATCAAGACTAACTTAACCGATTACGGTTGTGACAGTCACAATCGAGGTAGAGGTTGTTGAGGCTTCACTACCACCTAGCAAAGGCAAGCCTAAACTAAGTTAAAGCAAATCTTTAACTTTGGATTAAAGTAAAAGCAGGTTCGTAAACTTAAGGGAAATTACGGGTAGATCTTGAGACTCCACGGCCGTGGAACTCAAGATCAAACCGTGATTTAGGGTTCGTCGACGATTCTCTCAAACTCTCAGGGTCTAATCTGTTTACGATCGATCTATCATTATCTAAGCCACAACTGTCAACCCTTCACCTTAGAATTGTTAAGGGTTTTTAGCCAATAACAGTCATGTTGATATCAAATTCAAAGATTAAAAGATTGAAAGATGAAAACTTCCGAAAACGTTCAATAAACTTCAAACCAATCTCAAAGTCACAATCAAGAATGAATATTGTCAATAGATTCAGAGTAAACCAAACAAACACAATCTTAGGAAAGAAGGAAGAACGGGATGTCAATCCGTCTTCTAAATCAAACCTAAACAAGAAGAGAAATCTTCTTGCAACAATCTTCCAAAAGCTTCGATCTTCCGCCGATCCGGAAATCTCAACAGCAATCTCCACCAAAAGTGCGAGATTAGGGCAAAATCCCAACACGAACTTCAATCTCCGACGAGATGTGAATTACCTCTAAGCGAGGGTTGAACGAGGTCGCAAAAGTGCGTCTAAGCGGGGCTAAGCGATGATGACGGAATCTTGCTTCGTCCGTCTTTTTATAGGGCAAGATAAGATATCGGCCCGGCCCAATCTTCAAAAGATCGTGGCTTCAAAATGTGGCGAAAAAAATCGCCAAGATCACGGTCGTGGAAGGTTCCACGACCGTAATTTATAGCGTGGAAAGTGCCACGGTTTGAACCATGGATTCCACGACCGTAATAGTTACTGGAATGCATCACGCCTCTCTTTGCAAGGTTCCACGGCCGTGGAACTAAACGTGGTTTGTAGTACGGCCGTATTTTAGAGCGTGGTTTAGGGCAAGAATGTGATTCTTCCCTAGCCTCGTGCATTCCTCAAGTTGAACTCCAATTTGCTCCTAAGAATGCCCTTAATCCATGGACATACTCAATCAACTCTTCTTTGCTTGATTCCGTTCGGAAATGACTCTCAATCACCTATAATCAACATAAAGCTAGTGTAGACATCCATATCGACAATATAGGCAAACTAGCTCACAAATGCAACAATGCTAAATCAAAGGCTATCAATATGAATCGAATACGTTTAGAAAACGTGCCTAAAACATCACAATATTTCATGCTAACAAATAACCCCATACTTAACACTTGCTTTTCCCTAAGCAAGGTCTTTCAAAAAGCTTTAAACAAAAGTTAGGATGAAATATGTGTACCTTCTCAAAGTAATACTTCTTTTGGAGGAATGTGCCTTCTAAAGAATAGATCATTCTCAAACCTTGCTTCAATTGTTTATAAGACTTTCATACACTTATCCAAAGAGTAAAAAGCAAAGAAAACTCATGAATCAATTAAACTTCTAAACAAGCATCATAACCTTCAAACATTATCAAAATCAATCATAAGAAACTTCAATTTAGATCACCAAGTCATATAACATTCTTTTGATCTTAAGGACTTTCAAAGAAAAGGTCTAGAATGTGGAAAGGGAAGGAAACTTTTAAGGAATGTGGTGCATGAATCCGGGAAAGTGGACAACTACCCTTCTTCTTCTTTTGCGGTTTCCGCAACACTTCAACTTAGAGCTTCGCTCTTCTTCCTTTCATTTTTCGACTTCACTTTTGGAGTTATGGATAGAGGTGCACAAAAACCGAAGCCTAGGAGATTGGCGTTTCTCAAATTTTATGAGATGCCTCAAACCCTTAGCGCACATACCATAATCCGCTAGGAATATCGCTCAATCCGACTTTGGTAAGACACAAACACCCAGCTATGTGAATGGTGCCGAGTTACTCATCATCATGATTGACTTCCCCAAACCTAGAATTCCTTTCTATTCTTTTGATTGCAAATAATTGCTCTCATGGCCCTCCCACATCAAACATGCCTTTTTCATTCACTTCTCCAAATTCCCGGATAGGTAAAGGAGGTCAATATTTCAATGAGGAGCTAAAATGATCAAAGAAAGAAGAAAGAAAAATCGAATTGCCTTAATCATCTCAACAAGAAGTATAAGAACTTATAGTGTGATTTCAACTTCAATTTCTCAACATGATTTAGACAATATTCATCACATTATGAAACTTGCAAAAGAGGAAAAATTCATTCATTCAAATTCTTTCCAATTCACTATTCTTTTAAGCATGCAATTGTCATCAAACTCAATTCACAAGTAGTGATTATCATAGAAATCATCTCAATTCATTAGAAGCACGGGATTTTCAAAAATTTTCAATTTTTATGGGTTTTTCAAGTTCTTTTTCATGCAATGCAATAATGAAACGTGCAACAATATAATGAACATGCAAATAGTCTCGAATAGAAGCAAGCATAGTGAGTAAGAGTTATTACAAACTTTTAGTACATCCCACCCCATACTTAGGACGAACATTGTCCCTAATGTTCAAAAGAAAGAAAGAAAAGAAGAAAAGAAAATGAAACTCACAAAGTGGTGGCGGAATGTCTTAAGCGAACGGTCAATCATCAAATCCTCATCACTACGGCGCTGGTGGAGGCGGGAATGGAGAGAAGCTAGGATCATAGAACCGCCCAAACTGCTGGCGGTAGACATCCCTCATCATGTGGTCGAGGTCGTCTAGGTGTCCGTCTCTAGCATCGGCTCGGATCTCCAATGCTCCTACCCTCTCTGAAAGTCCGGTAGCCCAATCCGGCATCTGCTCGTACCATCCCGGGGCCTGACTATACCATGCTGGAGCGTCGGATGGTGCTGGTGGTGGTGCTGGTGCTGCTGTCTGCTCTGTAGACCAAGGAGGGGGAACACCATACCATGTAGGAGGTGTGGTCATCCACGTAGGCCTCTCACTCACGCTAGCGCGGCGAGAAGACGAGCCTGAAGCTCTAGCTGGACGTGGTAAACGTCTAGGTGCATCGGGGGCCGCCTCCGGCTGATCCGGAAACGTGCCAAACTCCTCCTCAGCTCCTCCTCCGCCCTCAAACTGATCTCCCATCTCCTCCTCAACAACTGGCGGTGGGACATATGGGGGAGCTGCTATCCTGTTCGCATGCATGGCAGCGAACGTCTCCTTCCAATTATGGCGTCCCGCCATAATGGAGTACTCCGGTAGCCACTCTATACCCCTACCCGTCCTGCTCTCCCATGGCATGCCCGCATAAGGTGGAACTCTATGTGTGGGGAAAATGAGACCCCTAGTCATGAAAGCATGTAGCCCTAAAGGTACGGCCGGTATACGGTGGCAAGCAGAAAAATCAACACCAAAGCTCCTAGCAATGTGGGTAACTATCCCACCATATCCTATGTTGCCCTTCTTCTTATTCTTGAGCTTGCTCATAGTAGCAGCCAAGAGAGTAGCACAATCAACACGGCGTCCATACAACATGGAGTAGAGCAAGAAGAGCTCATCCCTCTTGATCTTTTGGGGCGTCTCCGTCCTAGGAAAGAGACACTCCGAAAGAACGCGATGAGCAATCTTCAAGGCTAGGTGGTACATCAACCTATCCTTGGTGTCAGCGGGCTGCCAGCGGTCCTCGCTAGCGTAAATCATCGCCACCTCCTCCCAAAAATCCTTGGCGTAAACGCCACTAGGAAATCGACGTTTAAAGGTCTCTTGAAACCCGAAAATGGTCCCAAACTCACGAATGCTCAAATGGTAGTCTCTCTCCATGAGACGGAAAGAGACGGTCCTGTCTACATGGCTGTGCCTCAAAGGATGTCACAACCTCCCGTGTAATCTCCTCATAGGCGTCTTCTCGGATAGCCGAGAAGACAATAAGTCCGGCTCTATCCAAGAGCCAAGTAAGATCATCAACAATGTTGAGAGGAGCTAGATCCTCCAACAACAAGTATCTAGGGCCAATCACTGGCCTCTCCTTGATCCTCTCGAGTGCATCGAGATGATCGTCGTGTATGGTCGGGATTCTAGGGTGAGGAGGTGAGGATGGAGGTGAAGGTGAGGATGGAGGTGAAGGGGAAGAGGCTGGTGGTGCCCTAGAGGATGAGGAGGAGGAGGGATTACCCTTCCTCTTCTTATTCTGATCATTCTTCTTCTCTTTTATCCTCCCCGAAACTCTTCTCACAAAATCCATTCTGCTCAAAATTACGGTCTGTTCTATAGGAACCACGGCCGTAATTCTCCCAGAGACCGTAATTCGTCTCAAAAAATCACAAATCTCAGCAAATCAGCAATCAATCTCCACAACAGGCAGTCCTAATCTAATTTCTTCCAATCTCAATCAGTTCTTCCTAAAAATCTCTAACAAAAACGAACCAAATCGGCAAGAATCAAGAAGAGAGAAAAAACCTATTTTACGGATTGAAAAATCCGAATTGCGCGTTCGTTGGTGAATTTCCGCTCGATTCGTCGCTTGGATCTTGTTTGTGGTTGAATTTGCTTCAGTTTAGGAAGAAGAATCGTTGAAAACGATTAGGAAACGAGGATTTGAGAGAGGGTCGTGGATTTCGGCAATTAGGGCGTGGAAGAGGGGTTTTTGGAATGATTTTTGTGAAGAATGTGGCTTATATAGTCACAGGAAAAATTTTTGAAAATCACAGTCTGTCGGGGTGTTCCACGGCCGTGGAAGTGTACGGAACCGTGGTTTTGGTGATTTTTCAAAGGCTTTTGGAAATTACGGGTACTGTAGCTGTCACGACCGTGGTTTAGGCCGTGGAACCCTCTGTAAAGCTCCAAAGTCCAATTTTCGTCACTTTTCTTCAACATTATCCTTCTCTTTCCATTTTCCATCGTTCCTACATCCAAAAACACGAACATACCGGAAGAAATCGAGGCAAAAATAAAGTAAAAACGTCTATACTAAGCTAATCTATGAATCGAAAACAAAAACAAAAATGCAATACCTTGGGTTGCCTCCCAAGAAGCGCTTTGTTTAAGGTCCGTAGCTAGACCAATCTCGCACTTATTCGAGTGCGGTAGGCGCAAACTCCTCAGCTTGGAGTTCCGGCGTATACTTCTTGAGTCGTTGGCCGTTCACCTTAAAAGTTCCGCTCGCTTCACCCCATACTTCAACTGCACCATGGGGGAAAATACGCTTAATTAGAAAAGGTCCGGTCCAACGAGATTTAAGCTTACTTGGAAAGAGACGAAGCCTTGAATTGAAGAGGAGAACTTGATCTCCTTCTTTGAAGTCCTTTGGAATGATATGCTTATCATGCCAACGTTTCGCTCTCTCCTTATAGATCTTAGCGTTTTCATAAGCGTTCAAGCGGAGTTCATCCAGCTCATTGATGTCTAGGAGACGCTTCTCTCCCGCTTCCTTCATGCTGAAGTTCAACCACTTGATAGCCCAAAACGCTTTGTGCTCCAACTCTACCGGCAAGTGACAAGACTTCCCATACACAAGGTTGTAAGGTGTGGTTCCAATGGGAGTCTTGTATGCAGTCCGGTATGCCCATAATGCATCGTCAAGCTTCAAGGACCAATCCTTCCTAGTCCTTGAAACCGTCTTCTCTAAGATTCCTTTGATCTCCCTATTTGAGATCTCAACTTGTCCACTCGTTTGTGGATGGTAAGGGGTAGCGATCTTGTGAGTAACCCCATACTTAGCTAGAAGAGCTTCAAAGCGCCGGGCAATGAAGTGAGAACCTCCATCACTAATGATCGTCCTTGGCGTCCCAAATCGCGGGAAAATGGTCTTGTTGAAGAACTTAACCACCACCATGGCGTCATTGGTGGGAGAGGCAATTGCTTCCACCCATCTAGAAACGTAATCCACCGCCAATAGTATGTATTGGTTTCCACAAGAGGATGGGAATGGTCCCATGAAATCGACTCCCCAAACGTCGAAAATCTCCACCTCTTGGATGTTGTTGAGGGGCATCTCATTCCTCCTAGAGATACTGCCTGTTCTTTGACAAGCATCGCAGCAAGAAACAAAGGATTGCACATCTCTAAACAAAGTAGGCCAAAAGAATCCAGATTGCAATACCTTTGCGCTAGTCTTGTTCGAACTAGCGTGTCCTCCACAAGGTAGTGAATGACAATGGCGGATGACACTTTGCATCTCATCTTCCGGCACACATCGCCGAATGATGCCATCCGAACCTCTCTTGAAGAGGAGAGGCTCGTTCCAATAGTATTCCCGGACGTCCTTAAAGAACTTCTTCCTTTGTGCGTAGGATAATCCGGGTGGTATCTCCTGACAAACCAAATAGTTAACAAAATCAGCAAACCATGGTTCGTTACCTTTGGAAATCACATCGATGCACTCCTCAATAAGGTGTAGGTGTTCGTCCGGGAAGGAGTCGTCGATGGGTAGATGGTCGTCCTCTAGATGTGTTAGGCGACTCAAATGATCCGCAACAGAATTTTCTGAACCTTTCTTGTCGCGGATCTCAAGATCGAATTCTTCTAGGAGAAGAATCCATCTAATTAGCCTTGGCTTCGCATCTTTCTTCGCAAGGAGGTACCGGATCGCAGCATGATCCGTGTAGACAATCACCTTTGCACCAACAAGATAAGAGCGAAACTTGTCAATAGCATAGACAATGGCTAGAAACTCTTTTTCGGTAGTGGCGTAGTTGAGCTGCGCTTCATCTAGCGTCTTGCTAGCATAGTATATGGCATGGGTTGCCCCTTCCTTTCGTTGTCCAAGAACAGCTTCAATAGCTACGTCACTAGCATCGCACATAATCTCAAAGGGAAGAGTCCAATCCGGGGGTTGGATAATAGGTGCTGAAATTAGAGCTTGCCGAATGGTGTTAAACGCATCCAAGCATTCCTGCGAAAACTCAAAAACCGCATCCTGCATCAATAGATTAGTGAGAGGTTTTGATATCTTAGAAAAGTCCTTAATGAAACGTCTATAAAATCCAGCATGTCCTAGGAAACTTCTTATTCCTTTCACCGAAATTGGGGGAGGAAGCTTCTCTATGGTCTCTATCTTAGCCTTGTCTACTTCTATCCCTCTACTAGAGACTAAGTGACCTAATACAATTCCTTCCTTAACCATAAATTGACACTTCTCCCAATTAAGAACTAGGTTAGTGTCTTCACACCTTTGCAAAACAAGAGAAAGGTTAGAAAGGCAATCGTTAAAAGCGGAACCGTATACGGAGAAGTCGTCCATGAAGACTTCCATGATTTACTCTACGTATTCGGAGAAGATGGCCATCATGCACCGTTGGAAGGTGGCTGGGGCGTTGCAAAGCCCGAACGGCATTCTCCTATAAGCAAACGTACCCCATGGGCACGTGAATGTGGTCTTCTCTTGATCATCCGGGTGTATCGGAATCTGAAAGAAACCACTATAACCGTCAAGGTAGCAAAAATGTGAATATTGTGCTAACCTTTCAAGCATTTGATCAATGAATGGCAATGGAAAATGATCCTTCCGCGTTGCATTGTTGAGCTTGCGGTAGTCTATGCACATCCGCCATCCAGTCACGGTTCGGGTAGGAATGAGTTCGTTGTTCTTGTTGGTGATGACCGTCATTCCTCCCTTCTTCGGGACTACTTGAACCGGACTCACCCACTTACTATCGGAGATAGGGTAGATGATACCTGCATCAAGAAGTTTAAGAATTTCCTTCTTGACAACCTCCTTCATGGTCGGATTCAACCGCCTTTGAGGTTGTCTCGAAGTTCTAAAATCTTCCTCATTTAGTATCTTATGCATGCATAGGGAGGGTTTAATTCCTACTAAGTCCTC